>OY754304.1:44955742-46252851 GCA_963573255.1 Chironomus tentans | reverse complement strand
TCTCTTGCTTCCCGTCTAATGACTTTTCAAGTGAAATTTTTTCTTAGGAAATGGATTATTCTTAACATGTTGAATATTATATGAGGATCGGTCGTAAATGACGTCTGTTAATAAATTTAAATTTTTAAAATTCATATCTACAGAAAACACAAAATTTTTGTATATGAAAATTCATAGCAGGGACGCATTCATGGGTTTCTTTGGGGTCAACCCCACCCCCTATTTATTTGAAATACTAAAACTAGCCTTAAAAAAGGTCATGATTCGAACTTCTCACAACAACAACCCCTCCGTTCAAACATAATCCTTGGACACGACCTTGATTCATAGTTCAAAGTCCCTCACTTTTCTAAAAATTAGACATCATTAATGAACGAGAACCCATGCAGAATATAAGGAAATTTATTTTTTGAAGAATATTATTTATGAAGTAGAGTTTTCAGGAGAATTGAAGAGTGGGTATAACCCCCTCCCCTTCCTAATGCACCATTGGATATTGTGTAATACAAATATATATACAGTTGACATTTCAACAAAATCAATTCCAATCCAACTTGAAAAATGCCGTTACCAAATTTTCCAAAGAACCATTTCAATATTTACATTAATAATATTGATTCTCAAAAGTAGGTATCATATATGCATGGATAATTGCCATCACAGCTGGAAATACTACTCATTATCCTGAGTATTAGGTCATTCATTAATACCATCCGAATCCAAACAGCTCATAAATGCAGACTACTTCCCTAATCAAACAAAATAGAATGAAATAACTAAACTCATTAAGCAGAAAGTCAAGTCGCAAATCATAAAAATCATTGAACAAAAACAAGAAAAAAGAGAAAAATAATTAGTTTTATTAACTTTAATGACACATGCACTGGTCCATTTTAACAGAATTTAGTCAATTAAATATTGTGCACAGAAGAATAAATTGCAGAATATCAGAAAAATGGAATTATTTTATTGCCATATGTATGCTGAACTAATTATTTCATGAAATACTTTAATGTGATTATTCTATGTCATTTAGCACACATTAAGGACGGAATCGCCGAATGGCAGTCATAAAATATATTTTCTGGCATTTTTATGCTTCAATGTCTTAAGAATCAGCAGAAAAATTATTTTTAAAAACTGTTGCTAATCAAGGACTGAAAAAATTTCTAGCTGCCGTTTTTAATTTCATGCGTGAATTGCCGAAAAATTTCTTTCCCTTCCTTTCCACTTGTTGGTGCTGTCACTTTCTCCCTATCTGGTCGTATGCTATTGAGCATCTAAATATGCATACGCTACACACATAATTTGCATGTGAGCATCGTACGTGCTTTCATTTTCAACTGTGATTTATGATGTCAATATTTGCACGCTACTTATTCGTATTTTTATTTTTTTGCTTCTGTATTTTTTTGACGGTGAAATTGTAAAACATTTGGCAAATCTAAATTCGAATATTTGGTGAATTTAAAATTGGGAAAAAAGGATTTACAATGGACTGTCATGTGAGATTTTTTGAGAATGATTAATTTATTTTCTTTAGCGATGAAGTTTTGAGAATTTATTTCTCATCTGGGATTATTTTTAATTTCTTTTTTTTTGAGGGTTTATTGTGATTTTGAATTTTTATGCTGGATGATGGAATGATTGGGGTGATTTGGGAGGTTTCTGGGTTCAGAATCACCTAACTAAGGCCCTGATTTGGAGTTTTGTGAATAATTACAAGCATCTAACCCCCCCCCCCCCTCTTTCCTCCTTCCATAACCCTCAACAGCAAACATATTTTCATCTCTCACCTTATCAATCATCTAAAAATGATGAAAACATTCAATACATCCATAAAAAACATAAAATGCATCCATAAAATAAAACATTTCAATCGCTAATCTTGTTATCGGTCGAAGTAACAAAACGCGTTGTTGCGTAAAGAAAAAATTGAGAGATTTAATGTACAATTTTAATGATTTTCTTTTTTCTTTCAATTTTTTATGTTCTATGCATGATCTATTGTAGGAATATTGGTGATGAAATAAAAAAGGGGTGTAAGGAGCTTAAAAGTAATTTTTATGGACCATTCTGTTTACGTAATGTCGATAAAAGCGGTTTAAGCGAAGATGAAAACTATAAAAAGGAAGGAATTTTTCGCAGTTGCCAGGGATGGTAACTTATTTATAGAAAAAATTCAATTAAAAAAAATTCAACAAATTTTGTTTGTAAAAATTGAAACTATTAGAACAAAATAAATCAAAGTTTAAAAAAAATTCGAAAATTCAAAATGTTAATTTTTAAAAATTTAAATAAAAATTTGTAATATTTGAAAATTTAAAAAAATATAAAGTTTAAAATAGTTAAAATAGTTAAATATAAAGTTTAAAAATAGAAAAAAGTAAAAACTTAGTAAAACAATAAAAAAAACTTGAAAAATCTATAAAAATTCAAAAAAATTAAACAATTATTTTTAAAAAATGTTGAAAAAACAATTTTTAAATTTATTTTGATAACTTCCATCCCTTGATCTTCATTATTTTACTTATTCTTTTAAATATCAATAGGCAGTTCCACATTTTATAGATTTTCCTTCCTGCAAAACATAAAAATCGCATAGAAAAACAAAAATACAAAAAAAAAATGAAATTTAATTTTTATGACCTTTTTGTGCCTTCATCCATTAATCCCCGAAAAAGTGAAACACACAGGAATTGCAACAATAACAATAACAACAACTCGTTGGCACTTTATGTAAAAACATCGTCAGTTATAACTTTATATCGTTTTACATAAAAATAAAATTAAAACGTTTTTCGCTACACAACATTTTAAGTAATAAAAATGCATTAATCTTGATTCCCTAGTGCCGTGGCATGCACAAATTTTTACATCCTCACATTCTGATTCATTAAACATTTTTGTTATGTTATGACAATAAAATAAGTTTTTTCTTATTTCTCGTCATTTTTCTCATTTGTCATGGAAAGTTGAAAATGGTTTTTGAAACTAGTATGTTTGGCTCGTTAAGAATGATGGAAGTGAGTCAAAATTTGATTTTATTAAGTTTTTATTCAGGACTTGGCAGTAGTACTCTCAGAACATGTGATGTAGCCAGGTTAACGGGGCTCAAAACCATTTAATCTGAGCTAGTTTTAATACAGGTCTTCTAGAAAAAATTCTCAAATAACAAAAATTATATCAAAAACCCCGGTCAAAAAAAAATAATCACATATATTTTCCCTATGCGGAGTTATGTGTCTCATCTCGTTTCACATTTTTTACCATTTTTTTCGTATCCATCCATACATTTATTGAGCGATAAAAAATGTAATTTGAAAATCATCATCATCATAACAAAGCCCACAAAAATAATGTGATGTTCAAGAAGAAATATACAGAAATATGTTCGTTATGTGCTGTATCTTTGTTTTGTGTGATGATTTAAAATAAAAATAAAATAATAACTTTTATGATTGTTTCCTTTCTTTTTTTAGAAGGACATAAAGTGTTTGTGAGTGTCTGGGGTGAATATTTTTAGATAATCGAAATATTGAAGAATTTATTGAATTTTTATATGAGTGGATGTATCACAAATTGAATATTTGATGGATTAGAGTAGAATGTGATAAATATTGGACTTGGTAGAATTTTTAGAATAAGAGTTTTGAGAATCTTAATGTAAAATTTATATTTTTCATAATTTTTTCAACTTTGAGGTCATTGGGGGGATCAACTGATCTCTAAAAGGAAATTATTTGAAAATTTATTGATAGTTATTACCAAGAAACTAGAAAGACCATTCAGGGCGTATTCAGGGAGGGGTTTTGGGGTCAAACCCCCTTTATTTGGAAAAATTTTGGCCTAAATTTTCCAGACCATAGAAAAAAATTCGAAACCCCCCTCGAAAAATTGTTAAATACGCCTCTGGAAGAACCATCAAAAAACTTCAAAGAATTCACTCAAAATCCTCAAAAATTTGTAATTATCTCTTCAATAAAAATTAAATTTCTATTAAAATCCCAAAAAAAATTCATTCTACACAATATTCTATCCCAAAAATCCATTCTCACCCTCAAAATTCACCTCACACCATCCACGTCTACTCAAAAATTTCTCTATTACTCAAAATGATTCAGTAAATAATTTGTTGACCGGAAAATAATCTTTTACGAAAAAAATTTATTTCTCAATCAACCCTCAAACTTCTATCAAAAAATATTCTGTTGACACATCGAGCAACTAAATTCCATCAACACACAACAATAACAACATAGTAAAGAAATGATCAAAAGAGATTTTAATTGAATTAAATTTTTTCACACATGGAATTCTTCAATGTTTTATTTTGAATTGAATTGAATGTGTTTTTGAGGGTTCATCATCATTTTAACAAGATTTTTTGATTTCTCTTTTTCGGAAGGGACGCAATAAAATTTTGTTTTGGGACAGCCGTTGTCCTCTTTTGTTGTATTCTATGGTCTTTTCTGCACAGTGACACATAAGTGCTCTTCATCTATTTCTCTTTCATCATTACTCACATTTCCTGAATTTTTGTGTCTCTTTTAAGAATTTTTAAATTAAGGGATTTGTTCTGGATATTGAAATATTGATTTAATTTTGTCCGTTTGACCGAATTTTGTAAATTTTTTAAAAACTTATTTTTCGAATTTTTAAAAATTAATTTTCAAATTTTTAAAAATTAAAATTTTCAAATTTTTTAAAATTAAAACTAAAATTTTCAATTTTATTAAATTAAAATTTTAAAATTTTTTTAAATTAAAATTTTTAAAATTTTTTAAAATTAAAACTAAAATTTTAAAAATTTTTTATATTCAAATTATTATAAAAATGCGCTTCAAAAAGTATTTAGTAAGAATTTAACAAACTTTTATTTGTATTCCAATTTTCAATTTTCCTTTCTTTATTTCCTCCTTCCTTCAACCGGTCACTGCTGCATGTTTCTTTATTCCCTAATGAGTTTTCGGATTATAATTTTTATGAGGCAATTATTTGTATGTTACATGAGCGCGCAAATCTTTCATTTCATCTGAAAAAAAGTTATAAAAACATCTTAATGAAAAAATATTGAATCGTAAAAACTTTGTCTTTATTCCATCAATCCAGGATGTACGACAAATTGAGAAATGTGAATGTACTAAGGGATTTTTAATGACACAATAGGAAGCATGACAATAAATCGACATTACGGAGTCATGACAGGTTACCGTTTATGATTTTTATTCAATATATATGTGAATGGCTTCACTTCCATTATATCCTGTGTCCATAGCACACAACATGTATGAATGAAATGATATTAAATGGACGGACATAAAAGGACTCGTGTGCTTAGGTAGCTATGACATCATGTTGATGATGCTATGTGCTGAATATAATAAAGTTTACTTTATAGCTTGAAAAAGAATTTCTAATTAAAATTTTCAGGATTTTGGAATGGAAATTGCATCAAAAGGTTCATGATTCTAGTTCCTCATATTTCATTTTCCAAAACTACAAAGCCACAGCACTTTATTATCAAATACACACCCAGCACATCCATACAAAATTTATTACAATTTCGCATAACAAAAATTCCACAAATTATTGATTTCTGAACTTCCTCATTAATACACTAAACATTGCGGTTTGCCGAAGCCATAGAAATAATCCTCCTATTATTTTTAGCGATATGTGCTGCTCCGGTCTTTCAAATAATCATCATTCTCCCTACGTTTTCTGGTTAGCAATTTCAATTTTCTAATTCTTTTTCTCCTCTTCTCCTTTTTGCATTTTCCTTCCGGCTATTTTCTATGAAAATGGAAATAGATTATAGTTAGAGTCGGCAATTAAAATATATGCGTCGCCAGGCACCATGAAACGCTCCATTTCGTGTTCTCTGTAATGTATACACATGTGATTCCTTAAATATATTTATCAGAGTCAGTAAAATTAATGAGAAAGACAATGAAGCAGAAATTGGTGGATAAATTATTGCTGGATTTTATTCTATGGATGGGGATGGGATGGGAAGAAGTTTGGAGAATGTGATGGAAGTCGAATTATTTTGTTTGTTGTGACTTGAATTTAACGGCATCTCAAAAACTCCATAAGTCCTAAAATTACTCAAAATATTGAACCAGTTTCAGCTCCATTCCATCCAGTCCCTAGAAATTGATCTCAAAATTCATTATTAACTACCATAAAGCATCCCAATGCTACAACTGTACCACATGTAACAATAAACATCATCAATTTATTGATTCCATCCCTTCCAATTATACACCATAAAATTTTCACAAATCTCAAATTTCACATGCTCAAAATTACTCGAAGTTGTAATTACAAGCAGGTTATGAAAGTTTTAATCAAGAAAACCACATTTAAGATTCATAATTTATGCATGTAATGTTTAAGAAAACTAGTCATGAATGTGCGAGTGCTTATGACTTTTCCTTATGATGATTATTTATGTCCCGCAAGGCATATGTGTGAACCCCTCTGCATTTGCTATTTTCTTGTTTGCTGTAACTGGAAAAACTAGTTTTTAGTTCCTTTGGCCCATTTGAGAATTTTGCAATATATACACGAGTCATGTCATCATTTGAGCATAAATAATTTTTTAATTACATCCTCATCTCATTATGGAATGCAAATTATTGCCTTTGATGCTCATTTTCTTTATTTCCACATATGTGACATGGTCGTATGTCTTCAAGACTTTTCGTTTGCTCTAATTTAAATTGGGAGTGGGTTTAGGAATGTTTGAATATATTTTGTCGGAATTGTCTTTGAATTTTCAGTAGTTGAAGTAAAAATTGAGTTCTAAACTCAAAAGGAGAAGTATCGACTTTTTCAGTGTTAAATAGTAAAGCGTTGACTTATCCAGAGTCAAAAGTAAAGCGTTGGCTTGAAATAAAGCAACACTTTAATTTAAATTTAATTTTATTTGCAAAACTGCGCCTTTCTAAAATTATTCTTTTACAAAAATTTTCACTTCCAAATTTCCTCGTCACATGTGGACATAAAAGAAAATCTTCCAATAAGAAGAGAATATATTTTTTTGGTAAATATAATAAAAAGGATTGAGGCCATTTAAAAGGATAAAAGCGAATGGATAAAAGGTGGTCAATAAAGTAAATCATAAAAAGGGGAAAAAGACATAAGAATAACAAGAAGACATAAAGACAGAAATATCCCTTGAGAAAATAATTTTATTAGTCATGATGTTGAGATAATAAAGAAGAATTTATCGTATTTCATTTCATGCTCCTGCTACATATCATAAACATGAGCATTTTTTGAAATTTGATATTTTTGTGTCGGTTCTGCTTTTCGAAAATTTTTGAAAATTATTTTATTAGTAATTCTAAAATTTTCACTGAATTAAGGATATCCACCTCATATGTCAGAGCTTCTTATTTTCCTGCATAAAATGGTTTTCAATTTCATATTATGATGTTAGATACTGATAAGTTTAAAAAGGGATAATTGAACTCTTTATTGAAGGAATTCTTGGACCATTAATATGAAAAGTTTTGCAATAAAAGGTCTGTTGGAAGTTTTGTCTAACAACTTTGTCTACAATTTCTCTCTCTTTTTAGGATATTTATTATGAAGTTTATCGCACTTTGTAAAGTGTTCATTAATGTTAAAGTTTTGGGGATCGGTGTGGAATCTGGGATTTAAAGTGATTTTTGAGACATAATATTCTAAGATTAGAAGCTTAAGAGAACATTTTGAAGCAACGCTTTATTTTTAAGTCACGCTTTAATTTTAATGCAATGCTTTACTTTCAAATCAAGACTTAATTTTTAAAAGCAACACTTTACTTGGAAGCTTGTATTTTTAAAGTAACACTTTATTTTTAAAGCGGCACTTTAAATTAAGAGTAAAACTTGATTTATAAAGCAACACTTCAATAAAATACAATCAATGCTTCATTTTGATCAAATTTAAGTAAAGCAACCCTTTGACTACAACAAAAAAGAGCCAATAAAGTTCCGCAAATCTCTTTTAAAATTAACTTCATTACATTATTGTATTATTGTCATGTCAACAGAAAATTTCCATCAAATTCTTATATTTGTATTCACATTATTCAGTCAACAACATCAGTCGATGTTGAACACAAAAAGATTTTCTTTTTTGTTAGCCATTTAACATTCCTTATTGGCAATTTAATTCAATTCCACATTCGATTCCTTATTTAAATTTTACAATTGAATAGAAAACATCAAACAAATTGAGAAACATTTCGTAATATTAAATTTAATGCGAACATATATGAAGTTATCTAAAAAAATGAGATAACTTTTCGTCATTCATGCATGTGGATATTCAATTGAGTCAAACATGACCATATGACAACAAAGAAAATAGGACATGTTTAAGTGAAAGGGTTTCGTCCTTTCTTATTGCATAAAATCAAATAAAAATGAAAATTTAAAATGCGAAAATTTTCATGTCAACTTCCACTTGTTCGAACAGTTGTGTTAAGCTGGCATTTTTGATTGATTTTGAGGCAGAAAAAAAGGGTTGGCAAAATTTAAAATTTTCAAAAAATCTCAACAGTTGAATTGCACATCCCGCTGTTAAATCATCAAGATAAAAAAAAATATAAAATTGACCATGAGAGAAAATTGGAACAAACTGCTGCAATCAAGTGGAAGAAATCTCCTCAGATGAACTGCTAGTCGACGTGCTCAATGATTAAATGAGTCCCCTAAAGTGTTGAAAATATTTTTTTTTGTAGATTTTTGGCTGTGAGTAGGTTTTTTAGAGCGCAGTTTTTATTTTAGGAAGCGTTGCTTCTCTTTTTGTGTAATTATAAAGCGTTGCTTTATATTATGTGTAACTATAAAGTGTTGCTTCATTTTTTGTGTTATTTATAAAGCGTTGCTTTACGTAAAGCGTAGCTTCATCTCAATGATTTTTTTGAAACGTCGCTTTATTTCAATGATTTTTTAAATCGTCGTTTCATTTTTCTAAAATATTAAACTTAAGCTTCAATTTTGTTCTCCTAAAGATATCATACAGTAGGATCAGTCAGTGGACAACCAGACTATCTACAGCAAATTCGAATTCTCACAAAAATGTCATTTAAAAGGTCCAAAATACGTAACAACAATGACTTGATGATGACCATTAAGTGTAGATTTGAAAACGAAAGTGATGAACTCGAAACATCATAGACTACTACTATACACACATTCATGTACTCACACACGTTTTGGCATCAAAATTCACAGCAGGGATTCATCATCCCCTGATTTTATATTTATTTTTTGTCCTGTAGAATTAAAACAGCAAGACATATAGAGAAATAAATTGAAATGTAGTGGAAGAGTATAAATATAAACAAGTGGACACAGTACATTAATTTAACAGTCCTTTTCAATTCCATTGTGTGTCCAAATATGTGTAAAGAACTAAATCATTTACGATTAAATTCATCATCAAATAGAACGTTTTCTTGAGGAGATGTGCCTTGCGGCAATTTTGATTTACGTTTATTGAAAATTTGGAAATTGAAGGAAAATGAAACATTTTAATGATTAAGTTCCAACTGTGATTGAAATTTCCTTTTGTTGGAACTGTTTGTCCAGTAATTATGGACGATTTGGGAGATTTTGCAAAGAATTTTGCTGTTGTGAGGGAGAAATGTTTGTGTGGAAGGTAAATAGGTCATAATGGTCATTAGTTAATGAGGCATTAATGGATTTTTGGAGAATTAGATGCTGACGAGTTGGCTAGGAAGTTTTGGACAGTGGAATAATTTAAAATCATCGAAAATGTGCGATGTTGACATGAAACTGACTAAGAACCATCTACGTTGTACAAACGGTACCTAAGTAGCTTATTACCTCCTCCAAGCCTCGATACGGATGTTATTAACAGAATAACCGTAAAATTTAAAAATACAAAAACTCAAATTTGCAGGCTGCAAATTGCAGCTAAATATGTCACAAAAAAGTCCTCACTCACCCCCTTTTCCAATTTTTATTTTAAAAAACTCAATTCCCTCAATCCCCGCACCGCATCTCTTTCATCATCCACAAGCCAATATCTTTACTTCATCAATCTTTTTTATTTATCATATTTTCCATTTTTTTCCATTTCATCGATGACATACGACGACAATCTATTGAATCTTACACATTCTGTCCATGTCCCGTGACTCTAATAATGTACATTAAGGATAAAAGGATTTGCGAAATAAATTTTAAAAAAATAAAAAATTATTGAATTGAAAAACCATACAGATAATAATGTTATTTATTCCTCTTCCTATTTTCCTTTTGATTCACGACTGTCGCAGTAACGAGCATCGTACAAACACGCAAAAAGAAGATTGTCATATTCCATTAATGTTAACCCTTGTAAATATTATTTTCGGTTCGGCCAATTTATGTGTAATGTGAAGTAAAAAGAAGAGCATTGGAAGTGGTAAAAAAGTACAACTGAGGAAGGAATTTATAAAGAGAAAAAAATATCATATTTTTCAATTTCCATAAATTTTGTACTTTTTTCGGTAAGAAAATTTTGTTTACTTATTTATGTGTGTTTTTTAAAAAATTGGGAGGGTATTGAGGTGGTCAGGGTGTTGTGTATAAGACGCATATATATGAAAAAATAGAAAAATTAAGACTGTCCTTATGAAAACTAAGCAGTTCATTAGAAAATTGAGAACCTTAAGGGGTCACTCGAATATTACGTAACTCTAGAAATGGCTGTTTTTGAGCCTTCCACCTTTCCATAACCAATTTTATTAGAAAATTTAAAATAATTAATATAAAGTGTCACAAATCCGAGACCCTCTTCCCCAGGGTTGCAAAAACAGATTCTGTTTTGCAGAATATTCGCATATATTTGACATATTTTACGTGTAAACATTTTTTATGTTGATCACATATCAAAGAAAAATTCTGCGACAGATGAAATTCTGTCACATATTTTTTCTGTCAAACATTTTTTTCTGTGACATGTGACATGTAAAAACATTTTTTTTTCTGCGACATGTCAAAACATTTTTTCTGCGAAACATGTTTTTCTGCGACATGTTTTCCATGTCACATAAAATGTTTTTAAAAACGAAAGATGGAATGTTAAAACTTTTTTATAATGCATCATTTTTTATAATATATCAATATTTTTCGTATTTTACATGACCATCGTTATTTTTTGTGGTTCATAGCCTAAAATATAGTCTTAAACTAGTTTAAAGTAGCGAAAAGTAATTAAATATTACTTTTTTAATTGATTTGTAACGGTCTTCGTGCAAAGAAAGAAAAAAACGACCATAAAAAAAGTAAAAAATTGACATTTGTTGCACAATGCATCTTTTATTTTGAAAAAACATATTATGTGACATGGAAAACATGTCGCAGAAAAAAATGTTTTACAGAAAAAATGTTTCGCAGAAAAAATGTTTTGACATGTCACAGAAAAAAATGTTTGACAGAAAAAATGTTTTGACATGTCATTAGAAAAAAATGTGTGAACAGAAAAAATATGTGAGAGAATTTCATCTGTCAACAGAATTTTCATTTTTCACATGTAGTGACATTTTGCAACCCTGCTCTTCCCTTAAGTATTACGTAATATCCAAATGACCCCTAAGTGAATCGATGGTGCAGTCTAGGGGCATATCTATGGTAAGGGGGGTCAACCCCCTCTTATTTTTTGAAGACCAATACGGTCATGATTAGAAAAGATATCCAAAAAATCAGAATCCCTCAGAAAAATTCTAAATACACACCTGCTGCAGTTCAAAGCAGAAGCTGCTAGGATCATTCCTTCAAAAATTTAAATTCTTTGACATCAAGTGACACCACTTTCACTGTCACAAAAAACTACTACCAAGTGCAGCTGTGGATCCCTAATCAGAAAACCAAACCAGAGACAATTCACCAAAAATTCTCATTTATTCCAACAAAAACAGCACTAAATGAATAAAAACCTTTTGGTCACATTACTTTAACTTTCCCTATTCTCGTCTTTTTATTTAATTTTCTTCATTCTAAAAAATACTGTTCTTCATATGAACATAAAAATATATACAAGGAACTGTAAATACACGGAGAGAGGACGCACGTTTAAGATTCATAAATTTAAAAAAGCGCTTGATTTATTGAAAAAATGGGGTTGTGCATGTAAAAAAGAGAATTTCTGGTAGTTTAAATTCTTAGGGGTTGAAAAAAAGGACATCTAATTTTGCGGAAATCACAAAATGCCCAGCGGCATACAAAAATACAAGTAAAAATTGTTTGTTATGTAACGATTGAATGAAATTGATTTCAAGTGAAAGGATGTAACATGCGATTATAGTCGAATATGAGATGTTGATTCATATTTCTCGTCATTATGCTGTGGATTTCCATCCTTTTTTGTCTCTATTGAAAATTGTGGGAATGTTTTTCTTTCACAATTTTTATTTATTTTTATTGCTGTTGTTGTAGCCAGTATATCACTATTATTATTACTATAACTAGTGCTGCACAAAGGACAACTCGTTGTAAGTAAATAAAGACAATAATAGGAAAAAATGAAATATAGAGTCAGAATGATATATTTTTATTGTCCTGCTGGACTCTTTAAGAGAAAAATGTTTATTTATTTTTATTGATTAGAATGGGAGTTGGGTTGTGTATTAAGTTGATCAGTTTAGATTTTTGTGATTTAATACCAGACGATTTACCCCTTTCTTTTGGTATTGTGTGTGAAAATTTATTTAATTTCTTGTTATGAATTTTTCTCATTTTTTTGTTGAAAAATTGGTAAAATCTACAATTTTTGTTATAGGTCTCTGTCAAGGGTGCGGAACTGGTCAACTGATTTTTGATCATTTTTGATTAATTTGATCAAATTCGGACTTCTGTTCTCTGCAGGGACAGCACAGATTCATACCTTTCCTGCCATCCTTGAATCCTGGACATCACAAGGAGTCGTACACTTATTATGTTCGATTTTGGGGGAGTTGGGTCTGATATTTTTTAACAGACTAAAGTAAAACAAATTTTCATTCAAAATTTGTAACGAGGGAGGAAGGAGGTAAAAATTTTCTGTTCTGCGTAACTTAATAAGTGGATGACCCCTAAGCAAAAGACGAATTTCTAATCCCTCTCAAATTTTACAATCCAAAATAAATGTCACTTTTTTCTACATCCTTAAAAAATTTTAATTTACAACACGAGGCTTATTTTCTTCTAAATAATCGGCTTTTCAGCACGAAAAATTTTCAATCTTTAAAAAAAATTATGAAAAAGAAGATGCGATGTTGTTATTGTCATAAAGAACATGCTGATCTATTTTCGCTGTTAATATCCGATTAAGTGTCTTAAATTTGATTCTTAAATATTTTTTAAAAATAGAATTTTTAGTAAACAGAGCTTCCTGTACATAGGGGTGCATTTAGTGGGTTAGAAAAAAAATTTGCTAAAAATTGAGTTTAACCCTTTAAAAATTTAGAATTTATCCCTGCATGTACAGTTTTAGAAGCAAAGATTAGTGAAAAATTTTAAATTTTCTGAAATTCAATTTTAAAAAAAATTCTCCAAAAGAATGCCACCAAAATTCTCTCATTTTCCATCTTAATCCGCTCATCTTGTAATCCAAATTGAAGCTCAGCATTTGACACTTTGACAATAATTTTTCCCAAACCATCCTCCCAGCAACAACCCTCCAGTAAAATATCGAATTATCGATAGCATTTTAGAAAATAAGGTGAAAATTACCACAAAGAAGAATCTATTTTGAAGAGTTAATAAAATTTTATGACAGACATTTAGCTTAATTTTTTTCATGTAAACTGAACATCACATTTAGTCACTTCCTCTTCTTTTTCTGTAATCGGGAATACATTTATGTCAATATCATTTCCAACGATAGCTTGTAAAGTGATAGTTTATGTAACTGGTAATGGTTTTGAATTGCATGGAATCAACAATTGAAGTCATCAGCACTTTTTTCCTATTTCATATTCAATTTCCTTTTGAGAATTTCCTCTTGTCGTTCTGACACTGAAGTTCAAACGTGGACATGGTAATTTACGGCTTTAATGGTATTGTTACTGATGTTAATGGTCTTTTTTATGGATATTGTATTGATTATTGGATAGTTTTGTATGGAAAATTTTTTGGGATTGAAAAAGGATATTTTTGATTAGTTCTTCAACCTTGGAGGGGGTCCGTTGTAGTCCAGCCCGTCAGTAATAACTTAGAGCAGAAAAAATATGAATTTAAATATGCTTAAGCAAGTTGAATGAACATTTATTGAATTTTAAAATTTTTAATTTTTATTCTAAGATTAATTTATATTTTCTGTCTAAAAACTAGTTCAGAATTAAAACATACAATACATAATTTTCAGATGAAGATAATTAAATAATTCAGATAAGTAACTAATACATCATTTAAAGTTCCGTTTCTCATGTTTTGAGTAAAATACAAACTGAGTACATATTGACGATTAAACAAAAAAGTAATTCACATGATAGAATAATAAAAATGTTCAATAACATATTTTTCTCCACCCATAGACACACTTTTTTCTGTCCTTGTTGATAAATATTTTCGACAACATGCTATTTGTATTAAAAAGCTGCGTAAAGATAAACTTTTCTGCCGTTAAGAGGCTGAGTTGGTCGATTGTTTCGCAGGATCTTATTTCCATCTGAATCTTGAATTTCTCTAATTTGTCTCAAATCTGATTGGAGGACTAGATTTGGTGATGCTAGGATGATCCATGTGACTGATTCAGCTAAAATTAAAAAAATTTATTAGAGTTATTTTTTAAGGACTAGGTTAATTTTTTGGGGGTCATGAAATGGTCGTACTCACAGCAAACAGGGGTCGTCAAGCTTCCTTGGTATGACACAACTCTAGGCACTGACATCAAATGCACCACATCATAGTAAGAAAACACCTTTCTTGGATCTTCCTCGTAATACTCAGTATTTGGTTTGACAATATTCTTAATCATCGGTACAAATGGCAAGCTTTGTAGGTTTCTGCTAAAACTTGATATATATAAGATCCCTAAAACAGCAAGACCATCAGCTTTATCTGTTGAATTTTGAAGAGTTCCATATTTTTCATTAAAATGTACCATATGAATTTCTAAAACGCACGATCTTGAATTCAGCGTAAATCGATGTTCACAAGGCGTGTGATAGTGAAAACTAGAAAAGATATAAACTTCCTTGCCAAGTGGACCACCTGTAATTGTTGGCATAGAATCATTAGGAAATTTAAAAGAAACTGTAGCGCCGTGTCCATTATTAATTATATGTACTTTCTGTGGCTTAGTTTGATAAGCACCGGACATGACAAGTGTCGGTCTTACAACTTTTTTCTCGTATTTTGCTTGCTCATATGCTATTGGACTCTGTTTCTCTCCTGTTGAGCACCATTCAGGCCAATTTGAAGGTCCATTGTCACGCCTATCATTGTATGAAAACTTATAATATGGCTTATCTGTCATCGCTGCAGCCGGTGTTGTATCTACTTCAATTTCAGCATTATACTCGTATGGCAACGGCATTAAAGTTGTAATTTTAATTGTTGACAAAATGATGAGTAAAACTTTATTCATTACTTTAATATCCATCTCTTTTATAAAACTGAATTTATTGAATTTTTCAAAGATATTGATAAAATGAATTTAAAGTGATATATGTGTGGATGTAGATATTTGAACATCTTTTTACACTCGTCACCATTAATATTGAAATACAATTTAAAAAATGCGAACAAATGTTTTGAATGATAAATTTGTTTCAATATTTATTAAGTATATTGAGTTTATTGAGACTAGGTTAATAGCTTGAGAAGCTGCGTAAATTATTCCGATAAATTAATTTGGTTGAATTTAATTAGACCCTAGCTACACCATTGTCATAAATAGGAGTCATGCACAAATGGCATCCATCAAATATGTGAAATTATTTTAAAATGTTCACAAAAGTTAAAAGTTGGTCATCATCTGTATACGACCACAAAATATATTTACATTTCATTAAAATTTTAAATTAATAAATTCAATTCTTTTTTAGAAATAACTTCTGCATCTCAGTTCCAAACCCATTTAATATCATTATACATGTAAGTGATTCTGTTATTTCTTGGCTGAATTGGACGATTGTTGCGTTTCATTTGCTCTCCATTGCTGTCATGCATTTGGTAGAATTGTTCCAAGTTCGACTGAGAAATTGGAAAGAGGTTGTCCACAACAATCCACGTGACTGTTTCAGCTGGAAGAGAATTTTTTTAAAATCATCTTGGGACTATTTTAGTTATCTTCAGCTTGCATGTCTGTGGGGACTCTAATATAGTTTTTTGAGTCTGTTCCTCTTTCAAATTCATTTTTAGTTTAATTTTGCCACCCAGGCAATTATTCTCATTTAAGTACCCTAAATAAAATTCCAATAAGTACTTACTACATTCAGGTGTTGTCAATCCACCATTATACGAAACAAATAATGGAAATTCCGTAAATCCGAGTGCATCAGCATACGTAAACACGTTATTTCGTTCGGTATAATCTTTGTCTGGCTGATAAACGTGTTTCAGCATTTTTAGATATGGAAATTTAATCGAAGCAATGTTGTTACTTTCTTCATACATCAGTCCTACAACAGCAAGTCCATCCAGTTTATTAGTTGCTTGATCAATTGAGTTATATTTTGCATTATAATGTACGAAATGAAGTTCAAGTTTGCATTTATTTTTATGCTTTACAGGAAGATGCTCACATGGATAATGAAAGTGAAAGCTTGCAAAGTTGTAAACTTCTCTGTTCAATGGACCTCCAGTGATTTGTGGAACAGCATTTCCTTGAAACACAAATGAAAATGTTGCACCATGTCCATTGTTAATCACATGAACTTCAGTCGGTAAAACATTGTAGGCTCCAGTCATTATCAAGGGTTCCCTTTCCAAAGCACTGATGGCATCAACTTCATCATAAATAATTGGACTCTGTCTATATCCAAAATTACAGTCACCAGGCCAATTTGAAGGTCCAGTTGAGCTATGTTCATCGTATGTAAATTCTAGAAAAGGTTGCGACACATTTGTAATCACTCGATGCTCCTTACGAAAATGCAGTTCTCCATAATTATGAAATCGATTTGTGACTGTTTGTGCATTAATCACAACACAAATTGTAAACGACACTATTAGATAAGCAGAAACTAAGTTTTTTGCGACCGATCGAATCATTTTCACAATAAATACTGAAATGTTTTTATTTGCTGCTGCTGAGATTCAGTGATGCTTTGCTTCTCAATTACTAAAGTCTGAGTAATTTACGCTCAACTTGTTTAGGGGAAATAATGTAAATATTAGTGAAGAAGTCAGTGTTGGTTCTTGGAAGATGATTTTTTTGGTGGTTTCGTAGTTGAACCTTGAAAGCTTGGAAAGTTTTATCTGCAGTCTTACTGCAGCCTTCATTTTACTGAAGTTATTACGGAAACGAGGTTAACAATTTTTTGATTTTTACATGAACACAACGTTGGGAGTGCTGATGGCACCGTGACATTTGTCTGATGACAAAATATGAAATTACAGCTGCAGTGTGCATCTTTGGTAGATCACTAGTCTTGACAGTGTTCAATCCTCAACTCTGGAATTCTTAAAAGATCTAATTACCATAACATACAGATACATCTAATGCTTATTTAATTCTGCAACAGAACTGAAATAAATGCTCAGAGAAAAGAACTTACAACGAATCTTAGTCAGAGAAGGGAAACCCCAGTAGTGGAAGATTTGAGATGCTTGACTGACTATTATCAAGTTAAGGAAATTAAGTTTCTGTGTTTTTTTCATCGACCGGTTTTTCTATGACAATGAATGTGTGATGCAAAATTAATTATTTTAGAGATAAAAATGTGTGAATTTCGAATTGCATAACTTGGTGGGGTAACTCACTTTGAAAGCTTAACCAAAATTTTTTTTTATTTTCTTGTCCATCATCATTTGGAATATGAATCCCCCCCCCCCTCTCTTGTCACAAAATTTTTAAACGAAAAATTGTCTTGTTATTCCTAAGTGTTGGACATCATTCATTTATTCATCACGTCATTCTCTTAACACTAACCCCTAATTTCTAAACTAATTAAAAAAATATAATCATATATTGGCGTAGAATAGATTTTTTATTTTGCTAAATTAAAAAATTAGAGCTCTCTTATTGTTTATACATTTTTAGTAAAACTTAATAAAATTGTATTACAAAATAAGTGAATGATCCCAAATGGATTTCAATCAAGCAGAAACATGCCTCAAAATAATTTTTTCTACAAATCATTATAAAAATGTATTTTTCTCCCATTGATAGGTTGAACTGGTCTGTTATTTTTCTCCATCCTCAATCCTTCGTAATCTCGGACTACATAGAACCATTTCATATCATGTTCTGAAATTGAGAACAATTGATCTACGACAATCCAAGTAACTGACTCAGCTGTAGATGAAAAACAAAATAAATAAATTTATAAATCAATGAAAATAAATCTGAATAACTCACAGCATGCAGGTGTCGTCAATGATCCCTTATAAGAGACAACTTTGGGAATTGTCTTAAATCCAATAGCATCAGCATATGAGAACACATGTTTCTTTTCAGTGTAATCAGTATTAGGTTTATAAACATGACAAAGCATTGGCAAGAACGGAAATGATCTTAGTGGCTTTCCACATTTAGTTTCTTCATACATCAGTCCTATAACAGCAAGTCCATCAGGCTTGTCTACCGCATTTTCAATTGTTTGATATTTTGAATTGAAGTGAACGAAATGAAGCTCAAGGTGGCATCTGTCTTTGAATTTTATTGGTAGATGCTCGCATGGATAATGAAAGTGAAAACTTGCGAAATTATAAATCTCATCATTTAATGGACCTCCTGTTATTTGTGGAACTGCATTGTCTTGATAAACGAATGAGAACGTCGCACCATGTCCACTGTTAATTACACGGACTTCTTTTGGTATTGCATTGTAAGCACCAATCAGTTTCAATGGATTTTGATTGCTTGCTGCAATTGCAGGAACTGAATCATAAGCGATTGGACTTTGGTTGAGTCCAGAATTGCAGGATCCTGCCCAGTGTGATGGACCATTCTCACTTTTGTCGTCGTAACTAAAATAAAAGTACGGCTTGCTTTCATTTGTGATTGCTCGATATTGCATTCGATAGTGAAGTTCAGGATGATTACGAAATCCATATGATCTAGGTTCTGCGTTGTTAACGATGCAGAGAATTAAAATTATCGATAGAAACATTTTCTGTAGGTTCTTCCTTCTCAATGCTATTTCAAGTACTGAAATTAAAATATTTTCAGTTTAATGTTATATATGCTAAATAATTTCAGGAATATCGAAAAATATTTTTACAACAAATTAATGCATGTTTTATCAACAAACTTAAATTTATCTACATGGACTATAAAAATATGGCTTCATGAAAACGTGACTTTAATTTAAACGTGACTTTAATGCGTGGAAGTTGATAGGGTTCGGAATGGGTTCACTTGCGCATATATGCGCATCAAGAACAGAAGATGTCAGTTTAATAATTAACAATATGTCAAATTCACTTAAAAATTAGAAAATTTTAGCAGCGTTTGTATTTTTGGCTTCCATTCTTAACAGCACCGTCGTCAGTAACAGCACTTATTTTTTAAGAAGGATCTATTTTTTTTTCTTTTTTTACTCATATTTTTGTACTTTTGTTAATTTCAACGGTACGTGAATGATTAAATATGATAATATGATTTCCAAGGGGACCAGACCCCATTGAACCATTCCCTGGATACGCTTCGGTCCTTCACTATAAAAATTCTTGAAAAAAATTTCTCACCGGGGATTTTGAACACCAATTTTTTCCTTCATTTTTTGAATGCATGAAGCCTTCGTAAAAAGCACTTCATAAGCCCGAGCGACACAAATGACAAAATCGCCATATGGAAGCCATTAAGGTTCCATCAGGGATACATTTATTAACACCAGATGGATTCCGCGCCGCCTCCACCTCCGTATGGAATCCATATGGAAGTCATATGGATTCCGCGCCGCCTACACCTCCATGATGACTTCCATATGGATTCCATACGGAGGTGGAGGCGGCGCGGAATCCATCTGGTGTTAATAAATGTATCCCTGATGGAACCTTAATGGCTTCCATATGGCGATTTTGTCATTTGTGTCGCTCGGGAAGATAATAAGATAAGCTCAAAATTTTATTCCTTAGTCGACTATATCGAAAAATATTTTTAGGACAAGGAAGTAGTGAAAATTAATGTCAACTTGGACTATAAAGATATGGCTTCATGAAAACGTGACTTCAGTTAAGAATTTAATTACCTGAAATACCTCGAAAATACAGTTAATTTCTTTTAACAAAAACTATAAAAAGAAACCAAAAAATTAAAAAATTTATCAGTTTATATCAACATTCTTTCAATGTCTTACTAAGTTTCCACTGGACGGTCTACATTCTCAACAGAAACATTTTCTGTAGTTCCTTCCTACTCAATGTCAATACGTTCAAAAAACCCGTTAAATTTCAAAAAATTTATGCTCTTAAAATAGGCTTAAAGCTTAACTAACATTTTTGTAAACTACTGAAGTTATTATATTTGGGCAAGCAATGCTCGAATTTTCCAAATAAATCTTGAAATTTCTGAATTTTCCATGAAAAACTTGACTTTGCGTAATTTAAGTGTGGGCTCATCGTGGGCTCAAATGTATACGTAATGCTATTTCAAGTACTGAAGTTAAAATATTTTCAATTTAATGCCACCCAGGATGCCACCTCAGCTCATCAAAAAAAGTCTTATAAACAAGATGTAAAGTAAATGATAAAGATATTTGTCATCACAGGTGGTTTAACTGATCCACGTTGAATAAATTATTATTTTCATTTTCATATGACTAATAAAAAGAATGATTAATTGATACATTTATATAATAATAAAATTTAACTACTAAGCAAAAGAGACGGAAGACTACTGATTAAATTAATGCAACAATTTGCTTTAAACATGCCCCAAAATAACCGTAGGATTTAAAAACTTATTCAAGTTTATTTGTAGATATTCATCATTAAGCTACGTCTTATCAGAGTAGAAGGTTCATAATTAGATCACTTTGGGGTCATTAAATGAAAATTTTCATGTGTTGTATGGTTCAGTAATAAGATGACGGGCTTGATTTTTTCTGTTTTATGAATTCAATATATTTTTGCTGAAATATTTGAAACTGAGTCACTAGTTGGACATAATAATCGAGTGACTCTTAACTTGTGACGTCATCAACATTTGGAATTTTTGGCCTCCTCCCTCCTTCTGTCACAAAAATTTCAAACAAAATTTTTTCTTTGGAACACTAAAACTGGACTAGGAGTGTATGGTTTTCATTCGTAAAAATTGGACGTCATAAGTGAACGACCCCATTTTCTTATGCATTATTAAGACTTAACACTAAGACCCTTATTTCACAATTCATCATAATAATAAATTTTTCTTCCATTTATTGGCTGAATCGGTCGATTATTTCTCTTGATCCTAAATCCATCATGGTCGCGTACCTTCTGAAGCCTTTCCATGTCAAATTTCGAAACATCAAACAATTGATCCACCACAATCCAGATGACTGACTCACCTGCAAACAGAAAATTTAATATTAATTTTTTTAAAATTCATTCATAACTCACTACATCCAGGCGTCGTCAATGACCCTTTATAAGAGACAAATTTGGGCACCGTCCTAAATCCAATAGCATCAGCATATGAGAATACATGTCTCTTTTCAGTGTAATCTGTGTCAGGCTCATAAACATGATGAATCATTGGTAGAAATGGAAGCCATTGTGAGCTTCCCCATTTGATTTCTTCAAACAACACAGCTATTACAGCAATTCCATCAGGTTTGTTGGATGCATTTTGAACTGTGAGATATTTAGAATTGAAATGAACGAAATGAAGTTCAAGTTTGCATCTGTCTTCATATTTTATTGCTAGATGCTCGCATGGATAATGAAAATGAAAACTTGCAAAGTTATAAACCTTATCATGTAGTGGACCTCCTGTAATTTGTGGTACTTCATCATCTTCATAGACAAATGAAAAAGTTGCTCCATGTCCACTATTTATCACGTGAACTTCCTTTGGAAACGTGTCATAAGCACCAGTCATCCTTAAATGATCAATTTCATTTTTAATTATTGGATCAACTAAATCATAAACTATAGAACTTTGTCGATGTCCTGAATGGCAGGTACTTGGCCAATTTGATGGACCGTCTGTAGTCCAATCTTCGTAAGTAAAATGAAGGTATGGCATGGTGTCATTCGTAATTACTCGATGATGTTTCCGAAAATGCAATTCCGCATGCTTTTCAAATGGTTTAGATTTAATTTCATTTATTGTTGAAACTAGAATAATTGTAAAAATTATTTGTAAATTCATGTTCACTTAACTCATTAAAAAACTAAAAGAAAAAACAAAAAATCACAGCTGACAAATCGATACTAATTAAACTCACGCATTAGTTTGCTATATTTATACATAAAACTTTTACTTTCTTTGAGATGCTAATTACTCTGCTATATTTGGAAGCACGCTCTATTTGCTATTTTAAATATATTTTCTCAAATTTCATTAGAGATGTGAAGTGCCCGTGGCTGGATTCAACAAAATCCGAAAAATAAAGTAAAAAATTTAATTATTGATATTAGAAAAATAGAAATAATCAGCGTTGAAGAAAAATATAGTAAAGTTGTAACTTTTTACTCACTTTAGTATCACCAGCGAGATTTCATCAAATAGTTGTATTTTCTTCTTATTTATTAATACGCAAAATACGAACCGTCAAATAGATTGTAATGAACTATTAGTATTAATTGTGATTTAAACTTACTTACAGTTTTACTCACGTTTCAGTTAATTATTATTTTTAAATACGTGTCACTAATTGAAAAAATATAATCATATATTGGTGTAGAATAGATTTTTTATTTTGCTAAATTAAAAAATTTGAGCTTACTTATTATTTATACATTTTTAGTAAAACTTATTAAAATTGTATTAAAAAATAAGTGAATGATCCCAAATGGATTTCAATCAGGCATAAGCAAATTAGTTTTAAGTAGAAATTTACTAAAAACGTTAATTTTTCTCTACAAATCATTATAAAAATGTATTTTTCTCCCATTGATAGGTTGAATTGGTCTGTTATTTTTCTCCATCCTCAATCCATCGTAGTCTCGGATTTTATAGAACTTTTTCATATCTTGTTCTGAAATTGAGAACAATTGATCGACGACAATCCAAGTAACTGACTCAGCTGTAGATGAAAAACAAAATAAATTAATTTATAAATCAATGAAAATAAATCTGAATAACTCACAGCATGCAGGTGTCGTCAATGATCCCTTATAAGAGACAATTTTGGGAACTTTCTTAAATCCAATAGCATCAGCATATGAGAACACATGTTTCTTTTCAGTGTAATCAGTATTAGGCTCATAAACACGATAAAGCATTAGCAAGTACGGGAATGATCTTGATGACTTTCTCCATTTAGTTTCTTCATACATCAGTCCTATAACAGCAAGTCCATCAGGCTTGTCTACCGCATTTTCAATTGTTTGATATTTTGAATTGAAGTGAACGAAATGAAGTTCAAGGTGGCATCTATTTCTATACTTTAATGGTAGATGCTCGCATGGATAATGAAAGTGAAAACTTGCGAAATTATAAATCTCCTTATTTAATGGACCTCCTGTTATTTGTGGAACTGCATTGTCTTTATAAACGAATGAGAACGTCGCACCATGTCCACTGTTAATTACACGGACTTCTTTTGGTATTGCATTGTAAGCACCAATCAGTTTCAATGGATTTTTATCACTTGCTGCAATTGCAGGAACTAAATCATAAGCAATTGGGCTTTGGTTGAGTCCAGAATTGCAGGAGCCTGGCCAGTTTGATGGACCATTTACACTTTTTTCGTCGTAACTAAAATGAAAGTACGGCTTGCTTTCATTTGTGATTACTCGATGATGCTTTCGGGAGTGAAGTTCAGCATAATTACGAAATCCACATGATCTGGATTCTGCGTTGTTAACGATGCAGAGAATTAAAATAATCGATAGAAACATTTTCTGTAGGTCCTTCCTTCTCGATGCTTTTTCAAGTACTGAAATTAAAATATTTTCAATTTAGTGCCACCCAGGATGCCACCTCAGCTCATCAAAAAAAGTCTTATATACAATATGTGAAGTAAATGATAAAGGTATTTGTCATCACAGGTGGTTTAACTGAACCACGTTCAATAAATTATTATTTTCATTTTCATGTGATTAATAAAAAGAATGATTAATTGATACATATATTAAAAAAATAAAATAGAACTACTAAGCAAAAGATATGGAAGACTACTGATTAAATTAATGCAATAATTCGCTTTAAACATGCCTCAAAATAATTTTTCTCTACAAATCATTATAAATATGTATTTTTCTCCCATTTATAGGCTGAATTGGTCTGTTATTTCTCTTGATCCTCAATCCTTCATGATCTCGGACTTTGTAAAACTTTTCCATATCATGTTCTGAAATCAAGAACAAATGATCTACCACAATCCAAGTAACTGATTCAGCTGTAGATGAAAAAGCAGAATAAATAAATTTTGTAAATCAATGAAAATAAATCTGAATAATTCACAGCATGCAGGCGTCGTCAGTGACCCCTTATAAGAGACAACTTTAGGCACTGTTCTGAATCCAATAGCATCAGCATATGAGAACACATTACTCTTTTCAGTGTAATCAGTGTCAGGCTCATAAACATGATGAAGCATTGGCAAGAACGGAAATGATCGAAATGGCTGTCCCCATTCAGTTTCTTCATACATCAGTCCTACAACAGCAAGTCCATCAGGCTTGTCTATCGCATTTTCAATTGTTTGATACTTTGAATTAAAATGAACGAAATGAAGTTCAAGGTTGCATCTATTTTTATACTTTAATGTTCGATGTTCACACGGATAATGAAAATGAAAACTTGCGAAATTATAAATCTCATCATTTAGTGGACCTCCTGTGATTTGTGGAACTATATTGTCTTCATAGACAAATGAGAACGTCGCACCGTGTCCACTGTTAATTACATGAACTTCTTTTGGTAATACATTATAAGCACCAATCAATTTTAATGGATGTTGATGACTTGCAGCAATTGCAGGAACTAAATCATAAGCAATTGGACTTTGTTTGTGTCCAGAATTGCAAGAGCTTGGCCAGTGTGATGGACCATCATCATTTTTATCCTCGTAAGTGAAATGTAGGAAAGGCTTGCTTTCATTTGTGATTACTCGTTGATACTTTCGGTAGAGAAGTTCAGCGTTTTTGTGGAATCCAGAGGACTTAAGATCTGCTTTGTTAATGATGCAGAGAATTAAAATTGTTGATAGAAACATTTTCTGGAAGTCTTTATTTCTCAATGCCATTTCAAGTATTGAAATTACGTTGTGAAGAGAATATGATTAGTAAAGAAAATGCTGAATTTACTAATTATAATCACTTAAAAATTAAACATAACTGCTAAGCAAAACAATCAGAAGACTACTGATTAAATTAATGCAATAATTCGCTTTAGACATGCCCCAAAACCGGAAGATTTTAAAATTCATTCAAGTTTATTTGTAGATGTACATCATTAAGCTACGTCTTATCAGAATAGAAGGTTCATAATTAGATCACATTGGGGTCATCAAATGAGATTTTTCATGTGTTGTCTGGGTCAGTAATAAGATGTTGTACTTGATTTTCTATGTTTTATGAATTCAGTGCTTTTCTGCCAAAAGCTGGACATAATAATCGAATGACTTCTAAAATGATCATCATTAGCTAGCAGTTAACATTCAGCATCAAACAAATTCCCAAAAAAAATCATTTTTAACATCTTCTTCATCATATCCATCATCAATCTGCTGACATTTTCATCCCTCCATGATCACAAACTTAATAATAAAAGTATTAGAACACAATAACAAAATACATCATTAATCGCATTATTAATGTAAATAATAAATTTTCATAAAAACAAAATTACGACTAAAATTGAAAAAAGAGTCATTAAACGTCATAAATTTCGAGTCAAAATTCAAATTTTCTTCCACATCATTACAGATTTATATTTATGGAATGAATGAAAAATCGCGCGCGCATTTGCTCAATATTTTTGTAGTTAGTCCTTGGAGGGAATTTTGTCAGAATTTATTTACAAAAAAAAATTATTTTTTAAAAACCTAAAATTTTCTAAGTTTTTAAATTTCAAATTTTAAATATTTTCAAATTTCAAATTTTCAAAATTTAAAAATTCTAAATTTTAAAAATTTCAAATTTTTCAAATTTTAAATTTTTTTAAATTTCAAATTTTTTAAATTTCACATTTTTTAAATTTCAAATTTTTCAAATTTTAAATTTTTCAAATTTCAAATTTTTCAAATTTCAAATTTGAATTTTGTACATCTACAAATAAAATTGAATAATTTTTTAAATCCTACGGTTGTTTTGGGGCATGTTTAAATTTTTTTAATATAATTGTTATCAAATATTCATTTGTTTTATTTATCGTATGAAACTGAAAATAATAATTTACTCAATGTGGCTTAGTTAAACCACCTGTTATGACCTTTATCATTTAATTTACATTTTGTATATAAGACTTTTTTGATGAGCAAATTTCAGTACTTGAAATAGCATTGAGAAGGAAGGACCTACAGAAAATGTTTATTTCGATAATTTTAATTCTCTGCATCGTTAACAACGCAGAACCTAGATCATATGGATTTCGTAATTATGCTGAACTTCACTCCCAAAAGCAATATCGTGTAATCACAAATGAAAGCAAGCCATACTTTCATTTTAGTTACGACGACAAAAGTGAGAATGGTCCATCAAACTGGCCAGGCTCCTGCAATTCTGGACTCAACCAAAGTCCAATCGCTTATGATTTAGTTCCTGCAATTGCAGCAAGCAATAAAAATCCATTGAAACTGATTGGAGCTTACAATGCCAAACCAAAAGAAGTCCGTGTAATTAACAGTGGACATGGTGCGACGTTCTCATTCGTTTATAAAGGCAATGCAGTTCCACAAATAACAGGAGGTCCATTAAATAAGGAGATTTATAATTTCGCAAGTTTTCATTTTCATTATCCATGTGAGCATCTACCATTAAAGTATAAAAATAAGTGCGACCTAGAACTTCATTTCGTTCACTTCAATTCCAAATATAAAACAATTGAAAATGCAGTAGACAAGCCTGATGGACTTGCTGTTGTAGGACTGATGTATGAAGAAACTAAATGGCTAATAAATAAACATCCACGAAGTTCATTTCCGTTCTTGCCAATGCTTTATCGTGTTTATAAGCCTAATACTGATTACACTGAAAAGAAAAATGTGTTCTCATATGCTGATGCTATTGGATTTAAGAAAGTTCCCAAAATTGTCTCTTATAAGGGATCATTGACGACACCTGCATGCTGTGAGTTATTCAGATTTATTTTCATTGATTTATAAATTTATTTATTTTGTTTTTCATCTATAGCTGAATCAGTTACTTGGATTGTCGTAGATAAATTGTTCTTAATTTCAGAACATGATATGAAAAAGTTCTATAAAATCCAAGACTACGATGGATTGAGGATGGAGAAAAATAACAGACCAATTCAACCTATCAATGGGAGAAAAATACATTTTTATAATGCTTTGTAGAGAAAAATTAACGTTTTTAGTAAATTTCTACTTAAAACTGATTTGCTTATGCTTATTGATTGAAATCCATTTGGGATCATTCACTTATTTTTTGTTTTACTAAAAATGTATAAATAATAAGAAAGCTCAAATGTTTTAATTTAGCAAAATAAAAAATCTATTCTACGCCAATATATGATTATATTTTTTCAATTAATGACACTTATTTAAAAATAATATTTAACTGAAACGTGAGTAAAATTTTCAGTGTAAGCTTAAATCACAATTAATACTAATAGTTCATTACAATCTATTTGACAGTTTGCGTATTACTGACTAAGAAGGAAATACAACTATTTAGTGCTGATTATTTTTAATTTTTTTATTTTCAATCTTACAATTATCTACTTTAGTTTCTTAAATTTAAATTTTTTCAAATTTTAAATATTTTTATATTTTAAATATTTTTATATTTTAAATTTTTTAAATTTCCTGAAAGATAAAAAAACTAAGTAGTGATTCTGCTAAAATCAACATAAGGGACATTATGAAATGACTCAAAAAAGTAACAATAAGTTGGTCATTAATCATGTTTCACTATATAAACATTTCATTTGCTCAACGACGACACAATTGCACCAACAGAAACATTAAAGTCTCTCCCCTTAACATACTTTCCTCTACATCCTCTGAATGAGAAAGTAATTTATCCATTGATGTATCGTCGATAGAATAAAACATAAATCTTAATTAGACAGCAAGTGATTAACTCGATTAGTGGAAGTATCTTATTATCATCCATGAATATGTGCATGCATTTAGATGTGCGAGCACTTTTATTTTGGGTGAAATGGGCGAGGCCATTTGTGACATTGATTCACGTTGAGAACTGTTGATTTTGTTTCTGGTGCTGTTGCTATTTACGATTTAATTAAAATTAAATGCTTTTGCTTTTGGGTTTTTTTTGTGATGAATTTTTTGAGTGGATTTGGGTTAGTTTTGTTGGCAGTTTGGGTTGGTATACATGAGGCAGATTCCTAGGGCTACCCAGGGTACCCTACCCTATCCTATCTATGGTATACCACCAACCCTACCCTAGGGTATCCCTAGACCACCTCACCTACCTGGGGTAGGGTAGGTACCTGTGTATTCAACTGCATTTCTAGTCACCAAACCCCACCCAACCCTAATTTTCTCTTCTTCCTTCTTTTTTGATGAATTTGTTTTAATTAGTGAAACAACTTCGTTCAGAAATTCGTCCTTTCAAGTGAATCGAGTGCCCCTCAACATGATAATCTCATCCAGGCTTCCTTTTGTGACATTCTTAATTCTCTCCTATGTTCGGTCGCCTTTTTTGTATTCATTTAAATTATTTTTTTTTGCTGATGTCTCTTTTTTCTAATTATTTTTCGATTAAGAATTTTTTTCTCTGTGTTGTTTGGAAATGGCGCGGTCTTTGTCGTTAATCTTCTCAAATTGAAGGAAAAAAACTTCAAATGCAATCTATTTGAAACCTGAAAATTATTTTTTTGTCAATTTTTTTAGATTGAATATTTAGAGGAGATTAAAGCACTTCATCAAATTTTTTTTTTGCTCCTGATTTTTTTTCTGTATCTTCAATTTTTTTTTTATTACTTTCCAATTTAATGAATAGAAATGTTTGTGGCGATTATTCGAATATGACAGATATTTTTTGTTGATGCCGTTGTCAAGGAGTGCTGTATGCACGATTACCGTCTCAAATTGCGATAAACGGTTGAAATTAAAAATGTTTGTTAGGGACAATATTTTATGCTGTTACAATTGTGCAGAGGATGTTGAAGGATGCACAAAAAATGTTGAATTAAAATGAAAAAATGTGAGTGGATTGAATTTCTGTTACTGAAGTTAAATTGGGTTGTAGGATAAGTTCATTGATAGGTTTGTTTGGATTAAGTTACATAAAAAATTGAAATTTATTTTTAAATCCCAATTATTACTTTGTTATTAATATATTGCTTAAAATAAATTTGAAATAAACCCAAGTTTAACCTGAATATCCAGAATATTAAAAAATCTCAATTTTTTCTTTAAATTCACAGAAAATTCTCAAAAAAATCCCTAAATCTGCAAGAATCAGTAAATGACAAAAAATTGTTCCCTTCAATATCACTGTTCCTTCGTTCTCACACATAATTCCACGCATCAGCTTCACATCATCATCATCATCATTATGGATCATAATTCACGTGTGTGTATCTGTAAATAAGGATTTAGATGTTGGCAAGTTATCAATTCAAAACTTCTCATAAGACTTACCTTTGATTTTTTTCCATTTCACAATTTTTCTATAATAATAGAAAGTTTTTTACACACATTGCTGGAATTGAAAAAAAAATAAAAGAGGGTTGGGAAGAAAAGAATGCAAAAAAATCAGTTTAACCCCTTTTTAGGATAAAAAAATATTTCGGGGATTTTTTTTGCTGCAATAAGAAAAAAATTGTTTATTGTTATTTACATCCTTAACTTAGTTTTTTTTTAGCAAATGTTCCTTGCGGAAGATTTTTATTAAATTTCAATTTTTATAAATTTTTTTAATTTTTGTTAATAAAAAAAATTCTGAGTTTGTAAAATTTTAATATCTACTGAAATTTAAAGTTTTTGAAATTCTAGAAATTTTAGAATTCTAGAAATTTAAATTTTTTGAAATTATTGAATTTGAAAAATTATTGAATTTTGAAAATTATTGAATTTTAAAAAATATTGAATTTTAAAAATTATCGAATTTTAAAAGTTACTAAATTTTATAACTTATTGTATTTTAGAAATGTGTTAAATTTTTAAAAAGTATTTTTATGAAACATTTCAAATTACTCAAAGTTATTAAAAATTGAGCAAATTTTGTCAAAAGAATTGAAACTAAATTCAAAAAAATCTGACAAAATTCACCCCAAGGAAATCAAATTCCTCATAAAACCTGAATCTTAAATTTTCTCATAAGAATTATTTTCTAAAAATGGAAGTTCCTTTGTCAACAAAAAAGGACATTAAACTCATCTTTTACGCTAATCAGACTTTGAATTGACTCGAAAAAAATATGAAAAATGAGACAAAATAAAAATATTTTTTGCGTGTGCATTAAAGAACTTGAATTTCTTTTCAAAACAACCCATTTGAAGATTCTTATAAAAAAATTCCTATTGTAATGCACCGAGTACTTGAAAATTTGTTTATAAATTCCCATTAGATCTACTTGTGTGTCTTGTCATTATTTATGGAAGTAATTTACATAAATTTATTTAAACCTGTGCAATGTTTGCAATCATGAGAACGGAAATTACGCGCCTTCAAAATGATTTTTTATATTTTGTTGAATATTATTAAGTTAATTATGGGAGTTAAAAAGAGGTGAAAGGAGGTTCAATGTCCTTTTTTGACAAGTAATTTAGGAATATTTTGTCGGCTTTAAACTGAAATCTTAGCTTTTTTTAATTTTTAAAATACTAAATTTTTGTATCTTTTATTTATTTTTTTCTTGATTTCTTAAAAAATCTAGAATTCGTGATATAAACTTGATTTTTTTAAATGATTTTTTAAAACTAAGTTTGAAATTTGTAAATTTATATTATTTTGGAAAACTTTCACAAATTTAAAAAATCTATTTTAAAATTTTTCTAAATTCAAAATTTTCTATTTTTTAAATTTTTGAACTTTTTTATTTTCATAATACTTAAATTATGATAATTTTGAATGAAAAAATTTCAAAAAATTTCCTAAATAATAAAATTAGCATCAAAATTCTGATTAATTCACTTCTAATGTCAATACAACATGTCACATCCACTTATTTCACATAAAAGTCTTCTTAATATATTCAAATTTTCCAATCAACTTCCATTCCATGTCTGCCTTTTTGATCCACAAAGAGAAACTTTATAAAACCCACTCACTTACTCACAAAAATTTAATATACTCAATATGTAAAAGAAAAGTCTGATTAATGATGTTTTACTATTCCTCATCATCTTTACCGTATTGCGCATATCATTTCACTTCTATCATTCCATTGAAAGAGGATTCAACTTGCAAAAAAGTCAGCGAAAAAAGATGCTTTATAACCTTTTCTTGGATCGAGTCGCATTAACGGATGATGTCATTTTTCATCACATATATAATGCTGAAGTCATTTCGTATACCTGATCTGATTTTTCGTTCTTTTTTGTCTGTGTCTATTCACTTTAAAAATTGGAAAAAAATGAAATTTCTCTTCTTTGATCCTTTCACTGTGCAATATGAGTTTTTTTTTGGGTGCAGAATTTTTGGGGATGTGAGTCGTATTTGTTGCATATTGAGATATTTTAAAAAAAAATCAAAATTTGAAGCAACGACTTGAAAAAATTCAGTATTTAAAGCAACGACTCAAAATAAGTCTAAATCTAAAACAGCGACTTAAAAAAGTTAAACTTTAAAGCGTCGATTTGAAATAAATAAAAATTTAAAGCGACGACTCAAAAAAATAATCAAAAAGCGCTCAAAACTCAAAAAGTTCTTTCAAATTCTCAAACTTTCTTCCTATTTAAATAAATGCATAAGATTTTCTCCTTCCATTCCCATTTCGTGCGATCTTAAATCCCAGACACAAAGGAGCATTGTAAATCAGCAACATCAAGCACTTTAATACCCGTCGATGTTCATTCATTTGTCTAAAATAAATTTAAATAGAAATATTTTTTCAATCATCACATTACAATCGCGAGAAATTGATTTATTTACCCTCGTGATAGAATCTGAAAAACTTATGGAAAGAACATGCAACAATGATTTGATTGTCATCTGATAATACAATGTATACAATGCATAATATGATGGAATAATGCATAATTTCTCCTCAAGTTAAAGTGTGTGACAAAATCATTAATAAGTCGATTGACGTGTGAATTGGAAATTTGAGATGATGCATGACTTTTAGCTGTTGATTTAAGAATGAAAAAAATGGGAAATTTGAATGAAGGGAATTTTTGAAAATTTTAGAACATAAAATTGTCAAAGCGTCGCTTTATTGACACTAAAATTGAAGTAGGGCTTCATTTATGTAAGAAAATGAAGCAATGCTTCATTTGACTCAACAAAATAAAGCAACGCTTCATTTGACTCAACAAAATAAAGCAACGCTTCACTTGACTCAACAAAATAAAGCAACGCTTCATTTGACTCAATAAAAATGAAGCAACACTTTCATTCAATCAATCAAAGTAAAGCAACGCTTCAATTAAGATTAAATTCTTCCACTTTCATAAAAATCCAGACTTTATCGAAAAACACAATTGATTCTCAATCCATTCAATAATTCCTTTTTAATAATTCACACAAAAAAACATTCATGATATTAACAAAAAAATCGTGAAACATCCGTAAAAATCACAAAAGCAAATCAGCTTATGAAATGATTGATGAATAATTTACGAAAAATAAAACACAAGACTCAACACGAAACAGAAGTATGCTAATCATATTTACGCATCTAACGGGATTTAAACACCCGTCAATATTTCCGTCTCATATGCCACATTTCTAGCTGTACATTGAGTGAATAATACTTCGCAATTACAGATCTCATATTTCAAACATCAAAAAAAAATAAAATATGAAAGAACAAAGGGAGATGAAGATGATGGAGATCATCATAATCATTTGTTCCTTTTGTCTAATTTGTGGCCCTAAATTACAGCACATCTATTCATAATCACACTTCAATCGTCTTTTTCGCTTACTTGAGGATTTCTTTAGAGTACCTTGAGGTATAGTAAGATGTATGGAATAATTCTTTTTTTATGTAGAAAATATAGGAAATTGTGAGATAGTTGAGGAGTTCATTGGTGTAGGATTGTATGTAGGAGCATTTTATGCTCAAATTTGAGATGGGGTATTCTTGCTAGGTCTCTAAAAATTTATGATTATTACTTCAGGGGTCCTCGAAGGGGTATAGCCAAAAATCCAAAAAAACTCATTCCTTCTCATTAAAATTGTCTTAAGTTTCCCGTTGCGCTCCTCAATACGCGACTTGTAAGCAACAATAAAAGAAATTTCTTTTCTCATCTCTTTCCTGTAAGAATTTTCTGATTGCTTCTCATATTTCCATTTTGATTCAAATTAGAATTACTCGAATTATTATTAAAAAAAAGTCGTAACCCCTCAGAAAAAAAATTCATGTTAACTGTGAGCTGAATGAATGGAAGGTATGATAATCGCACAGTACACACTTTTGTGATTTGAATTTTTTTATTTTTTATTTTATATTTCTCGTGAAATATATTAAAAAAATGCCTCACGATAAAGAGAAATTAATTACGCGTTGTTCAATTTCATTCAATTGTGAATAAAACAGCGGGTGTCTTAGGAAGCAATAAATTTTTGAAACAACTTAGTTCTTTCAGTTTCAGTCAAGTTGACATTTCTGGTGATAATTTTCTGACTTGAATAATTTTTTAAAATTTATTTTGATGGTTTGTGAGTTATGAATTTTAATTTTTATGTATGAATCAAATTTGAGGTCCTATAATGGATCATATCTTCAAAACACACACCAATTACCTTCCAATTATGATAAAAATACTCCTCAAATTGATTTCATGACAAGTCACAATAAAGAATAAGAAAAATTTCACCCTAGCTTGACACTAAAAATACCAACTACACACCTAGAAAATTTCTTCATAAAACTCGTTCATATCAATCTCATTTACAGCTCATTAATCGCTCATTTGTCACATTTTTTACTGAAACTGGATTTGCTATTATTGTGAGAAGACTAGCATGGGAAAGTTTTTAGTCAACAATTGAAAAATGATCATTTATTAATCAAATATGCTAGTTGAACGACATAAGCCAACCGTACAAAGAAGGTATTTAATTTTTGAGGTGTCTCATGTTCAACAATAAGGGTGGGATATGCTAATCATCACTTTCGTCATCGTTAACGTTTAGCTTTTTGGTTGGCAGTTTTATGAATGAGAGCAACAGTATTTGTGGCTGGGGTTGGGACTGCTGGATGCTAAATTTTCAACTTTTTGAAATTTTTCAATTTTTTGAAATTTTTCAACTTTTTGAAATTTTTTAATTTTTTGAAATTTTTCAACTTTTTGAAATTTTTCAATTTTTTGAAATTTTTCAACTTTTTGAAATTTTTTAATTTTTTTTTGAAATTTTTGAATTTATTGAATTTTTTCAATTTATTGAATTTTTTAATTTATTGAGTATTTTTAATTTTTTGAAATTTTTCAATTTTTTTTAAATTTTTCAATTATTTTGAATTTTTTTAAATATACAATTTTTTAAAAAAATTTATTTTCTTAAATTTTTTGAATTATTTTAAACTGATTAATTTTTTCAAGTTTTCCATTTTTTAATTTTTCAAATTAGATCCCACCCCTTGACCACTTTCACTAAAAGATTAATGAACTTTTTATTCCTCTGTAATTATTTTGTCATATTATTAAGAATTTTTTATGGCCCTTTGGTTTATTGTGTACTCAACATACTCATTAGCTGCTCCTTTAATTCATTCAATAAATACTTTATGTCCTCTCCATAAAAACTGGAAAGAGGAGTGAGGATGAGCTGAAGCATTGGCCTTTTTCCCGTTTATATCAAAATAGATGAAAACCAGCTTGATAATCATGCAATCTCCAGGGGTCATTAAAAATCCCTGTCAGTTTGTTTGCCCTTTTACCTAAAAACTTCATGCAGACACTCAATTGAATGTTGTACAAGCGGACGGTAATAAAAACTAAACTAAATGTCCATTTAGTGAATAGTTATAAAATGGACATAAAAATGATAATTATCGTTTGTTAATTGATTGTATGGGGATATTAATGGGATTTTATGTCGTCAGACTAGCTTTTTGAGATTTTTGTAAATGAATAATTTATTTTTGGATAGAATTGACTTAAAAATGCTAGAAAATCGTCAAATATTCCATAAATATATTCAATAATAATCACAACAATACATCCATAAAACATAAATTTTACTCCTTTTTCCTCTGTCCTCTCGAAAATCTTCCCAACATTTCAATCTCGTTATTTATTTCTAATAGCTTTTTTATTTATAAGATTAGAACATTATGAGTAAAAGTTCAATTTAATGTCCATTGTACATAATTTTTATTTATATATATTTTTAAAATAAATGTCTCTATGGGGTTCACTAATGTCATAAAATTGTTCTACGAAAGTTCGACAGTGAATGTGAAAGGGAAAATAAGAGTTAGTCGATTTCGAGTTAAGTAAGTGAGTGCATGGAGAATGAGAGAGTCCATTTATCTCATGGAAAATATCATTATTTATACTTTTTTCATAAATATCCATTTTTATGGAGTTGAATTGAATTTTTCTGGATGTAGAAACAACAATGATTATTTTGTGGATATTAGAGGGATTGAAAGTTGAGGATGACTATGGAGTTGAAGTGAGTTTTGTGTCAATGCTATAATTTTAAGTCGTTGCTTTATTTCCCAGTTAAATTTAAGCCATCGCTTCATTTTAAAATTCAAAAAAGGCGTCGCCTTATTTTGCAGTTAAATTAAGTCATCGCTTTATTTTCCAGTTTAAAGTAAGTTGTCGCTTTATTTTTTAATTCGAAGTAAGTCATCGCTTTATTTTCTAACTTAAAATAAATCGTTGCCTTATTTTTCAACCCAAAGTAAGCCGTCGCCTCATTTTTCTACTCAATCTAAGTTGTCACTTCATCTTCAAAAAGCGCTTCCTTTGAAATATTTTTCAGTCAATCCCCTTCAACATCCCAAACTTCTTTAACATCCTCTCTTTATTTTCCAAATCTTTTCAATGTTCCCAAAGCCCAATAATTTACATCTTTTGAGATGATACATTATTATTACATATATCGCAAACAAAAAAAAAGAGGAGAAAAGGAAGCGACAGTAGAGGGAGAAAAAGCCATAAAGCGACCCCATTAAAAATAAAATATTGAGATCGACATTAAATTATCATAAATATATCGCATGCAATGTCTTTATATTCACGCATATGGAGACATGCTATCATCAAGTGTTGAGATTTTTATGAAATAAAGAAATTAGAATATAGATACTGTATGTGCTATACATGCAAATTTTATTTATTTACATTCCTTGGTAATAATTCAAAATTTTAATTTTACATGCTCTCGCAATTTTTAATGTCTTTTATTGCTTTCTAATGCATTTTATTGCTTTTCGATGATATTTTGCGTTAATTGTGTGACTCCATATATCTTGTGTGCAATTTTTATCATCATTTAAAAAACGTAAAGCACATAAATCGATGGTTGAATTTATTGGAATATGCGTAACGCAACATTTAACAAATTTTAAATTTTCTTTCATAATTTTATTGCTATTTATGGTTGCTGTGTGTGTTTTATGGTGAAAATGTGTGATTTATTCTTTTATAACGATTAATATAGTTTGCTTTAGATTTATTGAATATTATTTTGTGTAAACAAAAATTTTCTTTAACGGCTGTATAGGTTTAGGATGGTTAAGGGGTATTTAATTTTAAAATTTGAAGATTCTGAGGTTTTGTGATCAACAGCAGCTGATTAATAATTTTAAAGGTATTTCAAATATTTTTAGGAATCGAACATTTATTATTGGAACATTTAGATGGTAATTTATAGCTATTCCACCCAGGGTCCTGTTTCTACCCTCCTAGAGTACCCTACCCTACACCTAGGGTACCCTACCCTGCCTGAGGTGGATACCCTAGGGTAGTGTGGGTGGTCACACCAGGGGTCAATTTTTAGGATATACTCTTTCCATACTAAAACAATAGCTAAAGCAAGCTGGAATATACCAGAGAAACAGGCCTCAAAAATATTTGATAAATTCAATTTTTTATCCACCAGAGAATAATCTTCAAAAAAAAGCAAACATCTTTAGCATTTGTTTAATTATTCAACTGCTTGTCAATCCATTTATATTCATTCTATTAATCAAAAACATGTTGAAGCTATTTACTTTCTCTATGATACACACAACAAAAAAAACATCATTCAAAATAAACAGAAAATCAAGTCATTTAAAAATGTTTTTAATTAAAGCGACAGAAAATTATGCAAAGTTTGTAAGAGTCACAAAAAAAATATAAAATCCATGACATACCGTGAAGTGATATCATGGCTATATAAATGTCAAAAGCATAGAAAGTCATCACATTTCTCTCATTCAATTTTTTTCATTTTTCATGTCACACAATTGTTGAGACTTACAAATTAAACACATGTCATAATTTTCTGTATGCTGAATATGAATGTAAATATGAGTTCAAACAGTGCCAGCGATCATAAATGAATGGATAAAAAAACAAATAGAAGTCATGTTGAGATACATTTTGAGGGTGAATTATGCATAAAATTTCAATCTAGGTCATTCATTCCATCAACTTTCTGACATTTCCTTCTCAATGGATGTTTCAAAGAATTTCTCGTTTAATTAATGAAATCGAGATGAAAATGATGCGGGTTAGTGTGGTAAATGGAAGTTCTTTCTGCGGTTTTCTCGCTGATAATGTTTTATCTCAATTTAGTAATCAACAATTATGAGATCATTTCATTTCATTCATCAACCCCTTTCATCTCATCCCTTTGCCAAGATTCTCTCTCGAGAGATAAATTGAGTCAACTTTTAAAGCCACTTTTGTGTTTTACGAAACTAGTGCGTAGGTATCGAATTTCATATTGTAAACATTTCAGTAAGTAAACAAAGATAGGCATAGCTTGGAGTGAGGCAAATCTAGACAAAGGAAATAAAATGAAGTCATCATCATTTGCTAGCATTTTTGTGTCATTCATTCATTTATTAAAATGTCAAGAAGAAGACTTTTCAATTTCCTTGTGACGCAAAATAATTTTTTTAAAGTAAATTGAAATTTTTTTATTAGAGTTGATTTAATCTTTTTTTTGGAGAAATCATTTAACTGGGGCGTGACTGTTGCATGGGATCTGGGACAGGTTGCTTGGTTTATAGCTCTAAGGGTATAGCCTAGAGTAACTCTTGTGTAAACCCTAGTTTATATCGTAGGGTAGCCCCTGGAGTAGTGTATATTGGGGTATACTCCTAGGGTAACCCTAGAGGTAGTACATACCCTAGGTACACTGAGCAACCGGCCCCTGGAGAACACTTTATTGAATTTTGATCAATTTTAATTGGACCAAAAACATGGTCAGCAATATATCGCAAATTTTCCTTAATTTTTAAAGAAATACACGAAATTCTGACTCATTTCCGTAAAAAAAATCTAGTCAATCTTCAAATGAGTCATTGCCAAAGCTGAAGAATACTGACCTATTTCATATTTTTTAAATCTATTTTGTTTTATATTTTTTTTCAACCCAGAACATACTAAAAACATCAAATCCCTAGTAACCCTTTTAATTCATCTCCCAAACAAAACAAAAAAAATCCTAAAAGGCGTTTCGTTGTGAAATTCTCTTTTATTACCGTTAAAAAAATGAAGCAAAAAAATCCCTTTAAGATTCAATAAATGAAGTGTCTTCATCATCCCCATCCCCTACATAAATGCCCACATTTTTTACATGCATACAAATTTTCTTTAATTAAAAAAATCTCTTAAACCCTTTTAAGCTGTTTTCTTCATTTAGTCGGCGGCATTTCTATGACCAACAAGGGAAATTAAATGCGGATGATTTATATGTGGGATTGAATAATTTTTTTTTGTTGATGCAGCAATTTTTTTACATAAACACAATATGGACCAATTAATAAGTCACTCCAAATGGAAGGGTTGAATGGGTGGATGCAGGAAATGAGAACAATTTTTTTTATCAGCAACATGTTTTCTGTTCTGCAACCCTTCCATTTTCATGAGCTAGTTACTCGGGGCTATAGTCACAAATTATCACAGAAGATTATTAAAATTGGTACGCGTACTTGAGAAAAAAATCTCATTTTCTTTAATGATCCTGAGATCCGGTGCGTAACTCCTACTTTTTTTTGGAAAAAAGGAAGATGAAAATGAAGAATTGGAATCAATGAAGGATGAATGAAGTTTTTTGGGATCATAAAACTATATAGATTTGGAATTTAGGTTGCTTAATAGATTTTCAGTCATTTTCAAGTCAAGCTACAGCTAAAAATTCATCCAACATACTGCACCTTTCTATCCTCCATCCTAGAAATTCACAGCTATAACCGTTAAACACGAGAATTGTTTCCCGCAGATTTTTTAATATCTTTTTTTAATGATCATTTCGCAACACGATTATGATAACAAAGCCAAAAGGGTTAAGAAGGGGTTGAAAAAAAAACTCGAACTCTCAGCTACATTTAATGATGTCTCGAGGCAATGTTGTTGTTTGTGACTGCAATGAACAATGGACACATTGATTTTCTCAATCCACTGAGAAGGTTGATGAAGGTGAAAGTTTTTTTTAGCTTGAACGACCTCAATTTTCGTAATTAGGTGTATTGTTGCGATTGTTGCAGTTCTTTTGAGCGGACAATGGTGAAATGTGAGAGTTTTGGAGGGAAAACTGGGAATGAAAGGAAAATTGGCAGTTTTGGGTAAGGAAACAATCAGTTCTATTGTTGAAGATGAAGTTATGGATAATAATGAGCTGGTCTTGGGATTTTGCTACAGAAATGATGAGAAAGTTGCTCGAAATGAGCAAAAGCAGTAAATTAGTGAAAGTTCTTGTCAAATTTCAAATTTGAACCTCTATTTTGAGGCTGTAGTCTTAGTAGATTTCCGCTTGCTAATCCAATGTCCAAAAGACTTCAACTCCAAAAATTTATTAACATCCCGTTCATAAATTACAACTTTTTTCTACCTCATAAATAAAGCAATCAAAAACTCCCGCCAAAACTGACTGCCCACCCTTCCTTCAAAAAATATATTCCTTCCTTTATTCATTTCTTATCTTTCACTCCATCGCACTTTCTCCTCTTCTTGCCATTTTTATTCTCTTTCATTTCCATTCAGTTTTATTGCCTGCTAAATGTAAGTATCCACTTATGATGACAAACACTATAAAAACTACTTTTTAACAACTCAAACATAAAATGTGTCAGGAAAATTGCTTTCGTTTCTTTTATACGATCACAATGTCGACAATTAATTGTTATTTGGGCGACAAAAGGAGCCAACACGTTATGTTCTTTGAGGAGTTTATCGTGACTTCCAGGTTGGCCTGGCTTCCACTATTTAGTGATACGAAATAGACAAACGATCCACATGTGTGTAAATATTGGTCCATAAATCGTTTCTTCATGGATGGTAGCTTTAAATGACCCACATGTCAGACACACCCAAAGAAAGCTTAAGAAAAATCACCAACCCCAACACATCGCGGAAGTTCACCCAAAAAAAATCACGATTCATCTTGATAATTCCAAACGAGCACTAAAAATGAATAGAAAGTCCACTTCACTTTCCCTTCTCCTTCATCTTTCTCCTCGATATTTTTTTGTCCTTTTTGACAGAAGCCATCAAAAAATATCTCAAGAAGTACAAATGAGGAAGAAAATAATGAATTTCTTCTTATTTACAATATCTCAATGGCAAAATGAGCACGAAGAAGAAATAAAAAAGAAACTTTTTTCTAATTATTTTTATTAATACGATGACGATTATTGTTGAATGGGGTGTGAGGATATTGTAAGTAATTAAAAGTTGAAGATTGAAAGATGAAAGCGATTATTGAACAATCTCTTTAGTTTGACACTTGATGATGGGTTTTTCTTCTTTGTTTGTTTGGATTTTGGAGTGTTGTGGATGAGATAATGGTGGAAGTAGAAGACGGGAAGGTGGATGAAGTTTTCTTGAGGAATTTTGAGGTTAAGTTGCAAATTTCTAGGATTTCTCATAGAAAATCAAGATTTGATGTCTAGTTCCAGTTCAAACCCCAAAATTCAGTCAAAATTGATCAGTTTTGAAGAGGAAAAATTGAGTTACGTCTCTCCTAACCTAAAAATCCACCAAAAATTCATCGCTCAGCACTTAACACATTGTAAAGGTAATCACAGCAATAAATCAGTCAATATCTTTACATCCAAACTTAATAATTATATTTCCATCGATAATCTCTTATTTTCCTAACATTTTAATTTAATCTCATTTTCTCTAATTAATTTCCATGTGCAGAAAATAGGAAGGAACCGTGAATAAATTTAGTGACAAAAGATTCCAATAAATAACTCAAAATCATTAAGAGTGGGACGAGCCTAGGATGAAAAATTCTGAACTCAATTGATTTATATCATTAAATAATTCATCAGACTTTTCTTAAAAGGAATAAAACTTTTCTCCTTGTTTTATTTATTTATTCATGTGAGTATGAGAACCGCAGAAAAACTTAAGGAGCGAAAAATCGGTCTGAATTGACTGAACCCCTCCTCAATATTACATAATTAACAAGGAAACACAAAATAAAAGTAATGGAAATGGTGTGTTTTATAACATCGTGCATGGTTTTGTCATTCATTGTAATTGAGCGTATGCTTCTTATTCTTAAATTGTTGGTGAGGCGAAGCGTCCCTTGGAATTGTTTTTGTAGGGTTTTTTGTGATTATTTGAGGAAATTTGACTGATTTTGAAATTAGTTTAATTTTTTTAAGAAAATGATCCAGGAAACCCCCCTCTTCCTTAAATTTTTGTCTGATTAAATGGACCTATCCATGGCTAGATATAGACCATACTACCCAACCTCTCCCTATCCAAGGTTACTAGAAATAAAATTTAAACAAATTCTATCAAAATTCTCCCAAAACATCCGCAAGAACACCAAAATAATTTGAAAATGAGAAGAATTTTCATTTACAGTCTTTAAAATTCAATTTAAATTTAAACACCCGTAAAAATTTTCTCCTTCCTCGAATCATTTATTTATAATTTTTAGAGGGTGTAGTTTGCATATGGATGTACTTTCCTTCATGAGCAATGAGTGCATGATGATGAACAATTTTTCTTTTTTGGAAATGAATTAAAATTAAAACCAATTTTTTATTTTATTTTATTCAGAGGGATGTGATGAATAATAGACACAGAAATGCCTGTTGAGTGAGTCAAATGAGAAAAGTAGACAGAAATTTATGCAAATGAAGACAGCACACATAGTAATTTAATAGAAACATATTTGATGGATAATTGAAAGAAAATTGAAAGTGAAATTTTATTTTCTGGGCGAAGCAACTGTTTGTGCTGTGGTGTATAATTATTAAATTCAGCGTGCGCTGTGTGGTAATAATCATGTTTACAAACATATTTTTAACGGATGACAAAAATGTCGTTTTGTGTATAATTTGGGTTAATAATGCTACATGAATGGTAAGCATGGCTATTTAATATTTTTTTTGCTCGGTTGATTAGCAAGATTTTTTGGGGGACAAAAGTAGGATGGGTTGGAAATTATGGCAATTATTTTTTGTATTTTCAAAATTCAGAAATAAAAATTTCTAAATTTCAGTAATTTAAAATTTAAGTTACCCTTTTCTCTGAAAATTCAACACAGATCTCGACTTTATCTCTCCAAACAAATTACATATTCCAGGGGCTTGGCCAGGAAGTGGTCCATAGGTGCCCAGGCACCCTTCTTTTTTTATTTTTAAAATTGAAATTTTAGTGTTTTTTTTTCAAAAATAAAAAATTAGGCAACCCCTATACACCCCCCTTCCTTCAAAAATCCTGGCTGACATATTCCTTCATAAAAATCTCAGAATGTCAATGAAGCTTCTTTTATAGAACCGAAAACAAGACGCAAAATGTGTGACATTTAAATTAAAATTGAGTTTGAGTTGAAAAAGTAATTTCCGTTTCGCGATTTTCCTATTAATTTTATTAAATAGAAGGAAGTTTACTTTCTTATTTGATGAGTCACTGGAACTGACATTAGACTGCCATTAAGAAAGTTATCTGGAATTCTAAAGAATTTTATAATAAACTGAACTGGCAATTTTTCTAATTTTCAAACAAAGGATTGACCGTTCCTTCAAATTTTTCTCATTAATCTCAAAACTTTTCCCATTAATCTTCAAAAAATTTCAACTCATTTTCATCATTTCAATCGATTAAGTTCAATTTTAATGCCCCATAATCACTTCCTTTATTGCAACATTATCGACATCATAAATAATCATAAATTGCGTGCAACAGATTTTTCTCTTCTTCTCCAGTTCCTTTAAAAAATGCAAATTCATGCAAAAAGATATTTTTACATCAACAACTTTATCATCCACATCAACAGAGTGGAACATAAATAGCATTTGTAAAATTACTTTCAATGCGTCTATCTGTCTTCATCAATATGAAATAAAAATCGAGACAGAATTGGTGAAAAGGGAATAAAAAGCCGCATATGGGACATTCGTGAATGAAGATATAAATTTGTTGACAATAAAATACGATTTATTGCACTCAATAGTTTACTTTATGCTTCGGCAATTGAATTAAAAAATGAGACAGAACAGAAATATTGGAGATGAAAATGTTGTGGGGATGGAGGTGGGTTGGGGTATATTTTGTTAGAATTTTTTGATTTCAAATCAATTTTTGTCATTAAATTTTGATTTTCTACCTGAATCCCAACTTGAAGGAGGGTGCATTTGAATTTTGAGAATTAATTTAAGATGATCGTCTATTTTGGTATTTAAATTGAAATTTTTAATCTAGGGGCCAATTTCTAGGGCTACCTGGGGTACCCCACCCATCCTACATACCCTAAGCTGCCTCTACCTACCCTGTCACCTGATATTGTATTAAATTTGTCAAAATTTATCCTCAAAATCAAACCAAGGGTAACAATATTGTAAATAAATCCATTGTGTGAATATCCTGCAATAATAAAAATCAATCTCTATTTCATGCTGTTGCAAAATTTGTTGCATGAAAAATTATTTACATTGTGGCAAAATGTTGCCAATTCTATGGCTATTGAGTGAGATGAAATTGTAAATATGTAACAATCTAGAGATTTCTATTGATATTTCAATCAGGAAAATTGCATATGTTTTTGATGAGCATTTGAATTGAATTTTGTGGTTAGGTTTTTGTGTCAGAAAGTTTTGATTGGAGAAAAATTTATTTTGTTGGTTTTGTGGAATTTTTTTGAATTTTGCGATCAATGTAAAGGTAGCTTTAGTTTTAATGAATCACGCCGGAGGGTAGAATGGGGTCCTTCATAAATAACTTCACAAAAAAATAGATTTTAATTCTTTCACAAAATATTTTATTTTGTATGGAAGTGTCACACATCATCAGACCCCCTACACCCTAAAAATTAGACATCATTTAAGAACGACCCCCCAGTGGGTCGATTTTATGAAATATATTTTTTGAGATCAATTGACCTCATAAAATCCCAATACTAAGCCATTTTGTGCTAATAATATTTCTTTAAAAATTCCCATTCCCACAACTCAAATTCAACCAACTTAACAACTTGTTCATCGTCCATAAAAAGTATCTTTAATAAGCCTTTTTCTATGCTTTCGGCATAAAAATTTTCCACTCAATTTCACCAATTCAAATTCAAATGAAGAGAAAAAAAGCTGAGAATTTCCTCAAAAAAAAAACTAAAAGAATATCCATTTATGCGACAAGTCAGACATCAGTAGATAAAAATCAAAATTTCCTTTCATAAAGCAATAATCGTTAACATAAATCGTCAGTCAGAATAGTCATTTCACCATATTATATCCAATCAGATTCGCATTTATGAGTCCATCAAGCATAAATTATTAAAAATGACTTCTTCCTTTTTTTCATATTCACAATTGTCATATCTATGAATGTGTATATGGTTATTATTAGACATTAAACACACAATATTTGGAAGATATGAGTAGAAATTTAATAAATGGACATCTGACCCTCGATATGATTCTGTCTAATTCCACTCAAAAAATATATATTCCTGCTACCCCAGTTATTTTATTCTTAACAAAAAAAAATTATATAAATGTTACGCATCATCAAAAATTATTTATCCTGTATGGATGTTATGAATATGCTATTTCTGGTTTCTTTTCTATTCATTCACATGTGAATTGCTATACTTACTATCGTTCCTTTCTTGTTTTGTGTGTGCACATTTGTGTATCCTCATTCTAACTCTCAATATTCCATTATATTAATTTATTTTTATTTCTTTTTTTTTTCCTTCTTCTTGTTGTGCCTTTTTAAATGTCTTTTTTTCTCGTGTAGTCTTACAGTTTGAAAAATTCACCCTTCAGATTCACTTAAATACAGTAACACAGTTGATACATAAATAAGAAGACTAAAAGAAGGAAAGGCAGATGAAATAATTTAGCAAATGACCATCATATGGTTTCTTAACATTTCCAATTTCTTCCTTTGAATATTTTTATTTCTGTCTGATGGATATATAAATTAAGACAGATTATTGGCATGAAATGAGAATGATTATTGAATTTCTATTATGTCAAAGGGATTTTTATTAAATAGATATACATGAGTCATTTTCTTGATTGCAATTTTGCTTAATGAAATTTTTTTGTTTGAATTTTTTTGGGTTGGAGAGGAGGGGGGGGGGGTTAACAGAGACATTTTGAGTGACTTTTATCAGGTTTCTCCTTATATGCACCTGCCTGTACATTTCTGTGATTGTCTTTATATTTATGTGTCTTTCTATGAATGCCTATGACTATCCTTGCCTTTCTGTGCCTATCTGTCTTTGTGTCTATCTGTAATTGAGTGTCCTAGTCTGTGCTTGCCTGTATTCATTTTTGCAAGTCTGTGCCTACCTATACTTGCCTGTGCCTACTTATTTTTACTTGTAACCTCTTGTGTCTTCCTATACATGCCTATCCCTGTAATTCTAGTTTTATCAAATTTAACCTAATTATAGGTACATCATAGATGACAACCCCTTGTTTAACAATAAAGCTAAAATACAGCAGATGGATTTTTCGCAATAAAAAAATAAATAAAATTATGCAAAAACTCCTAGGTCACGTAGGATTCGCTAAAAAACTCAACAAACTCTTCAACTTCTTGATAATTTTAGTTCAACTAAAACTTTAAGTTTTCTTTCTTCAACTTCCTCTCAACACAAAAAAGAAACTTCACCATCTAAACAATTCCACTCCTCATAGGAAAGACTCCACACACAGCTTGCAATCTGAGTCTCTAAAAAATAATAATAAAGAAATGGAAATAAGAAAAGAATTTCTTTCTCTCCTGCAAACACAAAAGCATCGCAACAGAGAATAAGAAAATTGAAATTTGAATGACAATGGATGTTCATTGAGAAGTCAATTGGTTGGAAGAAATTTATGAACAGTTCATTCAAGTGTCTCGCGGAAATCGCGAAGTAGAAATTTTCTTATTAGAAATTGAATTTCTGTTCATGTCTATTATTATTGTTATGAATTAAATTTATAGGGTTGGATTTTTTATTTCTTATTTTCCGCGTACAATAAAAAATTATAGAATTGAATATTTTTCTGTGATGTAGCTGCTGTATTATTAGTGTAAAGGGGGTTAGAGCGATGCTGGCAATGTTTTGATGAATGGTTTTAAAATGATTGTCAGAGTTTTGTCTCCTTTGAGTTTGACTTCCTGTCGAAATAAAATTTTATTTTTGGGGTCCTTTATAAATGACGTCTGTTATAAAATTGGATTTTTTAGACCTCATCCTGTTTGGGGAATAAAATTTAACCTGTGACCGGTCTCTAAAGCTACCTGGGATACATTACCCTTCCTTACCCTAGGATAGGATGACCTGACTGTTGTCTGATGGAAAAAAGTAAAATTTTCGTAGTGCGTCGCTTGAGTTAAGCACAGACAGCTTCCAGAACCACCAAAACCTAAATGACTGACTGAATAAGCGAACGACTCCTTACTTTTATTGTATACTGTGGATTATTTTGTATTTGCGTATTGGATTTTGCCATTGAGATGTCTTGTAATACGTTTTGAAGGCTATGACGATGATTCAGCCATTAAATCCTTTAACAATTGTGTCACTGACATATTTATTTCTTAACTCTTTCCATTCATTTCTGTTTGACTCTTTTAATGCGCAATTCTTGTCAATTTTCATCAATTGTTCAAATATCCACATACTATGTGTGCTATCTCCAATTTGTTCATCTAAAATATCCTCAAAATACATCACACATTAAGTACTTAACATCCAATAAAAGAACTCATTGTAAGACAAGATAAAAGTACAATTCGACGTAATTTCATTTGCTTCCTTTCATGTCATAAAAAATTAAAAAGTACGAGAAGTAGTTATGGCCCATATCTCACACTTCACCCTGCTCGGAATCTTCTTTTTTTATTTCCTCTTCACGTGATTTCTCATCATGATTTCTCGTTCCTTAATTGTATTCTGCACTCACTCGCATGTTGCTTCCATATACACATTTTTATGGGAAATTGAAGTTTTATTTCTTCTTGTTGGAACTCAAGTGCTACATGATGAACAATTGCGTAATGTACAACAGAAATGATTTAATGGACTGTTAAAAATATTTCTCGTTCCTCAAGTGCTTCGAATAAGAAAGTTTTTGGTGATGTCCTTGTTGTTGAAGTCTTCTTGGATTTGGAGTGGATTTTGGATTCTTACAAGACTTTCCCATCCTCAAAAAAATTCAAAAAAAATCCACTTCCATTTCAAAATCATAGATTAATGGCCATAAAAATTGCACACACAAGTAGACTTCCACACACGTGAAATTATCATCCATAAGGGGACTTTGACGACGCCTGAATCACCCTAAACAATATTATTTAACCCAGTTATGCTCTTGCTATTGTTTCACATACAGCACAGCATGAATGGAAATTTTTCACAAAATCTATAGCATCATTGTCGCCGTTTGCATCATTATTGTATCGGAAAAGGCAGTCAATAAATCAAAATTAAGTTAGAAGATGCTTAGGGTGATGTGGCCTTGCTCCACAAATGTTGATGGAGATTTTTGTTGCTCCCTGTTGTGGCTGTGTGGATGGTGATGTCCTTGGATGGGTATTTATCATGATTATATTGTGGCTTAGTGATGACTAAATTATTTGGAAGTAAACAAGATTTTTTAAGGAATTTTTAGGTTGATTCTTGGAAATAGACAACAATTTCAGACTAAAGTCAGTCAGTAACTCCGTACATTACCCAATCCAACCAGAATCCATCTCAAAACTTCTTATTTTCTCACATTGAATCTCACTGAAGCACGAAATAATTAGAGTTCTATTGTTGATATAGATTCCATGGATTATATACATTATGTCATCTACCAGAATCGCCTCATTGCCCCGGTAAACAAGTTTTTATTATTATTGTACATGAAATATAAAAATAATATCGAAAAAATAAAAAAAATATCCCGCGGAGTTTTTGTTTCCTTTCGCGCGTCCTCTTCTCATCGTTTTTTCGCTCATTGTATAGATTTCAAAGACAAGCGATGATCACATACAATAGAAATGACATAATGAAATGAAGGGGAAGACGAAGAAACTTAAAAGGGAGTTGCGATTGTTATTATTATTTAATTTTTTTATTACAGAAATTTCTTCATTTCATTTCTTCTTTACTTCCATTGTTGTTGCTGCTGCTTTAAAAAATTCTGAAATGGATTTTTGTCTAAGGAGATCGCATCCAGTTTTTATAGCTGAATATTTTTTTTGTTAAATTTTAATCATGTGTGAACTGTGTAACCCCTTTTATGAGATTTTGTACTTTACTAGCTGTATAGATAGTTTTGTGTAGCGGTATTTAATGTGAAAATAGATATCGCTTTTATTAGTTTTGGATTACACTGAGAGAAATTATTTTTATTGGTAACTGTTTAGGTCTATATTTGAGTAATCAAAGAAATTTTTCGAGGGGGTTTGAATTTTTTTTGTATGGACGGGAAAATTTAGGGGGGTTTCGGTTTTATTTCTTAAAAAAGCTAACTAATTGAAAAAAATGTCCTGTGGAATTAAGGTAGCATCTATAACCTGGTAAGAGGGGATCACTCAATCATGACATCCAAAATTCTTATCTCGTTGCTACACCATGGACCATTCAGTGCCTAATCAAAGTGTGAAAGACTTGATAAAGTAGATAATAACAAAATTAAGAATAAGTAACTAAAAATCCTAGAATCATCATCAGAGACGGTTTTAGACAAGGCCCGGTCACAATCTTAAAAATCGTAAAAATTGTGATTTTTTTACGATTTTTTAGAAATCAAAAATCTTAAAAATTGTAAAAAAATTACAATTTTTACGAATTTTTATGGTAGTGTTCAGGCCTTGGTTCTAGACACAAGAATTGGTGAATAAAAAATTAAATATTTGAAAATATTTTCTTTGAGTGTAAATCATTTAAAGTAAGTAACTCACCTATGACATTCTTAATAACAAATCCCAATTTTCTCTACTATATAATCCCAAAATTCCCTTACAAAATAAAATTGTCATTTAATTCTAGTAAGATAACTAGAAAAAATAGGATGACAATGAGGATCATTTACGGTCGAAATAAAAAAATTTGTAATAAAAATCGTGAAAATTTTATTTAATCCAATCTTTTTTAAATTCCCTTAAAAAATATCACAATCGGAATCTATTTAACCCATAGTAAATTCCAAATATCTTTAGCACATACATAAAAGAAGTCTTTCACATTCAACAAAAATGAAATCGAAGCTATAAATCACCATTCACTCGTATTGTAATCGAGAAGTTCATGAGTGCGTAACAAAATAGCGCGCGATTTATAGTCAAAAAAGGATATTGCCAAAAAAATTGTGTACACACAAAAAAGTTTCAATTTTCCTTTGTGCTCACTGGTGCTGTCATTTGATTGAAAAAGAAACAAAGGAATATGCAAATAAGGTATTCAAGAAAATGGTTTGTAGTTTAATGGAATAGTCGAAAACAAGAAGACAATCAGGCAAGGGTAAGAAGGGGTAAAGGAACTATTTAATGATTTCTTTTACCTTTGGACTGAGCATTTTATGAATCAGAAGGTTGAGGAATGAAGATTTTGATCATTTTGACCTGATGTTGCCGTAGTAAATTGGCTGTTTTATTGGAAGGGATGGAAGTGGTTGATTTTGTGTCTGTCTAAGTCAGGTTTAAATTTTGCATATTTTTTTAAGAATTGAAACTTAAAAAATTTCGAACCTAATCCAAAATGCGCTTCATACCCAAATTTTAAAAAAATAATCCACAATTCCATTCATTCACAAAATTCACAGAACTAGAAAAAGAGCCATAAAGAAAATAAAACTTTTATTCCTTTTACTTCATCTGATACTGACATTGTATAAATACAGGTTGTGAACGCGAGGCAAAAATTATATGTTAATGGCTTTGAATTATGTTTTTCTTCTTCATCTTACATGCTGGTTGTATGAAAATAATTTTAGGTATGGGGTTGTAAAATAAGAAGAAATGTAGATCAAATTTTTAGAATAACAATAGAACTGCTGCTGCTGTAGCATTAAAATAACAATAATAATAGATCTTAAAGACAATGGAAACTTATAAGTAAGAATAACAAATAATATATATTTGTGTATATATGCTCATTGGTACCGAAACATATATGTGCGGTGTGTATATTTATTTATTTATTCTCGTGAGCACCTAAGGGAAGAATTATTTGTTGGTTTCAGCCAGAGTAAATATAGCGTAGCGAATTCTATGGAGAAAAGTCATGAGTTATAATGTAAAAAAATAAAAAATAATGAGAAAAAATATGAGAAATAATTTCACAAAGCCATGTAAATTTTTCTTCGAATTTTAGGATTTGAACCTTCTACTTTTACTGGTTTTAAATGTTTCTTCACATTTATTTCTTGTAATAATGTTGCAGAAAGGTTATCATATTATTTAAAAATAAAAACCTATATTCAGTAACCCCAGGCGTATAGGTAGGGGCAGATTTGAGGGTTCTGTCTCCCACTTAACCCCATTAAGGGAATAAAATAAAATTCCCCATTTTAAATGGAATTTCTTGAGTTTTTCAAAATGGTACCCCCCCCCCCCCCCTTCCCCACTTACCAAATCACTTATCTAAATCGAAAAATTCTTAAATTTGCTAGGGTTTTGTAGCAAAAATCTAGAATATTCTAGCTATATCGATAAAGTAACCCCCAATCCCCTTAAAACAACAAATCCAATCCCAACCAGAATCTCACAAAATATAGAAGGAAGAAACCATCACAAGATTTATTTCCGAAAATTTCTCCTTTCTCTTTTAATTTTCTTCTTATTCATAAATTCATTTCCACACCACATCTACATCCATAGCTCACACTTAGTTCTTCAATTGTTAAACAAAAAAAGGAATGAATAGAAAGCACACAAAGTGCCATAAAGACAATAGGAAAAAAAATTTGTAAGAAACAATTGAAATCTATAAATCCTGTGTGTGTCGCGACAACAAAAGGGGATGTCGTAAAGAAACGTAGGGAAGAAATGGAAGTGCAAACAAAAATCAAATTTATTTGTTTTCTTTTTTTGTCTCTCCTGATTGTCTTGGATGTTAATTGAGAAAACCGAATCTAGTTCCAGAGAATAATATAAAAATCGACTTTTATTTATCTCGAATCTCAAAAAAAAAATTTATGTATACACATTATCGCTGTACATTCCGAGTCAACAAGGAAGAAGAGCAGAAAATTTAATTACGTAAAACTCAATGTAACCTCCTCGTCATCACCACGAGCACTAATGGTATGTTCAATCCATGGCAAATAGTTTGTGACATTGACGTAAACAGCTGGATAACCCTCCGTGCCACATCGCTTTTGTCCGAAGCTTACAATTCCTGTCAATACCCATTGAAGTTTTTTGTTGTCGAAGAACATTAACGGTGATCCGGAGTCGCCTACACAATGGACATATATGAACATGATATTAAGTGCTGTTCCATTAACCCATAAAAAATATTTTTTTTATTATATTACCAGAACATGAATCCTTAGCCTTCTGCCCACCCGCACATATTTGACTTGGACTCAGCTTGATTCCACCGTCGGAATACTTCTTCGTACAATTGACCTTGTCGATATATGGAAGGGATACTTTTAGCTTTATTGGACTCTGTACGAGTTTTGAGCCATATTTTGATCTAAAATAATCAGTCTTTCCCCAACCGCAGACTGTCTGCACATATCCTGGCACTAAACCATTACTGTATTCTTTTGTTGGTAAACAAATTGGCATTGTGAAGTCATTGTACCTTACATTCTCTTTCAGTCTCAATAGTGCTAAGTCGTGATGCTTTGATGGATTTTTTGGATCATAGCTGGGATGTGGAATTATTTCATTAATTTCATAATCAACTGGCGGTGGTGCACAGTCCAAATTTTCCTGATCTTCATATTGTATGCAATCCTTGTCTGTTGTGATATCATATTCACCCATGCGTGCATACTTGAGCGTAACTGCTTTCTCGATTGTTTCTCCTTTGACGCAGTGGCCTTGAAGATAATTGTTAAATTATTTTTGTGGATAATAAGCAAGTCATGAGTATGACCATAACATACCTGCTGTCAACACGTATTTAGAATGAATCAGTACACCTCCACATGCATTAAGAGTCAAATTTGTTGCTTTAGACTCGTAAAGTAACAAAGCAGCCCATGGAAACTCATTTGTTTATACCGAAGGAAAAAAAATTAAATTATTTTCAGGAATTAGGGTATTAGAAACTATTGGGATTAGGTCAGAAACGTACTCAGGGAGGGGTTTTTGAGAAAAAATCCCAAAAACCCTCCCTAGAAAAATTTCTGGATACGCCCCTGGATTAGGTATAATTAATAACGAAAGTTTAAGAGATTTTCGTACAAAAAATTTGAGGGTCTTGCTGCATGAGTCATGTAGCTTTTGATCCATAAAGTAAAAATTAAAAAAAAAATGAAAAAAGAACCTCATGTACAAATAATATTTTTAAATAATTCAATAGGATTTGAACCTTTGACTTTGAGAGTTTTTTAAAATCTCAACACTTAACTACTTTTTTTTTGTATAAGTAAATTCAACAAAATACCAAAAAAACCATTAAAAATTTTGTTTCAAATTTAAAGAAGAACTTGACATCCTCAAGTCCAAAAAGCATTAAAATTGTATTAATCTCCTCCAAACTCATCAAATTTTATAAATTAACCCAAAGAATACTTATCAATTTCACATAATTCTCCTCCAACAATTCGATCATCAAGCGCTTGCATGCCGCATTTTCTCTTCGGCTGTGATCCATCTGACTCTCCAAATCGATTGTCCAAGTCAACATTTGTCTCTGCATTCTCATTTTTCTCAGGCTCTCTCACTATTGCGCTCTCCAGGTCAATGTCTAGATCAGGTTTTCTAAATTTGTTAAATGTATGCCTTATTAAATGTATTTTTGTGTCATGATGATAATCAGTTTGTGTTTATTTACATTCTGGATTTGTCAATTGGTAGTTGTTTTGGGACTTTTTTTTCGGTGAGAATGAGGATTTAAAAAGTGAAATTTTATTTTGCATAAAAATTTGTGTTGACATGAAATTTACGTGAAATTGAGTAGGTCATGTCGAAAACTGATAATTTTTTTATGAAGTCACAAAAATCCCAAATCAACGTCCATTGCCTTATTATTAAGTAACGATTAATCAACTCTACTAAAGTTATCAACAATGAGTAATATTTTTCAAATTCATTCATTGCTTTATGTCTGCAGCACTCACTTGTATGTATTTCCAGGTTTTGGACAGCAAACCAAGGATTTCCAGCTTTCTTTATCAAAACCGCAATCCAAGTACAGTACGAAACTCAATCGTTCTACACCCAGGTCAGTGACATTGAAAAGTTCTTCATACTCGGCGCAGTCTTGTCGTTTAACGCAGATTCCTCTCGTATTCTTCTGGTTTGGAATCTTACAGTCATCGCCAATGTTAAGACTTGCTCTCATTTTTCTAGAATTTACAGTTTGTAGATTTATTAAGAATATAAGGAACAAAACTTTTATCAATTTTTTCATCTTATTATTTATTTGTTGTGACACACGAAGCAATAGGAAATCACCATGAACTTGACCAAATGAAATGCCGCGAGCAACTGATTAAAAAAAATATTCAATCTCTGTTGAAAAAAATAACTTGAGGAACTTGAATTTACGCTCAATTAAGTCTTGAGCGGCTCTCAATAAAAGCTTTGTCAATATTTCTGAGTATTTTACGAGATTCTCTTTTATTTTTAATAACTTAATAATGTCCATGAGATTACTGCATTTATTTAAATGCTGACTTGTAACATTTCTCAAGAATAAGTCTAATAAATTAAATATTTCACGGTCGCATGTTATTCTCAATCCATTCTCGATATGATGACACTTTTGTGTAGATTGCTGGCCAATCTTCAAGTCCACAAAGGTATCCAAATGAGACGATTCCTTCTACGATCCATGTGTTGTGGAATCTTTGAAGTGGACCGCCGCTATCTCCGTCGCAGGCGTCTTTTGAGAATTCTGTTGAAAAAATTAGAAAATTAAATTTAAATTCTATTTGATTTCAGACATAGTCAGCGGCATAGCAATCAGATTCTCATTTTTGCTCTCTCATATCATCCCTGCTACGCCACTGACTCCAAAAATACTGAAAACTCACCTCCCCCAGCACACAGCTGCTCATCATGAATGACAACTTTTTTGGATGCAAATTTTTTCGTACAAACTTCATGATCATAAATTGGAATTGCCAATTTTTGTTTGATTGTACTCCTTCTTGCGGCCAACGTTCTTCCAAAACCAGCAATGTATACAGTGTCGCCTGTCTTTAGTGGTGGAAGATTTGCTGCTGGCAGACAAATTGGTCGAACCATTCCTAAAGGGAATTTAAAGGTGTTTGAATGATTTTTGTGCTGGAGATATTTTAGGGGTCAACAAATGTTGAACATTATCAAAGAACAACCCCCAAAGCATTCAAATCTTCAAACTTACTTGTAAATTTGACTGCATTTTTCAGCCTCACTAATCCAATGTCATTTCTACGATTGATTGCTCGCTGATTAAAATTTTGGTGTGGAATGACTTCCTCTATATCATTGAATCGATAGATGTTCTGACAATTTCGTCCATTGCATGCATCGGCCTCTCTTAAATCGTAGTCACCAAGTCTAACGTTTGAGCTGAAATAAGAGATGAGAATTTATTGAATGAGCTGAGAATGGTTTTGACTCAAGACTTACAGCATTCCGATTCTTGCAATTATGTCACCTGGAAATGAATTAAACAAATTTTGATGATTAATTTTTATGACTATGGTATCTAATCGTGGTTTCCAACCGGGACCAGCTCTGTCATGACGTGGTTAAATTCTTTTATTATTGTGTTAATCCAAAATCGAGGTCTTTTAACCTTATGTTTTGATCGACATTTCAAATGAACAACAAAAGGGTCGTTCACTTATTTCGTTACGCAGAACAGTGACTTTCTAGACCCCGTTCCCCACCCCCTTGTAACAAATTTTGAACCAAAAAGATTTTTTTTAACCTATTACAAAATCTCAAATCCCCCCCTTCTAAAAATTGAAAATAATATAAGAACGACCCCTAACTCGAATAAACATACACCTAAAAATTTTATCCGGTAGTAAATCATCGAAGGAGGATATAAAACTCTACTTCAAACTGATTCTCATTCTGAACAAACTCTTATTTCTTCCATCATAAGTGTGATGTTGCGGAACTTATAGAAATTAGCTATGCTTCGTAATACGTACATGAACGTGATTATTACGAATTTTATAAAATGTAGACTGATCTCCAATATTGTAAGATTTTTTTTGGGGAATTCCGGTAATTGCGATATATATTTTTTAAGAGAGAAATTACTATGAGTAGCGTGGCAATCTTATGGCTCTAAAAAAATACCCAAACTCCTCATTAATCGAACATTATCATAATGATTATCCTCATAAACATCCACCTGCACCACTCAGTGAAATGAACTCAATTTCCGCCAACATCATCATCGTCTGGTCTTAGTCCATGTTAATAACATCTTTACAATTATTAATAGAATCTCACCCGTAATGCAATGACTTGCAGTCAAGACATATTTCTTGCTTATCAAACTTCCAGCGCAGTTTATTGAAACCTCACCAGAAACTGTGAAGAAAAAGGTAAACAAGACGTTATTTCCACAAGTCATAAATTCTCAACTTCCACCTTACATTTTCTGTACTCGAACAGTGCCAACCATGGAAATTCTTCTCTGTCTGTGTTCTATGCACAACATAAAAAATAAATGAGAAGAATTTTCTTAATAAAAAAATGTCATGAACACCAATATCTAACATACTTGTCCTGAATAAATTCGATTCTCAATATATTCCCGTCCACAATCACTCTCGTTTGGCAACAGATCGGTTGAATTTCGGAAACTGATTGAGTCATCTGAATTTTCACCATCGTAGTCATCAAAATTATTTACTTGTGTTGATATTTTTGGTAAAACTGCTGATGGTTGCGGTGGACGTTGTACATCTGCTGTTATCGGTTGTAAAATTAACGAATCATCATTTCTGGCACAGCACACGTATGGAATATTTTCTTGAACTGGCCATCCAGCATCACATTGCGACAGTTGGAGGAATCTTATTGACTGTTGACTAAGCGGTTTTGATCTTAAAATGTTGAGGAGGTAGTCACAGTTGTATATTGGTAAGCATCGACCCATCTTGTAGCCGGGTGTGCGACAAAAATCTGTGGATTGTGGGATTTATTGATTATTGTGTTGGGATGTGAGAATGAAATTTTTGGGATTTATTGAGGAATTTTCAAGCAATAATATCGCTTGATATGTTTTTGATGAGAATTCCACTTTCAATTACTTGGGTCCGCCCCTGTCCATGACCATCCAACTTACTTTGAGTGAAAGCTGATTGAATTGCTGTAAATATTAGAATAACTAAGGAAAATAGTCCTCGACTTTTCATCTTTGTTAGTTTATTTCTGAGCTGAGGTTAATGAGCTTAATTCCAGAGTCCTAAGGAACCGCAAGATTAATTCTAAAAAAAATTTAAAAAATTATTTTTTTTACATTTTACCTAATTTGAAAATAAATATCAAAATTTCTATCAAAATTCTCCTAAATTCACTTGAAATTTTATTTTAAAAAAAATTTTAATGCACCTTGAAAACATTGAAACCACAAAATGACAAAACCAAAAAAAATCGCATTGTTAATAATTAGAAAATAGTCTGACGGGTTATTTTTTCGGCAAAAGTAGTTCAACATACTCAAAATGACTCAGAGAATAAAGCATATTGAGAATTTACCTAGACAGTTCTCTCTATTTTCTAGTCAATTCACTAATTAAGCAATATGTCATGTAACTTATTTATTTGAGGGGTAAGAGCAGTGAATGTACTGCATGCTTAACATTCTCATTACTAGTTTTGTATATTATTTACGAAATATCAGTAAAGTGCACATAAGAAGCAGTACGAAATGATCCAAAATAAAATATTCAAGAAGGTAATAAGTTCAGAATTCAATTCCGGAATTAAAATATGTGACATGCTGGTACTAAATTCTTAAGTAGTCATCAATGCTCTTTTGGAGATCGTCGAATGAAACAAGCTTCATTGTTATTGAAAAGTGAGACTGAAGCTGTCTGATACCCCAACTTCTTAACACAATTAATTCACATTTTTCATTCATCACATCACTTGTGATCTTAGTCATTCTCAAAAACCACGAACTTCATTCAACAAAATTAGGAATCAGCTTAATGAAAATTCATTCTAAACTCCTAATTTACCCGGCACAAATCAACCGTTAAATCACACACACATAAAAAATCACATCAGTCATCAACCTAGTCTCATATATTCGCACAATCTTCTCACATTTCCTCCTGAACTTGGACTTAATCATGCAATTAATAAATTCGATTTAAATCCAATTGTCCTTGAGATATTACTGTTCATATAAGTTCACATCTGGTTATCTCGTAACATAAAGAAACAATTAACTTTTAATGAGCTATAATGATGAGTCTTAATGTGACGACATTTTTCTTGTGGAGACTGCCGAGTGCAGATTAATGAATGGAGATTGATTTTTTTGTGGCTTTTGACTTCTGGGCTTTGAAGTTTTTTGTGTAATTTATTGAAAAATTATGAAATCAGGTCGGAATTTTTGTGTATTTATTGAAAGTTGTCAAGGATCCTCAAAAAAGATACCAAAGCTTAGGCAATAATGCCAAAAACACTGAATTTTAAAGCCTCTACCTAACCAGTTCCATAAATCTACAAAAAGAAATTTCATAAATCTGATAAATTAATCAACAACTCCCCTAAAGGCTATTGCAAGTCAAAAACTAATTATATTCTATTAAGTTGTGACACTTTCATGTCAAAACAATAATTTTGATATTTTACAATTCAATAAATTCATTGAGTCATCATCTAAACTAATTCACATGAGCTAATAAATCAAAATTTATGATTGATTAACTGAATCAATTGCGGCACGTGACGCTCGCTTCATGCGAGGGAAGTTTTTAACGGACACAGGGAAAAGAGTTGAGTGAATGTAAAATAACCAAAAAAATTTTTTTCAGTCTCGTGCACAGAGAATTTCTTGTGATTGTTAATAAATCATGTAAAAATTGGGTTCTTGTTGCGGAAGTGATTTATATCCCATGTATTTTTGTGTTCACAATCGAATTATGGTCCATTTCATGCTTCATTATGATGACAACCAGGACTCTTTTGTGTGCTAGGCTGTTGGTAGATTTGGTTTTGGGATGGAAATTTTGTATGAGATCATTCATATTGTGGGATTTAAAGTGAATCTGAATCAACTCTAGTGAAAGTTTCATGCGAAAGGGGGTTCTAAAAATCCAACTTTTAATAAGATTCATTTGAGAACTAATTTTATACAAAAACAACCGGGAATATCTCAAGAATGATAAAGAAACGCGTTATCCTTGAAAAACCACAATGTTTATTGTGCATTCATTTTTAAAAACAAATCAAAAATGACATTCAATTGACTGTTGACTTAAATGCACGTGTTTATTGTTTTAGGATCAATGGTTTTGCGGTTCTGATTTTTTGGTGTTTTTACAAATTTAATTCAAGATGTTTATCACATAAATTTCCATTTTAAATTGGTCATTATTTATTTTTTGTTAGGGTTCTCAAAAAATTCAGTTTTTGAATAGACTTCAATTTCAACACTGATCACCAAATTATTGACCCTTCACTACTCAAACTACCATTATGCCAAGTAACATCACTAAAAACTCCACAAACTTATCAAACTTACAAATTAATAAAAATTTCAAATTCAATATTTTCAAAATATTTAATTAAATTCAATAATCCACGTGTACTTCAAATGGTAAGTCTGTTCAATATTTTTTGCGACTTATTCGATTGAAATGTTTACTGAAACTGTCTGCGAGTAGCCGATTAATTTACTTACTCATTGTGGAATCTCTCGGTCGAGTGGTGGGAATTTTTTTGTTATTAATTTGTTAACCTGTTTAAGATTATTTTTACACTCGATAATTTTTTTTTCTCAAAACTAAATTCGTTCAATTTGTTATTGTTATGATTTGGAGAGAAGATTTTATTAATGTAAGATCACAAGTCAGGCGAATATATTTTGAATAAAAAGAAGTCAAAAAAATCATCTCTCTGGGAATTCCTTGAAAGTTTACAATAGTAAATACTTAATTGAGTTTTGAATTATATTCATTAAATTTAGTAATAGCAGGTATAATAATTGATATTTATACACAAATATAAAGTTTATTGACTCCGTGATTTATTGGAATTTAATGAGAATAAAGTTCTTTACGGTTGGATGACTTGAAACTTCTTAAAAATTAGTTTGTAGTCTGTTGTTGAAGATTGGATAGTGATGAGGGGGAATCATTGTCCATCATGCACCCTTTAAGCTACAATTTAGTATTTGAAAAAAAAATTCTGATGGAAAAATTATCGGAAATTCAAAATTTACAAATTATAAAAATTTTCGCCAGTCGTGGCCAGTAGTTTTCTCCCTGATTGTGATTCCCAAAAAAATTTGCATATTTCTTTTAAATTAAAATGCTTCTAGAACAAGGAAATGTCTGCATGTGATTGGATTTTTTTATCGAAGTATTTTGATCATGATTAGTTTGTTGTTCTGAAAATTAAATGAGTTATTAAATTATTAAGTTGTAATAAATAAACTACATTTAAAATGGTTGGTTATGGTTAGTTGACTTTTGACGTACAAAATTTAGGGACAAAGGCAGGGGTGTAGTCAGAAATTTTTCGAGGGGGGTGTTTTGAACTTTTTTTGTATGGACGGCAAAATTGGGGTGAGTTGTCATAGGATTTTTCTCTCGAGCAAATTAAAGAATATTTCCGTCAACTTTGGTGTTTAGACACCCAAATCACCTTCTGGATACGCCTCTGGACGGAGTGTCTCTAAATTTTTTAATTTATTTTAAAGACTCCATTCTTCTGACACCCCCTTCATCAACCCTCATCTACTGACCCATCCTTCAATTCCCCCATCTACCCCCTTTGACGTAATTAAAATCTAATTTACGCAAGTTATAAGAAAGTCACTACTGGAAGATAGATGAACGGATGGATGGACAGACAAATGGACCGAAGAATGGACAGGCAGATTCATGAACAGAATATCCATTTTAATTTTTTCTCTTAATTTATCGTCAATACAAATTCAATTTAATCTCCCAATTAGTCAAAATTAAAAAATTTTCAATGAAAACGCAGAAAGTCTTTAAATCCTTCCAAAAAATTTGTTAAATATACAATCTGTAAATTAATCCACTCACTCCCTACTCCTGCAGCTAATCACAGTATCATCATCAGCAGATAGACAAAAAAAATCTAATTTTAAAAGTCATCAGCTCTAAATCATTCCTCAAAACAGGAGATAGAAAAAAAATTTAAATTCCCATCACAGCTATAGCGCAATGCCGTTCCGGAGTTTAATTAGTATTTTCATTAACATAAATCAACTTATGATTTATTTCATGTCCTGAAAAAAAATTCTACAAGATCGAAAATTTGTAAGACAAAAAAAATATTTCAACCCTTTAGCGGAACTGCCAACATGCACTAAACCCCTTTTTATGTCCACGAAAAAAAAAATTCCGCCTATTTTTTCGATTGTGAAATTTTTTTTTAAATTTTATTTTATTATTCAATGAAGATGAATGGGTTAAATCTGTGTTTTTTAATTAGTGAAATTTTTTCCATTCATCAGCAGTATCAACAAAGTCAGCGGGGTTGGGAGGGTGAGACTGAATGCAAGAAAGTGACTTTCAATCCTTTATTTATATCCAGATAGAAACCATATCGCATTTTTTGGTATCAAGAAGCAATTTTAAGGAATTAAAAAAAATCTTGCTGTCTTGTTGCATAATCATGGTGACAACATGGATATTTTATGGGTTTAAAGGATGATTTATCGAATAAAAAAAGGGATGAAGAAAAGTTTTTTAATCAACAATAAAAAATGGAAACAATTTGTTGCAAATTAAAAATTAATTTTTTAAAAATGGAATTTTTTTATTGCAGGACATCCTTATGTTGAGAGCCTGGTTGAGAGTAATTTTCAAAAAAATTAAATGTTCAATCAAATTAATATTTAAAACTACAAAAATAAGCTTAAAAATTGTAAATTATAAAGTCTCAAGCACTAAGCCTTAAGCTTTCAGCATTCGAAAACCATAAACAGTCTTAAGAAGTTGAATACATCTGGATTTGTAATATTTAGCATGTTCTCAGTTTCTGTTTTCGAAATTAAAAAATTTGCACGAATATTTGCATACCTTTAGGCGTAAGCATTTTGGAATCTAAAGGTTTGGTGAAAAAAATACTTTTTAAAAAAATTAAAAAATGTTTTATTAAGGATTTACATTTATTTCTTAATCAAGGCTAGGCTTTCTCGATTTTACGGTCAGATGAATTTTCTGGAACCAGGTTGAGACCCAGGAAACCCCGGTCCTGTCCTTGAGAATCTTAATATAGGATTTTATTATTTTCTAGGTTTTGGTATTTTAGAATTCCTGAAGTCATCTCCAAACATTGAAAAAACCCACCTTGCCAAAAGAAAGCTTCATTTTAATCCACCTTTGACAAAAATTCTATTATATTTTCACAAACTCAGCATAAGTTTATTTTTCTGCTGATTCATTTCGTTTAAAATTTCTTTTAATTGATTTTCTTTTTAAATGAGATTAAAATGAATGAAATTTACAACTTTCTTCGAAAAAGAAACATAAAGGAAGAAAAGGGGGTTTTAAATTAAATTTATGCAAAACACAAATTTTATGAATCATGTTGACTTCCATTCAAATGAAATTAAAAATCTTCGTATTTTCTTTTGCATAATTAGATTTTATTTATTTGAAATTGGAATGGGATGAAAGAGATGTCATTTGGGGCCGTCTACCAACTTCATATACAAAACAAGAGTTTTAGACCCTCCTCCCCCAATATCACAAAATTTTGATACAAAAAAAATCTTTTGTATGGAGGTGTCACAAATCTCTAGACCCTCATTCCCCCTAAATGTTGGAAGTCATTTACGAACGGCCCTTTAAGATTTGGACGTATTAAGGCAAAGATGGGATTTAGGGTTCTCAGAATTTAAACATGAATTTAAGAACTTCTGAGAAATAAAGCTATAATGACCATTTACGACTATTTTTACTACCTTTGGCGTTACATGCTATAGAATGTCCCCCAAAATAATAAATTTCAAAAATTTACTATCCATAAAATTTGATCGATTTTCCCAATCAATTCTCAAAAAAATTAACTCCCACCCCAAAAAATTATTTCTTCAAAAAAAAATCAGATAAAACATCATACAAGGAAAAAAGGACACAGGAAATAAGCTTATGATTTATATTACAATAACAACAGTGAGATTAATTTTGCGTGTTTTGTCAGTTCAACATCAAAGGAAATGAGACGAGTTCCGGTTGATGAAAGTTAATGTACTGCAGTAAATCTGAGTATTAAATTCCATTCTTTGTGCTGTGCTCAACACACATCTAGTATTGCTTAGCCAGCGAGTTAATTTTTTTTAGAGAGAGATTTATGTCATGCTGGTTCTTATTTTGTGACTTGAATTTTGGAGAAAAGATTTTTTGGTGAATTTTTAGAGCGCATTTTTTTGGAAAATTGCAGAAATTGAATTAATAGCCATTCAGGGGTCATTAACAAATGACGTAAATTGATTTTTGGGACCCTTGAGTGTCATACAAATCAAGAGCCCCTCCCACTTAAGCCATTTGTGAAAAGCATCTTAAAACTATGAAACTTTCGATAAACCATTCGAAAACACCAGCAAAATCCACGAAACCCACAACATCCAAGTCCAATCCAGTCAATAAAAATTCAATCAAAATAGTTGGTCCACCATAACCCCCAACAAATCACCAAAGATGTGACTTTTATACCCAATAACACATGAAAATAAAAATTCACGAAGAAAAAGAACAAAACTTTCATAATTTTCGTGTTCCTTTATCCAACATCTCTTAAATGATTAATAGAGCAAAGTCACAACAGCAAAATGCATCATTAAGTGGCTTATGGTGAAACACGAAATCTCTATCAGAAATGTCTGACCGCACATCTTCTTCCTCTTCAATATTTTTTTTCGGAGTTTATTGTCGCCCACTGTCGTCAATGTATTATAAACAATTTATCCTTAACATGAATAGAATGAGGGACATGAACAATCTTGAAGTAAAACGACCATGTACTAAAAAACATTGTACGGAATGAATAAAGAATATGTTAAGCAATGATGGATGATAGAAATTTCCGTTTTGGACATGATAACTTTATTTATATCCTGTGACAAAATTTTCACTTAACTTTTATCCAGAGACCATTCGGTTGATGAATATTTCATTAGATGTAGTAAATATCTTTTTTGGTTTTTTTTCTGTATTATGTTTGGCATGGATGGATGGGTTGATTGGTGACAGTTTGGTATGAAGATGGAGGAACTTAGATGTTGAATAATTTGTAGTTTGATTCTTTGTAGCTTTATTTATCAGGTCTTAAACAATTATGCAAGGTGAGGACCACCCAACTTTATATTAAGCATCAACTGATGCAAAACTAATTTAAAATGTTAATTCTATTGATATAGTTGCAAAAAATAGCAAAGAGCTTCTGTTGATTGACTTCCTTAATTTAAAATTAATATTTTTATTTTTTTGATTGATACTCAATAAATGCCAATATGTCAAGTGGATATGACTGCCATTAATTATGTAATGTATTAATTTGATTAATGGAAGCCAATTCTTTTGATTCATATTTTCCATTAAAAAATTCAACTTATTTCTTTTCTCAGAAAGAACGAGTTTTTATTTTGAAGATCAAGTCAGCCCTACAGCAACATTTAAGGTCAAAATTTATCATTCCTTTATTCCACCGTGATGAACTTCACCTTTTGAAGAATCAGCAGCACCTGAACAACACTCATTTATCATTAAAAAAGAACATTTAATTTAATATTTGAGCATTTTTTGCAAGAAAAATTCAATAAAGGATGCAAAAAATGAACACAAATGCCATAAGCAGCTTTAATGTACACATTTTGAAATTTTATTTCTCTACCAAGCAGTCATAACTCATGAGTAATACTTTTATATCATTTTTGCATTTGCTCATGAATGCTGTGGATTTGAGGAAAGTGTTTTGCAGATTGTCGGATGTTTTGAGGGTTCTGTGCTGTTTATTGATCTACATGAAGGTTATCTCACACAAGGAGGGTCTAAGAGGGTCTAGAATACAATTTTTGATGACAATTTATTCCATTTTGAATATTCAAGTTCACCTTAAACTTCCAGTCTACAATGTAATAGCAACATCAACATGCCATTCTACTAGAAACAACGCCACCAATTAATTCTCATGAATAATCCGACATACCAAACTTTCTTTTATTATTTCATGGGAAGTAGTAATGAGAAAAGAGTAAAATTTATTACCATTTTTGAAATTCACAATTTTATATATTTTTTTTTCAGCCAGAATAACAAGAAGAAACGAGAGTATTTTATATTATTTCAACATCATATAGAACTTTCTACATATAGTGGAAATGAGAAAAGAACAAGAACACGAGGAGATGTGCAATGTGCTAAATTTATGCTCGAAAGCGCTCACGATTTCAATGCTTCACTTAAATTTTCTCATTTCATGCACTGAAAAATTAGGGAAATTTTTTTCGGGAAAGGGCTTTGATGGTGATGGCGCATAAGAATTAATCTGAATACTATTTCAAAAGTTAACATAAATTTTGATGTAATTTTGCATCGATTTGAGCAAGATTGAAGCTGGTAGATATAGTTTATGAATGAGTTGTGAGATTTAAATCCAGGAAAGTCTATAAAGTATGTAGGGTAAGGGGTTGTTCGCAAATTACGTCACGCTAAAAAACGACACCCCCTTCCTTGTCACAAATTTTCCATAGAAAGATATTTCTTGTGTTCAGACTGTCACAAATTCTTTAACCTCCCTTTCCCTCAAAAATGTTACATAATTTGCAAACAACCCCTACATATGTAATTTTCATGAAAAAAATACAGCAACTAGAACAAAATTTCCAAATTTATAGAGAACAGTGTTGAATAATACAAGACTGTCCGTTGAAAATACACCCATAAGGCGACCCCAATGCTTCAAGTCTAAATGACCAGTCCAAATCAATCAAGTTAAGTGACTGATCCATATCTAAGTGACTGGTCCAAGTGACTGAGCTAAAGATGAAAGTCAGAGCTACCAGCATGAGTAGGAACCCTAGGTTAAAAGACTTTGTCATCAAATTTGAAACTCATATAATATATGATTATAAAATTGAATTCAGACCCCCAAACTGCAGCAACTTCACAGCCCAATTACCCTCAAAAAAACTGCACCGATAAAAATATGTTTTGACTCTTGCACATTTTTCGCATAGCAATAATAAAGAAAATAATTTAAAAAACTTCTCAAAGGTCACATTGCCGAAAAAAACAGAACATAAAATGAAAGAAGTGGAGAAACTTCCTGGGCAGTAGCGAGGAACCAAAATAAAAATGAATATAAAAGGAGTTTTACATTGTGGATTGGATTATTAATTAAAACCAGCTGCATTTAAAATTCTGAATAACACATAAATGCTTTGAGTCATTAGGGCAGGCGGAGCAGTTTCTTCTTCCAAATCCACTTTTGCTTTTTTCCACAAATACCTAAAAAATAAATAAATTCTAACAAAATGTGGAACATTTCAGAAAAATGTTTTAATTGATTTCGTGTTTGATGGCTCTTATGACTTTCAAATGGCCCAAATATTGGAACAAAATAAAATGAAAATTACGAAATTTCATGGGTTTTTGTGTGTATTTGTGTATGGATACAAAAAGAATCAATTTTGACTTCTTTTTGCTTCTCATTCCTCTTCTTTTGTCGCTGTTCGTTATTTCTGGACTCGATTACGAAAGAGAAGAAAAAAAATTAAGCGAGTGGCGTAAAAAAATGTGAAGAAAGAAAAACGAGAAAAGAAAAATAAGAACTTTCAATGTGACATTTGCCAAGCCCATATTAAGAAAGCATTAAGAAATTCTGGGAATGGAAAGATGAAAAGTGAAGTTGGCAGAGATGAAGTTGGGGGGTTTTGGCTGTTGTCAAGCAATTATTTGTGTTTTATGGCTGTAAATTGGATTTGATCTTTTTGATTTCCTAATATTCAGCTAATTATGATCAGGTTATCTACCTTAAGTCAAATTAAAAATTCATATCCAATAATTCAGGTAAAATGGGGTCCCATCCACAATTTTCTCAAAAATTCTTCAACTTGATTGATTTACAGCCACAATAGTCCAAAAATCTTAATATCAAGCTATTTTATAACTTGTTCCTCGCTTCTATAAAAAGGACAAAAACATTTTATTATCTGCGATCACATGAGATCGTTTTTTCCAAGCAGCACTCCCATATATCTTCTAGGGGTCATTCATATAGCACGTAAATATAACAACTACATTTCAGCCTCTCCATTCTTACCCTACCTAACTAATTTGATGAAAATATTGGGGAAAAAATAATATTTTGCTTCATAATCAAGCTTCACATAACATCCAAACGACTCCCCTCATAAAACCTCATTTAAAGAGTATCAAATTCTCGTTCGCTTTCAAATCATTCCCAATAAATCCATCTCTGTGTGCAATTTTCGTTTTTATTATTTCTTTTTATTTTTTTTTCTTGCTGCTTGCCAAAAAGTAGAAGCTTGTGCAAGCATTTTAGTATGAGTGTGTATGCGTCATAACATCTTTTTCCACATATTTCAAGAACATTTTCATGTAAATAGATGTATGTACAGCACGACACAAGAAAGACGATGTTGATGAGAATTGAAATTTAAGAAGAAGAGGAAAATGGGAAAGCAGAATTTTTTGGTGTGCATGTTTTTGGTGGGGAATGGTGTGGGTTTTGAGTCTAGTTTGGAATATTGAATTGTTGAAGAATATTTCATTAAATCAGCAACCTTACTAAATTTGCTATAAAAATTGGGATTTTTTGGGATTCTGAATCAATTTTAATACTTCTTCAAAAAGATGACCCCTTGAGGTATCTTTATGGTACCCCTTGAGGTGCCTGGTATCCCTGTAGGGTTAAATTCAGCACGATAAAAATTTTAAGTGAATTTTTAACAAAATTTTGATTAAAAATTGCCAAATTTCATACAAATGCGTTCAAAACTCCTTATCACATGTCACTTCCCATACCCACACATTTCACATCGTCTCATTTTTTCTTACCGAAAAAGAACAACTTGATGTACATAACATACGCCAAGAATTTTTCTCTGTTGTCTTCTTTAATAATTCACTAGGGCAATGGGAAAGTCGATGATGGAAAGAACAAAAGGAGAAATCGAGAGGAATAAGAAGGAGAATAATTTATGCCAATCAACAGCGGCTCATAATTACCGAATTAAAAAATATTTTCGGACCTTTTTTTTGCTGTTTGATCATCAACAAGATTAAAACTTCCTATTTCTTTCCTGCATGTGCTGTGAAATAAAAAGAGCAAAAAGTTTTTTTCTTCTGATTCCTTTGTTTGACTTCGTTTGATGATCACGAAAAGAATTTCTTACCTGACATGCTGAAAATGGGTAAAAAAGTTCGTGAAATGAACAAAAAGGGCAAAAAGCGAGATCTTTCTGGATTCATGATGGTGATCAACTTGATGCTTTTTTGGTTTTTAGGCATGAGAAAATGTTGTGGATGGAATAAAATGGAAATATTTAGATCCTAGAAAATAGCTTGTTAAGATTTTGAGTTTCTAGGAATTCGATTTAAAATTGTGAGACATAAAATCAATTTCTAAGGCAAGTCTATGAGATTTTGGTCACTTAAGTATTATTCTAGATACTTAATTTTATCCAGTCACCAAAATCATTAATCTACAAAATTCCCACATATTTTTCTTCTGATATTCTCAAGTCAACTCATAATTTAATTAGATTTCTCAATATAAAATCCATCTTCTACGTCATAGCGTGTGAATCTAGAATTATAAACTGAAAATAATTCTATTTTCTGCTCGTGTTGCAAAAATCTAGAACTATACGTGAAATTTTACAGGTATAAAAGATCATTAGTGATCATCGAATCGGAAAATAAGAATATTAGTAAACAGAATTGATGTTGATGCTGAAGTAAGACGAGCTTTTTTTGCAAGTAATCAATAAGTCAGAGTTGGTTTGAACACTATGACTTTATGACAGGGGCGTAACCAGAAATTTTTTTGAGGGAATCGAACCCCCTTTGGTCCTTTTCCAGATTACGATACTGCAATCTTAAAAAATCAAGGCTCATGTGCTGAAAATGAGATAGAGTCAGCTTTAGACAACAGCTGAGGCTAAGTCTGAAAACTAGAGTTCGAATTAAAATCAAATTTTCACAAAATCTAGCTCTGGTAAATAAATTGAACACATCATGCACTAACTGCGGCAGATCATACAACTAATAACAACTAGATGGCCCCAATTGGGTATGGTTCTTTGTTGGTATAACCCTTCTTTGACATTCTAAAGCATATGGCTTCCCTAATCGCTATTTCGAGCGGCATTTTGGTTGAAGGTAATATGATGACAGTCTGTCTCATTGCAAGATACCAGCCTGCCACCAAATTACATTCGACTCAAATGCCGCTGGGATATTCAATAAAGACTTAAACCATCCCCAACCCGGACTCAACAAGATCTTAAACAACAAAACTTTGAGATAGAGAAAAAGTTCAAGAACGCAATTTGCGTCTATGAATTATTGTAATTATTTTGTTGATGGGAAATAACAAAATCAACAGGAAGCATTTTACAGCCTCATTAAAAATCTACTTTTCAGATTTTTTTTGCAACAATATAATTTTATAAGGATACAAAAAAAAAATGAAAAAATTTGGAGATTCATCCAGGGAAGAAGTATGTCTCTAGAACTTGGATTCCCAATGAATTTCCATGAAAACTGCTTTCATAAAAGCTGTAAAAAATTCACCACCAAGCCTCAATGGTTCCAATAGTTACACGTGTATCCATAAAAGCCAAAGCCATTCTTCAGCTAACAACAGTCGAAAAGAAGAGCAGAAACCATCACCGAAAAAAATAGCCAACCAAAAAATATATTTTTTTAAAAGCAAGCTGCTGTGGTTATTCAATTTATTTTTATTTCATACACTTAACTCAGTTCCTGCGGCAATCCATTCTGATTCTTCTTTTTCTGGGCTTCTTCTCACTCACTCACACTTTTTTTGTTGATATTTGACCTACAACCGACATTCAAAGAGAAGAGAAACAGAAGAGAGAATGAAAATAAAAGCAACATATAGCAAATTATTATATAATATTACACATCAGAATGCGAATGTGCGTTTCTAACACATCCATCGAGTGTATTTTAATATTCAACTCTTTTTTTTGTATTTTATTTCTGTGTTGTGTTATTGTTTTGCACAGAAAAGAAAGAATTATATAAAACAAGTTTTTTTATTGCTTTCTGAACTTCTTATTATTTAAAAAATAATAAAAAAAAATTCTGGATGAATTGAGGAGATATACATAAGTGGTATGTGATGTGTGCTAGTATGGGAATTCTGCTTTATATACATTAAATAGTTTGAAATGTCTTGGAACAAGTTATGAATTAAGTGCATTTTTATAGGGAAAATGTGGCGAGTGAAAATTTTTTGAACATGCGAACAAAAATTTTACGAAAGATTTCAATGATTTTCATGTGTGCCCTGCGGTGAAATTTGTTTTTCATAAAATTACATTTTGTTTGTTTCTACTCTTCTTCTACCCTTCTCCTCTCCTAACCTACCCCACCCTGATCTACCTACCCTAGGGTATATTCCCCCGGGTAGGTAGGGTATAGGTGTACCACACGTAGCCCTAGAAACCAGTTTTTGCTCATGGTTTTGTACGTGAATGATTAAATTTATTAAGAAATTAAAATTTTAAACAAACTTTTGTAAGATAAATTACTATGTAAAAAAATTTTTAAAGGATGGTCCACAATGGGTACGACCCCAAACAGTATGCAAGTCAAGGATTCTCTAAATTTCTAAAACTACACACACTAATTTATTGAATTAAATTTAATTTAATTGTCAATTAAATTGGGTATATAGTACTGGGTCCAGTTTATTTATATACCCTTGGGTATACCCCAGCTATTTTCTTTTGTATGTTAAAAGTATACCTGAAAAACCAGCTCCTGGGTTTTATACACGAAAGCATCCTCTCCTCAAAATCCACATATCAAAAATTTCCAGTCTTCCATCAAAATAATGTATATAAATCGATCTCCAACGATACCTAAAAATAATTTCCAACCTAATCGAAAAATCAATAATCCACCAATAAAAACAATAAAACAGTCAATAAAACAGTCAGCATGCCATCAAGACAAGATAATTTTTACGAACACACTTACTAAAAATAAAATACCCAAACAAATTTACATGTAAATGCCTGGAAATGCAATATCTCTTCTCTATTCCTCTTTGTGCTGTTTTCATATCATTTTCATTTCTTCTTCATTTTTTACATTTTATTTATTTCTGGATGAATTAAGCGAGCTGGTTGAATTGAATGGGTTTTCTGTGTTTTCTTCTTTCTCTTTCCATTATGCAATTTTTTTTGGTTCTTCTCGTTTCTTTCTCTCTTACTTACAAACACATATGCGCGAATTTTAAAAATATTTTTTTAATGCCGCTTGACATTCAATGAAAGTCATTTGTGTAAACGATAAGGGACGATGATGCAATTTATGTGTTTTTGTTGTATTTTGAATGTCAAAAAGAGGTTAACAATGGAGGCATGTATTATGTGGAGACACGTGTGGGAGAAATAGAGATGGGCTGTGAGAAAAATTGCAGCTAGTTGAGGTTGAGGTTGAAATGGGAGATGTCAATTTTAAAAATTTTAGATTGAAAATAAAAATAATAGAATTAAAATAATGTAATTTTAAAAATTGAAAAATATAGTTTTAAAAATTGAGGAATGTGATTTTAAAAAATTAGAAAATGCAATTTTTAAAAATTGAAAAATGAAATTTTAAAAATTGAAAAATGTAAGCTTAAAAAATTGAAAAATTTAGTTTTAAAAATTGAAAAATGAAATTTTAAAAGTTGAAAAATATTATTTGAAAAATAGAAAAATGTAATTTTAAAAACAGACAATTTAAAAAAAATTAAAAACTTAAAAAAATTGACTCTAAAATTAATACTAATTAAAGAAATTTAAAATTTGAATATCAATAAATTTAAAATTTATTAAAATTATTTAACAAAAAAAAATTATCCAAATTAAAACCAGTCATTTGAGCTCTCACATCCCACAAACCCCAAGATACCAAAACAATATTTCAATTAATTTTTTATTTAGCTCCCAAAGTATTCAGCTCTTATTCCAAATCTTAAAAAATATCAAGCTATAAATCTTCTTTTATCTTAAATGCCAAAACTTATTAAATTTTTCAACGAATGCCACTCGATCGATAGTTTTGTGAAAGGTATAGATGATTTATATCAATTTTTGAGTGGAGACTCTTTAATCATTAATATGATGCCGATATCGAAAGGGTTTTGGAATAATTTCTTGTTAAGGATCAGAATGAGAAAAAAAGGTCTGCAAGTTTGTATGATTGGAATGCTTTTCGTGACATTTAAAAAGGTTAAAAAAATTAAAATTCGATCAACTTAGCAACGAATTTGACATCAAGATTCAAGTTAAAAACTACAAAACTTACAAAATATGTAAAGATTTTTGTAGCAGTTTCAAGTTTACATGTGAAGCATCTGACGAAAAATTGATGGTAATGGTTATCATTTACAGATCATATGTTTTGTGATCTATATTTCCAGACATTTTGGATGAGTTATGTGCTGACAATGATTGGCAGGATTTTGAGTCTATATTTGATTCTGTGTTTTGGCATTTTGAGTAAGTTTGTCTAGCAACATGATTCAGGAACGTAGTCAGACATTTGATAAGGTTTTATGCCGTTATCTTTCTCAAAATCAACCATCGGCTTAGACAAGGGTCCTTTTGGGGGTTTAAAATTACAAAATTTAGTCCCTTTCGGACCCTTTCCTTCATATTCTTGACTATGTCATTGCTGCCCCAAAAACAGCTCTAAGCTTACAATAAAACTACTAAAATACATCCATATGGTCATCATTCAAACCCCAAACTCGACACATTTTGATAACTTCACTCAAATAAAATACTTAATTCCCTATTGTCTATTCTAGCCTTGAGCATAAAATACTCACAAGTTTAATTCATCGCAAAAACAAAGAAATTCATTCCCAAAAAGAATATTTTTAGCTCCTTTAAATTTCAAGGTTTTGGCAACAATCGAACATGTTGATTGAAATTTAATCCAATTTAACCTTTACATAATTTCAGTATTTTCAATTTCAAGGAACGCAGACTCTGCTATCTACAAAAATAGAACATTTGCATCATCAGTTCTCTTTAATTCCAACACATCGCATCATTCTTTATTTTTTGCTGCACTTCTTTTTGAAGAAGAAATTTAAATTTCAAGGTTTTTACGTAATTTAACAAGAACACTTGTGTCTTTATGTATCAGCAAATTATAGAGAATTGCATGCACACAAAAAAGAGTCACCGAAAAAAAAATTCTTGGCGCAGCTTAAAATTGACTTCTTTTTACTTTTCAGTCGGAAATGATATTTATTTATAGGAAATTGTCTTAGGAAATTACACTTGAAATTAAAATGTGAAATGCTCATTTTGTGCTGTTTTCTTTTATAAAAAATTCTAGAAACAACGAAGAAGATTCTGGCGTTGTAAAAATATTCTCAAGTGTCACCTTGTCGGGGATTTTCAAGGAAAATAATTTAGAATTAAAGAAAAGAAAAGTGTGAGAAAAAAATTTGAATATTTTTTTTGTGTGTCTTTGTTGGGAACATGAGCATAACAGGTTACTGATTGACGATTTATTTTCATTGGATTCTCTTTTTTTGTGTGTGAGAAAATAATTCTTATGTCATTTGGAAATTAAATTAATGGGAATTTGTTTAGTGAATTCGGGTTGAAGAAAAATTTGGAATTTTTCGAGAATTTCTGAAAATGTTGGGAAATAAATTTTTAAATTAAGCCTGAAGTGAGGTATGGTTTTATGCAGAATTTGAAATTGATTTGGATTTTGTTTTTTGGTAGAATAGATTCTGGTTCATTTGGAGTAGCAGTGCCCTAAGTTGTATCCACCTTGTCACTTACACCCTTTTACATTTTTATGGATTTTGCTTGGAAAAGTCAAAGGAAGTCAAGTCATTAATGTAGAAATAGTCTTGTCATCTTGAAAAAATATGAAAAATTCAATCGAATTTTTTAATGGGTGTTTTCGCAGTGACGGGCCAAGGGCGTAGCCATGGGTGGTCCTAAGGTGCCCGTGCACCCCCCTTTTGAAATCAAAATTCAACACAGTTTTTTATTTTTTTTTATTTTTAAAATCAAAATAGGACGACCATGCACGTAGCATTAGGTGCTTCGACTTAATTAACTTAAAAAAAATAAAAAGTGTAAATTTTTAGTTCAATTTCGCTCTGGCCGTCTTTTTTGATATGAGCGTCAGTTTTGAATCATTTTTGAGATAGCTTGAAGTCAGTTTGGGTCAAACCTCTTTAAATCTATTAGTTCCCAATTTTGTCCTACTTCTGAGCATCCTAAATACCCCTATAAAATATAACTCACATGAAATGCAATAAATCTTGAAGAACCTTGAAACAATTCTCAAATTTCCTTACAAATCAACAATCATTTAATACTAAAATCATTCCTATCAACTATCAATACCACTATAATCTCCCAAAAAGTAGGTCAAATAAATTCCTTTATCTCAATTCTCTGAATCTAAACAACAAAACAAGTCCCTTTGAAACTTAATCCACCTGCATATTTTTTTTAAAAAAATTCTGAAATTCCACGCGAAATCAAATTATTCCATCTTTTGAGTATTTTTTTGCGTAGATAATTAAAAATTCACAAACAACAAATTCTTGACGACTTGTAACTTTTGTGTGTTTCACATGAGAAATTCTAATGAACATAATAATTAATGGGCTGTAATAAAATTAACATTTATAATAATAATACTTAATCTGCTATAAAAATTCACTCGTGACATGATAAATTTTAATTAGATTCCATAAAAAATTTTAAAATTATGTTAATGTTGTTATGGCGCATAAATAGTCAGCATGTTACATAACCACAAGAATTAAGAATCTTTCCAGCATTTCCGATAGCAAAAAAAGACTCACCGATTTCCGGTGAATGAATTCAAATGCTAATTTCCATCAAGTGCCTGCATAATTCAAACTACAACACGTATCAATAATGTTTGACAACAAAGAACAAAAAAAAACTTTCACGCATGGCTTCATTGTATCCAGGAAGAGCAAGCAGCATGGTATTGTTAAATGTGCTATTCGTCCTTCAACAAAAAAAATTCTCTTTTGTTTTTATTTTTATATTTTGAATACATAATGACTAATAGGCAATTTGATAACTTAATAAATTAACATAATGTTGACCTAATTCACCGAAAAAACAAAACGAATGAAAATAAAGACAAGACACAGTTGGAATGTGTGTTTGTGTGCTTTTTTTTGGGGAATAACTCAGGGTGCCATATACGCGAAAAAAAAATTATATATGTACGAAATATTTTTTTGTTGTGCACATTGTGTATTCCTAATGAGAACTTCCGACTCACGAAAATAATGAGGTAAGTAAGGAAATTTTTGGGTGATGTGGATAAAGTGCATTTTTCGTGGGATTAATGTTTATAGAATTGGTGAAAGTAGAATAAATTTTATTTTGATCAAGCAAATTCAGTTTTTAATTTTTAGACAGAATTTTGCTGAAAATCTTACATTTTTTGTTAGAATTAAGAAATTGGCATGACACCAACCCCCTTTCAAAGAGGTCAACCTTCAACCCCCACTCCAAATGTGCTCAGCTGTGGTTCATAGGATCGATTGAATTATGGTAAAAACATGGCAGAAGTCAGCTGAAAATTAAGAAGCATGTCCTCAAAAATCTAGCTAGCTACATGATCAACACCCAATGCGCCTTGCCTACTCTCCCATACCCCCTTCAATTCCCAAAAAAAACTCGCTATTCCAAAAAGTTATTTTGTTATTCTTTCTTTCGTCTCTCCACATTTCGAGAACATAAAAAAATGTGCGGGCTGATGATCATGTGTCGCTCGAGCGGAAGTATTTGATGAGTGTATGTAAAAATATTAATTTACTTAGGCTTTCAATGTAAGATTGTCCAGAACCATTGTTTCATAAATTAATTGACATAAAACACACACAGCAAATGAATTCATTTGTTGTTAATTTTTTTGTGTCCTCTTCTTCCGTGCAATTGTTGTTGTGACTATTAATGCTCGCTAAAATGTGCCATTATTTGACACAGTCAGTGGTATGGAAAATTATTCCTCACTTTACTGGCAAATTTTTATTTAATTTATTAATGTAAACATTATAAAAATCATAGGTTCTTGAGCAGTCTTAATGGTGTAACTACACATGTAGCTCTTGATTTATCGACATTGAGAACGAGTCGTTTTCTGAATGGAAAATTAAATTTAGATAGCATAATGAATGAGCTGAACTTAACGAATATGTGCGATTAATATTTATTTCAATGTTGATCTTTTTTCTCATTTTTTTAAATTATTTATTTTTTTTGTTTGGACCCAGCTAGAATTTTTTTAAGTTCAGTTACGATCATCTCGATCCTTTTGTTGCAAGAGTCATATCCAGGATTAAACATTTATTTTTTGCTTTAAAAATAAAATTAAATAAATTGAATAACATTGAATTTTAATCTCGAGTGGGGTTACAGGGCACCTAAGGACCACCCCAGGGATATGTCTTGAAATTTTGGTTTTAAGGGGAGAGCCTCGATCACCTCAACCTTCCTGTCTTAAGATGACAGTCATCATCTTAACCATCTCGAACCCACAATTTTAAATAGAACAAACTTTGATCAATTCTTCAAACTGGGTTTTATATCCAATAGACAAAACTTTTTGTTTCAACTAGTCATTCAAAGCCTCCACTTGAAAACCGTAGAAAATTTTTATTTCTTCTTTGATATTCAAACGAAATTCCTTTCCTCAGCTAATAAGCTTAAGTATCTTTTATTTTTTTATTAGTTAAATTTGAAAATATATAAATATAAAAAAAAGAATATTGTAGTCATAAATTTGTAATTGGAACACACACAAAAGTAGTCACAATAACAACATCTGACTTGCTAAATTTATATAAGAATGCTTGACTTCTTCTCCAGCAGATGTTTTTAATTTTCTTTCCAAAAAATATTTTTTTCATTTATCATTCAACACAGCATTGAAAAATAAAGAAGCGAAAAATTTTCTGAAAGAAGAAAATTTATTTTTTTGGAGCCGACAAAACAAAAAATAATCATATTCACACCAATTTTAATTGTGTGTGAATATATTGTTTTTGGTATTTCAGTGAAACTACTTTTTTGGACTTGCTGCTTCAGGCTTACGGAATCGACCCATAATGTTCAGTATGGAAAGTTTGTGCTTTAAATTACCAATTTAACAGTGAAAACCGCATCTCGATTGGTGCTTCCAGTGCCGAGAAATCGCAAAAAAACGCTTTCTGTCCTTTAGCAAGTTAGTTAATTAGTTAGTTAGTTAGTTAGTTAGTTAGTTAGTTACGTTCCGCGATAACTCGATTCAAACTCAATATTAAGACTTCCGGTTTTTTGCATCTGATAGATATAGGGTATGGCAAGAGCTGTATAGTTTTTGGAGTCACGAGATGCAGCCAGTAAGGCACACGGAACGAAAAGGTGCTATCTTTGGTCAAATTATAGCCGATTATTGCAAAACACATTTTATTTTTTTCATAGTAAAGGAATGTTTTGACCAAATGAGCTGAAATTTGGTACGTAGGTTCCTTAGCTGTGCCTGAATATGGAACCGACGCCATTTTGGATTTCGAGGGGCTAGAAGCTACGCCAAATTGATTTTTGCTTTAATTTTGACCAAATGAGCTGAAATTTGGTATGTAGGTTCCTTAGCTGTGCCTGAATATGGAACCGACGCCATTTTGGATTTCGAGGGGCTAGAAGCTACGCCAAAATGATTTTTGCTTTAACTTTGACCAAATGAGCTGAAATTTGGTATGTAGGTTCCTTAGCTGTGCCTTAATATGGAACTGACGTCATTTTGGATTTCGAGGGGCTAAAAGCTACGCCAAATTGATTTTTGCTTTAACTTTGACCAAATGAGCTGAAATTTGGTATGTAGGTTCCTTAGCTGTGCATGAATATGGAACCGACGCCATTTTGGATTTCGAGGGGCTAGAAGCTACGCCAAATTGATTTTTGCTTTAACTTTGACCAAATGAGCTGAAATTTGGTATGTAGGTTCCTTAGCTATGCCTTAATATGGAACCGACGCCAGTTTGGATTTCGAGGGGCTAGAAGCTACGCCAAATTGATTTTTGCTTTAACTTTGACCAAATGAGCTGAAATTTGGTATGTAGGTTCCTTAGCTGTGTCTGAATATGGAACCGACGCCATTTTGGATTTCGAGGGGCTAGAAGCTACGCCAAATTGATTTTTGCTTTAACTTTGACCAAATGAGCTGAAATTTGGTACGTAGGTTCCTTAGCTGTGCCTTAATATGGAACCGACGCCATTTTGGATTTCGAGGGGCTAGAAGCTACGCAAAATTGATTTTTGCTTTAACTTTGACCAAATGAGCTGAAATTTGGTATGTAGGTTCCTTAGCTGTGCCTGAATATGGAACCGACGCTATTTTGGATTTCGAGGGGCTAGAAGCTACGCAAAATTTATTTTTACTTTAACTTTCACCAAATGAGCTGAAACTTGGTATGTATGCTCCTTAGCTGTGCCTGAATATGGAACCGACGCCATTTTGGATTTCGAGGGGCTAGAAGCTACGCAAAATTGATTTTTGCTTTAACTTTGACCAAATGAGCTGAAATTTGGTATGTAGGTTCCTTAGCTGTGCCTGAATATGGAACCGACGCTATTTTGGATTTCGAGGGGCTAGAAGCTACGTCAAACTCATTTTTTCTCTAATTTTGATATTTTTGACTAAATAAGCTAAAACTTTACGATTTTTCGTAAGTCTTGTTAGTAACATAACACTAAGCTATGAATGAAAAAACTTGAAACGGTGTGAATATGCCCATGAAGCGTGATCGCTTCATTACTAGTTTTTTCAATGAAAATTGGGTGGAAATTTTTCCACATTTTAATGAAAAAAAACAGTTGATTTATTGACATTGATCTCAACCCATAGTCAATTTAATTTTTGTTTTATTTATGAATAAATTTTTTTTCTTCATTCTTATTAATGGATATGAGGAGCATGTGGATTGTAAATTGGGTGATGAATCTTAACGTGAAGTGTATTTTTGGAAACCTGATGGATTTTCTTTCTGGATGGTGAGATTTAAATTTGAGAGGAAAAGTAAGTTCTTCTGAGTTTTTCAATCAAAATTCAGTCTTTAGTGGTCAGACAATTCAGGAATCCAAAGGTGTTATTGCAAAATAGAGTCTTAGGTATCGGTCAATTTGACGGCGAATCACCATCAATTAAAAATACCTTAGTAAGCAATTTGCAAGCTATATCCTACTTGATTAAGCTATCCACATTCAGCATGACCATCCGATAGCTCAAACATCCTCCATTTCCATAAAAAAATTAAAATATCACTTACCAAAAATTTAACAATTTTTATTTGCCCTACTAAAGTTTTTTGATGAGAACTTAATGACCTATATTTATCAACTTCCTTACTAAGCCATATGCTATATTATTTCTGCATCATACTATATTTATTATTTAACTATATAACATACAATTTACTTTTTATAACATATTCAAATTGTATTCGTATTCCAATAAATTCATCATGTGAAATAAAATTTCATTTCCTTCAGCTGTAACATGGCCTGGTGCTTAATTCTAAATACCTTTCGATAGCGCTTTCAAATTTTGCATTTAATTTGGCAATGTTGCAAATGTCTTCATCGTAGTCTGGTTTGTTTGTTGTTGTTGTAGTTGAAAAATTTGGATTTTCAGTTGTGCTGGAAATCTCAATGGGTTCTGTTGTCGTGGTGTAGCATATTGTTGTGGAAGATGAACTTGTTGATGGAAAACTTTCTTGAGTTGTAGTTCTGAGTTGTGTGCTTGACGTGGTGACTTCAAATTGGGTTGTGGAATGTTCAGAAGAATTTTCTGTAGCTATGGATGAAGAAGGTTGTTGTGATGAGGAAGTTGATGGGAATTCTGAAAGAGTTGATGAATAAAATGAAGAACTTGATGAAGTTTCATCCTGGAAATTAGTTGTGGTGTCTAAAGACTCTGTTAAATATTCCATCGATGTATGTTCGAAAGCATCTGTTGTTGAAGTGTGATCAGTATAATTTGAGGTTATTTCTGTTGATGGATCAATAGAATAGGTTGTTTGTCTTTCCTCGGTAATATCTCATGAATTTTCATCTTGAAAATTAGTAGTTGTGTCTACTGAAGTTTCTCCTGAGTCTGTTGACAAAGCTTCAGAAGTCTGATCAGTATAATTAAAGGTGACGTCTGTTGATGGATCAATAGAATAGGTTGTTTGTCTCTCCTCGGTAGTATTTGATGAACTCTCCATTGATGGCTCTGTTGACCAACTCTCTGAAGTTTCTTCATAAATGTTTGTTTTCTCACTAATCAATAAATCATTGTCTATGCTTTCTATAGTTGAATCTGTAAAATTCATACCAGAATCTGTAGAATACTCTTCAGTTACAGTTGTTGTAGCCACAAATTCTGGACAACATCTCATCAATTAATCAATAAATTTGCTCAAATTTGGTTCCAATCCGCTTCCACTAACGCACACATTATTGTTGAATGTCACCTGCTTTAAATTATTCAATCCACTAAGCAGTCCCCTTCCAATATTTTTGATTTTATTTGTATTAAAATTCACTTAAATTAAATTCAAATTATTTGTAATCAATGATCCATAAATGACAATCCATCTCAGTTCATGATAATCAGCCAAGTCAAAGCTGCCGACTTCCTCAATTTTGCAATTAAACAAGCGAATTGCAATAAAATTTTCAAAAAAATTGTTAATTCCTTGTGGAATGAATTTTAAGTTTTCACAATTTTCAAAGCTTATAACTTTTGCATCGTCATTTGTTTTATTTTCTTCATGAGTTCCACGAAAACTTGCAACAGTTTTATTTGATGTAATTTCTCTAGGCTGCGCAATACACGAATATAAATCACCTATATGAGCCCATCCTTTGGTCTCATATTGACAGTCAAAAGCTATTCCACAAACTGCCGATATAAAAACAAAAAGAAGAATTTTTCTCAACATTTTTTATTGATCTGCTTCAGAAAAAAATGTGTGAACAAATCCGGTAGCTGGAATATTAATGAAAGCAATTAAAAATTCATGAGATTGTTTTATAAGCAGATTGTAATGGAATATTTACATATTAATTAAGATAACATGAGAGGATATTGATAAGATAAAAGTCGATGACACAAAGTCTATGTATGCCTGTTTTACAAGAAATATATTTTTTTTTCGTGCAAAATTCAGTTCTATTTCGTTCCTTATCAGACTAATGAGCAATATTTCTCAGTCATTAAGTCATAAAAAATTTATTAATAAATTTCAATGATGCCAATCAATATCATCCATATCATGAAATGTGAAAGTGATAATGAGTCAAATGTTGTCAAAAATTAATTTTTGTATATTATTTAGTGTTGCATTAAGGTTATTGAACTGAATTATTGATTGATCTGCTTGGTTGTAGATCATAAAAGTTATTTATGGAATTTTTCTGAACATTTTAACTGATTCATAGCAGTGACCTCTGATAGATATGGCAATAAAGCATATTTTGAGTAGGTAGGTCTGTATTTAGGTTATTCTAACCGAAACTAGCCCTATTGTGGTCAAGTGGGACGGATATTCGACTGAATGGTTGAAAAGAGACATCATAGTGCATTCCATTTGCGATTGCGCGTTCGATTCCTATTTAATCTGAATTTTTATATCATACAATCATTCATCTCGTCTAAAAATTCTAAATTCTTATACCAGAGTGATCCACATACAAGAAGGGGGTATCCTGTAAGTCAACCATGTTTGCATGATCAGAATTATTTGCAGAGTCGACTAAAATTCATAAGTTGACACTCATAACCCCATCCAATCAAACATCCTGCCACACAAAATTTTAATTAACGAAAAAATTCCTCAAACAAGATCAATAGTTCAAAATCAACATCAATGACTACAATTTAAGAATATTTATTACAATTCTACTTATTAAAAATATTCAATTCCCCAATAAAAATTTTCCAAAGAGAATAAAAAGAATTTTCTTGACTTAAAAATCATAAATCATTTCCAGAGCGTTACGAAATCGTCTTCACACATCTTTCTCACCCGGTCGACAAAGAACACACAAAAAAAGTTCTTTAATTTAAAGAGAAAATTCATTTTTATTATTTCATGCCATGATTTTTTGTTGTTTGTTAAAGGCACTCAAAATGAATTATTTACATTTTCATTTTTAGTCATAAGAAATTTTAGTATCTGTGAATATTTTCATCTGCGTCGCATGTGTGTGACCACATTTTCCAATTATCGTATTATGCGCATCGTCATCGTTGTGATGATCATTATTATTTCTTTTGGAAATCCATCGCTTTGTAGTGTATTTTTGGTGGGGTTTGTGTCTGTTTGTGGTGATTTTGGGATATGGAAAATTAAGAAAATTTCAGATGAAAATTCTGTTTTATTTCTGTAGACAGTGGCATGGTATCCTCTTGGTGTATCCTAAGAAAAATCTACAAAAAATAAAATCTGAAGGCCATTTGAAGGCAATTCTGCTGATGCTATTAAAAGATCTTTCTTAACATGCTATCTGTTGGTCATGCATTTTCTGGCAGCCATTGTTTCGATTCCCACTAAATGCATGGCTCATTCAATAAATTTTCAACAAAAATTGATAACAATAATTTTCATCCATAAACTTCCACCCACCACAAGCCATAATGACCACATCCATCAACAACAACTTCTCTTCCTCAAAAGTATCCACCCGAATAATAAAAAAGCAACAACTTGCATATTCATTATCATCATCATTATTATTCTTCATGCACTACATACGGATATGCACAAAAGAATTCATCAGTCTGATACAACAATTGTGTATGTAATTATTTCGACTTATATATTCTTGTTTTTTTTCGGCATAAATAAAATGTAGAGAAAGAGAGGAAAAAATACATTAAAAAGCTGCAAAAGCCGTACATGGTAACAAGCAATTTTTTGTTCGAGAATGAAAAAGAAAGAAGGAGGAAGAATGAGAATAAATGAAATTTCAGGGAGTGGGAAGCGGATGGGTTTTTTGTTTTTGGATCTTCTGAGTTCTGGATCCAGTTTCTTGACTGTCAAAATTTTTATTTTCATTTTTTGACATCTTTGATTTAAAAAAATCTTTTTCTGAAATTGGACGACCCCTAGTTAAGTCCAATCCAGCTCAATAAATGCTCAAAAACAATTTCATCAATTTTTCCCTTAAAAACTTCATTATTCACCCCCAAACCCCAATATCAACCCAACAACTGCCCACCCCTAGACCCCCGTTTTCCAAACAAAATTACCCAGAACCAGAAAATGTGTTAGCGAGCATATTTTTTTTTGCTGTTCCTCATTTCATTTAAAATGCACACACAATAAAGAGAAATTTTTATGTAGGTGCATCAACAGAACAGACTCATACATGTTATTTGACCGTGAAAAGTTTTTTTTTCATACATTTTTTAACGAAACGATGCACAAAAAAGAAGAAGAAGGCGCATCATGCGCTGATCTACAAATGCAATTTTAAAAACCCACACAGACACAACACGTGTGCAGTGGCAACAGAGCGATTACACAATGTTAAGTAATAGGCTGTTTTTACTTTCGCTTCTGTCGTGAGACTCACGCAACTGTTGTCGTCGTGTTGTGCTCGTGTTGCGTGCGGAGGGGAAATGAGATTTTTTTATGTTTCATGCTTTTTCCTATGTACATGATTTTTCCACACGAAAACCGGGCATTATTGCCAAATGCATTATGTGTCTGAAATTCTTTTTAATGTTCTTCATGCTTCAATGTGAATGTATGTGAATACTTTTTTTTATTTTTCAATTGTTCTACAATTCTCCTTCACTTGCCCTACGAAAAATTGCCATAAAGCAGAATGTTGGAGAAACACACGAAAAAAATAATTTTTTTTTGGTTGCTGTTATATTTTTTTTAAACCAAGTGAACGAGAACAAAAGGAGAGGAAAGAAAAATTGGTCGATTAAAAAAATGCAAATTTGTAATATTTTATTTCATTTTATTTTTGTTCGGTAAAGAAGAATTGCGTGGAAGTCACGATTTAATGAGATTTCTTAATAAGAAAACCAAAAGCATGAACATTTAAGAATGTTTTCTTAAGCAGTGCTGGATTTTTAGGGAATTTTTGGTTGATTGGAGGTCTTAAGTGGTGTATTCTTGGAGGTTAAGATTAATTTGAATTTTTTCAAATTTTTGGGGGGGTTTTTAAAATTTTTTGGGGGCTTTTGGAATCCAAAAATCACAAATCGATGAAATTTGAGTTGTTTTGACTTCCAAACACTTTTGGGAATTTTGTAGAATTTTATACAAATTTTAAGCTAATCTTAAAAATTTTCGTTAAATTTCAATGAGAAAAGAATTAAAAAAAATATTATTCCTAATTCACCTGCCCCACTCCATCGTCAGTCACCATTTCACAAAATATGAGCATACTTATCGTTATGAAAATCATTCATACAATAAGAAATTACTAATGCACCTCAGGCTGTAGGTGAAGTTTATGAAATAATTTTCCCTTGTTTTGTGCATGCACTTTTTTGTGGCTTTTTTCCATTTTTCGAGAACGAAAAATTAAATAAAAATTTATTATGCAAATTTCTCTCTCCTAAAGCTGAAAAAGACCGAGAGATAGACAGAATGTGTGCGACATGCACAAACACATAATGAGAAATATGGCGACGCAATGAACAAATGCCGGCTAAATTGCTTTTTGTTTTGATTGTAAATAAATAGAATTGTGTGTGCTTTTTTCTGCACAGCGGCTCTAAGGCTGTGCATGTGTGTGAGTTTGCAAATAATGAATATTTTTACTTTATTTACTTACTTTTCGGAACTTTATGGAGATGCAGTTTTGATGCTCTTTTTATGAGATGCATTTTAATAAGAATTAATGATTATAATAAAATTAATTTTTTAATTTGGTATTTTGACTAAGAAATTACTTTGTAATTGGCAAAACAAAATTAAAATTAAGTAAAAAGCTTATAAAAAAATTTAAAAAATTAAGAACCTGAAAATTCACCATTCACTTTATTCAAATTTCTGACAAACATTCAAGAATTTTCAAGATCATTTCAATACTAGAAATTCACAAAGTCTATTCTACCTTATGACATTTACTTTTTGCGTCAATATGTATGTGGGGTCGTTCGGATGGCACGTAACTTCAGAAAGTTAGACTCTTTTTTTGGAAATTGGTATATATGGAAATTGGTAAATAATACCTAACATCCAAACGACCCCTCAAACAGACATCTACGACAGTATTTGCAACAAAGTATACACATCGGAAAAAAACATTTTATTTGACAGCAGTAAAATTTAAATTTTAATGGCTTACTCAATGGATTGTTGCGTTCAACCATAAAAAATTCTATTCATAGAAATTGACAATAAAACTATTATTATTTCGATGATAATATTAAAAGTCAGGTGGTCAAATTGCAAACTTTGGTTGAATTTTTTGATACTTTTCTTGGCATTTAAATCTTTTTGAATTTCAGAATTTTGAAGATTTTCTTTTACAAAAATTTCACTTTTTTTAAAAAAATATTCTAGAATAAATTTCATTTAAAAAAAATCAGCATAATTATCATTAAACTTGCTAAATGCCCCCTTCAGCACTTTCATACACTTTGTTCTATGCAAATTTTCCCATCCCAAAAGGCATAAAAGCATTTTTTCTTTTTCATTTCCTCTCAGTGCAAATATGCTAATTAGAATGAGCTGAAAATAGCCAGATTTTTTTTTAAAAATACAGGCATGTGAATGAGAATGAATGTTAACTAAGATTTTTTTATTACAGAAATGAACTTTTATTTTGTTGAATCACACGCTGTAAATTAAGCAGACTGTATGTTCTTAAGAACTCGTTTGGTTGTGTATCAGATTGTGAAATGATAAGATTTAGTGTTTATAGTTTGCTGAAAATAATCTGGAATTAATTTTAATTTTTTTATTGATTTTTTTGGTTAATGGCGATGAGTTTGGTGAATTTGATGTTTAAGATTGAAAATTGATATTTTTGGAAAATTAGTATGTATGGATTTTACTAAGGTAACTACCAAATATACCTAATTAAAGCCCCAACCTCAAAATCCCTGAATTTAAATAAAAACTTTCAATTTCACGAAACATTCTCATTAAAAACCACAAAACAAATTAAAAATTCCAAATTTTAAAAAGTAATTTCGCGTCCAAAAGAAATAAATCAATCAAAAAAAAGTACGTCATCACGATTCTACACCCATTTTAATTCCAAGAACTCGAAAGTTCTTTTATTATTATGTTTAATTCTCTTTTGTTTTGCATTTTGCTTTGTTTTTGACTTTTTATACTGAATTGTGTATGTTTTATAATCGGAAGTTGGGGAGGCACGTTGAAGTGATATGGAAGGGGTTTGAAGCGAATAATTGATGGGGTTTTAGGGTTTGAAGTAGAATTAATTCCCATTTATGTCAAACTTTCTAAAAAAAATTAAAATTTTAGTCTCAGTTTTCAATTTTGAGGAGATCTAGTGACAAAATGCCAAAAATAAACCTACACCGATGAATAAAATAGAACGAACCCACAATTCCTCAAAAAACCCGCAAAAAATTCAGCTAAAGATGTTTATTTTATGTTATATTTATTTTATCAATACTTCTTACTTTCGTTTCATTTTAAATTCTTATTTCAATTTTCGTGCAAATGTATCAGCAAATATCCAACAAATACAAATGCAGGCATGCGAAAAAAAGAATGGTAAGTTCTTATTTACCTTTTTTATTTATTTATATTTTAAATACATTATATTTATTTTTTTTGCAATACGTACACATAGAATGAAAGGAGAAGAGGAAAGGAAAAGCGAATATAAAAATAAGTATTATAAAATGAAATAGAAAACCAGTTTGATCGACTGCAGAAAAGAAAAGAACGCGAACTGGTTTTCTGGATTCTTATTTTTTTTCGTATTATTACAGCCATGGCATAATCTTCAATTTCATTTCCACCGGCTCTCCTCTTTTTATAGAGATGGTTGAGGAAATTTGAGATGTGAAGAGAAATGTGAGAAATTTTGGCAGACTGTCTGACTGTGTGAAAGACTTGGATAGACTTATGGGCAATAGTAGCTAAAGGTATGGATTCAAATAGAAAGAAGTTTAGTGACATGACCTGCAGATCACTGATCTGACCCTAGTGTGACCGCTATGTCGACGTTATAACGATTAAACGTCAGAAAGACATGAGAGAACCCTGACGATGTCGTGACGATGGTTTTTGTCCGACTTGATGACAGAAAGTGCAGTTTGGAGCAGCATTCAGCTAAGGTAAAGCCGGACTAACGTGGACGCCCAAAGAACTCATGGAAGGAAGCTGTTGATAGAGACAGTATAGCGCTTGGTATTGACAATTGGCAGGGGTAGCCAGCGATAGAGGCAATTTCAGGCTACATCTTAGGGAGGCCATAGATCACAATTGATCTGTACGGTCAGCGAAATAAGTAAGAAGCCGCACTAAATAGTCTTTTTGGCATGAAGATGGCATCTAGCCCGTAATTAATTTTTAATTTTTTTAATGTAACTTGCCGTTCGTGTTCGAGGTACTTGACGGTACTGCATAAAAGTAAGTCCTATTTTAGAAGTACAAAGACAAATTTCAAAGCCTAGGATGCACTTTAAGGTCAAGAAAATATTTTCCAGGATCACACGATGTCTGATAAGTTCACATACTTATCATTATCCTAGCAGCATCACAACGGGAGAAAATCAGGAGCCTATGAGAAAAAATTGATGAATAATCAATAACAAGATCAATTTTTTGCAATTCATTGTTTTGAAATACTAGCTAATGTCACTAGGATGTTTACAAACAAATTGCCTATAAAAATTAGTCTGATTCTTAAAATGCGCAATAAATGTCAAAATGCAACCAAACTTCCAACTTTAAACTTCATATTCTTATTATTTATCGAAATACAATTTCAATCTTTTATTTACAACATGCGCGGAAAGTACAGCACTGACATTTAATTCTAGATACCAACATCGCGATATTGTAAGACTTGATCTTGGCTTACATTTTTCCTCCTCTTAATTTCTCTTACATGATTCTTTTCTGAGCTCTGTCGAGAATCGAAGACCATGAAGAAGTTTTCATTTTATATAAATTCTGCAAGTAAATAATATTAAATTGTTCTTTCCTTTCATTTTTCTGCTGCTTGTTTGTGTTGGAAAAGAACAGAACAAAAAAAAAAGTTGGCAACAACAGCAGTTGGAAGGAAGAAGAAATTTTTTTTCTGTATATAAATTTTATAATCGAAAAAAAATTATATCTTACGTAACCCATTTATAGAACTGTGTGCATGTGTATATATAATTTTGTGTGCCTTCTTCTGTGCCTTCTCTTCATTCCCACTTCATTTTTTAAGCTGTTTTCTTGTTCTTGTTATGGGATTTCTCTTCGCTTCATGCAAAAAATATTAAAAATTCTACGAAAATTTTTCTGTGAAAACAACAATGTATACTACGTATTTGGGTGTAGGAATGGGCGATGGGAGGTGGAAGAGAGACATTTTTGAAAGTTTGACATTTTAGAAAAGTTTTTTGATTTAAAAAAAATAATTTTTCCAAATTTCATTACAAAAAGTCGTTTATTATAGAAAAACAGCTCACAGCTCCCAGTTGAAGGAATATTGGCTCTTATTTTGATGGTTGAGATCCAGAGAAACCAAAATTCTATAAATTATTGTTTTTTATTGAGAAGGCACATATTCAGGGAGGGGTTTTGGGGGTCAAACACCCTCCCTTTCTCATCTATCCAAAAAAAATTCAACCCCCTTCAAAAACTTCTGGATACGCCCCTGCGTCTTGTTTTCAAACATGCCCCTTGATTGACTTGTTCAATTAACATTCATTTATTTTTAACCACATTTGATAACTTTATTTACATAACTATGCATGCACATTTTGATAGAATCTAAAAATAGTCAATTTTGATTCATATTTTTAAAGTTCCAACCAGTCGCAACTGATAAGAAAAGTAAACAAAATTCATTCCCTTTAATTTATTTCCTACTTACTTAGTAAATAATAATTGTGATAATTCCAGAACTCAAGCCTCCAATAAACAAACTGTGTTTAATCTTATCTACACTTTTTTTTGCAACATTGTCAGCAGATAATTCCGGAGATTTTTCGAGTAACTTCAAGGCGAGATGAGTAATGAAAAATGAGAATGTTTGCTTTAATCATACAACTGATTAAAAGAAATGTGATGAAATTTCATCATATGACTGTTTATTGAGTAATGAAGATAAGAAGTTGAAATTTAATATCAATTTGTTGTTTTTTGTAAAAATTTAATTCTGATTGGATTAAGTGAAGGTTAAAGAGTATTTGAGTGATGCAATTTTGATTCAGTTTTAATCTTAAAAGTTAAAATGTTTTAAAATTAAAATAAGACTTTAAAATGATCAAATTAAAAAACAAAAATTATTTAATTTAAAAATAAATTAAATTTTAAAAAATTTGAGTTTTAAAACAATTCTAATTTAAAAAAATTGAATTTTTGAAAAAATGGAATTTAAAAAAATTAAACTAAAAAAACGGAATTTAAAAAAAGTTAAATTTTAAAAAAAATTTGAAATTTAAAATTGGTGTGAATATGAAAGAGAGTTGAGTTTTTTGAATTTTAAATAATTCTAATTTAAAAAAATTGAATTTTTAAAAAAATTTAATTTAAAAATATTTGAATTTTAAAAAAATTTGAATTTTAGAAAAATTGGAATTTTAAAAAAATTGGAATTTAAAAAAATTGGAATTTAAAAAAAATGAATTTTAAAAATTTGAATTTCAAAACTTAAAAACCGTACATAGAAAATATTCTTTCAATCTCGCCCATCCTTAAAAAAGCTTCTTATTTTATTGTTTTCTTCTGACTTCAGGTCCATAACAATTTTTGCTTTTTCTCTCTCTTTTTTCCAGTTCTTCCACCAGAACGATTCTTTATTATTTAGTGGCCTGATTCTACTGTTATTGCTTTTATTCTCGTTCTTATTATTAACTCTGCTTTGTTGTTGTTGCTGCTATTATTTAATAATATCATGTGAATAATTTTTCTCTTCCTATGAGGTGCTGAAGATTGTATTTTTTGAAGGCTTTTACTAATGTGTATATTTAGTTACTTGGATAAATTTAATTCCACATCAAGAACTTTAGATATATCTCTCTATTTTTGGCGGAATAATTAATTCTGAAAAGATTTTTTTTTTATATTGTTATTGGTGGAGATTCCCGTGTGGTGAGTTTCAGACTTATTTTTGGTTTTTTTGCAGGTGTAGAATATATTTTGCTCTGTTGGAGATCAACATGGATTTAAAATTGGAACTAAGGATGTGAGATAGGAAGGAGGGTAGGAGGGTTGGGGGCATGAGCATATGATCGGTCAATTGTGATGTCTCAAAAATTAAGAATGATCATTTTTTGAAAATTTGAGAACTTATTTCAAAATTTATAACTTTTTGAAACCACTTTAGTCAGAAAAGCTTCCAATAAACTTTGATTATCAGTCCAAAAATACATCAAATAACAACCCTAGCTCAAGGATCCTTATTAATCAATATTCTTGTTAAAAATTCCACTCAACTAATAACTCAACCATCCAACAACACAGTAACTCATAATTAATTTACTATCCAATTAATAATCCACAAAACAGTCCATTTGATGCCCATAACTTCAATTAGTTATTAAATCGATTTATCAGCCACATAATCTAGTCGATTAATTACAAACCTAATTTATCATTCATCAAAATATTTAGTAGAACTTCCATTAAGCTCAGAATTCTGACAAAATACCCGCAATACCTGCACGATGGATGAACAATAACAAAGAGGCACTAAAGAAGAATTCATAAGAATCATTCGAAGTAAAAAAAAATCTGCGTGACTGTGTCTGTATTTATTTTTCAAGAATAAAATCAGCAAAAAAAATTCTGCGTTAATTATGAATCGCTTAAAATATCTATGAATTACTGTGGCTTCAACTCATGCCCTACATTTGATATTCCATAGTTTGTTTTGAATTTATAATGGATATAAGGCAGGAATGGATACTTAGTTGTCTGTTAATGATGAATTATTAATTTATGCTTATGATATTTGGTCTGTAAATGAACAGTAAATGGCATGTGTAGAGTGTGTCGCAAATGTAGCTTAAGTAGTGTGTTGATGGCTAATGACTGTGGTCTGTGATGATAGTTTTCCTTTTTGCAGATGATTTTGAATATTATTGGTACAGATAGGGATCATAAATGGCCATTATAGCATCACGCAATATCAAAATAACCCCAAACTTATTTTGTTCACTCCATCACCTGCCATGAAATATGAATCGATAAAATATTTCGTTCTTAACAGTGTTAAAGCGAGAAAATAAAGAATTATGTTTCCCATCCACAACTCTCCCCATCTCCTCCTCATCATCTAACATTCTATCTGTTTATTATCCAAACAACATTTCAGCTGATCCATCAGCACATTAAATTTACATATTCTTTAGTGCCCAAACCTATAAACTAGAATATCATTTGTTGTTCTCATTATTTTTTTTCTATCCGCATATTTTTTTCTATCCATCTCATTTTTTATGGCCCGCGACAGTGATGAAAAGATGTAAGACTGTTTAAATAAAATAAAAAATAAGTTTTCTTCTACTAATTTTTGATGATGGGCTTACCTCGTTTTTAAGAATATTTTTGGTTGTGGATTTGAAACTGGAATTGAAGATTAGACTGTTTTTGGAATGTCTGGTTTGTCTAATTTTGAATTTTTTGGGAAAATTCAGATTCGATCTAGAGGAGGGGTGCCCAGGACCCTACCCCCTGGCTACGCCCCTGCTGCAACTCACATTCGAACCCAATTCTGTACAGAACCACAACTTTGGTTTCAAGAGACCTTTCAAGCTACTTCTAAAGACAGTCTTGACTGCATGCTTACCTCCCACCTATTTTGGACTTCATAATATTCTAAAATGCCAAAAAGTCTGGAAATTATAATCAATAAATCTACAATTTTAAAGCCTTTCAAAAACTAAGAAAAAATGTCATCGATAAAAAATGCGCCATCGAGTCTCACCCACCAGAATTCTAGCCAAACTATTTTTTTTTTTTTGTTATTCATAATAGACAACAGAAAGACATAAGAATAATAATAAAACAGTCAAGAATAAGAAGAAGACGAGCTAAAAACAAATTTTCAATTTCATTTTAAAAGACACACTGAAAAGGCCAAAAAAAAGATGAGAATCATTTTCGTTGTTTATGATGGACACAAATGAATAGACTTGTGTAGAAGAAACACTATAAAAATAAAAATAATTTAAAAATTAAGGCAGCAGAACGAAATCAAATCTGTTGTTTTTGTTGTGAGTGTGTGGATGTGCAGAGTTCCCAAAAACCCATATAGCGAAAAAAAATATATATGCTAAAATTTAACATAAATCCTCCATTAAATTACCATAATAATGTTCATGCCAATATGCTGGCATATGCGAGAAAGAGAAGAAACAAAACATTATCGACATAATACACACATCCATGTCTATAGAATAGTAGAAACAGCATAGAGACCTTGAAACTTTGAATAATAAAAAAATTCACAAAAAACTTTTGTTTTCTATGCTGCTCAACTCTTTCTGCCGTGGTCGCACCAACACAGACAAAGACACGGTTAAGCCACACGGCTCTTTTTACAATATTTTGTAATCTGCTCTGCGAATTGCGAAAAGGCAAGAATAGAATGAAAAAAAATATCTTCTTTATGCTTCAATTAAACTTCAAACTGCCAGTTGCTAGTTGCTGGTGGATTTTTATTATTCACATTTACCTGCTTCTCATGTTTTTCACGTTTTTATTTCATTTTGTATAAAAATTTTTTATTATTTGTGCTGTTGGTGGTGCTGACAAGGTGTGGAGGTTTCTGAGAAATTTTGAAGAAAAAAATTAATGAATTTTGAGAAATTTTAAAACTTTATTTAAATAATAAAAATTTTACGCACCCCAACTTGTCCACCAACTGCCACTGCCTTGCAGATTTGAGTACGAAAATTAATACACAATTTCCATCAATTTCGTGACGGTCAAAAAGGGAAGCATAAACGATGGAACTTTATCGTCATAATCGGATGCTCTCTTTTGATGCTTTCATTCTATCGCTATTTTTGTATTCTTTTTTTGAATATGAAAATATATTGTGGCAGAATGAAATTTAAATAAATTTAAATTGGAATGAAAACTGTTTCTATAGTTCGATTGATGTATTTGAGGCGCATTTTGATGAGGCAATTGTGAGATTAAAATCTAATGTTGAGTTGGGCAAGATTTTAGGTTTTGTTTAGATTTGATTTTGTTGGAATAAATTTTGAGAATAATTAAAAATGTTAGGAAATGTTTTTTTTTGTGAAATTTCTTATTTTAGGTTGCTTGATCAAAATAAAGTTTTTTAAAAATATTTCAAAAAGTTATTCAAATTAAAATATTTAAAATAATATTAAAAACTTAAAATATTTTAAAATATATTAAAAATTTAAAATATTTTAAAAAATATTAAAAATGTAAAATGTTTTAGAAATGTTAAAAATAATAAAGTTTTAAAATGTTAAAATTATATTTCAAAGACTTAAAAAAATTGGAAAAATTCAATTTAAAATTTTAAAAAATATTAAAAATGTAAAATATTTTAAAAAATGTTTAAAATTTAAAAAATATTAAAATAATAAAGTTTGAAAATGTTAAAATTATATTTAAAAGATTTAAAAAAAATGGAAAAATTCAACTTTTTAATTTTCTACAAACCGCAAACATTTAACTCACATTTCAATCCCCCAACTAAAAATCATACACTTTTGATTGCTAGAACAGAAAATTTCTTTTCTACTGCTGCTCTTTTTTTCGTCATTTAAAATTCTTCGTTTTATTCTTCATCTCAATCTCTCTTCTAAAAAAATATACACAAATTTATTCAAGATGCGCTGCTTTTGAAATTATGCCAAGTTTAATTTGTTAAAGTATGAGCGCACATATGAAATAAAATTAAATAAGAAAAATATGAAAGGAGATTAAAATTTGTCATGACTAATAATTTCTTTTGAAATAAGATTTTTTTTTTCGCTCATTTGAATGAAAGATTCTCGAAATTAAAATAAGAGATGGAAGTACAAAACAAAATTTAACATGAACAACTTTTATAACCGGAAATTTTAAAAATAAAAAGTTATTAAAGTGATTTGATGTGGAATTTTATAGAGGTGAGATTTAGAAGCATTTATAAAAATTTCTATAAATTAGTTATCATGTCATGAATTGGGGAGGTTGATGGGGTCAGAGAGTGAATTTGCAATTCTACTCAATCGACTCTTCTGGAGATGACTCACAAAGAAATTAAAAATTCTCACAAAAAAAAAATTTAAAATACTTTTTTAGCTTTTTAAATTTTAATATTTTTTTTAACTTTATCATTTTTTAAATTTCAATTTTTTAAAATTTCAATTTTTAAAATTTCAATTTTTAAAATTTAATTTTTTAAGTTTTATTTTTTTAATTTCAATTTTTAAAATTTCAGTTTTTAAAATTTCAATTTTTAAAATTTCAATTTTTAAAATTTAATTCTTTAGGTTTTATTTTTTTAATTTAAAAAAGTCCAAACAAATTTTTTCAAATATAGTTTCTAGCAATATATTCTAAACAGTCACATTCTCAATTAATCACCATCCCGTTCTTAACCCCCAGCTACTAATGCCATCAATATTATTCCATTCTCAAAATAAACTCTTACTCAAACCTCATCAACAGGAAAAAAAATCTCCCAACTTCACCATGACTCACATTTTTACTTAAAACTAATTTTAATGAACAAATAAAAAAAAATTCAATTTCACTTTTCATACATTTTCTATGTAAACTGCAGAAAAATTTTTATTCCTACTACACATGCACCTACATATATGCACGAGCATGCACATAAAGTAATGAATAGAAAAATAAAAGTTCTAAAGAGTGAAAAAAAATCTAGCATTGAAATTTTTTCATGTCTTCTTCGTACTTTTTGCTCTTTCCGTTTTACAATAAATGAACATATTTATGTTGCAGTTGTAAATTATGACGGTGGGATGATTATTTTGCGAGAATATTATATAAACTTTAAAAAAAACTACTAAATTTCAAACTTTTTAAATTTATTTAAAAAAAATTTAAATAAACTTAAAAAATTTAAATTTAACAAATTAAAAAAATTTAATTATTTCATTTTCCTTGTTCTTGAATTTCTATTTCTAGATGCTATTTAAAAAAATTCAAATTTTTATTACTTTTTAAATTTTTGAAATTTAAAAAACCATAAAAGTTAAAATTTGTTAAATTTTACTTTTTAATTTGTTTTATTTAATTTTTTTTTTTGAATTTATTTAAGTTCTTTTTTAAATTATTGATTTTTAAATTTAAATTTTTGAAATTTCATAATTTTTGAAATTTCTAAATTTTTTAATTTTCCTAATTTTCATAATTTTTGAAATTTCATAATTGTTAAATTATAACAAACATGACTTTTACGAAATATTTTAAAAACTTAGATAATTTAAAAAAAATACCAGGAAAATATCAAAATTAAAATTTACAACATTATAATTTTAAAAAAATAGAAAAAATTAAAATTCTATCAAGATCCGCTCATTAAGCTATTAGAACCAAGAAAAACAATAAATTCCACACGAAAACACACACAAACTGCAGCAACATCACTCATCAGTAGCATGAGAATCAAGCAAAAGTGTAAAAAACCATGCGAATTAAAAAAAGAAGTAAGAATTTCGATCAATAAAATGAAGACATAAAAAAATTCTACGCTAAAATACGGAAAAAAATTCTCAGTACGAAATGAAAGCAGCAATAGCAGCGGCAGTGCAGAACAAGAAGAAGAAAAGAACAAAAATTTCACTCACTCTAGCAAGGAAAGGCAGGCAAAGCTTTACGAGAATGGATGAGGAGGAATCGTAAGGAGGCGGCAGAGCAAGAAGAAGATGGAAGAAAAAGAAAGGCGGAAAATAAGAAGAAAAAGGAAAATTTTCAAGGAAGAACATTCATTGACCAGGAAAAAGGAATCAAACGAAAGAAAACTTCGCGTACGCTCGTATTTTTTTCATCATCATTGTCGTGACGATAGTTTTTCCTTTTCTTCGTACTAGACAACTCGAACGCATGTGCTTAAAGCATCGACGGGAAAAATCCATGAAAATGAAATTTTTCCAACAGTCTGGGGAGAAGTTCTTCTCCACTCGTAACCAGAAAAGCAAGTCTGAATCTGTATTGCAATTTTCCTTTCATTGTTGCGATTGCATCTGTAAGTGTAGAAAACAATTGTGCGAATGTGTTAGTAACCGGCATCTATGACTGTATGCTGACGTACGATACGAACGATTCGTAGTAGGGAAACTCATGAAAGTGAAAATGTTTCGCTTTAACATTGAAATAGAAGGGGAAATTTTTCGAGACACATAAAAACATTCTCGTTTTCAATTTCAAGGTAGTTGCAGCTGTATGTGTAATTGTTCATCTCCCTCTTATTGTATACAGCACTAGCTTGCTATCGTTGTTGAAATAGGAAAGAAAAAGGTAAATAGCAGAAAAATTTTCATGCGGATTTCCATGTACGATAGATTTTTCCTCAATAATTTTCCTCACTTACGAACACAACTACACGAACTTTCTGCACAGACAGAAAACAAGCACCCGATATGAGAAATTGAATGTCATTGTAGTTGCACTTTCTATGTACACGATTTGTGAAGGAACAGTCAATGAGAAAATATATATTTTTATATCTGGAGACGAAAAGCCTTTCGATTTCTAAATTAAAAAAGGGAAACAATTTTCAGGGACACACTTGGTCGTGTTGAAGGTGAGGGTCTTTGAGAATAATTAGGAAAATTAGTAGAAATTCGCTGTACAGTGCCTTAGAGTGATTGGAAAAATTACTGAACATTGATTTGACATTGAAGGAAATTTATGATGTGGATGGAAATGTTCCGGAAGTGAATCATGATTTTTTTTGAAATTTTTGAGTAGTTGACAGTCAGATTGTGTGGATTTGAGGGGTGTATTGAAGTTTTGTAAGGTCTTAAGTATATTTTTGATTTTTCAAAAAAATTAAAAAATTAATATTTAGATTAATGCATTCAAATTATATTATGAATGCTGAAATAAATTGGAAAATTAACGAAATATTGCTTTCGTGGTTTTAATCTTAAATATGATTGTACCTTCTAATATGGGACGCCTTGCTATCCTAATAACCAGAATGTTAACAATTTTTATGACCTTTCTGCTCATTAAGACAGTTTCTTCCAATTTTCTATGAACTAAAAATTTGTGAAAATTTTGAGCAATTTCAAATTATTTAATAAGTTTTCATATAGTCGATTGACCAAATTTTCGAGCATTTGATGATCAATTCTAATTTTATTTTGTAATAATTTGGTAGCAATTAATCAGATTAAGCATTCAGAAGAAATAAAAGAATTTTAGACGAATTAACATTAGCATTTATTAAAATATTTTCTTTTTAAATTCAGAGTTAATTTTTAAAAATCAAAAATAGTTTTTGAAAATCGAAGTTTATTTAAAATTCAGAATTAATGTTTAAAAATCAAAAACATTTTTTTTAATTCAGAATTAATTTTTAAAAATCAAAAATAGTTTTTGAAAATCGAAATTTATTTAAAATTCAGAATTAATTTTTAAAAATAAAAAATATTCTTTTAAAAATCAGAATTAATTTTTTAAAATCTAAAAAAAAAATTTTAATCAAAATTAGTTTCTAAAATCTCAAAATAAATTAATAAATCCTCCAAAAAATTTAATTTACAAAATCTTCATCAAGAAAGCCTGAAAAAAATTAAATAAATGCTCATCAAACAAAATTCCCAACTAGTTCCCTCAAAAACACATTTCGTAATGCACAAAATTCCCACAAAACAAAAACAAAACAGAGCAAAAAATATAAATTTAATTTTTTTGCAAAGCTTACGAAGAAACCCAATACATATCCCATTACGTAATATCCACATATAGTGAATTATATAATAATCCATCCAACATAATCAAATTAAAGTGTTTCCATTTATTCGCAGTACATAAAGGCCAGAAAATCCAGAAGAATAAGCAGGCACAGTCAGAAACAAAATAAATAACACGAAACAAAAAAAATTGCAGCATTTTCGTTGTTGTTGTCCCGCGCGGTTGTTTTTACTGCTTGCACACATCCATACAAGTTCCGTACGCATCTGTGTGTGCGCGCGCGATACACAAACACAACTACAGATGCAGAATAATTCTGAACAAGCAAGGAAAGAAGAAAAAAAAATATTTTTTACTCTTCTCTTTTATTCTGTGTTACTATTATGTGTAGCAGTTAGTCAAAAAACAATCGTCAACGAGTGAATACACGAAAATTTACAACACAAACCGGTCTTATAGCCGTGAAATAAAATAAATATAATTCCAAAGTAAAGTATGTAAAAGTTGGACAAGAAAATTTTTTTTCATGAAAATTTGAAGGAAAAATTAAAAATTTTATAAATGGAAGAAATTGCTGCAAATTTCATCACATAAAAAAAATATTAAAATAGTAAAAATAAAGTCAAGACAGTCGAGTCAGCAATAATAATAATACGTCGTGTGTGCAGATGAAAGAAGAGGAAAAAAATCTGCCGGAGAATTGAAAGTGAAAACACAGCCGATGAAAAGTGAAGTTCTGCCGACTTTTTTTGCATTGGCAGGAATTTTTTTACTTTCCTGAAACTGAAAACTTTTTTTTCTGCTTATTTGTTGTTGCAAATTTTTAAACTCTATTTTTAAAAAGCAAAAAATAAAATAATTTTTTTTGTCAGATTAAAAAAAATTTGTGACGATATTAAAATTTGCAAGTAATAAAAAACAATAAAAGTGAAAAATATTTTTTAGTGAATGTGTGTGAATGAATGTGAATTAAAAATAAAATTTAAGAGAATAAAGTAAATAAATAAACTCAACTCTTCGTGGCTCGTTATCAATGCAGATAAATGAAAAACACAACAAATCGTGAAGAATTTTATAAGAAGTAAATTTATTGTTTTTTGAATTTTGATGTGAATTTTTTAAGTTTTGTGGGATTTTTTTTGGATTTTTATATTTTTTTTTAATTTTTACTTATAATTTCTGATTTTTTAATTCTCAAAAATTAAGCAAATTAATCACAAAATCCTCGAAAATTCAGCTAAGAACCCCCAAATCAAAGCCTACTCTTAATAAATTCAAATTTTATTCAAGAAATTTCGTGAATGAAAAATAATATTTTTTTCTATTTTCGTGAATATCGAATGAAGAGAAAAAATATTCCAAATATTCCAAAGAATTTTGTTATGAATAAATACTTAAATGAAGATATCATGAATTATTAACTGTCTTAGTCGAAGCTGTTAAGAAAAATATTTCCTCTCGATTTCCATGAACTTGTTTACTTTTCTGAATTGAGATTAGTGAGAGGAAATTTTTGAGATATTGGAAATTGCCTTTGATTTTTTTGGGGTGTATTTTTGTTGAAATGAATGATTTTTGGTGCTTTTCAAGTTGATTTTGAAATTAAATTTAAAAAATTTCAAAATAAACTGAAATCGTTTAAAAAAAATCATTTTCAACATTTTAAATAATAAAAAACATTCACGAAAAATTTCGTATGCACACAAAAATTATTCTCAAGGCAGTAAACACACAAGCTGTATTAGACTGTGAAATAAGAACGTGACATTCTGAAGAATTACATCAAAATATTTCCTTATCAAATGCAAATTTCTTGGAAATTATTTTTAAAATATCAATTTGAGAATTGGAGAGATTTTTGGAGGTTACTTGAAGTTTGAATTGAAATTTGTTTTCAAAAAATAAAAAAAAATTTCAAAAAATTTCAAATAATTTTAAAAAATTCAAATAATTTAAAAAAATTTCAAATAATTTTTAAAAAAATTAAATAATTTGAAAAAAAAACTTCAAATAATTTAAAAAAATTTCAAACAATTTAAAAAAATCAAATAATTTTAAAAAATCAAATAATTTTAAAAAAAATTCAAATAATTTGAAAAAATTTCAAATTTATTTCTCACCAAATATTTCAAAAAATTCCATTAAAAGATTCAAACTCACTAAACTATCACCAGAAAGTGGCAATCGACATCATAAAAATTAAAATATAATTCCTTGAATGTGCCGCAGTGAGAAACTAAAAGAAGTTATAACGAGAAACTTGAAATTTCTCCCCAAATAAATCTTAAAATACTCTCTAAATACAATAAATTATAATCATAATAGCTCTACATACATATATGAATGCACGGAACGGAGGGAAGCACATCGCGAAGTTGAGAACGAGAATGAATAGTTTTATGAATGTTATAACATTGTTCAATTTCAATAGTATACGAAATTAGATTCTTATAAGTGAAGTAGAATGGACGGGAATTGTTCTGATAGGAAATGGGAATTGTTGGAAGGAATTGAAGGAATTTTTTTCTTAAAAATGATTTATTTTGCTGCATTTTTTTAAATTTAAATTCTTTTTGAATTTTTGAAATTTATTAAAATTTTGCAAAATTAAATTTTTTAAAAATTCATAATTTTAAATTTAAAAAAAATCAAAATTTAAAATTTTATAATTTAAATTTCAGTTTTTTGCTGGATTTTATATTAATATCAAAATATTTCAAATCAAAGTAACCTTTGTAACAAAAATCAACAAAATTTGCACTTAAAATCTCACAAAACTCATTTTAAGAAAATTCCATGAAAACTCAAAATTAAAATATCAATTTTTTTCCAGATCTTAAAAAGTTTATCTAAAATTGAAAGAAAGTCATCAATATTTAAAAAAACTAATTTAAAAAACAATAAATAATCAAATTTCAAAAAAAATAAATCAAAGTAATCTACGAAAAAAACTAATCACCTCAAAATAAATTTTAATAGTCTGAAAATAAACCCAAAAAGATAAGTGAAATACAAATTTTGAAAAAACCTCAAAAAGTTCGACAAAAATACAAATTTTAAAAAATAAACAATTCATCGATAATTTGAAAGAATTTTTCAAATTCCGCAAAATATATTTCTACACAAAATAAAAAAAAGTTCAAACCCCAAATAACTTCAAATGTATCAACATCCATTATTGCTAATGGCACCTCGTCGCGATAGCACTGATACGATAATGTCATCAACAATGCCATCATTTCAATGCTGTTTACCAACTGGTGAATGCTTGAAGAGCAACGCATTAGATTATGGTCTCATCTCGATGGATCATCTTCATGATTCAGTCAAAATTGTTTGCACGAATGAGAACTGTGCAGCTGGTCAGTACATGCATGCAGAATGTTTCGAGCAATGGGAACAGAGCGTTCTCAGCTATCTCAAGTCAATTGGACGTGCACGATCATGGTCAGACAAGCAACGACAACAGAATTTGTGGACAAAGAAGGGCTACGATTTAGTCTATAAAGTATGTGGTTGCAGATGCGGTCGTGGACATATTAAGAAGGATCTCGATTGGTCTCCACCAATAACAACTGCACTATTTGGTGTCAGTAAAATGGACGATGAATGTAACAAGAAGAAAAAGAAGAAGAACCGAAATAATCAGAAGCCATCATTGGCAATAACATCGACGCCAAATGCTGCGCCTCAATCAAAATTCGGTTCAAGCATTGTCGATAAAGTTTGTAGCTTATTGGATCAACAGTTGTCGGTCTCAACACCGCCACAATCAACAATTCGTGGACGCGCTGGAAGTCTCACATCAAGCAACGGCTCATCCTCGCCAGCTTCATCAGGAAATGATGACTTGAGTGCCATTTCCGTTTCACCAATTCAAAATCATCGAGCCATTATCAAGCGCAGATATGTCGAGAATGCTGAACTTTACTCTGAACGTATCCGGTGAGTGACTTGCTATTTATTTTTGTAGATTGAATAAGACATTCTAATAAGGATGCCGTGGAATTATATTTTTTATTGAATATTTTTTTCGGGGGGTTTATGATGAAAAACTTGAGGGAATTTTATTTTCGATGAATTTGATGTTTTTTATTAAGGATATAGGTAAGATAGGGGTCATGGGTGCATGATTCTGGCTAGAAATCATCAATTCAGATGCAGAATTATCTGCCATAATATTTTAATATTCATGAAGTTCATTTCTAATCCACCAACAACCAACGACACCCCAACCTTGAAAGTCAAAACTAAAAATACAAAGTTTCACTGAACTAGTTTCTTAATTTACTCAGAATTGCATTCAATTACACAATCAAATATTTCCTAAAACTCATTTCTGTTGCTAATCTTCAATATTCTTCCTTCACTCTCTACTTTTAATTATGAATTTTCTTATTTACTTTACCCGTTAGTGACTTAATACTTTGCTATGGCAACTTCAAGAAGAAAACTTTCAGAATGAATGAGAAATAATTTTTTTTGCAAGCTTCATGGCACAATCATCTTTACAGATATTCTTTTTTGAGAAACTTTTTATCACCTTTTTTGGATTCTTGTTCCTAGGATTTGAACTGTTTGAGGAATTGGTTAGATAAATTTGAATTCTTTGGTGTTGGTTTGAAAATTTGGTCTAAATGTAAATTTTTATTATTTTATGAATTTTTTGCTGACCACCTCGAAATTCACTGAAATTTTCCAATCTTCCATTCCAAAAATCATTCTCAACGTGAGCCTTTAGTTAAGCAATTCTCCCACCTAGAAACTCCCCACAAGGCCAACCTCCCTCCAAAAAAAGTGAACATCACGAACCGAAAATTCTTCTTCACTTGACTTCTTTTATTCACTTCCATTTCTGGCTTGTGGAGAATTTTTTTCCTTCCATTCAAATTCGTCAATATTTGCCACGATCAAATATAAGACTCAAATGAAAAAAAATTTATTTACGTGGTAAGAGAGATGGAATATTTTTTGCATAATATTGAGTATTGACTGAACCGATTGATATTGAACGTGAATGGAAATAAATAAGAAAGGGATTTGTTTTGTGCATTTTTTGGTGGCGTCGAGGGATTTTTTGGGGGTAGTTGGATTTTTTTGAGGGGTCTTACAAATAAAAACTAAAAAATTAATAAATAAAAATAAGAAAATAATTCCAAAGACATCTAAAATTAGCAAAAAATGCCGTAAAATTCCCCACAATTCCAAAACTATTCACAAAACCGCAGAAAACTACGTAAATAAACTTCAATTGTCTCCATTATTTATCCCCATCCGATGACGTTATTCCTCAACCGAGAAAATAAGAAAAAATTTCAATTCATCGTTAACGAATGCAAATAAAATTCATCGCTAGCATCCCATCCAAGTAAGTTTAATTAGCGTATTTGAGAGTTAAACACAACTTCGAGTGTTTTATTTTCTCGATGCTCAAGACATGATGAAAGTTGAATATCTAATGAAAGCAGGAATTTCCTCTTGAAATTCAAGTACACAGCATTTCCACCCTCATAAAAAAATAAAGTTCCTTTTTGTGGGTGCGTGTATTTGTGAGTCGGCAACACGAAAAAAAAAGTTTCATTTTTGCTCTTCTCGCAACGATGAATTTTTCCTTATCACTTGTTTCTTTTTCTTTTTTTGTTGTCTTCCTCTTGTTCTGTACATTTTTATATCCCCCTAAAAAAATATGTATATATGTTCATAAAAAAAGGAAAGAAACAAGAGAACTTAGAAAGCCGGCTGTGCTAGAGTAAAAGAAATGTTTTTCTTTTCAAGGATAAAAGATTGTTGAATATGCAAGAAGAAAAACACGCGCAATTTTCATCTTCTTCTCTCAATTTTTTACTATAAAATTTTTTTCCTCATTCTTTTCGGCTTTTTGTCTGTCAACGGCATGAAAATGTGAAATATCAAGTCGTGTGAGATTTTTCATTAGATATTATTTTCGTTTCTCGATAGTTGAATGAAATCGGATGATAGAAAAATAGACGAGATGAAAAATCAATGAAATATAAGAGAATGAGGAGGCTGTGATGTGAAGAATTTTTGGATATGAATAAATTGGCGATGATAAATTAATTATGTGTGTTGGTGGATTTGTGAAGTTATATTTTGGATCTATATGAATTTTTGAAATTAATGAGAATGTAGATTTGAGACTTTCAAGTCAATTGGGGTTAAAATGGTCCAGGTACCCCCAAAAATGGGATTTTTGGACCCCTGAAAAAGAATTTACATGTGCATGAACCCCATCATAAGTGAATAGCCCCCAAAAAATTCAAACTTAACTCAAAAAGAGAAAATTTGACTCAAAAATATTAATTTAGTACATAAAAAATTGCAGACTGTCCAAAAAATGTCAAGACCACCGACAAAATATTAAATGCACATCTCAAAAATTGAATAAACTTAAATTCTACCGAAGAAAAACCTCAAATTTCTTCAATATTAATAATCTACCTCCATAAATCTACAACCCAAGACTAGCAGCCTTAAAAAATATCTCTCATATCTTTCTACAGAAAGCGACTTCATAACATTAAAGGCACAAAAGCCCTTAAATCTCATGAAAGAGAATTTTTTCTCCATCAATCTTCTTCACCATCATCATTTATGAATGCCTATCACTTCTTATTCCTTCATCATATCTCGCGAGCAAAAACATAAAAGCCAGAAAGGCAGCTGATCTTCTTTACACCTCGCCGTGAGTTGTAAACTTTTTTTCTTACTTACTGTATTCAAACACACAAAAAAAGCGCGTCAAGAATAAGAAAAATAATATTATTATGTTTTGTATCAAAGTGTGGAAATCTTGTATCATGTACGTACATAGGACAGAAGGGAGAGAATAAAAGAAAGAAAAAAACATTGAAAGGCGCAAAAGAAAATTGTAACATATAAAGTAAATGATGCGATGAGATAAGAATGGGGCTTGAAATGAACAACAAGTTGAAAGACTATTTTTATAATTTTTATACGAGGCATATTTTGGAATGGGGTCGTTCTTGCTTGATGTTATTCCAAAATAGATTTTTTTAGTTCTTTATGATACCTTGTGACTCTCAGTAGCACTCAGTGACTTTCTGTAATCACTTTTAGACACACAGAAGTTAATTTGAAAAACCTGCTTTTGGGTACACCCTTAAACCCCTAAATTCAGATGTGCACACCTAATCACACATCTCTAGACCCCCCTTCCTGAATTTTGAACCCCATAATTGATCAAACCTTCTAGAATAAATGAACAAAAGAAAAAAAAATAATTTTTTTCTATAAAACAAAGAAAGCTAGCAGCAGTGAGCATAAGAAAGTAACAAAAAGAAGAAAATCTCTTTTTTTCGTTCATAATAAATTTCACCTTGACCTACCCGCAAAGAGAAAGAAAATATAAACATTCATACGCACAGAGAAAATGAAAATGCGAACGAGAGAGAGAGAAGGAAGGCAGTAAGAAGGAAATAGATGTGCGGCACACGAGTTAGAAGGCATATTTTGGGGAATTAATAAGAAGAAAATTTTATTTTGTCGGAAGTAAATGCTCTTGCCTTTGTGGAAGTAATTTTTTTTGAGGGCGGAAATTTCGGTTAGTCTGTAAAAATTTCCTCTCCAAATTGATAAAGATTCAGATAACATTTCCATATGCAACAACCTTTGATCCACTCGAGTCTGAAAGGACGAAGAAAATATTTTTTTATATTAGTACAGAAAATTTGGTTTTGCGTGCTCATGGCCATCATTTCCATTTTCATTAAAGATTTAGGGTTCCTTTCTAGATATCAAAATGAGAGTGGGGTCGTTCGCAAATGATGGCAATTTAAATTGAAATTTTTAAACATCCTCAATGAGAGGTCATATAAAATATTATTTGAAGGTCAATCTACCTTGATGTTAGACGTCATTAACGAACAAACCCCCAAAAAAGAGATGGAATAAGTACGAACACAAATAACTGCACAGAAAGATAAGGGGCAAAAAATTTCTTATTCCAATTTCGAGGAAAAGAAACGAAAATTTCACTGTTTCATCGCACACGGGACATGGCTAGAGAGATGATAATATATTTGATGACGGTATGCCACACAATCTTTGCCATTGCTCGTCCTTGAACTTTTTTTTCTCATCTCTCTCATCTTTATGGTCGACTAGATTGACTTTTACATTGGATGTGCCTTCAACTTCCTTTGTTATAATCATCATTATCATTGTCATCATCATTTTCTTCATGTTTGCTCAATATTGAATGGATATGATTGAGACATCAAGTGGTCAATTATCTTTTTTTTACTTGAGGATGGAAATTTTTCTCTTCTCTCATCGCCAAGAGAAATGGTCAGCAATAATACACAAAAAAATGATAAGACATGCAATATAAAAGAGAGAGAGACATTTAATGAGATTTTAAGGAGATTTCCTTCTTATTTTTGGTTGTATGACAAGATATTCATTTAAGATTTGTGTCTTCTTGTGGGGATGAGATGAGAAAAAAGTTTTGTTGATGTAAAATGGGCACTTGTGGAAATTTGAATCGAATTATTGAGAAAAGGAAATTTTGTAATTTTGTTGTATGGGAGATTAAAGATGTAAAATTGGTCATCAAATGACATTTTTGAGGGTTGACGGGTTGATTGAAGTATTTTCATTGGAATTTGATATTTTGGGAATTTTTGAAATAATTGGAATGAATTTGAAATTATGGCTTAGAATTGACTAAAATTAGAGCAAATTGAGGTTATTTTAAAGTCTGATTCAATTAAGATCCAAAATATATACTAAAGTTGACTAAACTTTACCCACATCATTCACATCATCTTACAGAAAATTATACAATAATTCATACTAAAGTTTACCTTCAAAATATGAATCATTCCCACGCTGTTTCCTTTTCTACATAATTTTGCACATCTTTTACTTGCTATGTTTCAAATGGACCCTTTTTGCTATTCTTAATTACCAAATATTTATTTTCACTATCCCCGTCTCATGACTCTTTTTCTAGTGGAATTATTCAGGGTTGTTGCTTTTGGGGTAGCTTTTGTTCTGATTTTGGATGAAATATGAGGGAATTTGAGGTCATTTGATTAAATGATGCTTCAGTGACCCCCTCTAACGTCAAAACTGTTCATTAGTATATCCAACACATAGCGATTTCCATAAAAGCCAATATTGGCATACCAAAGGTGCCTGATGGGGTACATACCCCCCCCCCCCCCTTCCACTTTCGAAAATGTTTTTACATGAAAATGTCTTTTTTGATTTCTCTGGGTATGCCCCTGAAAATCAACTCTGCATCCACCTTTACTCAAATTTCAACTCAATCAGAATCCTTTTTCCATTTTTTACCGTAAAATTGTCTTAAAGGTGTAATTAGATGTAATTAATTGTAAAGTTAAATGAGAGAACTTTTCTTCAAGCAATGCGTTTAGTTGAGAATTGCAGAAATTATGGCATAAAGAAAGGTAAATTAAAGAAGTTTTTGTGAAATGGGATAAATTTTTTTAACAAGCTTAATGAATGATTATGAAGTGAAAATTTCCATAAATCTTATCATGCTCTTTAAGTTTTTGATTCTTAGGTTTGAATTTTAGTTAGACATGGGATTGCTTTTATTTATTTATTTACTGCTGTAAATTTTTACACTCATTCAGAAATCTAAAATTATGTTCAGTACAATTGCATTCCATCCATATCTACATCCCAGATTCCAAAATATTCATAAAAATGCATCATATTTCCATAACACACCAAAAACATTCCAACTAACATCATAAATTTTCCATGAAATCAACTCGAGTGAATTTTCAAAAAAATAAAAATATGAAGGAAAAGTGTTTTGAAAGAAATTTTTCAAATATTTCATGTAAAAGAATTTTTCAACTTGAAAATATTTTATAAAAAAATTTTCCTAACAAGAAAAATAAGTTTCTTTCATGAGTGCTTCACGCGTTCACCACTCGTCATTCCATGAAAATTGGCTCCATGAAAATGAATAAATGTTTAAAATATTATTTATTTCATAATATTCATCGGGTTTTTTGAGCTATTTGCATTAACATATTGGATTTCATAAAGTGTTATGTGCTCTCCACAAAATGTGTGTTTTCATTTTCTTCCTTCTCTTTTGCTCTTTGTTTAATGAAATAAATCTATATTTAAGAACATGTGAAAATTTTTTAAGTCGCATGGCGATTGTTTTGTGACTGATTTTTATTTTAATTTTAGACAGAAAAGAAATTGAGAAATGTTCATCATTTTGAGTGAAAAATGACTCAACTCGACACGTTTGCTGAAAGTTTATTAATCTTATAAAAATTTTATTGTTTATCTTGTTTGCGGCGAGTTTTTATCTTGTATTTCGGAAGAGATTAAAAAGATATTTGAACTTAAATAAATTTTTAGTCAATGTGAGTAAGTTTTGTGTATTTTTAGGCATGTGATAAATTGCACGAAACTAAGGAAATGGTTTGTAGCACGTGCGATTGATTAGATTTGGAGAATTCTGGATTTGTGGTTTTTCAGCATAAATTAAAATTTTATATTCAATTTAAAAAAAATTTAAAAAAATTAATTTTTTAAACAAAAATTCAAATTTTTAAAAAAAAACTTAATTTTTTTTAAAACCTAAACATTTTTAAAAAATCTAATTTCAAAAAGTAAAATAATTTTAAAAAATTGAATTTTAAAAAATAAAATAAATTTTAAAAAATTGAATTTTAAAATTATAAAAAATTTAGAAAATGTTTTTTTAAAAATTTAAGATTTTTATTTCAAAATATCAAATCTTTACGAAAAATATAATTTTTTAAATCGAAAATTTAAACCAAAATCAAAATAATCCAACTACAATACCCATCCCACCATACTCTCCAGATCTTCAAAAAGTCATGTGGATTCGATAATTTATGTCGTTCCATTTTCCATCTTAATTTCTTAATTATGGCATAACCGTAAACATTAGAGAAATGCTTCTTTTTATTAATTATGTTATATTATAAGTTGCCCTCTGATGTCGCTCTAATAACAAGCTTTAATGGGTGGCAATTATGTAACGTTTACTTTTTAAAAATGTTTGTTTAAAATTAACAAAAAAAAAATAAATGTAAACATTTGACCGCATTTTACGAGATGGCATTGAATTGGGTCCTTGAAACAGAGAGCAATGCTGTCCTGAACAAACAGAACCGAGGACGAACGGTGTTAGGAAAATAACTAAATTTTCACCTGTAAATTTTCCTCATTATCTCGTCCCACTCCACATCACAAAGTCTTTTCCATTTATAGCTGTAAAAAATGTCATAAAATTTTTCTTTTATCACTTTATCTAATTTTCAGTAAATTTACTAGAACATGAACAAGAATGGTCAGTAGCTATAAGGATAGAAAATATGTTTATCGCAATGGCTAATAATCGTAAAAAATATTAATAAATTCCATTGCATATTCACTTACAACAGTATATTCATGTACAAACGTGTGTCTAGAAATAGCATCGTCATGGCTGGTCGTCATGAAAGCATAAGGAATATCTTCTTTCTATTCTGTCTCCCTTTTTTCATGGGTGAGTGGCTATTATTGCTTTAAAGTTCCTCATATCTTTGACGCTATTAATGTTATCATTGTGTGAATTTATGGGGGTGGGTAAGAGGTGTATTTGGGGGTCAAAATCCTATCTGATGAGAATTTTTCGTCACAAGGCTGTAGATGGGAGTGTATTTGATCAAAATTTTGAATCCTATAATTTTTGAGAATAAAAAAAGTGTCAATAATAGTCAAAGAAGATTACCTAAATTGCTAAAGCATCCAAACCCCCCTCCAAAAACCATTACTTCTATCTGCTACCAGCAAAGTCTGACGACGATGATGATACTCAACAAAGAAAAGTTTGCGCTGTGCTTATAATTTATAACATTTCATTAAATTATGCTCTCACTTTCCTTCTTTTTCTACTTTTCATATTCTTACATCAGGACAAATTTATCATGCAATATCCAGTTGTGAGGACGCTTTAAAGTTCTCTTTCTCGCTCTTTTGTCTTTTATTATCGTAGAAAGTGAAAAATTAATTTTGCTATTTAATGACGCTAATTTTTAATGTCTTTGATGGAAATTCTCTCTCATTTTAAAATGCATTTTAATGGAAAAAAATAGCAAAAGAATAAGAAGAGAAAGATGAGAAAAATGTGTTGCTGAGATTTATAATGTAAATTCAACTAGACATTACGAGGGTCATTTAAGGTTGTTATCTCGAGAAGGTCTTTTGAGTTTAATGTTGAGAATTTTGATTTTTTTTCTGCACATTAAAGTGTAAATTGGGATAGAAAAGTTAACAGGATTTTATGTGTCTGTTTAAAGGTGTATCAAGCATAGATGGTGACAAAGGGCAACATGATCTACTTGACAACTTCACAAACTCATCACAAAATCAGTGAATTTCACAATCATTTTAAACAAAATTTATAAATAAACACTTAGTAATCATTCCGTGTCTAGAACAATCTAGTGTCTTTGTCAGTGGCTTTAATGTCACCGAAAGTTCTCATTTTGATTTAAACAGATTATTTATTTTATAATCTTCTTGAAAATTGAGTAACTAAAATGAACGAAAAGTGATTGTTTGTGTATTACGTTGTATTTCTTCCAAAATGAGAAGGAAGCATAAATAAATTGGAGTGAGAAATTCAAATTGGTGACTGAGAAGGTTGGAATGATGTCAGTAAATACAATGTATTACAATTTAAGGGATTGTTTTTGGGTTGCGGATGGAAACTTTGTTTTGATTCCTTAAAAAATTTAGTAAGATTTCGTAATCAGAATGGATTTGTTGACTTCATGGATGTATGGGTGACTTTGACAATTGCCTCTGAGCCTAGAGAAAGTCTGAATAGAATCAGCCTTTGTTACATATCCAAATGTGAGTCAAGAGGGTCAAGGCAGGTCAAAGAGGGGGGTTTAGCCTTTGTACAATCATCAAAAATCACCAGTCTCTGAAAGCTTGCCTATTCCAATATATTATGACACTAAATCAACACCCTTAATGATCATCTAACAAATTAACTCAAAATAAACTTCCATTTCCACAAAACATACTCGTTCTCTAATCCACACTCACTTTCTACAGCCGAGATTATAAAAAGACATAAAAGAGCAAGATCCGGTGCTCATGAATTGATTTATTTAAATTCCATTTGAGAGAAAAAATAAATCATTTAGTTGGAATTAAGATTGTCATAACAAACTATTTTGAAAATACACGTGTTACTGGATGGAGTGTCATAAGTTCAATCATGGAGTTAGTTCTCCTCTGGCAATTTCCAAACAAATTGGATAAACATTTTGAAAAATTGCATGAAAATATTGTGAAAGACGCAATTAGAAAATAGATAAGAATTGCGTTGGTAGAAAGTAAATAAATAAAAATAAAATGTTATCAAATTCTAGCACGATAATGTCAGCGTGACTTGTTTTGCTTGTTTATTTTTGTGAAATGATGGAATTATTTGAAATTTTAGTGTATTACGATTTAAATCTTGTGGATTTTGTCAATTTAGGTTATGTCAATTTTATAATCAATTTGATTGAGATTGCTTCAATTTTCTGTGAAGCTATAACACCCAAAAAATTAGATTTAATCCCCACCTCCATCCAAAACCACAATAATCATGTTTTCAAATCACACTTGTACAAGGAAGTCTCAAAAAATCTCCCAAAGCAACAGCAATAATAATGAGTCTCGAAAAAAATCAAATTAGCGCTAGCATATAACTCAAAAAAAATATCCGAATAGAAATAAAATTAAATTAATAATTATAGTCATGAATCTCATTTCATTTCATATTCAACGAACATTTAGCTTTTTTAGAAAAATTAGAATTAAAGAAACGAAAATTATTGTTCGACTAGTTTTTGGGAGCCGTTGTTAGTGGGTAATGGGATTGAAAGATAATAGAATGAAGTATGTGTATAGAGACAATGGAAATATGTCAGCTTGGAGCGTGAAATAGGATCACGAATATTTAAAATTTACTAAATTACTAGAATTCAAAAATCTGTTTAATTTTCAAAATTTAAATTTTTATTTTTAAATATAAATTTTTTAAGAAAATTCAAAATTGTTTTTAAATTTTACAATTTAAAAAAATTCACAATTATTTTTAAATCTCAAAACTTAAAAAAAAATCAAAATTATTTTTAAATTTCAAAAGTTTTTAAAAATTTCAAAATTATTTAAAATTAGTTATAATTTCAAAATTAGATAAAATTTCAAAATTATTTAAAATTTCAAAATTAGTTAGAATTTCAAAATTAGTTAAAATTTCAAAATTATTTAAAAAATTGAATTTAAAATTCAAAATTTAAAAAAAAAACAATAAAGTAATCTTCAAATATTTTTAAATCTCCAGTCCACTTCCAATGCCTCAGAATAGCCCCCAAAACTCATATTTCAACACATTTGACACTAATTTCATGTCACTAAAGTTGTACTTAACTAAAAATGTCTATGTTATTAAAAAAATCGAGAATGCATGAAAACAATGTAAAACTTCAAGCGACATTTATGATTTTCTAAATGAAAATTGAAAATTTCTATTAATAAGGTCACAAAACAATATTTTTTTTAAACAAAAATTATTTCAAAACCATACGGCAGTCCGAATCTGAACATTAAGCACACAAAAGCAATTTAATTGTTATGGAATACACACGACGCATAATTAATGCTTAATGTGCTGTTACGTATTCGAGAATTAACAAAACTCCCTGTGCGTTTGCATACATATATTGTGTGTGACTTCCAGCCAAATGTATAATTTTTTATTTCGAGATTTCGAATATATGTGTATTGAAATGTGAGCTCTTCTCATAATAATAATAATAATTTTCATTTTATGAGCTCTCATTTTCCTTCTTCTTTTCATGCAAAATAAACATATTATTTAATAGCTTCCAGAACTAGAAAGAAATAGTCTGAATGAATTTTTATTTCGACTACAAAAATATATGTGTGTGAATGTCTAATAGATGAAAATGAAAATATGTTTTATGCATCATAAAGCGCCTGTTCATCCAAATGTTTTTTTAGCGTCAATATTTCTTAATTCTGTGATTTTTTAGAATTTTTTGACTAGATAGTTTGGCTGGGAGACTTAGTTCTTAGTACTTTTGTTAATAATCTTTATGATTTGCTAATTCAGTAAGGGATTAAATTGCTAGGTTGATGATTCAAGGCAATTATAGCCATTAATGATGATTTGTTGTGTTTTTATGGATTCTACGAATTTTTATGCGCTGTAGATTCATGAATCGTACGATAGCTAATTCTGAGAATTTTTCGGACTAGTTCCTGAGGATTTGGCAATTTTATCTAATATTCTAGTCAAATTTAAATAATTTCATGCCTCAAAAATGCGCCACAAACCACACTTCATCCAATTAACTCACAAACTCACTCAATCTCTCCATCCATACCCGAAGTCCCTCAATCATTAATTCTTTTAATAGCATTAATTGGTTGTCGAATAAATTCACTCTCCATTTGAGAAAATGAAATGAGTTGAAAACAAAAAATCTATTTTTAGTAATTTAAATTACTTTTTCAGTAAAGAAATACTTAATTGCCTTATTGTTGAATTAAATGAGTTACCCGGGCTGAACGAGGAGAGAATTTTGTTGTTGCGGCAAGCCAGCAATTTATTGTCACTTCACCCACCAGACTTAATAATCGTAATTTTTTATAAATACTACAATGAAATAGTTTTTCATTGCTGGAGATTCGATTGAGAGATTTGCATTGAAGGGAAATTTTGTAGTGGATATGCAAGGTATGGGGAGTTGGTCGAGGGATTCTTGATGGTGTAATAAAAAAGTTTAACAGAATTTTGAGGATTTTGAAAGATGGCATCAGTAGTTGCAGTTAGCTTACATGCCAGAGGCTCTTAGGATCAATTCCACGGTTAGCTTTAGTAATTATCACTTCCAAGTCCCATCCCCTGATAAAACAGCAACAAAACAATTCAAATTAGCATAAAAACTAACTTAATTTCATTATGACTCCAAAAGTATTGAAAATTCTGAGATCAGTGATCAGGTTTATTGCGATTTATTACGAAAGTTAACCGACATGTATCAAGACTCACAGTAGACCTTAATGTCGCTGTCTAGATCAACAGCTAGATAATTGGATTTATATTGTATTAATTTTTATATTGCACGATGCAATTTATTTTATTATATAAAGTTGTATGCAAATTAAAGTGAGTCTTGATGATGTGATATTGTAAGGGAGCAGGAAAGTTTTAAAATGTCTCGAGGAGTTGTTTGTAAATTACGTCAGACATTAAATTTCATTTTCACTTAGATTCCTCAAAATTTGGATATAAAAATAGATTTCATTCCAGTTTCAGACCTGACATCCCTTTGCAACGTCATAAGTGAACAGCCCCACGCGATTTTATCAAGGAAATACCATTAATCAAAAGAAATAATCTAAATAATCTCAAAACCATTCATTCATTCTGAAGGGTCATTCATATACAAAATAGTAAACACGAATCTCAGATTTCTAATACATTTTAAGTACAAACTAAAATTTGAGGAACAATCGATTACAAAATTCTATGAAATAAACAGAATGAAAAATGTGCACGATTTATTTACAAACTACACGTTTTGAAACTATAATTAATTTAATTCACAAGCTGAATGTACGACATCAAGATCTACGACAAATTTTGAATTAAATTTGATCAGGGATGGGTGGAGAATAATGGAATTTTGTGAAAATTCGTGACTAGAGGAGTTTTGAGGATCATTATTTATGAACGACCCCTCAAAAAAAATTCTCAAAAATCCAAAATATCTGAACATAGCGCCTCATTACGCTTATCATAATTAAACCCATAAAATAACAATTTTTTACGATCACTGCAATTAAAAATACATAATATTGAGTAAAAGACCGATAAACTATGAGTCTGTTGCTTACCATGCCTATCTACATCACTTTTGTTTTCAACCAAAAAAAATTCTACTTTAAAATTCAAATGAGAAAAAAAAACGAAATTCGTCAAATCCGTTTGGAATCAAAACAACTTGGCTGAGGCATGTGAAAATGTAAATTTTTTGTTTTTTCAAAATCTGTGGATTGATTGCAAATGGAATTGTGGATTGTATGTACTTAAATGTGTGTATTTTAAAGTGCTCTTTGGATTTTTAAAACAACATTGGCACTTATCTCATTACGGCAATCGACTCGAAATCATGCATGCAAAGAAATCGATCACGATTAATTTTTGTTGTCTCGATAGATTACAATCAGAATTGATCGCGGTGTTAATATTTTGAAAACGGAATGTAATACAGTAGGAATTGAATTTTTTCTGATCATGTTGATGCGGATTTGCATTGATTTGATGTATTTAATGCAGATAGCTGCTTAGGATTTTAAAAATATTCTCCTGATTTGAATCTTTGAGGCGCAGTTGTCAATTTTGTTTTATTTTGCTGTAAAATAATTAATTCAATGGTGCAGAGGTCGACTGACTGACTTATGGTGTAATTCGAGATTTTAAGATTGAATTCTGGGGCTGGCTTCGTAGATGTACCCTAAATTATACCAAAAAACCATCTCCTGGCACTTTCATTAAACTCATGACTCCATAACTCAAAGCATCTCACAAACTAATCACCATCCACTCTCAGCTCCCCCAAAAATAGCAAACCATAAATCATTCTCAAGAGAAAATCGCGCTATAAATCAAGAAAATGATCAACAACTTCTTATTTCATCAGAAAATTTGCATCATTCAATCCAAAAATGAAAGCGAATGTTCGAAAATATAGAAAACGAGATTCTTTTATTGGCCGAAATTCAAGTGTATGTTATTCTCATACACATTTATTTTTAGCAATCAATGTTTTTCTTCCGTTTTCGCACAAAAAAAAAATAGCAACAAAATTTGAAATAGCCCGCGAGTGAGATGGAAAGCTGACCTTGAACTTCAATAATATGATAATTAAGTCTTTATTTTCGGCAAAAAAAAATGAGTCGGCGGAAATCTTTGAAATTGACATTATGTGACTCACAATACAATTTTTGTTCACTTGACCAATAAATATATACAGACATCACGTCACCGGACCTACAAATTTCATTTAATCGTGCATCGTATTGCATTCCGTCACGAAAAAAAAAATATTAAAAAAATTAAATAATATCGTGTAATGTGTGACTAAAAATAAACATTTTTGCGCAAAATGTGCAGAGGCAGAATGAAGAGAAGAAAAAAAGCCGGTTGATACATTCATACACATACAGAATATTATTATCTTTATATACAAACAATAATGCCTTTATGTATAATATGTAATAAATGACGCTTAAGTGTGCAAACAGTCAATTTTCAGCGCAGTTAATGGAAAGTGAGTGGAATTGTTGATTTGGTTTTGGTGGCTGGATGGGTTGGGTGACTATGTATCCCTTTAAATAGGAAGGCAGAAGTGTAATCACAATTTTTTGGGGGTCTGAATTTTTTTTAGCGCATTTTTGAAACTTGTTTTAAAAAGGTAGCTTAATAATGCACTTTGTTCGGTCGGTCGGTCGGTCGGTCGGTCGGTCGGCTGCAAAGAAAAACTTTTTAACTAGACATCGTAGAGAGTTCTGGTTTTTTGCATTAGCTCCGTGCTATCGAGTTATTGGCCCCCCGGACATTTAAAAATCTCAAAACCAATGCTAAATACTATAATTAATGATTTTTTGTTTTCAATACAATAGAGCCAACTTCAAGTGGGATAATTTCAAATATATTTTGACCGTTAGAAAATTTGAATTTCAAAAAACCGTTAAATGACAAACCATTTTATTATATGAAAATTCACCGCAAAATTGCTAATTATACTATAATTAATCATTTTCAAGTGTATTTACGCGGGAAATTTTCAAATATATTTTGACCGTTAGAAAATTTGAATTTCAAAAAACCGTTAAATGACAAACCATTTTATTATATGAAAATTCACCGCAAAATTGTTAATTATACTATAATTAATGATTTTCAAGTGCAATTACGCGGGAAATTTTCAAATATATTTTGACCGTTAGAAAATTTGAATGCCAAAAAACCGTTATCGAGCCGTCGAATTTATTTAAGTCACAAAATATTCATGATTGACTTATTCAATACGCAGTACTTTGCTAATCAAATACTGATCGCTAACACAAAAATGCGCTGAAGTCCCTCGATCTATAACACGAGGACTTTCTTTAAATTTTTCAACGATAATTCTGATTTTTGGAGGATTCGAACCCCCAAATACCCCCAAATGTGTCTAAAAATCCCATCATTTAACCAAAATCATTTCTACGTGACCACAAAACAACCAGACCATTTTTTATGCATTTTTGACAGAGGTTATTGACTTCATGCCATTAAAACTTTAACATCCCCATAAAATGCGCTTTAATCACCAACTCCCTCAATTAGCATCAATAATGTTTCTTTTAAATGTGTTTATAATTCACATTTGTTGAATAAATGCGATGGATGAGTGAAGAAAAAGAAGAACGAAAAACACACGACAAGAAAAAAAAGACTTCAAAACAATCTGACAGCATTTATCAAAATTGTTTACATTTTTCTTTACTTTATTTTAAGTACTCGAAGAAAAAAAATAATATTTTTTTCAATATTTACACACATTGAGTTTAAATTTACATTTGTGGATGAATATTTGCACTATGTGAGTGAGGAACAGAGGGAAAGGTATTCAAGAATAAATATTGATTGAGTCAATTTGGATAGTGACATAATGCAAGCATTTTGCATGCAAGATTGTTGCTCAGATGGAGTTTTTTTTGAGGAGGTAACCTTGGAGATTATTTTCTGAGAATTTATTAATGCAAATTGGATGGGATGGTACGGAAAAATTTGCATCTAGATCACAAAAGCTCTAAAAACATCAACGATGGTGAAATTCGATCGCAAAAAATTGTGTCAACTTTAAATAATCGCGAATTTTATTTATGAATTCAAAGCTCTTTTATTTTCACCATTTCCTGCACAAAGCAACTCAAAAAATAAATTAACATACCTTATTCCTAAATCATAGAGTCATTTGCAGCAAAAACAAACCTTGACATTGCCCTTAAGTCTACGACAACCTTCATAACCCCAATAATTACATGCCGGCACCACAAAATGTGCAGCCTAAAATTACCTCACAAAAAAATCCAACGATAATAATTTTATCGTCAAACATTTTTCCATCCCCTCCTAATTGCGGTATAAATAATTCATAAATTTGACCTTCAAAGAAATCAAATACAGCAAAAAAATTCTTCAATCGTAAAAAAATTTCTCAACTCTAAAAGAAGTCTTGAATGGAAATTTATATTTTTTTCTTAATTAAAATTCTTATGTTTCATGATAATTTCATAATTATTTTTGCCACGCTCATTTTACTTCTTTAATACAAGAAAGAGAGAGAGAGAAGAAAAAGAAATGGAAAAGAAGAGAATTTTTATGAGTAGAATTTTACTTATATGGGGTTTGAGATGGAGTTGGAGGGGTCAAAGAGCGCATTTTTTAAAGAAAAGTGGCCAATAAGTAAAAATTCAAAAATTTAAAAAAATTCAAAAAATTCAAAAAATTTAAAAATTTAAAAATTCATAAAATTCATAAAATATAAAAATTCAAAAAGTTTAAAAAATTTCAAACAAAATTCTAACAAATTTTCAATCAAAAGTTTTAAAAATTTAAAAATTTCAAAATCTTAAATATTTTAAAAAATCAAAAATTCAGAAAGAAAAATTCAAAAATTATAAGATTCAAATATTCAACCATTTATAAAAATCAAAATTTCAAAAATTTTAAAAATTTAAAAAAAATTAAAAATTCAATAAATTTAAAAAAATTCAAATATTTTAAAATTTTAAAACTTAAAAACTTAATAACTAAAAATTGAAATAATTAAAATGCAAAATTTTATTTAAAAAATTTAAATTCACTGAATATTTTTTTAATGTCCAACCAATTCTCACCCATAAATTCATTTAAGTCTGTTTAAAATTCCTCACTGACAACCCTTCAACATCTCATCGTGACAGAATGACAATTTACAGACCCAGTCACCTTATTTTTCAACATTAACATTAAACATACAAGCAAAAAGGCACAAAAAAAAATGACTATACGTAATCGTAAGTGGCGGAGGAGTAAATGAACACGAACATTGCCTAGAAATTAACTCATTACTTAACAAGCACACACTATTTTTTGTGATGTTTTCATTCCTCTTCTTTACCCTTCTTAATTGAAGTATAAAAAAATATTTTCGTTGTAAATGTTTTCAACACACAAAGAGAGAGAGAGCAACAGCAGAAGGCTTCGAGTGTGCTACATGCGAACAAGTAAATGTCTAAAAAGCGACAATCACAACAGTAAGAAGAGAAGAAAAAAAATGGTTACATTCATAATGTCACATCAAGTGTTCCAGTCACGTCGGTATAATGTGTATGTTGGTTACATTTCAAGTCAAATCGTAAAGCCTTGTTCGTATCGCTCCCAGTAGATTGAGGCTGAGTCAAAAGACATTCGAAGGGCGAAAGTAAATGAAAATTTTGGTTGGGGTTGTGAGGTGGAAATTTATTTTTGAGGGGGGTTTTATGGGGGTATTTATGTTCTTTATGTAAAATTTGCACTGAAATTGCCATGATCTGTAGAATCTTTAAGAATTCTACCTGAATATACTTCATCACCAAACTTAGTCGCAGTCCTCAAACTCAAGAAAAATGTCTAAAAAATTAATAAATTCCCCAAAAGAAAGTATTCATGTCCACAAAAACCGCGCTAACCCCCCAAAACAACCTAGCTCAATACGATCGAAAAAGAAAGAAATTTATAAAGTTCAAAGGATAGATAAGAAGTCGAACAAGAAACAAAGTCATGACTTGTAAAACATTGTTTACCCAAGCCGTCTAGGCATGTCTTAATTCTCCATGCACACAACCAAGAAACATCTTCTCATCTCCACTAGACATATCCGAGAGTTTATTCAATGTACAAGCAAGCTACAGATGAGAGAATATTAGAGAAATATAAGTAATAAAAAAAATATTTAAATTAAAACAAATGTTGATTGGTGTTTGTTTTCAAATGTGCGCTCCGGCAAAAAAAACTTTTTTTTTCTCTGAAGGTCATCAAAATGACAAATTCTTTTTTATATTCGTATTTTTCGCGCTGTTAATATTTACAAAACAAGCTAGCGAGAAAGAGGAAAGAAGAAGGCAGATAGTGAGAAATAAATACACAAAAAAATATTATTATTATTATTGGGTTTGCATGTGTGACTAATGGATGCATATGAGGCTTGTCACAACTCTTGTTTTGATAAGAAAAAATTCTTTTTGTCTGTGGATGGGGCGCATCTAGGGGTCATGTTTTGGGGGGTCCAATATTAGAGGACCATCAATTTTTTTAATCCCATTCCCAACCGCACGTCAATTTCAAAGATTATATTTTTTGTAATTTATTAAGTCGATTCGTTTCGATTTCTGCTATAAGCCATAATTCACTTCACTTCTAAATACAAAACGAATGAAGAAGAAAGAAGAACAAAAAGATGTTTAAGTCGTCACGATATTTTTATTTTGTTTTTTCTTGTTTTGCGCTCTATAACGTGCCTGTATGTATAATATTGATGTAATTTGCCGGCTCTAACAACAAAGATTGTTTATTGTTAGCTTTTGCACGCTGAGAAAATTTTAAAGTGTGCTTTTGGATAGTTTGTGGCATTGAAGATGACTGCAGAAGGTGGTCTGAGATGTTTTGGATTTTCTATCGTGCAAGAATTTATTTTTGTTTTTTTGGAATTTCAAGTTTGAGTCAAGGTGGATTTTTGGATGGTTGGAATGATTGTGGGTGAGATAAGCTACTATGGGAACTGGATTTAGTCTTCAAAATTGCTAGATGATTGAGAAAAATTAGATTTAAAATAATTAATTTTTTTTTCTTAAAATTCAAATATTTAAAAATTATAAAAAATAGAAAAAATATTTTTTAATTTTTAAATCCTATTTCTAACTTGCCAGTTTTATCTCAGCATCTTTAAAATAATTTTATTCTATTTTCTCGCATATATATTGCGATTCACTGTGAACTTGAAGTTTAGCGATTATTTATGTAGATCAGATTTCATCAAGACATACAGCTTCATCTTTCTTGACAGAATCAACGATCTGTCCGTGAGCTGCGACTGACAAATGGCTAAACATTAAGCAGCTTGCCACCACTAACCCATTTTTATTTTTATTTTATTTTTCGTTTATTATTTTAACATTGCACGCATACTTGACAAAACATTCTTATGCTGGTCGAGTACAATTTATTCTTTTGTCTTTAAAAATTATTTGTTTGCTACTGTGTGAGCTTCAAATGTCGTTTCGTTGTTGTCTTCTTCAAAGACGCACAGTAAAAATTTTGGATTCCAAAAAGTGTTTGTGACTGTAATAGATAATTAACGGAAATATTTCTTTACCTCTCAAGGTTCGTCTTGTCGCACTGGCTTTTCAGTTTAAATAAATGTTAATTTTTTATTCAGAAAGGTTAATGTTGTATTAGATCTGAAAAACAAAATATACACAAGAATTTATAGCTCATTAACGAGGCGTTATTAATTGGGTTAAATTTTTTTTATTATTGCTGATTTTCGGTGAGAAAATTCAATTAACACATTTCTTATTGATAATTCATTTTTTTCATATCCATTTTGAAGGTCAAAATTGTTTAGAATTTTTTATTAATACTTTTCGTGTTTATTGCGCTATTGAGATTTTTTACTGTGCTATAAATAGATGAAGTATTACTGGATGGGATTGAGAGTTTTGTTTATTTATAATTTTTTAAGAGAGGTTTTCAATTGGTTTAAAGCTGAATGCTAATTTTTAAGATAAATCAGTATTTATGTTCAACTTAAAAACATTAAAATTTTTAAAAAATTTCAAAATTTAAAAAATTTCAAAACATTAAAAATTTCAAAATTTTAGAAAACTAAAAACTCTAAAAAAATTAAAATATAAAAAGTTTTTTAAAAAATCAAAAAAAAAATTTAAAAAATTTAAAATTTAAAAAAATCACAATTTAAAAAATTTAAAAAAAATCAAAATTTCAAAAATTTCAAAAAAAATTCAAAATTTAAAAAATATTTCAAAAAGTAAATATAATTAAAATTTTTTAAAAAAATCAAAATTTTAAAATAATTAAATTTTTTTAAAAAAATCAAAATTTTAAAATATTTAAAAATTTTAAAAAAAATTTCAAAATTTAAAAATAAGTAAAATTTTAAAAAATTTCAAAATTTAAAAATAAGTAAAATTTTAAAAAATTTAAAAATCTAAAAATAATTCAAAATTTAAAAAAATTCAAATTTCAATTGAATTTAATAAATGTTGCTACAAACTAGTACAAGTATCCAAACCTACAAACCAATCAATAATTAATCAAAATCTCATGCCTTGATCTACTCAAGTTAAACATTTCAGATTACTCATTTCATTCAAAAACAAAATTTTCACGAAAAACAACATTCACTAAATCATCATCAAGAAGACACTTGAATGAATTGAAAACACAGCGAAATGTGTTTACTATATCAGTCATAGACATTCTGTTTTGTGATAAAAATAGTTATCAGCAAAATATTCATTTCTGTGACTTTAAAAAATACTCTTCAAGTTTAAATTGAATTTCTTTGATCCATATTTCTTGGAAGATCTTTCTATTTTGCATGAAAGTCTCATTATTGAGTCATCCTTTCGTTTAAGGTGAATATTGTGAGGTAGAAAGTAATTGAGATCTGGGGATAGAAATTTAGATTCCGGAGTTAACTTTTTTTAAATAAAAGCTTATTTTATAGAGTTTTTTTAAACTTTTTATTTCAATTTTGAATTTTTTATAATTAAAATAAAATACTCACCTTCAATACTCACCTTTATTTACAAAAAAATCTGAAAAAACCCAAAAAAAGCCACAAAAGACAAAAGAGAGAAAAATTTCCAATTAGGATTAAGTTCGATGAACACAATTCGTCTTTTCGACAACCAAAAAAAATTCGCTTTTTTCCTTTCCACCAATTTCACCTTTTGAATTTCATTCATTTCATTGACAATCGAAAGAAATAGAATTGAATAAAATGAGAATGAAAAAAGCTCTTGCTGAATTCATTATCAAAACGCAATAGACTTTATATTATGAATGCTTAGTTGAAGGATTTTCGAGAGATATGGATGGAGGGGAAAATTAGAAAGGGGTTATTTGTGGGTTATGTACCCCTTATTAGAGGTCCCTTTGGGACTTAAAGTATGTTCCACAAGAAATTTCAAATTATTTTTGTAGATTTAGCCACGAGAAGGGGGAAGGGGGGAGGGGGTCTGTAACTGATGTCAATGAACATCCAAACGAACCCAAAGTGTGAGCTTTTGAGCAACTCGAATGGAAAAAAGAATTTCGCTTCATAAAATTTGAGGAAAATGTGATAGAGGAAGGAAAAAACAATTGAATGAGTTTGAATAAAAGGATTGCTATCGATTTTGCTTATCATTTTCGTGGGTAAAAAATTCTTTCTTTTTGAAGGGGATTAGTCAAATATTTTTGTGGGAAAATTCTTAAAGTTTCAATGAAAAATTGAATTTAAATTTCATTCAGTATTTCGGATAAAATTTATTAAAATTGATTCTTCAATTCTCGTAAATTTTACCTCAATATTTTGATTTGTAAAGCAATTGATTAATTTATGAAATTCTTATTAATTTCTAGTTCACATCGGAAATTTCAATTACAATTTTCGGAATTTTATGGATTCCGTTTATTGATGAATAACTTTTATTACGGGGTCATTTGAATATTACGGAATTCTGAAGACATCATTTAATGCAAAATTAAAAGCACATATTCTGAATAAAAATTCTTTTATGGTAATTTTCGTCAATGCAAATCATCAAAATCAAAATAATTTTATAGGCTTCATGCAAGTCAATATAATTGTCCAAAGAAGAATTGAATGAAATATCGAATCAAAATGAAAATGAGGGTCGAACATACAATGTTGCAGTTTTCTTAAATATGTAAGGTTATAGGCATGTCTGATGCAAATTTGCATGTACAGTTGGAGACTCTTTATGCAAGATTTATTGAAGGTCGATTGAGAATTTTAAACTTTGATTTATTGAATATTTTATCGACTAGAATTGAGGTTATAAAAGCTACTCACACCTCCGTCTGCATCCTCACCACCTACACAATCTTTCTCATCTTATTCAACCATAAAAAAATCCTTTATTCCCCTAATTCATTCAATTTCAATTCACGCTCAATGCAATCCATTCTGATATCAGCATAAAAAATTGCTTCATTTCCTTTTTACTCTATCCTTCGATTTTTTTTTATTGTTTAAAGCTCCTCGCTGTCTCGAGCAGATTGGAAAAAGATTGAAGAATTGAAAAGGTGATGGTTTGGTTTAAAAAAAATAAACTTTTTCATTTCTTTTTCTCGTCTCCATCGATAATAAAAAAAGTTGTTTTCTATTCAATTTCCATATCAGCTCGTTCTTGTCATTAATTTTCAGAAAAAAAAAACTTTCTTGTGCGTCTAAAGATCAATTTTTATTATATACATTGATTGTCAATGTAATTTTTTTAAATGATCAATTTTGTCCCATCTCAAAGAAGCTTTCTTGCTGTTTCAAAGTGAAAGTTATAGATGGACTTAGGGAGATATGGATGGGGTGATGAAGATGGTGTCAAATCACACTTGACATGTCTCTTTGAAGTTAATAGGGCTTTTGAGCAGTTTTTAAATCAATACAAAAGTATAAACCATGAAGTCCTACAAAAATACCCCTTCCTACACCCCTGACCTCTGCTAGCACTTCTTTTGCATCGTAGTAGTTTTAAATGGTCAATAAACTTTGTGTCTCTTTTTTTGCTTTCAAATTGCATCAACTTTTCATACGCTATGGTGTGCAGGGAAGTTATCTTCTTGTTAGTCCGGAAGAAGAAGAGTGGGAAGGAAATGAAGAACAAACTTTGTTTAAAACAAAGAGAAAGTTGGAAACGTATATGAGAGTTTGGTATAGAATGTGGATTCTGAGATTCTTTTGTGAGAGAATTGAGGATGAAATTTTGAAAATTGAAAGCAAATTTGAGAGAATCGAGGGCAATTTTGAGAGCATTGAGAGTAAGTTTGGGAGAACAGACAGCAATTTTGGGGAAGCTGATATCAAATTTAAAAGAATTTACAATTTCTAGCTTCAAAACAGACAAAATTGCACCCCAAACCCCATCAAATCCACCTCAAAATCAAAACCTTCCTCTCAAGTCAACTAAAAAGCTATTCTCTTTTGTTTCATCCCCAACAACAAAAGCCCTACTACAAATGATAATTGCTTTGTAAAAAATTGAAAATCGCCTTTGAAAGGAAGACAAAAAAAAGAAGGAAAAACTTTTCATCCCCATTACGGGTCAAAAGAATCCATTCAATCGAGAGGAAGAAATTTTCCACAAGCAGCATGTCGTGTTGCCGTTTCTCTTTTTATCTTTCCCTTTTGACTCACTACGTCCAACAACATCACATCACCAGCTCTTGTGTGTGCATCGAAGAAATGAAATGAGAAAGAATTAAATTGTGTATATAAATCAGACAATTGTTGGGAAACGATATCGTTTATGGTTGAATTCCTTACTCTTCATGCTTCTGTTCTTCTTATTTAACTTCTTTTTCATACGAATAAAAAAATGCTAGAAAAGAATAGAACACAAAAAAGTTATAGAAATAGAAGTTTTTCTCTCTCTCGGTGACATGACGTAGATTGCAATGGAATTGATACTTAGATACTTATATCTCTTGGCGAATGGTCTCTCCCTCTTTTGTGTAGCTTGTAAAAATGTCTTTTATTGCTAGTTCAGCAAATGGATTTGTTGAATTGTAGCAGATGCTACACTGTCTCCCACCTTATATCCAATTCTGTCTTGTTTCTCAATCAATTCTTATCAGATTGCAGCTTCTTCTTCATCAATCGTTCGCTATTGCTATTACAGACTATTATCAATCAGTAGATGATGAATTCAGCTCTGATATTAAAGTTGATTACGGTGCAGATTTTTTTGGGTGTTCTGAGGGGTCATTCACTTGTGGATGAATATTATTAAGTGAGGAAGTGCCCCTTACCTTTGGGATCTAGGCATCTAGGTATGTAGGAATATAGACGTCATTTATGAACGACCCCCAATTTTTCTACTCAAAAATTAAATTTACAAAATTCTTGTTTTGTCTTCTTAGCAACTAAAAATGTTCTGCATTGTTTGTTGGGAACTTTTGAGTTGTTTTAATAAGGCATATACATATTCAATTTTGTATACGGCTGTGTTTATTAATTTTTCGGTAATTTAATTTTCATGTGCTAAACAGAAAGAAATTTTTGGAAATTGTTTAAAGAAAATTCTCGAAAAAATTACTTTTGCATACTTTTTGAAGTAAAATGCTTCAAGGCAGGTGGGGATTAAAATTGAATTTTATAAAAATTTAAAAAGTTTGAAGGTAAAATTTCATTAAAGATTGGTTTTAGAATTTTCGAGTCACTCTGATGTGGTATCGGAGATGAAATTCTAAAATTATACTTCTAAATCCCCTAAAATTAGCAACAACCCAAAAAATCTCCACAAGAAAAACAAACCCCCCAAAAAAATCTTAAAGCACCTAATTCAACCTTCAATACTTATCGCTTTCACATTTAAATGCCAGCAACAGTCTCACAACATTTAAAAAATGTCCTTTTTATCTCTCCAATTTTGTGTCGACTCTCGTAGACGACACACACAAGAAAATAGACTGCCGGCTGTCGGAATAGATACAAAGGAAATGAAAATTGAATAAAAAATAAATAACGTTTACGTTTTTTTCCTTTCCTTTCCTCGTCATCCCTTTTTTGTGTGTGTAAAAGCTCTCTCTGAGATTTTTTTTTGTGTAAGCACAGAAAAAAATATTTTTTTGTGCTTCGAATGGAAAAATAATTTTTTTCATTTAAAGAACGTTTGACACTATTTGCTTTGCCCTTTTTTTCCTACGATCTGTATTGAAATCGTCTGTACGTTTTGTATTTATACACATCACGAGAGACATCGAAAAATTCAAAAGAATGAGAATAAAAAGTGAATCGCTTTATATCAATACCATTGAGACTTTCGAGTGCTTAATTTACTTTCCTTTTTCTTTTACTTTTACTTAAAGGATGGATTGATAAAATGGAAATGTTTTGGAAAGGTGTGGGATGGTTGGGTTGGACCATTTTAACGGATATTTTAAATTTGAATTTATTTCTCACTTAAAAAAGTGCTTTTTATTCAAATTGGACTTGATGGAACTAAGTTGACAACTTTGTGTCCGTGAAGTAGAACGGAGACCAAACGAGTTAAGTGAAACACTATATGTGGGTTTTTTGTGCTATTTTGTGAAAGCTTAAAAACAACCTTTTTAAATTTTGTGAAGACGCGTGGTTCGAGATATGAGCACTTGAAGATGCAACTTGGACCAGTTTTCACATATTTTACATTTCTATTTGTAAAATCTACATAGCTTAACCAAAATTGCTGAAACTTCTCCTGTTTTTTGTGCAAGAGTTACCTTACAAAATAAGACCAAAAGAATTTTTTTATTTGCCTATCCTGAATTACTAGAGCATTTTTCCCATGTAAGGTAGGTCAAAATTCGCGACTTTTTTACATTTTTAGCTGTAAAATCTACAAATTTTAAAAAAAATTGCTGAAACTTGGCCTGTTTTTTGTGAAAAAGATACCTAATAAAATGAGACCAAAAGAATTTTTTTATTTGCATATCCTGATTTACTGGAGCATTTCTCCGATGCAACGTAGTGTAAAACTTAAAATTTTTAACGGAAATTAATTAATTTTATTTTTAAAAAATTCTGTTGTGCTAATTTTTTTTTAACTTTTCTATCACTAATATACAGTTTAAGCTTAAAAATAAAACTTTTTATAAAAAAAATTAAATATTGTGCTCAATAAGCTAGTTGCTATAGTAGCACCATTTTAAGCCTACTTAAACTGCTGTAACTTTTTAATGATGCAATATTTTCTAAATCTGTTTTCTGTGATTTATAGCTTAGATTAGTATCTTTCTAACGATATATAATACTTGATAGCTAAGTATATCCTTGGCCATAAATACGGCCCTTGTCTGTGACCAACCCCAAACTAGTGAAAATCTCAAAAACGTCATTTTTTGATATACTATTTAAAAATATATTAAGACATTGTATTTAAGTTTTTTAAGTTTATTTATAATAATTATGGCTATTAAAACTCAAATTTTGTATTTTTGAAACTTTTTGCTATCTGTGGATAGTTACTTGATAGACTACTGTGGTACTACATACTTGGCTACCAAGTAACTATTCACAAATAGCAAAAAGTTTCAAAAATACAAAATTTGAGTTTTAATAGCCATAATTATTATAAATAAACTTAAAAAACTTAAATACAATGTCTTAATATATTTTTAAATAGTATATCAAAAAATGACGTTTTTGAGATTTTCACTAGTTTGGGGTTGGTCACAGACAAGGGCCGTATTTATGGCCAAGGATATACTTAGCTATCAAGTATTATATATCGTTAGAAAGATACTAATCTAAGCTATAAATCACAGAAAACAGATTTAGAAAATATTGCATCATTAAAAAGTTACAGCAGTTTAAGTAGGCTTAAAATGGTGCTACTATAGCAACTAGCTTATTGAGCACAATATTTAATTTTTTTTATAAAAAGTTTTATTTTTAAGCTTAAACTGTATATTAGTGATAGAAAAGTTAAAAAAAAATTAGCACAACAGAATTTTTTAAAAATAAAATTAATTAATTTCCGTTAAAAATTTTAAGTTTTACACTACGTTGCATCGGAGAAATGCTCCAGTAAATCAGGATATGCAAATAAAAAAATTCTTTTGGTCTCATTTTATTAGGTATCTTTTTCACAAAAAACAGGCCAAGTTTCAGCAATTTTTTTTAAAATTTGTAGATTTTACAGCTAAAAATGTAAAAAAGTCGCGAATTTTGACCTACCTTACATGGGAAAAATGCTCTAGTAATTCAGGATAGGCAAATAAAAAAATTCTTTTGGTCTTATTTTGTAAGGTAACTCTTGCACAAAAAACAGGAGAAGTTTCAGCAATTTTGGTTAAGCTATGTAGATTTTACAAATAGAAATGTAAAATATGTGAAAACTGGTCCAAGTTGCATCTTCAAGTGCTCATATCTCGAACCACGCGTCTTCACAAAATTTAAAAAGGTTGTTTTTAAGCTTTCACAAAATAGCACAAAAAACCCACATATAGTGTTTCACTTAACTCGTTTGGTCTCCGTTCTACTTCACGGACACGACAACTTTTCAGTCAATTCTTGACCAAAAAGTGACCAGTGGAAAGAGTAAGTCATCATAAGATATCGAACCCTGAATCCCCTCCCTCTTCTTCAGCATAACCCCTTAAAAATCTAGTCAGACACCTTAAAAATACACAGCGACAACTTTTTTTGCTATGCTGAAAAAAAAATTTGCCAACAAGAAGATAAAATGAAAGCAAATAAATCCATTAAATGAGGGAAAAAAAGCTCATAGTCCTCCATTCTATTTATGCTTCATTGAGTTAAAAGCTATTTGAGTTAAAGGATATTGACATGCAAATTTTGCTCAACATGCGATCCACCGCTCATAAGAAACGCACCAATGAACTTTAATGATAATGAAATTTATTTCATCTTTTTTCTCATTCAATTCATTATTAATGCGACCTCAATTGACCTTCAACAATAGATTCATAAATGTCTCATCATAATCATCTTCAGTTCTATTCAATTATTGTCAGCTGAACTCGTTTCGGTCATGTTGCAATAATCTTCAGTCACTGATATCTAATGAGCTTAATACAATTAATTATTTATGCATTAGAAGTAGTGCAAAAGTTCAGTGAGACGTGAGTTGCTCCTTTGCAGTTGAATTTTGTGTGAATGTAGAGGAAGTGAAGTGGAAAAATTGCTGGAATTGGAACTTAATTTTTAAAGGATTCTGAAAATTTAAATTTTTAACGGATTCTTAAAATTCAAATTTTTAACGGATTCTAAAAATTCAAATTTTTAACGAATTCTAAAAATTCAAATTTTTAACGGATTTTAAAAATTTAAACGGATTTTTATTTATAAAATTTCAAAAATTCAAAAAAAAATATTCGTAAAACTTTCCCACAAGGAACTACATCCATAAACACCACCATTGCATAACAATTCCATTTTCTATCCGCACTGCACTTAATTATTCTCCACTGTTGCTGCACTATGTAGAAAATGTTTCATTGTTCTCAAAATGTCACATCTGATACTTTCCGATGTGCTTAACGAGCTTTAAAGCATCACAATGAATTTGTGTTAAAGGGATTTTTAATTAATCGTATCATTCACATTATGTGCATATCTCTCATTTAATATTTGTGCATGTGCTGATGATATTTATAGATAATTGAAATTTGTTGAGTCTTGTCTCTGTCTATCGATTTAGAATGAATACATAGATTGTTTGGGGTTTGATGTTGGTTTATGTAATGGAATATGTGTGTGTGATTATTGGGTTTTTGCATGGATGAGTGTTGCTTTCAGATGGAATAATTTATGGCGCATTAGAATTGAGAGGAAGTTGAAGCTATGAATTAATTATGATAAGGAAAACGAACTCGAAAATAATTTTTTCCATGCAAAAAATACTGGAAATTTAAAAAAAAAATCCAGAAAATAGTAATAAATACCAAAACAACCCAGACGTCATCCATCCAGCCCGAGACATCTGTGAATAATATTCATTACATTGTATCACACGACCAAGAACACACACACAGAAAATTAGAGAAAAATGAGTTCATAGATGAGTGAATTTTGTGAAAAAAATTCCTTGAATATTTTAATAACACTTTATGAAATGAAATCATGAACATAAAATTAATGAAAATTGCTTCACATAAATACAAAAACGCAGTGCAGAACACACAGCGTATGTATGCAAAAATGTGCAATAAATTTAATTGTAAATTTATGAAGGAATTTATTTAATAGAAGTTGAATAATGTCTTGTAACTATGCGACTTGTTCCTTGTGAGAATTTTTTTCGATAATTCGAAAACTTTACAAAAATTTATAAAATATGATTTGAAAATTTAAAAAAACTTGATATGAAAATTTTAAAGAATTTGATTTGAAAATTTTAAAAAATTTGATTTGAAAATTTTAAAAAATTTGATTTGAAAATTTTAAAAAATTTGATTTGAAAATTTTAAAAAATTTGATTTGAACATTTTAAAAAATTTGATTTGAAAATATTAAAAAATTTGATTTGAAAGTTTTAAAAAACTTGATTTGAAAATTTTAAAAAAAATTTGATTTGAAGATTTTAAAAAAATTGATTTGAAAGTTTTAAAAAATTTTATATGAAAACTTTAAAAAAATTGATTTGAAAATTTTCAAAAATTTGATTTGAAAACTTTGAAAAAATTGATTTGAAAATTTTAAAAAATTTGATTTGAAAATTTTAAAAAATTTGATTTGAAAATTTTAAAAAAAATTTGATTTGAAGATTTTAAAAAATTTGATTTGAAAATTTTAAAAAATTTGATTTGAAAATTTTAAAAAATTTGATTTAAAAATTTTCAAAAATTTGATTTGAAAACTTTGAAAAAATTGATTTGAAAGTTTTCAAAAATTTGATTTGAAAACTTTAAAAAAATTGATTTGAAAGTTTTAAAAAATTTTATATGAAAATTTTAAAAAAATTTTATTTGAAAATTTTAAAAAATTTGATTTGAATTAAATTATGAAATTTAAAAAATTTATAAATTCAAAAAAATTAATAAATTTAAAAAATTTAAAATTTGAAAAATTAAAAAAAAAATTAAAAAAAATATCTTTCCAAAATTTTCCTAAGGGACATTCCCTACAAAACACGACTATTCTGCAATTTACTTTTATCATCACCATCGTCGTCTCTTCTTTTTCTATTTCTGTTTCCTTTCATGTCCATAAACAATTTTTCGCTTGCATAGAAAATTTCTCGTTCAAAGAATTATTTTCCTCAGCCATGAATGATGGACGAGAAAAATCAAGAGGAAGGAAGAAGAAGCTCAGAAAATGGCAAGCAGTGAACAGTTAAATTACCCCATGGGACAATTTTAGCGAAGAAAAAGGAAAAAATATTCATAAGCAAGCTATAAAAATAATCGTAAATTTTCACTAACTATAAAAACAAATCATCGCAAATTTCAACATCTTTTTTGAAGCACCGGGGATGTTTAAGTAGAAGTAATAAGCAAGTGCTAGTGAAAATCTTTTTGTCTGCTATTTTTAAGAACAACTTTTATGATGGGAAAATTTATGGAGTCGCTAACTATTTTGTAGTAAAGTTTTGAGATTTATTGGAAGGTGGGGATGGGTGATGAATAGGAAGTGAAGCTAGATGCTCTCCAAAACCCCCCTCTCCCAAAAAAAATTAATGCGCCCCATCCCACATACCCCCATTTCCCCTTTCAACTTTCTCTCTCATTTTTATTCCATAATTAAAAATAAATTTTAATTCCACCGACTCGAGTACATGATGCACCTCATTTTACATGCTTTGCATATTGTGAGGAAATAAATTTTAAGCAATGGAATATAAAAAAAGGTAAACAGTCTTATAAAAGTTTTCTATTACAAGGTGAAATTTATTTTACGTACTCATGTGTAGGTATCAACAACAACGGAAAATAAAGTTTGTTTCTTTCAAGTGATGGTTTTTTAAGGATGGCAGGGTTGGTGGTCTTAGAATCTAAATTTTCATAAATAATGTTAGAAATTCTGAATTTTCCCCATTTTTGAATTGAGTTGTATCATATTTAGCAGGGATATCCCCTGCAGATGGATATCCCTTAACAAATCTAAAGAAACTGAACCCCATATCCAAAATATTCTGACCTTGCCAATGATATCCACCAAACTCAATATTTTATCATGTAAATCAACACAATGCACAAGTCATGGCTGTTTATATAAAAAAAAATAAAGCACATTTACATCCAAATATGCTGCATAACCCAAATCCGCTTCCCAAAACTCTCATCAAATCCTGCCCACCAGCAACTTTTGACATCCAAAAAGTTGACTACCGTCAACAATTCAAAAGTACACACAAAAATTCTCTAACCCTGCCTGCAGTATTAGCAACAGCAATAAGCAGGAACACATAATAACTCGAGGAGTAATAAAATTGTACACATAAAACTTTTCGTATATCTCTCAGTGCTGAAAATAAGCACAGAAAATCCAACAACATTGTACGATGCACTAAAATTGGATTAAAAGTCAATGTGATGTGAATTGCATGCTTTGTTTACCATTTTCATAATATGTATGCACATACGAGTTTTCTCGAGTTGATACTGTTTTTTTTCTAGCACATCACATTTTAATGATAATTCAGGAAATTGTATGCAAAGTAAATATGCTAAAAACTTTTTTTAGTGCATATGCATGATATGAAGTTTGATTAATATCGAGGGAATATGCATTGACAACATGAATATGAGTTGTGGATTAAGAGGAATTTTTGAATAGTTAGAAATTATGACAGGAAAATGTGAAAATGTAGGAAATGTATGAAAATCGGAAACTGAGGACGATGCATGAATAAATAAAAAGTTTGTTGATAGTTTTAGCTGAGATAATAGTTTTGGGATTTATTTCTGAATTTAAGGAGATGTGAAATTTTTATTTGGGGGTTTTCAGCTTGTTGGGGTGATGTTTTGAGAGTGACAGCATATGCTGAATATATTTTATTACTGAAAAGTGCTAGTTTGAGGTATTTGATGTCAATTGATGTGAATTTTAGCATTTATGGCAGATTTATGGATGAAAACTGTTACCTTAACTTAGTGGTATGTCCATAAATTTCAAATAAATTTTTTATCGAGGTGGAATTTGATCCTTATTCTCCCATCATTAATATACCGCAACCTTGACCCGCTCAGTGCATCTTAAGGCCCCCTGCATAAAATTCATTATTTATAATCCGCAACCTTGTCCTGCTCACTGCATCTTGTGACCCCCTACCTAAAACTCAACCTCCATCTCAAAATAATCCATCATTTCTTACTTAAACCTCACAAATACCCATACATAAAAAATAGACACAGCAGTAATAATTGTTCGAATTGGATATGACAAACACACGATATCCATTATCATAAACATGCACAAATAACACACACAATGTGAGCTGTTTTATTAATATTATTTGCCGTTTTTTTTCTTATCAAATCCACTTTCGTATCAATGTCATTAAGATTTAGGTCATTCACATAAATATGCCTAAAATATTGGCTTATTTTTTCCGGCTTCTTATTCTTCAATTCCTCCCCCAATCTCTATTTTTTTCTTCATATTTCTCAAGAAACTTCTGTCATATATGTATCATGTTAGACATGGCCCGATGGCAATAAAAATACGAATGTAAATAAGTGAATAAATAATATAAATATGTACACATAAAAGTTCTTCTCTATGTTGTTATTATCATCCCACAAAAAAACTACTCAATGTATCGCTATTTTGGCTGTCGTAAGAGATGAAAATGTTGAATTAATGGAGCTAATGGAGACATGGCATAAGAAAAGGCAGCAGCAACAGAGTGAAATGTAAATATTTGTTTACTTTGGCTGGAAATGGAAAAATAAATTTTGTTAAATGGTTAATGAAAAGTTTTCGACGGGATGTCTCTGCCTACGAGTAAGTAAGTTTTCATGATGGGATGATAAATTTGTTTTGTTGATAATTTTGATATTTTTGGTGCTGAGGATGAGGTCTTGTTGGTGGGGTATGAATTTTTTGAGGGGGTTTTGTGGTTGATGGCATTTTTTGGTGGATATTTGAGGATGACTACCTAATTTGATGATTTTTGAGTTGCTCTTCAACCCTTTCTAAAGTATCCATGCAAAAGAATTTTTTATGGGAAATCAAACAGATCCAGATGGAGTCAAAGACAGAAGATAGCATTATTTGTCAATTTCAATCCCTAATGGACCACCCTAGCAATATCCATGCCAAGTATAACAAGAAATATCAAAATAGTCACCACAACAACCTAAACCCCCAAGAAGACCCCCCCCCCCCCAAAAAAAAATTAACATCCATTCCATCTTCCTCAGTTACGTAAAATTACATAAACGAAACCAATTCAATGATTATGATAATAATTCTAATGATTATATTCGCATCAGATGATGAGATAAATAAGATTTCTCATCATTTCTGAGTTTGGCTGATGGCTCTGTGAATGGTAATCAAAAGCTGAAGCATAAATAGCACTGAATACGGGATTGAAAAGATGAGATATCAAAAAAAAATATTTTATTTTGGTAGTGACTTGCTAGAGCTTCTTTATGAAAAGTTTTTATTTTTTTATTCTTTGTATTGTGTTCACTTTGAATGAGGAAAAATGTAAACAACAAAAGATTGAAGGAGAATTTTTGTGATAAAAATAATGCAGCAAATGGGAAGCATTTTAAGAAGATTGGGAGAAATGTTTTGTTTGGAATGAATTCTATGGCTTTGGAAGTCTGAATTGTTCCTGAATATTTTATTTTGTATTTCAATGATTAAAACATTTTTGTTCAATTTTTTAAAATAATTGAATTTCCTCAAATTTAAAAATTAGTTCTATAATTTAAAAAAAAATAATTCCACAATTTAAAAATTTAATTTCAATTTTTATATCCAATAAACTTTAACTAACCCCCCATAAATTCTCATTTATTCTCATTACAGCACAACATGTGGCTCAAATGGTATTTTCTCTCGACGATTGGACTTCTCATTGTACAATATTTTGCCAAAAGCACGAATAAATTCAATTGAAGTTAAGGTGAGTAATTATGAAAATTTTTACACCCTCGGTTCTTAAAAAGAGAACTCATTGCGAGTACAAATTGCAATTATTGTCGAAAAAAATAAGCAATTTAAGTTTTTCGAGCGCAAAACTTTTTTTTCTTCTTTATTTTGTGAGAATCTTTTTTTCTCATTTTAAAAAAAATCTTAAATAAAATTGCCAGAAACGATATTTGCAGATGGTCTGATGAACTGTCTGTTTCGTCTAACCAGTGCAGAATAATAAAATTTAATCAAGCACTTTTTCCCCATCCAAAAAAAATCAAACTCTTTTTCTCTTCATTTTTGAGCCATGCGGAAAAAAGCTTTTCAAGCTTTTTTGTCACGCCAATTTGACCGATGAAACCGTCATTAATTAATTTAACATTTTTTTCTGTGTCGTTGATGATGTCTGCGGATGTTTGGGTGTCATTGAAATGAAATAAATTTGATGTTAAATTGTTGGAAATTTTATTTTCGATTCGGGTCATGTATGTAAATGGTATTTTGAGATTTTCTTTGGTGGGTGTTTAAGAATCATTGAGTTGAGCATGAATTTAGGGGATTTAGATTAGATTGGGGTTGTTTCTGGTGGGATTTAATGACAGTTGGCATTTTTGGGGGTCATTTTTTTTGACGTCCATTATTTACAGGGATATGGAGGTTCTGTGGCAGATTAGGCACTTAACATCCTACTTTTTGAAGGTTGTCATTTCTACTGCATATTCTCTCTCAAAACACATCAAAATTTTAACAAAAAGCTGCCTCAACAGTCAGCAACTTCCATTATTGTCGCCATAAAAATACAAATTTGCCAATAATTCTGTCAAATCAGATTTTTTCGAGACAATAACCAGACACCCACCCATGCAATACTGAATATCGATAACAAGCAAGAATGTTCTGAGTATATAGACATATAATTTAAAATTCATTTGACCATTAACGACTGACTGAAACAAAGAAAGAAGTTGAGAGACATGAGAGATATTGTCTCAATAAATATAAACACTTTAATTTCATGCTTCGTTAAATTTCCTCCATCATGTTCCTTCTTCAAATTTCTATTTTTTTGCTCATCTATTTTTTCTGTGCGAGCGATATTAAAAGAACAAGAAGGTGGAAAGAAAAAAGGCGATATTAACGATTTCCAATGGCAAAATAAATTGTTCAATGCTTTCGCATTATTCTGCTGTATCTATTCTTTTATTTTTTGCTTGCTTGAACGCGGTGGGTTATGGTGTGCGAGTCAGGGGTGCGGATGTTGTGGGAAATTGAAGATATCTGTGAGTAATTTGATTATTATGGAGACTTGATTGAAATTGACTTTGTAGCGTGCATATCTGTGAATCTAGAGTTAGTTAGTAGACAATTGAGGTCCCATGAAGGGTCATTTATGAATGACGTCCATCAAAAAATGTGATTTTGGACTCATCCAACCCCTGACTCACAGTTCAATCCTCAAAATTATTACTCAATACCAACACACAAAAATATCATTTCTGATAAACTAAGCATTTTTCTATAAACCGTCTACAACAGATAACATTTATAAATCCAGGAAAAAGAAACAGTAATAAAATATCTAGCAGATTGAGATCATCAGCAGAAACAGAAATAAAATTTTTTTTTTGTGTATTGTGTTTCTCTGTCAATTGTGAAAAATGTGGAAAAGCTGAAGTGGAAAATTATTAATGAAAAAGGTTCCGACCAACAAAAAAAAGTAAGTGTAAGTGGAGCTTTTTTTTGGCTATGCTGATGAAAAATTATGTACATAAAATAAGCGCTTGTTTCCACAAAAAGGTGTAAATTTCTACCCGCAGCGCTTTTTTCGCAAAAGAACAGCAGAATTTTTTGTGAATTTTACATCTTACCTTCATTACTGATGTATAAAATTTCGAATTCACTAGCAATTGAGATGTGGAAAGAGGAAAATGAGAATTATGGAAAGAAAATTTAATTTTAAAACTCTTAAATTGAACGTTTGATACTGAAGGTGTGTAAAAGTAGATTGAGTGGGTGAGTGTATCAAAGGATGCAACTTTGTGAATGAGAAATTATTTTGTGCTGCTTCATTAATGAGTAAATAGATTGATATGTTTTAAAATCATTGATCATTGATACCAACATGACCAAATCTTGTCTAAGATGGCAAAATCTTATCCAAGAGGACCAAATCTTGTTCAATATGATGAAATCTTGTTTAAGATGACCAAATCTTATTTAAGATGATGAAATCTTGTTTAAGATGACTAAATATTATCCAAGAGGACCAAATCTTATCCCAGAGGACCAAATCTTGTCCAAGATGACAAAATTTTATCCAATAAGATCGACTTTTTATCGAATCCAACCAAAAATTCCAGAAATTTACCACTTCCATTAAATTCCAACTACTCCCCCCTATTCGCAAAACTTACGATCCACCCACCCAATTACCTCCAATAAAATAAGACATTTTGTGCATTTTTCATCCATAACTAACAGAACTAATAACATAAAGCACCGAGAAGGATGCAAAATCATTTCGTGTGAACGAGAGAAAGTTAAATTTATTAGATTTGCACTTTATAATGTAAATTCTGTCGCCTTTTTCTTTCCCTTTCACGTAAAGTGAGACTTTTATGTTCATTCTGCTTCTTTTAGAAAAAAAGGAAAATTCCTCAGTTCAGTTTACCATGAATGTTTGAGCAAAATTTATAGCTTTAAATTGCTTCTTTATGTGTATCTTAACTGTAATCGTTCATCGGACGTTGAGCTCCGTTTTGTTTGTGCAATAAAAAAACTTTTTTTACGGAAAGATGCACAAAAACAGTTGCAAAGTAGATTCGTTTTTATGATAGATAACCGTCTGCGTGGGTGTAGCTGGAGCGAAATGGAAAATTGCACATTAAGTGATTTATTTATGAGAGAATAAATTCTTGAGGAAGCACAAATTATGGATTAATTATGGTACTCATGATGACTTTTGAACAATATTTTTTTGTTTATTTATTGGAATGGCAATTGAAAGTTTAGTGAACGGCGGTAGCTGTGGATATTTTGAGCTAATTGGAGGCAATGACGCAGTGTGAAGCATATGAACCCCCAGTTTTTCAATAGTTCACCCTCATAAATTTCAGAATGTCCCCCAAACCCGAACAATACCACTTGACAGACATAAAAAATTCTCACAAAGCAAAACCAAATTAAATTCACTTAAATCAAGCGAAAAATCAACTCATAGTGCAGAAAATGAGCAATTTTTCATGTTTTTCTAAAAATTCTAAAGCTCACCAGACCCACACAAACACACAACAAAAATCGAGAAATGAAGACGTCAAACTTTTAAATTAAAGGAAAACATTTCAAGTCACAACAATTTTTTTAATGTTTTTAAAATGATAAACTTTCAATAAATTATATTTTCTTTGCTATCATTGCATCTAAAAAGTCACAATCATGAAAGTTTATTTTAAAAGTGACTTGAGTTGGAGGGGTGGTGGAAAAAAAGAAATAATTTGAAACGAAGTGAGCAGAAGTGAAAAAGAAAATCCAATCAAAATATTAAAAAGGAAGAAAAAATTTTTTATTGAACTTTTTGAATTAAAAAATCCGACGAGTGTGATGCGATGGAAGCAACAACAAGCTACATCGTCAAGTGAACTTCTCTATTTTTATTATATATTTTTTTAAGGACGTTTACCTTTTATTCAGTGAAATGAGAAGATGTTATGATGTTGTGTAGCATTAGAAAATGTAATGATAAGGAGACTTGAATATACAATTGGCTGGGAAAGTCTGTTCCTGTTCATTCTTTTGAGGGAAGCATGTTTATTGTTATTCAGGATTGCAGTACTTCTGGTTCATTGAAGTGCTGTGACCTTTCACTTTTCTAGGGTTTCCTCATTTTTTTCATTTTTAGAAATAATTTTGAACCCCTCTAAAAGTAAAGGTACCGCTCAGGGTACCACTCCTAGTCATAAAATCCCAAAATTCAGTCAAAATACCACCAAAAACTCAAAGCTCATCCAAACTCAACTCCACAATTTTTACTGCCATTTAAAATTTTAAATTCTTATCCTCACTTCAAGATTGAACTCATTGAGACAACTTTAACGTCTGAGGAAGCGACAATTCAGTCTATTTAGAGGGAAATGATGACGAAAATTTCCTCATTTACAAAACTTTTTTCTCTCTCTCTTTTTTCTTGACGGAAGCGTCAAATGGATTTTTTTTCGTTAATGCTTGAGAGTAGCTTGAACCTTTTTTGTTGATAAGGAAATGAGTTCGTGAGGATGATAAAGATGGAGGTTTTTGAGGTTTTAAGACAATTTTCATCGATTTTTCTAAAATTATTTCAATTAGTTCTGTAAAGTTTTTCAGTCATGGGAAAAACCAACTCATTTGACCTTTAAAAATTCAAACTAAGCTCCTTCTTAGCAAAAAATTTCAATTCTGTCTGGCTTTTGCAATCTAAGAATCTTTTGATCCAAAAAAAGTCAGCATGTATCAATAAATTTCAATATCACCAAACACAACATGATACCATTCGAAGAAATCAATCCAGCATGAATATTCACATCTCAATTTCCTATCCGAAATCCATAATATAAAAAAATCACTGAATCCCTGTAGACACCTTTTCTACATAAATCACTTCCCATATCCGAAAAAAATATCTTTTTTTTCTTATACAAGTCTTCTATAGACTGATTTGATCCTTTATACACAATAGACACCTGTCATCGACTTTGACTGCTTAATATTGAAATTCAATGTATTGAAAAATTATTCAACTAAAGCTTCATGTCCAATACCTTTTCACTTTGGATATATATTTGAATTTCCGTTTTATGGAAATTGTGTGAACTCTTAGAAGAGGTTTGACTTTTTTGGGATAGACAGGGTTGGTGGTTCGTGGGGTGATAGTGACTTGGATTGATTTTTCTTATCTTATGAGTCTTAGAATGCATTTTACGTTAAGTGATTGATGGGGTACCTAACTATCCAGATTATGGTGAAAAAAGCTGTTATAAGAAGTTCCTAAAAATCAATAGGCACAACAGACATCCCCACCCTGCCTCACGATTTCCTTTACACAAAATAAAAATAAAATTCATATATTCACTCTTTTCGCATTCACATTTTAAGTTTGTTAGCTGAGCTCAAAAAGAAAACGAAACGAGAAAGTGAATAAAAAGAAAAGTCAAGAAGCAGCAAAGCCAAATTGCTTTTTAAAAGCTTTTTTTTTTCATTGAAGCGGAGGAAGGGGGAGCAAGAAAGAAATGGAGATGAAAAAATTTATTTATAATCAAATATCCTCACAAATATACATTAAATTGCTTTTTTTCCTTCCAATTGAACTTCTTTTTGGGGGGGTTGGTTTGGATGTGATGTGAACTATATTGGGGGGAGGGGTGGTCCATGTCTTTGTGTAGCCTTAAGACACTTTGTGATTTTACTGTAATAATAACTATCTTTTGAAGCAGGAAGGGCCTTAAATGGGATTTTCCAAATGTAGACGTCATTTTCGAACAATCCCTTAGTAAATTTATATTTGTGAAAAAAATTGAAGATTCAGTTGAAATTTCATTTAACATTAAAGTAAATATGAAGATATTAAAAATTGTGGGCCTGTTGAAAGTGAAATTCTCAATTCTTGCTGAAGATCTTCATGAATTTTTAAAGATTTTCCCCACACAATTTCTTTAAGTCTTCCTTATTTAAAATGCAGTCTATTGAACCTTCTAAGAAAATTCTCACGAAAAGAAATTACAATTAAGACCTTCACCCAAAATTTTCATTAAATTCTCTCTAATTTCTTCATTCAGCCTACCGCAATCTTTAATTATTCATCCAAAAATCACCTTTCATTGCCACACGATCCCTGCATAAAATTTAATTAATTTCTTAATTTTAACGAACGGTCAGAATTGCCTTCGATATCATAACTCAAAAGAAAAAAAAATTCTCAAATTAATTTTAATTAACATCCATAACAAGCCCATAAAGTTTAAAGTAAGAAAATCCACTTGACTACCTTTCGGCTTCATCAAAAAAATGTCGAAATTTTTCTTTTTCATCTTCATTGAGAAACTTTTTTTATTTTCTTCCTTTTTTTCTCTTTATTACAAAATTTTCCTTCTTGTTTAAAGTTTTTTTCCCTCGCAAGGCTGCATGAAAAAGCGTGGGAAAAAATTGAAGGTAAAAGAAGAATGATAGCGGAATTTATGAAGGGAAAGGAGGAAGAAAAATTTTTTCGGACGATAAAAAAAGCTTCAAGATTATGCTAATTTCTCTCTTCATTCTCTGTGTCTTTCATTTTCTTACTGAACAAAAATTATTCAAGTTTTGAGACTTTTGCGCTTAGCAGATTTGAATAATTGAATGCTATTATGTATTGTTGGGGATTTTTGGGGGATGTGAAGCTTTTGAATTGTTTTTGTGGAATATGGATCTAATGGATCCAATTGGGTACGGTAGAAAACGACGTCCTACCAGCCATAACCTAAAACTTGTCTGAAATTACATAAAATTCTAACGGATTTCCTCCTGCAACACCCCAACATCCATTCAACTACCTAAACACGCTTGGAATGCGAAACATTTTTTATTTCCTTTCAATTTGAACAAAAATTCTCGCAATTTCTCATTTTTATTTCCCATTTAATTCCAAAAGTCAAGCCCAAATGGTGTGTCAAGCTGTAGGAAAATAAATACGTATCATTGATAAAATAATTTCGCTAGATGGCAATTTAAAATTTCAATTTTCATCCGAAAAAATAATCAGAAGCTGCTTATCATTTTTTTCTTCTCCGTCATTCAATCGTCGTTGGATGGAAAATAACTTTTCGCTGAGGGTTGATTTGTGCCTTTAATATTTATTTGGGGACGATGCTTAAAGCTGAAAAAATAAATCAGATTTGACGAGAAAATGTAGCTGAGACATGAAGAAGCTATAAATGTAGACTTGCACGATTGGAAATTGTAAAAAAAAAATCTCCAAGGTCACAAGGGATGAAATTTTTTAGGCTTAACAGATTTTGATTGAAAATTATTTTTTTCGTACGTGCGAAAATTTTTCACATCAGAAAATGGGAAAATTTATTAAGTAGAAGAAGATTGATGGGGTTGAAGAAGACTGACTTGAAAATTTTGAGCGTTTTAAAGGGAAATGTAAATATTTTATTTTAATATCTATAAATGCTCAAGCTAGGTAGACCCAACTCAGAGAAGATCTAATTAACAATCCACTTGTATCATTTTTTATTCCTACCTCATTAACGCCTCAACGATATTTTCATCACGAATAATTTTTCAGACATAGCTTGATTTTTTTCTTAGAAATTTCTAAGTAAAGACAAACATTTTGTTAATTTTTGATTCAATTTAAGACATTAATTGTGTAGATTTTATGGATGGAGGGTTTGTAGACACAGATTTATTTTTAGATACGAATTTGAAGCTATAATCATGAAAAATCCTTAATAAAAATTGAAATAAGGAAATCAACCATTTAAGTCCGCCTAACCTACTAGACATCCCTCCAACATACACCTTACTGCCTCAATCACCTTATAAAATAGAATTACACAGCAAAAATTCAATAATCGACCACCCCAACTATCCAATTCATCCCTTCGCACATCGTCACTTCCGCAGTTTAAATAAATTTCACATCAAATCCTAAAGTTTATTCAATTTTCATCTCATCCACCCCAGAAAAAAAGTGTTATTCATTTATATTTCAATAGGTTTTGAATGTTGGGCAATTTATTGATTTTTACTATAGGCAGTGGCATGTGTGCTCTGCTTATCTTTATGGTGTTGATGAAGAAGATGACGAGAAATAGCAAAAATACATATTTTTATGTATACGTGTGCGAAAAATATTTTCTGTGACTTGTGTTGTCAATTTTTTTGAGGTGTGAGGGGGAAATTTAATTTTTCAATTAAGATTTGAAATTGAAAAAATTTAAAAAATTAAATTTTGAAGGATCATTTAACTTCAAGTGGAAATTTTTCAATTGAGAAAATTAAAGTAAAAGAATTTGAAGTTTTAAAGGAATTGAAACCCCTAAAATTGTCAATTTTCTTACAAAACTAAAGTCAAAAATATTGTTTAATGAAGTACAAAATTAACACTTGACAGTTGGCATGTGAAAGGTTAATAAATAGATTACTCATGCTTTCTCCCAGCTGAGCATGACTCATCAGATTTTTTTTTGTGGTGATAACGGAAATTTTTTTGTGTGGGCCTGTTGTGAAGAGAAAAAATAAATAGTAGCTGCAGAATGTCCTTGTTTATAAGTGTATTTTTGTATTTTGTCAACATCTAGGAATTTTGTGGGCAGTTATTAATAGAAAAGTTATTCAATTGTTGTTTGTCGTGGTAAAAATAAAGTCTGGCTTTGTGAATTTAATGAAAATAATCGAACTTTTTCTTTGTTTGTTGAAAAATGTAATTTTAAAAAATTTTCATTTTTAAAATAGATTTAAAAATCTGGTAATATTAGCTTAAGAAACTCGAATATTTTTGAAATAAATCAAACTATCAACTAATCAATAAATTTAGAGGTTCATCAATGTTCTTTGGAAATTTTGTGAAAAAAAGGGGGAGGGGTTAAAAAAGTAGTTTCTTGCGTGACGTAATTTACGAACGACTCCTTAAATGAAAAACTGTATCAGAAACTCGATGAATCCAACTATTTTTCCCATAACAACATAATAAATACAAATCTATTCCTCCTTCATATTCCATTCAAACTACGTAGATAAACATTACAGCTATTATGCACTAAGCTTTCCTGAAGTCTCGGTCTCGATAAATTTTCGAGACCGAGACCGAGACCGAGGAATCCCGGGAATTCCCGGGAAGTCTCGAAAAAAAATTTACATGGAAAATTTCAAATTTTTAACAATCATTTGATATTTTTAGACCCATTGAGACTTATAACGTATTTTTAAATTGAAAAGTGAAGATTAAAGTTACAAGAATATTAATTATGTCATTAGAAATAGTTTTAAAAATTGATTTATACCAAAAATATTTTTGAGTTAATAGGAATTATCCTTAGTTTTAAAAACTCAAAAATTATGAAAATCGACTAATCTGCTAATAGGACTAGAAATTTTTTAATTTATTATGTATTTACCCAGTATTTACTATATAATTAATTCAGATTTTTTTCCCTTTTTCGAAAAAAACTATATGGAAATAGGTTGGGATTTTTTAAAATATTACCTATAAAACATTAAGTTCAATCCGTTTTAATAAAATTTAGTTTTTTAGTGTTAAATTATTTTTCAATAGTAGCATTATTAGAAATCAAAGTAAAATTGGCTTACTAAATCCAAAATTTAATTCTTTCGTGATTTTTGATATCTTAGAATACAGTAAATTTAGTTTTTAATCACTAAAGAACTTATAAGCGAACATAAAAAATTCCAAATGTTAAATTTTTATTTTTTTGTTTGGTTCAAGAGAGTTGGTAAAATAGTTTCTTCAATTTTTCTTGGTCTCGGGTCTCAGTCTCGAAAAATTTTCGAGACCGGGACGAGACCGAGACTGAGACTTCCCGGGAAGTCTCGGTCTCGGTCTCGACATCGGGAAAGCTTATTATGCACATCTCTCAATAATTTCAAAGTCAAAAGAGTTATTCAATTGAACTCGACTTGATATTTCTCATGATAAAAATAACAAAAAAACAACTTTTTCTTATCTTCACAACAATAACATGAAATTGGAATGGAAGTAAAGTTTATCATAAATGGGAAATAAGAATAATAAGTTTTTGTGAGAAGTTTTAGGGGTCCTTAGGGGTCGGCTGGTGAGGAAGTTTGAAGAAAAATTTTGAATTTAATTTTTAAAAACTTTTGGAAATTTTGCTGAATATTTTCCATTTTTACTATCATTTTAGACCATCTTAGTCACTTGATTAGAAGGCAGGGGTGTCAGTGTCAAAACCCCTATTTTTGAAAACCAATACTTGCCTAAAAAAGCTCATGATTTGAACCTCCCCCTCAGCACTTGACTCAAAAAATTACAAATAAATAAATATCCAACAAATATCACATAACTTGTCACTCTACTTACATCAAGCTCAAATTCCAACTCAAACCCCACAACTTGTGGGCCACAAGTTGCTTCTTCATTCTTATCATGGAAAAAAGGAAGAATCTAAATATTGCATGCATATCAATTTCCAATTTCAAATTGACAACAAAGGGAATCGGAACTTTATTTTCCCATAGAAATAAAGCCATTTCCATCCATAAGTCTTACAAAAAAGCATGCATTCATGTTCCATATAAAATCCTTTCAAATTTATTGTATATGCAATGTATTATTATATAAATGTTGATGTCTACATTTTCTCCACTCCGGTCGATACATTCATTGATTTTATTGCTATTATATTAAATGTAAATAAAAAATCCATACAACATGGAAGGCTAAAATGATGAGAAAAGGATGAGATAGTATTCTAAATTGGGTATGGGGAGACTGAAAGGATCTCTTTTGTGTTGAGAACTTCAAAAAATATTTTACATTTACAAAGTTTTCTTCTTCCTGTTCCTCCGCATCCACCGACACTCAATTCATTTCATTCATGCTATTTTGAAGGATTTTAATGTTGTTATCAGTATTTGAGGGTATTTTGAGCTTTTCTGGTCTGATTTGGTGATGTTTGAGTAATTTTTGAGATTGGTGTGGGTTGCATGGACTGTGAGGTGTATTTAGGGGGTCATGAGGGTCAAAATCATTTTTGGTATATTTTTAGAAATAGAACTTTATAGAAGAAAGTCACTTCGTCCCCAAAATTCCATTTTTCAGGAAGTTCAGCACAAAATAATTTTTATGGCTCAATTTTTATTACAAAATCCAAACTTTTGTTCTACCAAGCATATTTTCATCCCCCAAAGCCTATCCAAAAGCACATTATGATGAAAAGCTTGCCATAAAAATCCTTCAGCCTTCTTATTGTTATTATCTGTTAAGGTATTTAACTCAACTGTTATTCTATCAAAAAATAGACAAGATGATGGTGCCGAAAAGAGTGGGAGGTCACGCTTATCTGATGAACTTTTCTCAAAAATTTTTTTTTGATGAGAGAAAACTTTTCACCATCAATTTTCCTGCTGCTACTGCTTCGATGATGAATTAATCTCACTGCTTTGTTTTTCTGGCTGTTTATCGTGCTATCCATCTTTGTATGTACATAAACTATGGAAAAAGTTCTTTACAGCATTTAATATGAAGAAAATTTCCTTATCGACTTAATTCCATTTCAAGCGAATAATTAAAAGAAGCAGCAGCACCAGTTTCTTTTTTCATCCCCCGACAAAGTAAATAAATGAGCAGTTTGTAAATCATAATAAAAAATTTCTTTGTCGAATTTTTGCAACAAGAAGTAAAATTCTTCATAATGAAAATCAATGACTGTAAGACATTGCTTTTTAATAATTAGAATAGATGAATATCTTAGCAGCTTGTGAATTTTGCAGATGCTCAATAATGATAATGGAAGTTTCTTTTTATGCAAACTTGTTGTGAAGAAATTTATTTTTTTGAACACTTTTCTGTTTGGAAAGAAGAATTTGTGCTGAATGAGATTAAAATTTAGGGTAATGAGAGAAGTTCTTAAGGGTTTGGAAATTTTGAGCGCGGTTTTTGGGTTAGCTCTAGATCAGGTGCACTTTTAATGGGTATTGTGTATCTAAATGACTTCAATTTAAGAACTAGAATCTTTTCCAAAGCTCTGCATTTCCAAATTTAGTTAAAATGTACTAAATTTCTACAAATCTGGACCCTCATCCCTCAAAAAAAATCCCTCAAGTCAACACCCATGCATCATTCAACAAAAATCAAGCAAACCAGAAAAACTGATGCGATTAAATCAGATTTCCATCAAAACACCCAGCAACATACAAAAAAATTTCCATTTTTGCAACAAAACAAAATCCGAGACACTAAAAAACATAAAATGAGGAAATCCACCCATCCCACGCTCCATTAAACATCCAAAAAAATATGCGAGCAGTAAAATACAACATTGTTGTCGTTTTCTGCGAAAGAAAAAAAAATAACATCCAAAATAACATCATTTCCACATTTCAACTCGAAGAAATCGAAATAGAATTTATATCCGCGTGAAAAAATCCACATGCTTTATACATTTCGACATGCCATATGTGTTTTGTAAATGCTTCTCTATCGTCGCGTCTTATTTTTCTGTTAAAAACAGCGAGCAAGGCTAAGAATGGAAATAAATTTTTCATTCTTTTCGCTGCTTCCTTCCTATTTTTGCTGAGACTGTTGCTGACATATCCTTAGTATTGTTATTGTAACTAACAGAATAGCGAAAAATAGTATGAAACTGTTGTGGATGGAAGATGACATTGGGGGTCATTCTGAAGTGATGTGCATCATTAATTGTGATTTTTCCCGAAATGTTCTCATATAGCTTGTGGATAAGGACACAGCACTAGATTCCCTCCTCTTCCTGTACCCTTAAATCTTGAACATCACAAGCACACAACCCCCCTAAAAGAAGAATGAATTTTATGAGATGAAATGAAAATTTTATGATTATTATTCTGTAGAAGAAAATTTACATGAATTCAGTTGAATGACTTACCTGATGCTGATACTTTTTCTCCATTTCAAACTTATTAAATACAGATTCTGTTGGATAGATAAGATTTATTGGATTAATCATGATGAATATGATTGAAATTTATTTATCTCTTCGTCTCTTCTCTTTTGCACTTCTTGTTGCTGTTTCTTATGAAGTTTGAGAGAGTTGATAGATTTAAATGAAGAAATTTGATGAAGAATTTTTTATGTTTTTATTTGTGAGGATGTTTGTAGCTGGAGGGGTTGAAAATGAATAGAGTTTTGAGATGATTAGTATACAAAAGGGCAAATTTATTGAATTTAGTCTGGATAGTCCAATGATCTTGTTGTCATGCAGCAAATTTGAATTATTCATTAAAAATTGATGGAAAAAAATAGAAACGTTTTGTGGGAGTCGAACCTACGTCCTCAATAAAGAAGGATGCAAATTTATGATTTGATGGTTAACGACTCGACCTATAAAGCACTGACTCTAGCATTGGCAGATTCCTATATTTAGAACATACTTTTCAAAACTGCTATCCCCTCCTCCTACATTTTTTTTCAATAAAAACATAAATTCATTTCCCATCAAATTCTCCTTAAATATTTCATTCAATTCTCATCTGCAAAATCTTCACAGCAAAAACCACTTCGTGAAAAAAACATCAAGTTCATGCACACATACACACACACATAAAATATATAATTTTAAATAGCATATGAAACCCAGATGCAAAATCAAAGGTATTTTATCCCCCCTCCTATTTTTCCAATTCACAAAAAAAAATCCACAATCTCATATCATCTGCCATTCAGTTGTTTCTTCTCATACGACGTTTAGAATCATCATCATCGTCATCATACATGTTTAGTATTGTGAATGAAAATTCTCTTTTCTTTTCTTATTTTTGACGAAAAAGAGACTTCTGTTTTGTTATTTTAGCTGAAAATGGAAATAACGTGTATCGTGTATTTATTTCATTTCACTTCACATACATGCGATAATCTTCCTAAAAAATATATGCGAACATACATTACATTACTTACAGTTTTTTTTCTTGATTTTCTATTTATTTTCTTATTCGTAAGATGGTTCCTTTGAGAAAATAATGTGTTGGATTTATAGACAGTTTGGGGGTTTCTGGAGTGGATGATGAAGTGAATTTGAATTTTTTTTGGGGGGGGGGGGGGGGGATCTAGGGATATTCTCAATACCTCTTAGAAATGACCTTATAGCTTTGGGTATCCCCACTCTAGTGTCAATTAGAATTGACCCTCAAACCCAGATTTATCTCAAAATTCCTCAATTTTCATCAAAAAATGCTCCTTAACTTCAATAATCTCCCATTAGTCCCCACTATTCCCAACTGACTATACACCAACTTTGGTACTACATCAAGAAGAAGCCAAAAGACACCCAAAATAGAAATATCAATTGATATGAAAGCAAAATCCCCCGAAAAAAAAGTTCAGCTGTTCCTTGTGCATGCAAGATAAACAGATGGAAAAAGGATGTTCGAGTCAAAAATGCAAAAGAAGCTACGCTCGATAATCCCATTTATTTTTTTCTTCCAAAAAAAAGTTTTTTGCTCCCTCACATGAGATTGAAAAATAAAATAAATTTAATGGTTGTGCAAACAAAATGCTATAAATTTTATTGCGACTCAAACTCTCATCTGCAGCTGGCTGATTCATGCATGATAGTTCTGGGTGTCATCGCCCTTCCACCCGGTAGTTTAATGTTGCATTAAACTTTTACTTTTTTAATGGATTTTAAAGCTTTTTTAATGGGTTGAGATGCTTTCTAAAGGGAGGACAGACTTTTACAATTGCCACATTCAGCCATAATTCATGCAATTTATGATTATTTTTATTTACATTTTCATCTCTTACATTGTGTTATTTACTCTTTTAATTAAAAAAATACTTTTTTTGTGTGGTCTCGGTCGTACTTACCAAAAAAAAGCTCTTCTCCTGATTTTCATTTTATTAATTAATTTATGACAATTCCTTCCCTATCAAAGTTAATACGAAACGATGGTGAAAGTACAATTCACTCGATTCCAATAAATTCCATACGTGTACTTCAGACTTTATTGGAATGGTATGTAGACGCTTACAATTAGCATCGACGATAATTCTCATTTTCATTAGTGTGCTTCTTAATATTTAGAGTGTTTGGGGTTAGTCAGAGACTGATGGGAGTTTTTTTGGGGGGTTTTGGAATTTTTAAGAATTTTTTCAAGATTTTGGGGGTCATTTGATGTTGATGTCTCACATTTAAGGATGAAGATAGGATTTTAGAAGCTTCTCAGCTATACCAGTAATCAACAACAGGGTCAAATCAATAAGTCAAAATTGTTTCCAAATTTTTCTGAATTTTTCCAGACATTTACTAAGCAAACGTGCCACAATCTTCAAAATCCCCCCTCCAATACCCATAAAAAGAAAAACCATTAATGTGTCATGTAATTTTCCTTTTCCTTCTTTCCTTGAAATTCAGAGCTTTTTACTCGCACAGCAGGTGAGAGAAGCACAGCAAGTGGAGTTAATGAAAGATAGAAGAAGTGTAATTGATATGAAACGGAGGGACTATTGGCAGTGCATTTTACGAGCATTAATTAATGAAATTTTTTTGTCTTAATGGACAGTTAAAAACCGGTAATTTGACGTTAGATTATGGATTGTTGTGGATGTTAAGTGTGAGTGTTGTGGGAATTTTTAAAAGTTTTTAAAGAATTGAATTTTTTGTCTACAAAACTCACTTTACGCCACCAAAATAAGGTTCACTGAACCTAATGACCTTCCCCATAATAAAAATCAGCCATTAAAATTTTTATATCCATTAAAATCTCTCATATAAATTACAAATAATTAAATTCCTTAATTTTTTTCCTCGACAACAGAAAAAAAACTTTCTCCATTCACTGCATCCCCCACCAGAACTGCACAGCATGAGCAGCAGCAACATCATCATCTTTTCCCTTTCACACCCCACAAAATTATAATCTTTAAGCTTAATTTTATGGCACATTGCATTTTCATCTTATGTTGCTCTTTTCATTCATTTTCATCGCCATCATATTGATGTGTAGTGATGATCTTTTATGAAACTATAAAAGCACTAAAATATCCATTTTGGGGGTTGTGCTGAAATTGCATATCAAATTGGATCGTTTACTTAAACTACACAGTTTTTTTATGCTGTTAAAAAGTTTGCTTATCTTCATTGTTGCTGCCATTTTTTCTATACACAGCACACAGTAGGGTGATGCACATTTGGCTGATGACTAAAGGGCAATGGAAAATGACTGAGGTTGGATGAAAGTTTTCTCTTGCACAAAACTAAAAATGAAGAAATAATTTCAATTAATTTATGGGAAAAGTTGATGAGAGTCGATAAGATCTCTATGATCTCCTTCGTTCCATCCCTTTCGGTGTTAGTTTAGTCAATATTTAATGGGGAAAATTTCTTTCTTATTTTTTCCGCCTTTCGAGTTTCTCTGCAAGAAGAAAGTCTTTTCTTGTGGAAGTTTATGGCTGTTGCTGCTGGTTTTATGTTAGCGGATATATTTTTTCTGCACTGACCTTGGGTGTTTCATTATGTTAGTGGATGGATACTTTTTATGGTGGGAGATAAGAATAGATTTTTAGTGATTTTGTAATGGGAAAATAAAAGTGAACATGGTCGAGTGTTTTCAATGGATAGTTCAGTATGTTCTGTTTGAGTTATACATATTTGACTTCCCTGGATATGGATCATACCACAACAAGCCACCAGTTTGTGTCAGTCAGAATTTTCCAGACTCACAAAAAAATTCTTACTCTTTCCAAACAAAATCAAGAAAATCCAACCGAGAAAGAAATAAGAAAGAAAAATCAATCTTTTATGCCTTGAACATTTGTTTCTTATTCGTCAATGCTCAAAACTTTCATTCTTGCTGATTAAATATTTACAATCGAGATAGCTTTTTCCGCTTCTTTTTATGTCCTGTTTACTCCGTTCTTTGAAAATTTATTTATTTTCTTTATGCGATCTTAATTTAGCGAATATTGAGATGTATTTTTAGTAAATGGATTGGAAATGGATGTTTGTTCTGAACCCCCCTCCCCCCCTAATTCCAAGTTTTCAACCCTAAAATCATTAAAATTTTAATAACACTCCTCAAAAAAATAAATCCTGAACCCCCGCAATTTTCTTATCATTTCCCCTTCCAAAATAAGAAAAATTCTCAAACCTCGAACAAAGTCAGACTTGTAGCTTCCGGATTAATGTACGTTTTGAAGGTCAACAAAGCAACAAATAAGAAAAACACTTCGTACAAAAGAAAAAGAAAATTTTACGAGAGAAATATTTTCCCCAAAAAAAAACAACACAAAGCCCCGCATGTAATAGAAAGTACGCAAAGAGCCTACATCACACACATTTACATAGAGCGCGCAAGACAAGAGAATGAGAGAAGGATGTGAGGTAAGAAGAAGAAAGTACGAAAAAACATTGACCTTGCCCTTGAGTCGGATACGATTCTATGCCTATGAAAAGGAAAAAAAGAAAAATTGTGTGTACGGTAGACGTTCCTCTCATCGAGAAAAAGCATGCTGAAATTGGGGTGGGTGAGAAGAGAGAAAAATTTCGAGAATGAGAGAAGATTTAATTGTGTTGGTTGTGTACGGCGCAGACATCTTTTTTTCAGCTTAACTTTCATGCCGCTCTCTCACCCACAAAAAAAGGGAGCAACATTATTATTATCATCATGTGAGAAAAAATGTGTCTCATTGTCGAATGTTTTATGGCATAAAAATAAAGACTGAATGTTTGGGAGGAAGAGGTAAAGGTTGATTGTGACGATAAAGGAATAAAAATCAGCGTTCGAGATACTTTTTAATGAATTTCCTTCTCAGACATGTTAATGGGAGTAATAAAGAAATTTTTGAGTTGATGGTGCGATGATTTTGTGGGGTTCTTGGTATGCAGACGTAGAAAATATCCAAAATCATTAAAATTTTGATGAACTTTGAGTCTTTGAGGTCATTCAAGAGTGACATCAATCAAAACTAAGACTAACCGTCCCCTGCACCCTCCCTCAAAAAATTATAAGTGACATCAACTTCCTGAACCCCATTTTGCACCCCAAATTCCAATCATCATAAGAAAACGACCCCCAAAGAACTGAACTTCCAAATTTCAAAAAATCAACCTCAGTCAAAACTTCATTCCCACAAGGGAGTCATCATCGTAATTTAGAAACGAATATCCAAAAAAAACGTGAAATTAATGGCTATAAGCTATGAGCTTTATTACCCCGTTAGGAAGCAGAAAAGGATTTCCCATTAACATAAAACACAAGAGCAACTTAGTCAAAGGCAAAAAAAATTACGTTTTCGTCGAAAGTGCATAAAAAGTAATAAAGTAAAGCTTTATGTTCAAAGTCATTTAATGGTAATTGAATTTCAAGAAATGATGCTTCATTTTTTGGCTGCAACTTCTTTTTCTCGCACTTCTGTTTTTTGCCATTCACCTCACCCACTCGCCCTCTCCTTTCATATTATATTTTTATGGCAAACAATAGGAAAATTATTCATAAAAAAAATGTTTGCTTACTGATGGCATGATAGAGATGAGCTTATGAGCTAATTTAATAAGCAATTTTGCTACTAAAATAAATGGCTTTTGGTGAGACGTTATGGCAATCACATTTATGGCATTTTTCTTATGGTTATTATATTACTACATTTGAATATAGTTGCAAGGAATTATAAATGATGAAGATATCATCGATGGAATGAAAAAATATATTTTTTTATGTGGAACTTTCTTTCTTTGTCGGTAAATCATTTAGAGACACGCGAAAAATATTGGATATAAATAGAAAATTACTTTTTTGAGCATATCCGAGGTCACAAGAATTTTCCAAAAAATTTCACCCCAAATATCTTCTCAGAAGCTTCATCCTACAAGTTCCTCAAGCATATAATCCCTTAATCTTAAAGCAAGCCATCCAAATAACAAGAATCAAACAATCACGTTAAATAAAGAAAAGATGAAGCCATAAACTCGGCTGTTTTACATTCATAGGCATTTGTTAGGACATTTAAAGCAACAAAAAGGATACACAAGACTTGGCAAATATGCATGCTACATTCAATATCCATAACCTTTTACGGAAAAAAAATTGTGTCCTTTTTAGGCATCGGACAATAAAGTTATTTGAAATTGTACTCTAGGCTTTAATACTGAATTTCTATTAAAGAAAATGAAGGCATTTTTATTTTCAATAAAAGGGTGCCTTGGGGTTGTTCACCTTTGATGTCATGCAGATGTCGAATAGGCTCTATAAATTCTATTTAAATATAGACGTCACTTATGAATAGCCCCAAAGGTCACAGTAATATAAAAGGAGGATAAAGTATCGATTTGAATATATTAGAAATATTTTCTCAGGCTGTGATTTTGTTTGGATACAGGATGTTGATTTGGAAGGTGGATTGATATTGAATGAGAAGATGATTATTTTTTGGGAAGGGATTGTGGCTGTCTTGAGGATTATTTTGAGAAATTGAAAAAAAAATTAGCTTCTTTTAAATTAATTTAATTTTTAACAAAATTGCATCCTCAAAAATTTATGAAACATTTTCAGACATCATGCATAAATCAATAGAAACATTCATGCACACTTAACTCCAAATTAAATTTACCACTCAATAAAATTCCCAAAAAAATAAATTGAAATTTAATTAAATTCACTTCCTTCATCAGACTTAATTTAAAATTCCAGAAGAACATTCTGTTCATCTACTGCATAAAAAGCTCAATTTTTCTTCAGCATCTGTCTCTATTCTGAGTCTATCGTCATTTGTATGCTGTATCTACTTAGTTGCTTGATTGCACAGGATGTTGTGTGCAACGTTGCATCGTCTGGATCCTTGAGAGGATTTTGGGTTGAATTTTTGGAAGTCAAAGGTCATAAGGATGGAAATGTTGAACCTTTGTGCTAAAAGAAATTAGCAACATCCCAAAAAATAAAATTTATTTTTCTAAATTTTTAAAAAATCCTAAAAAATAAAAATTTGAAGAAAAAAATTGAAAAATATTTTTTCTACTAAAAACTTCACCCTCAACTCCCCAAAAACTCCATCGATCCAGCATACAGAAAAAAAACTCATTTCACATCCAGAAAGAAGAAAGAATTAAGAAACTCGAAAATAAATTAAATAAATTATTCATTAAACTTCTGTGTTCTTATAAAATTTTCATTATTCCATTTTTTTTCCGTCTCATGGCATCAATGAATCGAGAATCTTATTAGAAAAACATAGAGCCATGGATGGATATGATGACAAAATATTTTATAGTTGAACATAAATTTTTGAGATGCTTGAGTGGGAGTTTCATGTCTTCTTGATTGTAGCTCTTTGCTCATTTCCTCGTCATCTAGTCTCTAGTTATTCATAGATTTAATTCCATCCACAACCACCCCAAAAATAATTCCAAACTATCGGATGATAAATAAGCAACTGAAAGTGCAGTCACGTATTTTAATGACAATTTTTCTTGCTGTTCATCTTTTCTTTAAAGTTTCTTATTTTTATCGAATAATAAACATTCGATTCATTGGAGAGTCATTTCGGTAGTCGTATACAGACTCATTGTTGTTACTGATGAAAGGAAAATATGTATTTAGAAAAATTTATATCCATGATCTTTACAATTTTATTGGACTTTTTTTTTCTGCACGGAAATTATTTTGAAATTTTTATGACTTCACGATTTCTCTTTATTTTCATTGCTTGATTTTAAATGGTGGATATTAAATTAAAGGCGCTTGTTAAAAAATTTGAGGGATTTTTTTATGGTGGAGAAAATGAATGATTTTGGTGGAATTTTATGGTGAAATTCAAATAGCTGAAAAATCAAGCAGTTATGTAGTTAAAATTTCTAGGGGGAGGGGGTTACCATCACTTGCCAGAAATGACTGCACAAGGGATTTTCAATTTTGGGATTATGGCATTGAAAATCTCTAATACCAGGATTGGAACCCCCCCTCCCCTCCTCACTTGGTAGATGCAATTTGAGAAGTCTCTAATTTGACCATCTGACCTTCATATTGTGACTATGTTTTCTGATTTCTTACTAATTCCCAGGTTAAATATATCCAATTTACTCTCATACATTACATAAATTGCTATGTAATTTTGTTCTCTTATTCATTCCTTCCTTAAAGCTGAAAGGACGAAGTTTGTGGTCCTTCTGAGAAAATTAGAAAAAGGCTTTTTTTAGTTTAATCGATGGGGTATGAGATAAAATTGCTGGTACATGCCATTATTACTATCAGCACCTTTAGATCCTCTCAATCAACATCATTCCTAATATTGAAAGGTATCAGCAGCTGAGGACTCTGCAACTCCAATTGATTAGAAATCACATTTAACTCAAAAAATTTTTAAACTCACTCAAAAAAATGTTTTTAATTAAAATAATTGATCAAATTCACCCTCATGAACTCCTTCAATTCCACTTCATTCGCATCAGATAAAAAAAGAAAAATCAACATGACATCAAAATGACATTGCAATAATTCTCACATTTAATCACATAGAAATGTCGTCCAATACCCAGATGACCTATCAATTTCATTTACTTTCTCTCAACTTACATCGTTCAATTTTTAATCATCATCATGTGTCATTTGGAGAATTTTTTTATTCATCAAGCTAGTCCAGTCGAGTGATATGTGTTATTGAATATGATAAAAATAACATGAAGAAGGTTAAATTGATTGTCATTTATGGACATGATGTCATGACTGACGTTGGACGATGATGATGAAAGTGCATTGTATATTTCCCAATATTCTCATAATGGAGTCATAAAAAAAACTAGAAGACTAGAACTAATAAATTTTTTTTGGAACTGTTTTACTCATCAACGTGCTGTGAATTTATTATCACATTTGACGATAAACTCAAACCGATTTTCTGCATCCGCTTGCTTAGTATTCATTATGTGTTGAGTTTGGCATCTCCTCAACAAAATGGCATGTGATTAGCAGAAAGCGCTAAATTGATTGTTTCTTTTCTTTCCCTTCGTGCTCATAAAATGCAAGTCAGCCATTCGTAAAATCAATGAACTTTATGCACATCTCGTTGGAATCTTCTTCTTACTTGATAGAACTCATTTTGAGCTTGTTAAATATCAAATGGAACAATATATGTTCTCATTTTGCTGTGTATTATTATAACAAGATATTTACGGGTTTCATGATAAAAGAAATTTGTTGAGAATTTGAAAGGATTTTTTTACCTCAAAAATGCTTTTTACCTTGATTGAAGCTGATGAGATAGAAAATTTTGTGGAAAAGTAGAAGAAAATTTTCTTGGAAAATTAAATGTGAAATTTAACATGATCAAATATTTATGAAATTTTTTGGTAATTTTTGGGTGGGTTTCTTGCTTTAACGACACAAAAAATCCATCTTTTGTGCCATTTTGGTGCTGGATTCGAATACAAATCTGGCACCACACCAGTCCTATGTCAGAATATTTTTTGTGTCGTTCGAGTTGGAAGTTTAATTTGAAAATCATATTTAAAAATTATTTTGGGGTCTTTCAAAAATGACGTTTATTTAAAATTAGATTTTTGGCATCTTTACCTCCCTTTTTCACTAGATTTCATAAAAGAAACTACCAAAGTGTAATTAACTATGTGTTCATATTAACTATGTGATTCAAAAAAAAATAATTAATACTAGCTACTGAGTCTCGAACTCAGGAATATTAATTTTTAAGCCCCAATCCACTAGATCACTACACCACCAGAGCATTTCAACTTTTTTTGGCTGAGTGAATGATCCCCAATGGCTATCTAAATAAAATATTCAAAATATTAACTCCCACATCCTCCACCCCCCTTCTCATTAAAGTTCAAAAAAATCCCCATTAAATCCATATCATCCAACAAAAGTTCAACAAAAAAATATCTTTAATGACTCATTTGCATGCACATGTGTTCATACAATTTTTGAATATTCTCTCTGTGGCTTCTGCAATTAATCCAATAAACTTTAGTTAAAAACTTTCCTTTATTCTCAACAACACATATTGTTTTTTGTTATCTCATTTTTTTACATTTCCTTTTTCTCAAATGAAAAACTTTTCTATAGATATTTTTTAATGTGTGTGTTTGGATACAAAATAATAAAAAAAAAATTCCACCCATCTCATCTTACGTTCAGCTTCAATCTAGGAGCTGTAACCACAACTATGAGTATGAATTCTGTATGTGGAAAATAATTTGCATACTTTCCATTAAAAACTTATGTTTCACTCTCTGTTTAATGCCGTTTCATGTTGAGAAGTATGAAACTAGAAAAACCTTAGCTATGGTGAGCATTAGCACAATGTTATTGTTATTGCTGCTTTTTCTGTAAATTCAATGATGGTGGAAAAATTATTTTTGGGGATCATTCGGTTTATGGGGTCCAAGATTTAAGATTTGGGGGTGGTCAAGAGCATGGTGCATGCCTAGGTACTTGACCTTGATCTTGCTTAGTTCAACTTTGACCTAGTCATAGAAAATTGTCAGAAAATCCCATTTCCACTAGACATAACTTTCCAACGATCCACATTTGCCTTTGTCTTACCCAAAAAAAACATTTTTCATTCATTCAGGACCGAAAAGAGTCAATGAAACAGAAAAGAGATGATAAAAAGTTATAGACGAAAAAAATCTCATTTTGTGATGACTCAGGAATGGAAAATTTATGTGATTTTTAATATTTTTAATTGACTGGACATGAAAATATTGCAGATACATATGGCACTGCTGGGAATGCTTCAATATCCACATCCACATGTCAATAATATTATTAAATGGCGTCACAATTCCATAAAAGGCAATTCAATTAACAGCCTCGTCCCAAACATCTTGTTATTCCTTTCCATTATTCAATTTAAAACCTGTCACAAAAACTCGTTCCTATGCGCCTCTCTGAACACACATAAAACATAAAAATCTTATGTCATTTACGGCACAAGAGAAAAATGAAAGGAACGAGGAAAAAAATTCATGAAAGCGTAAAGAGAAAAAAATATTTCTTGATTTATGAGTCATTCATTAAATCCCATTTTTGCGCGTCTTTTTTTCAATCCATATCTGCACGGCATAAATGAAAATACACAAAATAAAAATTACGCATTAAATTCACAAAGAAAATGTTTCCTTTCATTAAATTCCATTCAGGTGCGTTACTTCTTTGTTGCCATGAGGCTTTTTTGTGTGTGGTAAGGATGGGTGACTGGTGATGGTTTCTTTTGTAGGAAATAAATTATTTTGAAGTAAGATGCCTTGCTTTGGGAGTAAAAGTTATAATTTTGATCTACTTCCTCTACTTTGACATCTCAATTTGAGTTTTTGAGACAGCAGCATTCGATGGCCAACAATAAGACAGACTAAGAGACAGAGAAACAGACTGACTTACAGATAGACGGACAAAGATGCAGTTAGATAGGCAGATAGACGGACAGACTGTCGATCCTTTGGAAAATCAAACAAAAATTATAAAACGTCTCATCCTGACATCCTCAAGATTTCAAGAATTAAAATTTCGTAATGCCCTGAAATATCCTTATTTTCCATCTCATTCTATTCTTTTCCATCAATGCTACTCACTCCCTTCCTTCATATCCATGCCAAATAAACATATACACAAAAAATAAATTCGATTAAATAATACACACGATGGCTTGAGTGTTAAAAATTCATAATGGAATGAGTTAAAATCCCAAAAAAATACAAGCCAAATCTGTAAAATAAAACTCGAACACAAAGAAATAAAATCTCATCTACAGGATAGAAAGGGAAGACATCCATCCATTGCCTCAAACAAAAATGATATAATTCTGGCCTATTGAATAGAAAAAGGAGGAAATAACACAGAAAAAAGGGAACAACTCTCAAATAAAATACAAAAGAATCAACTCACATCTACAGCATAGAATAGAACAGAAAAGGAAGAAAACTAGATTTATGGAACATTCAAAAAAAATTATTTTTTGCTATTTCAATAAAAGCAGGAAATTTTGTTATACAAATATGTGTGTACGAGTGGCAGGCGTGGTTAACGAAAGAGAAAAGAGGCATAAATCCCGAACAATAGAAGAGGGAAAGTAAAATTAAACAGGAATACGTAAACACACTCACACAGACACAAAATCATCCCATTTGTCCCTGAAACATAAATTTCACTGTGGCAGTAGAAAAAAAATTTCGGGAAGAAATTTTTTACGCACAAGCAAAACGAAAAAGTCGAGTAAAAAAAGAGGAATTGAAGGATCTACGCACACAGATAGACTCTTGTTATCCTGCCTTTATTTTTCTGTATCCCGAAGGGTGGAGTTGTTGTTGTTGGCATCTATTCCCGTTTACGCATCTTCATCAGCGTCATTATCCCTGATTTTCTCTTATTCTACTCTTCTGCTTCGCGCACAAAATGGGAAAGATGACGCTTCTCTGCCATTGAAAGTGAAAGTGAAAAAAAATTATATTTCATTTTCTTTTTTCCTCATAAATTCAACTCACTGGCGTCGCTTCACATTTCAATTTATGCGTCCGGTAGTTTAAATTGTTTCTAGAAAATTGTATTTTATGGGATTTTTGTAATGCTGATGTTCTGGGTTGATGGTGTGGAAATGGAGGCATAGAATTTGTATTATAATTATTTACTGGGTTGGGGTTTGTTTTTTTTGAGGATATTAAAGTTAAGGCAGGCTATATCCCAAAAATATTCCAGTTTGGGGCTAAATTTGCACTCCAATCCAACAACAAGCTGACACCACACCAGCCCCATGCCAAATTATTTTTTGTAACTTTTAGGTATTTATCTTGAGTATCAGGAACTCTAGGACAGTGAAATTCACAAATTTGAAGTTTATGGTGCATAATTTCAAATATTAATTGATATTAATTATTTTTGTTGCATCCATGGACTGGATATTTCATTTTACAATAGGGTACAACCAAACAACCAGATCTAAATTCCAAAAAATCACTTCCAAAGCCACCAACTCAACAATTTTCACCAAACGAGCTCCATTCCTAGTATTCATTTCACATCAGTGTCAAGTTTTAAAAATTATTACTTTAGAAAATGAAAATGTAAAAATAACGACCAGAAATTCTAGAGTTAAACTTTTCTGTAAGAGAAGCCAACAAAAAAGGGAAAAAAAATATTTTTGCAGTTTATGAATTATAAAGGAACTGAAAATATTTTTAAACTAAAAGAATGAGAATGAAATATAAAAAAGTTTCAGGTTACATTTTTGCTAAAGGGGTTGCAGTATTTTTAATGAAATAATTTGCATATTTTTTGCTAGTTTGAAGAGTTTTGTATTTGTTGGGAGAATGGGTTTGATGATGAGTGATAGGATATGGACGTGATTTATTTATTTGATGGTAAAAAGTTTGAATTTTCAAAAAGTTACAGTAAAATAATTTTTTTAAATTATTTATTTATTTTTAAAGTTGCAACTGTTTTAAAACTTATTAAATTTTTCAATTTTTTAAAAGTATTAAAATTTGCTAAATTCTTCAGTTTTTTAAATTTTTCAAATTTTTGAAATTTTTCAAATTTTTTAAATTTTTTATTTTTCAAATTTTTCAATTTTTTAAATATTTCTTTCTTTTTAAAATTTATTAAATTTTTGAAATTTTCAAGTTTAATAAAAATATATATTTTTAATTTTTTCAAAAAAAAACTATTTAAAGTGTTAATCAAAAATCATTCAAATTTCATGCAAAACCTGATAAAAATCACCAATTTTCAACCACCAACCACTATTAAATTTCACTGTTAAGAAAATTTGCATTGATTTCAATTCAATTTGATGAATCGCATTACAAAAATTCCAATTATCCAAAAAAAACATCCATTGGGATGCAAAAATCGTTTTATTTTAAAAATTCACAATTACTGAAATTAAATATTTTTTCTGCATGCAGCACGATTATTTTCCTCGATCCTCAAAAAATAAATTTGCTTATATAAAGTTAAATTTTTTTTTGCACAGGGTGAGCATCCCAAAATGCTCGAAATTAAAATTTTAATTCAACTATTAAAAAATAAATTAAACATCTGAAATATTCGCAATATGCACAAATTTAAAGTACAATTTTCTGATTATACACACATGTCACATTAATATCCTCAATGTTAATAATATTAATGTAAACCATACACACAAAATGAGAGAAAATTAACAATAAGCAAGTCCAGAAAATGTAATTAAATGTCATTCGATGTGACATTGTTGTGTTGTGTGATTGTAAGCCTGACTCACAATTCTCTCCCGTTATCTAAAGTCATACATATAAAAAAATTATTATGGATAGGGAATGGAAGCTGCCATTTCTGTCGAAAAAAAATAAAAGTTTTTTTTCATCTGCTATTGTTCAACTGCCATTCAATTACTGTTGAAAAAAAATTGTGTATATCTCGATATGTTGTTGTCATGACAATCAGAAAATGCCAGTTTTTAGAGAAGCTTCGCTGGGGTTCCGATGAGAATTTTTTTGAGGGAAAAAAGAGACGCGATGGAATCATCCAGCCATTTTGTTTGTTCATCATTGTGTGAATTTATCATCCCTCTTTACTCGTATAGAAAACTAGAAATATTTTTTACATGGCGCTATAAACAGCATTGCGGATACAAAATCTCATATCCTCTCGAAAAATGTATTTATACACAACAAGTCCGATAATCAAACTTAATTGCAAGCAATCTACAATCACGGAATTTCGCCATTCATTTCATTTATGCTCGATATGGATGTTGTTCACATGATGTTATGGAACATATTAATGAATTTTCAACTGCATGCATGATAAATATTAAGCATGAATGTGAGTGAGTGCGAGAGTTAATGGCTGTAGTAAATGCGAATAACCATCATTAATTTTCGTTGGTTGATTACGGGAGAAGGAAATGAGAGATATTGTTGGGATTGTAAGGATGAGTGGTAATCGAGAGTGCTCGTGGCTGGATCGGTGGTCTTTAGGACTATTTAATTACTTTTGCATAAATTTCCGAATTTATTGGCATCTCTGATGATTTTTTATAATCAAAATAATTTTTTTTCAAATTTTCTGACCCCCAACCTCCTAAATTAATTCAAATACCTAATTAAACCCCCTCAACCATCCACTCACCTGACTCTTCATCAACTTCTACCTTTTGCTTACCAAAAACCCTCGAATTTCCTCATTTTAAAGCCATTGACCTCTCTACATGCTCCCATGTTCTTCCAAACAAGCCTTAATGTATTTTTTGTTGCTCTCTTTCTTTCCCCCTCAATAATCATCAAGTCAAGTCAAGCCATAAAGCTAACATGCAGTATACAAATTTTATGATAAGCTTCTTGTTGCTAAGGAAGCAAGAAGTCATAAGGCAGATGAATTTTTTCCTGAATCTAAAAGCAAAAAGTTGTGAACATTAATGAGATGAACGTGATGTTGTCGATGTTGGTGAAAAATTTGCGAATTTTGAGTGATCAAGTTGTTAAAAAAAATTTTGAGGTTAGGTTTAGAAATTTTTTGTGTTAAAATAGAAAGTTTTGAGGATCTGGTTGTGATTGGAATCATTTTTTGTATAAAAATTCTGAGATTCACCTTTAAAACTTCTCAATAAAACACCCATCATCCCATTTAACAATCATCCATCCCCCAAAATCAAATCATGAATATTCATGCACGACAAAATTTTTTTCACAAACAAACAAAAAAGACAAACAGAATTGCACGTAGGAAAATCGTAAAAAAAGTTAAAATGAAAACTGATTTAACCCCTTCAAGCACCCCATTCAGCACAACCAGAAAAAAGTCATTCCTTAATTTTTCTGCTGCTTCATGCAAATAAAATGAAAACTTTCATGACAATTCTCACATCAGATGTGCACCTTACTGTTTATTTTTGCTGTCTGCTGACAGTTTTTTTTGGATACAAACCGAAATTCACATACCGCAGCAAGAAGTCACAGAGTTAAGCATAAATGCTAATAAAGCATACGAGAAAGTTTATTTCAATATATGAACAGAGACAGTTGAAGCTGGTGACAAACTTTTTTTTGACTCGACGTGCAGTTAGTGATAGAAGGGAAGTGAATGAGTTGATTTAAAGTTCTGCATTCCTTGATTTTTTAGTTTGCTGATTTTGGGATTTTTGGATGGTTTTGGGGTCGAATTGGAAGCTTTTTTGACATTAAACTGAATTTTTGAGTCATCTTCATCCTGAATTAACTTTGTTGACTTTAAAAATTCATTTCAATCTTTAAACAATTTTTCCATTAAATTTCCAAATCCTATCAACATTTTTCTTCATCAAAGCCAATAAATTGGGTTGGGAGGGGCAACCCTCGCTTCCATTTCTTCATTCAACACCCACTCAATTTACAATTTCTTCCATTTTCTCGACATCATAAAATTATTTCGCATAAAAATCCATCAATAATTGAATTAATGGGAATTTAATTGTAAAAATGTGGAAACAATCGAATGTTCATTAATATTGATTGCTGATGTAATGAACACACAGAAAAAATTTACTGTTGACATTAAAAAAAATGTTTCTGTGAAATATAAAATTTATGAGACTGAAACCAGAATTGGAAAATTTTTGTGTAATTAAATTGGGTTGGTTGTGGCTTTTGGGGGGCTCAATTAAGAGGGAGTTCTTTTTAAAAATTCGAAAATCAGTCATTCGATATTCATAAATTCATAAAACATATTCTCTTAATAAAATTCATAAGAATAGTGACAACATCAGCGACAGAAAAAAGTTCTTTTTCATTTCTCGATGAATAAAAGATTTTTTTGACTTTTAAATTTTTTTTTGTTTCCATTCCGGTGCCACTTGATGAGACACATATGTGACTTTTTTTTATTTATCGCACTTTTCACTGCCATTTATTTCATCTTTTATATTGTGTTGATGAGCTTCTCTGTTCTGCACACTGCAATGTCATATTTAAATTTACTCATTTTTTTCCTCTCATGTCGCGCGTTATTTTTATTTTACAGACGTCTAGAAATTCACATTTTTCATTTCTGTATGTATAATTTGCTAATAACAATAATTGTTGTATAATTTAATAACTTTATTTTTGATAAGAGTCAGAGTTTGGCTTTATAAAAACTAAAAGAAGAACAGTGTCATAACTACTTCACTCTTTCTCGTTTCCTTTTAACAACCCGCGTGAGAATTTCTTTCAAGCTGTTTTAGAATCCATAAAAAGAAGAAACTAAAATGTATAAATAAAATAATAAACGGATGACGCTCATGAATCATGAAAAATTTATAAAACGAGATTGAATGAGAAGAAAAGGGAACCTTGAGTTGGATTTGATCTGAAATCAAGTCCCTTGCTAAGATAGAGTTTCAGTTTGCTATGAGCAATACGGTCCATATCTAAAATCCTCTCACAAAATTTTTAATTTTGCAAAATACTTCTAGCTTCTACTAAATTAACAAATTTTCAAAAAAAATTAAAAAATTATAGTTTTCAAAAAAAGAATTAAAAAATTACTAATTTTGATAAATTCTATCAAAAAAATAAAAATATTCCGAAGAAATTATACAAATCTTTCAAAAAAGTTGCAAAACTTAAAAAACGTACCCCCAAAAAAATCACAAATCAAAAAATTCATACCAAAATCACCTCAAAGGACTCAAGAGTACATAACGAGCTCTACATGAGTAGAAAAATAAAAAAAGCATATGCAACCTAGAAACAGAGCATTGAATGAATGATTCCATAAAAGAGTTGTGAACTTTAAATGCTAAAAGAAATGAAAAGTGGATGAGAAAAAGAACTGCATTTTAAAATAACTGAAAAAATATGGAAATGAAAGGAAAATGTTTTTCTATTTGAGTCCATGAAGAAGAGTTTATTTAGTTGATGAGGAATTTTTGAGGGGGTTGAGGAAAAGTTGTTGAAGCTTGGTTGAGGTTTGAAGGGAATTTGATACAGTTTTAATGGAAATTTGCTCAATTTTTGGTACTCTAGTTAGTGACACCCAGATAAGACCCAGATAAATCAAAAATTTGAAAAATTAGGCATTTTTAGCTTAAAAATACCAAAAATTTGCAAGAAAAATTGTTTTGCGAAAATAAATGCTCCCTGGCTATACCCAAAATTTCTCAGATCACCTAACAACCCAACAGTCAACACCCAATACCCCATCATAAATTAACAATACACAACTTCAAAAATCGAACACATCCCCCCTTTCTGTAACTCATAAAACCTCATATTATGACTTAAAGTCAAGAAATTTATTACCCAGCACATAATCCTTTATATCCAACATAAGTAAAACTGCAAACATTTCAAAGAGCACACAAAAGAAACTTCTCAAATAAAATATAAAAATTCATCTTCATTCAAACTGATGATTTTTCATTTTCATTTTTTAAAAAATTAAATTTTGTTTATGTGCATAAACAGTCATCAACAAAAGAGAGAAACAGCAATTGTAATCATAAAAAATTCACATACAATACTCGAAACCTGAAATGTGTCTGCTGATAATTTTTTTTCTGTTAGCTTGACGAGCTCATGTGTCAGAATCCATAAAAATCATCGTTTATGTGAAATATGTGAATTGTGATATCGCTGCACACCTGATATATGCGAGTGTGTTCATACATATATGCAATTCATAGCAGAATGGCATTGTTGATAATAGAAAAAGAAATGTTGAAAAATGAGCATTATTGTCGCGAGTGCTGATGAATGTTGAATGAAGGAAAGAAGCTAGAGTGTTTCGAGGGGTCTTGAGGAAGTTTTGGGGAGGATTACTGAATTTAAGACCAGAAAATTCCAAAAATTTTGCCAATTATAATACAAAAATCCAATAATCAAACCCTAAACCCCACCAAGGGCACCTCTCAAAAAATTCCTTTGATGAAAATGACAAAACATCTTGACTGACTCAAATTTCAAATTTTTCTCATTTTCATTTTGTTCTCAGCTCGGATGTACAGTTGTTTGCACATTGCGAAATAAAATTGTACATGAAAAATAAGTGTCAAAAATAGAAGAAAAAAATTATTTTTGGTGTAAATAAAAAATTTCCTGTCGAGTTCGTTCAACTTTCAGTGCAGTGTTTTTTATTTCACATGACAGATTTCGTGAAGTGCACGCGAGAATAGTTTTTTTTCTGTGGTGTAGTGTATTTTGAGTGGAGGGTACTTAATTGAATTTGGGAATGTCTATATTGGATTGATGGATTTTTATGGAAATTAAATTAAATTTAAAATATTAATTTTACTATAATTCTGGAAATATTGGCAAATTCAAGAAGATCTTCAAGAATTTTGTATGTAAAATTCAAATTTCCAAAAATAATAAATTCAACAACTCAGAAAAATTCAAATTTCTTCCAAAAATGCGCCTTAAACCCCCCCACATCCTCCTCCAAAATATCCTCTAACTAACTTTTTTCATGTGTAAATTTTTACTGCACAAAAACTGCATAAAATTTTCTTTTCAATTCTTCTTCTCGTTTACAATCCAAGCGGATGTTTGTGAAATATAAAAAGGCATGCAATTTACAGCTTGTTGTGACATTTTTGACAATTTTCTGTAAAATTAATTTATTTATTTTACTTTCACGATCATGCGATTTTTTTCTTGTTATTTGCACAAAGTAAAGTTGTTGGATGATTTTTAGCGCATTTTCCTTTTGGAAAAAAAAGGCGCTTATGTCCGCACTTTGTCCGTCCGTCCGTCCGTCCGTCCGTCCGTCCGTCCGTCCGTCCGTTCGTCACAGCAACTCCTCTTTCCAGGAACAACCTAGAGACTTCGTTTTGGTGTCAAAATGTAGCTACTAATCCAGGGACCCTAAAGAAGTAAAATTTTTTGGAACTAGTCACTTTCTTTCCTGGTTATAGGCATTGGAAGTGACTGCTGTCCATACTTTTCATACATTTTTCATACAAATTTGACTTTTTTGATGAAATTTTTGCATACTTTGACCAAATGAGCTGAAATTTGGTATGTAGGTTCCTTAGCTGTGCCTGAATATGGAACCGACGCCATTTTGGATTTCGAGGGGCTAGAAGCTACGCCAAATTGATTTTTGCTTTAACTTTGACCAAATGAGCTGAAATTTGGTATGTAGGTTCCTTAGCTGTGCCTGAATATGGAACCGACGCCATTTTGGATTTCGAGGGGCTAGAAGCTACGCCAAATTGATTTTTGCTTTAGCTTTGACCAAATAAGCTGAAATTTGGTATGTAGGTTCCTTAGCTGTGCCTGAATATGGAACCGACGCCATTTTGGATTTCGAGGGGCTAGAAGCTACGCCAAATTGATTTTTGCTTTAACTTTGACCAAATGAGCTGAAATTTGGTATGTAGGTTCCTTAGCTGTGCCTGAATATGGAACCGACGCCATTTTGGATTTCGAGGGGCTAGAAGCTACGCCAAATTGATTTTTGCTTTAACTTTGACCAAATAAGCTGAAATTTGGTATGTAGGTTCCTTAGCTGTGCCTGAATATGGAACCGACGCCATTTTGGATTTCGAGGGGCTAGAAGCTACGCCAAATTGATTTTTGCTTTAACTTTGACCAAATGAGCTGAAATTTGGTATGTAGGTTCCTTAGCTGTGCCTTAATATGGAACCGACGCCATTTTGGATTTCGAGGGGCTAGAAGCTACGCCAAATTGATTTTTGCTTTAGCTTTGACCAAATAAGCTGAAATTTGGTATGAAGGTTCCTTAGCTGTGCCTGAATATGGAACCGACGCCATTTTGGATTTCGAGGGGCTAGAAGCTACGCCAAATTGATTTTTGCTTTAACTTTGACCAAATGAGCTGAAATTTGGTATGTAGGTTCCTTAGCTGTGCCTGAATATGGAACCGACGCCATTTTGGATTTCGAGGGGCTAGAAGCTACGCCAAATTGATTTTTGCTTTAACTTTGACCAAATAAGCTGAAATTTGGTATGTAGGTTCCTTAGCTGTGCCTGAATATGGAACCGACGCCATTTTGGATTTCGAGGGGCTAGAAGCTACGCCAAATTGATTTTTGCTTTAACTTTGACCAAATGAGCTGAAATTTGGTATGTAGGTTCCTTAGCTGTGCCTTAATATGGAACCGACGCCATTTTGGATTTCGAGGGGCTAGAAGCTACGCCAAATTGATTTTTGCCTTAGCTTTGACCAAATAAGCTGAAATTTGGTATGTAGGTTCCTTAGCTGTGCCTGAATATGGAACCGACGCCATTTTGGATTTCGAGGGGCTAGAAGCTACGCCATACTAATTTTTCTTTGCGGATTAGTTTGCTTTGCAGGAAAATGCGCTTCCGTCCCGCGAGCCCGTGGACGTATTTCTTGTTTGCTTTGTGTATGTCAGAACTTTTTCTTTCTCATGAGAAAATATGGTGAGAATTTGAATTTTTTAAATTTAAAATTTTAAGTTTTTTAAACTCAAACTTTTAATTTTTTTAAATTCAAAATTTTAAATTTTTTTAAATTCAAAATTTTAAATTTTTTTAAATTCAAAATTTTAAATTTTTTAAACTCAAACTTTTAATTTATTTAAATTCAAATTTTTAAATTTTTTAAAATTCAAAATATTAAGTTTTTTAAAATTAAAAATTTTAAATTTTTTAAGATTCAAAATTTTATTTTTTTTTTAAATTAAATCCTTATTGTTTTACAAAAATTCCATCCAAAAATCAACAATCAATCCCAAAATACCAATCATTGTTTAAAAACAAAGCATATCAAGTGAAAATTTCCCAAATGATCATAAAATCCATATAAGTGCACTATCAGAAACAAAAGCTACAGTAATTATAAAATAGCAATTAAATCAATTGAAAAATTATTTCACAATAAATTGAATTTCAAAATCGAGCATTATTTCCCTCAAAAATTCTATGAATATTCAGAATTAAAACTAATTTTCCCAAAAATTTTCACCGAAATTGAATTAAAAATTTTTCGAATTGTTTCTCAAAAATGGCTGAACATAATCAAATTTATTTCTATTTTATATGCTTGTGTGTGAATGATTCTCATATTTTTGTGTGTATGGCTTCATCCTGTGAATAAAATTAGGGATATAAGGATGTGGAAATTGATGAGTTTGTATTTGTATCCATTCTAATCAATTTATGGTTGTAAAAAGACATGAATGGATGCATATGAAGCATAAAATCATGCTTGAATCGATCAACTCTGATATAAATGAATTAAAATCCATTCAAAGCCATGATTATTATTCTATTCAGCCTATCCTTCATGTTTTTAATTCACACAACAAAAAAACATCAGCCATATTTAAAAATATCCCACATGGACGTCATATCTACATCCCTACAACAACAAAAAACACTTATTCCTTTAAATGAATGAACATAGTAGGCAATTCAAGAGGGAAATGATGCTGCTACGGCCATGAATTTTCATCCATACGTAAATCCATTCTCATACATGTGCCTTCAATAATCTCATATACACACACTCATATATCCTTCATAATGCAATTCCATGCTCAATTTCATATCAATATTTAATGTACTGGGAAATGGAAGAAGCTTTTATGACAATGAAAGTTCTTTTGCGGATGCCCGACGGAAAATTTTGAATATTTTAAGGATCTTGATTTTCTTTTCCTATTCTTGTGAGAGTTTTCTACTTCCTTTAAAGTTTGTCTTTGTGATGTCAAATCAGAGTAGATTCTGGGGTTTTGAGTCATATGAAGGAGCACTAGCTATTGCCAAAATAAGGTCTCTATGTCCAAATGGTAAGTGTGCAGACTACTTGGTTATTTGAGGTCGTGGGTTCGATTCTCAAAACAAACCAATTTTTCAATCAATTTGGGGTTCAATTTTTCTGACTGGCATGTCATGGTTGTGAACACAGGAAGGATTAGCAATATTCTGCATGAATTTGTGTATTTTCCCTCCAAACATCCTCAAAAAAATATCCTAAATACAAATTAAAATTCACAACCATCTCCCAAATCCTCATCAAAACATCCACAAAAAAAATTCCATTCAGCTCACAGTCAAAAGCTTTTCAATTTTGCACATCAAAAAAATCCTTTTTCCTCAAACAAGAACAAGAAAATTCTCTCATTTCGTGCAATCCCGGTAGCGCTGCATTAAATGCGGAATCGATAAAAAGCCATTGACTCTTTTCTTTATGTTCTCAAGGAAAAAAGTACTTCCGTCGGTATTTCATCGTTTTACGAGTACGCTGTGTATGTACGGTACGAGATGGAATAGAAGACCGAATGAAAAGCGAGAGAGTGAAAGTGATGGGGATGCTCGAGTACGCAACTCCACTTTCCCCACTTTTTTTCTCGTCATTGTTTCCCTCTCGAAAAACATTGAAACTTTCTATGTAGAATGTTGAAGCCTTTTTTTGTGTGTAAATGTTGGAGACATTCTAAGACTGTATTTGTACAGGAACTTATGCACATAAATATTTTTTTGGGGAATGAGTCAGACAGTCGCCCAATTCCACCCGCCTCAGAATGAAAAAAAAAATCCTCATCAACATTGTGTGTATTTTTAGAGTAGGCCTTCAACATGCCAACAATTTTTCTTCCTGTCTTTTTTATGTCTCTCAATTTTCTCTCTCGTTCTCGCACACACAAGGATGATTTTTCTGTAATAATTTCTGCACCCTTGGCATAGGCCTCGACACTGAAACTACTTAAATACACTCAGGCTGTATGTTTGGAGGTTGATGTCGTTTCTCTTCTTCTTTTCCTCTTTATGTCGTTCTCATCTCGTCCCGATCGATAATTTTCCTTTCTGCCTTTCTTGTTTTTATTTTTTCATTGCCGCGTTGGATTAAAGAGGAAGTTGTGAGAACATTTTATTATCATTATTGTCATTTAATGAGAAGACTTTTTTTATTCGCTGCATTTTTTAATTTGAATTTTCGATGAATGGCGGAAATTAATTCACAGGAAATTAAATTTCTTCGTCTTGATGTTAAGAAAATATTTTATGGATGTGGGGATGATGATGATGAGAAAAAATATTTATTTTTTTGGGTTAAGATGGAAGTTGAATTTGTGATTAAAATGAGGGAATCTTTCGTATTTTTGCATAAAGTTTGCATACTTAAGGTTTCAAAAAAATTTCCAAATCACTTCCTATACGTCACACATTCCAGACCCCTTCTCCATTCTTAATATCACTAAGTACCGAACATTGTATAATAATTTTCTCAGTTCAAGCTAATCAGACCCCAAAAATAACATTTAAGGAAATATTTAGCCTCCCATACTCAGATCAATGCCCCCAAACTAAAAATAATTCACAACCAGAACAAAAATCATCAGCAATTTCCTACAAAAGGTTCCAACCAAAAAAGCGAAAAAGCGAGGAATGATTTTTCCTTCCTAGAACTCTACGTCAATATTCCAGCATCCCACATACGCTTCAATAAAAATAGCAGAACGAGAGAAGAAAAAAACATTAGAAATGAATAAAAAATCTGAAGCAAATGCTACGAATAAAATATATTTTAAGATGTAGAAAAAAAAAATCGTAATGAAAATCATTTTGAGGGTTTAAATGAACCTTCAGCTGGTTCACCACAATGAGCACAGAAAAAATTCTTCTTTCATTCTTTTCCGCTTTCTGTTCAGCATGTGCTTGTTGTTGTCATCTCTGGCTACAATTCTGTGATGAAAATCTTGCGGATTTTTTTTTTTCATTTTCATTACTGATTTTGTGTTTTTAAGAAAAAAATAAAAAACGGAATTAAAGAGCAGATTTGGTGGTTATTTGAAAGGAAAAAAGGTTCAGAATTAAACGTGGAAGAAGATTCTTTTCTAAAAGGAAGTAAAGAATGAATGAGGAAAAATTTAATTAAAGGAAATGGATCTGAGATTAAATTGACAGAGATGTGGTTTTGTGTGCTGAATGAGAAAATCCCTCAGAAATTTTTTTTAATCCAGTCGATAGACTTTATTGGGATCATTTATGCATTACGTCCAGAATTTTCCAATTGGTAACGTGCCAAGGTCAGGTTGCTCTTCCTATGATACCTTACTAGGGTACAAAGCTTGTCTGGAGCTGTAAAATATTCACAGAAAATAAAATTAAAACATGAAGCAGGTGGTGAAGCCGTCACATCCAAAAAAAACCCAATAGTGTAGATTACAATCATCAATAGACTTAAAAATCATAGACAATAGTCAATATCCAAGCCATAATAATGAAAAGCAAACATAATCGTCTACCGAATTCAGCAGAAAAATCCCATGAAATTTCCTCAATAATTGGACAATAAACAATGACTGCACCAGTCGATACGGCATATGAGTCATGAAATTGCATTGTCTATGAAAACAAAAAAACGCGTGGATATGAAAAAAAAACTTCAAAAAATTGGAAAAGGAAGGACGGATAGGAAATAATTATGACATTCGATGATATCTACAATAAATCAATTAAGTTTCCTGTGTATGCTTGTCAAAAAATATCATGAGAATCAACCGGAAAACGGATTATTTTCTTAACGTCAATCATGTTTCAATTGTTGCCATGTCTTGTGGTTTTTTGTGTCCCTTTCAATGAAGCTAATCGAACCAAATGACTTTGCCTTTGTCATCTTATCTCCTCTTTTATTTTTGGAATTGCAAAAAAAATCTCATCACAAAAAAAATGTTGTCAGCATTTTCAGTTGCGCACGAGAGAACATCAAGAATTGGCATAAAAAATCATCTCAAGTGGAATGTCACGCACAAGCATTTGCACATTTGACCGATAATCAATTCCGTTCGATTCACAATTTAATAATCATATCACTTAATTAAATCTAATGTATAAATTTCCATGTGATGTAAATGCCCTCGCTTGTCAATAATTCCGATAAAAAAAGAAGTAATTTTTCCCTATTGGAATTGAATTGAATTGAATATCATATGTGATATAAATCACCCTCATCAATAACATTTATTTTTGCACACATTCATCTGTGAACGGTCTGATGAGAAGCTGGCAGTGAGAAATAATAATCCGGTGGGGTAGAGAATATGCTGTATACTTAATCTGTACTTTTAGTTGATTAAAATTTGTCTATGCTGATGAATTGTGAGAAGGTTTTATAGTTGCATAACAAAATATTTTTTCAACATAAAAATTTAATTAAGAAAATCTAAAAATTTTAAAACATTCAAAAAAATTTAAAAAACTGAAATTTTATAAAATTTGAAATTTTGAAAAAATATATAATTTAAAAAAATTGAAATTTTGAAAAAATTGAAATTAAAAGAAATTGAAATTTTGAAAAAATTGAAATTTAAAAAAAAATTGAAATTTTAAAAAACATTTAAATTTTAAAAAATTAAAAAAAAATTAGAAATTTTGAAATTTTAAAAAATTAAAAAAAATTAGAAAATTTGAAATTTTGAAAAAATTGAAATTTTAAAAATTTGAAATTTTAAAAAATTTGAAATTTTTTAAAAAAGATTGAAATTTTAAAAAATTTGAAATTTTAAAAAAGATTGAAATTTTAAAAAAGATTGAAATTTTAAAAAATTTGAAATTTTAAAAAGATTGAAATTTTAAAAAATTTGAAATCTTAAAAAAGATTGAAATTTTAAAAAATTTGAAATTTTAAAAAAGATTAAAATTTTAAAAAAATTAAAAATTTGAAAACATCAATTTAGTCACAAACTCCAGTTCATTAACATCCACATTAAACACTATTCTCATTACCAGCAACATCCACTCACTCTTGTCTTCCTATCCACTAATGCAAACCACGACGATAATTAATTTTGAATGATCCATTAAGATTGATCGTTTAATAGAAGAAAATAAGAAAAAAAATATCGTACATGAACTGAAGAAAATTACGTTCATTTTTGTGCACCGTCTGTGCCTCACCTTATAGAATCAACTCACATAATGCTGAACGGATGTGTATACATTGGAGAGAATCGCACATATGTTCGGATAAAATGGGTAGATAGATGGATTAATGTGTGTAGATTCAATGCATTTAAGGTTGATGAATGGATTATTGTTGGAGGTGATTAGAGGAGGAAGAAGGCACTGAGATGAGGGTAGATTATGGAGAATTTGGATTCAAAATTGAAGATTCTTTAAGGTTTGATATGAAAATGCTCAAAATTTGGATTCTAATTTAAATTTTTTTAAAGATCTAGAAAATTTTACTAGACACATCCAAATGACTCACACATTAACCTCCAAAAAAAATCAATTAACCTCACCGACCATTCGGCAGACTTCATTAAAAATCCAAATCACGCAATTTCCTCGCGCTGATATTGATAATCAATTTGTGTCGTTTTTCTTCTTGAACCTTGTTAATGAAAAAATAAATCGTTGACTTTAGCACCGTAAAATTACACGCACCCATTAACAGGTGAAAAATAAACAACTCAAAGTGTATAAAAATGTTTTATTTTTGCGAGTCTGAAGAACTCAAACCCACGTGCACTGGGAGTGACTATAACTCATCATATTTCTATATGTTTGTGCAAACAATGTCGTCTGGCTGTTTAGGAGTGTCGAGCAAATAATTTTTGCATTGCATCAATCACGAAGAAATTTTTTTGCAAGAAAATTTTAATTAAAAATTTGTCATGGAAAGGAACGGAGGGAGAAATTAATGTGAAAGCTATTAAATGAGATTAAGAGGACAATTTGTAAGTTATGATTGTTTTCTTGGGTTGGGATGACTAGGGTGAGTTTTGGTGATTTTTTTGGGGTACCTTAGTGATCACTAAATATTTTTGGCAGTTAGGAGTCCCAAAAATTTGATATTTGATCAAAATTCTGTACTTTTTCAACTATAGACCTTGAACCTGACCCCTCAATAACCCCCAAAAATTCAAATCCCATCAAATTCCTATTCAATACACTCACATCCCCAACCCACACCATTTTCCCAATTCTATTCAGAAGTATCCAATTAAATAGCAAATAAATAAACTAAGAGTCATAAATTCCATAATGTCACTTTCCATTACACCTAATTAAAGTTCTCTCGTTCCGACTGTGCTTCTGTACTTCTGCCTGTACATACGGACAGAATGAAAATCTTTTTTAATAATAATAACAGCACAAAAAAAATGTCCGGTAATTGATATCATAAATATTTGAAATGTTCTTCGAGCAGAGAGGAGATGACATGAAAGATATTTAATAACATCCTGTGATAGTTTCATCTATTTTTATGTATGTTCATGCCACACATATTTTTTTCCGACCATAATAATTATTTTATGTTCTCCTCACACCCACTCTTACATGCAATGGACGTTTTTATATTAAAAATGCCATGAAAATGTGCAGGAATATTTCCTCAATAATAAAAATATGAATTTAGTTTTTGGCTCTGAATCGAAGGAATCTCGTCACATTCTATTGAATGATATGTGGCACATGTAGAATGAATTTAATTAAAATCAACAAAATCATCTTTTTTCCTGCTTTATTTTTGGTTGTGAAAGTCATTTGGTAGGAAATGGGTATCCATAAATTTTTTGGATGGTGGATAGGATGGATGTGGATCCAAAGGAGGGTATGGGAGTGTTTTGGAGGTTTGTTGAGTTTCTAAGTCTCAGATTTGAGCTAGTTCTTCAAAATCTGAATTTATCAGTTAAATTTTTTGATTTTTCTCCTACAAACCCCCTAAAAGTTTGGCGACATCCCCTTTAATTCCATCAAACCCTCCTCATTTCAGAAAATACTTGCCATTAATCCATCTAATATTTACTCATTACACAGTAAAGGAAGAAAACCATCACAAAGAAGAAGTCAGTCATAAATAAAGCAAAGTAAAAGAACCGAAAACATTCACATTTTTGTTTTGTTCTTCCTCGCTAATCTATTGTGATATTTGCCATCATGAAAATCTCTTTTCTTTTCCTTTCATTAAATAATGAGAGAAATGTTGCATGTCTATGAGACAGAAGGGAAAGTAAATTCTGTTTATTGATGCTGGTATTGTGTTCTTAGAAAATAAAGGAAAATTAAAGCTTTAAAGATTTCTTGAAAAAAATGCAAATCAGCTAAAAAAGTAACAGCGAAGTCAACAAAATCTCAAAAATAAACACAAACAAAGAAAAAACAATCAAAGTAGAAATAAAAATAAAAATCAATTCGGTTTTTTTTAAAAAAATTTAAAATCAAAAAGCACAAAAAGTCAGCAAAGAACTTTTCAATTTTGTCTCTCAATAATGCAAAATACATGCAATGAATGGGTGGGAATACTTTTCTCTTTATTTTTCGCAGAACAGAGACTACACCCCATCAGCCACCATCAATATTTAATTTGCATTTTACACTAAAGTGCTTCGTTGTTTGCTTTTACGCTTGAAAGCATCACAAAGTATTGAAAAATGTGGAGAAAGAACATAAAAATAAAATTGAAAAGTGCAACGAAACCAAATTCAATTTTGATAAAGAATAAAAGAGCAATAAGTGAGTGGAAGTGGCGGGGATCCTTGCGGGAGAATTATGTAGAGTTTTTTGCATACATTGAGGATGTCTGGGGAGATCTTGAGGGTTTAGAGGTCTAGGGATGTTTGGTGATATATTGATGTGTCTGGAGATTCTTAAGAGTATTTAGTTGTATGTGAGGGTTCATTGGGGTATTTAGATGTATCTAAGGGTTATTGCTGGTGTCAAAAGGTGCTTTGGGGTACTAAGTGCTGTATAAAATCAAAAACCAGCCAAACTTACTTAAAGTTCCTAACAAAATCTCCACAACACACCAAACTACCTCAATTTAGTCTCAAAATTCAATTCCATACCAAATCGACAGCACAATCTCCATAAAAAATCATCATCAGCACTAGCAACAATCCACAGACACAGAAAAAAGTCAAAATCAAATATAATTATAATTCAGTGTCAATTTAATAACAGTAATACTCCGACTACAATGAAAACGGAATCGTATCATAAAAGCATCCTCAACTATCAGTAAACCATAAAACTTAATGTTATTACTCTTTCATTACGAATCGAAATGAAATGAAAAGATTTCTGGGTGGAAAAATTTGAACTTTTCCTTGGAATGAGAAATTCAATTGTAGAAGCTAAAAGAAGCTTAAAAATCCATCCCCGTACTTACCGACTCTAAGATGTGCGGGGATTATATTTCGATTTTCACTGAGCTACACTTTTGTTGCTACAAAAGAAAAGAAAATCTGTTTCAGATATTGCACATTGTGTGCGACTGAATGTGCAATTGTTGCCAATGGGAAATTATACTTGGATGGTGTGGGATGCTTACTACCCAGAGTTCCATGAGGAAATGTGATTCCTGGTTGCTGCTACTCGATATCTTGATAACACTACAAAATAATGAGGGAAAAATTCTTATTTTAATTATAGAAATTTTTATACTTAGGTGAAAAAATACCAGACACTTCAAATTACCTCAATCCTCAAAACACCATTCGGAAAAAAAATTAATAACAGAAACATTTTCCCTCCACGAAAAAAAATGAATAAAGAATCAGAAATCTTACAAAATCGCATTAAAAGCTTCTTTTTCCCATCGTAAAAGCTAAAGAAGGAAAGGAAATTAGCAGAATAAAGCTGTTCTGTATAGCTTTTTAATTCACATCCAACAACACCGTCCGATGATTTTCAGATCAATGACATTTAAAGACTACTCAAAAACGTATAAAAAAGCTTAATCCTTATTAGTTGCACGTTAATGATTGTCATGATAAAATTATGCGGTAGACGGGGAAGTGGACGATAACTTCACAAATAAAAATGAAAAATTTTTCGATTAAAATTCTTTTATTGCACTGCTTGCAAGTGTCGGTTCCTTCTTCATGTCTCGCTGCCATAACCCTTTCACCTTACTTCTTCTGTCTCACATTTAAGCTTGTACAATTATTATTATTGTTATTGCAGTCATTCTAATTGAATTATTTCACTGTTTATCGTTAAACATTCAACTATTAAGTTCCTTTTGTTTTAGAACAAAGGAAATGGGTTGGTGGATGTGGATGGATTTTTTTGAGGGTTTTGGTGCTTTTTTGGGACTGGCTTAATGGTTAATGAGTTATGATATGTCCAATATTTAGCAGGAAGATTGGTTAAAGGAGATTTTAAGCTGTGAGACACAACTTAGCATTTTTTTTTCTGAAACTTTTGACTAGGATTCGAACTTGGGACCTTAGGCTTGCATGGTCGATGCTCTAACACTTAACTCATTGATACTTAAGCAGCACGGATGAGATGCATACACTAAGTCCACAAAAATTGTAAATCAGAGTACCCATCGCTAGAGTCAGCGAATCAACCTCATAGTCCATCTATCTTACTCAATCACACCCTAAACCACCCAAACAGTCAAAAATCCTAACCCCAAAAAATCAAATCCCCCCAAAAAGCATGCTCAAAAAGAATTCCCAAGAAGAAGAAAAATTTCTCACAGTCGCGTCACTTATAACGCGAGACCTATATATAAGCATTCACACCATAACATTTTGTACAGAAAAAAGTAGTTAAAACACTTTGAATGAGATTGGGAAATGGCATGAATAGAGTGCTAAAAATGTAATACATAAAAATTCTTTTGTTGAGCTTTTTTAATTAAAAAATAAGAAAAAAAATTATTTGTTGTATATACGGCGAGAATGGAAGTGCTGAATTTAATAGATGTGGATTTTTATGGCGAGCTTCTCTGTTCTGAGAAAATAAAAGGCGAGAAAAATGTCATTTGACAATGAGAAAGGAATCCTTTTCATTTTCTTCTTGACTTAATTTTTTTTACTATTTTTAAATGCTTTTTATTGCTCGTATTTACTTTGTGGAAATAAAAATATTTGACATGGGGAAAGGGATGAACTTAGTCTAGGAATGTGAATGGATTATAAACCTATCAGATGTCTTAGATCCTGGATAAAGTGAGTTTAATGCACATTCTGAAGTTCTTGGTAGAATTATTAAAGGATCGGATATGGAATTTGTATTTTATGAAGTTCCTGGTGTGGAACAAAAGATTTAAAGCTGCAATTCTCTTCACACTAAGATTCTCACCATAATATAGGAAGACAAAGAAGATTTGGACACTAAAACAGTAAATCTCTTTCATTTTGATGGTGCAAAAATGAGTGAAAGATAAAGAAGCACAAAGGAGCTTTAATTAAATGCCACACTGATGACTTTCCTTATTTTTCATGATTTCCTCTTTCTTGTTAACGTGAATTTATTCTTTTAGGGTGATTTTTTGTCAGAACTAGATGGAAAAGAGTAAATAAATACTATCTTCGTTTGACAAAGGAATTAGTACACAAAGATACTAAAATAGGTGCAGCATCAAGTCAATAATAAATTCTGAACCCAAACGAAAAATTCCCACAAGGATTCCCAATAAATTACCACACGAGAGAAGAAGCGCTCATAAAATACAATCACACATATTCATTTCTTATGAGTCAAGGATCTCATTGGCCTTACTTTCGTTCTCATTTCTTATTTCATATGGAAGTAAGATTTTTCTCATGTTGAATGGATCCTTGTGAGGATTTTGTGGGAAAATCATTTGATTTATAAGATTTTTTAAATTAAAAAAAATCCTCACCTCAAAAGTTTGATGATGAATATCAAGTCTCTAAGCAGTCAGAATGCAAAATTTTTGGGGTTTATGCTATATTCAGGTTGGAGCATAGACGATTCAATCTCTTTTGCTGGCTTTTGTGCTTTCTAGAAAAAGCTAACCTCAAAATTTTTGAATTTTTTCACTGGATGTTGACTGGATGTTTACTGGATCTCAAAATATTCAATTGAAGTAATTTAATTTCCATAAAACCAAGAACTGAAAAGTTCTAACTTTTAAACCCCAAAAAATCCCGCACAAAATCCCCACCAAGGACAAAAGTCTTCAGCCATATGAAATAACTTCCTCCCATTAAGAACGTATGGAGAAGAAAATAAGGAAAAAATTTCCAGACACATAAACTTGCTCCACAGAGCTCTCGTCGATGTTCACAATCCCACTTTATTTCTCTATTTCTGTTCTACAGCAGTAAAAAAAACTTTTCATTCTGTTCCTGAAGATTTTTCTTTTCTCCCTCTTAAATCGAAAGTTTTTCATTCATTTCTGTAGAAAAAAGTTTTTCACTTTTCTTCTTAACTTTTCGTAAAGGAGAAAATCTCTGAAAATCTACAAGAAAATCTGAAGAAAAAAATTTTTCAATCTGCAACGAGCATAAAAGCTCAAAAATATGTTTTCGATTGTCATCAGCAAATGGATTTAATGTATCGTTTACTATTGATGGAAAAAAATTGTGTATCTTGTGCTGTTTCTCGCAGAAAAAAAAACTTTATGGACTTTTGTGTTATTCAGTTAACATTATTGGCATTGTTGTGTGTTGAGATTGGGGATGAATGAAATTGAAGATTAGATGATATTTTGTCGTATAGAATGGTTGTTTATGGATGTATCGATGGTAAGGTAGGTTGACGTGTTCGTGCTTTATAAATAGATGCATGTAAGATGTGTGGACTCTTCAGTGAAGATGCTTATTATTATTATTCAGAATTATTGTGGATGAGAGCGTGTATTTGAATGACAAGTGGATTGCTGCTTGCAAAATTCTGATTATTTCAAGCTGAATTCTGAATTGTCAATTGTCTGGAAAGTTTGAGGAAGAAGATTGCAATTTTTTTAGGAATTTGAAAGTTTTTTAAATAAATTTTCAACTTTTTTTAAAGAGATTTAAAACTTTTTTTGAGAAATTTAAGGATGGAACTTTAAGGGGGTGTAGCAGGAGCGTATTCCGGGAGGGGGTTTGAGGTTCAACCTTGCTCCCTTTTTGGGAAACTTTTTTCAATTTGCTAGGGGTTTTATAAGGAAAAAAATCTAAAACCCCCCTAAATTATCTTACGCACCTGAGGTGTGGCTGTTAGATGGATGGGGGTTGACCTTAATCCCCTCTCATCCCATTTAACTCAGTGTCATTCAACCGCCACTATCATTACACTTTCCCTTCCCTCTTACTTTCCTCACACATATATTTTTATCCTACACTAAAGTTCATTCTTAATTAAATTACATAAAAGTATGATAATGAGGAAGTTCAATGAGAAAAACTTCTCCTTCTTTGCTTCTTTGCTCATTATAAAAAATGTTTCTTCTTCCCAACCCGGAGAAAAACAAAATGAACAAGAAGAAAAATTTGAAACAAAATAAAAAAAAAGTTTTGCGACTCGCTTAACAACAACGAAAATTACAAAGAACAAAAATAAAAGTTTCAATTTCAATAATCTTATTTCTTTTCTCATTTACAGATTGAAGATGAAGGCAAGCATGGAAATGACGACACACGAATGTTTGTACTTTCATCCTTGGCAGCACACAAGAAAACACACATGGCATGTATTTTGTGTAAGGAAATGATGATGGTATACGATCGATATCCTTTAATCGATGGAACATTCTTCCTAAGTCCGATTCAGCATTCTAAGGATTGTATTGAGGTAAATATAATGATTTATGAGTTGATGTTATTAAGGTTTTGGCAAGGGATGGAAACTTAAAAAATATTTTTGAGGTTAGAATTTTTTCGGCGGTCTGTATTAAAAATGCAGTTTAAATCTAGTGTGCTCCAAAATTTTAAATAACAATCTGCAAAAATATTCAATATCAAGCAATCTAGTCAAGAAATATTCAAGGTCAAACATTTGAGGTGGAAGATCCATGAAAAAACGAAAAAACCAATCCAAAGTCAATGATTGACCTCGAAACATTCCACCGCAATCCCTTTTTGTTCTCACAACATATGAGATGTTTAAATGAGCCAAATGAATCGCCATAAATTACATTGTACATCCAAAGATTACGAGTTTTTATTAAATCCGACTTGATGCCAACAACAAAGACCATATAACATGATAGTATTTGTTGTCTGCGGAATCAATGACTAGACTAAAAAGCATTTTATTTTCTTCGTCCCCATTCTCTTGTTGCTTGTATGTATTTAAAGACCATAAGCGATTATTGAATGTACGAGCTATAAAAAAAGCTTCAAGAACATGAAAATGTCATAAGGACAATGACTCAAAGACAGTGGAAAGAGGGTGCTGTGATTAATATTTAATTCATTTTTATTATTATAAGCTCGGAAATGTAGGTCACTGCGACATCGACAATAACATGAATAGATGTCGAGATATAAAATTGGATTTCGTGTTTTTGAAAACTTTGAACTTTTCACACGGAATTGCTTTACATTGGGTGAGTTTATTGTTGCCACTTGGAATTTTTGAGGGTGTTATGTCCACAAAAGTTGACTCAGTGCAATTAAAATAAAGCTCAAGTCTTAAACCACCTTATTACCGCAAATATCACCAGAAATAACGCTCAAGTCCACCAACCTCTGAAAATAATTCTAAAACACCTTGCTAGTCTGCCAGAGGATTAAAGGGATTAAGACTTACAACATACTTACATCAAGCTTGTAGAAATTAAAGTCATGTTGAGGTAGTGCAAGCTAGAAAAGATGAAAAATCAATAATCATTAAATGTAGCGTGTCATACACCTACAAATTGTCACTAAATATCATTTTGCAATTTTCTTTAGTCGTTAACTTGTATCCTCAAGGGTAAAATTTTCTTATGAAAAAAAGTTACAAGACGAATGGATGAATTGAGTGTAGAATCGTGAATAAAAAATGAAATAGAAAATTGAGCATGAAGGATGGTATGATAGTCGAGGGAGTTAGTTGAGGTTAAGTGGATTTTGGCGGGAATTTGGGGGTTTTGAGGTTATGTTATTCAAAAATTTGAGTTTGTCTGGAATTTTGGGGGTAGGTAGCATCAAAGCCCCCTAAATCCATCAGCAACCCAATATTTAATCCCTTTTCTTCTGTCTTCTTAACATCAAACCAAACACCAGCTGATGTACATAAATGCTGTGTATAAAATAATCATTAAACACCAGTGTTATATCCACCATTCCATTTACTGTAATAATCCAAATTGAACATTTTTTTCTGCTTTGGCAATTCCTTTCGTATTAATCACATTCGCCCAGACACTTTTTTCTCGTGTATGAATGTATGTGCATGTGGTTGACTCGTTAGTTGAACTCAATGGAGGGAAGTTTTGTGCATTCTTTGTTTAGTTAAGCCACAAACATGATTATGTCCAAAAAAGTAGTAGTTCATTAATCAAATAAGACGAAGAATCTATCAAATGGCTGTTGGGGAGGGTGGCCCAAAGGGTTTGAGCAGATTGAATAACGAAATTTGCGACAAATTAAATGAATTATGGCTCGAGCTTTTGTCTGTCGTTGATAAAAAGCTTTAAGTTTTTGAATATTTTCTAGCCAAAACTTGATACTTTTTTGTTTTCCATTTTTATCAGATTATATGTCTCATTTCATTATCCTTTTCAACTCATTGTATATCTTTTTCTTTCTAGACAAAATTCGAAGGACGAACCTGCTACTTGACATCCGTCTGCATTGAATGTCTCGATGGTACCATTCCAGAAAAGATTTTCCGTTGCCGGTAAGCATTTTATTGTCTCATTCATCCTCTTGATGCTCGTTAACTGATGCAATTTACATTTTTTTTTTCTTTTCTCCTTTCTATAATCATCATATCTTGTTATACTCTCTCATCTTTAAATCACTTACGACATGCATACGTACAGATTCTGTGCTGAGAAGTGGGACGGATCGGCACTCGTTATGGGAACGATGTATTCGTTTGACATCTTTGCAGCAATGCCCTGCTGTACGGAACGATTGAAGGTAAGAGAAATGGATAAAGAAAAACTAAATAAATAATGGAGGGAAAATGGCATCGAATGTTGGATTAGAAGTGGAAGTAAATTGGATTGAGTCTCCTTTTGAGGGTCGTTGTTAAATGACGTCCTATGAAGAATTGAATTTTTTACTCTCATTCCAATGTCCCTTTCAGAATTGACCCTTTCATTCCAATGTCATTGAATTATTGACACATGGATCTATAAAATTATTAAAATTAAGCCAAACATTCCAAAATGTCAGCAGTTCCTTTAAATCTGTAGAATCTTAATATACTTTCATCTTCGAAGCAAAACTACACCCCATCTACTTAAATCTCATTTCATGTACATCAACTCTCTCAACTAACTCGACATCGCCCTTCCATGACTTACAGCTTGACGTTGAAATCTAGTTTAAAAATTGAGTTGCTTCGTTTATATTTTCCACGTTTTTACATCGCATCTTCAATTTTTTTCTCTACAAGTTTCTTGTTATCATCACTTGACACCATTACTGACATTGACTGTCTTGAATAAAAATTGACTGATGTGCTCTAGAAAATTTAGTTTATGTGATTTTTTAAGATGCTCTTGGTGGATTAGATTAGAATTAATTTGGCATTGAGATCTTTGGAAAGGTTCTTTGTCTGTTTTAGAATCTATAGAAGAAGTTTATGTGAGATTCTTAATTTTTTTGAGGTTCAAATACAATTCTAGACTAACAATACCTCCAAAAGTAACAACTAGACCCACTTCACTCTAATTTCAATATAAAATCCAGACAACAATGACCACAAATACAAAAACTTTCCAGACTAAAATTCATCGAACTTTCTGTCAACTTCCAACAGCTATTTTGAGGTCATTTGAATTTTTTATTGACGAGAACATCAAAACTTTGTATGTAATTTCACCTGTCATTCAAAATTCTATTCAATATAATCGTTTATAATGGCTATCATTTCCATATCACACGTTTCAGACTAGACTGTATTATTTAAATTGACGAAGGACAAATTAAATTATTGTGGCTGTTTTTGGGTCAAAGAAATTCTAGTTTTGTATTTTATGATGAGTTCTATCGAAAAATTCTATAAAGTTTCCATCAGATCCTCAAAATGATCAAGAAGAAATCCCAAAAGTCTGCTTCAAAAATATTCAAAAAACCATGACGCACACGAGCCAACAAGCACCTAATACGACATTATGAAAGAAAATATGAATAATGCGTTCAACATCCAACCAAGCCAATTTATCTCATCTGTGATATCTCTCCGCGAGCAATTCAGACAATAATTCTTGCTTATTGCAAATTCTCTTTCTTTTCCTTTTTTATCATGAATAATTTGCTCATAAAGACTGAAAAATGGAAAATTGTTTTTGAATATCAAAAGTTCACAGTTGTTAAGCTTCTGCACATGAATTTTTTATTTCGCATATACACACACAGTTGTGTACGCGGCAAGAGAGAAAGAGGAGTTCCTTCAAGTATCATTTCATGTGCGCGATAAGAAGTGAACAAAAAAAGGGAAAAGAATTGGCAATGAAACATAAAACTAGTAATACGTCCGAATAAATGCGGTACGAAAGCGCATTTTCCTGTTACAGAAAGCGGCAACTAAAAAAATACATCAATGCTAAAGCTTAAATGAGTTTGGCGTAGCTTCTGTTCCCTCAAAATCCAAAATGACGTCGGTTTCATATTCAAACACAGCTAAGGAACATATATATCAAATTTCAGCTCATTTGGTTAAAGTTAAAGCAAAAATCACTTTGGTGTAGCTTCTAACCCCTTGAAATCCAAAATGGCGTTTGTTCCATATTCAGACACAGCTAAGGAACCTACATACCAAATTTCAGCTCATTTGGTTAAAGTTAAAGCAAAAATCACTTTGGCGTAGCTTCTAACCCCTTGAAATCCAAAATGGCGTCGGTTCCATATTCAGACACAGCTAAGGAACCTACATACCAAATTTAAGCTCATTTGGTTAAAGTTAAAGCAAAAATCACTTTGGCGTAGCTTCTAACCCCTTGAAATCCAAAATGGCGTCGGTTCCATATTCAGACACAGCTAAGGAACCTACATACCAAATTTAAGCTCATTTGGTTAAAGTTAAAGCAAAAATCAATTTGGCGTAGCTTCTAGCCCCTCAAAATCCAAAATGGCGTTGGTTCCATATTCAGGCACAGCTAAGGAAACTACATACCAAATTTCAGCTCATTTGGTCAAAGTACATCAAAAATAAAACTAAAATGAGTTTGGCGTAGTTACATGCCCCTCGAAATCCAAAATGGCGTCGGTTCCATATTCAGGCACAGCCAAGGAACCTACATACCAAATTTCAGCTCATTTGGTCAAAGTACATCAAAAATAGAACTAAAATGAGTTTGGCGTAGTTGCATGCCCCTCGAAATCCAAAATGGCGTCGGTTCCATATTCAGGCACAGCCAAGGAACCTACGTGCCAAATTTCAGCTCATTTGGTCAAAGCAAATCAAAGTTAGAGCTAAAATGAGTTTGGCGTAGTTGCATGCCCCTCGAAATCCAAAATGGCGTCGGTTCCATAATCAGGCACAGCCAAGGAACCTCCATGCCAAATTTCAGCTCATTCGGTTAAGGTATGCAAAAGTTTTAACAAAAAAGTTAAATTTGTATGAAAAATGTATGAAAAGTATGGACAGCAGTCACTTCTAATGGCTATAAGTCAGGAAGGAAGTGACCAATTCCAAATTCCTTTCTTCGGTCTGGTCCTAGATATGAAAGCTACCAGTGTGCCAAATTTCAAGTCGATTGGACCTTCCCTGCGAAAGTAGATACGAGATCAGACAGAATAACAGAATAACAGAATAACAGAATAACAGAATAACAGAATAACGGACAAAGCGAGGACAATAGCGCCTTTCAAACAGAGTTTGGAAAATGCGCTAAAAAGCTCCTAAAGCGGTCAATTGTTTCTTCACTTTTTCTCACTCAATGTCTGCGTACATATCCGACGATAAGAGATGAATTCACAGATGGATAATAAAGTTGATGTCGAAATTGTTGAAATATTCATTCAAAAGTACAATTGGGGAAATGGAAGTAAAATGTCTTATTTAATGGTCGGGCTGCGATCATAAAAAGCACTTTACAGTCATAAATGAAGTAAAGCTTTTAATTTTTTGTTTAGTGTGGCTGTAAAATGCACTCGATTGCAATTTTATTAAGGTTCAAAAAAGAGTATTTTTTGATGAGGGTTGAAAAAAGTTATTTTTTTTATTAATACATTTATTTCCATTTTACAGTGCAACAATTGCTTCAAACTCCTCTTGCATCCCCATCAACGATTAAATTTCTTCAGTGACTATACACACTCCGTCTCATGTCCATACTGTCAGTCACAAGATACTCACTTTGTGAAGCCATTAAACTACTGCTACACCAACAAACCTCTCCAGCAATTCCAGCAGTGGCCATGACATGAGGCCACGTTGGACTCACCAAAGTCCTCGACATTAGCATCGCCTAAAATCGGAAGCAATGAATCCGGTTACATGTCGTTGACCCACGGTGAATCTAACGTGATGAGCAGCAGCAGCAAAGCTAGTTCGATTTGGGGTGATAAGTCATTGTGGAATCTATCAAATAGTCCAAATTCAACATCATCAATGCAGACAGCAAATAGCAGCATGTGCAGCAGTGATGGAAAAGATTCATTCTGGCACTCATCAACATCATCGCCGATCTCATCAGCATCACAATACAATCATTTAAATTCCCTATGGGGATGTTCTTCAATTAAGAGTGATCCACACGAGGAATCACTCGGTTCCATTTGGAATATTCCACCAGCAACATCATCACCGAAATTGCATGATTCGAATTTTGAAGCACCACTTCCACCGCCGATAAGTTATAATCAGAAATCACAACCGCAGATGTTGAGACCTCAGGACATCGGTGGCATGTCATGGAGTGGATTGTCAAGTGCAAATAATGGCAATAATCACAACAATCACAACAACATCAACAACATTAATAATAATAATAATCATTGCAATAAGATGAAGGATCCAGTTGGTGCATTATGGGCACATCCAACACCACCAAACTTACCTCTTACACTTCAGGCACAGAACTACAATTTGTTGTCGACAAACAGTAAGTTCCAATCGCCAATTAAGCCAATGGGAGTATCAAATAATTTCATGTCACAAACTCCCATGTCATCGACCATAAATACACAGAGCTCTACCTCATGTAATATGCAACTACTTTCTGACGATTTCCTCAGTTACTTCAGCATGATCAATTAGTTTAATTATCATTTTTGAAAAAAGCGTGTCCAACATATTGATACAAATTTTTGTTTGTGCTGGGACACGAAAAAAAATCATTAAAATAATTAATTTCATTTTATTTTGATTAATTTTCAACTAAGCGAAATTTATTGAATTGTTGATTAGTTTTATTTTTATTTCAATTTTTTATTATTATTTTTTTTTGAGTTTCTCGTTTTATTTTGTGTTGAAATTTTTTTCCTCTCCCGCTTTCTCAATAATTGTGATTTAATTCCTTGGAAGCAAAACATAATTAATTGTCGAAAAAAAAAACAAAATTAATTTGAAAAATTGTAAATAAGCAAAAAGTAATTAATTGATGATGATTTTGTGTATAAAAAATTGATGAAATTCCTGTCATTAATTAATTAATTCATAAGACGATATACAATATCAATTTATAGAGAATATGAAAAAGAATTCAAGAGTTATAGTGTGTTATTATGGTCATAATTTTATTATTCATATAAATATTATATTATTGTATTTTTGGGGGGTCATCGAGTGGGTCACCCCATCTGCACCCCCCAAATCATTAACTCTAATTTTGTGAAAAAAAAACATAAATTAAAAGAGTTTAATAAGCGAAATTTATTATTTGACGTAATTTAACTTAAACAATAATAATTATATTAAAAAATTAAAAATAATAACATTAAAGGATGTAAAAAGAAGTGTATAATTAGAGCAATAATTGAATTATGAAATTTATTACCTCTTACATGAAAAAAAGAACAGATTAGTTTCCTTATGAATGTATACAAAAATTTTATTACGATAAAAAAGTTTTTAGTTTCAATTTTTTATTTGATTTATCGTCTCATTTCTGACTTATTGTGAATTTGTGTATATCAATGAAGATAATTTAGTTTTAAGAATTAATGGAAGTTTTTCTACAAAAAAATTTAAAATTAGAATTTAGGAAATTTTCTACGATTTGTCGCAAGAAAAAAGTTTAAGGAGCTCAAAATTTTTTTAATATATGAAAAGCTCTTTTGTAGATTTATGTGCGAATAATCACAAGAATTTTTCAATATCAAATTGTAAAGCAGTGTTTGTGGGATTAATTTGGATATAAGGTATTTGGTTGTGGGGGCATTTGAGGGGGTTGTTGCTAGATTATTGGGTAAATTTCTTCATTTTCTTAATACTTAGTAATTCTTACTAAATATTTAAATTAGAAATTATAACAAAATCCCAGCACACCCACCAAAAAGCCCCCACAACCCCTCAAAAAAATTTTGATAATCAAAATCGTCGTCCTAAATTTTTAAGGCGATTATTTCCATGTAAAATTACCAAAAGAGTCAAAGAATTGATGATAAAAAAATTATTACGGAAAAGTATTCGATAATAATAATAAAAATTTTTACTGAATATAATTAAAACATTTAATTGGTTTGAAATGAAAAGAAATTTTTTAAAAAATTTATAGCAATTAAGGCAAAAAAATATAAGAAAATGAAAAGGAAATTTTTTTCATTTTTAAAAATTCTCAATGAAGTGTGATAATTTTTTATACGCGATTGTAGATGTTATGATGATAAGTATTTGTTCTATTTGGTATGGGGACTGGATGGGGATCAGGTAGAAGCTTTTGGAAATTATTTTCAAATTCTTCAAACCATGGACCCCCTCAGACACCCTCCAAATAGAACTTTTGTCTCTCCTGTTTGATAAACTTAGTATGTTGCTTCTTTTTCATATCTTTTACCAAAAATTTTCGGTTTTCAAATTTTTTGTTTGGATTTTTACAAATTTATACTAAAATATTTAAGCATTTTTTGATCATTCCCAAAACTTTGGAATTTTGATGGATTTTTCTTCACTTTTTTATCGCCAATCAAAAAAATTTGAAATTTTTGAATATAATAAGGATTAAGGTTTTACAAATTTGTGGGTGGAAATGGTGGTTTTGAGGTTGATGAGTTAAAAAATCATTATTCATAATCATAATAAATTAATTTTTCAACATCTGATCAATTTTTAGATTAAATTTTCACATGAACTCATTGAATATTTAGAATCAATTTAAATAATAATTTTCCATGAATTTTTAAGTATTATTTAGCAAAAATTGTTCAACTAAGTAGCAGAAATATCACAACAAACTCATATTATGACTCATGTTAGTCATTTTGTGATTTTTTTAAATTAAAGTTTTAAAAAATTTTATTTTTGCTAATATCCAAAAAAAATTTTAGAATTTATCATCGACAATTCATCTTCATTAACCCTTCATCTCATTCAACTGACTCAACAACCCCAAAACCTCCAACTTCCCCCAAAATTTCAATTCTTCTGCACAGAAGTGATAACAATGCTTAATAAATCAGCATTTAAAAATTATTTATTTTTGCATATGCTCACATGTGATTGTGCTTTAAGCATATTTGTTCTATTTTTGTCATTTTTATTGCAGAACTCTAAAAAAATTCATGAAAATAAATTTTGTAATATAGAAAAAGTTCTGCCAATATTTTTCTACGAAAAGTGAAGAATTCCATCTTAAAAATTGTAAATTACTAATTAAGCTACAAAAATACTATCGATAATGATGTTGAAGGACATGACTTCATGATTCTTCTATGAAAATATTAAAGACACTGGATGTTTGTAAATTCAGGGGTTGGTTTTTCGGTATGCATCTGACCTTATCTATACCTTGGGGTCCTAAGGTAAGGCTAGGGACAGGTGAATAATGAGAAACCAGCCCAAGTGTTGAAAAATTATGAATCAGAATTGATTCTTGGAGTTGGTGTGGATCGTGGATTTTGAGGTATCCAAAATGATAATTTTTGGATATCCAAGTGAAGATTCAATAGATTTTGATCCAATTTAAGAGTTTCAGCATTAATATGCAGCTATTCCAGCAGTTAACTCTACAATCTACAATTCACACCAAAACAAGGGTCAAATTCCCAAATTACTGGCAGATTGGAGCAAAATCAGGGATCTTCACAGCTATTAAGCTCCCAAAAAATCAGAAGAACCTAATTTCGCTCCAAATCTAGCCAAAAAGCACTAAAAATGCAATTTTCTACAAGCAAATTATGCCAAAAAAAAATAAAAACTTATACAAAATTACACCGATGAGACTAAATGCAAATTTTTCTACTAAAACTTCATCTTATTCTAAAGTCAACTGCCCTAAAATGAAGGAGCAGCTGAGGAAAGAAAAATTCTTAAGAATCAAATCTCCAAAAAAAAATTGAGAGACTTAAAATCATTCACCATTTATTATGAACTTTTTGCGGATTGATGAATTAAACTTAATTAATTAAAGTCGCGATAATGAAGCTTCAAGGTGATTAAGCTTCGATATTAATCCTCTCCATTAAGTGGATATAAATTTTCTTATCGTGAAACATTAAAGATTGAGTAATAAGAAACAAGGAGCAAGTAAAGCCACAAAACTAACACTAATTATTGCCATTAATTAACAGAAAAATGAAGATAACAAGAACAACTCATTGATAACAGAATTAAATGAAATTAATTCTAATTATTGTGTGAATGAATTTGCGAGTGAATGTGAATGAACATAAATTTTTTTATAGTTTAATGACAAACACAAATTAGCTGAAATGAGCCAAAAGAGAGCAGAAATAAAAAAAACTTTTTTGGCAAGTACACAAAAAAAATAATGAAAAATTTTCCTCATTATTATTGATAATATATATTATTAATATATAAATATAGTAAAGCGTTATCATAACAATTTCTTCATTAGAGGAAATCATGCAACAACAACAATAGAGTTTTCCAACATGGAAAACTTTTTTGATTGAAAAATTTTCACTTTATTTAATTAAACTTTTTTATTCTTTTTTGCTTACCTCAGAGTTTAAGGGAAATATAAAATTTATGAGAAAATAAATGATAGAACTGAGGGGGTTGGTGGTGTTGCTTGGTGCTTGAGTTGATTTGAGTGGGGAATGTGATAGAATAATTGAAAAAATTAAAAAATTAACAAACTTAAAAATTTAAATTTTTTTTAAATTTCAAAATTTAAATTTTTTTTAAATTTCAAAATTTAAATTTTTTTTAAATTTCAAAATTTAAATTTTTTTAAACTTCAAAACTTAAATTTTTTAAAATTCAAAATTTATATTTTTTAAAATATAAAAATTTAAATTTTTTAATTAAAAAATTCAAAATTTATTTCAAAAAATAAATTTTTAAAATTTTTAACTTTACTTTCAATATTTTTATAAATTTAAATTTCTATCCGTTTTAAAATTTAACTTTTTTTAAACTTCACAAAAATTTTAATTAAAAAAAATAATTTAATTTTTTTTTAAATATTTTAAAATTAAAATTTCAATAAATTCTTAGAAAATATATTAAAAATCCCACAATTTGTATATCACAACCCCTCCTTCAATTCACCTTGCATGACCCCATCCACTCAGAAATTATAACGAAAGAAGAAAATGAATATAAAAGTTTAGTCCAGTTGGTGTTGAAAAATGGTAAAATAAAGTAATAAAGGAGGATGGCAGAAAAATTATGGAAAGAAATAATTTATATATTTAATATATATAATGCAGTAAAAGAAGAAAATGAAATGAATTATTATTAAAAAATATATATACATTAAAATATAGAATTATCGTCTCTCTCGTAGGACGCAATGGATGCAACTTTGAATTTGTAAAATGAAATGAAATGAAAAAAGTTTAAAGATTTTTTTTAATTTTTCTGAGGGGAGAATAAAATAAATTTTTGTTCTTTTTATTTAAAATTATTACAAATTTTCTTCCCTAATAAGAATAAATATTTAAAGATGTGCTGGATGGTAGGGGACAGTGGGAACTTTTTGATGTTGAAATGGAAGCAAAAAATTGAAAAATTCAGCAATATTTGCCGACAATCTGCACAATTTCAACAGCTCAGGATTTTTTTGTGTAAAAAAATTCTAAAAATTCATACATTTAGGATAAGTCATTAAAAATTTGACACTGCCGAAAAATTTCATCAAAAAATTACAAAAATTTGCTTCCATTTTCCATGAAAAATTCTCAATTTCTCCACTTGAAAATTCAGCAACAACACAGAACTTAATTCTAGCTAAATTTCATTGCAAAATTCAGCTACAAAAACAGTCAAAAACACAAGTTCTCGAATCTGGTAATAACCCTTAATTTAATTCTTATATGGGGTAATAAATAACAAGAAATAATAATAAAATTGTGAAAACTACAACAAGAACCTCCAAGAAAGAAAAACTTTTTTTAACATTGAACAAGAAAAGAAAAGAAAATATTTTAAAAAGTTATTCATTTTTTAATTTTTATTATTTGTTGACATGAATTAGTTAAAACGACGGAAGATGAGGAAATATTACAACACAAAACATGAGTACCTCCCAATAATCCAATAATAATAAATGAGTTTTTGTTATTGCACATATACTCAGAGGGATTCGAGTGGTGTAAGAGGGAAGGCTGTGGGTCCATCACACCTACTATGACCCACTATTTACCTGATCTTCATACCGCTCGAATTTAAATTGAGGACTAAAATAGTGAAATTTTTTTTAAACAATTTATTTTTATGTTTTGTTGTAATGAATTTAATTTTAATGCTTTATGAAATGATGAATATCTCTGGTGTGACTTGTTGGACTTATGTTTGGTTTTTTGAGGTGCGTTGTCCTTGAATTTGGAACATGATAAGCACCTCAGTTCCTCATTAGAAGACGGAGTTGTAGATCTTATGGTTCAACTGCTTTAAAACTGATAATCTGAATTTTAGCATGCCTTAAGATCAAACTCTATGTCCCATCCTACTGTGAGGACTATTTTCTTAATTTATCGGATAATCTTCACTAGTTGCTCAGAATATGAATCAAAAAGTGTTTCAAAACCCCTCAGAAAATGAGATAATTGACTAAAATGGACAATCTATAGCGACCACCTGCTTAATAACCCAAACTAGGGTCAGATTAGATCCATCTCTAGATAAACTAAAGTAAAGAAGTTTTTCTTCAAAATAACGAGCAAACAAAAAATCATTCTGATTCCAACTAGTGCACTAAATCCACAAAAATCTTCAAAAAAATATGTCCACAACCAGAAAGCCCTAATTTTTATTATGTTGAATGAAATAAAAATTTTCATGCATAGTAAAATGAACACGATTCGTTCATCGTGTGACAAACAAAAAAAATATTCTTCATTTGTTGGGAGGTCCTAAAAAAACCACACAAAACAAACGCAAAAAAGAAAATCTAAGAAAATGAAGAAAAACTTCTCAGATCATCTGATGAAAACACGTACAAATCAAAGTTATTTTTTTCTATCGTAATTATTACTAATTAAATCTATATTAATATTAATATAACACAATATCTTTATCACAAGAAGAATGAAATGAGAAAACTCTATAAAATTAACTTAATAAGAACTAGATGTGTGTGTAAATAGGATATAAATGAAAAAAAGTTTTTTTTATACATAACTATAACTATTAATGACTACAATAATTGATGATGCATAATTATATATAATGATGATGATTATAATACAGATTTAATATTTGATATAGTAGAAAAAACAGCAAAGAAGTTTTTTTTTTCAAAAAATTGTCAAAATTTTTTTCAGTTCTTGATTCGGATTTTAGAGACTATTTTTAGGTTTATGACTAGATATTTTGATGGTTTAATGCTGTTTAGAATCTGTTATGAAAATTTATTGAAGATTAGGTTCACATTCACTAAAATGCTCTAATACAAGATCAATTGGACCTAATATGTAGAACTGAGAGTGATTAGAGTCAAATTGAAGACACTTACTAGGGTCAACCCCCTTAGAACCACAAAAAACACCACGAATTCTCTCTAAAATCTAAAACTTAAAAAGCTAGCACAATGCCCCAAAATATCTAGTCAATTCCGCTGACGAACAATATAAAACATAAATTATATGCTATAAAAACTAAGCCGGTAGCGTTATTCAGCCAAAATTATGCAAATTTCGTTCCAAAAAGTTTTTAGATAAAAATTAAAAAAAAATTGTAAAAATTATCTATCAGTCAAAAAGTTTTCAAGTAGAAATCGAGTTTGATTAAGAAGGAGCAAAAGTTTGAAATTTCAAAAAGAATCGGGCAAGTAGACAGGCAATCATTTTCAGGTTAAAAACAAGATTTTCAGGACCTTTTGATTTCAGGTTCAGAATTGAATTTAAAAAAATGTTTTCTAGCTTAGGACGGTCAGTTATTTCTGTCAGTTGATAAATTGGCAAAATTTAGGTTAAAATACCCAGAAATATTTACGGTAAGGTCTCAAAAATAAGATTTTCTATATTTTTCACAAGAAAATTTCAAAGTTTCTGAAAATTTCAAATTTTTTGTAAATTTTAACTTTTTGTAAATTTCAAATTTATTGTAAATTTCAAATTTGTTGTTTTTAAAAAAAAATCTAAAATTTGCTTTTTTTAGCTACAAAATCCATTTTATTGACCTTTTCACCTGAGCTGATACTCTAAGCTATTAGAACTAAAACTCTACAAAACCTAATTGCTCCTTTTTATCAAACCTAAAACCTGCATCAACATCTAAAAGTTTAATTTCCATTAGGCTAAATTAAAAATATAATCGATGATATATTTTCAATAAAACAACAGACAAAAAATATCCATCAACAATAGCTCCCTTCCAAACACACAAAACAAATGCAGTTAAATACAAAAAACGAGCAAACGGTACAAAACAAAATTCAAATGAAATAGCAAAAAACAAAGCGATGCCAGTTACTTTTATTTCTACTTCCGGAAGCCTTTTTCATATTCAAAAAAAAACCCACAAAATAAAATATGATATAGCATAATAATATAATGTGTAGGTACAAAAAGAGAATCCACAACAGAGAGAAAGATTGAAAAACAAAGAAATAAAAATTTTTTGAAATATGAATAAAAAATTGTAAAGGAACAAATTCTATTGATTTTTATCTAATTTTTTTGTTGAGTGAAGTTTTTTAGATGTTTAGTAGTTGAGTGAGAAATAGAATAGGTTGAGATTGTGGGAATAAATTGAGAGTAAGATGGATTTTTTTGGGGGATCAAGATTGATAAAAGCTGTTAATTTGAAAAAGTAACGAGCATATCTGATTTAAATTTAGTCAAAAATATGAAATATTAAGAGTCAGAGAATTATTTTTAATGCATTTTTGTAAAAACTAAGCATTTATCATTTTAAAGGCGGGTCAATCTAAAATCATATTTAGAATTTAAAAAAATTTAAAATTTAAAAAAAATTTTAAAAATTGAAAATTTTAAAATTTTAAAAATTGAAAATTTAAAAAATTAAAAATTTGAAAATTTTAGAAATTCAAAATTTTAAAATTCAAAATTTTAAAATTTTAAAATTCAAAATTTGAAAATTTTAAAACTTGAAATTTTTGAAAATTCAAAATTTGAAAATTTTAAAAATTTAAAATTTGAAAATTTTAGAAATTCAAAATTTTAAAATTTGAAAACTTGAAATTTTTGAAAATTCAAAATTTTAAAATTTTAAAGATTCAAAACCAGACTGACCCCTCATCTCTTGCAAATATAAGTTATCATAAGTGAATGACCCGTAAACAGTACATCGAGTATAATTCCCACAATATTTTACTCTCAATTTAATTCCAAACTAATCTCAAAACATCCAAAATATGCCGAAAATAGACCCCAAAATTATCATAACCAAAAAACCTACCGATACTTAAGCAAACAATGGGAAACTTCTAGAAAATTTATTTTCCATTTTCTCTGTGTCCTATTATAGATACTATGTCAGAGTTTATTGAATGAATAACAAGAAGATGAGAAGTTTTTACGTTTTCAACTAATATTGTATTTAAGCAGAGTGGAAAATTGTTTTGAAAATTCTTGTTTTGAAGGAAATTCTTCAAAAATACTTTCAACTTGAAATAATTTTCTTTTCAAGTCAAAGATTTTCAAACAATGCCATTTTTGCGGGTTTGAATTCATTGTGCAAGTCAATATACAAAATATTTATTAAATGATATTTCTATGGATAGAAATTGTGGATAGATTGGTAGGTGGTGTGAAAATTTTCTAAAAAATGAGAAAAATTTGAAAAATTAATGAAAATTTTAATATTTTTTGAAATTTAAATTTAGAATTTCTAAATTTTGAATTTTTAAATTTTGAATTTTTAAATTTTGAATTTTTAAATTTTGAATTTTTAAATTTAGAATTTTTAAATTTTAAAATTTTAAATTTAGAATTTTTAGATTTTGAATTTTTAAAATTTGAATTTTTAAAATTCAAAAAATCTTAATTTTTAGAATTTCTAAGATTTTTCACCACCTAAATTATTTTAAAAAACGTTTATTAATGAATGAAAAAGTCAGTAGAATTTACCTCAATAAGCATAAATACTACAATTAAATATATTTGTTTTTTCCCTCATATCACTCTAAATAAATATAACAATATATGACGATTACACTATAAATTAAATAATCTAATAAACTAAATAATTAGCGAGACACAAGAAGAATGAATTTATATGACATAATATATAATATATCTATATGAATTATCTATACTACAATTAACTGCTTCGTTAGTGAGAATTTTTATCGTTTATTCGTGCATCATAAAATATAATAAAGTTTTTCACATGCAAGTGAGAATTTTTTTTAAACATAATTTTCTGAACCTCCCTCGTACGATTTTTCCTACACAAAATACATAAAGTTTATCTTGCAAATGAATGCAGAAAAAAAAGAAAATTTATATGAAAAATTTTTATTAACTTACAAATTGTAAAAATTTCAGACAAACACAAAAAGTTTTCTCAGGAAGAAAATGATGAAAAAAATGAAGAAGATGGAAATTAAAGTGGTTCATGTAGTCGATGTTGTTGGGTCTAGTTAGGTTGAGATTTTTGAAAATTTTGTCTCAAAATGACCAAAAATGTCCTTAAAAAGAACTAAATTTGGACAAATTATTATTTTAAAAAATAAAATTTTAAAAAAATTCAAATTCCATCAAAAAAAATCTCCCAACCCCCCAAAAGCATCACCCACATGACCCCCAAGAAGAAAAATCTGCAAAGATGAAAAAAATCAAAGTTTATTGAAAGAATAAAAATAAAAATTTACAAAAGTAACTACAAAGAAAGTAGAAAATAAATTCAGGAAGCAAAATAACAAAAAACTACCAGAAATAAAGCAAAATCATTTTTTTCTGTTTTTTGCATACAAAATGAAAAACCGGAATCATATTATTTTTTAATTACCGCAAAATACCTCAAAAAAATCACAAAAAAATATTATGTTTTTTTTTCTTTAAGAATAACGAAAGAAATGATTTATGCAGATGTAATAGCTGGATTTAAAAGATATAAGAATACCCTCCGAGCTTATTATGCGCGGATGATAATAATAAGAGTCAAATTAATGATATATTGTAGAGACTTGAGAGGAAATTCTAGCACTTTTGCACCACACAAAATACAGCGAAATGCCAACGAGAATTTTCTTCAAGTGTCTGCTTAACTTGTCTACATGTACTGAGCATCACAACTAACTTTTTTTATACTCGAAAGATTCTTTTTTTGCAAGAGACGACAAAATAAATGCTGGAAGAGTTTTCTACCTAATCACATCTAATGATTGTATTTCTTATAAGATAAATGTAGTGAAAAGAAGAAAAGTAATTGCGGCAATTCAATTTGTATTTGAAGCATCAATAGATTTAGAGCTGAATTTTTTTATATATGATGATATATCTTTATATTGTGGAGGGGTTTGTGGGGACAAAAGGGATGTTTATTGAAAGAGATTGAGGTTAAGTTGCATTTTAATAATTTGTGAAACTTAAAAATTATGAATTTTAAAATCAATAATTTAATTAAGTTTCAAGAAATACTTTTTTAATTTTTTTAAATATTTCTAAAAAATTAACTCTGATTTAGTAATTTAAAAAATTATGTTTTCAAATTTTTTAAAAATTGAAAAATTTATTAATTTTTTGATTCCATTTAAAAATTCATTAATTTTCAATTTTTTTAAAAAAAAATTAAAAAATCATTAATTTACAAATTTTTTAAAAATTTAAAAAATCATCAATTTTCAATTTATTTGAAAATTTAAAAAAATCACTAATTTTCAAAAAAAAAATGAAAAAATTTAAAAATTCATTCATTTTCAATTTTTTAAAAAAAATTTAAAAAATCACTAATTTGAAAAATTTAAAAAATCATTTAGTTTTTAAAATTATTAAAAAAATTAAATTTTATAACAAAAAACTTTTGACATTGCGAGCCTCACTCTAACCAAAACAACACCTTTGCCTACCCAAACCCCTCAAGAAAAACTTATAAAATACCCCCATTTTTCTAGACATAAATCTTGTATGAATAGCTTCAAATTTTTTAAAAAACATCCATTTAAAATTCATTTTATAACAAAATGCTAAAGTTTATATTAGAAACTATTACGAATGTACCAGAAATTACTGCATAATTATTGTTCAAATCGTTTTCGTTCCTCACAATCATCAAGGCATAGATCAATACTGACAGTCAATCTAATTATATCGAAACAAGTCATTAAAATTATGATTGAAATCTTAATGGCTTCTTTTGAAGTTCAAATTATAAAAAAATACAAAATTGAATTTCAAATATCGACTGTCAAAACAGCAGTCAACGAAAAAAACTGCAAGGCCTTGAACTTACTGATTTTTTTCGTTATTTCATAAAATTCTAAAGATTTGTTTTAGTAAATATAATTTGTTTTAATACTCAGGAACATATGATTTCAAGGTAAATCAATAAGAAGATATTATGAAAATATAAACACAGAAAATACAAATTTTTTTCTCCGTACACGTGTACACAGACACAGAAACATAGGCCGTAATATGCGTGCATGTGTGAATTGCTATTATATAAATAAACTCTTTAGTTCTTCACAATGCAATATATATATTTACTGTATTTTAATAATAATCACAATTACAATGAAAATTACGATTCGATCGAGAGAGACTAAAAGATTCATTGCTGAACACACACAAAAAATAATAATATATAATTGCTTTATGACTTAATAAATGATTAGTAATAAGACTAAAATTATAATAAATTTTTGTGTTGTTTGAACTTTGAAAGATTTTTTTCTGTACCTCACACTGCTTAAAGTAATGTAAACATTTTATGAAGATTACGACGTTAAACTGATGTGTGACGTGAGATGTGTGGATGATGGGATTAATATGAGATAAATTGAGGTTCAATAAATATCTATAAAATCCAAAATTATCACACTGTTGACCATATGCCATACCGGTGTGGTTGATTGATGATTTGGCAACTGAAAAGACAAAACTTCAAGATTGAAGGTCGTGGGTTCGAAACCCAGTATGGCAACATTTTGTATGTTCAAAAATACAACTGGCAGCTTCTCAGATTTAAAGTAGTGGTTCAAGTTCCACCACATGCTTGTAGATCTAATTTCTATTCCTATGAGCTCATGCTAGACAAGACCATATCAATATATTGGTTAGATACCATACAATACCCCCTTCCTGACCCCAACCCTGTTAATTATCCACAAGTACTATCAAACATTTCAAAGTCTATTAGGCAATAAAACTCAAAATTCACCAACTCTTAATTGAATTCTATCAATCAACTCATCATCACGTCCCCTCAAAAATTCCTCTTAAAACAACTCAACAATGAACAAATCATTTAAACAAAAAGAAGAATTTTAAGAATAAATTCAAAAAAAAATCAAAGAACGACCTTCAGGTATTTCAACAACCTTTTGATGTCTTCATTGTGCAGTCTTTGAAGACTATTAAAATAATAATTTTTTTATTCCTCGCGCATACTTAAGTTTCTTTTTCGGATTGTCATTCTTGTACAATTCTCTGTGTTGTGCATACTGTTTTCCTATTTCACATACTGTATACCTTAGTTCTTTGCAAGTACAAATGTATAATCACAATTATTATAAATGAAATATTAAATTAAATTTTTTTTCTTGAAAAAAATGTTTTTCATTTCTTTGATTTACGCGCGCTGCTTTAAGTTTAGTCAAGTGTGAACTATTCTTCCTTAATAAAATACCTTAAAGTAAATAATTAATTATTTTAATTCAATTTTATTCGAATATTATTGTTTTTGGAGATGGGATCATCTTGGAGTGTTTGGGTGTTAGGTTTGGAATTTTTGGGGTACTTGAGAGTTATGAGCTGCAAAAGGCTGACTACCTTTAATGACCATAGGGTCCTCAAGTGCTCAAAAATCTCTAAAATGGATAACATTTACGTTTGTTGATGACATGACTAGAATCTATATTCAATTTCAAGGTCCTCAGTCTGAATTTCCCAAATTTTACTCACACTAAGCATCAAACGTCCAGAAATTCCCAAACCTTGAGACTTTATATCAACAAACAAACCCAAAGTGCTCCCATGATGATCACAAAAAAATACGTAAAATCACCTTTAACTTAAATCACAATTTAGCTAATTTTATTTCTGTTTGAAAAAACTTTTAGTTCTTTGCTTAATATTTAACGTCTTCGTTTTTACAGTAAATTTGTAAAGGAATCAATGATAAAGAAAATGTGTTATTTAGTATAAAAATGTTTTTTGTGTACCTTCAATAACTTAATTTAATTAAATTTCTAATATATTATTTAAATGTTAGTGAAATAGTGAAAAATAATTCGTAAGACCTTGGCACTTCACGTTATAATAATGAAAAAATAAAATTTAAGAAAGAAAGAAATATATAGGACAGACTCAGGGGTGGATTGATTGGTGTGTCTTGGTTTTGGGGTGGGGTGCTAGATATCAGAGGCTAGGATCGGGTTCAAATCCCATCAAACAAACTCTAGAACTAAGATCAAAGCCACAAGGGGATCATATGGGGTTTAAACTACCTCAAAGACATTTTGCTCCTCTAAAAATCCATGAACGGCGAACAGTTACGTCAAAACAACCTCCATGGACACTAGAATCCCAAAAGACATACTGTAGTGCACCCCATAACAACACCAAGAAACACCAAGCCCAAAAATCTACAGCGAACATGTCGATTCGCAAAGTTTATTCTTTATCAATATAAAAAGTCACAAACCGAAGTGTCATGGTCACTGCTTAACATATATTATAAATTATCCTATCCAAAATAATAATCTTTTGCTTCTAGTTTCCTTCCTTCATCAGCAATGAATTATGAACATTTAATTTTTAAGTTGAAATGCGCTTTTTGAGATAATTAACTAATTTAAGGCTAATGTAGGAAATAATATGCGTATAATTAATATTAAGGCAAGAAATTGATGATAATCGTATCGAAGCATTTATTAAACAAATCCTCTGTGTAGTTTGTGACTAACCAGAAATTTTTCACATTTTAAGATTTTCGGATGACAAAAATTCCCGAAAATCTCAAAAAGTTTTTTGCACATTTGCGTAGTTTTTTAAGCATTTTATACACACACAGCATAAAACATCACATAATGTAGACCTTAAACATTTTATAGTTTTATATCTTATTGCTTAACATCCATAAATTGTGGATAAATTCTTTTTCAAATACAAATTTAATTAAAAACATGTGTGAATGGAACAATTTGTGTAAGATTCGACGAATAAGAATTGCTTGAATGACTTTTTTTGCTCTATATAAAAACGAATTTGAAATTAATTGGCAATAAATAATAAGAGAAACATAAAGAATGGCTATATTTAAATGATGATAATTGGCATGGATATAATGTGAAAATTGGCTTTTTGATTCACGATTTGGAATTAAAAATCATTGAAAATTTAAAATAAATATATAACTTTAAAAAATTTTAAAAAAAAGTTGAAAAATTGAAATTTTTAAAAAATTTAAAAAATTAGAAAATTTGATTTTTTAAATGAATTAATAAAATTTTCATTTTTTCAACTTTTATACTTTAAAAAATCTCAAAATCTAAAAATTTCAAAATATTTATTAATTTTAAAAAATCAAAAATTTAAAAAAAAAACTTAAAAATTTTGATTTTTTTAAATGAATTAATAAAATTTTCAATTTTTTCAACTTTAAAAAATATCAAAATCTAAAAAAACTCTAACCTCAAAAGAATATTTGGCATAATCTCGAAAGTGTTACTGAAGCTTAAATGTAGCCATCTACAAACAAAACACTCGAAAAATTCCACTTTTTTAAAAATACTTTCCTGTTGATTTTTCATTGAATTTTAAATTTGTTCAAAACAGAAATTAAAAAATAAAATTCAAAAGAAAAGTGAAATCTTAAAAAATAAAGCACATGTGATGAACTAATTGATGTTTGATCTTTTTAACATTTAAGTCACACGATATGGTCCGTGGAATGGGTAACTGAAACAAGCAAGATGATGTAAAAAAAATTCTTTAACAAAAAAAATACCAAAAAATGTGACCCGAGTTTGCGAAGAGAAAATAATAAGCGAAAAAAATTCGGAATGGCAAGCCAAAATATGAAAAACTGCTGGTTTGTGGACCAATCGAAATTTTTCTGTAAATTAATTGTGTTGAATGCGAATTAATTAATCTAAAAAAAATATGAAAATTATGAAAGAAATTCTTTTGTATGAAAAATAAATTACTTTCCATACACACACAGAAATTTATTATTCAAATAAGACATTAAGACACATAGACACGCGAAAAATGAAATCATTTGTGGATGAATTTGTAAATTTAAGTGATAAATGAGAAAATATTTTTGAGCAATAATGGAAATATTTGTAATAATTCGGAAAAAATTATCAATTTTTCAAATTAAAAAATTAATTGAAATTTAACTGTAAATTTTTATTTCATTGAAAAAATTTAAATTTTAGAAAAATTTTGAAAGTTTTTAAATAAAAAATTCAAAATTTTTCTAAAATTTCTAACAATTCTTAAATAAAACTGCAAAGGTTCCGACAGAAAAAACTAAATTGATGTAAAAATATTCACAAAAGTTGACGAAAATGACTAAAATTTTGACAAAATTAATAAAAAAATTAAAAACCATCAAAGCCATGAATTTTTAAATGTAATTAGGCTTAAAATTTGTGAAATTTAAATGAAATTTACACCCCAAATTTTTTTTTATTTGTAATTAGTGGTAGTAAATTAAGTAGATCATTAAGAAAAATTTAAAAAAACTCATTCAAGGATTTTAAGTGTTAAGAAAATATTAATCAACATTTAATGCATGTCACTAAACAGTGCATGTCAATTGTAATTTTTATGAACAAAATGAGAAGAAAAGAATGCGAAACAAAATTTAAAAAAAAAATATGAGAGGAAATTTCATAGAATTCGATTGACGATTTTTTGTATGATGAGAAAATAAAAATCTTAAATAAATTAATTATTAATCGTAAAAATATGTGAAAAATTCACTAATTGAGAGATAAATAAAAATGCTGATCAAGAAAAAATATTAAAATATTACTGAATCAATAAAAATCAAATCAGAATAGAAAAACTAAATGAAAACTGTCAAAAAATTAAAAAATAATGAGAAAAAAATTGAAATTTGTATTCACTCTTAAATGACAACCTACGAAACTTTATATCAGCCTGTTGGTAGTCAAAATGGCTAACTTCACGTTGGTTTAAAGCTTCCAAGAAAGAAAAATAAACCATAAAAAAATAATCAGCCAGGGGGTGGTTACTCGAGTATAAACTAGGGTAAACTTCAAATAAAAACATGAACATCGCTTTTGACACCTTAGACCAGAGCTTTAAGTCGATTCAAACTTTGTATGGAGTCGAGTCGACTTTTCCATACAAAATTCGAGTCGACTTTAAGCTATGCCTTAGAGTATACACAAGAGACCAGCCTCAGATGGTCAAAAAATAAGCAAATAATTAGAACTACTAATTGGACGTTTTAAATCAATACTACAACTAAGAAAAAATCATAAAACTTACTATAAGTCAAATTTAAAGTAAGATTACAACATCATATGAAAATTACGAAAAATCATAAGAATAAATATTTTAAAAAAATTCATGATAGTTCCAATAGCAACATTTCTAACATCTAAATGGTTAAATAAAAAATACTAAGTGTGTAGAATTATGAATATGAACATTAAAACCCCAACAAATAAATCCTCGTCTCAAGTATTCAGCCAAGGTTGATGAAAATTTCATAAATATCTGAAAAAGAATTACAGAATTTGTAAAATAAAGTAATAATTATCATCCCTTGGTAAGTGTATCAAGATAATCTGAACTATTTTTATTCAAAGATTGTTCAACTTGGACAAAATTTGGGTACACAACTCATCAGACGATAAATAAGCTATGATGTCCAAAACACATCAAATCCTAGCAAATTCGTCTAAACTTCTCTAGCAAAAATAACGCAAAAGTCTAAAATTAAACAACATGTATTGAATGTGACTGAATATGGAAATTTAAGTGCATCAAAAAAAGTGAGTGAAAACTTAATTAAAAATTTAACAAGAATCGAAGACTGGTTTGGCTAAAAACAATACTTCTAATAATTTTCTTCACGTTTTTTGTGCTTGCATGAATTTAAAATTGATAAATTGAATTTATAATCCTTAAATATATTTAGCGAAATAATATGAAAATTGTGCGATGAGGTGATATTTATATCTAATAGGAAAAAAATGAGAAAATTTTGGTGATTATTATTTTTGTGGGTGTCGTGAAGACATCCAGGTATTCAAAATTTATTGAATTTTAGTTTAATTAAAATTTAAAAAAATTAAATTTTTAAAAAGTTTTGAAATTTTTATAAAAATTTAATAAAATTTAAATTTTTTATAAAATATTAAAAAGTTTTCAAATTTTTATATAATTTTAAAAAATTCAAATTTTTTAAAAATTTAAAAAATTCAAAACTTTAAAAAATTCAAAAGTTTTTTAAAATTTTAAAAAATTCAAAAATTTTTAGAAATTTAAAATTTATATAAATTTAAATTTAAAATACTGAAATTAAAAAATAAAAACTAAACCATTCAAAATTTCAAAAAACTAAGTCTCCAAAAAAACAGCAAATTTCGTTAATTTTCCAAAAAAAATGAAAAATCTGGAAAATTCCCAAAAAACCATGTAAAAATTGACAGAAAAAAGTCGTGTAAAATCAAAACAATGCCATCAATCAATAATGTTCAGTAAAGAAAATTTAAAAAACTGTAAAAATAAATTTTGCTGAATAATTTTCGTTCACATTAATTTTTATGGATTCTAAAGAAAATCAGCATAGCTTTCTGCTTATACAATTTAAAGAAAATTTAAACATAAAGTATTGAAAAATAGCAAATTAGTCAATTTCATTTATTCAATGTCATTGATGTCAAATCTCCCGTTTATTATTGTTCACAATGAAAATGTTGAATGTGATTTATTTTGAGTTATTCTGGTGAACTTGAGGATGTCCAGAAACTTTTTTTGTGTTCGATGTTTGAAAATTGTCTCTTCATTTTTGACCTCTCATCCTCATTAACTGTCATTTATTAATTCAAAGTTAGGTCATTGTCTTTCACATCCATCTACCCCCCTTCTATCAAAATTGGATGTCAAACAACCCATAAATGTCTAAATCAAAATTCAAATCCCACCCAAATGTCTTCAAAAATTGTCTCAAAATTTTTATAGTAGAAAATTCAATCACTGCCGATAGAAACAAACAGCTAGTATTAACATCACTTTTCAATGTGATCAATAGTAATCGATGTGGTCAAAACTAATTGATATGAAATTTTTAGCAACAATTTTAAATGTTTTTTAAATTTAAGCTATGAAAAAAAATTAATAAATGTGAAATTAAATTGAGTAAAAAAATTAGACACTGCCGCTGATATATATGAAAATTTAATGAAAAATCTGTATTATTTTGAAAAATTAATTCGATGTCGATTTAAAAAAATTGGAAAAATTTAGTAAATAAATTGAATACAATAACTAAAGTAATAAATTAAAATGCAGAAAAATAGGATATAAATTCAGTAAGACCGTTCTTTAGACGCACACACATAAATTGAACATGAAATGATTAACAGAAATATGCCATTGAGGGTGTCGATACTGGATGAGATGAGTGAGATGGAAAGTTTTTTGGGGAAAATAAAGTTTGGAATTTTTTGGCAGATTTTTTTTAAAAATTTCCATTTTTGATCGAATTTTGTCCATTTTTGGTCATTTTCGGTAAAACTTTGCCATTTTTGATTAAAATTTGATCAAAAATTGATTTTAAAATTTAAAAAAAAAATGAGTAAAATGTTGACCATTATAATAAAATTCAGAATATTTTTAAATCAACAACGGAAATAAAATAATCAAAAAATCTGTCAAAAAATTTAAAAAATTATTTTTTCTCCACGCGAATCTGAAGCAAAATGTCACAAAAATTGTCATCAAAATCCACAGCCAAGGCTGATCAAAGGCACTTCCGACGAAAAATAAATTTAACAATCCAATTTAAAATTACAAACTTCTATTCCATTTCTACGAAATTCACTCAATTTGTGCCAAAATAAATAATTTTCATTCACCGAAAATTCAGAAATGTTAAAAGTTTAATTAAACATTGCGTAGGCATTCATTTTCATCGTGAATTAAGAAAAATTTTCCATCTCATTCAAAACAAAATAAAATTCTTGCGAAAACAAATTCATTTAAATTTCAACACAAAAGTTAAATAAAACACACACACATAAAAGAAGAGAATAGGCTGAGAATGTAACAAGAATGCACACAATTTTTCATTTTGGAATATTTTTTGATGAAGAAATTAGAGACTGAAATTGAGGAGACTTACTATACACGAAAAAAAATACATACTAATTAACTAACAATTTGTGAAAATGTGTTAGGAAAAATATTTGATCGCAAGACACAATAAGGAATTAACAGAAATTTTTTAGTGATAAGTGTGAATTTCTATGGCAATGTATGGATAATGAATGATGATGATGACTTTTTTTACATAAAAATGAATCAAGAATTAAATTTACTAAATTAAAATAAATTAAATTAGGAAGTAAAGCAAATTTTTTTAGTTGTTCTGTAAAATTTCGGGAACCCCCCTTATTAGCTCCCCATCCCATTAAGTACATTGAAATCTAACTCATCTAACTAAATTCATAAATTAATTCAAAATTTCTAATAACTAAAATTTACACAACTTTCAAAAAAAAATATTTCAAAAGATTAAAAAATTTAAGGTGTAAGAAATTATATTTAAAATTTTTATAGTAAAAAAATTCATAAGTTAGGCAAAATTAAATTTTTTTCTATACGGTTCATTAAATATTAGGAATTTAAATATTTAAAATTGATAAATTAAAAATAGATTAGAAATCTACCGATGCATGAAAAAATAAAAATTTGAATCAGAAAATATCTTTAAAAATTATTTTAAATCTTCAAAATTTAAATCAGTGTACAGAATAAAAATTCAAAGTTGTAAATTCTAATCAACTAAAAAATCTGTAAGGCAAAATTCCAACAAAAAGGAAAATTATTTCAAAATTAAAAAAATAGGAATTTAAAAAAATCCAAAAATCACACACAACAAATATTTAAACCCAAAAAATCAGAACTTATTTTTTGAATTTAAACTGCATTTAAATGAAGCTTTCAACCAAAAAGAAAAAAAATAATAAAATCAAAAAAGTCAAACTACAAGAACAGCCAGAACATAACATCGCATTCACAATCATATCATCCATCAACCAGTGGCGTAACAAGGGGGGGCGACTGGAGCTACGGCCCTGGCCCCCATCTAAAAACTCAAAAAATATATTTATGAGGGTGCAAATTTTAGATTTGTCCCCTTGCGATAGAAACCCTTATTACGCCACTTCCATCAGCCAACATCCATTCGCACTGTAATCACCTTTCTCATAATTATTTTTAATCACATATTTCAGTTCCTTTTATCATCCTCATTGATCCCTTACACGCAAAAAATTAATATGTCATCTCATATCTCATTACGTCATCAAAGACGTAATCGTTTTTATCGTTTTTATTGTAAATCATTCATTAATCCATTCATATCATGCACATCATGCACAATTTTATGATTTCTTCATCACCATTTTAAACCTCATTCAACATTCGTAATCATTCATGAATTTTTATTTAATTTAAAGCCATTGAGTTATCACCATAACCACCAGTCATTCACTCATAATTACAAGCTACTCACTTGAAATAAGGCTTAACTCATGCAGATAGTCAGCCTACTCATAATATTCATCACCTTGTCACTCATATCATTTTTGTGTTATTTTTGAATTTTTCGTTAATCAAATTTTGAATTTAAAATGAAAAATTTTCATTCAGCTTGAAACTTTTAATGACAATTAATACGAAGAAATGTGATGCGATTAAAAAAGCTAAGAAATTTGGTTACTTTAAGGAAAATTTGTTGATTATAGATGGAATTTTTGTCGGGGTAAATTATTTTTTTGGGTACAATTTATTGGTTATTACATCGCTGGCTACTTGAATTATTGCAAAGGGCTAGGGTGATCATCTAATTTTCATTAAAATACAGGAAATGAAGGAAAATTTAAAAATTAATGAAAATTTTCTTTAAAAAAAATACAAGACCTGGAACAAAATTTCCAAATTTATACATGACAGTGTTGAAATATACAGGACTGTCCGTTAATAAACCACGCAGATGGTCACAAATTCATAGCTAGAAATCAAGTTTTTAAGTTAAATTGAACTAAATTGAAAAATAAAGTATTATGACCTGGTAGTTGCCAAAGATAATATCAGGTCAATGAATCTTCACCAAAACTTTCAAGCCATAACATAAATTCTTCTTAATTACTTTAAAACTTCAACATTCAATGAAATTATCCAAACTCAATAGCCCCTAGAGGAATTTTCTAAATTAGCATAAACTATCAAAGCAAAAATAATTTAAATACCATGTTCTCCTCATTGATCTTAGAAAAGCAATCAATCCTTCATAATAGACATAACAAAAACATTTAAAATACCAACAATAGAACATAAGGCTCGTAAAAGTATCGAATTACAATCCACATTGCAATTTCTTTTCTATTTTAACCCCTTCCGATAATAGACTGAGAGTTTATTAACTTCAAATAAGAAGCAGGCACCGCTGCCGATGATGAAAGGCGGATACTTTCTTTTGTGTTGACATAAAAATTTTTTATGATCGATTTATTTCATCCCTGTAATTAGATGTATAAAATTGCATTTAAAATTCAATTGACTCACTCTGTGATGCATGAAAAAACTTCCAAAAAAATATGGGCTGGTTAAAAAATTTATTAGCGGGGTCCTTTTTTGTATTCGAATTGAATTACAATGAATTTTTGAAGAAAAAAAAAATCAATTGAGAATGAAAATTCATCATACGATGAAAAAAGTTTTTTAATATTTGATAGTATTTACCCAGCAGATCGGAAAATTCAAATGAGGTGGAAAGAAAAGGGCAAACAAAGACATCAAAAAAATTTCTTTAATTTAGTTTTTTTTGTACTTTGAATGATGAGATTTGGAGTGAGTTGGAAGGTTAAGGGCGCATTTTTGGGATTTTTTTGGGGTATCTATTGACCCATTCTAAGCAATGAAATTAAATTAGTATCGATTCATAAATTCAGAAAAATTCAATTTTTTCAAATTTTGAGAAGTATTTAACTAAAATTCTATATGCAAGCTACTTGATTCAGGAACAATCTTAATTATTGGATGTTAGTTCTTTAAAAAACTGATTTTTAGGAAAGTCAGGCTAGAAAAGTAACTATTTTTGAAGTCAAGATACCATGCACCTTGTCCTTCTGACTACGTCACCCTACTGGACTGAACCCTAAGACCTAAACCCCCATAATTTTCATAAAACTTCTAAATATCCTACAAAGATCCCATAGCCCCTCACATATCAGTCCACTTAAGCAACAATATCAAGCAATCCACAAATCTCAACAATCATCCTCAAAATTCAGACACCAAGTCATTCAAACTCTTCAAAACCTCACAACCATCTCCAAAAAGTCAGCTCAAGAATAAAAAAGTTCTTTTGTTGCTTTTTTATTCTTTTCATGTTCCTCAAACGCAGGTTGTGAGATGGAAAATTTAAATAGCCTGCGAGCAATTTCTCATCTTTTGTACTCCTTTAACTCGCTTCGCTCGCTTGTTTACGTAATCTTAAATTCCTTATTCCTTGTTATGTAAAGAATGAGCAAATTTTATGTTCTTTAAACCCCACGCTACTCACAATTTTTATTCAATGCTTTGTGTTTGAACAAAAAGAGAAAATTTCAATAACAGCGATACGCTGACGGTACATTGAACTATATCGAGAAATAAAATAACAATTAAATATTTTTTTTCTCTCCTGTTCTGTTCGTTATTAGATTTTGTTCTATTGCGGTAATAAAATAGTCTTGAGGGGTTTGCTTTAGCTCACTCTTTTGTGTCTTGCATAAACTGATTATTTTTTACTGTTATTTTATTATTATTTTTTTTCAATTGCAATTGTGGATTTACTGCGGGTATTGTCTATGAGATTGATTGGATTTCGAATTGAAATATCGAAAAATAGCAAAATATATAAATAGATGTAGAGATTGAACAGATTCAATAATTGCTTATTTTGGAGATATTTGAGAAGGAGCAATGTGGTTAAGTCTGTGACTGGAAGACAAGCTGGCTTGCTTGAAAACTGCTTTTAATATCAATTTTACTGAATTTTTTGGAAAACTAAATATTTTATTTATTCAAAAAATTTTAAAAAATTTAAGTTTGATGAATTTTTCATTTCTAGAATTTTTGAGATTAAAAATTAACTTCTTGAAAAAAAATTTATTTTTAAAAATCGTACAAATTCGTTAAATTTGAAGTAAATCACAAACAAGTGAACCCCAAAAAAAAGTTTAGTCAAAGAAATTTATTTCAACACAAAAATTCCATCAAAAATCAACAAACTGATATAAAACTGCTGAAAATGTGAGACGATTCAATAAGAATCAAATGCTTTGAGCATTTAAAAATATTTTATTTAAAATATCAGTTAACATTTTTTTTTATTTCCTCGCAATTTTCATGAGGAAGAAAATTTTTTGGTTTCAAATTTTTTAAAAATTTCTTCAAAGTTTATTTGAGAAAGAAAGAAAAGAAAACTCGGATCTGTGACTGTAGTTGGTAAGGCAAAAAAGGAATGAATTTAGAAATTTCGCGTAATTTTTAGGATTTGTATAAAAAATAATAATTTTTGGTGTTGTTTTGGATATTTTTTTCGGTGTTTTAGGATTTAAAAAATTAATTTGTAAAAAATTCAAAATTTTCTTAAAATTCTAAGTGTAGTTTTTAAAAATTGAGACAAGATTTCAAAATTAAATTGTTTTCAAAATTTGAAAAAAATTAAAAATTTTGGAAAATATTCGACAAAAAAATTGAAATTAAAAATTTAGTAAGCTCATACCTGTGACAGTAGAATGTAAGAATCGATAAGATACGAAAAGTAAATTTTGTGTATAATTTGGCAATTTGGATTAGGATACGTACTCATAGCTATTTGGATAATGATAAGTTACTGTTGGTAAGGTCAAGAACCCGCGTGTGAATTACGATAAGTGTCATTCGAGTTGCTCTCGATAATCGCATGTGTGATAAGAAAATAGTTGTCATAAAAATTCAAGCTGAATGGGAATTTTTTTACTTTGAATTTTCATAAAAATCATTTTTTCTCACATTCATGAAAAATATCATGCAGACTTAATAAAAATGGAGTAGCTTATAAGAGGACTTGATAGTAAGAATGGTAAATCTGATAATATCAAATCTGTATACGACAAATCATCCTAGTATGTACAAAAAAGTAAATAAATCACTACAAATGAGGGATATGAAGAAGATTTATAGGTAAAAAGTTGACTAAGGTCAATTTTATCATAATATCAACGCAAAAATAGCAACTATTTCAAAAAAAAATTAGAACATCAATCAAGTCCTCTTACGGGTCGTTCGCAAATTATGTCATGCTTTAGAGGGAGGGGGGTATAAGAATTTGTGAGAAGGGGGAGGGGGGTCGAAAATGTCGCTTTGGCTTGACGTAATTTGCAAACGACCCCTTATAAAACATACTTCAAAGTAAATTTCTCAAACCAAAACCTGAGTTGTTGCTTCTAATTTTTGCATAGCAACATCTCATCTCCAACTTAACGACATTGAAAAAATCTTTAGAATTATTTCTATAGAAAATTAATGAATATCATCATCATGACATAATTAAAGAGTAATATTAGTAATTAGTGTTAATAATAATAACCATAAGATATATTTAGTAATAGTAATTAAGGACGCATATGGCAAGTATGCAACTTTGTAGAAATAAAAAAGAAAAAAGAAAAATCAGTCGCATTTAACGCACTTTAATCGCCCCTTTTTATAAGTTTTTCATTCACTTTCACACAAATTTTTAACCAAATAATCATGCTTAAAAGTAGAAAATTTAGGAATTAGTTTTAGAAAATCGAAGAAAAAAACACGAAAACCTCATCACGATTTAATAAATTTAAGCATTATATAGCTTACATACTTATAATTAGCTTCAATACAAATAAAAAAAATCACATACAAAAAAAATTAATATTTTATCTATTAGTTTGATGACATAACGACATAACCTCAACACAATAATAAGTTTTGTTTTAAGCAACTAAATAAATGTTTCTCACTAAATAAATCACTATTAGTTAATAATTACAAATTTTTATCCTTTTTCATTGAGAGTACAAATCTTTATTAATTTTATTTTCTTGTGTTTAAAGATATTTAAGAAAAATTTAAATGAGATGAAAAAAGTATGGTGGGAAAAAACTTTGATTTAAATTTAAAAAATTGAAATTTTGAAAAACTTTAAAAATTTAAAATTTTAAAAATTGAAATTTTAAAAATTTGAAATCTTGAAAATTTGAAAGTTCAAATATTTGAAATTTAAAAAATTTTTAGTTTTAAAAAAATTTGAAATTTTGAAATCTAAAATTTTGACATTTAAAAAACTTGAAATTTAAGAAATTTAAATTTGAAAAATTTGAAGTTTAGATTTTTTTTAAAAATAAAATAATCTAAAACATTTAAAAATCAATTTTTGGCCAAAGAAATTTTTTTAAAATTTATAATCAAATCTTAATTTTGGAGCACTTTAATTTTATTTTTTAAAAACACAAAGCTTATGAAAATTAAAAATCACAATTTTTAGTTAAAATAACTCACCTCCTTATTTCCTGCATCTTTTTTTCTCTCATTTTACACACACATATAGTTTAAATTTTATTTAGTAAATTTTTTCGTTTGTTATTAAAGAAATCGAGTTTATTTGATTTTTTCATTATATTTTTAAAACAAATATCTAAATATATTTTATTTTAGTCTAAATATATATTTAAAATGCAACTTCGGGAAAATATGCGAAGCTATTATTATGGAAATACTACAACAAAATAAAAAGAGAAATGTTTATTCCTTAAGAAAAAAATAATAATAAATTTACTTATCCATTTTTGAACATAATGATTGATTCTAGCAGGAAACTGAAAAGTAAAATTTTGACAAATAAAAATTAAAAAATTGAATTTTCAGATTTTTTATGTAAAGTTCTCATATTTCATAAAAAATTTGAAAATTTCAACTTTTTAAAAAAAAGTAATAAAATTGAAAAATTTTAATTTTTTTAAATTTAAAAATTAAAAAATAGAAAAATTTTAATTTCTTTTTTAAATTTGAAAATTAAAAAATTGAAAAATATTTATTTTTTTAAATTTGAAAATTAAAAAATTGTAATTTTTTTAACAAATCAAAAATTAAAAAATGAAGATTTTTCAAGATCTTTTGAAGTTTGTCTGTCCCTTGTTATTAACCAAACTTTTTAACTTTAATGTCATTCCTGCTAGGATCAACCAACACCCAAAAAAAATCCACTTTTAGAGACAATTTTATTGCATAAAAATGAAAATCATTACAAATCTTTACCTCGTTTATAACATAAATCACAATATTCATTATAAATATTTTATCTACTTATGTTGAGACATCACATAGACACATACATACACACATACAAACAAAAATCCTGATTATGATAGAAATGCAAAGTCTACCTTAGAACTTTTTTTTCAATAATACTTTTTAATAATATTTAATACATTATATGTGAAATGAATACTTTGTACCTTCTTATATAAATATACACAATTTTTTCGCTCCTATTTAGACATTACGTTGTCGTGTGTACTTGACATGAAAATTAATTTATATAACAAAATAATTGTTTCGTGCATAAACACGTTATTAAAGAGTTTTTCATTATTGTCAGCTTTTTATTAATTAATTAACAATTAATTTTGTAATTTAAAATAAATATCTATGAAATAATTAAATTTTTAACATGAAAATTCTTGTGTTGTCATGCAATTTTCACATAAATATTGAATTTACAAAATAAAATTGTGCGTAAAATGCGAAAAACAAAAAAAAATATAAAAAAAATTTCATCCCAAAAAATCGGCAGTAAAAAAATAAAATTAATGATGTTGAAGCTTCTCAATTGAAGATGTTTCAATTATCATCATTGCATTGTGTAATTTACGGCTAATTGATTGGTAAATCTCATCTCATTAATTATCATGAGATTCCTTACCATAGCAACAACTAGCAACTCAAAAGAAAAATACATAAAATCAACCACAAATCATGAAATATCTCTCAGACAAAAGAAAAATAATTAAAAATACTGAACATAAATTCTTCTTATACATAAATTCAATTCCATTAACTTTTAAATTTTTGTAGCAAAAAAATCAGAGATTGCATTTTTCACATACATACAAAATGAATTCTTAAAATAAGGTAAATTTTACTGTAAATCAAAACAAACCCGAGCTGCACATCATAGCAATAGCAGTCTCATGGTATGTTTGCCATGTTACAGTCATTGCCATGATGTGACGATCAGGAAATTATTTCCGAAATGAATGTTGGAGGAAGGAGGTCATGAATTATTGGACAATTGATTAGGTCTGCATATATGGAGCATGGGTACATACCCAAAGAGGGACCATACCATCCCTACCCCTACTCGATTCAAATACCCCAAAATATATTTAAAATTGGGATTTTGGAACCAAAAAACGTGCATCACGTACTCACAATTCACAAAAATTCTTGACCTTCATCCCTCTCACATTCATTTCTTGTATCTCTTCAAATTGACTTTTATAGAAGAAAAACAAATCGTAACTCATATTAACCATAAACATTTAACCCAAAAATAAGATGAAGAAACTTATCTTCTTAATAATAAAAGAAATTCATAACTGAAATAGCCATCAATAGTATTTTGATAGATGCTCTATAAATAATTCATAAGATGATGTACACAATTTATGGTGAAAATATGAAAATACAGAAAAAGGGAGAAAATATTTTTGGGTATGAAGTTAGTGGTTGTGGAGTCAGAGTTGGGGTTGATGGTGATTTTTGAGTTAAATTTTGTAATTTTTTGGGGGACCATGTGTCAAATGGAAGTCAAAAATTGAGCGGTATCTTAATTTTGTGAAAAAATATTTTTAATGTCCCCAAACATGATGATCTGAGTTTAAGGGTGACTTTTATGATATAATCAGCTGGGATGTGTCCAGAACTTTTTCGTTTCCAGAGGGGAGTTGATGACTAACCAACTTATCCTTGAATATACCCCTGCGTACAAATTCTTTCACTTTTTAATCCAAATCCTTCAATTAGTATCTACTTCCAACTCTACAACCCCCAACTCTGCCCCAGACTCTCCAAAAACCAAAAGTCACAAAAAATCAAACCCAAAAAAGAAGAATGAAAATTCCTCAAAAAATTATTTCCATCGAAACTTTCTCCCTCAGTCATTCATGACACCTCGACAAAAAATCTAAAAAATCATTCAACTCAAGAGAGAAAATAATATTTCATGTCAAAGTGCTCTCCATTCAAAGTGTGAGGTACAAAAAAAAGTTTAAAAAAAGTTGTTTGTTGACAAACAATCGAGTGCAGTACAAAGAATAAAGAAAAAGTTTTTTCCATTTTTTTTTGTTTTGAGATGTTTTGCTTTATGAAGCATTTTTGACATGAAAGTTGTAACTTTATTGACTTGCTCGATTGACTTGAAAGCTTGTTGGAGGGAAAAATGATTTTTGATGAATTTTTTGGCTTCTTTTTGGTGGATTTTTTGGATGAGGATGAGGTGCGGGAGGTTGGGGAAATAATGGATGATTTTTTATAGGTTGAGATGAATTTTTGATGAAATTTATTTTTTTGGGGTCGTTCAAAAATGACGTCCATCGAAAAATGAATTTTTAGAACCTTTTTTATGAAATTTTTATACAAAAATATTCTTTGGACTGTAACTCAGCTCCAAAACCCCCCACATCCCCTAAATTTTTCAAGTCACTAGTCAACGACCCCTTTAAGACCACCACAAAAAGATCAAGTCACCAACCTCCCTCAACAATTCACCACACACAAAAATATCTCTATTATGTTCAAATAATTCAAAAAAAAACCTCATCAAAACTTTTTTCAAGAAACTTAACTACAATAAATAATAACAGTAATAATATATAATGATGATAGTAAACTAACTACAAAGCAGACAGTATAAAATGTAACAAGTCCCATGAGTGAAATAAAAAAAGCAAGAAAGCTTTTTCATTTTTTTCGTTATCGCAAAGAAAAAAGAATTAAGCTGAATGGAAACTTGAGAGTTATTTATATCGTAACATGCTGGCAGTGGATTAATTGTAATGATTGTGGTAGCTTAAGACAACATGAATAAGATTTTTTTTTCACATACAAGACAGTTAAAAGCATAAAGCATATTTTTATTGCAGAGATATAGTTGGAAATGAAAAGAATGAAATAAAAATAGACACAGATGACTCAAGAGGATGGAAAATGTGTGGGGTTTGGAGTGGTTTGGTGAATTTTTGGCTATGGATGAATGTTGAAGCTGTAATGGATTTTTTGGCAGACTTTTTGTTAGCTTTTGCTCTTAAAATTCAAGAATTTCGTGAAATACAAAAGTTGATAGCTATTTTGAAGTTTTTGGGTACCAGGAAGGTTGCTGAATTGAAAAATTGCCCAAAATTTGAAGAATTTGTTTAAATTTTTGAGAATTTTTGAATTAAGCTCCATTCTTATCCCAAAATGTCTAAAATTCGACAAAATATCTTAAAAAATAAATATAGCATCCATAGCTACATCAACTTATACCTCACCACCCCCCTTACCCCCCACCTCTTGATCATCATCTCCACACATACAAAAAGAAAACCTACACAAAAAAAATCACATAAAAAGTAAAAATACCTATGACATGAACACTATATTGTATCTAGTATGTAATGATAAAGCTAAGAGAGAAAAATGTGAAATATGACAAGATATAAAAAAAGAAAGTATAAAGGAACCGTAAACTGTACAAGAAATGAGACAAAGAGAAAATAAATGTGTTTTTCATGTTTTTTTATACCGCGTGGTGAAAAAAAAATTCTTCAAATTTAAATAAAAATAGCTACTTTTTTATTATATTTATGGAAACTAAAACGGAGATGCGAGATGAAATGGAAGTAAAGTGGAAATATTTAAGAAATAATAATTAAATTAATAAGACAAGATGAAAATATTATTAATTAATGATTGAAAATATATATAAATATGACAAAACAAAAAAAACTATAAAATGAAGGTATATTATATGTATTAGTGAAACATAATTTTTAGAAATTTAGGAATGTTGGATGAAAATTCAAAGATTTAAAAAATGATGAAATAAAAAAAATTTCTTTCAACTTACTTCTTTTAAAATGAGAATTTTGTGGTTTTTATTAAAATTTTGATGATTTTCAGGTGAAATTTGAATTTTCAGGGATTTTGAATTTTGAATTTGAATTTTGGTTATTAAATTTTTAAGGGATACCAAGTCTACCCCCCTGAGTATGCATCAACATCAGGTTAAATCATTTTTTCTTATTTTGTAGGAATTACTTTACTTTCTAGGCGCATTTTCTATTTTTTAGACCTCAAAAAATCAATTCCAGCATAATCAGCATCCAGGTACAGGGGGTATTTTTTGAGGGGGGTATTTTGAAAATAATTTACATGAACGGCTAAATTTAGGGGGTATTTTGGGATTTGCTTCTCAAAAAACCCTAGAAAATTGAAGACAATCGGTGTTTTAACACCCAAATCACCCCCCTAGGGAGGTTCATCCCAGTCCAACCCCCATCACCTCACAGCACTTACCAAATTTCCTAAAAAAAATCCACCTCCTAAAACTTTGTCTTCCACTTAATTTGCTGAATTAAATTTTCATAAATTCTCTCCCCAACCTTCCATTTTCCCATCGAATTTCAGCAATTACGATGCATTTAATTTTATTTCACAATCTCACTTTTTTGTCTTGTTTCAGAAATTGAATGTACAAAATGTTTTGTCTTCATCTTATTTCTCAATTTTTTTTCGAAACAAAATAACACGAAATAAATGAAACAGAGAAGAAAAAAATATAAAAGTTTGGAGGAAGAAAACTTTTTCCTTGATACATGGAAATAAAATGAAAAGTTCATTGCAGTCATTGTCTGGTCGTCTCTTGGAGTTGCTTCTACTAATTTTGATAAATTTCTTGAACATTATGTGATTAATAAAAATTTAGCCTTAAGGGACACAAAAAAAATTTATTTTGAAACTGAGATTGTAGATTTTTTGGATGTACATGTCTATTAGACTTGTTGAGGACTTCTTTATTGTAGAGTATTTAAAGCTTAATGCTGGGCTTTATGTAGTTGATTACAATAACTGATTTAAAGTTTGGGTCAGTGGAATGTACCAAACAGTTCAGTTTCTTATTATTTCCAGTAAAAAACACATTTAAGTAGGCTGACCATGTGCTTGGTTTTTCACAGAATTGTCTTCTGAATTTTTTTGCAATTTTTTAAATTTTTCTCTATTTTTGACCCAAAAATGCCTAAAATTAAATATTTTTTGTCCAAAGTCAACTTAATTTCATTAAATTTAAGTTCCTTCCTCTATTTTTCTATAAAAAAATTTGGTCACCCTACCCAAGCATCATCTGACCATAAACCTACATCAGATTCCCCAAAAATATCCAAAAACTACAAAAAAATCCTAAGAAACAATTCAGAAGTCATCAGACTTCTCCAGACATAAAGAAAAATTTTATATTAAACTTATGAATTAAAAATGTGAATTATCTCGCAAAATGATGAAAAATAAAACAATAGAAATGAACTTGTTGAAAATTTACGGAGTCAATATTCGGATAAGATCGCGACTGCGATGAGAGAATATTCATGAGAATGTCAGACAAAAAGCTTTTATTCCAATTATAAATCTAGACTAGAAAATTTATTAAAATTTGTGAGAATCTAATCATTAATTTAAATTTGTCCATATCCCTTGATACTCGAAAATTTTCTCATTTAATAGCCCATAAATCCATAACCATAAGCTTCTACATAATCCTTCATAATCATCCCTTTTTGCATCCCATGTTGACACAATATTCAGCCCCAGACAAAGCTGACATATCACAGCATCTACCGAATACTAATTATGAGAGATATGAAGATCCTCATGGCTATTTCCATAATCATCAAAAGACAGCTTTCTGCTCTTAATTTTCAATTTATCCATGAATTATTAAGTTAATTCACAGTCGTTGTCAAAATAGAAAAATTACTGCAAAAACAATGATGGGAAAATTTTCCAGCTCCAAACCCACTCGACTTTCAATGAAAACAATTTCACGAGAAAATTTAAAAGTAAATTGATTAATAATTTATTTATTAAATAAGAGTTGCTGGAAAATTGTTGCAGACGTGCGAGAGGATGGGGGAAATTTATTTCAAGTTATGAGGATGAAAAATTTATGGAATTTAAAATGAAATATTTGAATTTCTCATTTCCTAGCTACCCCTTTGCTTAGCTTTAACCCCTATGAACCCCTCAAAAATACCCATTCGATCGTTAACCCCTATTCAGGGGGAAAACTACTTTATGGAAAAATAATTAAACCAGGATGAAAAATTTATGGAACTTAAAGTGAAATGTTTTAAATTCTAATTTCCTAGCTACTCATTGATTAGTCTTAACCCCTCAAAAATACCCATTCGATCGTAAACCCCTATTCAGGGGGGAAACTACTTTGTGGAAAAAAATTAAACTAGTATGAAAAATTTATGGAACCTAGAGTGAAATATTTTAAATTCTAATTTCCTAGCTACTCATTGATTAGTCTTAACCCCTCAAAAATACCCATTCGATCGTAAACCCCTATTCAGGGGGGAAACTACTTTGTGGAAAAAAATTAAACTAGTATGAAAAATTTATGGAACCTAGAGTGAAGTATTTTAAATTCTCATTTCCTAGCTACTCCATTGCTTAGCTCTAACCCCTTTGAACCCCTCAAAAATACCCATTCGATCCTTAACCCCTATTCAGGGGGAAAACTACTTTTTGGGAAATAATTTCAACCGGGCTTGGTGAAAATCTTCTAGAAGACACTTAGATTCAACCAAGAAATATCCAAGGATTCAAAATTATTACATAAAATGTGACTGATGGAAATTGATTTTTTTCCACTAAAGAGTTATCCCCCTGTCCCTATTTTAAATATTTTACCATCAAATTCTATCAAATATTCCACATTATAACTAGCTTATTTGCAATCTCAAACCATAAAGTACACAAAGAGTACGACAAAACCATGCAGCAACACACAGTATAAATTACAAATGAACTAACAAAAGAAATAAACAACCAAGTTAATTTGCAAAAAGAAAACAATTCGTGATTGCAATTTTGAATTTAAATTCGCATTATTTATTTTGAAAAAAAAAATTTGCGACTGGGATAAAATTGACATTAGACATTCCGTGCAGCATCAAATAAATAAATTCTTAAAATAAATAAATATTTTTTTTTGCATTTTTAATCGCACAATTGCCAATGTTTGTCCACAAATGGTACATCTCAAATCCCCTAGCAGGACAGCATTATCGAGATACGAAAAAATCAAAATAGGGAAATTGATTTATTGAATTGATTGCATTAAAAAATGTCAAATTCAAATAAATTTTACTGCAACCCTACCTTCAATGTAAGCTACTTTCTTCCTCTCTTTTTAACAATCCCCTTGCTCGATATAAATGTGCATGTGATGTTAACCATAAATGTTAATGCTAATAATGTGCTACATTGCATATAAAACATACATGTGGACATAATTTGCCAATTTTATTTCCCTCAAACTCATCTGCAATCCTTTTTTTGCCATTTCATCTTCGTTTTTTGTGTGCGTTTAGCTGGAATTGAATGGAAAGTGACGTTTTGTTGTTGGTTTGTCGTGGATAGTCTGGAGTTTAATTGTTTTTATTAATCCACAGCAGGAGCATAGCAAGAGGGAGGGAATTGGGGGACAAATCTTCCTCTTGACGGAAAAATTTTTTCAATTAGCTGGGGTTTTAGAGAAAAAACCTAAACCCCCCCAAAATTTTTCTCAAAAAAATTAAATAAACCCCCCTCAAAAAAAATTAATCCACAGCAAGATCTGTATCAGGGGGTCAAAATTATTTTTTTCTCAGTAGATACGTTGTACCCTTGGGGGTTGTTCATAAATGAAGTCCAATTTTTAAGAAATTTTTGTATGAAAATTTTGTGACAGAGAGGGGGTTCTAAAATATATTTTCTTGAGTGACGTCATTTATGGACGACTTCTATTAAATTAAAATAATACTTATTATTATTAATAATTGAAAAAAAAATTTTGTAAAGGGGGTACAAACCCCTAATTAGCCCCCAGCCTACTTTTTTTATAGTAAATAAAGAGTAACAGATACGTTTGTACTAGAAAGTGGCGTAATCAGATATTTTTCCAGGGGATCTGACTTCTCAAGGGGGTCAAGTTCACTATGGATACACCATTTCCACTAAACCACTTGACATCCCTTAACCTACAAATTAAAATTACCCAGAAAATGCGCCATAACCGAAATCTTCAACAGACTCACCTCAATCACATAAAAGAAGTTCCTTTACATGTTAAATTGCAATCGCGTACGACACAATGATGACGATGAGATGGTAAAAAGAAAGTCGGATGTGATAAGGAAAAAAAGGAAAGGAATTGGATAATTTCAAGACACGTTTTTATTACTTTTACTTGGTAAGATTTGCATATATGCCACTACTCTTATTCATACCCATTCTATGTATGTGGATGTGGAGATAGAAAACATTGTTCTAGATTGATGGGGTTTTTCCACCGTAGTGATCACGGAAAATTTTTCTTTCTTTTCAGCTATAACAAGCAGCTCACATGGAAACATCCTCATTTAAATTTTTATCTTGTTTCATTTCTTCTTCGTATTTTTGAAATTTCTTTTCTCATTCTGTTTTTTCACATTATGAATATTTGATTTAGAAAGATGCATGCATGTGAATGAATATTTTTTATGAGCAAAAGGATTTCTGCTGATGCTTTCATCTACAAGTTTATAAATAATTAAAAAGAAAATAGTCAGAGATTGTTAAACCGTGAGAATATTTTTTTCCTCTCATAACCTCAATTTGCATTTATTATTATCGCTCAAGGATGTAGGTTTAATCACCTCAAGTTTCTTTTCTTTTGTTGCTAAATTGATTTTTTTTTTCTTTTTGCAAAAAAGCATCTTTTTATGCTCAATGATTATTAAATCTCTGTGGGTAGTTGCTGGTTGAATGAAATTTTCCTTTTTTTTGCTTTTAGATTTTAATTAATAAGAAATTGAATATTTTTGCATCTTAAATTGTGATCTACTTTCGATTATGAAATTTATTTAGCATTTGAATTTTAAATTAGGGTTTGATGGAGTTTAGTGGTTAATTTAATAACCTAGATAGGGGATGAACTGCAGAGGCAACGGTTAGCATTTATGAGAGTCACGTGACACTCCATAGAAGGGGTTGTCGAGAATAGAACACGGTCATGGTACCAAAATTCAACATTAGCAATAAAAGATCACTTAAAATCACTTCCGAGTAAAGCAAGGCTCCATTTAGCAGCCATTTGGAAGTCACGTGGTTCAACCACTCACTTGAATTCCTACTCCAATCAATGTGGATTCCATAATGCTGTCTTTACCCATTTTATGCTGCTCGGGTCTCCAATCATTCAAACTTCAATCCAAGATTCAACATTTCTGCAATTCAACCAAAAAATTCTATTTCCACATTCAAACGGATCTCCACAAAAGGATTCTAAACATTCACACAACTGCATTGATCATACAAATGTATAGATAGATAAACGATAACGATACACATCAATCGAGAATCTTTCTCTTTTTTGTTCCATTCAGCAAGATACTTGAAATTTCTCTCTAAAAATCAAATCAATCAATCACATTTTCGGAATTGTAGCAATAAACAAAGCCATCAATCGCAAAGCAAAACACGTTCGATGGCTCTCATCCCTTTTTTTGCTGTGAAGAATGTAAGCAGTTTTATAGATTTGTGTGCGTTGAATTTTACAGGGTTGGAAATTTTGGGCAGTTTTGATCCTTTGTTGAGGATTAGTTAAATTTTGAACAGTGCCGAGTAGAATAATACAGAAATACCAACACGTCGCTGTGATGCTTATCAGTAAATATGAGTATATGTTGAAGTCTTGAGGTCTAAGTTGAGCCACTCGTCTGATTTTTCAACAAAATTTGAGCATCTTGGTCAAATATTAGAGGATTGGACTTGTTGGTGAGCATACTAGCTTCAAGTTGTACACATCTAACCATATCCAACCTAAGAATCAAAACTAGAACCTCTCTTTTCTGTAATCTTAAGCTTCATGATTCATCCAACCTTTCTCAACCCTGTCAGACCAGAAATCTTTATCCACACAAGCATGATTGTGAATCCTTTTTACCCATTCTTCACCATTGATTGAAAGTGGCTTGTTTAAAAATTTAAACCGTACATCAAGTAAGGAAAGAGAGCATCATGGGCATGAGAATCGAAAGAAATCCTTTCAAATCATTAGTAATGATAGACGCGTTGTGTGCATGATGATAGACAGGACGAGGCAAAAAAAGACGTGAGTTCATTTTGATATTTAAATGTCGCTGTCCTTTCCCCTTTTTTCCTGCGTCTAGAAGAATTTTTTTACTCTTTCTGCCATTATAAATAAATAATAAAGTTGTGTACATCTCATGTCGAAGATGTCTATAATTTTTTTTTTCATCCTCCACATACCTTTCCTTCCTTTTGACTGTCGACATTCTCATCTGAGATGGCATGCACGTATCTAATTTTTACAATTTTCATCGATTCAAAAAAAACTTCGTCCACCCATGCAATCTTCTTTGCTCTAGATAAATTGATGTGTCTTTGAAAGTTTTCAACCTGTACACTTAGGGGAATTTTGTCAGGAATTTGTAAACTTGAAGCGCTGTTTTATAATTGAGGGTAGCTGTTTTGAAGCTGAGCTTTATTATAAATCGTCACTTTAAAGCTGAGCTTTATTATAAGTCATCTTTTTAAAGCTTAGCTTTATTATAAATCGTTACTTTAAATCTGAGCTTTATTATAAATCGTCACTTTAAAGCTGAGCTTTATTATAAATCGTCGCTTTAAAGCTAAGCGATATTATAAGTCGTCACTTTAAAATTAGTCATTTAGTCGTCACTTCATTTTAACTCAAAAAATCGAGAAAAATCCTTCCAATTCCTAGACACAAATGAAGAAGGTACCAGTCAAATGGAAACTACATAAAGGGTTAAGACATTACTCCACAAAAAAAAGTAACAGAAATAAGATAGACACGATTCGACAATCAGACAGATGCTTTTTGCAATTACTTACATACAAACCTGTATGTTGAGTTCATGTATACTTCAAAATGGCTTTGAATAATTTATTTGACCATTTCTTATTCTGCTTTTTTTCCTCTTCCCCGTTCACTTACTTTAGTCGGATGTGAAAAAATACACACGAGCATTTTATTTAATCAGTAATGCTGGGATTATTGGGATGACAATAAACTTTTCTCTTTTATTTTCATCGAGCAATTTTGGATTTGAATTTATTTTTTGGGATTTTTTTTGGGGATGAAGAAGAATGATGGCAGAGAGGTGAATGGCTGCATTGATTGGAAATGTGGATGGATATTAGGTGGAATATTTATGGACATTTGGAGTTGTTTTGTATGGAATTTTCAGAAAGTAGAGTTAAATTCAGCTAAAATAGTGAATATTTTAATTTATGCTTAATATTTGGATTCTATGTAAATGGAAGGTCATTCAAAAAATGAAGTTTTGTAAAAAAAAAATGCAAAAAAGGACTACGAAACATTATTGCGATCAATGTACATTTTTTTCTTTCAAAATTTATTTGAGATTCGAACTTATTCTTTATCAGTAAAATGTAAAGAACTTTTAATTAAACATTAAACATGTTTCATAAATTGTCATATATATCATGAATTACCTTAATAATTCTTTCAAAAATTATTTTTCAATATTTTTTAAAACTCAAAAGTCTTCAACTAAAATCATTTTGAAAGTGCGATGGTTCCCTTCATTACTTTCCAAGAAAACTTTATCCTTAGTTGAACAACTGCCAGAGGTGTATTTAGAATTTTTTGAGAGCGTCTCAATGGCTTTTAGGGTGAAATTTTGTGAATTTGGACGATTATATTTGAGGCAGGGTAGGGAAGGGGTCAAAAATTACTTTTCGACCCCCCTCACTAATAAAAAATGATATTTTTCAAAAAAAATCTAAAGAATTTAACTAAAATTTTCGTTGGATGGAATTTGAGAAGTTTTCAACTTAAGCCCCCTAAACACACCCCTGACAACAACACCGCATGTCCAGAAACACAACGAGCAACTTTAACGACGATGATGACGATGAATGGTGCGGTGATTGAGTACTTTTCATAATTTTTACGTTATTTAATTTTTCATCAAAAATTTTCTTTTTTAATTTTTATCGCTTGAGTTGGAACTAAGTGCATCTTTTCCTTTGGGTAATTGACTCATTATGGAAGTGACGATGATGATGATGCTTCTCAGCGAGATTGGAATGAATTTTTGATGATGAAAATTTTTTCAGTTTGCTTTATGATGAGAAAATTGTGTAAAACAAAGTGGAAAATTTTTCACTTTGAAGAAAATTGAACGGAAATAATTCCAAAAACTTCCTTAAAGCCCAGTTCCCAAATTTAACTAGTCATTTCCATTTCGATTTCTTTTTCTCTCACATAAATTATAAATAAAAAAGAAAAAATGATAAAAATTTAATGGATTTTCTAGACGAAACAGTGAAAGGTCAAAAGAAGATGAAAATAGAAAAATTTTCAGTTATCTTCTTCAGTTTGCTTGAGGGAAATTCTTCTGTGAATGAATAATAGTTCATTGGTTTGTAATAATGAAAATGGTTTTGATAGCAATTTTTTAAAGAGAAATTTATGTCTAATAATACAAAATTATAAACTAATAATAGATAAATATCTATATTTCCAAGCAAGAGCCTAAAGTATTGACGTAGTACCAAAGGAATGGTTCAGACACCCAAATGTTCAAATTTAAAAATTTTTTATATTAATCCCTCGAAAAAATTAAAATTGTATGAACAAAATCTGGATGACGCTTGAGAGGTCGAACCTCCTTTTTAGAAACTTTTTAAAAAATTTATGGTTTTTGGAAAAAAAAAAGTGGAAAAATTCAACAAAAAAATGATTTAAAAGTTCAAAAACAACTAGAAGAAGTAAGCAATAAAATTTATTTTACACATTTCTGTGAGATTCGAACACACAACTTTTGTCAGAATTTCATCGAATTCCAAAATTTTAATTCCTAATCTTTCAAAATATATTGCAAAAACGCACTAACCTTCAAAGTTCACTTATTACGTTTGCTTTTTAGGAGGAAGTGGGTTCTCATATTTTGTAACAGACCAAAAAAAATTTTTTTGGTTCAAAATTTGTAACGAGGGAGTAGGGGTCTATAAAGTCACTGTTATACGTAACGCAAAAAGTGAAAGACCCCTAATGACATATGATATTTGAACTCAGCATTAACCCCCCAATCAACAAACCAAAAATCATTCAATACATAAAAATACCAATCACAAAAATATTCAATTCCACCAGAAAAAAAAATCCTTTTTGCTTCTCATTTCCAATTTCAAGAATTCAAAAAAGAGATGAAAGGAAAAAATTGCATCTTTAATCTTCAATCAAACCAAAGGAAAGAACTTAAAAGAATTCCATTCCAAATGAAATTTTCATCATCGACTTTTACATATTCTTTCGCGTAAAAGTAATAAGACATGCATGAAAAGACAGACATGGAAGTAAAGAAATGAGAAAACTTAATAAATTACAGCACAAGAAGAAATGTAAATAATAATAATGATAACAGCATTTTTCATCGCAACTAATAAAGTCAAGTAAAAATGGCTTTTATGGCTTTCGACAAACGATGACTGGAAACATTTTGGTTCATTTTTATCTATGCATCATAGCTTCATCGTGTAGTAACCGCAAACATATAGAAAATATGAACACACAAAAAAATGATTAATTTGTCCATGAAAAAAAAAATACTTTTATCAGACTGGAGAGGATGAAAGAGAAAATATGGATAGAAAGTTGGGAAGGCATTGGTAGGTGGGTTTTATACTTGATAAATTGGGTATCTTATTGAGAACCAGGGGACGGTAACTCGATGTAATATGCAGGGAATTGCCCCCTTTAGGCTAGATGGGGTGTAACCTCCTCTGGGGTTGCCCTTAGGTAGTCATACCCCTGAAGGTAGCTCCATGGTACTCTTAGACCATACTCCTTTGCTATACGTAGGTATCCCGAGTGGATATTCAAGAAATCAGGCTTAAAAGTTACTGAAAAGGAGTACTCATTTGAGTACCTTAAGTAAGCATCAGTTGCAACAAACCTCTCTAAATCAGCCAATAAAATCAATCTACCCAAAATGCCACTTATATCCACTCAGTTGTCCTCAAAATAAACTAAAATATAAGAAAATTGCTTGAACGTTTAATGAATTTTTTTACCATCTTCCCACCACCACCCATCCGCCATCACAACAGCATATTTTCCTCAACCAAACAGCCATAACAGAAACTGTGCAACAGAGATTTAAACAAGCATCCATTTACCCGAAAGAGAACTTTTTTTATGCTCATTAAATGCTTAATATTTGTCGCAACTGCCAAAAAAATTCTCATCCAATTGTAACCATTCCTCATGTCTCAATGTACTTACTTACTGCTGATGCGATCATAAAATTAAATCAAAAAGCATAATTCTTTTATTTCTCCTTTCTCCGCAACAGATTTATTATGCCATTTTCTATATTTTTAGTGGCTTCTAATGCGTTTTACGGCGCTATGAATGAATTTTCTCTTCATTTTCATTCCTCGAGTCGTCTGAGTTACTTTTTTTATATTTTTATTAAGCACAACAAGACAGGAAAATACTTTTTGTGACAATTTTTTATGATTTTCCAACTTTTTTTATGAATTTTTCACGGAAATTTCAAACGCAAATCCATAAACTGAGGTAGATGCACTTGATGCGCACAAAAAGTTTCCTAATTTCCTGATGAACAAAGTCAAAAGCCACCCACAGAAATCACATTTCATGACTGCATTTGCCATTCGCACACAAATGTAAAATTGTCTGTCATTTCTGGTTTTTGTGGCTTGAAAACGACACATTTAATGCTTATGACGTTCTGCATGAGATGCTCTCTAAAATGTTTATAACTTTATGTGGTTTTTATGGTGGAAAATTTATTAATTAGGTTCATGAAAATGAAAATGGGGATTTTTAGCTTTTTTCGAAATGGTTTGGAAGCTGGATTTGGGTGTTATGGTGTTTTCATTTTAAAAATAATTTTAAAATTTTTGTGTTTTAAAATTTTAATATTTTTAAATAAAATTTAAAAAAAATTAAATCAAGAATTTTTGCAAAAAAGGATCACGCAGGTCACATTTTTCACAATATTTCATATCTTTTAGGATTTGAACCTTTGAACTGTATGCAAATTCATTTTTGATTCTTGCAATTTTAGCTACACTTATTAACTGTAGAGATCCAAATGTTAAAAATGGTTATATTTTTATGCGGTTTTTATGATGCAATAATTCTTATATTAGGTTCATGAAATTTAAAGTGGTTTTTTAAGCTTTTTGGAATGGTGTGAAAGGTTTGTTTTGGTGAATATTTAGTCAGAAATAAACAATTTTAATAAACTTAATTTGTTATTTTTTTAAAATAATTTTAAAATTTTTGGATTTTAAAATTTTAACATTTTTGACTAAAAATTAAAAAAAAAATAAATAAAATTAAGAGTTTTTGCAAAAACATGATTTCAATGTAAACAATGATAATATTTCAGATTTTTTAGGATTTGAACCTTTGAACAGCATATATATGTGAATTTATTTTATTGCTTGTAAATTCTTATTTTATTAATTCTTGCAATTTTAAATACACTTACTGACTGCAAAACATCGTTCCTGATCCCATCCATACATCCAACCCCTCATCATTCCATAAATTTCACTTCTCGCACGTCATTTACATTTTTCAGTAATTTTCATTTCTTCACTTCTCATTCATTTAATCACATAATCATTATCGTCATCAATGGAAGCATTCATTCTACTTCATTAACACCAGAAGAGCCACATAATTACCAATGAAACAATGGGTAGATGAGGGAGGAAGAAGAAACATCGCCGAAAAAGAAAGAAAAAAAGTGTCATAAAATTACAGCTCTAATATCTCCTTTAATTTCACCATATTCTATCCCATGGAAACCTAAACTACTTTCGTGTAGAGCATTAGAGAGAAGACAGGAGAAGTTTAATGCTCAGTTTCTAAGGGATTACAATCTAAGAATTCATAGACGAACACATACATGGATATGGATTTTAAAGAAAGTCTCTTAGTTGGAGGTCCTTGGAATGATTTTGGTGGGAATTCAAAGAATTCTTGAAAATTTAGTTTCAAAAAAATTTAAAAATTTCTTAAAAATTGAAAAACTTCTTGAATAGTGAAAAATTAAAAAATTCTTAAAAAACTAGAATTTAAAAAAAATAGAAATTGAGAAAAAAATGAAAATTTAAAAAGACTTAATAATTTTTTTAAATTTGAAAAATTGTTTGAAAACTAAAAATTCTATTAAAAATTGAATTTTTTTAAAATTAAAAAAAATTCTTTAAATTCGAAAAGTTTCTTAAAAATTTAAAAACAAATTTAAAAATGGAAAAGTTTCTTAAAAATTGAAAAATTGAAAAATTTCTTAAAAAGTTGAAAAATTTCTTAAAAATTGAAAAACTTCTTGAAAAGTGAAAAATTAAAAAATTCTTAAAAAACCAGAATTTAAAAAAATAAAAATTGAGAAAAAAATGAAAATTTAAAAAGACTTAATAACTTTTTTAAATTTGAAAAATTGTTTAAAAATTAAAAATTCTATTAAAAATTGAATTTTTTTAAAATTAAGAAAATTCTTTAAAATCGAAAAGTTTCTTAAAAATTGAAAAATTGAAAAACTTTTTAGAAATTAAAAAATTGAAAAATTTCTAAAAAAAATTGAAAAATTTCTTAAAAATTGAAAAATTTCTTAAAAAGTTGAAAAATTTCTTAAAAAATTGAAAAATTTCTTAAAAATTGAAAAAAATTCTTAGAAACTGAAAAAAAATTAAAATTTAAAAATAAATAAAATTTTATTTTTTTTTTTCAAACTACAAAATTTCTTAAAAATTGAAAAATTTCTTTAAAAAAATCCCTAAATTCCTCACAAGGACACATCGCAAGCAAAAAATCACATAGCACAAAAAGTACTTTGCATGAAAATGCGATTAAGATGTGATAGAAGCACTAACAACACCACCAAGAGCAGTGTCATACGAAAAAGTAATGTGATAACGAAGAGAAAAGAAAAAACTTTTTCTTAAGCATAGCAGAATTTATTGCATGATAAATTAAGATTTTTAATTATTATTTTGGTACTCGTTTAACATGAGAAAAACTTGTGAAAATCACCATCGAAAATGAGAGTGCTATAAAGATTAAAATTATTGCCACACCATCGTATCGTCGTCACATCTCACATTGCTTTGAGGTTCGATGTTTGGTTTTCTTGTTGTTGACTTCTTGAAGTTAAAATTTTGAGCGGGGATTTTTGAGACAAATTATTTTGCAAAAATGCTGGTTCTATTAAGATTGGACAGATCCTCAGAAGTGGACAGAATAGGTTTGGAATAGCCTTCATAAGGATTGTGGTTCCTTTAGAAGGTTAGCGACCCCCATAAGCAAGTTGGGGTCCTTTTAAGAGGACAACAGGTAGAAAAATCTAAAATACAACCTCACTGACCATGTTCAGTTTCATCAAAAAAGTCTGTCAACAAGGACAATATCTCAACAAAAGACCATTATCATAACAAAACTGAAAGGAATTTGATGGAATGATCAATGGAATTTCAATATTTATTCAATATTCATCCTTGTCGTACAAAAAAATTTCCTTTTATCGCAAAAATTCCTCAGATCATTTATGTATGTGTATATGCTGAATAAAGTATGAATATCTCGAAATCCCACAGACCATGTCTCGTCGTTGTCTCATAAAATATTAATTAAAATACAACATAAATAGATGTGTAATAGTTGTTGTCGTTACTTTACTTAAAACTTCTTCATCCTTATTGTCACATAATCTCATACACAAATACACATTCTTCCAATTATTATGAACGTCATCGCTATTGCCGTTTTACGCTCAACAGAAAGGCATTAACTTTAATGATAATGGGATTATATTATTTTATTTCTCGTTTTACAATTCGTTTATGTTATGCGTATTGTGGAGCATAAACTATTTGGAAAATGGAAGAAATAAAGGATTAAAAATAATTCTTTGAGAAACTTTTGCTGTTCTTCTTAGTATTCTTGTCTTGGTTCTGTACATTTTAGCGGAATGAGATTTGTAGATTTAATTATTTCTGCTTATTTATTTTTTAGAGAATAATAAGTTTATTGTCTGATGAAAAGAGGATTTTTTTTTCTTTTTGGGATATTTACAATGGAATTATTAAAATTTTAAAAAAATTTGATTGTAAATAATTGTGTTTTAAACTATAGTTGTTCCAGTTTTTCAGATTTTTAAATGTGTTTTTGACTTTTTATAATAAAAATGACAAAATAAAATATTTAGTTTAAAAAAAAACAAAAAATGAAATAGAGTCAAAAACCCATTAAATTCTTGAAATGTTTTGGGATTCGAACCTTTGCAAATTTTTAATTATTCAATACTATCTGATTTATCATTTCGATTTTACAAATAAGTTTGAACTTCAGTTAAACAGTATGAAAATTTTTAAAAAACCACTTTTTAGTGCATTTTTCCAAAGGGAAAAGACACTATTGTCCGCGTTTTGTCCGTCCGTCCGTCTGCCGCTCCACACCGCCTCCAGTTTAAGCTTTTTCGATGGGGTTTTTTGCTTAAAATGTGTGGACTAGGTCAGAGGCAAGAATGACGAGAGATTTTTTTGATCAGTGCAGTAGAAGGTTAATTAAATTAACTTTTTTGAAAAAATTACTTACGTTTTACGTACGTATTTTTTACGTAGCCCTTAAAAACGTGACTTTTCTTACAATCTTCCGGCCAGGGTTCGAGCCCCACTCCGAGCAACTTTTTTTTTGTACTTTTTTACACTTTTTTGACATTTCATGATGTGTTATGAAAAAATTTTCCATTTTCAGATTTTTCCCGACATTTTCCGAATTTTTCACGAAGTTAAATTAATTAAAGCTTACATTACGTAAAAATACGTGTCATGTAAATTTACATTACGTAAACCTTGCTTGGCGTGAATTAAAGGGGGAAAAGGGAAGTTGAACAAGGGGGTACAGGGGGGGGGGGGTAAAACTGGGGGGGGGGGTATTATTTTTATTTTTCAAATATTTTTTTACCGTTATTTTTCCAAATATTTTTTGACCGTTATTTTTTCAAATATTTTTTTACTGTTATTTTTTCAAATACTTTTTGACCGTCACTTTTTCAAATACTTTTTGACCGTTATTTTTCAAATACTTTTTGACCGTTATTTTTTCAAATATTTTTTGACCGTTATTTTTCAAATAATTTTTGACCGTTAATTTTTAAATATTTTTTGACCTTTATTTTTCAAATATGTTTTGACCATTATTTTTAAAATATTTTTTGACCGTTATTCTTTTTAAAAATTTGTATTTATTATTCTGGGCGTTAGTGTTTTATGCGTTAGTTTTCTTTTTCATTACTAGTTTTTTATACGTTTAGATTTCTGTGCACAGTAGTTTTAAGAAAATGCACTTCCGTCCGCAGCCCGTGGACGCATTACTAGTTTAACATTTTTTTAAACTCGAAAATAATGCACATCAAAATAAGAACTGTATGAACCATAGATATAATATATAAAAATTACAAGATAATGAAAATTCTTAAAAAAATCAAAATCCCTAGAGACCTCCAAACACATAAAAATTCCCTAAAAAATTTCAATTTTCATCACCAATTAAAAAACATAAAACTCTCAAAAATAATTAAAAAAGTTCAAAGAATTCATGAATATATAAAAAATTTATTACAAAAATATTTCAGAAATTTTTCAATAAACCTCACCATAGTTATACAACAACGCTACACGCTATTGTCTAATATATATCTCAATTATAATCTCATATCATACACAACTCATCTCATATGAGGCGCACATGTGAGTATTTAAAACCCATGAAAATAAATAAAAAGAAAAAAATTCATAAAAATTACTGTGTAATGAGAGATAAAACATTATGCGTATGGCATGTAACCCTTTCGGTGCTTACATCACTCATTATAGGAATCAAATATTAATATATATGCATAAATTTAAACATTTTTCTGTGAATTAGGGGAAGTTGGAGTGATCATGTGTGCGACTAGGGCATTCAAATTTGAATTTTAAAAGTATTTTGAAAAAAAAAATTATTTTAAAAATTTAAAAAAGTTTAAAAAATTTAAAAAAGTTTAAAAAATTAAAAATTTTAAAGAAAATAATTTATTAAAAAAATTCAAAAATTTAAAAAATCAAAAATTTAAAAAAGTTAATGTATTCAAATTCAAAAATTTAAATAAAAAATAAAAATTAAAAAAAATTTTAAAAAAACAAAATTTTAAAAAATTAAGTTTCAAAAATTCAAAAATTTAAATAAAAATCAAAAATTAAAAAAAAAATCAAAAATTTAAAAAATTCAAAAAATCAAAAAAATTTAAAAATTAAAAAAAAATCAAAATTTTCTGACCGCACAAAATTATTCAAATAACCCCTAATCTTACGCAATATTCAACAATAACTAAGCACCACTTGAAGAAAACTCTTCACAAGAAAAACAATTTAATACATTTCATGTGCACATTGCGAGGATTATGAGACAAAAGGCAACGACGTTCAAGTGAAAATGATGCATAGTCGCAATTCATAATAAAAAAGAATATTTTTTCATTGCTTCTCAGCGGTTTGGAACCAAAAAGGAGAAAAAACAAAAGAAAATTTATTTAATTCCACTTTTCTGAGATTTATTTTGATAGTTTTTTAATCCCTTACCACTTCATTTCGTTGTGATTTCAGAATTTTTTTTTGTTACTGACTGACTGTGTCGAGACGATGCTTCTGTTGAGAATATTTCTTTTTATTTGTGCTGTACACGTTGTAACAAGTGTCTTTCAGTTTTGGATTTTCTCATGGAGGAAGTGAATGCTGTAAATAAAAATGGAAGGATATGTTGAGGAAGAGAATTTTTCGGATGATAATTGCTATTAGTGGATGCAGTTGGATGCCTTTCTTATCCCCTTGTCCCCACAGATACTCATCAACCCTCAGAGATGTAGCCAGAAATTTTTCAAAGGGAGCTGACCTTCCTGTCAGATTTCAATCTCGAAGGAGGGGTTCGGGCCTTCTTGGACCTCTCCATGAGTATTCCCATGACTTCTCTTAAATTCTCTCAAATTCCCAAAGACTAAAAGAAATTAATTCTCAACTTAGCATCCTACAATAACCCATCCCCTAAATCTCACAATAATTATTAAAATTTAGTATCTGTAAAACTTTTTTAATGTGCTTTAAAGAAATTAAGAGATTAATTTATATTTCCCCAGCCCGCATCCCCTCATCATCCTCAACTGTCTCACCTTTTTCATTTCGCAACTCCTCACAAGAGAAATGAAAAAGTTTCATTCTTATTTTCTTAATACTTTTTTTTGGAAAGAACTTCACATGTAAGACGCAGCAATAATTCCGTTTGACTCATACCCTTTTACCGCCATTACCGTCATCTATTTCACCGTTTTGTATCGTTCTAAACACTCGAAATTGGAAAACTTTTTTGCTCTCGTTTTGCTTGTCTTTTTTTCTATGCGAATTCACTTGTAGACGGTTTGGATTTCTTCTTTTTTAGGGGTCTGGGGGAGGAAACTTTTGGGATAAGTGAGCAATATGAGCAAAAAAGTGAGCAATTTGGGTAAAAAAGTGAGCAAAAGTGAGCAACTTGAGCAAAAAATAAGCATTTTGAGCAATAAAGTGAGCAAATTAGACCAAGAAATGACCAATTTGAGCAAGAAAGTGAGCAACTTAAGCAAAAAAGTGAGCAATTTGAGCAAAAAAGTGAGCAACTTAATAGAAAATGACAAAAACTCACCAAAAAAGTTCCCACCTCAAAGTTTTCATTCTCCTATGCTCCTCAATAAAAATCTTACGGGAAGTGAATGAGCTCTCTTTTCGAGTTAATTAGCAGTAAATTTCAGTTTATGTTGTTTCATTCTACTTTATTTCTTTCTCCCATTGAAAAAAACCAAAAAGAATAGAAATTCTTGTTACTTCTTTGTTGCTAATTTGTGTGAATATATGTGCATGTCTTATGGGAATGAGGAAAAAAATGAGAAATGAGAGGAAGTGAAATACAATTTTTGCTGGCTTTTCTTCTATTTTTCTATTTTTTTTATTCCGTGGATGATGAAAAACTTTCTTCTTTTTGGACTTAATTTGAATTTGTTTTGGAATTAAAATGGAATTTATTTGGATGCAAAGTTGAACTTAATAAACTGTTGAAAATTAATTTTTGTAATTTTGAGCAACTCCATCGATGGAGACCCTACCCTCCTTAATTACATCCACAAAGCAACGATAATTCAATTACAGATGTGTTAATTGAGAACCTTAAAGACTCTCCACATAAAAGATTCATCAGAATGCATTTCACAAAGTTGTACAACAAATTAAATTCAATTATATAAATTGCACACATTTACGAACTAACAAGCACATCTATCACATTGTGCATGTCCATTCCTCAGCTCTTTTCTTACTGTCATAATAAATTCTTTTGCAGTTTCTGGTTACGACTCGCACACACACACACACACTCAAAACCAATTCGTAACGTAATTCCAACTTAAGTGGAAAATTCTCCACATCTGCTGCTGGTTGTGAGAATGACAAATTACAGAACACATTCAGCATGTACCACCTCCTCATCCACCATCCGTCTAACTATAATTCTACTCCACTTTGTATGTCTCTGTCTCATTCGCAATTTTCATGATTAAATTAAATATTTAAATGTGCTTCTATCAGGTAATTTTATTTTGTATTGTTCATATACACTCTTTTTTGCTGCTGCTATTTCTACTGATGCTGTAGTCAATGAACAGACTCGAGTTGTGTACATTACTAATTGCTCTGTTGTGATCATTCGAAATTGCTGTGACATTGAGTTTGATTTAGTGGAGATTTTACAATTTGTGATTTTTGTTGGAATGGTTGGTTGAGGATGGATAGACTGAACAAGATTTGAGCAAAACTGAACAAAATAAATAAACCAAATTGAGCAAAATTTGAAACAAATTTGAGCAAAACTGAGCAAAAGTGAGCAAAATTTGAAACAAAATTGAGCAAAAATTAGCAAAATTGAGAAATTTTGAGCAAAGTTGAAGCAAAACTGAGAAAATTTAAATAAATTTCAAACAAAACGAAGAAAATTGGACCATAAATGAGCAAAACTGAGCAATTTTGAACAAAATTAAAGGAAAAATGAGCAACTTAAAAACAAAACTGAAGAAATTTTAATCAATTTGAGCCAGACTGAGCAAATTTAAACAAATTTTTTTAAAAATTGAGCAATTTGAACAAAATTTTAAAAATACTGAGCAAATTTGAGCAAAATTTAAAAAAAACTGAGCAAATTTTAACAAAAATGTTGTAATTTTAAAAAAATTTCAAACAAAACAAAGAAAATATGACTAAAAATTAGTAAAACTGAGCAATTTTGAGCAAATCAGACTAATGGTAAATCAGAGGAGAGTAGGAACTGCACCACTTACTTCAATTGCGATGAAAAAAATCCAAAGGAAATTAATGTTGTCACAATCTGTCGTAAATGCTTAATCAATGTCACTTCGAATGCATTTCGAGAATGCAATTTTACAATCATGAATAATTAATATAAAATGGAAAATTAATTTTACACAAGTTATGTCATCTGATGAGTTACTTCACTCTAAAATTCATTTCCACAAATGCGGGTGTGAGCCACAAAAAAAACACATCGAAAGGTTCAATTACCTTATCATAATCCATCTCATTCTCTCATTCATTCCGATATACTCAGCTATTTTTGTGGAGTGAATAAAATGATTAATGAGAAGTATGTATCTGTTATAAATGAGTTCACATCCTACACCTTCATTGTATTTTCCATTCTTACTCCTTTCCTCAAATGCAATCTATACGTACGTATGATATATAGAATCATCATTTGCACATGAAGAATATTCTTCAACAAATAAAGTCTTGAAAAAATAAAAAGTTTTTAACCTTTTAAAAAGAAAATAATGACTTTTCGAGTTTTTTGCTGAATTTATGGTTTGAGAATTCAATGAACTTTCGGTCGGAAATTGCAGTTTAAAGCTGTCTCAATTTTCCATTTCAATCCTAAAACTATTCAATTTATCATTTCTCAAATTTCCATTCAATATGCAAAATACCACAAATCTGTGCTTCACTCTTACTCTTGTTCAACTCCAGTAATAGTAATCGATTATAAATTAGATCTACATATTCAAATTTGCAAGCTTCTGACCACAATGTAAATAATCTGGATGAATGATGATAACATGTTGTGTAGCACTAATTACTTACGCATCAATGGAAGTATGTTTTTTTGTGTCCATAGGAACAGTAATTTTTGAGTTGGGTGGAAGAATTTTTTATATAGTTGAAATGCAATCCAGAGGCAGATCTGCAGCTCAGGACCAATAAATCAGATGAATGGTGGGAATGGCTTTCAAGGGTCTGAACCCCCTACAATATCCCACAACTCCACCCATATCCTCTCAATTCAGTCAATACAAACTGTTACTTATGGTCATTTACATATCTTAAAATCAACACAAACAAATAAGAAGGAACATGCATAAATTTCCATACACAATGCACAACAAAAAAAACACTCGAATAAATCCAATGGAGAGAGGATGAAAGTCGTTAGTAAAACAATCAATTAAAATAAAATTTTTGCACAAAGTCCATTTTTTATCATCAAACCCAAAAAACAGAGAAAAAAGAAATGTTGTCGAGCTAAACACAAATTTGATGAATATTAATGGCTTGCACATGCACATAAAGAATAAATGTTTGGGGAGATGGAGAAAAAGTCATCATTCATTTGCTATCAGTTTTTTTTGTATGTACGTTTTGTTGTGTCTGTGTCGGCTTGACTTCCTTTTCCTTTCTAGAGGTTGTATATAAGTGAAGTCTGGTTTTTAGGGGGGACTCTGGGATCAGTTCCATGAGTTTACCCTTGCCATGTTTAAGATAATAACTGGATATACCCGAGAAACTGGTCCCAGGGGTATACACTACCTCTAGGGTAACCCTAGGGCTATACCCAAGAAGTATGGCTTAGTTTAGCCCTAGGAGAATGACCTAGGGTAATCCTAGGGGTATAGCCTAGGATACACACTACAGACCCTTGGGGTTACTCCTGGGTATGCCATACCCCTGGTGTTACCCTAGGCTACACCTTTATCATACATAACTATTCACTCTTTAATCACAAAAAATTGAAATTTCCCAGCGAAATGCAAAATTTCTAACAGAATTCACTCAAAAATCACTGCAAAAATCTTCAAGTGACCTGTCGTGTGCAGAAAAAAATTCCAAATTGCCATCAAAATTCTCTCAAACCATCCTCAATCCTCAATATTAAGTTAATTTTCAAAAGTAAAATGAAAAGTACAAAAATAAATCAGTTATTGTTGCACATCTCAACAAGAAAGGAAAAGGAAAGCAGAAAAAAATATTTTTCTATATGCACAAGGCACACGTGACACATTGAGTACACTCAGCACATTTCTATTTACCATTCAAGTGTTGACTAAATAAAAGAACGGAGAAGTGAAAGGAAATTAGGAATTTTTTTTTCGTTTGACCCTTGTGAAATTTATATGGATGTGAGTGGGCAGAGTTATTTGAGGATGCTGTGGCTTGTTCATTATGAAATGAGGTTTTGAAGTGATTGATTTTGTTTCTATTTGATTGGATTTTTTTTGGAAAAGAGAATGTTTTCAGTTGACTATGGAGTTTTGATTTTTGGATGGTTTCAGAGATGTTTTTGGATATGCAAATCTTTATGGACCACTAGATAGGCTGGTTAGATAATTTGAAGATTAGTTATTATCTTTGGCCAATTTTTAAACAAAAAGTACCTATTTTTGGGCATTTTTAGACCTAAAAGTAGAACGCAGTCTTCTAAAAATCCAACTAGATGGTCAGCGTAGCATTGGACTCTTCTTAATAGTTGGACGTCATTTTAAAACGATCCATAAGAATTTTTTAGAGAAAATATCAGAAAACTGAGCTAAAAACATCCCTTGAACCCTCTTACTGCATAAAAAGTGTGTCCCATCATGACCCAGTCCTCCATACAACATCCTCCATATTCAGAATCAAGAAGCTGTTCACCACAAATTAAAACCATTAAATTCAACTTCCAAACATCACAACGATAATCTCTTTTTCCCTCAAACAAATCACACATGAGTCATACATTGACTCTCTTATTATATTGACACATTAAAATTTATATTTACATTCCATAAGTATCTTATCACATCCATAATTCGAAATATAAAAAAATACATCTCAGATGAGAGAGAGAAAAATTTCTGTGTCATAAAAAATAATAACTGAAGAAGCAAAGAAAGTACAATAATAATGAGAATTTTTTTCATGCATGCAGTAAGGAAGAAGTCGATAAACTTTTATGAATGCAGAATGTAGAGTGGAAAAATATCAAAAATATAAAAAAGAGGATTTAGTAGGGTAGAGGAAATCCATAATTGGCACTTGAAAAAACAGCGATTAGCTTACTGGAAAAAATTTTATACAATTTTTTTGTGTATGAGTGTGAAAAAGTCGAGAATTCAGGGGTGATGATTGTCAATTTTTTACTAAATTCAAAAAATAACTAAAGTAATGAGATAACGGTCAAAATAAATTCAAATTTTCAACAAAAAAACGGACAATATAAATTCAAATTTTCAAAAAAAACGGTCAAAATAAATTCAAATTTTCAAAAAAAAAAAAACGGTCAAAATAAATTCAAATTTTCAAAAAATAACCGTCAAAATAAATTCAAATTTTCAACAAAAAAAAATAACGGTCAAAATAAATTTAAATTTTCAAAAAATAACGGCATTTTAAAATTAAAAGGTTCAAAAAAATTAAAAATTCAAAAAAAATCCGTTAAAAATTTAAAATTTTCAAAATTTCTCAAAATTAAAAAAGTTCTATTTATCACCCCTGACTCCAAAAAAAAAATAAAGAAGCAGCACAGAAAGGTACGAAAATATAGAATAATATCATGTATTAGCATCATTCACGTTGCTATCTGTTATTTCAGTTGCCACCAAGAAATAAAATTAACCAAACAAAGAATGAAAAATAAAAAATTCAACCTCAAATGAAATAAAAATCCATAAAAAAATCTTCAACTTGTCATAATTTGAATTTCAAATAGGATTTCATAGAATCAGAAATTAAATTCCCAAAAGGGATCAAGAGAGCGCGGAAAAAATGTATCTAATAAGTCATGCTGCATACACATAACAAATTGCTTTATTATTTAGATTTTCCACGTCATTAGTGTGAATCTCTCATCAATCTTCACTGACTGCGCTGCTATTTTTTGTGATGAACATCCACAATGGTTAAAAAAAGGAGGAAATTAGATAAGAAAGATATATCCACATACGTTCATTATATTGCCTCCTAGGCATCATATCTCATGCAGTTTCACTCATTTTTTATGATTACGACAATGTCATTGCCGACATCACGCTAATAATATACAAAAAAACTTTCGCGATTGCTGTCGTTCGATAAACTCTTTATCTCACTTACTCATTCGATGTGTCGTACCTGAATTATTTATTTTTATTATTATTGTTATTAGTCTGTTTATGAGGTTGCGACTCGTATGTCATTGTGGATGATTGAGATAGTCGAAAAGAGCGAGGATGTAAGTCATTTTATTTGATTTAAGTTACTTTATGAGTTGATTATTGAGTTGTCGTGATACTTTTGGAAGTTTGTTACATTTGAATTGATTTTGATTTCTTGGATTAAAAGTGTATTAAAAATGGTTAAAAATTGGTGTTCTCAATTTTAAGAGGTCTTCAAGTCTGGTTATGCATTTGGCACCAAGATGAGTGCTCAGCATCATTAATCAAATCTAAAAAAATTTAAATCATTAAATTAGTCATCAAGTTCTCATAACAATTTTTAAGACTTGAAAATTTGCTCCTAAAAGTGGCGGTTCAAATCCTCAAAATTCTGATTGCATTTTAATGATGAGTTTAAGTTGAGATTTTTGAGGTTTCTTGATGAATTTTTGGAGTGCCCTGAAAAATGTAATTTATTTTGCTTTAATAAATTTCAACAATAACTAAAATTAAAAAATTGATGAAATATTTTTAACATCAAAAGTTCACTGAATTTAGCAAAATTTCTAAAATGATACTCATTTTAGGCATTAAAAAAGGTGAGTTTCTAGCTACGATAACTATTAATAATAAGAAAAGCTAGTTAGTTACTGGAAAAAGAAAAATATAAAAGAAAAACAAATCCTAATAAAAATTTAAAAACTCAATTCAACTTAGTAATTTTTATTAATTTTTTTTTTAAAAATCAACTTTTCTTACTTCTAAGTTTTTATTTTAATTTTAGAAATTCTTAAACTTTTAATTTTAAAATTTTAAAAAATTTAAACTTTAAATTTTAATATTTTAAAAAATTTAAACTTTTAAATTTTTTAATTTTAAAATTTTTACAATTTTTAAAATTTCAAATTTTTTAATTTTAATTTTTTTAAATTTTAAATTTTCTAAATTTTAAGTTTTTAATTTTTAAAACAGCCCTTATTTATTTTATTTTTTAACAACTCTAAACTCTTTTGAATTTAATATTTCAAAATAAGAAACAATCTGAAAATTCCATCAACACACCCCACTAGTGTCACCTTGAATTTAAAACTTAAAAAAAAAATCACATCAAATCCAACTGCGAATCGAGAAAATTTGCAAATCGTTCATGAGTGACGAATTAAATTTTCTTGCACAACCTGCTTCCTCTCATCAGTAAAAAATTTTATCTTATGATTAAATTTTCCATCACATTTAGCTTCCCCTTCCATTAACTTTTTTATATATGCACATTATCGTATTGTATTATGAAAATTTTTAGCATACGTTTGCGATTTTCACTGCAATTTTTAAATAAAATATAAAAAAATAAGAATCAAGAAGGAAATGAAAAATTAAATTTCATTTATTTCCCACTCTCATTCATCCCCGAACACAGGCACAGTCGATAATAAGATCGAAGATAAATGACTCTAAATCGATTCTCATGTCAATCTGTGCAGCATCGCGAGAACGTAAAAATATGTGTTAATTTGAAATCATTGTTAAGGCCTGCAGCACTTCACATTCTTATTGAATATTCCTCTCCTTCCAATTACAACTTCATGTCAGCGAAATTTTTTCTGATGCACAGCCAGAAGAAATTCCTTTTTTGTATCAATTGAATGGCAACCATATCGTAATAGCACACATGTTTCATTTGTATGATTGAGATTGAGTGTTGTTATGTGAAGTCATCAGCAGCAGCACTCGCGGTGTACACGATATTCGTGGATGAGGCAAAGTAATTTGTGCGTTCATGTAGATACATTTATGGTGCCATTTTTTGAGAAGAAAATGAGGCTGATTTGGTGTGTTTTGGGGTTTTTGTTTTGAAGATATTGAGTCGAGCAAGAGGATATGAGACGAGCGCATCAAAACCAAGTCGAGCACATTAAAGTCTAGTCGAGCGCATCAAAATCAAGTCGAGCACATTAAAGTCTAGTCGAGCGCATCAAAATCAAATCAAGAGCATCAAAATCAAGTCAAACGCTTTAAAATCAAGACGAGCACATCAAAGTCAAGTCAAGCTCATCAAAACCGAGTCAAAAAAATAACAATTAAGTCGAGCGCATCAAAATTAAGTCGACAGCATCAAAATCAAATCAATCTCATCAAAATCAAGTCGAAAGCATTAAAATCAAATATGATAGGAAGGCCAAATGCGCTTTATAACACCCCAGACCCAAATAAATTCCCTACTTGCTTCCAATTTTCATCACACAGCGGGTGAGAAACAAAATGAAAAATTTGGAAAAACTTTTTTTTATGAAATTTTTTTCCACGAATAATATTTGATGAGAAATGAAAAAAAAAATTGTTTTGCACATATCGTCGCATCACACAACAAAGAGCATCACCGGCATCTCCCGTCGTGAGAGGTAAAAAAAATTCATTTTTTATTAAAAAAATATTTTTGACAAAATTTTTGCATTTTTTATGTCACTGACAACTATTGTGAGATGCATCTATGAAAGATAATGATTATTACCCCTACAGGCACCTTCTTTCCTGTAGATCCTTTCAGACACTCACAACTCGACATTTTCTTGCTACGACGGGTGAAAAATTGAAGAAAGAAAAAGTGAAAATTTCCCCAGCCAGAACAAAGGAAAAAGAAAGTGTCGCGAAAAAATGAAAATAAATTGAAATTTAAGGTTGGCAACAATGCGACATGACAATGAGGAGAACTAAAGTAACGATAAGGAATGAAAAGTGTATAAAAAATGTAGATTATACCCAAAAGATCTGAAAATCACACTCGGTATGATTATAAAACATGAAGTGAATATTTTTTGGCATAAATAATGCACCATCAAATAAATAGCAAAATGTGTTGCTGTTCACACTTCATTCAACTTTACATTTTACACTTTTTGCGCTGCAGGAAGGAAAGATTCTTATGCGATGCTATTTTACCCATGTAATAATGTGTCGTGATTTGATGACGGTAGCTTGAGAGATGAGAAAGTGTTTTGATTTTTGGGGATGGGAAGTGAAAGTAGGACTTGATATTGATGCTTAATATACATTGTTGCTTTATTTTGATTGGATTTTTATAAACTTGACTGAAGCATAGTCACCTTAATTTTTCTGACTCATGCATCTGTCGGGTCAACAAAACTGTCAGATTTACTGTCGAAGTGTGGAATCAGTAGGCATTGGTTGTGTTTCATCAAGATTGTCATTATTAATCGTGCTGTCTGGAGGTTGTGGTAATTGAGCTCGGTGTCTTAGACAATAGAAAATTAACAAAAATCCTATAATAACTAAAACTATTGTTAAAACTAAATATAAAATATGATTAAATCTTTTATCTTTTTCTTTGTCATCCAATTCACACACTTTTGGAGTTGGATTTGGTAGATGTGGGCATACAGCATTGATGAAATCAATCAAGGCTTTATCCTGGATGTCTGAGTCATATGACTGTAACACAATAAAATTATTATTTTCTAATTCCAAGTTGTCCATGTTATAACTTACCTCATTTAAAACGATTGTCGGAACATATCTAAGTGGCTGTTCAAATATATGAGTTCTATCTCCCATTTCTCTTAACAAATTGGAACCTTCGGTATCTCTTGCACATTCTTCAATAGAATTAAAATTCTCCACATGAGTTTCAATTGCGCATTTTTTAGAAAATTCTGAATAAGATTCGTCAGTGAAACCTCCCATTAAGCATGATATGTAGTCAAAAACCTGCGACTCATTTACATGCTTAATAGCACAAGCATGGATTTTATTTCCGTAGCACTCTATTGAACCATGAATACAGTCGAAGTGAATGACTGAACCTTGAGTCTTATATGTACTTTTACCAAATGGAATCAAATTTAAGTCAATGTGGTCCTTGAAATATTTCATTGCTGGATGCAACTGCTTTGTGATGAATTCTTGACTATCAGGAGATAAACTTTCATAGTAGATGGTAATTAGAGTCTGTTTGGGAATAAAATATTTAATTAAAATTTAACAAACACTTAAAAAATTAAAATTGATTTTAAAATTTTAATCTATGTCTTTGTGCCACACAAAGACCAAGTCTATACAATAACAAACAATGTTTTTATTTTTAAATTTTTATAAAATTATTTTTAGAAACTTATTATCTTTATCACAGCATCCACAGAGGAAAGATATTGCTAACATGTGACTTAAACTTAGTTTTAGTTAATAAAATTTACATTTTTCACAAATATTATGAAATTATTTTATCTTTATAATTTTAACTTTAATAGTAAGATTTAATATTAATTTAAATCACAATTTCAATACCTTTTGTGCATCAGCTACTAACAATAGACACAATAATATTAAATATCTTGTTAACATTTCAACTAATTTGGCTTAAAACTATGAAAAACAATTTTTCTAAAAAAAATCAATTGCGATAGACAATGAATCTCAGGATCTCTTTAACTATTGAGAGAATAAAGCTTGAGAGTAAATTAGCATAACATGCTCTGTTGTTATACATTTTTTATTTCAAGTTAACAAAATATATATTTTTTCGTGGCTAGGTTTTTGAATATACAAAAACTGTTAATGAAATTTTTTCAAATTTAAATTATTTTCAATTTTCGAATTATTTTCAATTTTTAAATTATTTTCAATTTTTAAATTATTCAATTTTCAAATTATTTTCAATTTTTAAATTTTCAATTTTTTTTTAATTCTTTAAATTTTTAATTCTTTTTTAATTTTCTAATTTTTAAACTTTTAATTTTCTTAATTTTTAATTTTTTTACAATTTTTATTATTTTTCAGTTTTTTTTTAACTTTCAAATTTTTTAAAATTAAATTAAATTTTTTAAAATTAAATTAAATTTTTTAAAATTTACAACATAGTGAATTTATTATCAATTGAGATTGACATCCTAGCTCATCTTCAACCCACCCCGTTCGAGTACTTCAAGTAAATCTATTTTACTTTCTAATCAATACAAACACCGACAACTGCACACATATAGTTTATATTCATTTATCAATAACAAGACATATCACAGCACCCATGGTCGGCAAACAGACGAAAAGTCAGTTAAATTGTGAAAAAATTCGAATTTGAATTTTTTGTATTTTTTGGTGGGAAAATTTGAATACCAAAAATTCGTTATTTCAAAATTTGTTTTTTGTGCTATTTTAACTCAAATCTTAACTAAAATATAAAATGTGTCATTTGTTGCATCTTCTTTTTCATTATCAATGTTTTCACATTTAAAATAATAGCATTTAATATAGTTTTCTGTCAGTTTTTAAAATTTAGCCAAGACACATTTTTCTACGCCATGTTTGTTTACAATTTGCAAAAAAAATTAGTTTTTGAAGAAAATGTCAAATTGTATCAAACTTGCTTAGTATAGAAAGTACAGATACAATTTAAATAGAAGAAACTATAGCAATCTTATGATTAAGCTAACAATTTCACAAAAATGACAAAGATTTATATGAAAAAAGAGCCAAAATATTTTTTAATTACAAAAATTTTGTAACGGCTTATGTTCTAAAAATAAGGACTACTAAAAACAGTACTAAACGTAACTGTTCTAAAAATAAGATCCGTTTGCCGACCCTGGCACAGCACATTTCAGACTCATTTTTCACACGCGATTCGTAATAAAAGTGTTAAATGCGTGTCATAAACACTTGCTGTTTGTGTCAATTTTCTTCTTCAATCACTTTTTTTCAACATCACGCACACGGCGCGGTGAAAAAGGCGCGGCAATTTTCTCTCCCTAGTTTTGTTGCCGTTTCCTTAACACATGTCACACATGTTGTTGTAACTGATGATGATGATATCTTCATAAATTTTTATAAAGAAATCGCAACATTATTCCAAGGAAGATGATAAGACAGAATTATGATGTGCTGTAAAACATGTGAAATAAAAAATTTATGTCTTAAAAGTGAACATCCATACCTGTCTCATCATCATAAGCGCAATCATGATTAAATGAGTAAGTACATAAAAATTTATAAAGACTAATTGTTAAATAACAGCAAGATAATTAGGTAGATGTTTTCCTTAATAAATCATTTGTTGAGCTAACAAGTTGATTGTGGAAATTTGAGACAGAGACGTGAGGGAGAAAATGGATGGTTCTGAGATGAGAAATATTAATATTCATCAGATTGAGATGTTACTGTTGAGGAATAATTTAGAAAGTTTTATGGATGAAGAATGGGATTTGGGGGTTGTTCGGAAATGACGTCTATCAATATTTTTTGCAGCTGCTGAATTTTAACATCCCTAAATTTTGGGTACCAGAAGTCAATGAGCGTTTAAATTTGTATAAAATTTGTAATTTTAATTGAAATTCTCTATGGTGAGCATCTATACCCTGAGATGCAGCTAGAATCCTACGGACCCACCCATGCTACATGCTATGTATTAATCCCTGCTATCGACCACTTCAGAATGGCAAATTCTTGGTCTTACTTCCAGATCCCTCCACCCAGGCTTTGTCTTAATCCCTGATACTGCCTACCCATTGTCTTAGCTACTCTGTTCTCAATTAGAGTTCACTATCATCCCTGGATAAACCCAAGTCCCTTCAATAACCTTAAAACCCTCCTTAAAACTCAAAGCTAACAATTCGAAATTTCATCATCTTCCTTAAAAATTTCTTAATAGGAGTTGACCCCAGTACACTCCTCAACTACCCCTAAATTATGCACAACATTCTACAAACTAGCAATTTTCATTTAACATAATTACAACCAACATTTCCCATCCATTTTCTCATCATCCAGTATCCAGCAACAACAAGAAAAATAACTACAAATTTCCATCTAATTCCTCATTCAAAAAACATTATCATTTTCAATGTAACTGACTTGAGGCAATAAAAAATGAATTTCCAATAATGTCATTACACCCAAATGAATACTAATGATGCACGAATGAATAAAAATATTCAATGTTGTTAGTTGATTGCGATGATGATGATGGAATTAATGAAATGAAATGGTCAACTTGATCTCAATTTGAAGTCGTAATAATGAGGATGATGAAGTGAAGGGAATTGGAATTAAATGAGGAAATGATGGAAAAAAATTCTTTCCATGTAATTTTGAGAAGAAGAAAAAAAATAGAAAGGTTGTGGATAACTTTCCCTCCTCATGCTCTTCATTAATTTCTATGAATTTTTTTTCCTCTCCCTTTCAATTCTATTCACATTCTATGTTAAATATTCATTCATCCAGTTCATTTCATTATGTATATTATACTGCTCATAGTGTTCTGTTCAACCCGAGTGACACCAGGCATCAGAATACCGTCAGGGTACTGACATGTGTAGCTTAAGCTTGGCAAAGTGGAAATGGTTCTAGCATGATTGTGAGTTCCATTCAGGCATTGTCTATGTCCTGATGACTGCGTTGTGCTACTCGGGTACTGGACATAACTAAGAAGTTTATTGAATGGTTGGTACATTTTCATTATTTGAGGAATAAAGAGAAATAAAATGATGAGGATGAATAGTTATAAAATATGAAAATTATTTTTTATGGGAATTTTTTCGTAAAGAATTTTTGCGGCTGTGTGTTTTAATTTTTAATAAAGTCAGGAATTTAAGTGAGATTATGGATTTAATTGGGATGTAAAAATTGTTGAAGGAATTTTGTAATTAATATTTTTTGCTCTTTATTGTAGATTTTATTATGCACTCATGTTATAACAAGTTGGAGTTCAGTAGGAATCGAACATGAAATTTCAAAATTGGTAGTTTGAAAAAGATCTAACATCAAGCCACAATGTACAACTTCTTAACTTGGGTTATTTAAAAATTCTACATATAATAAGTGATGTTTGCGATGAGGCCATGTAGAGCCGTATCCAGGATTTCCTTTTTTTGGGGGGAGGAGGTTCAATGACATCAAACTAGTGTTAGTTTTCAAAATAGGGGGTTCCGACCCCCAAAACCCCTTGAATATCCCCTAAGGCTCAAGAGGGTAACCAGTAATTTATCATTGTTTTGAGGGGGAAGGCTGACCCCCTTAATATGCACTTGCCTTGGTTAATCTATCCAAATTATGTTCTTTAGTCATTGAAATCATTCAAAAATACCTCAATCAGCATCTAAAATAATTCAATAAAATCTTCAAAATTTCTGTTCCACAAATTCAATTACAAAGGAACCGATTTACTCACAATACCATACAATAATCTAATAAAATTACAAAAATCTATTGTATCCATAACATCCACAACTAAATTCTCCACAAATCATCTCAACTTTTTTGATTAAAAATATTTTTTATGTACACATTCCTGCATCATACCTAATGCTATCCCTAAGATTTAATTCCATCCTCCCTATTTATATCCTCACATATCATACATGTGAAATCACATATGAAACTTATAAGACGATTTGTTGGCAAATCAACTTTACTGAATTCTCTCATTAAAAGATTTTGTTCTTATTGGCAATATTAAGTTGGTCGCATGATGAAAATAGAAAAATAAATATAGGAAGATATTAAATCATATGGGAATGGCAGAGAGAACAATGAGCAAGGATTTTCTATATTTTTTGATTTATTAATCGAAAATATTCGGGAATTAAATGACTAATAATGGAAGAAGAGGAAATTTTAAGGAGATTAATCTCTTGTGAATCAGAAATTGCTTATGAAGGGGGAAGGAAATTGAGTTAATAAGAATTTTGCATTGTGTAATCAAGTGAGTTTGACAATTCTTATGGATATTCTTGGGGATGTGACATTTGTGGATTAGAAAAATGACAGAAAGGAAGGAAGTTTTAATTAGAATTTTTGGTGATCGCTGAAATGGTCTTCATTGAAATGTAGAATCATTAATTGAAATATGTTCATTTTGGAAGGTGTTTGAGTCAGCTTCTTGGGATAGAATTCACTGCTACTATACCCATGCTAAGGTGCATGCTATTCTACCCCTATCTTTAAATCTAACCCTTCAGTAAACGCTTGGTATAGGGTATACCCTACCCAGAAAGTGGATATGAGTAATACCCTTGAGATATCAATAAGGAGTAGCTATTTACTCAAAAACCTACCATTATGGACCCAAGGGTGCCAATATACACGAAGGTAGGCTAGTTTGACCTGTTTTACAATTTTTTTGAAAGAATGTGAGTTCGAATCTCATTAAAAATTAAGCTATTAAACATTATTTCAATTATTTTTGAGCAAACAAGTCTTCATCCTGGCAAAATCCCTAAAACCCTTCAGACACCTTCAACAAGTGCCTCCACTCCATTTCCATCATCCAAAGTCATTGAAATCCATCCAATAAATCCAAACAAACCTGACAAATTTCTTCATACACCAGCTACCATTGCAAAATTCATTTCATAATTCACATTTTCATGTAACCCATGTCATCAGCAGCAAAGAGAATTCTTTTTCATTATTAAGCCATAAACAAATGAGAATCAACCTTTCCTGGCAATTTTATTACACAAGGAAAAAAATGTTTCTCTTCTTCCGAGAAAAAAAAGTCGAGCGACAAACGATGCCATAAAGTTTTGTTAATTTAATGCTGAAAATGGCCTGAAGGTCGAATTCAATAAGAACAAAATTGTAGCTATCTTGAATCCATAAATTCTGTTAGAATATTTTCATTTGTTTGAGGTCGAAAAGTAGATGAAGAAAATTTCTGTTTGAGGGGAAAGAAAATTGTGTTTCAGGTGAAAATTAAAGGAAGATGAAGTTGGTAGATAGGTGTGATTTAAAGGTTGTGGATTAGTAAATCGAAAAATCTACAAATTGGAGTTAAGGTTGTGTTAATTCTATTGGAAAATGAGTCAGGGGTGTATTTAGAAATTAAAAAATTAATTTACACTAATTTAAGGGACCCTTCCAAGCACCCCCCCCCCCCCCTTCACTAGATACCCTCAGAATCTCAAAACCAACATCCAAAAGCCAAATAATCCAAATTATTCCCTTTAATTCCTTTAATTATGTGGCCATCCTACCATTCTGTTATCTCCACATTCACGCTCATTATTACATATCCACAGGCTTAATGCTGACTATGTTAATTGCTAATATATAACACACAAGTACGAGATAACATCCATTTTCATGCATTGCATAAATTTATGCCACATAAGCACAAATAATTGTGTTACTATCTTGATAAGCGATAAAACTATAATTTTTGTCTAGCAATAAACACTGGTTGAATGTTGTCGGCATATCCAACCAAAAAATATTTTTGTATCTAACTTATTTGCAATGCATAAATTTTTAATAGCATAAGTTGAAAAAAAAAATTCACTCTAGAGGATTAACTGAGGAAATGTAAATAAATATTAATGCGATATGCCTAATTTTTTATTCCTCACGATGACTTGTTTCCTCTTCTGATTCTCATTGTGTCATGAGATGATGGAAAAGAAATCTAAAAAGTAAACAAATTATTCCCGCGAAATTCGAATGGTAATTTTTTATCATCAATGAGATTGGGAAAAAGAAATGATGAGTGCAAGTTGGGGAGTAATTGGAGTTGGGTGGAGAAGGCGCATTTTTTGTGGATGCTCTGTTTTTGGATGTAAAAATTTTCAAAGGAACTAGAAATATATCCAGGGTCACAGGTGTATACCACATGGGTATGGCCTATGATACCCCCATGGGTAGTATATACCCTAGGGTATACCGAGCAACCGGCCCCAGAGGTTGATTGGACCAACGCAGTTTAACAGTGCTGTCGATTGTCAACTGCCTTGAGTTACCACTAAGGAGAATAGATAAATCACCATCAGACCACCTTTTTCATGATATGATAGTGTGACGATGGTCAGCTAAAGATTTACATCCCCAAATGAGCTACTTGGGTACGGACACACCTGAGATACCTAAAATAATAATTTTTTTCCTAATTCACAACAGCAGTCTTGTCAAAATTGACATGAAGACATCATAACCTCAAAAATCATTTTTTCCTTCAACATCCAAATAAAGAAGAATCAAAAAAGCTGAAAAAATGTAATTCAAATCCACCGAATTTGATTCACTTCTCATTTTCTTTCCTCATGATAAAAAGTAAAGTAAAAGTAAAGAAGTAAGACCGAAATAATGAAAAGAGGCACAGATGAGGGGATGAAATGAGAACGATGAATTAATTTCATTCAACGTTATTGTTCAAATAAAATCCATCAATTGTGTTTTCACTTGTAATGAATATCTCCTGTGTGCCTTCATGTGGAATGAGGATTCTCATACACGCGAATCTTCTTTTCATTTCTCTTGAATGGAATTATTCTCTTACCTATAAGATTGTTCATATTGTGTTGGATGGAAGATGAAATTTTGAGGGATTTAGGGTGGTGTTTTGATGGATCCGGTTGTGGATTGTTGACTGACTGCTATTTTATTGAATTGTCAAAATTTTAGGTAACTTTTAAGATAAAATTCAGTCTAATTTTATATTTATTTTTTTTATTACAGTTTCAACCATTGAAAACCCACTTTTGATAAGGATCCATCAAGTTTTCACCCTTAATCCCTCAACTTCATAATAAATTCTATGATTTCCGTCTACATCCACGTTGATACGTCAAATCATCTTATCGTTAAAAATTGAATGAAATACCAAGCATGAAAAAGCAAAGAATCTCGACAGTAAAAATAGAAACAGACTTTTTAATCACCTTAATGCACATTATAATTCAAATATTCCCCGTATTCGAAAATCTTTCCTTGTTTGTTGATGTTTGAAATTAAAAATAATTTTTTTCGTCAACAATTCACGTCAATATGGCAATTTTTTTATCATAGATTTTTTTATGATTAAATATTTACAAATCTCTCATAAAAAATATTGAAGTTATTATTATAGATCTATTGTATGGTGTACAATTATTGTCCCAATTTAATAAGTACATGTGCATGGATATGATTTGAAAGAAATTATTAAAGCAAATGGTATGGGATATGGAATTAGAAGATTTTTTTGAGGGGTGGTTTTTAATAATGAATTGAATTTTTTATGGATTTTTTTAGTCTCTTTGTCAGTCACTTAAATGACTTTTCTAATTTAAAAAATTCAAATTATTTTTGACCGTTGATTTTTTCAAATAATTTACGACCGTTATTTTTCAAATATTTTTTGACCGTTATTTTTTAAACTTATTTTTTAAATATTTTACAACCGTTACTTTTCAAATATTTTATGATCGTTATTTTTCAAATATTTTTTGACCGTTATTTTTTATGGAAAAAATTTAGTTAATTATTGACACTTCAACTGTAATTCAGCCAAACCTTCACAAATCTTCCTTACTAGTCTTAATGTTTGACTTTAAAACTATCATTTTCACCCCTTATTAACATCCCAAAATCATCATCCAAAGTTCACATCAAACCTTCACATTTAAGCATCATCTCACGTCAAATCATCAATTACTTCATCAGTCGCATCAGATCGAAAATATCTCATTGTCAAAATTCTTTATTTCGTCTTAAATCAACAAGGGTTCGATGTATTTAACCATCAAGATGCTTACTTGTTACCAACTGCATGTCGAAGAAATGTCTCATGGAGAATTAATCACTGTGAATGGAAATGGATGAAATATTGTAGAATTGTTACTTTCACTTGAATGATTTTTGTTTTTTTGTTTGTTGATGAATGAGAAAGGAAGAAAGGATGAAGAAGAATAAGACATAAATTTATCATAATAATGCTTCTCGCTTCCCTTAAAATTTGCATTCAAAAACTGTCTTGAGAAAGACTTTTCCATGCAATTTGTAATCACAGCGAGTAATTATGCAAGTTTAAGCTGTGTAAAGAATAAATTTGCATCATAATTTTTACATTATTAATTTTTTCAAATAGGATTTTTTTAGTGAAAGTGAGGAAGAAAAATGTTTGAAACATTTGGTGCGACATGAGAAAAAACTTCTGTTTAAAAGTGCTGAAAAACTTTGTTTGCATAATGAATGCGCTTGGATTTGCATGAATTTTTAATTCTTCGAGGATTTTTTAAGGAATTAAGGAAGATGGAAGTGACAATTTTTAAGTAACTGGTTGGGATGACGTCTTTAGATGCCAGAGGCCGGTTTCTAAGGCTACCAGGGGGAGCCTACCTTGCTCTTGGGTGAGTAGGGTAGGTAAGGGTACCCCAGCTTAAGGTACCGCGGATAGCTCTTAAAACCGACCCCAGAATATCATTATTCGTGATACATTCTCACTAATGTCTGTTGACTTGACTCAAATTTTATACTTACAGACTATCTATGTTGGACGTTAACTCTACCAGACACCAAACCTCAAACCTTCTTATTCCAATTAAATAAATTGGTTTCTGATGGGATTCGAACCCACACCCTTACAAAAAAGTGAATTTTAAATTGCCAATCTACCTTTCAGCCACAGGCTCTTTATTCTAGCATTGACAGATTCACCTACATATGGCTAGTAACCCTAAATTCCATATTACCTTTCAACTGCGCCTAAAAATCCAAAAAAACGACAAATTCCCAGCCAATATTTCAAATCTCAAGTTCAAAGACATCTTATCACACAAGACAAACAAAACTTCATCTTACCTCCTCAGTTAATGTCGTAAAACACCCGAAATCCATTTTTTCAGCATTCCAAAGTCTTCCATGACATTATATACTCAAGACAGCATGATAAGCATCCTTCAGACGGGGTTTTCTCCATTTCTTTCTCTTGATTTGTTCTAAGTTGCGTAGACATACGAAAATCCACGTCATGACAGTTCCTTATACCTTCATGAGAATTTCATCGCCGATTATATCCTTTCTGCGTGAAAAATGATGTTAAATGCTTGTTAGAATAATGAATGAGAATTCTCTTATGTAGACATTGAATGTGAAACTCAACAGGTGAGGTGCGTGAGAAGTGGAACTTAAAGTCATATAATTTTTCATGTCCTCTTTTACTCTTGTCGTTTTTTGACTTCTTCTTTTTGGACGGATTCTGAAAATAAACGGAGAAGAGAGAAAAATAAATGTTTTGGGTTCGATGAACTGAAAGGAAGGAAAATTTTCATCTTTTTCAATCTGAATGGAACAATTGAAAGGAACACGCAGCATATAAATCACGACCAACTGTATATTTTGCTTAAAGTTTCGCTATAATCGGTGTAATTTTTGCACTGATGGGGTCCTTGAGGTGATTTTGTGTCGGAAAATTGGGGATTCTTAATATTTGAGGGTCTGAAAAATTGCATACGAGTTGGATGGGGTCTAATATACCCAAGCTACTACCAAAACCCCAAAAACAATGACAGGTCCTTCAGTAAAAAATAAAAATCACTTAAAATTGGCAAAAAGAAGCAATCTTACTTAAAACCAGGGGTATGTTCAGGTAGAGTTAGTAGGATCAACCCCCATATTGATGGACAATTTCATTAATTCCGAATAATGTCCTTTAGAAAATAATAGACCTCTCCTCTTCAAAATTATCTATGCAAACCCCAAAAAAATTGAAATTCTGCAAAAAAAATCCAAAATTCACCCCTTCACAAAAAAATCATCCCAAGGGTCCGCAGAATTATGAAAATTATTTCGAAGATTTATTGCAAAAAGTAGATTTTTTTCCACCGCATTCGAAGATTCAACGATAATCCATCTGGGGATAGAATAAAAAATAAAAATGTGAATATGAAGCACACAGCACAATTATATGTGCAAAAACCGCTCTCATGTGCACTCGATATCTATTCTGTCTTTTATTTTTTTGTTCCCAACCACTCGAGTGCGAAAAAAATAATAATTTTTTTTCCTGTGGCAGCACAAAAACAATGAATTTGCGATTTGAATAAAATATCAATAAATTAACGGATACATGTGAATGAGTCATTGAATGTTGAGGAGTTTGTGTGTAACTATCAATAGCATATAACAGTGGGAAATTATGGATATTTTGTGTCCTATTCCGATGGCTTTGAGGATGTTGCAAAAACCAAAAACGGAAATTGAATTATGAGGTACTGTGAATATGACTTATGAGTATGTATATTGCAGAATATGAGAGAGTTTATGAATGTGATAGGGATTATTCAGGGGTTGAATTACTTGAACTTTGTGATTTGAATGAGGGTTGGTTTGTAACTTTGGTCAGAAGTTGAGAATATAAACCGTTAACTTGTAAATTGTGAGCATGAAGTTGAATGGAATATTCTGGATTGTTCATTTCAATGTGCATAAATGGAAATGATTTTAAATTTTATAAAAATTTAAATAATCAATTTATTTCAGAAAATTCAGTTTTTATCGAATCAATTCAAACCGACGACCCCATTATGCAATGGTAGTACCCCTAAACTCCTTTTTTCAACCACAACTCCTAAAGTATATCCACATATCCTCCCCAGATCTTCACTATTAAGCAAGCAAAACCAAACAAACAATAATAATTTTTATTTATTCACTCATGTACTGCAAAAAAAATTGAATAATTTAAATTACACTTTACTTAATCATGTGTATAAAAATTCAATAAATCAAACAAGAAGAAGTTTAATGCAGAAGATTTGGATGGGATGAAAAATTTACGAATTATTAAGTATGCGAATAGCAACAGATAGGCAGAGGGGAGAAGAAGAGATTGAACTACATTTTATTCTAGAATATAATAAATTGGATGTTAACAGACTTGAAAATTGAATGAAGTATTCAAAAATAAAAATAAATATTTTTTAAAAAGTAAACGTAAGAGATCTTGAAATTAAATCAAAATTTAAGATTTAAAAATTCATAATTTCAATTTTTCTAAAATTCATAATTTTACTTTTTTAAATTAAAAATTTTAACTTTTTTGAAATTAAAAATTTAAATTTTTTAACTTAAAAATTTAAATTTTTTTAAATTCAAAATTTAAATTTTTTTAAATTAAGAACTTTATTTTTAAACTAAAGACTTAAACTATATTTTTCTGAAATTAAAAATTTTGAAAATTCTAAATTTAAGCTACTTAGAATTCAATTTTGAACTTTTAAAAGAATTTAATTTTTAAAATTTTTAAAAAATCATAACATTAAAAAACAAAAAATAAATAAGAGTTCTAAAAAAGTTTAAAAAATAAAAATATAAAACAGAATTTGGAAAATTTAAAGATTCCAAAAATTCAAATTTTTAGAAGGAAAAATTTAAAAAAATAATTTTAATTTAAAATTGTTATTACTTAATTCAAATATTTAAATATTTTATTTTCAAATAATCAAGAAAGCTAGTAATTTTTTCCATTTTCCACAAATTTCATTTCCCTTCTTTATCATCCTCATCAAATGGAAATTCCACATTAAAAATTACAGCCAAAATAAAATAAAATATTCAATAAATTAATAATAATAAAATCTTCAATCAAATGCTTGTAAAAAATAAATAAAGAAGCTACACCTATATTCGTTATATATCAATAATCTCCACCATACCAGTGAATTGCGCGTCTGGAATTTTAATTCCAAATTTTTTCTATACATTTCCCCATTTTCTACATCTTTCTAACGCTAATGCTACTGAACATATTGACTTCTTACACGTTCATGTCGAAAATGTACGAATGAATGATTTTTTTTTGTTTTATGATAAAAAATGCAATACGAATTTTTTTTATTATCCGTGTGTCAATAAAGTTTGGGAGATGGATGTGGATTGAGCGCATTTTTTGATGTTAAGCAATTTTTGACCCTCAACAGCATCTTACAGTAAAAAATTAACCAAACTGCCATCAAACAACCTCAAAATCCCAAAATATCAGCTAATAATTTCTCTTCCAAAAACTCCCAAGCAGCAGCTTTATTAAAAAATTCTTTCGCATGCAAAATTGATTTATTGGCTGCATTATTGGTCGTCTCACTCGAAATACAAAAAACAAAAATAATTCATGCGTTGATAAATTTCATAGATTATTGAATGTTGTGATTGCATTCTTTGCTGTGTACGCGCGTGGTGTCAATTGATTGAGAAATCATATTTGTCACTCCATGATCCCTAATATTTATATCCTTCTTTTTATTCAACATGTGAGTAAATGAAATATTGCACGCATTTTGTAGATTTATTAGAGATTTTTGCATTTTTGAAATTGAAATATTTCGATTTGTTATCTCTTGGGAGATGAAAGGCACACTGGTGGATGATTACTGCTTTGTGTCTAAAATTGGAATTTTTTTTATTAAAATTTTGTGAATTTTTAAGATAAATTCCACAAAATTGCATCAAAATTAAATCAACAAAAAAACTAGCAGCATCAAAAAAATTAACTAAAAAAGCATTTTCATCCTCTCAACTGTTTACAATTTCAATTAATTACAATTCTCGTAGAATACCGTCTGCTGCTGCCGCTTCAACCTTTCTCCATCTCTCAGCTTGGCATTTTTAAAATACATTTTCTCTGTTGATTTTTCTAATTTCTTCCCTTTTTTACTTACAAGATAAAGTTTCTCACTCTTTTTTTTTGTTGTTTTTAAAAGTTTTAATCACTTAAATGAGATTTTCAGAAAAAAGAATTTTTTTGCATAAAAATTAAGCGAAAAATTAAAATAAAGTTGAATGTCTCTCACCTCCCCTTTTTTGTTATAAGTGATTATAAGTATTATTAGATGGATAGTGAGGGGGTTATATATATGGGGTATGAAGCGCACTTCTTGAGCGTTTTAGCTCGATTTGCCATCTGCACAGACAAGATACAGCTAAGATAAGGTCCAATAAGGGGACAAAACCTAGTCAGCCCTAGGGTAGGGTACGTAAGAATAGGCAAGGGTATCTCTCCCTTGGATAAGGGTACCCTAGGGTATGTAAGAGTACCCTACCACCTACCTGTACCCTAGTGGTACCCCACATAGGTTAGAGTAGCGTAGGAAAGGATAGGGTACCCAGGTACCCCTAGATCCAACAAACAATATCTAAATAACGTTATATCCAGTTTCTTATCCAAATCTTCAATAATCCAATTCATTTCCACAATTTCACAGCATAAATCACCAAAAAAATCTTCTAAAATCATTATCATTACGTAAATACAGTTAGAAAGTATCATTTTCCGTATTATTCCATTAAAGCTATGTCGCGGAAAGGGTATCAGACGTGAAAATCTTTTCCTCCAGAAAATTAAACAAGTAACAGCAATATCACAAGCCTAAAGAATGAGTGTGAGACAATAAAGTATGTTGTTTCGCCCAAATAATAACAATAATTGTATCTCTTTTGCATTTTCTCTGTCTTATGAAGTAAAGGGTTGCCTTCCTAACCCTTCCGACGATAATTTTCAGTGCGGCCCCTTTAGGCAAACATAAAAATCTGTTGTAATGTATTTATTTTTTCCGCTAAAACGATACAGTTTTTTATGTAAATACTGCCTGACTTTATTTAGACACAACATGGAAAGAAATCTCGGTGGGAGTTTTTTCTTCCTTTCTTGCCGTTCATGCCCTTTTGCCAATAAACATAACACACAACTAAGTTTCTAAAAAAAATACATTTTCCTAGAAGTGGATATAAATTTATTTATGTTTTTTGAGGGTTTTTTATTGACTAGAAAATTTTATATTCTTGCATTGATTTTTGTATGTGAATTCTAGGGGTGGAATTTTGGTGATTTTTTTGGGTACTTCTTGCTGAGTACTGGTACCAAAGCTGAATTTGTATGTACATTATAGCTAATGATTGGCTATCTACTCGTCATTCAGCACTGAAGTCATTGATTTTCAATTTGAAATGAGATTCGAACCAGTTCTTTGATGACATTCTAGCCTACAGCCTTCAAAATAGAGGCTGATCACAAAGTTTGTTCCACATTTTATTCTAAAAAGCAATAATTCAAACTATCGAGTTTCGAACCCACGATCTACAGTTCTCAATAATCTTGATTCCAAACTATTGCGTAGGCTTTCCCGATTTCCCGGTCTCGATAATTTTCGAGACTCAAGACCAAAATTAAAATTTAAATATCTTGGATGTCATTTAATTTTTTTTACAAATTTTTGATTAGAACGATTAATAATTACTTAAGCAATGATTTTAAACTATAATTTCTTAAAAGTATCCAAGTACATCAATGATATTTGAATTTTAATTTGGTCTCGAGTCTCGAAAATCTGTCGAGACCGAGACTTCGGGAAAGCATACTATTGCGCTTTAAAACATTCCCAAGTGTTCATCCCTTGCCCAAAAGTGATTATAATATGAACATTAAAATACTTTTTATGGCCGATCGTAGAGGATTTAAAGGCGTATTCTAAAAGAGATATTAAGGAGATATATAGCACATAGGTTAACGGCTTCCTGTAATTTCAATCATTTGCCGATGATTTTTTTTTGTTACTTTTTATGACTTTCGTGGCGACGCATTTTTTAAGAGAATCATTCTTGCTATGAGTATAAAAATCTATTTTATTAACTCCATGATGTGATATCTAAAAATGTTATGTAAAAAGCTACTTAAAATATTTGGCCACAAGAAATGCAGCGAGAAATATTAAAAATTATATTATTACATTTCTATTAATAGTATTGCTATTGTTTTGTAAGTGTGAAAATATTTGGTACTGAACTTTGTTTTCCAATAATTAATATTCAATGCTAGAAACACGTAAATATACAAAATTATTGTCAAGAGATTAATTTCTAGTCTCGAATTAGTACACCTACCAAAGGGTACATTTTTAGACCGAGAAACCATCCCCTGGTGCCCAAAACCACTGTAATTCTTCAAAATTTCAAGCTTTTATTGTCTATTGCTTGGTTTTATTTAAATGATCACATTTTAATTAATCATTTCAGACATAACAATAACTTCTAAAAAATATTAATTGATTGCTCTTTGTTTAAGGCTTATGTTGTATCCCTGGCAAACGTTCATAGTGACGTTGTACTGCAATTCAAGTTCTGATAACTTTAAGGCTGTATCGACTTCATAACGCAATAGAATATTTGCAAGTTGGATTTTCATCAAAAGCATCGCATAGCGCCATCCAAGGCACATTCGTGGACCTTTTGAGAATGGAATGTATCCATATGATGGAATTTTCTCAAAGTTCTCTTTTTCAAATCTTTCTGGATGGAAGTCGTCAGCATCATTACCCCAAATAGACTTTGATCGATGAAGCTCAAAGATTGCAATCACAATGCAAGTTCCAATAGGTAAAATATATCCTTCACTGATCTCGATTTCTGCTGTATTCTCACGATAAATATATGGACCAACTGGAAGTAACCTCATAGTTTCATTGATGACCATTTCAAGGTATTCTAGCTCATTGATCTTCTCATAGTCCAAATATGGAGCATCGAGTGTCTTTCCAAATGTTCTATGAAGTTCATCGACTACTTTTTGTTGGACATCCTTATGCATTGCAAGTAGCAGAAGTGTCGATGATGAAGCAGTTGCTGAAGTATCTTGAGCAGCCAATACAATATTATTTACTTCATCTTGTATTTCATCACTTGGCAAGTTATTTTTAGGATTGACCAAAGCTCTTATGAATGTCTTTGATTTGGTTTCGTCATCTTCTAATCGATTTTGGGCATTAACAATGATGTCCTGAGCAAAGCCCATAGCTGTTTTGGATGCAGTTTCAAGCTGTTCTTGGTATAATTTTGTAGATTTGAAAATAATGTCAGGATGAAGCCAAAGTTTGAATGCTCGAACTGTTACAGTTTGGAGGTACCTGAAATATTAGAATTTATTATTGACTTAATTCCCATTAATATCTCGAGTTATACATGACTGCTATTAAAGACTTTTGTGCTACTTGACTCACTTTTCTGTATTCTCGATAAAAGAATCTCGAACTTCACTTTTTTGATTCTGGATGTCCACATCATAGTCCATAACCTTCAATATTGTTTCCAATGTCAAGGCAGTTATTGAATATAAAACATTAAATTCGCCTTTTCCTTCAATTTTCCTCAAATTTGACATTAGAATTTTAACTTTAACATTAAAAATCGGAATGGAATTTTGTAAACTTCTGGCACCAAAATATGGATTGAGGATCTTACGATGTGGGTACCAATATTCGACATCACTAACTAATGTACCTTTTGGGAAGGCTATGAATTTTAAAAACCTTGTTTTATTAAGACAATCCTTTGAATTCAGCACTAGTTTCACGTCTTCTGGTTTCACAATTCCAACAAATAAGAAAGTTCCAAACCATAATTTGGCGCAAACTTTATTATTTACAAATAATTCTCTGAGCATGATCAAAATTGTTTTACTGACAGCATTCATTGCACGATGTAATCCTTTAATTGAATAGTCGAAGCTACTCGATGGAATTTTGTGTGCCAAATAGAAAAATCTTCGGTAATCCCAAAAATATTTAGCCACAAGAAACGTAGCGAGAAATATTAAAATTTCTATTATTATCATTATGATGCTTTACTTTTAAAGTTGTTGAATAAACTGAGCACAGCATATACTCCAATCAAGGTTTATTCTATCTGGAAAAATAAAATAAATGTTTTGTGTAAAAACCCATACCTCGCCCATACCTTGTTTGTTTTGAACAGTTAACATTTAACATTTAAATATGACACGTAGGGAAAAATATTTTGGTTGTTATTGTAAATGTATCAATTCCAAGGCCATTTTTTCTTTTAGAGGACATAAAAGAAGGCTTGTGCATCAAATTTTAAGTCATTTGGTGCAAATCTAATTTTTTCACAAGATCTTTGAACTAAGAATGTTTCTTAATAACCTAACTTAAAGTTTTAAAAAAACTGGTTTAAATGATGATATTGAAAATGGGTTTCAGTTCCTAATATTGGTTTAAAAAAGCTTCATTCTGACAACCCTGGCATATAATATAATTTGCTTATAACAACAATCTATAAGAAAATTTACCACTACTGATCCCAACCCGGTCCCAAAAATTTTTCAGGACCAAAAAATAGGGAAAGCTTATTCTTTACCCCTTCCCTTTCCAATATTAGATGCCATTTATAAACGACCCCCAAAACACTAAACGACACTTAACCTTCCACTAAACTAGTGGATCTCAAACTATTCAGAGCACGACACACTAAACTAGAGCCTTCAATAATATTTAGTAATGACAATGTAATTGAATGAATGATTAAATAAGTAAAGAATAAAATGACTTAATAAGATTAAATGTAAATTGATCCTTACTTTTTTTGTGCGGCACTAAATCCTTCTTGCTGCAACGATGGCTAGATGAAAAGTGAGAGAAAAAACAGCAAACTAAACTAATTTTTAATTCTGAGCAACAATTTAAACTAGAAGCAACCTGTTTTTTGTCAAATATGCATATGATTTTTGTTTTTCAGAATTAAATTCAAATTTAAAGTTCTATTGTTGAATTCGAAAATAGTTCAAGGTATTTCGTCACTTACGAAATTCTCTTTCTTAGGCTTGAACACTTTACACTGTTCGATTGTGAGATTTATGATCCAAAAGAATAAAAGTGAGTTGAACTATAATTAATAAAATCATATTCACACCAATTTTAATTGTGTGTGAATATATTGTTTTTGGTATTTCAGTGAAACTACTTTTTGGACTTGCTGCTTCAGGCTTACGGAATCGACCCATAGTGTTCGGTATAGAAAGTTTGTGCTTTAAATTACCAATTTAACAGTGAAAACCGCATCTCGATTGGTGCTTCCAGTGCCGAGAAATCGCAAAAAAACACTTTCTGTCATTTAGCAAGTTAGTTAGTTAGTTAGTTACTTTCGACGATAACTCGATTCAAACTCAATATTAAGACTTCCGGTTTTTTGCATCTGATAGATATTGGGTATCTCAAGAGCTGTATAGTTTTTGGAGTCATGAGATGCTTCCGGTAAGGTACACGGAACGAAAAGGTGCGATTTTTGGTCAAATTATAGCCGATTATTGCAAAACACATTTTATTTTTTTCATAGAAAAGGAATGTTTTGACCAAATGAGCTGAAATTTGGTATGTAGGTTCCTTAGCTGTGCCTGAATATGGAACCGACGCCATTTTGGATTTCGAGGGGCTAGAAGCTACGCCAAATTGATTTTTGCTTTAACTTTGACCAAATGAGCTGAAATTTGGTATGTAGGTTCCTTTGTTGTGCCTGAATATGGAACCGACGCTATTTTGGATTTTGAGGGGCAAGAAGCTACGCCAAATTGATTTTTGCTTTAACTTTGACCAAATGAGCTGAAATTTGGTATGTAGGTTCCTTTGTTGTGCCTGAATATGGAACCGACGCTATTTTGGATTTTGAGGGGCAAGAAGCTACGCCAAATTGATTTTTGCTTTAACTTTGACCAAATGAGCTGAAATTTGGTATGTAGGTTCCTTTGTTGTGCCTGAATATGGAACCGACGCTATTTTGGATTTTGAGGGGCAAGAAGCTACGCCAAATTGATTTTTGCTTTAACTTTGACCAAATGAGCTGAAATTTGGTATGTAGGTTCCTTAGCTGTGCCTGAATATGGAACCGACGCTATTTTGGATTTCGAGGGGCTAGAAGCTACGCCAAATTGATTTTTGTTTTAACTTTGACCAAATGAGCTGAAATTTGGTATGTAGGTTCCTTTGTTGTGCCTGAATATGGAACCGATGCCATTTTGGATTTCGAGGGGTTAGAAGCTACGCAAAATTGATTTTTGCTTTAACTTTGACCAAATGAGCTGAAATTTGGTATGCTGGTTCCTTAGCTGTGTCTGAATATGGAACCGATGCCATTTCGGATTTCGAGGGGCTAGAAGCTACGTTAAACTCATTTTTTCTCTAATTTTGATATTTTTGACTAAATAAGCTGAAGCATTACGATTTTTCGTAAGTCTTGTTAGTAACAGAATACTAAGCTATGAATGAAAAAATTTGAAACGGTGTGAATATACCCATGAAGCGTGATCGCTTCATTACTAGTTTTATACAGTTTTTAATCAATTATATCACACTAGGTGCTTTCTTTTATTCATTATTTTAACTAATTAAATATATTTCTCAAAACACGTGAATTTTTTTTTTTCAAATAAACGTACAAGGATTAAGTCATCAAATTTTACCCGACATAACCGTAGCTGTGAAACTTTAATACAAAACAATAACATCCAAAAATTATAAACTGATTGTTCTTTCTTTAAGACTTATTTTATATCCCTGACAAACTTTCATAGTGATGTTAAACTGGAATTCTAGTTCTGATAACTTCAAACTCGTATCGACTTCATAACGCAATAAAATAGTTGCAAGTTGGATTTTAATGAAAAGCATCGCATAGCGCCATCCAACACACATTCGTGAACCTTTTGCGAATGGAATGTAGCCATAAGATGGAATTTTTTCAAAGTTCTCTTTTTCAAATCTTTCTGGACGGAAGTCGTCAACATCATCACCCCAAATAGACTTTGATCGATGAAGATCAAAGATTGAAATCACAATGGAAGTTCCAATAGGTAAAATATATCCTTCACTGATCTCGATTTCTGTTGAATTCTCACGAAAAATATATGGACCAACTGGAAGTAACCTCATAGCTTCATTGATGACCATTTCAAGGTATTCTAGCTCATTGATCTTCTCATAGTCCAAATATGGAGCATCAAGTGTCTTTCCAAACGTTCTATGAAGTTCATCGACCACTTTTTGTTGGACATCCTTATGCATAGCAAGCAGCAGAAGAGTCGATGATGAAGCAGTTGCTGACGTATCTTGAGCAGCCACAATAATAGTATTTACTTCGTCTTGTATTTCATCACTTGGCCAATTATTTTTAGGATTAACCAAAGCTCTTATGAATGTCTTTGATTTGGCTTCGTCATCTTCTTTTAATTTATTTTGGGCATTCAGGATGATGTCCTGGGTAAAGCCCATAGCAGTTTTGGATGCAGTTTCAAGCTGCTTTTGGTAGAGTTTTGTAGATTTGAAGATATTGTCAGGATGAAGCCAAACTTTGAATGCTCGAACTGTTACAATTTTGAGGAATCTGAAATATTAGAATTTATTATTGACTTAATTCCCATTAATATCTCGAGTTATACATGACTGCTGTTAAACAAATTTGTGCTACTTGACTCACTTTTCTAAACTTTCGATAAAAACATCTCGAACTTCACATTTCTGATTTTGCATATCCACATCATAATCCATAACCTTCAATATTGTTTCCAATGTCAAGGCAGTCATTGGATATAAAACATTAAATTCGCTTTTTCCTTCAATTTTCCTCAAATTTGACATCAGAACTTTAACTTTATCATTAAAAATCGGAATGGAATTTTGTAAACTTCTGGCACCAAAATATGGATTGAGGATCTTACGATGTGGGTAATTATATTCGGCATCACTAACTAATGTACCCTTTGGGGAGTTTAGGAATTTTATAAACCTTGGTTTATTAAGACAATCCTTTGAATTTAGCACTAGTTTCACATCTTCTGGCTTCACAATTCCAACAAATAAGAAAGTTCCAAACCATAATTTGGCGCAAACCTTATTATTTACAAATAATTCTCTAAGCATGATGAAAACTGTTTTACTGCCAGCATTAATTGCACGATGTAATCCTTTAATTGAATAATCGAAGCTACTCGATGGAATTTTGTGTGCCAAATAGAAAAATCTTCGATGATCCCAAAAATATTTAGCCACAAGAAATGTAGCGAGAAATATTAAAATTTCGATTATTATCATTATGATGCTTTACTTTTAAAGTTGTTGAATAAACTGAGCACAGCATATACTCCAATCAAGGTTTATTCTATCTGAAAAAATGAAATAAATGTTTTGTGTAAAAAATATTTTATAAGTAATTTATTAAAATATTGACTTATGGAGTCAATAGGTTTTTCTTATCCAAAACCTGGCATAGCAGCATTTGCCCAAAATATTTGAGTTCATTAATATTTCAATTGCAATTTTCAACATCCAAGCAACCTCTTAAGCGAGGTTTAATGGATTAACTTTATTAAACCTATAACCCCCTATAACTGTTGGTTTTTGCAAATTTATATAAATGATTTTTTTATGAGAACTAAGTGTACTAGATGAAAAAGGTGCAAAAATGAAGTTAATAATTAATGATATGACGTGTATAAAGTTCAGAAAGTTTACAATTATATTTCAGTGCGTAGATTCAACATTTCAAATTATTTAGTTCAATTTCACGTAATTATTACTTTCTTGGTCGAACAATAACACTCTTCAATCGATTTTTAGAGATTCTGTCACTCGATGCATTTAATGACCTCACTCGAGAAAATGAAACACTCCCATACCACTTCCATATCTTGTTTGTTTTGAACATTTAAATTAGACAGTATGGAAAAATATTCTGTTTGTTATTGTAAATGTATCAGTTCCAAGGTCATTTTTTCTTTTAGAGGACATAAAAGTAGGCTTGTGCATCGAATTTTAAGCGAGGGGAAGACAACTCGATGGGAAATTTCCCATCGTGGTGGGAAATTGATGGGAATTTCCCATCGAACTTTTTTCCCCTCGATTTTAAGTCATTTGGTACAAATCTGAATTCTTCACATTATCTTTGAACTAGAAATGTTTCTTAATAACCTAACTTAAAATTTTAATTTAAAAAAGCTTCATTCTGACAAACCTGACATATAATATAATTTGCTTATAACAACAAAATATTATAAAGTATTAAAACCTTGAAAATAATAAAGTTCTACAAATAAATTTGCCGGGATTGAACTACCCGGATCCCAACACGGTACCAATATTAGATGCCATTTATAAACGACCCCCAAAACATTAAACGACACTTAACCTTCCACTAAACTAGTGGATCTCAAACTATTCAGAGCACGACACACTAAATTAGAGCCTTCAATAATAATGAGTAATGACAATGTAATTGAATATGAAATAAGTAAAGAATAAAATGACTTAACACAATGAAAAAATGACTTAATGAAATGTAAATAATAATTAATTGATCCTCACTTTTTCGTGCGGCAGTAAATTCTTCTTGCTGCAACGATGGACAGATGAAAAGTGAGAGAAAAAACGGCAAACTAAACTTTTTTATTTATTCTGAGCAACAATTTAAACTAAATGCAACCTGTGACAAACAAAAATGAAATTCTCTTTCTTAGTCTTGAAGACTTAGAAATATAAAATTAATAAAATTTTATACAGTTTTTAATCAATTATATCACTCTAGGTCAGGGGCTTATCCAGAAATTTTTCAAAGGGGGGGGGGGGGAGGCGGGTGTGGGTTCACTAACAAATACTTGTTGCACACCTTAATATTAGCACAAATATTTCAGAAAATTTTGAAAACAATTTTAGTATCAGCATTCATTGCTTCATATACTCTTTTAATAGAATAATCAACGCTACTTCATGGAATTTTGTGTGCCAAATAGAAAAATCTTCGGTAATTCCAAAAATATTTGGTCACAAGAAATGTAGCGAGAAATATTAAAAAGTCCGTGATGATCAAGTGACAGGGGCGTAGTTTATAGCTTTGTATTAAATTTTAGTATTTCTTTAGACATTAAGATTGATTTTGTGAGCAGTCTTCAACATTTTTTGATCTTAAATATTTAAAAAATTTAAAAATTTGTATTGAATTTTGATCTCGAGGGGGGTGCCCGGGCACCTAAGGACCACCCTCTGGCTACGCCCCTGTCAAGTGTTGTTGAATATATAAATTTAACAGGTTTTCCAGGTTTACCAAAAGCTGTTTTCAAATTCAAATTCAAATTCAAATGAAGAACAATTTAGCTTTATTGGAATATTTATTCAAGTGTTGTAAAAATTCAACACTATAAAGTGTTTGGAACAAATAGTCCAAGCTTCTTCCAGGAATTTAGCGTGCTAAATTGAAATAACTTTCCACTATTCTAAAACTATGGACTTAGTAGTTGATTTTTGATTTAATGCCAGTATCATATCGGTGCGTTCTAAAAAATGAGATTTGATAAGTTTATTAGTATCAAAATTGGCCAAATATTTATCAATCTGCAAAAAAAATCCACCCTAAAAGAACCAAATAAATTTTTTTAAATTCTGCAAAAAAAAACATTTAATCTCTTCTTATTCCATCTCCATCTATCCTCTCATTTATGTTGTTCCTCATTATGTACAATAACGAAAATCTTAAATCAGATTAAAAAATTTTATTACAGTAAACAAAAACTTTTTTTGTGCTACGCTGAAAAATTTTCTTCTCCTTCCAATTCAATTCATCATTCCATTACGTCAATTATAATCCATAGAAAGCGATAAATATACAATAACAACAAAAAAACTACACGGAGGCAATTGAAATGCTAATTAATGCCATCATCATAATCTTAACGACGTAAAACGACGACGTCTTTTTAGTTTTTTTACTTTACTTTATGCTCATCCATGCGATCAGTTTACATTTCCAGAATTTGAATTTTATAATCGAATCACAGTTGACTTATTAATTAAATGAGATTCAATGTGCGACATAGTTTTGAAATTTTGTGTATGTTCCCTTTATATTTGTTAGCATTACTAACCCTTTTTTGAATTTTGATGAATATTTTTGAAAGTAGAGGTTGTGTTTGTGTCAGTTTGGAGTTTGAAGAAAATTTACAGAAAAATTATACGAACTTACCAAAAATGAACACAAACTCACCAAAAATGAACATAAACTCACCAAAAAATTAACAAAAACTCGCCAAAAATGAACAAAAACTCACTAAAAATGAACAAAAACACACCAAAAAATGAACATAAACTCACAAAAAATAAACACAAACTCACCAAAAATAAACAAAAACTCACCAAAATGAACATAAACTCACCAAAAATGAACATAAACTCACCAAAAATGAACATAAACTCACCAAAAATGAACAAAGACTCATCAAAAATGAACACAAACTCACCAAAAACAAACAAAATTCACCAAAAATGAAAAGCGCTCTCATCACCCAAAAACCTATCCATCTCCCTAAACATCTCACTCCGTGTAAACATTTCCAATTTAAAACTCTCATTCATGAATTAAAAGTGAAAACTCAAAAAATATTTTAATTCCGAAAATTTTACTTTCAAGTGTATGTCCTCACTCTTTTAAACACTTTATGTACAATCTTATTGAGAACGCGCGTGATTTTTATTAGAAATCAACAGCATAATCAAGTAGGCACATTTGTATGCATGAGAGATCTCATTAGCAACACGTTATGGATTCTTCCGTTAATATTATGTTCATTGTTATGCTTTTTTTGTTCTGTTTTTTGTAGATACACAAAATGTAAGTAGTTATTGGGCACTTTAAATGTTGATGGATATTTGAATATTCGGAATAATGTTGATTTTGATGTGCTTTGAGATTGTTGTTTTAATGATGAGGAAATAGGATGATGGTGAGTTTAAGGATGGTTGTTAAATTTGCATTTATTTGGCTTTTTTGAAAATTTGAATTCTTTAGATTGGATGAAAATAAGTTAATTTTTTGACCCACCTTTGGGATCATTCAAGTATTAAGTAGCTTTAATTGGAAATTTTAACACCAATCCACTTTCATCAGCGATTCGTAATGTCAGAACGACCCCCTGTCACAAAATTCACATCAAACACCCCCACACTTGCCCTTATTATTGAAAATATTAGACATCATAAGTCAGTGATCTATTAATATAAAAATTTCGCAACAATACCATAAAATAAGTCAAATAAATATTCTGAAAGAAATGAAATTATTGTTTAAAGTAGAGGTTCGAATCCTCAAAATAAGAAAGCTTTTGTATAAGCTATGTTAGGCACATCATTGTTTAATGAAACTTTTTGATGAATATTTTTTTAATTTTTTTTAACTAACAAATTATCACTCTTTTTGCTTCATATCCCATTTAATTTTTTTTAAATTTCCCATACCCTTCACAATCCCTCTGCTAATCACCAATTTCAAATAAAAACTCATTCTCAATTTCCTAATAACAGCCCATCATTTCATTACTTCTCATTTAAAAAGAAAGAATGTAATATCAACAAAAATCTAATTATTGACACTTAATTGAGTTTGAATTTCACTGCTGTGCAACAAGAAGCAGCACAAAAAAGTGTAATAAAAAAAATTCCTCGCCCTTTATTATCCTCTGTTCGATTTACATCTTATCGCACTTGTTTTATGTTCAACGGCTGCTTTAATTTTTATTTTTATTTCACACTAAAATATGTAAATTATGCCAAAATCAAATATTTAAATTTTTTACAGCATATTTTTTGGTCGTCGATGAGCAGATCAAAAAAAATTTGGTGGATTTTTATGTTGTAATTTATATGTTTAGTAAGCAGGTTTATTGATGAAAAATTGAGGACTTTTTGGTGCTTTTGTCGGAGTGTCTGAATTTTAGGAGTGAAATTGATAAAATTGTGACTAAATTTATCAATTTTGTAGTTTAAACTTGAACAATAGATACTAAGATAATTTTTGTGGTTCTTCACAAATGACGTCTATCACAAAATAAATCCCCCGTCTGCAACAGCTCCAAGCACCCACTTCTCTTAAATTTTGGACGTCATTTATGAACAACCTTAATTTTTGAACAATAAATGCGCCTTAAACTAACCCAAAATTTAATTCCTAAAAATCCTTGTATCTACAATCCTATAACAAAAAAATCATTTAATCCTAAATGAAATAAAATGAGATAAAAATTTATAACAAGCCAGAACAAATTCCAAAAAAAATTCACCCCAGAAAAAAATTCCTATTATCGCGGACTCCGCGTTGTACGATTACTTCCGATTCAACTAATTTTTATGAGTTTGAGAATTTGATGAAAAAAAAAATATTTTTAGGGTAAGAGGCATTTTGACCCTAAAAAATTTCTGCCTCGCTGCGGTTTGTAGTAGTCACAAATCCACAAACAATTTAGTTCCATTAAAAAGAATTTCTCCGTGAGTTTGTGGGAACAAATAAATTTATGATAGAAGAAAAAAATTTTAATATAAAAAAATTAAAAATCACGAGGATACGGGACAACGACGATGCGGATTTTCGTCGCAACGATTCATTCTTTCCTTTTGAATAAATTTGTAAGTGGATCAACGGTGTTAAATGTGTAATAAAATTCAATTATTGTAAATAAAATTAGGAAAAAAAATTTTTTTAGGAGAAAATGAAAATGATTAAAAAATTTATTCGTAAATGGGGTTGTACATTTCGTGGGATGTGGACTCGATCTGATGGGTATTCGATCTAATAGATGGACTCAGTATGAAAGAGAGGTTCGGCCTTTTACAACGGTAATGATTGAAGGAAGGGTTCGGTAGAAAAGGCAGTCTAGTCTGTTGACGGACTCGGTCTTATGAGGTATTAAGTCTAACGTTAGCTCATAGGCTCAGTCTAAAAGAAATTTTTGGTCTTATCGAAGGGTTCAGTCGAAAAGAGGGGGGGAGGTGTCAGTCTGATAGAGTTTAGTTAGCCTGAAAGCAGATTCGATCTATTAGGAGATGCTTTCTCTAATAGGAGGCTCTACTTAATTGAGATTCGAACCAACTTCGCCGTTTTTTCAAACAAAATTCCCAAAAAATCATCAAATTCCTCCCTAAAATTAATTGTCAATTCTCTTCACATTCTCACCGTCCATAATTGATTGGAAGACGTCACATTAATTAAATGTGGCAATTGCCAAGAGCATCAAATAAAAGATTCTCCTTAACATTCAAATAATTGACATTTTGCTGATATCAATAGAAATAAAAAATTCACTAAATGTTCATGTCATTTTCATATTATTTAATTATCTTAAGGGCCTCATTTTCCACACTTTCTACAAATTCGAAATCCTAATCGGACAGAAATTAAAGAGAAAGAAAGAACAAAATGTATTTAATAATAATTATTATACATTGCACATTTACTTAATGGATTTTATTTCTTCTGATGTTGCCTCCCGGGTCATTTGCTCTTCATGCTCACATGTAGCATGAATACAAGTACATGTACGCATATTGCAAACATAAAACAATAAAAATATATTTTTATTGACGACCAAAAAACAAATTAAAGTGACATTATAGAAAATTGTTATCTCTGCTGTTTGATATTCTCGAAATGTTTTTTGTGTGTGTCTCTTTTTGCGCTTGTATGGATTTGGATGGTTATTTTGTTCTCATGTTGATTGAGAAAAAACAAGTTGGATTGACTTGGATTTTTTGAGGATTTAGAGCGCATTTCTGAAAATTTTGATTATTTTTCAAGTTAATAGTGATGGATGATACCAGGGTCCGATTGCTCGGTATACCCTAGGGTGTATGTCGTAAGGGTATGGCCTTGAGTATACCGAGCAACCGACCCCAGAATTGGACTATATTGATAAATTTCAATTAATTAGTTATCAAATTTGAATAAATTAATTTGAAATTTCAACATCCAGGGGTCAGTTTTACACCAACTTCTAGGATACTCTTCAAAATTCTTTATAGTTGCCCAAGAATTTTATTTTTTGGATCTTACTCATAGTTAGGGATACGTTTGAATATATTCTTAGGTAAATCCTAGAAAATTACAAGAATCAAGATTCAGAATTTTAAAAAATCATCCAGCATCCAAATCAATACAAAATCCATTCATTTAGTCCCCATCAGCAAACCCCCATGCTCACAAAAAAAGGTGAACCATAACAATTTATACGTTCATTTAATGACAACAACTATAAACATTTGGTTCCTTTTAATTTCGTTAAAAGCAGCAATATTTATTTACAAATAAATTGCATTTGTGTGTTTATTCCTCTCATTTCCTTCACCTTCCTTTGTGTATGTGGAAAATAACACATGTAATATGATTGTATGGATTTTTAATGGAATAAATAAATGAATGTTTTTATGTTGTGATGTGGACATGAAGAATAGAGATGACAAAGAATGTTGAGGGGATGATTTAAGGATGAATAAAAATTTTGATTGAAAATTAATTTAAAAAACTATAAAGTTTCTTAATTTCCGCTAATTTGTTTGAAATTCGTCACTATTAAATTTAGTTCAAGTTTGCAACTCATCATTTATGAAATTATTGTCAAACTTTCTCATGACATTCAGAGTTGTGTCAGCAGTGTGGTGTAACCAGCTGAGGACACTCCAATCTATTATACCGCGGACACTTTATTCTCAATCTTGAACAAAGTCACGATCAAAGTCAAAGAAAGTCGTGAAAAATTCATTAGAAATTTACTTTGCAAACAAATAACTCGAAAGATTTCGAAAAGTCGTAAGAAAAATTTAATTAAAATTAAAGCTAAAACAAAGAGTAATGTGTATTTTATATTTTTTCGTGATGCGGATGCATTTTAGTACTAATTGTCGTAGAATTTTCTTTATTTTTTCTCAAATAAAAGGCCGTCAAAATTCTATCAGCAGCATCAAACTTAATCAAGCTTTTCAGTCGACCACATCTAAAGTTTTATTTTAAAATGAGTTCATTAAAAGTTTTAATTTTTTGCTGTCTTGTTTATCAATCAATTGCAGGGGGTCCATCATATCAATCATCTTCATCATCAAGACCAACGTGCATGACTTGCAGATATATTGTGACACAAATAACAAGCGATTTTGAGCAAATTACTACAGATTGTGATCCAGGAACTGGTTTTAGGACTGGAATAAGGCTTGTATTTTCAAATGGCACACCAGACTTAAGTGGATACTGCATTCATACTAATGAACCTATTAATTCAAATGAAATGGTTCCTGTTCTTGCAGATTATTTTTTAGATGATCAAAATTAATTGTATAATAATTCAATAATTTTAAAAATTAATAAAATTGAATCAAATAAATTTAAATTGAAATACATTTGTGTACTTGTTTATCTCATTTCTTTCATCTCCCTTCAGAGGCAGACGTAATTAGAATTTTTGGAGGTGTCCGATGGGGTCTTGACAATCCCCCCCCCCCAAAAAAAAATATTTTCTGGGTACTTACCTGTGTATTTATGTTGAATGTATGACCATGAAGATACAGAGATAGAGCCACCAAATTAAAAATTAAACTCTATTAAATAGAGTTTTAAAGAACTGCATTTGCAACTTAAAATTTTAAAACAATTTGTAATCCTAATAAAAATTTATTAGTTTGTTTTCCTCATCCTTTATCCGACTATTGTCAAACTTTCTCATGACATTGAGAGTTGTGTCATTTATTGCGCAAGGGTGTCATTAGCGTGGTGCAATCAGTTGAGGGTACTACGACTCCAATCGATCCCAAATATATTATAATGTGTTATGACATTTAGAAGTCCTTTTATTCTAAATCTTGAGCAAAGTCACGATCGTGAACATTTATTGCAATAATAAAGTCAATAATAATTATTATAATAATATTTCGAAAAGTTGTGAACAAAAACAAATTTCATTTAGATTTTAATGTTCCGCATGGAACATGGAAGAATGTTTACAATATCAATGCCATAGAAATTTCTTTATTTTTTTTTCAAATAAAAAGCCAGCGAAATTCTATTAGCTCCATCAAACTTAAACAAGCTTTTCAGTCGACCACATCTAAAGTTTTACTAAGAAATGAATTCATTAAAAGTTTTAATTTTTTGCTGTCTTGTTTATCAATCAATTGCAGGAGGTCCATCATATCAATCATCTTCATCATCAAGACCAACGTGCATGACTTGCAGATATATTGTAACACAAATGACAAGCGATTTTGAACGAATTACTCCAGACTGTGATCCAGGAACTGGTTTAAGAACTGGAATAAGGCTTGTATTTGCAACAGACAGACCAGACTTAAATGGATACTGTATCGATACTAATGAACCTATTAGTCCAAATGAATGGGTTCCTGCTCTTGCAGATTATCTATTAGATAGTCGAAATTGATTTTGTAATAATTCAATAATTTCCAGAATTAATAAATTTGAATTAAATAAAATTAAATTGAAATGCATTTGTGTATTTATTCTTCTCACGTCCTTTAACTTTCATAGATTTTTTAGAAAAACAACAACGAATTAATTTTAATTTTTTTAATACATAAAAATTCTAAAATTTGCAGCTAAAATGTTGTTTTTAAAATAACTTTTTCTCGAATCGTGACAAAAGTTTTAAACAAATTATTTTCATGACACTATTGTTTTTCCAATTTATTGACGTCCAGATGTTGTTCTATAGTTAGTAGATACTAAAAAATTTCGCGGCTATAGCTTTTTTGACAGTTGATTCTGACACATTGAACAAAAATTTAAATTAATGTCATTAATTTTGAGACATTAAGAATAAACTTTATTACTTAACTCCTCCTGCAATTAAATGCCTCTACTACTGCTCGAAATAATTTAATAAGCAAATACAATTTCCACCAAACATTCAATATTTTATGATCCAGATGCATTTCATAACGAATTTCTGTTTCATTAAAATTCTTTATTTATCTCTAAAATAAATTTTTAATTTTTTGTTACCTTATTTATCAATCAATTGCAGGAGGTCCTGCACCTCAAGTGTCTTCATCATCAGAAATACCATCATCAACAAGTTCGAGCTCACCAACTGGATCAACGTACATGACTTGTAAATATGTTCAAACAGAACTGAGTAATTATGAAGTAGAAAATATAGATAGTGATCCAGGAACTGGCAATATAGTGACATTCAATATAGCCCTGCTGCAACTGTCACCAACATCGTATTATTGTATCAATCCTAATGAACCAATCATATTAACGAAAGTGAAATCGATCGATCCTTAATCGAATCATATGTATGCAATTAATTATTTTTTAGTTTAAAATAAGTCAAGAATTTAAAAAACTAATAAAAATTTAAATTTTTCCAAAACTTTCTCAGATTTTTTACATTTTATGTCCTGATTCAGGTGAGTAAATTTAATAACATATAGGTTTCTTTTATTTGCTGAAATTTTGTGATTTTCTAACGACTCCTAAGTCTTTGTATGAGAACAATAATTAAAGTTTCATCCTCACAGTTGCAAAAACAAATGAGTTTCATCAAATTTCAGAAAAAATCGTGATACACGTGCATACAATATCTTATAATACCCTAACAGACAAACAACATGCTCTGAGCATGCTCTTTTAAAAGCAATTTTTTTATCTGAATACGGTATTTTAGCGTACTCTCTCATATAAATAGAGAACACTGTACGGTACCATTATAATCACACTCACGAGAGTACGCTTTTTTTACTTGCAAGTATTGCATGCAAGTTAAAATTGAGAACATGATCAAGAGCATGCTCAGCTGAGTATGCTTTAATTTTACAAATTAAAAAATTTTATGCTCTAGTGAGCATGCTGCTCTTGATCATGTTTTTGAGAAATTGATTTTTTCCTATTTTTGTGATTGCGAAGTGTTGTTATAAATTCCTGTTGATTGTTCCTTTGATCCATTACCACCTGAAATTAAATATTTCACAAATGGCAAAAATACATATTTTAACTATGCATTGTAGAAATATTAGTCATTTCTGCTTCCTCTTGTGAAGTATATGGAAGTTATAAAAGTGATTTCTGCTAGCTCTTGTGAAGTATATGGGATCGAAAAAACTAGTATGCTCTCTGGAGTATACTATTGAGTACGCTTTTTGTATATTCTTCTGAGCATGCTCTTGTGAGTATTTAACAGATCATGAAAAAAATAACTTGCATACAAGTTTTTATTTCCAGAGTATGGTTGAGTACGCTTTTGAGCATGTTCAATAGCGTGATCTCGAGAGAGTGATAAAAAACCGTATTCTCAACCGTACTCTCATATCAAGAGTATGCTCTTTGTCTGTTAGGGATAATTTCTATATTTTTCTCATATAAAAGGGCAGCAAAATTCTATCAGCGGCATCAAACCTAATCAAGTCTTTCAGTCGAGCATATCTAAAGTTTTATTTAAAAATGAATTCATTCAAAGTTTTAATTTTTTGTTGTCTTATTTATCAATCAATTGCAGGAGGTCCTGCAGCTCAACAATCTTCATCATCAAACATACCAGAATCAACTAATACGAGACCAACGTGCTTTACTTGCAGATATGTTTTAACACAACTGACAGAGGGTTTTGAACAAATTTCTGCTGACTGTGATCCAGGAACTGGTGAAAGAACTAGAATCAGACTTCAATTTACAGCAAGCATACCAGACATAAATGGATACTGTATCTATAACAGCAATGATATTATTAATTGGACTGAATTAAATCCTGCTATTTTTGATTATTTTTACCAATAATTTAAAAAACTAAAATTTATTTGACTTCAAATTTGTAACAAATTTATATTTGAAATAAAAAACTTAAAATTCGAGTTTTCTCGTAAAACTCTATTTTTATTTGTTTACAAGATTTAAAAAAAAGTTATTTTAGTTTACGGGAAAAACGTGTTTAAATTTTTATTATAGGATTTGATGATCAACAAAGTCAAATATTTATTAATTTTTGAAATTATTGAATTATTATAAATTCAAAATTATTCAACCAATCCTGGTCTGCCTGAACAGAGATTGTGATCCAGGAACTAGCATTAAAACTAGAATAACACTAACATTCAATGAAGCCATGCTGCAACTGCCACCAACATCATATTATTGTATCAATCCTAATGAACCAATCATATTAACGAAAGTGAAATCGATCGATCCTTAATCGAATCATATGTATTCAATTAATTATTTTTGAGTTTAAAATAATTCAAGAATTTAAAAAACTAATAAAAATTTAAATTTTTCCAAAATTTTCTCAGATTTTTTACATTTCATGTCCTAATTCAGGTAAAATTTAATAACAAATAAAATCTTTTATTAATTGTGAGATTTTCTAACGACTCCCAAGTCTTTGTATGAGAACAATAATTAAGTTTCATCCTGCAATTGCAAAAAACAAATAAGTTTCATCAGATTTCAGAAAAAATCGTGATACACGTGCAATACAATGTCTTATAATATTTTCTATATTTTTCTCATATAAAAGGGCAGCAAAATTTTATCAGCGGCATCAAACCTAATCAAGTCTTTCAGTCGAGAATACCTAAAGTTTTATTTAAAAATTAATTCATTCAAAGTTTTAATTCTTTGCTGTCTTATTTATCAATCAATTGCAGGAGGTCCTGCAGGTCAACAATCTTCATCATCAGGCATACCAGTATCAACTAATACGAGACCAACGTGCTTTACTTGCAGATATGTTTTAACACAACTGACAGAAAAATTTGAACAAATTTCTGTTGACTGTGATCCAGGAACTGGTGAAAGAACTCCAATAACGCTTCAATTTACAACAGGCAGACCAACCTTAAGTGGATACTGCATCTATGACAGCAATGATAATATTAATTGGAGTGAATTTACTCCAGCTATTTATGATTTTACATTCCAATAATTTCACAAACTAAAATTTATTTGACTTCAAATTTGTAATAAAATATAATAAAATTAAAATTAAAATAAAAATTTTAGACTTAATATGAAAATATTAAGTCTTAAAAATCAAAAATTGTTCATTACAATTATATTCATGCAAATCATACAACCAGGAACCTTTTTTCGCTCTCTTCATTTTCCAACCCTCGAAAATTTAATTTTTTTGTACATATTTATATTGTAACATCCCGTCAACTGTAATGAGCACAGAGCAAAAAAATCAAGGAGGGAGAGAAAAAAGTATAAAATTGTGTCTATAAATTTTAAGGCCAATTTTTTCATACCGTTCCTTTTATTATCTTTATTTTAAACATTATTATCTCAGTTTCCAATTTATTTACTTTTGGGGGAGCAAGCATCTTGGCTGGATGTAGATCATGACGCACTTTTTTATAGGATCGGACGCTGCTTCAATGTAATTTGTAATGATAATCATATTTTGTTGTTAATAAAAACATTTTTTATAAGCTGCTTTGGATACTTTTTTTGGTGGGAATTTTAAAGGTTTTTGTGGTTGAATTTTTAAAGGTGTTTTTGGGGGAATTTATTTTCGGCATTTTATTGTAGTGAGGAATCTGCAAGAGGTCAGGTTGTGGGGTTAAATAACTTGGTAGGCTAATGTTGACATAAACAGGGACCTAAAATTGCGATTTAGATGTAATATTGACCAGGCTTTCCTAGGTTTGAGTCTCATCATTGTACTTTAGTATTTTTTGGTACCTTAGGAATTTTTCAGTTCTAAGACGATTGCTTTACAATATTCACAGGGCCGTACAAATACAAATTTTTATTTTTTTTTAATCAAAAATTAATTTTTTAACGAAAAATGCAAAAAAAAGTATAAAAATTTAATACAACGGTTATTTTATAGTGATTTTTTAAAAAAATAAAAAATTGCCCCCCCCGCCCCCCTACCATCTTCAAAAATTCTTGCTACGCCCTTGAATAATCATAATTACATTAAATAAAAAGCGAATAACCTAAAAAAACTCACCAAAACACCATAAATCAACCAATTACTACTACAAAATAATCCTTCATAAATAAAAGTCTAACAATCATTAAAATCCTCAATCCTCTCATAAATTTCATCCATGAAATAATAAAACATCACACTTAAAACTGTCTGAAACGTCATTAAAAAAAAGTTCAAATCACTTTCCACAACTCAAGCTTAAATATTCAAAAAAAAATCCTCACAATAAAAAAAATTCTTAAATACAAAAATAGAAATAAGAAGCTCAAAAAAAACTCTTCATATTCCGTCTTCCTTAATCCTTCAGACGTCTTCATGTCGTATCGACATGACTATTGTTGTATGAAAAGGAAAACGGAAGCAAAAGAAATCCAAAAAAAGAAAAAAATTCATTCATTTCAACAAGTTAACATTTTGATAAAGTGATAATCATGATTGTGAATATTTATGATGGCAATCAAAAAACTGCTATGTATATTATGTCAAATGAGAAAGCAGAAAAAAAATAATATTGAATGTGTCTGAGAACTGCTGCGACGAAGGACGACTGGAAGAAGACGAAGAAGAGGAATTGTGACATAAATTTTTGCTTTTTGCTTTACTATAAATAATGTATGTATTGCGTCAAGGAAGTGACACTGAATTATTAGTTGAGAGATTTTGTCGAGGATGTGGATGGCATGTTGAAGTATGTTCTAACAGAAAGATTGAAAATTTGACAGAAGGAATGGTTGGATGGTCGATGTCGTATCTAGAAAGGGGTTTAAATAATGAACATGGGGTGCTAACTATGAATTAGGGTTCTGACATCCATCAGAGTATTAGATTCCCTTACATACAGTGGGTATACAGTGTGATACTGTGGATAATTCAAGAATTCCTGAGTTAAAAGCAAAATTACGGCAACAGGAGCCGGTTGATTGGGATGCATTAACCCAAAGGAATAGTGCAAGGTGGAGAGACTAAGCTAACCCTTGGGGCAGGATATAGCAACCAGACCCAACAAATTTGTCAATTTTAATCAATTATTTCAGAAATGTTCCTCTTAAAAAATCCCAATAAATCCACCACTCATCCCCAAGCATCCATCCCTTGCCCACAATAATATAATTGTCATAAATGAGAAAAACGAGAAAAAAATTAAATAATGTGACAATGAAACAGCAAAATATTATGAAAATGAAAGTTTCCACTGTTCATGAAACTTTTATATTTCATATCGTGCTATATATGTGAACATATCAAAAATATATAAATTCTGCCATTCAGCAAACTATAACAGAAGCGAAAAGAAGAAGAAAATGAAAATTTATGCTTAGTGGAATGATGTACAAACAAGTCATTGTGTTTTTGGCGGTTATTTTGATGATAAACTGCAATTTCTATTCAGCTTTATTGTTGAACTAACATAATGTCGTAACTATATGTTAGATCTATGATAAAAGTAGAAAATATTATTATGGCATTCATTCGACACAATCATTTTTTTTCTTGGGGGTTTTCTTCTTGCTCGACTGGATATTGACATTGTTGGGTGCTCATAGGGAAATTGCAGGATTTTTTATAAATTAAACAATGATGCTGGTGAGGGCAGTCTATACCTTTTTAAAATAGCCATACTCAATGTAAGATTCTGTCCCAATCTGCTTGTAGACACTCCAACTTTTAAATAAAAATTGAAATAGCTTACTAAGTAAACGTAATAAAAATTTGTGGACAATTTCACTTATGAAAATGTGTATAATAAAGTTCATCCACAAAAGCTTTCTTTAACAATGCTGAGAATTGTAAAATATGCTCAACTATTTTTTATGAGTTATTACTTGATACTTGAGACAGTCATATTCATATGTGAGTAAATCGAGCAATAAAAGGAATGAATTGTTTGAATATTTCACTGAGTTTGTCTTGTTTACTTGTGGAGTGAGGTGAAGATAAAGCTAGTTGGAGTAACAGTAATGTTGTACATTGAGTAGCACTGGATGTTGACTGGATGTTAATTTTTAAGGAGAACTTCAAATATTCCGGATATTCAGTGTGTTGGATAGATAGATAGATACTGTCCATCAGCTTACTAGTCTATCTGTCTGTTGGTTCCTTGATTTGTACTTAAAATAATTCTTGAATCAATTTGCATTTTTGACAATTTTTACAGCATTTTTAAACTATTCCAAACAACCACAGAATTCACAATAATCGTAGCACTCAAAAGGCTTCAAAGCTATTTCTCCTTCAACCTCAAAACTACTAAAAGTTCAATCTCTTCAGCTACCCGAAAAAAAGTTCCTTCCTTCCTTCTTCCAAAAAAGAAAAAAATTTAAACTTTAGTGACCTTTCATGTCCCCACTGATGCTCATTCAAGCTTTCCACAAATCATCATCGTCGTCTTTTTTATATTCATAATGTGGTGAAGCAACAAAGAGAATAAAATGTCATAAATACATGAAGCACACACAAGAGTCAGTCCCCAAACATCTAAAAATTATCCCTTTATTTTGTCTGAAACGAGGAAAAAATCATTTTTTATTATCAAGAAAAATGTGAACCTTTCTTGATTTTTTTCTCTTTTTGTAAAGGAACGGTGGATGAGACACAAAAGGGAAGAAAAAGTTTAATATCGAGAAATTTCAATCGAAATAGTTGGCTTTTATGGGAATTATGGATGGGATAAGATGATCAAATGGAAAGTTTGTAAGGTGGATTCCGGAAAAGTTGGATGTCATGCATACCCTTGGATTCGTCAGTATCCGAAGCCATCAACTAGATTGAGGCTGGTAGTGACCAGGTCAGTCTGGAATTTGGAGTCAATCAGCGTCTTGATCTAGTGCTACATCCAGAACTACAGCTTGAAGCAGTCAACTCAAGAGTCACATCAAAGTCAATAATTTTCCACATTAACCTTTAAAAAGACAGCAATTCAGGAAGAAGAGTGCCTCACACGTAGATTAGAATCTCATATGATGATGTAAAGAGAATTCATTGTGACATTTCCATTAAATTTCTCCATCCTTCTTTATTTTAAAGAGTATAAAAATTGCCATTAGATTAAAGATGTATAAAAGGTCGTTCCTGAGAAAAAAATTGGGAGACAGAAGATTCATCTTGTTCTGTTATGCGCGTCCCATCTGGCAATCAAACTATCTTTTTTTCTTACCCATGAAATAATATTGATATTAGAAAATTACATATTAATAAGTGACACATTTAATGGTTTTGGGATACATAGTGAAAGTGCCAACGACCTTCTTACGATTATAGACGCTGACAGAAGCATATACATGTGAATTTTTGTTTAAAAGCTTAAATCGTATGTTTCATAAACAATCCACTTGATTCATTCCACTTTACTACACGAAAACAATATAAATCCTATTTATTACCGCATTCCTTCATCATTGTTTGTGTCGCAACAAGCGTCTCATAACAACTGAACATACAATATGAGTGTACGTTTATATATGAGCTGAAAAAATAGAATAAAAAAACACGATGTATAGATCACACCACAAACTTCCACGTGGCGAGCTACGCTCGCCAACGGCAATAACCTATCCAAAGGCGAGCTACGCTCGCCGGTTGATATCGATCCAAAGGCGAGCTACGCTCGCCAGTTGATACCGATCCAAAGGCGAGCTACGCTCGCCAGTTGATATAGATCCCAAGGCGAGCCGTAGTTTATGACACAAAGTATTCTATAAATTTTTTATCACTTCACCGTAAATTATTCCCGTACTGTACATACGGCTTGGGAAAATTTTCACGCCTTCACTCCGCTTCGCTACGTTCAGGACGTAAAAATTTGTGAGCTTCGCTCAACCTAGTCCGAACTGCGTTCGAACTATTTATATTCGAGCTTCGCTCGAATTTTTGTGATTAAACTCTAAAGTTTTTCTGTATATTCGAAGTCTCGTTCGAACTCCGCTAGTATGATTGTTTATAGATCACAGGGGTTGTCGGATCTCGCTTCGCTCGTCCGACTGTTTATAGATTACAGTATAAAAAAATAAAATTTTCTCACATATCCTCAGTCTTCTAAGGGCTTGGGAAAATTTTTTTTTTTCGGACTTCGTCCGAACTATTACATTCGAGCTCCGTTCGAATTTTTTATTCGTCCGACTGTTTATAGATCACAGGGGTTGTCGAATCTCGCTCCGCTCGTTCGACTGTTTATAGATCACAGGGGTTGTCGAATCTCGCTCCGCTCGTTCGACTGTTTATAGATCACAGGGGTTGTCGAATCTCGCTCCGCTCGTTCGACTGTTTATAGATCACAGGGGTTGTCGAATCTCGCTCCGCTCGTTCGACTGTTTATAGATCATAGGGGTTGTCGAATCTCGCTCCGCTCGTTCGACTGTTTATAGATCACAGGGGTTGTCGAATCTCGCTCCGCTCGTTCGACTGTTTATATATCACAGGGGTTGTCGAATCTCGCTCCGCTCGTTCGACTGTTTATAGATCACAGGGGTTGTCGAATCTCGCTCCGCTCGTTCGACTGTTTATAGATCACAGGGGTTGTCGAATCTCGCTCCGCTCGTTCGACTGTTTATAGATCATAGGGGTTGTCGAATCTCGCTCCGCTCGTTCGACTGTTTATAGATCACAGGGGTTGTCGAATCTCGCATAATTTTCATATACAAGGGGGGGGGGATTTTCAAATTTTTTGAATTTTTTTCAGTCGAAATTTTCAAAAATCATAGCAACCTTTGAATTTCACATTTTGTATGGAAAAGAAGGTTTTTTGCTTTTTCAGAAGCAACGGCTATACCTACCATGCCCAAAATCTAATCAGTTCTTCTGTAGGGCGGCACGGATCGATTGCAAAAAAACTAGAAGTTTCAACGATGTCTCGTTTTGGATATTTCTTGCTGATTAACTTGTTTGCTTGTTTGCTTGCTTACAGAAAGTGTATTTTGCGATTTTCTCGACAATGCCTCAACTAATTTCAATTCCGTTTTTTGAACATGATGTAGAATTTCAGGCACAAACTTTTCTGCATAGAACATTTTTGGCTGTTTTACCTCTCTTTCTCACAAAATACGAAAAACTGATTTCTTAATCTGAGCAAAATTATTAATTATTAATTTACGTGGGAGCTTAAAATAAAGATCTTATTATGATAGATTTTATGTCAAAAACTTAATTTAACTTGATTAAATCCTTATATGGAAATTTAATTTTGAAATTAGCTCAAAAATGACATTTTTTTCGAATTTTCAACTTTGGGACCCCCATAGACCCCATTCAAGTCAACTAAAAAATTCCAGCCAATTCCAGATTTTCCAAATCTCAAAGTGTAATGTCGCATTTTTTCTCATTTTAAATCATAGTAGCATACAGTGTATACGGCTTGGGAAAATTTTCACGCCTTCACTCCGCTTCGCTACGTTCAGGACGTAAAAATTTGTGAGCTTCGCTCAACCTAGTTCGGACTACGTCCGAACTATTTCTTACTTACATGGATCACAGTAGAGTCGAGCTTGAGCTACGCTCGCTCGACTTGTTTAGAATTACAGTTTTTAAATAGATCACAGTAGAGTCGAGCTTGAGCTACGCTCGCTCGACATGTTAAGAATTACAGTTTTTATACGGATCACAGTAGAGTCGAGATTGAGCTAGGCTCGCTCGACTTGTTTAGAATCACAGTTTTACATGGATCACAGTAGAGTCGAGCTTGAGCTACGCTCGCTCGACTTGCTAAGAATTACAGTTTTTACATGGATCACAGTAGAGTCGAGCTTGAGCTACGCTCGCTCGACTTGTTAAGGATTACAGTTTTTATACGGATCACAGTAGAGTCGAGCTTGAGCTACGCTCGCTCGACTTGTTTAGAATCACAGTTTTACATGAATCACAGTAGAGTCGAGCTTGAGCTACGCTCGCTCGACTTGTTAAGAATTACAGTTTTTACACGGATCACAGTAGAGTCGAGCTTGAGCTATGCTCGCTCGACTTGTTAAGGATTACAGTTTTTATACGGATCACAGTAGAGTCGAGCTTGAGCTACGCTCGCTCGACTTGTTAAGAATTACAGTTTTTACACGGATCACAGTAGAGTCGAGCTTGAGCTATGCTCGCTCGACTTGTTAAGGATTACAGTTTTTATACGGATCACAGTAGAGTCGAGCTTGAGCTACGCTCGCTCGACTTGTTTAGAATCACAGTTTTACATGGATCACAGTAGAGTCGAGCTTGAGCTACGCTCGCTCGACTTGTTTAGAATCACAGTTTTACATGGATCACAGTAGAGTCGAGCTTGAGCTACGCTCGCTCGACTTGTTAAGAATTACAGTTTTTACACGGATCACAGTAGAGTCGAGCTTGAGCTACGCTCGCTCGACTTGTTAAGGATTACAGTTTTTATACGGATCACAGTAGAGTCGAGCTTGAGCTACGCTCGCTCGACTTGTTTAGAATCACAGTTTTACATGGATCACAGTAGAGTCGAGCTTGAGCTACGCTCGCTCGACTTGTTAAGATTTACAGTTTTTACATGGATCAGAGTAGAGTCGAGCTTGAGCTACGCTCGCTCGACTTGTTAAGAATTACAGTTTTTACATGGATCACAGTAGAGTCGAGCTTGAGCTACGCTCGCTCGACTTGTTAAGATTTACAGTTTTTACATGGATCAGAGTAGAGTCGAGCTTGAGCTACGCTCGCTCGACTTGTTAAGAATTACAGTTTTTACATGGATCACAGTAGAGTCGAGCTTGAGCTATGCTCGCTCGACTTGTTAAGGATTACAGTTTTTATACGGATCACAGTAGAGTCGAGCTTGAGCTACGCTCGCTCGACTTGTTAAGAATTACAGTTTTTACACGGATCACAGTAGAGTCGAGCTTGAGCTATGCTCGCTCGACTTGTTAAGGATTACAGTTTTTATACGGATCACAGTAGAGTCGAGCTTGAGCTACGCTCGCTCGACTTGTTTAGAATCACAGTTTTACATGGATCACAGTAGAGTCGAGCTTGAGCTACGCTCGCTCGACTTGTTAAGATTTACAGTTTTTACATGGATCAGAGTAGAGTCGAGCTTGAGCTACGCTCGCTCGACTTGTTTAGAATCACAGTTTTACATGGATCACAGTAGAGTCGAGCTTGAGCTACGCTCGCTCGACTTGTTTAGAATTACAGTTTTTACACGGATCACAGTAGAGTCGAGCTTGAGCTACGCTCGCTCGACTTGTTAAGGATTACAGTTTTTATACGGATCACAGTAGAGTCGAGCTTGAGCTACGCTCGCTCGACTTGTTTAGAATCACAGTTTTACATGGATCACAGTAGAGTCGAGCTTGAGCTACGCTCGCTCGACTTGCTAAGAATTACAGTTTTTACATGGATCACAGTAGAGTCGAGCTTGAGCTACGCTCGCTCGACTTGTTAAGGATTACAGTTTTTATACGGATCACAGTAGAGTCGAGCTTGAGCTACGCTCGCTCGACTTGTTTAGAATCACAGTTTTACATGAATCACAGTAGAGTCGAGCTTGAGCTACGCTCGCTCGACTTGTTAAGAATTACAGTTTTTACACGGATCACAGTAGAGTCGAGCTTGAGCTATGCTCGCTCGACTTGTTAAGGATTACAGTTTTTATACGGATCACAGTAGAGTCGAGCTTGAGCTACGCTCGCTCGACTTGTTAAGAATTACAGTTTTTACACGGATCACAGTAGAGTCGAGCTTGAGCTATGCTCGCTCGACTTGTTAAGGATTACAGTTTTTATACGGATCACAGTAGAGTCGAGCTTGAGCTACGCTCGCTCGACTTGTTTAGAATCACAGTTTTACATGGATCACAGTAGAGTCGAGCTTGAGCTACGCTCGCTCGACTTGTTTAGAATCACAGTTTTACATGGATCACAGTAGAGTCGAGCTTGAGCTACGCTCGCTCGACTTGTTAAGAATTACAGTTTTTACACGGATCACAGTAGAGTCGAGCTTGAGCTACGCTCGCTCGACTTGTTAAGGATTACAGTTTTTATACGGATCACAGTAGAGTCGAGCTTGAGCTACGCTCGCTCGACTTGTTTAGAATCACAGTTTTACATGGATCACAGTAGAGTCGAGCTTGAGCTACGCTCGCTCGACTTGTTAAGATTTACAGTTTTTACATGGATCAGAGTAGAGTCGAGCTTGAGCTACGCTCGCTCGACTTGTTAAGAATTACAGTTTTTACATGGATCACAGTAGAGTCGAGCTTGAGCTACGCTCGCTCGACTTGTTAAGATTTACAGTTTTTACATGGATCAGAGTAGAGTCGAGCTTGAGCTACGCTCGCTCGACTTGTTAAGAATTACAGTTTTTACATGGATCACAGTAGAGTCGAGCTTGAGCTATGCTCGCTCGACTTGTTAAGGATTACAGTTTTTATACGGATCACAGTAGAGTCGAGCTTGAGCTACGCTCGCTCGACTTGTTAAGAATTACAGTTTTTACACGGATCACAGTAGAGTCGAGCTTGAGCTATGCTCGCTCGACTTGTTAAGGATTACAGTTTTTATACGGATCACAGTAGAGTCGAGCTTGAGCTACGCTCGCTCGACTTGTTTAGAATCACAGTTTTACATGGATCACAGTAGAGTCGAGCTTGAGCTACGCTCGCTCGACTTGTTTAGAATCACAGTTTTACATGGATCACAGTAGAGTCGAGCTTGAGCTACGCTCGCTCGACTTGTTAAGAATTACAGTTTTTACACGGATCACAGTAGAGTCGAGCTTGAGCTACGCTCGCTCGACTTGTTAAGGATTACAGTTTTTATACGGATCACAGTAGAGTCGAGCTTGAGCTACGCTCGCTCGACTTGTTTAGAATCACAGTTTTACATGGATCACAGTAGAGTCGAGCTTGAGCTACGCTCGCTCGACTTGTTAAGATTTACAGTTTTTACATGGATCAGAGTAGAGTCGAGCTTGAGCTACGCTCGCTCGACTTGTTTAGAATCACAGTTTTACATGGATCACAGTAGAGTCGAGCTTGAGCTACGCTCGCTCGACTTGTTTAGAATCACAGTTTTACATGGATCACAGTAGAGTCGAGCTTGAGCTACGCTCGCTCGACTTGTTAAGAATTACAGTTTTTACACGGATCACAGTAGAGTCGAGCTTGAGCTACGCTCGCTCGACTTGTTAAGGATTACAGTTTTTATACGGATCACAGTAGAGTCGAGCTTGAGCTACGCTCGCTCGACTTGTTTAGAATCACAGTTTTACATGGATCACAGTAGAGTCGAGCTTGAGCTACGCTCGCTCGACTTGTTAAGATTTACAGTTTTTACATGGATCAGAGTAGAGTCGAGCTTGAGCTACGCTCGCTCGACTTGTTTAGAATTACAGTTTTTACATGGATCACAGTAGAGTCGAGCTTGAGCTACGCTCGCTCGACTTGTTAAGAATTACAGTTTTTACATGGATCACAGTAGAGTCGAGCTTGAGCTACGCTCGCTGTTAAAATTCAAATTTTCTAACGGTCAAAATATATTTGAAAATTTTCCGTGTTTTTAATGCACTTGAAAATCATTAGTTATAGAATTATTAACAATTTTTGCGGTGAATTTTCATACATTAAAATGGTTTGTCATTTAACGGTTTTTAAAAATTCAAAATTTCTAACGGTCAAAATATATTTGAACATTTCCCGCATTTTTAATGAACTTAATGAATGTACTTAGGGGTCGTTCGTAAATTACGTCACGCTAAAAAACGATTTTTTAGACCCCCCCCCTCCTTCCTCGTCACAAATTTTCCAAAGAAAAAAAAAATCTTTTGTATGGATTGTCACAAATTCTTTGACCCCCCCTCCCCCCTAAAAGCGTGACGTAATTTGCGAACGACCCCTTAATGAACTATTATTATTATTATAATTAACAATTTTTGAGGTAAATTTTCATATAATAAAATGGTTTGCCATTTAACGATTTTTCAAAATTCAAATTTTTTAACGGTCAAAATATTTGAAAATTTTCCCACCAAAATATGTTTCAATCATCTACAGCCTCTAAGTCCAATAAAAACGAGATTCAGTAATGATCTATAGCCTCTATGTCCAGAAAAACAAGATCCAGTAAACATCTACAGCCTTTATGTCTAATTAAACAAGATCCAGTAAACATTTACAGCCTCTATGACCAATAAAATATGATCCAGTAAACATCTACAGCCTCTATGTCCAGTAAAAATATGATCCAGTAAACATCTAAAGCCTCTATGTCCAGTAAAAATATGATCCAGTAAACATCTACAGCCTCTAAGTCCAATAAAAATATGATCCAGTAAACATCTACAGCCTTTATTTCTAATAAAAATAAGATCCAATAAACATCTACAGCCTCTATGTCCAATAAAAATAAGATCCAGTAATGATCTACAGCCTCTATGTCCAATTAAACAAGATCCAGTAAACATCTACAGTCTTTATGTCCAATAAAAATAAGATCCAGTGATGATCTACAGCCTCTATGTCCAGTAAAACGAGATCCAGTAAACATCTACAGCCTTTATGTCTAATTAAACAAGATCCAGTAAACATCTACAGTCTTTATGTCCAATAAAAATAAGATCCAGTGATGATCTACAGCCTCTATGTCCAGTAAAACGAGATCCAGTAAACATCTACAGCCTCTATGTCCAGTAAAAATATGATCCAGTAAACATCTACAGCCTCAATGTCCAGTAAAAATATGATCCAGTAAACATCTACAGCCTCCATGTTCAATAAAATAAGATCCAGTAATGATCTACAGCCTCTATGTCCAATAAAAATAAGATCCAGTAATGATCTACAGCCTCTATGTCCAATTAAACAAGATCCAGTAAACATCTACAGCCTATATGTCCAGTAAAACGAGATCCAGTAAACATCTACAGCCTCTATGTCCAATAAAAATAAGATCCAGTAATGATCTACAGCCTCTATGTCCAATTAAACAAGATTCAGTAAACATCTACAGCCTATATGTCCAGTAAAACGAGATCCAGTAAACATTTACAGCCTCTATGACCAATAAAATATGATCCAGTAAACATCTACAGCCTCTATGTCCAGTAAAAATATGATCCAGTAAACATCTACAGCCTCAATGTCCAGTAAAAATATGATCCAGTAAACATCTACAACCTCTATGTTCAATAAAATAAGATCCAGTAAACATCTACAGCCTCTAAGTCCAATAAAAACGAGATTCAGTAATGATCTATAGCCTCTATGTCCAGAAAAACAAGATCCAGTAAACATCTACAGCCTTTATGTCTAATTAAACAAGATCCAGTAAACATTTACAGCCTCTATGACCAATAAAATATGATCCAGTAAACATCTACAGCCTCAATGTCCAGTAAAAATATGATCCAGTAAACATCTACAACCTCTATGTTCAATAAAATAAGATCCAGTCATGATCTACAGCCTCTATGTCCAATAAAAATAAGATCCAGTAATGATCTACAGCCTCTATGTCCAATTAAACAAGATCCAGTAAACATCTACAGCCTCTATGTCCATTCAAATATTTTTAAGTGAAATTCACGTTACGTAATTTTACGTAACGTAAGGATTTTACGTAACGTAAACAAAAGTGTTATAATTTTTATAACAATCTTTTTCATGCTGTAACTTTTTACAGGAACCTCTAAAGTACCAACATAGCGGATATTAAATGTAGATCCTGATTTGAGTGTTTCCATATAGAAATGGGAAAACAGCAATTTTGACATTTTTAATCATATTTCTGATCCTTTAAAGCTTTGTATATAATGTTTGGTATCGTTAGAAAGGTCTTACTTGTGGCTATTCAGAACTCAAAGATTTTTTTTTTAAAAGTGCCACTGTGCCTTAGTGGCCTGCCTCAAAGGTGGTCAGAAACATACATTTTTCCTACCCATTTTTCAGGCATAGACCAAAAATGTATTTTATATTTTATGATTGTTTTTGGTAGAGTCGAGGACATACTGGAAGGCAGCGGTGACCGAATTTGGTTTAGTCTCTTTAATGAAAAGATATGGAACTGCAAACTTTTGAATTTTTGCTAATTTTTTTTATTTTTTACATACGAATTTTTAGATTTTTTGCTATAACTTTTCATTAACACGACGAAACAACTTTTAGTTTTCGATTTTAAAGCTTAAGTATACAGGGTTATTTATTAAAAATAATTGAAACAGGTTTTGTTCAGTATAAACAAATTTAAAAGCAGTTTTGTTTAATTAGGTACAAAAATCAAACCAAAATTATTCTGAAAAATGGTTAAAACTAATTTTAAGATAGTTTATGCTGAACAAAACCAGTTTCAATTATTTTTATTAAATAACCCAGTATACTTAAGCTTTAAAACCGAAAACTAAAAGTTGTTTCGTCGTGTTAATGAAAAGTTATAGCAAAAAATGTAAAAATTTGTATTTAAAAAAATAAAAAAAAAAAAAAATCGCCAATATTCAAAACTTTGCAGTTTCATATCTTTTCACTAAAGAGACTAAATCAAATTCGGTCACCGCTGCCTTCTAGTATGTCCTCGACTCTACCAAAAACAATCATAAGATATAAAAAAAATTTTGGTCTATACCTGAAAAATGGGTAGGAAAAATGCATGTTTCTGACCACCTTTGAGGCAGGCCACTAAGGCACAGTGGCACTTTTAAAAGAAAAATCTTTGAGTTCTGAATAGCTACAAGTAAGACCTTTCTAACGATACCAAACATTATATACAAAGCTTTAAAGGATCAGAAATATGATTAAAAATGTCAAAATTGCTGTTTTCCCATTTCTATATGGAAACACTCAAAATTTGATCTTTCATTTTATGCCTATTTCAAGGCTTGAAATGTTAATTCCAGTGCGGAATCAAAAAAGACGCAACTGTCATAAAAAATCATGTTTTTTGCATTTTTCGGTCACTAAATGGACATAAAGTTCGGATATTATTTAGCACAAAATGGTTTTAAGGTACGGCCTATCGTATCAGATACAAGAAATTGTATGAAAGTCACCGCATAAAAAATTTTCCATACAAATTTTTGGTTTTTAACGGTTTTTTGCGTCTAGTTCCAACGCAACGGAACTGACTGGAACCAAACATACCTCAGGTAATAGATATTTTTAATACCTGTCATATGAGACCAAAAACGTAAAGATTCATGCTTCCGTTGACTCAAAAAATCAAAATTAGTGAAAATCTCAAAAAAAGTGAATACAATAACTTGCACGCAATGCGTGGAAGTTAATAAAAAAAAATGAAGGAAAAGCTGTCGCAGACACACAAATTTTCCTCATCGCGCTTTATCTCGTTCGATTTAGTATATGGGAAAGAGCTATGGATGCAGAAAAATGTAGGGCCAAGGGATGGTTTCAAGTGCTTGATAGATCGGGTATCTTGGGAATTTCTGGTGTCTTGGTCTCGAGAGTTTCTTAAAATTTTGATATTTTTGGAAATTTCAGTCTTAATTCTGAGATTCAGGACCGATGAGGTATGTTTTAGGGTTTTAAGTAAGCCCTGCTGCTTTATATCCCAAGATTTTAAGATTTTGTCTGATCAAATTATACTACGACTAGGATATGTCATCCAGTGACCCTGCATGTCACCTTGAAAAAAGAGAACATCATTATCAGGGTATTCCACCCCTAGGTAAGGGGGTATGTCCATATAGGATATATATGGGTACACCCTAGTATTTTCCTTAAAGAATACAATCTATATATTTCCTTAACAAATTGTCTAATCCTTGGATTAAAACTTCCTATCTCAGCCATTCCACAAGTATCCATCTCTAGAAACTTGAGCAATTTTCTAACATGACAAAATAAATTTCCAACAAGAAGGAAACATAGAAAGAAATGTGCAAAACAATATGTCATAAATATGATGAGCAATATCCGTATATAATGAAAATGATATGAAGAAATGTTTAATAACAAGTTTTCAATAAGAGGAGCTTAATCAGCAAAAAAAAATGTGAAGAAAACTTTTTAATGATCTTTGACTTTTAGATTAGTTTTTTTGGATGCTTTTATGTCAATTTATGGATTTTATGAAGGAAATAAGATGCTAAGAGTCGTAAGTAGCCTTAATATGCTTTGCTAGCTCAAATGGCATGGTGCTGGTCATGAAGATGGTGTGGCATTTTGAACTCCCAGGTTCGAATCTCACCACCTTCATCCCAATGATTTTTCAGAAGTTTTTAACCAAAATCCAGCTTCTTATGCCATAAAATTTCAAATTTAACTCCATAACCTCAATCTCATCATCTATTTGACTTACATCCCACGATCTCAACCCAAACAACTCCAAAAATGTTCAACAATGTCTCATAATAAGTAAGAGCACTATTTTATCTCCAATCCACAATCTAAGATACAAGAAGTCGCATATATGAGAAAATGATATGAGAATTTACAACATAAAAACAAGAAAAAAGTCAAGGAGCTAAGGCACTCGTGGAGGAAGGAAAAAAAATTTCTGCTGAAAAAGATTCCTTCCATTATTTACGATATGCTTATGTTCTAGTTAGGAGCCCATAAAATTAATGTCGCATGCTCGTTCATCTCTCACTTTTCTTTCTCGTAAGTTGAATGCGTTTGTGACAAGATAAAGTTCCTAAATTATACTTATACATGACGTTCATGTACGTAACACTGCGAGTAGCATCATCCTCCTTCAAGGATCATTAATGCTGATATTTATGGATGAGAATTTTCTCAGTCATTCGTTCACATATGCTTTAGACTCAATGTGTATGCACCTAAGTTTTAAAGTGTGGAGGTTTTTGGGTCGGAATTGGCTTAAAATGATGGTTGTTGGAATTTGTGACTTATGGATTTTTTATTCGGTGAGGCATCTTATGGGATGTGGTGGAAGTTGTTGGATGTGGTTAAGTGTAAACGATGAAGAATTTGGAGTCGTTCATAAATGACGACAAATATTTAAGGAGGGAGGGGGTTTGACGTTGTGTGAAGAAGGGGGCTTAAAACCAATTTTTAGGGTGGATAGTGGGGGTCTGACGCTGTGTGACCGTACAAAAAAAATTGAATGAAAATTTTGTGACAGAAGGGTTTCAAAAATCTCGTTCTTTGCGTGACGTCATTTATGAAAGTTTCCTTAGGAGTAGTTCATAAATGATTACCAATATTTAGTGGTGATAGAGGGAGGGGGGATGGTCTGACGATGTGTGACACTTCCATGCAAAAGAAAATTTTTGTATGCGTGACTCCATTTATGAATGGTTCCTTACATCCTTGAAAAACAGACTTGACAATGAGGAACATTTCACCTCTGTGGCTGAATAAGTGAATTGTTTGTCTAGGTAGTCCAGCTGGATGTTCAGATGTGCAGGCAAGGGTTTAATTCCCATCAAATTTGACTGACAAACTAGTATGTGGGTGGAATATAGTTTGACTAACACTCTCATAAAGCGTGACGTAATTTCCTAATGAACCCCATCTAAATAAATTTGGCGCCAAAATCCAAAAATGCGCCTTCTCATAAAACTAAGCAACCCTCACAATTATTTATTTTTTCTTTTTATTTAAAGAAAATTTTCTCCTTCTTTTCCATTTCCTATTGTAACTTTAATTAAATGCGGTGCCGCACGTTTCTTGTACAACATACACACGAAAAAGTAAGTAAAAAAAGTTTTTTAGCGTGCTAAGATAAATATCATGTCAATACATCATGATGTGAGGCATAATGAATCACACATTACCGACTCATTTTATAGCGTTTATAAATTCCCTACGGGCGATTCTTCACATATCACATTTATTATGTGTGTATTATGTAGCATATAAATCCACCGCCGCGTATGTTAATCAATCTCATCCTCAACCCTTTTTTTGGATTTTTTCCAACCCTTTGAAATTAAGTTTTTGACTTTTTTATGTTTGGAGGTTCCTTATAACTCATTCCTGATCAAAGAGCACTGCCATTTAATGAAGAAATTTTTAATATAAAATTAAATTTTTCATATGTGCACATTTCCTCCTTATCCCATTCCAAGAGAGAAAGTGTTTAATTAATTTTATTGTACAATGTTCCTTAATTGTCAATGTTTGCTCATGTGCTTCAATGAGAATGTAAACACAGAGATTTTTTTAGTGCTCGCATGGGTGTTTTTTTTATATTTATATGTGCACATTCATCATATTGATTAAGAAACAGCTAAAAAATTTAATGCATGCATGATTGTGAAGAATTGCGATGTTGATTAATAATAAACTTTAAAGAGGTTTGACAAGCGTGTAGAAGTGGAATGGATGGAATTTTATTTGTTTAGGTAAATTGATATGTTCTACATTATCAAGTTGTTTGGTATGAATATTAAGAATTTTAAATGGAAATGTTTGACATCTTATGATTATGTATTTGGGTATGTAGGTTAGGGGGTTAGGATGACCTGAAAAATATTGTAGATTGTGAATGTGATACATTTTGAGATGACTGAATTTATGTATGGGGTAAGGAAGGTGGTGGGTGAGAGCTAACTCTCAGAAGATTGATTTTAGTGGTTGACTAATGACATTCAACATATCAGAGGTCGAAGTTGGTGAAGTGAACACACTTTACTTCACTAAATTTTCAATCGGTTTCAAGTCGACTCGAGTGAACTAATTTTTTTCTTGTTCACTCGAGTCGACTTGAAACCGATTGAAAATTTTTGTGTTCACTCGAGTCGACTTGAAACCGACTTTGTTCACTCTCTGTTCACTCGAGTCGACTCGAAGTGAAGTGAATAGTAAGAAAAGTGAAGTGAAGTGAAGTCGAGTGAAGTCGACTTTTGTTCACTTGAAAATTTTTCTCAATACTAAAAGTGATTTCTGCTAGTGTTTGCGAAGTATATAATTTCATATAAGATTATCAAAAAAGAAGAAGAAAAAATTTTTGTATGAAATTACATACTTCGCAAACACTATCAGAAATCACTTTTAATATTGAGAAAAATTTTCAAGTGAACAAAAGTCGACTTCACTCGACTTCACTTCACTTCACTTTTTTACTATTCACTTCACTTCGAGTCGACTCGAGTGAACACAAAAATTTTCAGTCGGTTTCAAGTCGACTCGAGTGAACAAGAAAAAAATCAGTTCACTCTAGTCGACTTGAAACCGATTGAAAATTTAGTGAAGTGAAGTGAACTAAAACCGACTTCACTTCACCAACTTCGACCTCTGCAACATATTTAAGGAAATATTTAGTATATGGGGTGTCAAACGAGTCTACAAACTCACTTTTTAGGACACAGAATTGAAGATTGGGGTTTAAACATCAAAAAAATTCAAAAATTCTTGCTACGTCACTCGAATGGTATCATTTGACACAGATTTTAAATAAAAAAATATTTGCTATCAAAAAAAGTTTTCAATACCTCCAAAAACACAAAATTCATTTCAATCTCTAACTTCTGTTTATTCTTACGCCAAAAGTGTAAACAACATGCTGCCTGTAAAAGAGTTTATGTTTAAAATAAATTACGCCACATACAGTACACAGTTGATCAAATATTATGTCTAAATAAACTCATTGTTTGACTTACTGATTTGTCCAAGTGTGCAGTCAATATAAACTTTGTGTTGATGGAAGTTTCCTTTGAAGTACTTGTGACTTTGTTGATGTTTATGATTTTTTGAATAGATAAGATAAGGAAAAAATTATGTAAATTTTTTAAAGGGTTGATATTGTCTATGATGAGCAAAAAAAAATATTTTTCAATTTTCATCAAGTGATATAATATGTGAATTTTATAGGATTTGAACCTTGAATTTCTTAGATTTTTTTTAAACTTTGTAAATTCCTAAACTTTTTTTAAAAAATGTTGCAATTAACTGTTATGTTTGTGATCATTTAAAAAAATTATTTTAAAACAGAATTAATATTAATTTTTTTTAAAAAAAATCCTTAGATTTTGAATTTTATATAATTCCTTTTTTCCTAAAACTATTTGTATCAAAAAATTTAACAAAAACCTTTTTCAAAGCAACTAATAACATCATTAAAACCTCCAACAAACTCTCACAATAAAACTGAAAACATTTGTTTACAAAAATATTATTCAGTTTCATTTTCTCACCTTGAAAAACTACTAATAAAAATTGCGATGTTTTTTTATTTACATCGACAAAGGGAACAAAGAAAGAAATTTATTATGGCTGAGAAAATTTCTCGTTTTTACTCCAGTCAGCATCAAATTGAATTGCGTTGTTAAAGTCATAAAAATGTGAAGCGTAGTTTTTTGTTTTTCATAAAGGAGAAAAATCTTTTTTTTATCCAGGTATTTTCCTGATTTTGAAGGTGTAGAAAATGAAATTGGAATTTTTTGCTTCATTTTTATTGTTTTGTAATTTTTTTTATTTTCTTAAAATTGTTTGGAAGTTTAGAAAAATTGACGCATTTCTGAATTTAAAAAAAACATTATTTAAAAAAATATTATTTTTAGAATTTTTTAATTTGGTTATATTTAGGTTTAGCAATAAGTAAGTAAAGTTCTAATTTAACATAATAGTCTAATAGTGTCAAAGAATGAGTTCAAATCTCAAAATTATTCCATCAAAATAGAAGGTGGGTTTTCACGTGGTTCATCTATTCAAATTTTTACTTTTTTTGCATTTGGTAGTTTTTATTTCGTAGAATTACAAAATATATTAAGTTTTTTTTAAACATCCATTCAAAACTTAATTAAATTAACTTTTCTCTAAAAGATTCAAACCAAAGGTCACTGGTTCAAGTCTCACTCGGAGCAATATTTTTTTGCTCTTTCCTTATTATTTTTGACACTTTTTGCTGTTTTATGATTTAGTTATGCAAAATTATATATTTTGAGTCATAATTTTGTTCTAATTTATCAAATATCTAATAAACTCCATCCAAATAAAATTCCAGACACTTTTCATGCATTTCTAACTCCAAAAATAAAACAATTTTTCTCTCTCTTTCTTCTCAATTTCCAGAAGGTTAACGAACGTGTATTTCTGTAAGGTGCAAGAATTTATTCTTTGTGCAAAATATTTTTTTCTGAGATAGAATTTCAATTGATGTGATGATGTTTTGAGTAAAAAAAATAAAAAATATTTTTCATAAGAACAGCAATCTGCATTTTAGACGGCAACTTACACTTGAATTGATTGAAAATATTTATGACTTAAAGATGTTTTGTGAGTTGGATGATAAAAATATGTTGTTGATATGGAAATGGAATTGGTGCTGATTGATTTGAAGCATTTTATATTTTTGTCAAAATTATTAGTAAAATTTCAAATCTTTCTACCAAAATTGGCATTTCAGCTAATTTTCTTTACATACTATATTACCAAACCCCCTCTCCTACCCATATTCATCCTTCAACTAATAAATTCTCAAACATCCATCCACATAATAACAATATTTTTGAGACATCCAAAAAATAAACTTTAAACGGCAATAAAAACCATAAAGGTAATTGGAAAAGTTTTCCTCTCTGCCAAGATTTTCATATTTTTGCGACATATGAGTCTTCTTACGTTTCCTATTCATATTTTTAGTTTTCAAGCATGTATGGAAATCATGAATAATTAAATGCAAATAAAAACACTTTAAGAAACTAGAAAGTTTTTCCTTGAGGAAGTATCACGGCGCTCACTCAAACCTCTGTTATTTTAAAGGTGTTGGGAGTTGGTTGGGATTAATATTTGTTGCAATATTTTGTAGGAAAATATGAATGGATTCGTTCAGTTTTGGTTATGGTTTGGTTGATTATACAAAAATGTTCTACCTTACAGGATAATTTGGATAACACGGAATGTTTAAGGAAGAATAGATCGAACACCAGTACATAGACAGGAAGGGGTGCCTGACCTCTCTGAGGTTAAAGAAGTTGTAATTTTTTTCTATATTCCATGAAAATTTCAATCTAAAAAGAAGTCAGAACCACCCTGGGTACTCCCTTAGTAAGACATCTAACTTCCACAAGCTAGCTTCAATATCATATTTTTAATATTAAAAGAGGTGTATCTACAAATTTTGGGGGTCATTGAATCTTTTTTTAATCAAAAAGTAGACAATTAAAAGCAATTTTCTACTAAAATTGAGAATAGTTAAAAAATAATCCAGAAAAATGCGCCCTAAATCCAAAATTTCGATCCAAAACTCAAAATTTGCACAACAAAAAAATATTCCTTCCAGAATATATTAAACACATCCAGTTACAAAAGTATTAAAAGAGGGTAAAATATGGTAAAAAAATACTATTCATGTATAAATAGATTGCAAACACGTAGTTGATGTAATGCCTTGAATTACTAGTTTATATTTAACAATTTTAAGCAAGTATATCCTTTTTTTCATATTCTTCGAAACGATAATGGCTGTGAATGATGAAAAATAAATGTAAAGAGGATGTGTAAGATGAGAAATAAATAGAAATTTTATGATTAAGTTTATGTTTATGTAAGATTATGAGCAATATGTAGATAGTTTAATGGAAATACTTTTTGATGTTTGAAGGATGCTTGATGAATGGAAAATTTTGATAGAATATTGAGTTGGAATTAAGTGGAAATGAAAATTTTGTAGATTTTACGGATTTATTTATGTGATTGTTCATTAAAGGGGAGTACTATGATACTAAAGAATGACTTGAACCTAGTTTAAGAATCTGAATTTCAACTAAGTTAGTTGTGAATTTTTATTAGGAATCGAACTTGTGCGTCTATCGGCTTTCTGTCACATGTCCTTGATACTAGATTATAGTTTTTAAGGTTATGTTACGATTCTAGACAGAATGCTATCCTAAACTACTAATCCTTTTAAAATACACGAGTTTTGTGGGAATAATCCTCAATTTTCTAAACTTACGTACGTATTAAGCCCCTTACAGTCTTTCAACATCCATAAATTGTTGAAATATAGCTAAAAATTCATCAATTCCGGTTCCTTTTAATAATAAACACTAATCAGCTAAAAGAATCAAGAAAAATTATTTTTCAGTCTTTTATTTCTATTTTTATTACTCAACTCTTCCAGAAACTCCTTCTTACCTCCTCTCATACCTCAAAAATCACAACCAACATTACATAACCTCACTCTTTGTTCCACATATAACATAAATTTCATACATGATGTTTAACTCATGTACATGTCCCTTTTGAAGAACATTTCAATGTCATGAAAAATGTTTCCACTCCATCTCCCATATTTATATCCATCAAACATCCATAAATCGACATGACGCCTGCAATAATTTTTACTTTTTTTCCAGAACTTATTTTAATAAATTTTTAATTCCTTTTTTCATTTTTCTGCACTTTAAAGACACAGTGCCGCAGTAATACACATAAATGAATGTTAGTTAGCTGATATTCTTATTCTTATTATTGATGTGAATTATGTTATGCTGTCAAATGCTTCATCCTGATTGGCTGTCCTCGAAGGAAATATTTCAAGTTCAAGTATAATTTTTGTGAATTTTTTGTTTCAATCATGCCAACAGGAAAAATTGAAAGCTACTTGCTGGTTGTGTCTGTGTATATTCTGGAATTTTTCCTCCCTTTTTTGTCTCGCTTTCGCACGCTCAGCTTTCGACAGGAACGAACACATTCAAAGACATGAAATGAACATGAGGAAGTGAACAAGAGCAACCGGCTAGTCATCGTGTTTTGTGAATCGAGAATCGGGTTTTTATGTGATGATATTCTTCTTATTGCTACATTTTGCTGGGAGTTGAAAACTACCCTGCACTTGTTCCAGAAACTTTCTCTTTCTATCATGAATTATTTTATGTACCGAAGCTTTATAACTACACATCAACATCGCAATGGAAGTAATAGCAATAATAATAATGGTTATGTGTAGTTGAGGGATTATTATATAACATTCTTCCCAACTTTGTCCTTGCTTTCTCCTTGCAGAAAGGCTTTGTGGATTGTTGTTGTTGGATTGTACACGCGCCTGCAATTTTTATCGCTTTTTAGTGCAAATTTTGTGCAGCTTATGGATGCAGTTTGTCGGTGTTTTGTATCAACTTGAAATTTATTATGCGGGTTTTTGGTTAGGAAAAGATGTACTGATGGATTTTTCAATAGATAAGTCGCATGTTGATATCCTTCTGGAGCTGAAATATGTGCATCCATTCAGCAAACCAAGATGTTTCAATTAAAAATACCCTCTTGCAAAAAGGAATTATTTCTAAAATTCAATCAAAGATTTTTATGACTCAACAATCTAGGTTGCTGATTCATTTCAACCTCCAGTTCTAATGGTTCACATTCCTAAAAATTTGAGAACTAATACTAAGGCTCTGTGCTTCATATTCTGACACCAAAAAGTTGGATACTTCTATAGTCTCAATTTTTGCCTTCAAATTCAGTAAAACTAGAGCCAACTAGGTACGCTCTGTCCACATGACACATGGAACCCGTATTAAGAATTCTAAATGGATATAAATAGTAACTTGATAGCCGTTAGTAGAATAAAAGAATCTCAAAGATATAGGACTTCCTGTAATTTATTGAAACTACGGTACATCCAACAAGAAACTGACTTCTAACAATTAGTTCTATTTGAGGCACATTTGACCGGATCAGGCTATTCCATAACCAACACGTTGATAAACCATAAAAGGTTCCGAATTGTATTCATTTCATGAAGGAGGTAGGAGGTGGAATAGTCTTAACAAAATTTTCAAAGAAGTAATTTTCTAACAAAAGTGATGAATATGTAAGTACTCAGTTCAACAAGACATATGTAGCAATACGAAGATCATCATTGAAAAAATATTTCTAACAAAGATTATGAATAAGACTTTAAGTAGTTCTTTTGACAAAACATGAATTTACATTTCGATGTCCAACGACCATCATTAATAGCTTCTCCTGTTTCCATCAATATTACAAAACCTTTCCAAAAATTGCGCTCAAATATCCCAACATCCACATGATTTAATTACTTATTATTATTTTTTGTTTCCCGGTTCTTTTTAGCGCATTTTTGAAACTTGTTTTAAAAAGGTAGCTTAATAATGCACTTTGTTCGCTCGGCTGCGAAGAAAAACTTTTGAACTAGACATCGTAGAGAGCTCTAGTTTTTTGCATTAGCTCCATGCCATCGAGTTATTGCGGCGACGAATAGTTAAAAATCTCAAAACCAACGCTAAATACTATAATTAATGATTTTTTGTTTTCAATACAATAGAGCCAACTTCAAGTGGGATAATTTCAAATATATTTTGACCGTTAGAAAATTTGAATTTCAAAAAACCGTTAAATGACAAACCATTTTATTATATGAAAATTCACCGCAAAATTGCTAATTATACTATAACTAATGATTTTCAAGTGTATTTACGCGGGAAATTTTCAAACATATTTTTACCGTTAGAAAATTTGAATTTCAAAAAACCGTTAAATGACAAACCATTTTAAAATATGAAAATTCACCGCAAAATTGTTAATTATACTATAATTAAAGATTTTCAAGTGTATTTACGCGGGAAATTTTCAAATATATTTCGACCGTTAGAAAATTTGAATTTCAAAAAACCGTTATCGAGCCGTCGAATTTATTTTAGTCACAAGATATTCATGATTGACTTATTTGATACACAGTACTTTGCTAATCAAATACTGATCGCTAACACAAAAATGCGCTGAAGTCCCTCGATCAATAACACGAGGACTTTCGCCAATTTTTTCAAGCATTCTGGAAAATATTGATTAAAATGCGGAATATGTGCAGGAAAATGAAAATTCGCACATATCCATACACACACACATGCTCATGTATCTAAACTATATGCAAAATAAATTTTCATTTCATGTGCAAATAATTGCTATGGCAGTAAAATAAAACTTTTTTTTTATATTTTTTTACTCTATTCAAAAATAGAAGATAGGGTTGAAAAATGAAAGGGTTGCAAAAATATACAGATTTGGCATATATCGCCATAGTACAGTAAACAAGATATTTTTTAACACAACTTTTAATTTATGCCATCGATTTTTTATGTATGATGAATAATATGCAAAATTGTTTCTCATATTTCTGTAGCTCTAGAGCAAGTTGACTTCATTTATTCAATGTCACAGTTACCAATTTTTATTTATAGTAAAATGGAACTGAAAATTTGATTTATTAATTTATGATGGAAATGGGAGATTGTGCATTCATTTATAATTGAGTTATTGCTTTTGTAGTAGGGACTCGATGGATAAAACTAAATAAGTAGTTTTAAAAAAAAATAAAATCAATTTAGTTTTGAATTTTATAAAAATTTGGTCATTTACAACAAAAATCAGTAAAAAAAAGTTAATAATGAAGAGGACCATTTTAAGGTTTCAAAACCACGCTTTTAATGGGAATCGAACCCACAACTTAATGAAAAGATTTAGAAAAAATCAAATTCTTGATGCCAGCCAACTAGACCTCTTAGATCATAACAACTTTATTTTTGGAATGCATAATCACTATGATATAGTCAAGGTGCTACTTATTAGTGATTGAAAAGTATATAAATAATATCATTTTTTATAAAATAAAAATAAAAAGTTAGATTTCCTTCGAAAATTGGTGAAAAATCTGGCATTTACAATAAAAATCAAATAAAAAAGAATGATCCCATCTGAACCCTATTCGATACTTTTAAAGCCAGTTTCTGATGGGAATCGAACCCAAAATTTTAATGAAACAATTTAAGTAAATTCAATATTCTTGATTCCTATCAATTAGGACACTATGACCAAGTCTACTTTTCTATTTCTATTGCAAAATCGTAAACATATAGTCCAGGTCATTTTTGTTACGTTTTGTACAAAACTTTTATAATATTAATAAAATTTTTGTTATAGATAGGAAATAAATGCTCTAAATTTAGCATTTTAAGCACTATGTAGCATCAAAATGACCGCTTCAGCACTGAATCTCTTTGAAGTGTCATCTTCTCATCCTAAATTTCGGCAACATTTTTCAAAAAAAAATCCCCACGTTGTAATTAGCAACAACCACCGTAAAATAATTGCTGATACAAAACCATAAACTACAACTTCAAAAATATATGCAAAATTAAATCAAATGAGAGAAAAACTTTTTAAGTGATTTCATTTGATGGAAATTATTCATCTGCAGGTCCCACAAATTCAAAAATAATATCAAATGAGCTTCAAATTGCAATTAACTGCATCGGTGCTTCAAAAATTCATCAAATAAACAAGAAAATTTTTATTTGATTTTGAATTTTTTATGCATTTAATTTGCCTTTGTGAATATGCTACACGTGTACTTAACCCTTTCCACCTTAAATATCAAATAACATGGTAGATGAAGCTATAGAATGCACGATATGGTGGGATATATAGTAATTTGATGGGAAATGTTTCCTGTATTTCCTTATGTATTGTTTAAAGGTAAACTAACAAGTTTGAGTAGAAAATTATGGAAATGATTGGAAATCGAACTTTTTTGATAATTTTTCAATAAAAAATTATTACAAACTTATAACGAATTTTGGCAAATGATTCAAAATGATAATATTCAATTGATTTTTTTAGGCTGACAAAAATGAAAATTTTGTCATATTTATTGAAAATCTGATTGTTTTAAGTTTTAAAAAATCAAACATTTTCTTATTTTGTTTTGAATTTTGTTACATAAAAAGAAAAATATTTTAAAAAAATTAAAATGGCAAAAAAGGAATGTTGTTACAACTCGTTACAAGAATTAACTATTTTATGAGATTCGAACTCAAACATTTCAAGCTTTTTTAATTAACTATACAAATCACTACAAAAACAATTATGCATAACTTTTATATTAATAATAACTTCAAATTTAATACAAAACTTCCCCAGTTAATACAAAATAATAAAATAATCTCCAATTAATAAAAAAAGCCTATAAATAAATATATCCTCATAAAAGCCAATTTATTAAGTTGCTAAAACAAATAAATTACTGACTTAATGGATTAATTTTTATAAATTTTACTAATATTTTCATTATACGCACCGCAATTGCAACATAAAACTGTCTCCAAATGAAAAAAGCATTAACCAATAAATTATGAACATGATATGCAAAATAATAAATAAATGTTACAGCCACCATAAAAATGTGACTTTGGACGTTGAGGATTTTAAAAATTTAAATTTGTAGATTATTTTCAACGATCTTTTAAAATTTAAAAATTTTTGCTAGAAAATCTAGAAAAATCTAGTAGTTCATATGCAATTCCAACATTTCTCATGTGTCAAAAAACATTCATACAAAATCAAATTTTTTTGAATAAACAAAAATATTTTCACAATTTTTTGAATCTCAACATTCACCCAAACTAGTCCCATTGATAATCTGAATATCTGGAGATGGGTGGATAATTTTCTTTCACTCTTTTGCAAGTGCAAAAAAAATTAGAATTCAGTGAATTAAAGTCAACCAAATCAAAAGCAAAAAGTTATAATAATTAATTAAATGGTATTGTTAATCTGTGATGTGTTTAAAATTAGTGAAATGTAAATTCATCAATCAAAATTTTGTTTTTAATTGAATAACATACGAGAAAAAGAAAAATATACGAGAAGAGAAAAAAATGGGCAAATACGATAGTAGTGAGCTTATTGAAGCGAGTAGAAAAGGCGATTATTCTACAGTCGAGAAAATTTTAAATCATCACAAATCAAAGAAGTCTGCCTTTCACAGGTAAATGAGATTAAAAAGACACAGAAATAAAAAAATCAATGCAAACATTGGATGTGCAATTTTTTTACACAAATGTTTCAGTGACAAAAAAAACTTTTTTTCTTCTCAATTTAGTTGAATGAAAAAAAATTTACTACAATTTTTAAATTAGAGTAAATTGTGAGGAGATTAAATTGCAAAAAAATGAAATATGTTCACAGTTGAAATATAAAATGAGAGCAAAAATTTATGTTTGACATAAAATTTTCGCACTGGCAATGAATTTTTTTTTCAAGATTTTCTTCTTATAAGATGTAAAAAAATATTTTTTGTTTGAGGAATTTTTCTTGTGTTCTACTTTTGAAGTTGGAAAAAAATATTTTCATCAAAAAAACATAAAACGATTGGAAATTAAATCTTAAGACAAAACTAGGATTCGAACCTATAACTTTTTTGTATTAATTAAAAATTTTATTCAAATACTTAAAATTACTACGGCAATACCTCAATATGATTCTTATATGAAAGTCTTTTAGATTTAGGGTAGGTTGCGGTTTTGGATTGTGCGTCAACCAGACTAGTAAACGTAAAATATGTTGTGATTGTAGAAAAATACACCAAATATTTTTTTCTCTTTCTTTTTTTGTGGGTTTGATTAATATTTTCTTCTGTGTTGGAATTTTTCGGGAGAATTCTCTAAAAAGAAAGTAGTGACATGAAATTTAAAGAACTAGAGTGTCTTGAGGCTAAAAATTAAAAAAAAATTGAAAAAATTTGCAAGTTGATTGTACAATGAACCAAATTCAATTATTAATTTAAGAAATATTAGGAATCGAACCTTGAATAATTTATTAAATTATATCTTAGTCATTATCTATAATATTTCTACCGCTGCTTACAAGTAACTATATTCTTTCTTGAAAACTAATACAACATTTCTAATTCATATTTATTCATGTGATATTGAACTTAATTTATCTAGCCTATACAAAAAGTACAAAAAAAAATTAAATTTCAACTGAAATTTTTCAAATTTTCATGCTTTCAGTCAAAAGAGAATAGTCAGACTAATATTGTGAAAAAATAACATCTGCTAGTTGATTTGAATCATAAAATGACATCCAGATCATGACATATTCTATTCTATTGTTCATTACTCAGAACTTTTCAATATTCATGATCATGGAGCAGTTTATAGGGCTACCCAGGGTATGGGTAGAGTAGGTGGGATACCCCGGTAGTCCTAGAAACTGGTCCCAGAATGTTTTGAACATGATTCAATGTTTTTCTATATTAATTATTAATATTTTGTTTTTATTTTTCAAATCTGGTGAAATTACTTGCACTTTTAGTCATAATATTTACACTTCATAATACAATATTGTGTGATAAGTCACTGCACTCAGATTAATCATTTTGTTTACAGTTTGAAGCCTTAGACTCTAGAAAAATATTAAAAAGTTTTATTAGGCAATGAGATCATTCTGGATTTGTAGAATTCTACAAGATTATGACTTTAATGCTACAAATTTTTATCAAATCATTCCTTTATGCATACATTTTGTATCAATATTCAAAATTTGCAAACTCATAAAATTCCAAGTATTTCTCATTAAAGAAACATTCTTATCTACCTACACAAATATTTTCAAAAAAAATCTAAAGAAAAAACATTATCTTACATGATGCTGATATCCCTTGACGTACAAAGTACGTTCGTTGGCGGTCATAGCTTTAGATTACGAATCTATGACTATTCATTATGCTACAATTGTTGCTTAAAATATGGAAAAAAAATAGCACAGAGACTCAGTTTTAATTCTGAACTTGCTTAAAATAAAAGTGATTTAAATTAAATTCTGACATAAATCAAATAAAAGTGGAGGAATTTTTTTAAAAAATCATAAAAATTATCGCATAAGCAAACAAAAAATATTTTAAAAATAGCTTGGAAAAGCCCAGAGATTGCAAAAGAATTTCAATAAATTTTTTACGATTGGAACTTATTTATCAAACATGAGTAAAAATTCTAAACTTGAGAAAAAGAAATAGTAAGGAAATTATTTCAGTATTTAGTTTTTAAATTGGGTTGATTAATTCAAAAAGTTCTACAAAAACTGTAAAAAGGTTTAAAATAATTAAAAAAAACTAAAAATTTAAAAATTAGAAAATTATTAATTTTTTTAAATGTAAAAAATTATTGTTATTTTTTAAATTTAAAAATTTTAAATTAAAAAAGTTAAAAACTTATTAAAAATTGATTTTTGAAGCAAAAAATATTTTTTAATGAAAAAATGAACTCCACTCTCGAAATATTCATAAATATTCCTCATAAAATATGAAACACTCTATCAATTCACCATTAATAGTAGTTATTGTCCACGTAATGACACCCATTAATAATTTCTCATTTTTAACAACAAATACTAAAAAAAGTAATAAAAAATCCATCAAATATTCACTTGCTAATGTCCTTAGAAGCAACAAAACAAGCTTAAGGGTCATTTCTTTTATTAAATAAAGCTGAAAAATTACATTTCAAAAATTACCGAAGTAAAAAAATTATGAATATTAGTTTCACATGTCATGCAAAGTAGAAATAATGTTCCAGGAGTCGTTCGTAATTTACGTTACGCAAAAATCTACTTTTTGCCCTCTCTTGTTACAGATTTTCAATATAAGATGTCACAAATTCTTCAAACCCCCCTCCCCCTAAAGCATGACGTAATTTGCGAACGACCCCTTAAATATTTTTTTTCATCAAAGCTTAATGAGATTCAACAAAGTTTTCTAAGTGTCTTCCATAAATAACATTGCAAATCCAATTAGAGAATAAAAAGAAGAAACTTGTGTGCTCATTAGATGCGGCAGTGGTTTAAGAAGTTGGCTGTGATGTGGGAAAAATAAAGAAAATTGGAATATGAACTAAAAAATTGCAAGAATTTAGAAACTTTAGACAATTTTTCTGCTTAAATTCAAATCATGAGCTGAATATTCGTTGGGACTGTTCATAAATGAGGTTCATATAAAAAATTCCATGAGTGTCAGTGCTCAAGACCCTCTTCAAAAAATGTTTTGACGTAATTCCAGAATATTCGACAGAAATTAAATAATTCATTCAAATATGACAATTTAATCATCAACCTCAAAATCAATTCAAAATCCAACACAATCCGAAATCATTGAATTTATACTCAACAAATCTCACCGAAATAAAAGATCTACAAGATATTCGTGGGTGCACTTTATTTTATGTCAAATAAACGAATTAATTAAAAAATGTATTTCGAGCTTAATAATTCGCAAACAAGCTGAGTAATTCTGTATTTATTCAGATGATATAATAAGAAAACATGAATGATATTTTTCAAACGAAATGTGAGATAATTTCCTCATGTGTTGGTTGAATTTGGATTAAAAATGCGCAAAAGTAATTGTTGATAAATAAAAATTTTCGGTGATTGAGATAAGAAAAGTGATCACAATTTATAATTTTTTCCTATGGTGTCTGAGCGGAGTGGAATCTGGGGTATCGAACCATATATAGTCGAATCTGCCAGGCCTCTGTGGTCGAGTGGTTAGGCAACAGACCTGTATCACTCTTTTGTGGGTACGTGGGTTCGATTCCTACCAGAAGCCGAATCTGTCAATCATTATATTAGAGTGCTATCGATATGACAAGGATTCGTACAATGCTCACGACATTACAGTTCCTTAAAAGCATCATTTACACCTCAATAAATATTTTTATCATCCACTCTAAGTAGCATAATACCTATTTTATTATTCCATTCTCATTTTTCACAATAACATTTTAAAATGTCCCTTGGATCACCTCATCTGGATATGAATATTCAAGAAAATTTACATTGCTACAGGATAACTTCATTATTTTTCATAAAAAATACAATGTGCTTGACTATAAACTTTATTTTTTTATTGACATTAAAATTGAAGACGACGTCCATTTAAATATTCAGGATGTCGTACGAGTTTTAATCTTCTTTTCTTCTTTTTTAAGTTCCATGGAAATGAGGTCAGTATCGGAAAATCTGTAGCAACAATTGGCAATAATAAGTTAGAAAAATGGGTTATTGACATTATAGATAGTTTGTACAGTTTTATGTAAGGAAGTTGAATGGGGATAAAATTTTATTTAATTTTGTAGAAATTGTTTGTTTGGTTTCTGGATATTGGAAAATATTGAAGATTATTGAACCACCTATTTGGAGGTTCCCAAGTAAAAGCCCCATGACACCAAAGTTACTGTCCAAATACTTTAAATTGATATTCTGCCAAACTTCAAAGCCACTCCGATAGCTTAGTGGTAAGAGTATGTGACCAGAAATGTTAAGTGCATGGGTTCGATTCCCATTCGAGAAAAGTTGTTGGAAAATTTAAAATTAAAGCTCATTAAAACCAAATTTTCATACTTCATAAAATGATCAAAAGTCAGTTGATTAGTTCAGCACCTATGACTCGAGACCCTCCCCACCCCCTCTACCCTATGAAAAAAGGTTAACTGACTTTACTAAAATCACTTCATATTTTCCTCAAATTAGCCATAAAAAAGCAAATCTCATTCAAAAAAAAGTTCATAAATCAACCTCAAATTCCAATCGTTTTTCTTACTCTAATTTTACTAACTAAACATTGAAAATAAATTGAAACAAATGAACTGTATCGAAATCATCTGCTCTGTTCATGGTCAAACTAATACATATGTTATTAGTTTGTTTATTTGCAATTACTTTTCACGATAAATTTCATTGTTGCGTTAATTGATTTTTGTAACATATTTCAATACCATAAAATATGGATGCAGGGGTGTAGTGAGGATTTTCTTGTGACTAGGATACCCAGCAGTTAGGAGGGTCTTTCCTATAGAGAGGGATTGAATAGTAGACCAACCTCCTCTCGAGTCGAATTAGGTCTAAACAAAAATAAAAATTCAAAATTGTTAGCTCAACTTCCTTGAAGTCTACATTACTCCTAGATACCCAAATCCTAGTCTGATTCGACTATCCGTCCTTCCTACGCTACTGTTCGATCGCTGATTTTTACGACATCCATCAAAATGCAGTGAATATATTTATGGAATTTTAATAACTTTATTGCATTATGTGTTGCATGTGCATGTCACATTATTGAGACATGTAAGCTATGCGTCTATGTTTGTCACTAAATAATGGGGTTATTTGATGGATTTAGTTCATAGACAGTGAAATATTTTTATGTAAATTGTCTATGGATTACGATTATGATGACCGAAACAGTATCAGTCAATTCCATGACTGATACTCAGCCTTATAGTCTTTCTAAAAATTTACGACATGAAACTAAAATTCACATTTCATAATAACTTATGGCACAAGCAAAAAGAACTTTTTTACATAAATTACAAAAACTTGATGTTCTGCAAATTTTCAAAGTGCCATTTCACATGAAACATTCTGCCACGCTCAGTTCTTCTTGAGAATTTAATGCCACACAAATTTTATATCCATACCTTCCTTTATTCATGTCATGATAAAAATTCTCTACATTCGCACATACTATTTTTGTTTATATGAAATTCTAAAAGCTTATCCATTGTTTACTTCATCAAGCTTGATGAATGATTCATAGCAGAAATGATTGTCTGCGACCATGACGTTAAAAAAACGAATTTCATTTTGTTACAATGCTAATTAATGCTTTATTTAATTTTTTTTTTAGTTTACGAAGAGGTGTTGGTGTCAATACACAAGATAGTTCTGGATATAACGCACTTCATCATGCAGCTTTAAATGGGCATACGTAAGTATTATGATTTGTTGATCTAGTTTGCTGGAGGCAGAGAGAGAAATTTGAGAATTTTTAGGAACGACTTAATTATGAATTGACGAGTATTGAATTTTGTGTCATAAAATTGACTGAATCCTGCAAAAATCCAGTGAGTTTTCAAATCTCGTCAGATTTGAGTATGCTTGATCGTTTCTAAGAGCTACAACCATCTCAAACCCATGTCATTGCTATGTCAATGCTGCAGTATTTAGGTCTTGATGCTGGTTCCGAAGAACATGACCACAACAGCACCAACCAACTCCAAAATATCCAACAAATCAAGAATTTAAATATTTTCATCCAAAAAAACTAAGCAACCTTTGAAATCTTCCAAATTCTTAATTCAAAAAAGTTCACAAACCTAAACAAAACCTCTTTGACAAGTTCACATCAAATTCTATAACATTTAAAGCACGTCAGTTCCCACCCAAATAATTTGTTATTGTATCACAAAGTGTGAAAATGTTCTATCTTCATTCTGCCAAAGTAGATAGCAAAGGGAAGTGAAAAACGATCGGTTTGATGTTAAAGCTGACAGATTTGTAAGAAGAAACGCAAGTGTGCTGTGATAAATTGCTAGTTTGTCAATGATTGACTAATATTTTGAAAATACAGCTGATTTAAAATTGAGAACAGACATAAATTCAGCTGTTTCGCGCTAAAAACCGACAAGGTCAATGATATTTGACTAAGCAAGCTTTAAAATCTCTTAATCAATGAACAAAAGGAAGAGGAAATAATTGATTTTAAGTAGAAAATAATCATTGAGTCATAAGAATAATTCACAATAACAGGAAAATAATTTTCAGATTAAAATATGAAAAATCTTTAACTCCTCCATTAGTCATCCCAGCTTGGATTTTTCTTCTCATAAAATAAATTTCAAATTGAAATTGTTTACGAAAAAAAAAATTGTTCTTTCGTGCAAATCACGACATGTTGAAATGGCGAATGAGATTTGGAAATTATTGTTGATGATGTGATGAGAGACGCAATTTTGAGGATATGCTTGAGATTTTTTGATCCAGATTTTGTGAATTTAAGAAATTTAGACTGATTAATTCTATAGACATCACCTTGTCTAGCATAAAGTTTTAATTTATATCGTTTTGTCAGCTTTCAAGTCAGATTCAGTCATGGGTGTTGCCAGGGAGGGGTTCAAGGGAGTACTGATCCCCTTGTAATCGAAATTTGTATAAGAAAAATGTTGGACTCCTCCTAAATATTAAAATTTTATAAGAATTCTGGACCCCATACCCCCTTAATCGAAAAAATTCTGAACACACCCCTGGACTCAGCCTTCTCAATACTTCCATTCCCTCAATTTCAAATGACAAATGTGAACGACCCCATAATAAATTTGAACAAACAAACATTGACATTCAGCCAAAAAAATCTCAGAATCCTGTAACTTAAAAAAATTCAGATCGCACACGGAAAATGTTCACTTATTTTAATTCTCATGTTCCCACTTTTTCTCTACGCCTTCAACAGAAACAAAAAAAAATTCCCCAGAAAGAAAATAACATTTCACTAGAAAATGATTAATGAATAAATTTTTCCTCCCATTCCAATTAATTTATTTTCAGTGATGTAGTTCATCTACTCTTATCACACGATGACATCAATCCAAATGCATTAGATCAGCGCAGTTCATCAGCACTACACTTGGCAGCATGGGCTGGTCATACTGACATATGCAAATTGCTCCTTAAACACCCGACACTCCCAGCTGATCCAAATTGTCGTACGGCAGAGGATGAGACACCGTTACATTTTGCGGCACAACATGGACATCTGACAGCGATCATTGAACTTTTGGCACATGGCGGTGATCCAAATATTGTGAATGTCAGAGATGAGACACCATTGGATTTAGCCGCACAATATGGACGTCTGCAAGTTGTACAGATTCTCATTCGTGCTCACAATGAATTATTGTTACCGTTAAAGGCTACATCAACACCACAATATCATACAGCATTACATTTAGCTAGTCGAAATGGACATCCTGATGTTGTCGAGTTGCTCCTTGCAGCTGGCTGTAATGTTAATATTCTCACACCAAATGGCAGTGCTTTACATGAGTCTGCGATGTGCGGTAAGGATAAAGTTGTTAAAGCTCTCTTGAAGGAAGGAATCGACTTGGATCTAACAGATCGTGACGGAAGGACTGTCTTTGATTTATTGGATGAATTTCCAGCTCATGTTGTACATCGTATACGTACAGTCATTAATAATTATCGTAAATCGACAATTTACGACAGTGAATCAGATGATCCACGTGAAGTTGATAGACATCCACGACGTGGAAATGGATCTGGATATACAGAGTACCGTGGTGGCTCATCATCACATAGCAATCGAGGAAAGGCTCGATATCAGCAACCACAACAACCAAATCATCGTTATCAAGAGCATTATGATAATTATGGTGGAACAACAAGTCCATCAAGTTCAATGGGAAGTTTCGGAGGAGGAATTAGTCCAACGCCACCACATCCAGCAGGTGTCATGGTCAAAATCACACCAAGAAGTGTTCCATTAAAGCCACCAAGAAAATCACAATCAATTTCACCACCAAATCATCCACATACACTACATCCAATTAGTCGCTCATTTGACATGCTGGATTATGATATTGATCACAGTTTACATCACAGTTCTAATGATCAACTTGATTGTTCATCATCGACATCCTCAAATCATCATTATAATAATAACAACAATAACAGTAATTATAATAAGAATCAAAAGTCAAGCAAGACGGGAAACGGAAATCAAAGAACGGCATACGAGTATCTATACTTATCGCAAAGCGGTGAATCAGACGAGCAACAACAAAAGAAAGGCTTAAAGAAGAAAACAACACCAAGTGAGGAACAGAAGAGTGAAAGTGATTATATTATCATGAATGCGCCAATAACAATACCGGCTGATTATGATAAGAAAATTGTTCGTGTCGCAAATCCACATAGGAAATTGAGACGACCAAAGGATGGATACCATCAGGAAAGCGAGTGAGTATTTGACGTATTTTTAGTACTTTTAGAAGGGGAAAGGAGTAAAAGGAGAAATGCGCCTTCGTCAGTCACAAGTGACCACGTCTATACTAGTTTTGTTGCTTCAATGACTGTTGATGTTCGTGAGTAAGTGAATAAATAATGATCTAGGGATGTTGAGGGAAATTGTGAGTCATTGACACATGGAGAGTGTGGAATTGAATTTGCAGATATTAGGGATGGTGAGCACTGTTGGTGGGATGACTTTTGTGTATGAACATGTAGCAAAACTAAGGCAAAGTTTCCAAAAAAAACACCATGTGTGGCACAAACCAAAAAATCTCCATAATAATCATTCAATTAGACACATAATCTTTACTTTATGACCCTCCATACACGTATAATCCCCAGATCACAATAGCGCAGTCATCTGCATAAATTCCCAATACAAATGCCAGCACACTCTTATTAATAATTCATTTTCTTTACAGCACATTTGTTCAAGTTCGTCGTAATCCAAATGAGCCACCATTATCACCAACCCATTATCCACAAGCATCAACGCCCGAGCACGCTCCACCAAGTGCTGAACAAGCTGAAAATTACATTTTTTCAAGAATGCGACCATTGAGTCAGGTGAGTGAGGATCGTCCAGTAATAAAGCCTGCCAATGAGGGACTTTACTTGCCAATGGATCAGTACAAAACTAAAAATTCAAAATCAGATTTGCTTCATTAATTAAAGTGAGATACAAAAATCTTCACGCGCTCATAAAACAAAAATTCGACATGCATGCAGAAATTTTTTTGACATAAACGAAACACGTTTTTGCAATTTATTATGATTATCATGCTTAAAGTCGTCAGTGGTTCAATGTTTACACAATCACTTATATTTTTCGTTCTTTTTTCTGTTGTTGAAGAAGAAAAAAATTTAATTTGCACACATGAACAAAGAAAAATAAGCCACAGAATAATGGAAAAACCGCGAAGTGAAAAGAACTATTTTGACGACGACGACAAAGTATTTTTTGCTGAGATTTTGAAATAGTTTTTTTATGTTTTCATGATGTTGGAAAGTGGGATTGGGGATAATACTCATAATAGAGTGGAGTTGGGAAGTTTGTGGATTTTGTGGAATTTACTGCCTTACTTATAATGAAATTTTTTTAAAAATCTCAATTTTTTTTTTTTTGATAATAACATTAATAGTTATGGAGATTTTAAAAATTTTTAAAATTATTTAAATTTAGATGAAACAGTTTTTTAACTAAAAAATAAAAAATTTCAAAAAAATTAACAAAAGTTTAAAATTTAAAAACAAACAAATTCAACAAAATTTTTTAAATATTTTTTTAATTGATATTTTAAAATTTCAAAAAAATTTAAATTTCAAAAAATTTCAATTTTAAAGAACTTCAATTTTAAAAATTTCAAATTTAAAAAATTTCAAATTTAAATAATTTCAATTTTAAAAATTTCAAATTTAAATAATTTCAATTTTAAAAATTTCAAATTTAAATAATTTCAATTTTAAAAAATTTAAAATTCTTGTTAGAAAGTCAAATTAAGACCACAAAAGATAGTATAATATAATTAAAATCCACAAACTAATCTTAAATTCCAACTCCTTTAAAAGAAATTCAATTTAAACCAAATTTACCCACAAAACTGTCCACAAAAAAAGTTTCCAACTCCAGCAAAACTAACGTCAACAAGAGTTTGCATTTCAACTCAAATAAACTTCAATGCAATGCCCTCAATGCGAAAAAAAATAAATAAAAATTCCCTCTTTTATTTTATTCTTCTTATTTTAATATTTAAAAATACATTTTTTGATGTTTTGTGTGTAAATAATGAAAAACTTCATGCTTAATTTTTTGTTTGTGCAAAAAAAAAGCAAAAACCACCAAACGATAATGATATGCCTTTATGCCACAAACTCGAGTATTAAAATACCTCCTTAGTGCATATTTTTTACGCTTGTCTAATGGCTGGGTTGAGAGGTTGGTAATGACCGTATTTTTTCGAATAGATGACGAGTTTTGATCGAAGTCTTGGGGTTCTTGGTAGATTAAATTGGGTAATTGGGTTGAGGTATGTTTGTGCGTGATTGCAGGTCAATGAGATATGGTTAATTGACTTTAATGGTTGGAATGAAAAGTAATGGGGTGTGGAGAATAGAAATTAATTAAACTTTGAGCGTGGGGTTCTTTAATTCTGTGAGTTTTTGTTCTATTTTCTGAAGAAAGTTATAGCTTTTTATAAAAAATAAAAATTTAAAAAACAAATAGTGTAACTTACAAAACTCATTTTTTTAAACTTTAAATTTTGAAAAAGAATTTAAAAAAAAGTAAAACTGGCACAAAAAGAAAAATTTGAAATATTTATAATTTATAAATTCACAAAAAATTAAATTTTAAATATTAAAAAACTTAAAATTTTATCTTAAATTAGATTTTTTAAAAATTAAAGTCAAAATCAGTATTTTTGAAAATTCAAAAGAAACTAAGAATTTAAAAATATTTAAGAATTTTAAAAAATCCTTAAAAAATTAAAATCCTTAAAAACCAGCTTTTGACCTTAAAAACACCAAAGTCGTTGCAAAAACATTACATTAAACACAAATCCAACCTCAGCATCTCAATCTACACCAAAATATGCACTAAAACTCGTAAATCGTCTGCATCTTACCCATTTATCATCACCTAAACTTTTTTGTTTATTATTTCTTTACCTTAAAAACTACAAAACTTTTATAAATTCATCATTTATTTACATGACAAATAACCAACCAAAAACTACTTGATATGAACAGAATTTATTGTACAATGAACATGCATTATACTATACAAGGCGGTAGTCCATGACGCTAGTTGAATATTGAAAAGTTTTATTTTTTATAGATTATCATTAAATCTTTATTATTATTCATCATCTGTTATGCTAGTCGTAATTTTGTTTCATTTTACAGTGGTGACTATTAAATTGAATAGATTTAAAATATGCCAAATTATTTTTATTTCATTTCTTTCATACATGTTAAAAATAGAGTAGACAAAGAAGAAAAAAGTGAATAGCACATTTCAAATGTGGCATTTGTGTACACAAGTAAATTGAAATTTTGTTTATAAGACGTCAAAAAATTGAATTTTACAGTTTAAAATTTCTGCATTTCAATATGAATGTAAATTTTTATCTGGCTACATCCCTGTGATCAGAGTTTGACACATCTGCAATATTTAAACTAAATTATCGAATTTCGAAAGTATGAAATATAAATCGAATTATGTGAGCATTAAATAAGTTCATCGGTGATAAATTTTATTGTGAAAGTGCCTTAAAGTATTTTTATTGAGAATTTTTACAAATTTGACCTAAAAGTCATTGCATTACACAGCGGGCAGTATTTTTTATGAAATTTTTAATTTTTACTGAAAAATTCTTGCCAATTATACTAAGAGCAACACCCATATTTGTCGTAATCAGCTTCATTTATCGATTCTACAAGGACGCAAACCATTTCATGTTCTCTATCTCAAAATCCACGAATATTCCAACTCTAATCCTCCTCCAAACACACAACACATGTTCTATACTCTACAACAATATTATCTATTCCATAAAATCCCCGCATTATGTACTTCATTATCTCCATTTCTCCATCCTTTTTAAAGTTCCTTTCTTCTCGACATTCTCATTTCACAATGGTTATTTAAATCACACACATAAGAACATCAATGTCTATTTTCTGTATGATTTATTATTGTTGATGAAATATTTCCTTAACACGAAAGCGTCCACCACTCCCAAAGCGACAATGAAGTGAGACAGAGGCATCAAAACATGACAGAAAGAATAAAAGAATGAAGAAGATAATAGGAAAGTTTGGGAGTTGTTTTCGATTTTTAAGCGTTTTTATCGTCGGTTGGAGAGATTTTGAAATTTTTGAAAAATTATAGCAAGTTTTTGGAAAATTATAGCAAGTTTTTGGAAAATTATAGCAAATTTTTGAAAAAATTATAGCAAGTTACATAAAATTATAGCCAGTTTTTGAAAAAAATATAGCAAATTTTTGAAAAGTTATAGCAAGTTTTGAAAAAATTATAGCAAAAATTTTAAAAATTATAGCAATTTTTTATATAGTTTTATAGGAAATTTTCGAAACCTAACCAACCACATGACATACTGCCATAAAAAACCCAATCAAAATACTTCACAAAACTTTGCTAAAAATTATGTTGAAAGCGATCCCATGCGACTATTATAAAAGCTGTCGAGGAGTGTTACTTCGAATGTTAATTGCAAATTGGGTGATGCTCACTTCTATCAATTTATTGAATACAGTAATAAAGTATGCTCAATCGAAACATAATTGGGAATATGGGAGAGTCAATATACATTTTGTATTATTATCATTTATTTTGTATCTACATTTATGACCTTTTTTGTTAACTCTTTTTTCGCTTTTTTGTATTTAAAAATTTAATTAAAGTAAATTTTTTGTTATTTAAGAAAACTTTTTTGTTGTTCCTAATTCTTAAGTTATTAATAATGATTTATTATATTTGACAAAGAAACATTTTTTGTGCCTTTTGTATAAATTAATAAAAGAAAACTGAAAAAAATTAATTAAACAAATTTTTATTTGTTCAAATGCTAGTTTTTTTACTTATTACTTAATTTTTTTCTCCTTTTGTTGTTAGTGCTGCTGTTGTTGTTTCCTTTCCTTAATTTCTTTATTTCTCATTCATTTATTCATTCATTTTTTTGTTAATAAGGAAGCTTGTTTCTTCATGACTTAATTTATTTCTTTAAATGATCTGAATTTTGAGATGGTAAATTTTGGATTCTAAAATTATTTCGTTCAAAGAACGATTGGATCAAGGGACAGTTTCTAGGGCTACCCGGGTACCTACCCCTAAGATACCCCTAAGTTATCTTTAGGATAGGTAAGGATACCCCTGGGGTAGTGTATGGTAGGGTAATGTACCCCTGGTAGTGTAGGGTGGATTGAATTTTTGAAGAAAGCAGGAAGTATAGTAATATAATATTTTAAACTCGACACTCCTGTCCAGGTATCCACTAGTATGCCAATTTACTCCCATCAGTCAATCTTTCCCAACTTTCAATCAATATCTCAAAACAGTCAATCTAAAAACCTCAACAAAAAAATTTAATATCCCAGTTGGAATCGCAAATTGAATTTTTAAAAGATCATCAAAAAATCACATTCTTTGCTAGCTTTGCATGCTGAAAATCCATTAATTTTAATCCGCTACACTTACTCTCATTTTTCTACAACCTCAACTATCATCTTTCTATGCTCGCTGTCAGTAACAACATTTTTTTTTTGAATGAACATAATCATTGTAACGTAAGCCTTTAATTAGATTCCATTCAGCATGAAATTTTATGCGAAAATATGTGAGAGAATTTTTATTACATTCATAAATTATGAGGAAATAATGAATAAATTTTATTATTCTCATAGCACCACTCAGCACCTGAATGAGAATAATCGATGAGTTTTAAAAAAGTTTTCATTGTATAACGATCAAGTTTCAATAGAATTTGATTTTTGTGCTGCTGTTTGAGAGCACTGAACGAGTTTATTTTAATGAAGGCAGTTTGAAGAGAGGAAGAATGAAGTGGATTTTTAATTAAATTTGCAAAACTGGATTAAAATTAATGAAATTTCAACAAACTTTTGAGTTGATTTAATTGAATGAAAATTGCAGTTTTGGGAATTTTGTTATGAAGTTAAGAGGATGGAGGAGATTAAAGTGAACTTTTAAGATGTCGTTCGAGACAAGTTGTGATGTTTTCGGATTTGTTTCTAATTTGAATTGAAGGACCCTAAAAAGCCACTTGAGACACAATGAAGGTTGGACACCTCCAATCCTACCTACACGTCTTAGTATGTCTTAGTGCAAAAACTTCTGCTTCCTAACAATCATTCTACTCCAAAAACTCGATCTTAATGAATACCAAAATTTTTTGATCCCCACAAAAAAATAAGCATTAATTAATATTGATTACAGTTGCAGAGATTGATATTAGCACAAAAATACCCAACAAAAACAAAACCTGAACTCGAATTCTTAATTAAAAACCCGATGCTGGTGTCAACAGCTCCAAGGTTATGGAAGACACTTAAAATCAACAATAAGCTCCAATGTATTCATTTAATCTGCATGTTTTGTTTGTTCAGATGAGAAAAAATGCAAACAATTCTCTCCTATCTTTTATAAATTCAGGTCTGTCATCAATCTCAATGAACTTGAGCTATTGTGCCATAAATATTATTCATGACACAGAAATTGACAGACAATTGAGAAATAATCGATTCAGAATTCATGAAAATTTAATCATTGATTTTTGATTGAATCAGAATTTAACCCTCGCGACCAATCTGGCTACTTGCTACACATTATGTGCCGACAAATGTCATAAAATTTATGAATAACGTGTAGCTGTGTCAATTGTCATCAAATTCTTGATTGTTTCTCTTAATTAGATCAAAAATGTTTTTTGAAATGTCATTTTGAAATTTGAAAATTGTTGCATGAATTCATCAGCAGTATGACTGAATGTGGGATTGTTTAAGTAATATTAATGATGAATGTGACAAGCCACAATTTCCTTTGGATGAGGTTTTGTAGAGCAGAATTTTGTGGATGAGGAGGTCTGTGAGCACTTTGGATGGACTAGGGTTTAAGATTCAGGCAAAACTTTTTCATATCTGAAGATTTAAATTGAATAAGAGCTATGAGGTCGTTCATAAATGACGTCCAATATTTAGGGAGTAAAGGGGGTCTGAAGCTGTGTGACACTTTCATACAAAAGAAAATACAGAGGGGGGAGGAGGTCTAAAAATTTCGATTTTGGCATGACGTCATTTATGAATGGCCCCTATAGTATTATGGTCCTGTTGTAAAGTAAATCAAGAGTCGTTTCCAGACCTTTTTAAGAGACCGTTCAATGAGACACCCCGAGTAGCTACCCTCTTCTGAGATAAATTTAATTCCTTAATTTATATTTAAATTTAAATCTCAACTTTATTTCTATTTTATTTAAAAAATCCATCCACAAAGTGCGCCACAAATCCTTATTTTTTAAAGCTACAACATTTTTTTTATCTTTTTATTTCCAGCTATTCATATTTACATTTCTTTAATTTAATTTTCTCGTTCATTCTTTTTAATATTTTATTGCATTAACTTTTCTTTGTGAATTATTTCAATCATCCTTCCTTCTCCATTCAATGATTTCCTCTTTCTCTGATGGGGTCGTTCTCTTATGATGTCTGACATTTAAGTGACTAGACTCCAAAAAGAGTTTTTTTAAAAAAAAGTTAAAATTCCTATTTTCCATAGACATCATTTTTGAACGACCCCTAAAGCTCTTCTGCATGTTCTTCATCTTTCTTCATACATTTCGCTACACATCGATTCTCTTTATCTTTATATTTCCTACTTGAACATATATTTCTTTTATCATATGTTCACGCTATTGCTAATGTACACACAACATTCGCATACATCCATATGATATCTCATTCATAAATTTTGAATGTCAGCATTTTTTATCGCTATTATGTGTACAGTGTGTTTCTGCTAGACATGGAAACATTGATGGATTGGGGTTCTGGGAATTTTGAATATTTTCTAGGGAATTTTTGATATTCTGTCATTTTTTGATTTCCTCAATTTTTTTATTTTTTTATATATTCATTTATTAAAATTTCCATGACAAGCAAGTTTCCATCCCAAGAGACCATATTTTGCAAATTTTCTCTGCTGATTTGTTCTGCTACGATTATTAAAAACTCGTTCATATTCATTTATGTCGTAATGCTTCTAACTTATCACACAACATTATGGAAAAGGATTTTGTTCATTAATTTTATGAGTTTTTGACAAATGATTTGACCCAGTTAACAATAATCACACTTGCTGATTGCTCTATAGATACAGACATGTAGTTCCATTCCATAAATGAACTTAAGGAAATTTTTCTTTCTTTTTTCTTTCTCTTTCTTTTTCTTGCTGCTTCAAAAAAACTATTTCGAAATTTATTCATCCATTATGAAACATTCTCGTTCGTCTCAATTGTTCAACATAATCTCTAATGCATTCAAAATGTAAATTGAATGTGCATCATATATCTTAAATTATCATAATACAATGCACATCATAATGAATGAATCAATGACAATAGGAATATAAGAGGTGTTCCGGTAAATTGGATTTAAATAAATCGCCCGCATCAGCATCAAGTGGTTCCCTCAGCTCTGTGTCGCTATCCAGTTCAACTGATTGTGTTGAAGAATATCATGGAGATGCACCGTTTGCTGGTGAGTTTTATTCAATATTTTTTTTACATTTATTCTCTCCGTTATGCTCATTTTTAGCGGGATTTTAGGGGAGATGTTGTTGATGATGTTTTTTATGGCTGGATGTCAGCTATGGATTTTTAAAAACTTCTATTTTTCGACCAAAAATACTCCAAGTTTTCCAATTTTCGACCAAAAATCCTTCAAATTTTCAAAATCATCACCAACAAATCTACCCCAAAAAAAATGCGTCATCATCAAAATTCCATCCACACACTTTCCTCACTTCTCAATTTCATTCACATTTCCACATACGAGAAGAGAACACTCTTCTCTCTCATTCATTGTTTGTGATTGTACTACTATATAGTGAGACTATTACTGTATAGTAGAGATTGAAACATAAATCACATGACGTCATATAAAATGTGTGTTCTCATTCACAACTACCTTCATGGACGAGGAATGAGACTGTATGTAGGAATTCTTTGTCACTATTATGAGGGAATATTCTTCTGTAATGTGATGTAAATTGCTATGAAAACGTGTCTGGTAACTCAATATATCATGTAATTAAAGATTTATTGTGGTAATATTAGAATTTTAGATGCAAGATTTTTATGGCATGTAATTTTCTCCACTTCTTAATACCGTAAAAATGATTGTTAATTGCGGTCGATGAGATATTAAATATCCATGGATTTTTTATCTATCTAGAAATGCAAGCGTTTTGTTATTCGATAAAATGCTGTGGCCATTTATTTAGTTTAGCGATAGACTATGGTAATGAATTGTCTTAGGTTTTATTTATTGAAATGCAATAAAAAATTGGTTTTATGCAGGGTGTGTATTGGATTGGATATAAATTAGTGAAAGGTCTGAATTTTGAGTTCTGTAATTGATACTTTTTGGAGAAATTTATCTTGTTATCTAGCTACGATCTAATACAGCTAGCAGCGATCTAATACAAAATTGCTAAAAACCCAAGTATTTTCTATTTATGATAATCCTAAAAATTTCTAAAATTTGGGGGTCCCTGCTTTGAATAAACTTTTTCTCCAAAAAATTATTTAAAGTGAGGACCCCCTTAAGTTGGCTCAAAAATCGAACAAAAATTCCCCAATTAAAAAATAGTTCAAAATGCTCTAATTTGCATACTAACAGGTATATCCATGTTATCACAAATCAGTTCATCTCGAACCAATTTGCATCACAATCTTACCACATTATAAGACGTTAAAATCAATACCATGAAAATTTAAAATAAAATTAACACCTAAACTATACAAGATTAATCTTCAAAGAATTCAATTTTAAAGATTCTATTCTAAATAATTTTTTATTGACCTTTTATTCACTTCAGACCTCTTTTGATGCCTTTCAAAAACAAGCGCACTTTATCTCATCTATGTACATTTCAGTCTTAAGTAATGCTCATTAATTATGCTTGATTCTATTCCACATTCATTTCAAAGACAGAACCTCTGAGCATAAAAGATTATCATCATCAATAATTTATTCAAGCTGCCCTAATTAACCGACTAATAATAGCACGTCATCCATAATTCATAAAAAATACTCCCATAAATTCCTTCAATTTGTCAGAATCACATAAATCCCAAAAACAATAAAGAACTTTAAAGAAAATAATAATAAATAAATTTGTATGACATGCATCTTATCTTATCAGTCGTGAGGTTATAATTTGCAATACGAGCGTATCAACAAATTTTTTTTTCTAGTTTCCTCGTTCAATAAATAATGAGAATTATTAATAGGAGTGTTCTGACACAGAAAGCTGTAATGAAAACAAGAATGCTTAGAAATTATTTCTTGTTAGGGGATTCAGGTGGGTTTGGGGGTCGGAAATTTGGTTGGGGTGTCTAGTTTAGGATTTTAGAATTTTTTGAAGAAAAAATAAGAAATGTCTATCAAAAATTAAGGAATTTTATGATGACCCCCCTCATCTGAAGAGGTGAACCCCCCTCAAGATTATTTCAAACAGCTTAATTCCCCCACAATCTCACCTTTACCCAAAAACAAACTCCAAAACCACGCCGTCAAGAATCTCTAAACACAAAGTCGGTCTGATAAGATTTCACAGTGTACTACATAGTCAGTAGTTGAGCCTGCCAGATAAACAGACATACAAAGAAGTTGAACAGAAAAATCAAACAACATTTGAATAAGCACATTGCTGAGAGAATTTTTTTTATTATATTTTACTTTCGTTTCTCTTTCAACTTCTTGTTCGTGTGTATGCATTTTTTTTATTTACTACTAGTCAGTTGATCGGCAGATGTAGACGTGAACAGTGTTACTTTTTTTTCTCCCTATAATAATTTTGAGTTCGTTCTTTTGTTTGTAGCAAAATAATTTTTATTAGACGAGAGAAGAAAAAAAAGATTGAATTTCCTCCTTTCTCCAGCAAAACGACAACAGACACGAATTGTTGTGAATTTGTTTTGTTGAGTTAAAAAAAATAATAATAAAAATAAACTAAACGTGAATTTAAATCGCAAAGTGATAAGTTATATAGTACAATAAAAAATATATTAATTAGTTTGCCTCGTATTTATGTGATAATAAAGTGAGTTGAGTCACACATGTGAGAATGTAATGAACTTTATTAATGGAATGTCGATAGATTACATTATATCGCACTATTCGTATTAAATTGTTTATCATTTTACAATTAATGGAAGTAAATAAGTGTCTGGATGGGGATCTGTTGGGGCAGACAGAGGGATTGCCAATTGGACAGACCAGCAAACTGCCAGAACCACGAAAATTATTAAAATAAACTAAAAATTATTTGATCAGTGAAATCATCGATTCGCCAATTGGCGACTAAAAATATCGTGAAGAAAAATTGGGAAAAAAAGAATTTCAATTCGGAATCAATAACTTTTGTCTGCTGCCTATGTATACATTCAGAATGTCGTAATAAAAAATTTTCTAGCGAGTGCCAATTGAAATCTTTCGGGTTGAACTTCCTAGTATCAACAATCCATGAGAAAATTCAAGTATGTAATTAAATTATCAAAACCAAGTCAGACTCAGGTATAGATTTCATCGTGTTTGACTGAAAAGCTGTATAAATGATACATTAGATTCTGTACTAGCTGTAGGCAAGTTTATGTCAAAAATTATACGTGATATTTAATAGCATATTATGATAAAGCAGTCCTAAACCTGTCTTGGGAAAATATTAAAGTCGAATGTTGGGTCAGTAAGTTACTGAGGTTGTTTGAGCATTGGCAGTTTTGGATGATATGCTAGTTTGCTGTTTAATGTACTGGAAATCACTTCTAGATTTAAGAAGTTTGAGCTTAAACTTGATTTTGGCCCTGCGTCTGTTATTTAGGATGCTCATGGGTGTAACCAGGGGGTGTTTGATGAGGGACCCTAAAAAAATTTGTCAGTAAGACTCTGTTGATGCTTTAAGATACTTTGTAGTGTTTTGAGCCAAATTCTGGTTGAGATCTTCTTTACTGTTCAAGTGTCTCAGTTCTTAATAATCAGCATGCTGTAGTATTTGAGAACAATCAAATTCCTTCTTAATCATTAATATGTCCTGATTTCAGGAAGACATTTTCCATCAAAAAATTCCAATTTTAATCTGGTCACTTATAAATATATAAAGAACGTACAATAAAACAGTATAAATAAAACTTTCACACCTTCTGGGGATTCATGAGTAGTATTCCCGCTAAAATCAGGTTATTTCACAGGAACTAAACAAATCGTATTGAGGTCAATTTGTGTAAAGAAGTGCAATATCTGTAGAAAATAGTTTCTTCTTCTAGGAAGACGCCTACACGGGATTTTAGTATGAAGAATTTGCTTTGAATAAGCCCGAGCAGTATAGAAGATTGGCAGTGGTTTGTGACTTTTGCAGTGGTCATGCTACTAATTGTTTTTTTGGAAAAGTGAATTTCTGCTTTGTAGATACCTCAGGGCTACACCAACCCTTACACTCAGGGTATACACCTGAGGTAGATGTAGACAGAGAAACTCAGCTCAAAACTTAATACTACCTATTGATATTGACCCCATAATTATTATTATTTCTATTTGCTAATTTGCATACAAAAATATTTACAACAGATTTAATAATCTTCTCATATTTCTCGAAAACTTCCTATTAGTTCCTAGTAATTTGCAAATAATAATCTTCCTGGTCACTTGCTGATAATTTACTACATAATAAAAAAAACTCATCATATTTTTCTATAATTGCTGACCTATCGTAAAAAAAATAAATTAAAAAATACAAATTGCTGTTGCAGAAAATTGCAAATGACTGAGATTTTAATTCGTCAAGGTTCACAACAGTAAATTTGATATAAAATATTGACACAAAAAAAAATTTTCATTCACGAAATTCCACTTTGAAATATTTTCAATTGATGCACGAATTCTTAAGTGATGATGTCAGAGAGTACGTAAAGTGAAATTCTGATAACTTCATTAATTCATAAGTGCTGCACATGTGATTCATGAGTTATTGCGATGAATATTAAATGATTTTGGAATTATGACGTTCTTGTTAGAATTTTTTGTGCAATTTTTTATGTGTTTATGGAATATTATTTCATTGGAATTCAAGGAATTGTTGTTTGCATGTGAATGACTGATTAAAAGCTTGGTGACATCCTTAGTAGCGGAATTTTAAAACAAACTTACAAAATAATAAAAATTTATCCTCAAAAAAATTCTGTCTGCACTTCTGATCCTCAATAAATTCAAATCATTAATAAATCCCCCAAAAACAAGATCAAAATGTGTAAATCAGCTCAAAACCATTGACATAACCTAAACAGTAGAAAGAAAAACAGACCATCAATCATCTCTAATGCAATACTTCATGTACGTGATGAATCTGCTACTTCATGACATTTCCAAGAAGCTCTTCTAATTCATTGCGAATATTTACATTAACAGATGTGTGTATTTAGAAATAATATTTATCCATTATCATTATCCAGGAATCTTGATGAAGAGAATGTGAAGAAAAATATTTTTTGCATTTATAAGATTTTAATCTCAATGACAATACGGTTTTTTGAAAGATTCTAGACGTAAGGTATTGTGAATAGAGTGTTTGAGGCTTGTTTGTGTTTGGAGTAAGTTGTGATGAGGCTTAGTAGGGTAATAAGCTAGAGCTAGTAGATATATAAATTAATAAAGTTGATGAGAGCCAGAGTTCGAGTCTCAGTAAATCACCCCAAGAAATTGGAAGTTCAAGACCTTCTTCCCCACTTTTCTTGCCTAAATATGATCAAACTTGCTAACGTAAATTCACAATTGCCTCATTCTAAACACTGTCACCAATCTTTCACTAAGAATTCTCAAACAATGACTCACAACTCCCCTTCTATCCCTCTCCACTCCCCATAATATTTATCGCATTTACATTATTTCTAGTATTATTCAAATAAACTACCTCAGCATTTTTTGAATGTATACAAATACCTTGTTATGATCTATAGAGATTATCAGCTGGCAGCTGCTTACAAAAACATTGTCAACGCGTGTCTCACATCTTAACTGCTATTGTATGTGGATTTTTTTCTATGCTATGTCAGACTATAATATATTAACCTTTAATTGAGGTGAAATTTAAAAAATTTCTATAACTTTTGTTTGGACTGTGTTTGTGAATGAAAGTGAGGAATAAGCTTATTAATTTCTATAGAAATTCACTATTGTCAATGATCGAGTGATCAAATGTCTATTGAAAATCACAAAATAGTCTATTCAATATCTCCAAATAATCCATTCAAAACCACAAAAGAAAAACATTCAAAAATACCATTCAGAGATACAATCATCGCTAAAAGTGTGAAGCAACTTCTTCAACATTTGAGAAAAGAAAAGGAAACTCCAACAAAGGCGATATCCACAATTTCAATAAATAAAGAATAAATAAAAAAATATTCTGCATTTATAGGGGAGTTTATAAGTGACGTCCACTTACTTCCCATTCTGACACAAAACATTCATACAAAAAATAAAGAGGGGTGGTCGAGATACGTCATTCTTGAATGAATAAAAGTCTTTTCCATAATCATGATTTATTGAGACAACCGCAACTCTCTCTATATGTAAATGATGATGATTCAAGGCTTACGAACTTTGAAGAGGATTCTTTTTGGTACTCAAATTTGAATTGCTGATGTCTAGACTGCATGTTGTGAGGAATATTTTAATGAGTATCTGGACTCTCTGGAAGTGACTTATTTATAGTTTGGAAGCATTAAAAATGGGCGTTACTGCGATGATTTTAAAGCAATTGATGATAATTTTCTATTGCGGTATTTTTCAGGGTCAAGAACTTCTTGATAAGGTTTGCGGTTGAATATTTTTAGGCAGCAAAATTACAAATTGAATGTCAAAGCTGTGCTTATCAAACAAGGCAGTTATGTTCATTTTTCCGTGAAATTTGACATATTTTGACAAAAAACTGGCACTCAGGTTGATACACAAAAAAATTGGAATTTGCTTCCGATAAAATATGAGATTATTTCTGTATCATGTGCGTCGTATTAAGAGAATTAAAAAATCCTGCACCAAATTGTTATCAAGTCGAAGATTGTAGGTCAGAAAATACAAAAATAATTTCATCAAGACTTAAGGGGATCAATTTCATATTCTGCATCTATTTTTACAAGCAAAAATAATTTAGGTTAACAGAATTAACAATATTTATACAAGAGAAATTTCGACAATAATATTTTTAGTACTGAGATGAGCCCACGCAGTCAATGTAAACATAATCCTGGGAGTTTACAGTCGATGTCGCAAATTTTTGCAATATAATCTATATTAAACTGTGACGTGACCTCAAAACTATACAATTAATCGATCATGACTCATTCTTTTGCGAAAAGGTTAAGCACTTAAGTGGAAATTGTCTTGGAAGAAGCTATTGAAGTGACTGCAGGGTTGGTGGTTTGGAGGGATTCATATGATTAATTGGGGGGAGTGGATTCTGTTCTGGGACGCATTAAAGGGGGTTGTGGATGACCCCGTCCAAAAAAGGGGTCCATAATCCCATTTCAGCTATAAATCATCCATAAATCCAACCCTGACTTGAAAAAATACCACAAAAATTATTTTCAAATAATTAACAACCGTTACGTGACACAGCATATTTCTCCATCAAATATCCAAAGTCTTTTTTGTTTGTCTCACTAACAAGTCCATGTGATTTTAATTAGCATTTAAGCTCTCACAGTCCAAACTCTTAATTATCGTCATCGCATACCTTCAATAACAAGAAGGCGCAGCATATAATTTGTAATCAACACAGAGACTTCCTGTGCCGATTTACAATTAATATCTAGTTAATTAGAAATGCAAAATTAACAGCATATAGTTTCAGTGCCTTGCAACACTTCTTTTATTTCATGTAACAAATATGAGAGAGAGAAAAAGTCCAAAGATTTGTGTTACGGGAAATTTTTTTTATTTATTCACATCAATTTGAACTCGATTCACAGTCTCTCTATTGCTCGCTTTGTTTTTGTGCCTTTTGTACTGTCTACAATATTTTTTTTAAGTTTATAGCATTCGCGTTTTTCTTTCTTTCCTGCATTTATTGCAACAATAAAAATAAGTCTATGAAATGCATGCAATAAATAAATAAATGTATAGTTTAAAGTCTGTACAATGGCATGCAAAAATTACACTTGATTACTCAATTTTTTTTTCGTTTCTGTTTCACTTGAATAGATATGTGTTGCGTGTAAGAATAGAATAACAATGGAATTGTTTTAAAAATTTAGAGTTCATTTTTTGGCTGAATTTTTGGATAGGAGAAAGATTGAGTTTGGTCGTTTTGGGCTGTTTATTGGGGTCTATGGATGTCTATAGGGGGTCTATGGGAGTCTATAGGGTCTACGGAAAGTCTATGTTGTTCTATGGGGTCTATGGAGGGTCTATTGGGTCTATGGATAATACTAAGGAATTATTAGAATAGTGAGCGGTAGTAGCTCGATGGTACAGTGGTTTAGTAGAGATTGGTACTTGAAAATTGGAATTCTAACGCAGTTATCTTGGGTCCAAGACTTGACATAACATTTTGACCTTCTTCGAAGTCGAAATGAAGCTCGAATTCTACCTCAATATGCAGATCTAATTTTAAATACTGAAGTTTTCCGAACCTATACTCATTATCCCACAATTCATCCAATAAATTCTATTAGAATTATTCTAACTTCAGCCAAAAAAATGCGCTTCATCGTCATTTCACTCAAAATCTCCCTCAACTTACTTCCAAAGAATACAAAAGTGAACCGAAAAAAATAAATTTATTTTTCCACAAAAGCTACAGCAAAAATAACAATATGTTCAACTTTTTCAATTAAAATGATTCACAAGAGTCTCACTTGCGCGCGCTCAACAGGTTGATTCATGACTTTTTATGGTGCTAATTGGAATGTACTAACAATTTCCAACATGTGATTACAGTTAAGACAGTCTCTTCTTTTTTATGTGTGGCAAAAAATATTAAGAACTGACTTAATAAAATAAATTTTGTGGTTTTTCGAGCAATGTGTGCGATGAACTTGAGACATTAATTGTTATAAAAAAATTCATTGAACTTGAAACAACACATAAAATTAAAAATAACAAAAAAAGGTTTGTAATATGTTTAAAAATAAATTAAATAGACGTGAAAAAGTATAAAAACAATCTACGTAAATAGCGAGGAAGTGCGAAAAATAAAACAAATAAAATTTAATGAAAAAATTGTCACTGAGGCGCTAGCAACTTGTTATTTGAGCACAGAAAGATTGACAATTTATTTTCAAATTCGCGATATCAAACTTTATGAGTGATTGATGACTAATTGATTATCGTTGAAATTATTAAAATGTCATGTGAAGTGCCAATCGAGATACAAGTGGATGTGATTTTTTTTTAAATAATAAATTCAAATTGAATTGTCATTCACGATTCGCAATGAATTTTTTAAAAGTAGGTCAGACAGGATTTTTACTGCAGATTTTTTAATGTTTAATGAATGGATTTTGCAGTTTAGATTTTACAGATTTATAATGGATAAGTGTCCATAGTTTGAATCACAGATTTGTGAATGTTGCGTTTTATTAATCAAAGGTTCAAATCCTACAAATTCCGTAAAATTCTTTATTTGTCGAATAAATTCCAATATTTTATTTTTTACAAATTTTTTTTCTGTAATTTTGAGGAGAAAATGTCTAATTTTTGGATCTGCTTTAAATGAAATCTGTAAGATGCGTTTCTAGCCCACATAATTCCAAAAGTTGACAAGTTGCCTTATAAAATGAATGTCCACGTGACAATAATTAGTTATTGAAATACTAAGCTACTTTAGCCTGTTTTAGCCAAGATGACTTCATAAAGACATCAAAAAATAATTCCATAATTTAAATTACCAAAATATCCACAAAAAATTCATTCAAATTCAATCCTCAATTTAAACAAAATATAGAAATGTCACAAAGAACACAACAAAGTCCATCGCTACCTAATAAGCTCTTCTACATGCTCAATTGGATTTTTTTAATGACTTAAATCAAAATTCCGATGAGAAAAATATTCTACAGCTTTTATTCATTTTTGTCGCGTACAATCAATTTCATTCTATCCACAGAAAGTCCAAAAGCAGTCAATGTTAAATATTACCTTCATTATTTTTATTGTTATTGTTATTTATTTCTTTAAAATTTCAATAGCTTCTTCTTTTGCTTTATGAGAGTCGCAAAATTATTATTGCTTCGTGTTATGCCTACATATAATCGGTTGGAGTAGCTGTTGTTTCGTCTATCTAATCCATACTGTAATTATTTCTGACAGAAATGTGTAATTTTCACATCTTAATCATTGTTTGTGGCTCCACAAGTTGCTGTAAACACAATTTTATAGGAAAATGTTTATCTTGATGGTCTGTGGGATTTTTATCTTTAATAGGTATTTTATGGATCTAGTATGAGTGCTGTTCACAAATGACGTCTAGGGGGTTTGGAGCTGTATGATACCCCCCCCCCCTCTCAATTATTTTTTAAAATACAAGAATTGATTCCAAAATACAATTTTCTAATGGACGTAACTTTAAATCAACCCCATATGGATATTTAGTCTATCTCCTGAATATATTCATTTATCTTTTGTTGAGATTTCATTAATTTTATGTTAAAGTTATAGAAAAGTATAATGACAGTCTTTTGACAAGCAGGTTGCTGCTATAAAACAAAGTGTGATCGTGTTTAGCTGTCAAAAGTGGTCAAAACTCATTTTTCAAATGCTGAGCATGTTTGTATCTTATAAATTCCAGAGATATTGTTGCCGTATATCATTCAAACCATAAACAATATTAGATCCAGTTTTTATAATGTTATGGAAATTTAACGACTTGAAAATGCATACAATATTTACATACCGAATGGATATGACTAAAATGATGCATCAGTAAATAAAAACAGTAATTAAAATGCTTTACAAACATATCAAATATTTATGGGAAAGTTTTATGATTCTATTCATTAGAAATTTCAAAACTACGTATGACAATACTTTTAATGACTTTGTAGTTAAATGAGAAATTTATGACACATTTGATGGAATTCTAAATGGATATGGAAAAGTTTTACAATAATATTTTGAATTTATTAACTCAAGTGTAATCAAACTAAATCCAATTAGGATGAAATGTGGATTAGGTTGAACTTTTTAGATTTTATTGTTTCGAGAAGCTGTAAAATATTTATCAATATGATGATTGAGCTTGGGACTTCTTCATGAGGGGGGCTTTTTAAGGGGTCGTTCGCAAATTACGTCACGCTTATAGGGGGAGGGGGGGTCAAAGAATTTGTGTCAGTCCATACAAAAGATTTTTTTTTTCTTTGGAAAATTTGTGACAAGGGGGAAAAAGTCATTTTTTAGCGTGACGTAATTTACGAACGACCCCTAAGGAAATATTCAAATTATCGTTTAAAAATTCATAAAAAATTCAATTTTTGTCTTTTAAAAATTTCAAATTAATGTTCAAAAATTATTTTCTATATCATCTTACAATGGGTTTATGGAAAGGGTGGTTGGACCCCCAAAAAACCTCTACTTGCCCCTGACTGCTTTATACAAATCAATTTACTTTAAACTCTTTAAACTACTAGAAAAATTTAATTAACTCATCAAATAGTCAGCTGCTAATGAACATTCTAAAAAAAATTAATCCACACAATTAACGAAGAATTCCGCAGATGAACTAGAAAATTCTACAAATGTTTATATTAAATGACATAAACAGTTAGTTCTTAATAAACGCGGCAGTGACAATTCTTATAAAAAATATCGATTTTAAATTTTTATGTCTCACAGCTTCCGAAAAGCGATAAAATAAACAGAATTATGATATAATAACAACCACATGATATCCATCCGATAGCCTTAAACTAGAGACTCGTCATCAACCAGAGGACTTTAAAGATAATCAAAAAAATATGAATTATTGCTTCATAAACCATATGGTCAGCTATGGATTATGTCGAGCAATGAAAATGTCTTATTAAAAAATTAATTCTGAGAAGAAAAAATAATTGACGATATGAATCATGTGAAGGAGAAGCCATAAAAAACGCGAATAAATTGGGGTAACTAATAAAAAAAATATTGTTCAATGAAATCGATACAGACAATAATGTGTATTGCTTCTTACCATTTAAGTTATTGAAATACTTTCTTGTAAAAAAAAGTTAAAAGTCTAGATGGAAGTTGTGTCTAAAAGATGTTTTGTGGGGTTTTAGGAGTTGTTCGCAAATGATGTCTAAAAATTTAGGATGCATCTAGTAAAAAAATTGGGAAGAGTCCTAGAATTAGGGATTCATGAGCGTACCCAAGAGGGGGGGTCCTATGGGGTCTGAACTCTCTAAACCCTGGAAAATCATCTGAAAAAATTCTGGTTACGCCCTTGTAGAGATTATAGAGTTGCATACACAATTTCCAATTTCTCCAAAGGAGGAGGACCAAAAAACCAAAATTTATATTAAACCTCATTTTTGAACGACCCCACATGAATTTTGCTCAAATTTGACTCTACAGAAAGTTTTGAATACATAATATCAAAAGGATTCATTAATAATTACTATATAAGTAGTTGCTATTCATAAAATTTAATGAGGCTATGAAATTTAATCCACCTAGTCATAATCTACATAAACATCCAAAAACAATCTTACCCACAAGTAAATTTATAGACATTAAAATATAGTTCCGATGATAAACCTTATTAATTTTATAGGCACATGCCTTTTTAATCCAACCGAATAATCAAATGGAAATTAACCATAAATTCATTATCGACAAGACACGATTTTATTCTCTAAACAAAACAAAAGCAATTTTTTTCAGTCATAAAAAAAGATATAATTTAATATATTGACTCATAACAGCCCACAAACTAACCAAATTAAAAAATCATGACAAGAAATTAGAGAAATGTTACAAGCCATATAGTAATTCAATCATCCAACAAGTCCATATAAGTGGGTAACAATACATTTACATTACATTAACGTTTCCATTAATTACATTACATTCTTCTTCAGAGTTTTGTTTGCATTCTTTTTTTCGTCGTTCTTAACCCGAGTTGTACATAGGAACATGAGTTATTTTAAGGTGTGATATGAATTTGGAATTTTGGTGACTATTTGGGGTATTAATGGAGTTTTTGGGCTTTGAATTTAGTCTACCTTTATGTTTAAGACACGATTGACCTTCAAAAGTCAGTATTCGAGTCTTGTGCTTTGTATACATCCCTAGTCTGAACTATCAAGCCAAATTCGAATAAACCCAAAATTCATGTCAACAATCTCAAAACCTATTCATGTTCAGCTCGGACTTATCACCATCCGACGAAAAGACTTATGTTTCATATCTTTCCATTTACAGGTCTTTTTAAGGGATCAACAATGACATTAAATAATCCAAATAGCACCTTTACGACACATTTATCAACATTCACGCAGCATTTACAGCATAAAGATGATCCGAATCGAACACACATGACGACGACGTCAAGTACCAATAATAATCATCATTCGGTTGAAGTGAATGCGGAGCGGAATGTAAATCTGATGAGTCCATTTGATGAGCAAGAAGAATGGGCGAAAATATCAGAGATTATGGAATCTTTCGGTAGTGGAATTGCTCGTGAATCTGTGTTTGTGAATGATATTGAGAATGAATTCAGACAGCGATTAGGACTGAAAGATTTCAAGGGTGAAAATGGAAGTGATGGAAGGGCTGTTGAAGATCCAATACCAGAAGTTGATGAGAATCTCACACCGTTAAAAAAATGGCTAGTCGATATAAATTTAGAGCACTTAGAGGAGCAATTAAATGAGAATGGATACGACAATCTCGACTATCTCAACGGACTGATAACAAATGAAAATGATTTAGAAATTTGCGGTATATCTGAGAAAGATCGTCACGTTCTACTTAATGAAATTCTCAAATTACCAAAACCACCGACGCTACTTGAATCAAATAAGAATAATAAACTCAATAATAATCAGCATCCAATTCTGACGGCCGATCAATGGCTGACCTCAATACATCTCGAAGAATATGTTGATGTGTTCAAGTAAGTCGGCGAACCTGAAATATTAAATTGATTTTTTTTTAAGTGTGTTTTGTGCAAAGTGAATGTGCTGGTGTCAATTTCACTTTGGGTGGTCGAATGAGTCATTGAAATTGTGTTTTAGTGGATTAGCTACTTGTTTGATGATTCTTGACTTTTAGGTTCTCAAGTGTCAAAATCAGTCAGTCAAAAAAAATTTATATCCTTTTGCAAAAAATGCGCTTCATCCACCCAACCCCAATAACTTCCTTACTCATAAATATTTTTTTTATTACACTCTCAATTAAATCCAACTTGATTTTCAGGAAGCACTTGTACATTGATATGGAAAAAATCTACACAATCTGGGATATTGAACTGCAAGCTGTGCTAGAAATTAATAAAATTGGTCATCGTAAGCGTATCCTCTATTCGTTAATTGGACAACGATTAGAACCACCAAACATCGAGGAGATTAATGAGGATACATGTTCAAATAATGCATTAGACATTAACAATGATGAATCAACCGATAACAATAATCAACCGCAAAAAGTCAAGCCTACTCCTGTTGTGAGGTCGTCATCATCGTCGCGACATAAAAAGAATCGACCGGCGCCACAACCACCTGTTAGAGCTAACAATCTTGAGATTAGGTCACCTTCGGAGTTATTGTTGACGAATCAAGGGAGCTTGCAGGCTCAGTGGAAGCATTCGGCTGCTGCTCTCATTGCTGGAACTATTCGATATGAAGTTTTTGTGAGTTAATTTTAAAATTTTGAATTTTTGATTAATTTAAATAATTTTTTAAACATTTATTCCCATCAGTACCTCGGCTCAACAGTCATCAAAGAGCTCCGCGGAACAGAATCGACCAGAAAATCAATCCAAAAACTCAAGAAAGGTGCACTTATGACATCATCATCGCCCAGTCACTCGTCACTAATTCAAACCGTAAAGCGACCTGTTTGCTTAGCAATCTCACATTTAGGCGTACAATTTATTGATATTGACAGTCAAGGTGTCATTTGTGAGCACAGGTAATATCATGGATTTAATTTTATTGACTCGAGATTTTAAATGTTTTCTTTTCTCGATCTGTTCTGTTTGTATAGCGTTAAGAATATCGACTGCGCGTGTCAAGATGCCGAAGATCTTTCACATTTCGCATACATTACCAAAGATTTCGATAATAATATTCATTATTGTCATGTGTTCAATGTTGACAGTATGGTGAGTTGGCATTTCTAATGCTTTTTTGGGTTTTTTGGGGGGGGTCGTTCAGAAATGATGTCTGGTGATGGTGATTAAAATATGACGTCCCAGAACACCTCTTCTTAAAATAAATAAGACGTCATTTGTAAACTCACTAATTTCCACTTTTTCACACCTTCTCATCTCTTCCGTAGGAACTAGCAACCGAAATAATCCTTACGTTAGGTCAGGCCTTCGAAGTCGCCTATCAATTAGTTTTACGTGAAACCTCATCAACACCAAGCAGTGCAGGTATCAATGGAAAACGTCCAATGTCACTTGCCAGCACTACCTCAACATCAGATAATGGTTAATGTTAAAACTGATCCGGAGATAAAATTTTTAGCATAAATTTTTAAAAATCGCTGTGGACACATTTTTTTTATTCGACATAAAACGACGTCACGCGGATTTTAGAGAAAAAAATTTTAGGAATCGACTTTCACTCTTCCTTGTTGTCTCTCGTGAAATGAAAATGAACCAAAAAAAATTCTTTTTCAAAATAGAAATTCTTTCACAACTTTTTTGAGCTCAATAGAAATTTTTAAGGAATCATTCAAGCTATAAAAAATGTTATTCATAAAAAAAAAGATTATCATGCATAAGAAATGAAGATGATGAATATTATATAGTAAAAAAGTCTATGATAAGAATTATATTGAAAACAAATTTAACACAATCAGCTTTAGAGGAAAAAACAAATGTTTATCGATGATTCATTTTTTTATATCACAGAATTATTGTGGATCTCTTTTTATTTTCCTATTTATTGTTGCTATTTCCGCATATTTATTCGAAATTTTCCCTAAATTTCATAGCTAATCCTAAATATACACAAGTGGCAATTGTTGCATGTTTTTAAGGTGAATTTGAAGTGAGGCTTGATTTTTTTATTATGGTTAAGCTAATCTGCTATATTTTTGGGTACCTTCAGCTAGGTTTTTCCATCCTCTAAGGGATCTACCCCTTTAATGGGTACCTAGGACTGGTTTCTAGGGCTACCCAGGGTACTCTTCCTTTCCTACCCTAGGTAGGTAGAGTATACTCTAAGTTATCCCACCTGCCCTACCCAGGGGACCATAGGATGGGTAGTGTTACCCTAGGGTATACTCTACCTACCCAGAATAGAGTAGGGTAATCTAAGTTTCCTAGAAACCTGACTAGATCTGGTTAACTAGATGCCAGTGATGTGACTTTATTATAACTCTACTGAATCATCACCTATCAAAAGGCATTTCCACCTACTTAAAAGCCTGTCAAAATTCACCTTCAAAACACTCAATCGTTGCCTCACTCCACAAATCAAACTTTTATTCCCCATAAAGATATCATAACCAAAATCATTTAGCAAAGCTCGATAAAAAACAATTTTAATTTAAATTTTTAAAAAATTTAAACTTTTTAGCTTTTAAACTGAAAAAAAATCTTCTAAGAGAATGATGGAAATTTGATTGCCAAAGTTTTAAAACAAAAACAGAATCAATAATAAAGTAAAATAAAAAAATATGAATAAATAATTAATTGTGATTTATAGATATTTGCAGCATAGCATGAGCTCACAATATTAATAATCTATTTGATCTAATGAAGATGAAGTAAAATATATTAATGAGAAAGTATATAAAAAAAATTGATAAAAAATATATTTTAAAAAGTCAACAATAATTATATGAATGAAAATAACTAAGTTGTAGGTACGAGTTATGTATAAAGAAGTTAAAAGAGTTGAATGACGTTTCTTTCGATGGACAGTTGGGGGGTCTTGGTGAGCTTTTGGGATTGGTTTATTAAAAACTGGGCCCTGGGTCCACTTGGGGCGTCTGAGATTTCATAAACTTAAGCTTTCATTGATTTTTATTTAAAAGATTTCCAGTTTAAGTCAAGAAAGTTATTTAAATGTTCAACTTTTTTAACTTAAAAAATTATTTTAAAATTTTAAAAAATTCTACAATAAATAAATGGAAATTTCAAATTTGAATTTTTTTTCTAAAATTATTTTAGAATTTTAAAATTCCAAAATCAAAAATAAAAAATTAAAAATTTTAATTTGAATTTAAAAAAACCAAAAAGCCACTAAGATACCCCTCAAAAATAAACTCTTATTATACAAAAAAAATTATATATTTATCGAAATTTTTGTGATTATTGTCGTAGTGAGTGAAAAAAACTGAAAAAGATTTTTAAAATCACAGAATTTTTTTTCTTCACAAATAAGATTTTGTTTTTTCTCTGCACACTAAAAATTGAATTGAAGGCTATTAAAAAATTCATTTATTTTTGTTGAATTGAAAAAAATGGAACAATTTGTTGAATATTTTTAAAAAATTAACGGAAAAATTGGATTTGAAATGAAACTTTTTATTCCTTATGGAAAAATTGAAATGTTAATTAATTTATTTTATTGAAGGAATGTTTAGCTATTTTATTGAAAATTGGAGAATTTATTTATGAAAAAGATATGAAAAATTTATTAGAAACTTAATCATTCCTTCATGTTCCTAGTCCTGGATATTTAAATGATTTTTTTGAGTTGAAGCTAGTAAGCTAGTTAAAAATCAAAAAAAAACAAATATTAAAAAAATGTATAAAAAAAATCCTAAAAGTTAAAAATTTTAAAAACTCAAATTTAATCCACAAAAAATCATTTAAATACAACTGGACAATTTCATTAAAAAATCAATTAAAATTTATGTTATTAAAAATATTATAAACCCCCTTCTTTAAGAAATCCTCGAATTTCATTTTTATTCGCATGCATGCTAGCATGCATTTAGTTATTCTATTCCTATATTCATCACAAAGTGATATGATTTAAAATTTCGTTTTAGAAAGTCGCTAAATACTGGAAAAAAAATTTAATGAGAAATTATTTAGCAAGAATAAAGTATATATGAAGAAAAAAAATGTTCTGATTGTAAATTTATCGCATATAAAAAAAATTAAAATGATTTACATATTTTGGCAATATCGATATGAACGAGTAGCATGAATTCGAATTTTTATAAACAATGGAAAAGCTTGTGCACTTCAAATAGACGTTGAAGATTTTTAATCAAAAAAAATATTAGCCTAGCAAAATTATTAATGAGGAACGTGTGATGGGGGGGTTATTGGGGGCACTTGAAAGTAAATGTGGATTTTTAAAAAATATATTAAATTCTCCATCGATCCTTTGGACCTAAAATATCCCCAACTAGCTACAACACACCCCCTCCCCTTCTTAAAAATCCCGCTATAAATTAATCAGAAATGGCATAAAATTAAAAGCTACTTAAAATAATTTTTATAAGGAACTAAAACACCTGCAGAAACAAAAAATCTTTACTATTGACTTATTGACGCAATTTAAAAAAAAACAAAAAATTTTTCGCAGCTTAAACCGTGTGCACAGGTTTTGTACTTCATTTATCTCCCAGCAAGACATTTCTTAATGAATTTTTATTTCGAGCAAAGAATAAAAATTGCACAAGGAGTTAATCTGATTGAACACAATAATTACCGTACCTTTATAAAAACTGAAAATAATATTTAAAACGTTTAACAATGAATTTCTTAACGAAAGTCACTGCCCTAGATATTGAAGAAAAACGAAAAATAATTTATTGGATAGAAAACTAATTGAATCAGACACGTATCCAGGGGGTGGAATGAGTGAACATACACCCTCTCCTCTGGAAAAATGGCCCAAACCGAAAAATTATTTAAAATTGTTATGGTTTTTCTAGTAAAAAAAATTTTTACTAAGAAATCAACCCCCCCTCTCCCTTTCTGGATTTTTGGAAGAAAATGTTCCAAACTCAAGAAGTCAAGTAACACAACCAGCTTCACATTTTTTTAAATTTTCAATTTTAAGAAAATTAGCAAAAAATTGAATTTTAACATAAGGTCATTCACTTATGACGTCCATCAAAAAATGGAATTTTTAATTCAAAGTTTTAATTCAAAATTGAATACAAAATTTTAATTCAAAAAAATTTCTTTAATTTCAATTTTCACAAAATCACAGCCCCCCCCTCCCCCCTAAATCATGGACGACATAAGTGACCCCTAAGAGCAGCTAAAAAAGGAATATTTTGGAATTATTAGAATTTATTTTTAGAACTCCTCCACCCACTAGCTACATCATTGACAGAGCTTACACTTGACTCCTTTGTATAATGCATAAACAACTAAAGCATGTTTTCAAAAAAAATTCAAAAAATTAAATTTTGTGACAAAGGGGGAAGGGGAGTCTGAAGAGTCGTTTTTTTCATTAGCATAAAATTTTATAAATTTTAAAGACGTGCAGAACAATTTTTTACCACATTTCTTCCAACACTCTAGTAATTTTTAATGTAACAAATATTTAAAAAAATTAAATATCCTTGCAAAATTCCTAATATTTTATGCAAAGATTTTAAGGGTTTTATTCAGCAAGAAAAGTTTTTAAATTCAGAATTTTGCAATATGAGTGAAAATTTTAAGTGACTAAAGTGAATTTAGTTGAATCTTTAATTTAAAAACTTTAAAATTTATGAAAATTCAACTTAACTGCACACCAATAATCTAGATTTGAAGCTAACTCAATCATCAAAAAAATTGAATTCTAGACAGAACAGTTGCTTCATTCATCCAGAATATCATTCATTTGTGTTCAATAAAATAAAACTTAAAAATAGTGAAAGTTAAACTCAAGAACTTGGTCCAATAGAGTCATAGAATAGGCACATGAATATCAATCGTGTCTACATATTTAATGAAATAAATGAAAAATTCATAATTTATAGTTCAAAAAGTAAAAACACGAAATATACTCCAATGAAAATCATTTAATATTAATTCATTTTAGAAAAACAAAATGATTTTTTTATTATTCAAATTTTTTAAGAAACTGAACTATTTAATGGTTAGAAATTGTATACAATAATTTTTGTAACTTAAATTATATAAAACATTTTCTCATTTCACCAATTTCTGCTTCATCGGAATGATAAACAAAAAAAAAGAATCAACAACAATGCCAAATAAAAATGAAAAATCTTTTTCGAAAAATTAAAATTTAATTTTTTTTTTGCATTTTTATTTTATTGAATTTTTTATTACAGAGAGTAATGAGTGGCTTAGTCGAGTATATTATAGTCCTGATTTTAGGGCACATCCCAATTTTAAATATATATGCCAATAAAGTATGAGTATCTATGTCACTTAAAACTATATGATAATTGAATAAGTAGCAGTCCATGGTGACTAATTGAATATCTTTTCCTATATACACAGTCATTTACGGTTGAGTATCTCCAGTGAAAACTCGAATACAAGGTGACCAAAATGTAAAATTCTGAAAATCCTTCATATTAAAGAACGTCGACGTGAATGTTGCTAAGATTCCAAAAACTATGACAACAATCGATAATGTACATTCACTTCTTAGTAACCTCATTATTCCATCTTGACATTTAGACACTAGTGACTCATCACTAGGTCCTCCGTTGAATTCAGGAATTGTTCCATATTTTGGTAATTTTAATAATGGATCTTCGTCATTCATGTACTCTTCCAGCATCAAAATTCTCATTTCCTCGTCATGAATTTTCTCCAATTCCAGCATTTTAGTGTAGAAAAGTGGTGGCAAAATGAAGATTAATGGACCTAAAATAATCAATTTTTCAATTATCAAGAAATTTATTTTGAATGGCATTTAATTTGGGGGGTCATTCACTTATTACGTCCAGCATTTAACAAGTTTGAGGGAGGTAGGGATGTAACAAGTGTCGTAAGCTATACCTACCCTTGTTACGTCTCAGGGGTGTCTAATATGGCAGATGGGTGATTAAAATTTCCATATTTTAATAGACGTTACACGTGAATGACCCCTTACCTGTCAATGTTCCTCCAATAACGCCCATGACCTAAAATAAAATTTGTTTATTGTTCATGATTATTCATGATTATGTAAATTTTCAAATTCAAGGATGTTACCAGATCGAATTTTGGAATGAGTTCACCGAGGAAAACAGCCAACCATATTAATGTACTTCGCACCACGCAACGCCCAACATTAAAGTCTGTAAAAATTTATTAAATATTTAATTAAATATCATAATGATGCACAACAATTGAGATAATTGATAAATCAACTGCAGATCTAGCTCAATTAATGTATGTGGTAAGCACACAACGTCATTTAGTCAATTTAATCAACTTACGTCTCTGAACTCCCAAAAGATCCTCAATATGTTGAAACAATGCACTATTTCCAACAGCACTCGATAAACATAGCTGTACTGTGACTAATAAAATAATCACATAAAGCGTCCAACTTTTGGGCAGTGATTCCAGGACATTTGATGCTATTGACTGCTCATATGTATAAAATACCATTAATGATGTGATTAGTGAGAGCATGCTTGTAAAAAGTATGCCGGTGAACACAGCACGACCAATTTTCGTCTTGTCTTGCATGTCGACCTGAATTGTAAGCAGCATTGGGTGGATGTCAAATTGAAAGGCGATGATTCCATATGCTGTGTGGGAGGATTGGAAGTAATAATTAGGTTAAACGATTGTGAGACTGGAGTAAGTGTTTATATATGGAATTTTGTAATAGAAAAGTTACAGTAAATATAAAAATATAAAAGACTTCATCGCAGGTCTTAGGTTCGAATCCTTGAATTATTAATTATAAAATTGTTATTTCTTTGAAATTTTGTCCTTCATTTTTTGCATATTTAAAAAACAAACTAACTTTATTTTATTATTCTAATTAATTCAAACTAATACCATGGGCTTACCATGGGCGTAAGCAGGGGGGGGGGTATATTGGGTCCGGACCCTCCCCCTCAAAAAAATTTCTGGAAAATACACAATGACACTTTCCGAAGCTCTCCTTTCTTAGTCAATCATTCATGTATCATTAGAATTAATAAAAAGGCAATAACTTGAGTATAAGAACAAAAAATTCTGGGTACGCCCCTGACTAATACCTAAGTAGCTTCGAGTACCACCGTTTCCAATAAAATTCGTATAAATTATTATGAGCATCATCACATGGTCATTAAGAAAATGTGATAATTTCGTTTTAATCCTGAAAGTATGTTTGATTACGGACATGTGCACATGTATCATACAGGCATCTCTTTCACCTGATAGTGAAACAAGAGAAATTAATACGCTGTAGGTTGTATTGACGCAAAACTTCAACATTTATTGCATCAATATTCAACCAAGTTATTAAGATAATAGCTGCATATGAATGAAAACATGTGAATTATCCTTACAGCTACTGTTGCACATACTGAATGAAGTCTTAACAAATTTAATTGAATTTCTGCCACACGATGTACGTTTATCTACAACTGTGGGCGTTGAGGTGCATTTATAATATAATCAAGAAGATGACGTATGGAGCAAGTTACTAAATATTAAACTATGTTAGTTATGGAATTAAAGTTTGGAAAATTCTAACACAATCTATTCAAAAACATGTAAAGCAACTCAGTATGGCTTCTTTTGTTTGAGGAATAACGTCCTAGTTCTTAAAATAAACAGGATGCATTCCATTAAAGTCTATCTACTCAGGATATATACTCTGATTTTCGTAACGAGACACATTTGTCATTTAAAAACGCAATAACAACCCCTTCCACAAACTTATCGTACCAACAAAGTATATCTAAAAATATCTTGCCTTAATTTAATATCCGTGGGCTTTATCGTTTAAAAATAAAGGCTATATATAAATTTGGCATCCTCAGAAATATCTCTTGTATCCATAAATAATTACGCACGTACACAAATCTTTTCTGATATCATTATTCATTCATCAAAACGAGTCGTACACATGACGTCCATCAGTAAATTGAATTTTCAGAACTCTATCTTAATCTTTCATTAAATTTTGTTACGAAGAGTGTCTTTGAGATTAAACATGTCATAATAGCTGACGTCATAAGCTAATGACCCTCTTCCGAGCGACACAAGGCTCTATTTGGAATCCTTGTGACTATTTTTGCCTGCTTTTTGTTACTTGGGTATAGAACTCGGTAGCAGATCAATGTAAGGCCGGTGTAAGGCTGGAGTCAGCATGGAATTGGCACCAAACTAGCTACACGCCTAATTTTTAGTCTTTTTGGTGCTGGGTAGTGTCAACTATCCAATATTTAAGAGGAAAGGGGAAGTTTGAAGCTATGGATGGCTGTGTATATGGAAATATTGTGATATGGATGGAAGACTATCCATAAATCCTTTAATATGATGTAGTCATAACCTCCATGATTCCCCCTTCACTATGAAATGTCATAGACCCAACCTACCCCCTAAAACTAGCCAACTAACCCACATACCTTTAAGTAAATTCCCCCATGGTGGATGTGCAGGATCAAACTCTTCAATCGGTGTCACAGCAGGATCATCAGTCTCCCAGTACACACAAATCCATGTCATAACAGCAACGCTCGAGCATATACAAACAGAAATGCTCGCAAGTAGTCTAAATAAGAATAAATATCAGTACCGAAAATGCGTAATTTTCATTCTATGGTTCACATGCTTTACGACACATTCCTTGATAACGTATTTATGCTAATTATTTGTTGATATTTCCTGCTTGTCACAAAAATGACCTACCTCATATTTTTCGGCGATCCAAGCCACATTAAAGGCGATAGAAAAAATCCAATTATAAGTAAGAAATAACAAAATGAGAAGTTGAATGAATCGTTCGATATCCTTAATCCCAAAAGCTGTAGATTCTGTGAGGCGACTAGTAAGTTTGGAATTCCGGCGCCTATATAACAAATTATTTTTGGTATCATGCTGTTTCAAGTCAATCAATTCCAAACTCACCGAAAACCGTTAAATCGAGCAATATTGTCACAAATAACCTCATTCCCGTACCATATGAGAATTCAGCTATTGCAGCATATGGATAACGATTCTTCCTCAAAATGCTTGGATCTAATTTTTCTGCAATCACCCAACATCGTCCCAGCACAACAGCTGTGTAGATTTGCAGACTAAACACAAATAATATTAATGGTAATGCATAAACTCCACATGAGATTAGTGATTTGGGTAAAGTCACGATTGGAAATACTCCAAACAAGTCGATTATGCAAAGTGCAGCAAAAAATACTGATAATTTCTTATGTCCATCATCCTGATGTTCCGTATGCTCTCTCTGATATACTGGATTCTTCAATATCATAATTTAAATCTTTTTTTTCACGTCACGTCAAACTCAATGAACAGCACATGCGATGTGTACACATTAAAATCTTACAGTAAACTGAGAGTACAGAAAAATGATAAAAACAAAGCTGAAGAAAATTTTTTCGTTGTTATTGCGAGAGAATTGGTCGATGCACATACATTTCTTATGTGAAATTGAGTATGTCTCTCAGTCGACGAATCCTTATGATTGCAATGTAACTGAAACAAGTTACAGAGTATCAAATATCTACGCATTATATAGGAACGAAGCGGTGATTATGGGAAATAATAATAATTTTATGGTCATAGAGTGGGTTTTGGAATTAAATTGATGATTTTTAGAGAAGCTAAATATATTATATTAGTCGCATTACTTCTGTTTATTTGAATTATAACCCCCAATGTTCAATATAATGATCTTAAAAATGACTATTAATACAAGGGGGGTTGGAGTTTGTTGATTACTATGACCTACATATACCCCATCCTTTTGAGCTATTCATGTATTCAAATTTCACTGGCCGACCCTAGAAGGTTCTAAGAGTAGAGTTACCTTAGGGGTCGTTCACTTATTACGTTCGCTTTTTAGGGGGAGGGGGTCTGAGATTGATTTTGGAACAGGTCAAATTTTTTTTTGGAAAATTTGTAACAAGGGGGGAGAGGGGGGTCTAAAATTTCGTTTTTTTTGCTGAACGTAATAAGTGAACGACCCCTTATAAGTTAGGAATTATTCCAAAAAAACATAAAATTATTATAATCTTAGGAAAAAAAAACCGTTAAAAAGTAAACATATTTCAATATAGATATACGATACGGGTTTACCCAAGGAAAGTGGTCCAATTTGGTACTGACCACAACGCCCCCCTCGAAAAATTTTTTACATGGAAATTTTTTTCTGAAGAATAATTTTTGTCTTAAAACATTTTTCGAAGCTCTAATTTGATGGCTAATCATTCATATACCGTTAAAATTAACAACAACTATAAAAATATGAGTAAAATAATGAAGAAAAATTTGGAGGACACCCACTAAAAATATTCTGGGTACGCTCCTGGGACAGGTTGCTCTTTATATACAAAAAAATTAAAAATCAGCTATTTAAATTTTGAAGAAATAATTAAATTTTAAAAATATTTTTTAAAGTGCCGTCAAGAAGTGGGTTTAAAAAAAATATCTTTACGAGTATAAAAAAATAAAATTTCCCAAAAAGTCATAAATATGTGTTCACTAGTTAATTGCTTTATTTTACATTTTAATTCTCTATTTGTCTATAAAGTCATCACTCAATAAAAAAATTCATCTAAATATTAACTCTCTTTAACTTAAAAAAATGTCACACAACATATAAAAATGTTTTGCAATAAAAACAATGTATGAAAATATAAAAGTAAGTAATTATCGGAGCCTAATTGTCTAGAAATAATAAATGGCCAGTTGATAAAAAAATCAAATTCAGAGTATTATTAATTAAATAAATTTGACGGAATAGATTCATTAATTCGATTAATTTGCCTTCTTTTCAGTATATTTTTCGGCTCGCTTCTGAGCCTTCTTCTTCTGCATGTAAATTAAAAAGCAAATCAGGTACAACGAAAGCCAGAAGAAGTATCCAAAATGATAGACGGAAGTGTAAAAATGCCAAATCTTCCTGACATCCTTAAGTACAAAGGCCGTTCCTAAATAGCTGAATGCGAAGAACCTGAAGATCCAAGTGATGATGTTAAAGATTCTTTGTGTATTTGGATCATCGGACTTGAAGACTTTAAGGAAAATATCCTCAACTGGAAGGTAAACGATCGGTCCAAGAATACAGAAGTAGTGACCTGGTAAGATGCCATGCCAATAAGCAGAAACAGCCATTGTTGCCATTACACGATACTTTTTGCTGGGGAATCGCTTATAGATATACATAGCCAGCCAATACTGTACACATTTATTCCAGTGCTTCATTGCTCCCCTGAATGTCCAACATGACTCACAGTTCGGTACATCTATATTCTCAATTGTGTCAAAATCATATTCATGCTTCTCTGTGCTATCAACAATTTCTTTGGTGATTGCCTTTGATGGTCCGTGACCGCATTTAGCCTTTAAAATATTTATTAATTGGAATAAGCTAATTGATAATAAAAAAATAATTTATGAGTCTTTTTACCTCAAGTACTTTTGGGTAACATCCCAAGCCTGCACTAATGCAAATACATTCAGCCAATGTAATTCCACTGTAAATTCTCATCCTAAAGATAAAAAATGTTGGCCATACGTAGAATAATCGATAAAGGAATGAACGAGATTCATAAAATTCAGTTGTATCCATATATTCTGAGGGCCAGATGTAGGATGTTAGTAGGAATAATCCAGTATAAAAGGGAACCCAAGCCAATTTCTGGAGAGTCACTTTCAAGCAATCAGCATGCTTGTAGAATGGATAATTTAGGTAATCATAAAAGGTACGATAAGTGAAGTAAGGACCAGTCAGCAATCCAATGTAATTAAAGCAATAGTGGAAAATGTCAACAAAGGAACTGTTCCTTATTTCCTCCTCAGCATCCGTTAGTTCCAATTTTTCATCTTTCTTCTCAGCCTCTATAACTTTTGTCAATACAGAGTTCTTCTCGAATGCAAAGCCAATGATTTTTAGCGTTAATACCATTTGTATCATGTTCGTATGTCCTCCAGGAATTGGAAGTCCAATAAAACCGACCATCCTGAAGAACAGGAGATAAATCATCATGAACCAGAAGCATATTAAATGGCATCTCCTAAAAATAAAAATAGATTTTTAATTTATCATTTTCATAATTTTATCTAGAATTTTTCGGAAAATGTTGAGAAAAATCGTCCAAGTGGAACCTTGAAAATGTAAAAATTACAGATCATTTACAGCAATATAATCAACTTTCACAGGTTCATTGCCACCAAATAAACAAAAACCCACTAAAATTGATAAGAACATCAGCAGATTGATAATATTACCTCTGATCATATTTAACGATGTAGCAACAGACAGTAAAACTGATAAAAATATGAAGTGATTGAAGGCTGCTTGTATAAACTATAATAACTAGGCCAAAAACGGTTCCAACGATCTTCTTCAGGCCCGCATCGTTAATTTTCCGATAGAAGTGTCCAAAAGCAATGCCAAGAATCAGGAGAACGGCATAAATAATGTCGTCCTCACTCATATTTTAATTAATTTATACTTTGTTTATATTCTTTTTCACTTTTCAAGTTCTTAAATGTTGAAAAAAATTAATTTTTAACTGTAACGGTTTTCGAAAATTCAAAAAACTGAGTCAAAAAAATCCACTTAAAAAAGTCCGAATGTCAAAAAAGAACAAAATCAACAAAATACCTAGTAAAATATTTCATTTAAAATTTAAAATACCTAAAGACCACACGTAAATTCATTGTTATCGCGAATAATAACTAATATCATGATTAATAGTGGCCATCAAGTGAGATAAGATAAAATACAGTGAAAATAATTCGCGAAAAATTAAAAATTTGTGTATTACTTTGTATATTAATGAATTAAATTAAATATCCATCAAGATGAGTAACAAAATAATGTTTATAGCATGTGGATCTTATAATCCACCGACGTTCATGCATTTAAGAATGTTTGGTAAGTTCAATTGCTGTGCAAATATTTACTGGATCTGATTTTCATATTTTGTGCCTTAAAATGAACACACAGAAATAGCAAAGGATCATTTTACACAATTGGGATTTGAGGTAATTGGCGGAATTATGTCGCCTGTTCATGACGCTTACGGGAAGAAAGGTCTCGTGTCACAGACACACAGACATGCAATGTTAAAAATAGCAACACAATCATCAGACTGGATTAGAATTTCTGAATGGGAGATGCAGCAAGAAGGATGGTCAAGAACCAGAATGACGCTACAGTATCATCAGAACTATGTGAATTCAATTATTCGAGACTTAAATGGACTGAATTCAAAGGGTAATTGGCCAAGTTGGATTCCAGACAATGTCCGACAGACTAAAGATCCAGTTCAAATAAAATTGTTGTGTGGTGCTGATTTACTCGAGTCGTTTGCCACGCCAGGACTTTGGGAGCCAGATGATGTAAATAAATTGTTGATTTTAAGCCTGAAAAATTGTTAATTTATGTTTATATCCACAGATAGCAGCTATACTTGGACATCACGGCATCGTTGTGGTCTCTAGAAACGGCGCAGATCTCAACAGATTCATTTTCGATTCAGACATACTCAATAAATATAAACGAAATATCACAATAGTTACAAATTGGATCCCAAATGAAGTATCGTCAACTCTCGTTCGGAAATTTATTAAACGTGAACTCTCTGTGAAATATCTTATTGATGACCTCGTTATTGATTACATAAATAAGCATGGATTATATCAAACAACGTCAAATGATGATACGTAAGTAAATTTATGGAATGAGATTTGTCTTTCCTTCTTCTGTTTATTTATCTTGTGACAAACGTAATTGTGTTCATACTGAGAATCTATCGATATAAATTTAGATGAGCTGTGAATTTGCCTGCTCATAAATTTATGCAAATTTAACGAATTTTTAAATTTTGAATTTTAACGGTTTTCAAAAATTTGAATTTTTTGACTTTAATTTTGAATTTTTGAAAACCGTTTTCAAAAGCCGTTAAATTTTTAATTCTCAAAAGTTGCTAAAAATCAATCATTCTCCGATGACAAAGACATTAACTCACATGAACACACCGAAATTAAAGCTTTTTGGTTCACTGTTTTTTTTTTCAATAAAATTTTGATTTAAAATCAATTTCTCTTAATTTTCTTCTTGGTTAAATTTTAAATACATTCGTAATAAGTGCAAAAAAAACTATGTTCGTGCTTTCTTTCTCTTCCCTCTTCTCATGTCTAACAAATAATTGTTTCAATCGGATAATTGAATGTGCAAAATGTATAGTAAGTACATTTTACCACAATCTACAACCACATCGGTTAGTACAATCGATGTCATTTTAACGCCCATTTCGCCCGAAAGTGAAAATTCAACATTTAATGAGAGCTATGTGAAGAAGCAGAACGAGAAAAATGAAAGTTCAGCAGTTGAGGATTTTGAAAGTATGGACGAAGGTGATTTTCCAATGCCTCCACCACCTTCAAAAGCAAGCTTAACAGTTGATTTTGTCAGCACAAATTCCCTTCAAAAAGTTTTCTGTTGTGCATCAGCTGACGGAACAAATGTACGTATTTTACCACGTCCAGGCAGTGCCGTACAAGTTCACACAGATGAAGCTAATCGTGGTGATAAGGTGGGTGAAAATGATGCACAAAATCCTGTAAATAAATCGCACGATGATGATTTTGGTGCACCTGATGATACGGACGAGACTCAATCACCCAGATCACCAGAACTTAATAATGCACAACAACCAGATGACGATCAAACTGATTCTGAATCACTTAATGCACCATTGTCTAAGTCACGTGGACGTTTTAGTCCCAAATCGTATGACGAAATGATTAAATTTGTTTTTACTGAGCATGGAATTAAAGTTATTTCGGATAAGGAGTATGTCGTTTAAAGAGATTCTTCTTTGTACGGGGGCTGAGGTTCTTTGCATTCATTTTTAATGGAATTTGTTCAATTAAGTGGAAAACTAACTGAAAGGTTTTCGATTCACAGAGCAAGAGAGGAAAAAAATTAAACTAATTGCAGTTACAATATCCAAAGTCAAGACTATTGAGTATTATGTAGATTTCCAACGAGATTAATTGGAATTTAACTAATTAGTTCTATTGAACTGTAGATTTCGTAAATTTGTGATAGGTCTGGAGGATATAATCTAGAAAATTTTAAAGCAAATATCGCACAATTTCCAATAGTTTTGGTGAATGTTGAAAAACAAAATAGGGGAAATTTTAAAGGACTCATTTTACGGTAGATTGAATGTAAGGCATGTGTTGAATTTCGTTTATTTGAGTCTTCAAAATTTTAACGGTTTTCAAAAATTTGAATTCTAACGGTTTTCAAAAATTTGAATTTTAACGGTTTTCAAAAATTTGAATTTTTACGGTTTTCAAAAATTCAAATTTTAACGGCTTTCAAAAATTCAAATTTAAACGGTTTTCAAAAATTTGAATCTTGAAGCTTTATTTGAATTTTGAATTTCCGTTAAAATTTGAATTTAAAAAAGTCGTTTTATTACTAAAATACCATCAATGTTCATTACTTCCAATACTCGAATTTGTAGCGAAAAGAATCATAAAATTTCCTTTTCAACGTAATCCCTTAAAGGAATTTCATAACATTTTGTAATAACAATTTTACGACAGATTTTCCAATTCCTCCCAAGTGTCAACTTTAATACCTTTAGTTTTAATAACATTTGATTGTTAAAAATCGATATCAAGAAATTTGATAAGCCAAAAGAGACTAGACGATAATGTTTAACGGATATTAGTTCATTTTTATGTCACGTAGGCCAAATATCAATTATATCAAAGTTCAAAAGGATCTAATTATATCTCTATTACAATGATTAGCTTTTTATTCTACTTTCCAACGGATCATGAGTCATGCATAACGTCATGTTATATTTTCGGATATGAAGTCATTTTCCGTGATGTTGTGGATGCTAACGAAGAAGAGAAAGAAAATTGTGGAACAATCCATGCATTGTTTTATCGATAATAATATATAATGAAGAAAAGGATTGCTATGATGAGTTGTGGACGGGATTATTGGGTGAATCAAGGTCACGTTTGCACAGAGTTGGTAATTGATCTATATTATAATTAAAATTGCATGATCTGAAAGAATTTAGTTCCAAAAATCAACAAAATTTGTCCTGATTACCAACTCTGTTGTTCTGTATACGCTATTTTATTTAATAATTCCACCAATGATGCACTTGTTGATATATCCATTTGCTTTTTATTAATAGCATCACCTAGAATTAAGTTTGTCCACGTATAATATTGAATTCTCCTACACTATTAATCTATCTTACATAAAGTTCACTATTTGGAATTTTAAAAACAATGTATATCCTTGCACAACATTTTTATAGTCAGAGCAGTGAAGTTTTCAAGGTCGTCGATAATCCTTATGCTTGAAAAATAGTGTCATGATGTGGATTAGAGTTAAAGATGCATTTGGATCACTTTTGAAGCATCCAATTTTGAGAGGTATATGCTGAAAGCTAAGGATTCTAAACGATTGAAGACTTCACTGAATATTAGCCATAAGCAGAAGAATGTTAGATTTTTGTACTCTGCATGGTTGAATCTGACGAGTTCTTTGGAAACTATTTACGAAAAATAGATTAGAGGACATATGCACAACGTTTGAAAAAATGAGAATTGCTAGAATTGATGAAAGAAAATTTTGTAAATTTAAGCCGTAAAACAGCAGATTTTTAAGAATTTGTATGGTTCTGAATTTAATTTATTTTATATTGTGTGAAACCTTATAAATGTTAATCAAAACTCTACAACAGCAAATAAAATGCGTCAGAACCATACAACAGTAAATTCTTATTCAGCATTTGTAAGGTTCTCATAAATTTCAAATAAATTTTTTCCGTTAAAATCTTGCAAATTTCAAAACCATACAACAGCAATTTAATCAGCATTTGTATGGTTCTCAAAAATTCAAATAAATTTTTTCCGTTAAATTTTTCGTAATTTTCAAAACCATACAACAGCATTTTATTCAGAATTTGTATGGTTCTGAATTTTCTTTAAATCAATTCTAACAAATTCACAAGTTTTCTTTTACTAAATCATAATTTTGCACCAATTTTCACAATCAATATTATTTGAATCTTGTCCAATTATTTTTATTATTTTTTTTGTCACTTCCCACACGCTTCTAAATACGCCAAAGCGCGGAAGTCTAAAAATACTTGATGATTATAATTAATTGCATGTGATATTATTTTAATACTTTATATCCTTCTTTCTCTTTTTTGTTTTAGGTAAAGACACGTAAATTTAAGCGAATGAAGCATGAGAAAAAAATTTAAGTCCCAAACTTATGATTTTAAGCTATTATATGTTCCTTAATCGAGTGAATGGTTTATTTTTATATTATTTATGTTTCATGTCTTTCTTGATCTTGAGTAACGACACAACAAGACATTTTAAGAATCTGTAAGTGGGTTGCTCGTTAAAAAATAATTAAATTAAATATATTTATTGAAATTTCAAGATAATAAAGAAATTAATTAAGTAGACAAAAATGAAAATGTAATCAAAAGAAACTTTTAGGAGAAGTAAACAATAAATTATCTTGTGATTTTCCTTAGAACTAAAGGAACTGCTTGATGTTTTAATCCAATTTTGATCAATATTGACATTTAGGTTTACTGGATGTCTGTAAATGTTCAAAAATAAGCTTCAAAGATACAAATCAATAGACAAAGTGATGTCTGCAGCTGTCTCGTCATCGATTATCATCTAAAAGCACAAGATCCAGCAAAAAACAAAACCCAAAACACACTTTTTTGATTTATTTTATTTCAGATTTGGTATTTTTGTACAAATCACAATCATTTCTTATTGCTCGTTACAGCCCATCCAATCATTTTATTTTGATAAGTCTGTCCATCGTTCTGAGTGGCTTGCTTGTTGATTTCTTTGTGTCTGTCTTTGCTTACCATTTCCTCGATTATTTCTCCATCCCCTAAAATCATGAAAGTTTCAATTATAATTCTATTCTGGATCTTTTTATATCCGTACCTTTAATTAGCCTAGTTCGTCCAGTTTCCTCATCCACGACTCTCCTTAGGATACTCTGTCTCTTTTCATATTCCTCCTTCGTTTCTGGCTTCTTATGATTATTGTCCATCAAATGTATGGGAATGCTAAAATCATTGTCATCGTCAGGTTTTGGCTGATTCTCTGGAACTGCGATGATGCTTTTACTGGATTCTCTGTCCTTAGACTTCTCGTCACATCGTTTGGCTTTCTTACGTTTATGATCTTTTTTGTGCTTACGTTTCTTGTGTTTATCGGAATCAGATGAACTAGATGACGAGGATATTGACGAGTCACTGCTGCTGGAACTGCTTGAGCTACTGGATCTCCGCCTTCGTTTCTTATCCTTTTTGCCTTTCTTATCACGCTTCTTTTTAATTTTCTTTGATTTTTTCTTAAATGAATTCATTTTTTTCTCGAATTGTTTATGTTTTGTTGATATTGGAAGTGCTGTATATATATCGAGGGGAATGTAGCAAGTCCAAAACGAAGGTATTTAAATTTTTAAACAATTTTTATTTTCTTTTCTTTTTAGATTATTTTCATTTAATGCTTAAAATAAATCAGTCAATGACAAAATTATTTTCAATAGCTATGTCAAGTGCTGCTCTATCTTCTTCTCGCAGGAAACTTCTTGTATTTCTCAAAAATGCAATTGATTTTGGTGTTGTCTTAAAAAGTACGACAAACTTGTCCAGTGCCTTCTCAATTGTGTAATCCTTCTTGTTGTAGGCATAAAGCGTTGCTAAATAAACTTTATATCCTTCAATGGAGATTGATGACTTTAACTGGAATTGAATAGAATTAAATTTTATGAGAATATAAACGGCTTTTTAGGCTTTAAATTTTAACGGACTTTCTATTTTTGAAAATTCAGTGACAAAAAATTTGAATCTCAAAAAACCGTTAAATTTCAAATCTCAAAAATTCGTTAAATTCAAATCTCATAAAACCGTTAATTTTCAAATTTCAAAAATCCGTTATTATGGTATTAATTGAGACTTACTTCCATCATAAATTGCTTCTTATCACTCGAAATGTGCTTATCAAAATCACTTTGCTTCACACGAACCTTTGTGTTCCTCAGCTGATTAAGAACTGACGATTGTGGCTCACTATACAGCTGATTTGCATTTGGAATCATTTTTAATCGCCTTTTCTTACTAGCATGTTCAGATTCTTGTGAGAACTCAAAGGAACGGGCAGTTTTCAAGGACGATGATGATGAAGAGCTTTCACCTGCTGATGTGGAATTAAAATCTATCACAGAAACTTCACGATTAAGGCTTCCCATAAATCCCTTTGATTCAGTTTTAACTTTATGCTGCATGCCCTCACAATATTTTGTAAATTCTTCTGATTTTATATTGGAAAAGGATGATGAGCCGTAAATTTCGTTAGAGTTCTCAATTTTTATGTGTTGCTTCATCATTTGATGACTGGGAACTGTTGTGCTTAAATATCCATTAGCATCGATATTTTCTTTCTTTATCTCCTTAATTTCCTGTCTAGCAACTGGCTCAGGCATGGTTGTACTCAAATTTCTAAAGAATCTAGCAAGTTCGCCAATAATCATTCCAAAATTTACATCATTTGGTGATTGTCTCATTAAATGAGGCTGTATCCATCGAGAAAGTTGAGTCTTTTGTTGATGAAAGCGACGATCACACAGAAAAATAGCACCATAATCATCCTTATGACGAATGACACGACCAATAGCTTGATTTACAGCACGAACAGCTTCCAGCACATACCATTCTTGTCCACTTTGTAGCTGATTGACGTTATTTCTATTAATATCGAGATATTTCTTCTTTAGAATAACTCTTGGATCAAGCATGGGTGGAAATGGAATTCCGCAGATTATTACAGCACGAGCATTGTGATCGTTAAAGTCGAGACCTTCACTGATTTTTCCTGTGAATAAATAACGGTCAAAATTATTTTGAATTTTCATAAACATTTGTAAGGTTTTAGAATATTTTCAGGAATTTGTATGGTTTTTAACAAAATTAAACATTTGTAGGGTTTTGGAATATTTTCAGGAATTTGTATGGTTCTCAATAAAATTAAACATTTGTAGGGTTTTGAAACATTTTCAAACTAATTTGTACGGTTTTAATTTTCAAATTTCAAAAAACCGTTAAAAATTAAAGTTTACCTCTTAAAACAGCCATAAAGATTGCGCCTTTCTTCAGCTTCACAAGATCATAATACTCGTTAATTCTGTTTGTAAATTCATCTTTTCCACGCGGCTCCATTAATATTGGCTTTATCTCATAAAGTGACTGCCAAATGCCTGTATTTTTCCACATTTCAAAGCAATTATTCATCATTGGATATGACGGAAAGAAGACCAAGACACCATTTGGAGTTACTCGAGATATTCCAAGAATTGTCATTCCCATTGATTTGATATATTTTGGATTGTCACGATTATCGTAGGTTCCACACAGCGGTTCCTTATCAGGTCCATTATTAATGATTTTAACCATGACTTGATTGGATTTAATAATGTGTGGATTTTCAAGTCTGTGATCAATATTAATGGCTAATTCACTGATTAATGGCTTTAGTGGTGCTAAAGTTCCACTTGTTAAAATCACAGTTCTTACTTGCCGTCTCAATAAATTAGCCATTCCAAATCCAGGATTAAAGCACCAATAATTAATGACTTTTGGATTTCCTGCTAATTTCGTTTGAGATATCCAGCCACCAGAATCATTTTTCTTTCGTTCAACTTCCAGCTCTACATGGACTCTATATCCTCTATCCATATCTTTTAGATATTGATTAAAATCAACACCACCACATCCATCAAATGCAGTTTCAAGGACTTGCATAATTTTCAGCAATCCACCACCTTTTCGACCAAATAAATTACCTGCAGAGCTTTGTGTCAGGAACACTGATAAGCTGTCAATTAGTTTTCTTATCATTGGATATGAGATTTGATCAATTGATGCTGCACAAAATATATCAAAGATCTTACTGCCAGGAAATGTTCGTCCTTGTTTGACAAGCACAGAATCAATTTTATCCACTTCCTTCTCGAGTGTCAGCATGATATCTTGTAGCTTTGCTAAATCCTCTAATGTAAAATCCTTTTCAGCATCTTCATCGTCCACAAATTCCATCAAATCTTCGTCTTTATTTAACATTTTCATAACATGAGCAATATCATTAATGCAGTTTGTTATGTCACTTGATGCAAATTGGATACTTGCCGATTCCTCACAGACTTTCTCGACATTATGTGCTTCATCGAGGATCACAACCGAGTCAATTAAATTAATTTTAAAGGATTTAAGAATTCTTGGATCTAATAAGTAGTTGTAAGGCATGAAAATGATATCAGCATTGGCTGCAAGATCTCTAGCCAAATAGTAGGGACATGCTGAGCATTTCTTTCCTATCGTAACAAGATCCTCAATATCCTTTATTGGCATATTTGTGACTTCTGGATTTGATGTGCATTTATCGACTCTTTCACGATATTTACATTGTCTCTTCTTTACTTTCAATTGACACAAGTTATTTCTTTCCGTACCCGTCTTACCTTCATCCAGAACTTCCGTATTAATGCACAATTGATCACGAGAACCTAATGCAACGGAATTAACATCCTTATAGTCTGAATTCTTTAATTCTCTCATTGCTTGTGTCAATTGTGAATGTGTTCTAGACGTGTAGATGATTGTCGATGCTCTCCACTGTCTTCCATCCGTAGCTGGATCCATTAAAGCTGTAACATCTTCTGGCTTAAAATCTATGCCTTTCATATTTCTCATAACTTCGCCGGCTTGGAAATTGAGATTGGATTTCTCCCTACTCATCATCTGATTCTTTTGTTGCAACAACCAGGCAAGCGACGACGTCAAAAGACATAAAGTTTTGCCAGTTCCTATAAAAACAATTTTTTTTTTCATAAAATTGCGAAATTCACAATTATTTCATTTAAGACCAACCTGTTGGTGATTCTAATACTGCATTCTGTTGCGTCTGTAAGGCCTCAATTACCTTTGTCATGTAGTCTTTCTGTAGAGCATAAGGCTCAAACGGGAAATTGATCTGAATTCCTTGTATTTCGATGATCATTTTAGATTTGTTGCTTTTTGATTGTTTCTAGATTGAACAAATATACCAAACCTCTGCTAGTTGATAGTTTCTTATGTTAACTTTATGATCTTATACTTACTTTATTTAATTAACACGATATTCATGGGAAAAAATATATTTAATAATATTCAATGAATTTTACAGTTATGGCGGGAAAAATGTAAATAAACAAAACCGAACTGAATTTGAATTTATGACCGTTAAAAAAATTAAGTAACTAAACAGCATGTTCATGTCGAAAAATGCTTGAAAGCATAAGATTCATAACTAGCAAGTACTTTCTATAAATACAATTAAGCTGTCTTAGTAGATTCCTATAAGATTTAGTGAGATATACTATTTCACCAAAGTAGTCTACGCCCTACAATCAAAAAAAATTTCAAAATTTAGATTAATTAAAAAATTTCTATTAGAATGCCCAAGAAACTTACTACAAACACTAAGTCACTTGAAGCACGAGAAAAGAAGGCTGCTGTGAAGAAGGCAAAGGCTGATGAGGATGAAAAAAGGAAGGAAGATGGTATGAAGACAAAGATATTTGATTTTAATGTCTTTATTGCGATTTCTGGATGTTAAGTCATAGAACAGCCAGTTACTTTCAGTCATAGAATCACCACTTTATGCATCTAATGAGATCCAGTAAACAAAAAAGCTATAAATTAATGATTTTCATATAATTTCAGCAAAATGGATTGATGATGACAAGAATCTCGCCAAAAAACAGGAAAAGAAGGCCGAAGAGGAACGAAAAAAGGCTGAATTGTTGAAGAAAAAAGCCGAGAAAAAAGCTTTATTGGATGAAGAGGAAAAATCAATTAAAGTAACAGCCAAAATCCCGCAATGTAAAATGACAAGAGCTCAAATAGACTCAGAAGTTGAGAAGAGAAATAAGAACATTGAAAGCTTGACACATAAAAATGAGAAGGCTGTCGTACCAAAGGTAGTTCCGCTTGAAGAAAATCTCAATAGAGCTATGTTTGACGTTCATGTGGCCAGTACAGTTGATGAAGCTATTAAAGTCCTTAAAGTCGATGATTCAGAAGAGGATAAGCATCCAGAGAAGAGAATGAAGGCTGCATATAAAGCATACGAGGATGCACAAATGCCAGTCATTAAAGCTGAAAATCCCTCCCTTAAATTATCTCAGTTAAAGCAAATCATCTTTAAGAACTGGCAAAAAGCTCCTGAAAATCCTTTAGTTAAGCAGTGAGCAAGCGTGGATTATATTTATTAAATACTATGTCAAAACATGCTATTAACTGTGCATACATTTTCAAATTGTTCTTGGATCAAGAAAGCATTAAAGCATTCAATGTGATTATAAAATTTAAAAAATGATCAATTTTGAGTATATTCAAGACACACAGTCAAGTAAGTCATACATTTATTTATAAATAGAATGTCCATTTCAGGTTGCAATCCTGTTGAGATTATATCAACGGTCATTTAATATTTAAATTGAAGTTGCTAAGACAATTCAAATTTGAAATGACCGTTAATATATCCGTTGTTGAGAATCCGTTGTCTATTCCTTATAATACCAAACAACAATCAGATATCCAATAGAAAAGAATCCAACCATGAAGATGATATGTCCAAAAAACATCAGAACAGCAAACGTGAACTTCATCTTCGTTGATTCCGTGATATCTATATCCGATGTCTTAGTTTTCAGAGGAAAGTGACTTTTAATTTCGGAATAAACACCTTTCTCGTCCAATGTATTATAGCATCCGTAATATTCATCCGTTATGCCATAAATCTTAAATGCCTTGCTGGTCAACTTTAGTCCTGTTTTATTGATTTTTGGACGTATTTTTTCAAGAAAATCCTCCAAATAGTTCCTCAATTTTTTGCTATCAAATTCTATTTTGTTCTCATTATCCATTAATATCCATGCTGCGCGATCAGACGAAGAATTTCCATTTGATATACATCCCCAAATTGAGAGGTAATTATCAATTTTAAGTATTGTTGTGAAAATTGGCTCTTTATTGGAATGACTGAAAAAATCGTAATTCTGGCTTCTTACTTGCTTAAACAAAGCATGCACATCGTTGCAATTCATTATCTTAAGCTTAAAATCCATGAATTCTTGATGTTTTATTTCGAATGGAATTTTAAAGCAATTAATTGTGAAGAGAATTTCTTTGTCATTTGAGATTGTGGCAATCAAGTTGCTTGCTAGGTATGAATAGAACATTGTGACTCCATGATTCTTCTCAAACTTCATATGCGCAATCACTTGATATGATTTTGTTTGCGTCAGTTTCTTGGAAAAGATCTTATCTGCGCATTCATCTTCGTTAACAATTGCATCACAAGATCCATCAAAAATATTGGAATGGATGACAACAGCGTATAATGAGATGATGATGAATAAGAAAGTGATCTTTCCCATTTCTTTGGATGATTAAACTTTCAGTAATGTGTAGATTTGAGTAGCGACTTGCCTGTTATGATAAATGATTGTGTCATTGGATTCCTTTTATAGTCTCATTAGGTGAGATCCACACGTACACGGCTGCTGAAAATAAATCAAAGTAGGACGAATATTAGGAGTAACGATCTGGAAATAATTGGAGCATCAATTTTTAATTCCTTACCTGATGAAATCCGCGAAATTAGGCACCTCAATCCATTTAAAACAAAGCTCAAGAAGTTCCTCTTATCCAAAAGTACATCATTAATCTCTCCACTTCAATTAAATTCCAGGAACAAGATTATTTAACTATTTTCTTTTCTTCTCACATAAACATAAACAACATAAAATTCAAATTTGAGCAATAACGGTCAAAAATCTGAGCAACAACGGTAAAAAAAAAAAAATGAGCAATTTTTTTTTTGAATCTAATTAATACGTTGAACTTTTGAATATCAAAATGTCGTTAAAGATCACTTCACAATTTTCAATTTTTTTTTCAAAGTTGGTTTTCCTCATACAGCAGCCTATGAACACAATTCTTATAAATTTAAATTCTCGCATTTATTGTAAAACGTATAGTTTAAGTAATCATGTATGAACTATTGTCAATAAAAGTCTAAGTGCTTTTAAACGAAAAAAAAAAAAAAAAAAAGGTATGACACCCTATGACACAATTCAAATTGCGTCCTTAATGCATTGATAAACAAAAAGTTTTCGAATTAGCGTAAAGTAATGGTTGTTAAGGGGATATTGTGAAGTTATTTAATTAGTTATATTTAAAGTATCCCTCTCTACTACTAGGGGAAGGGTGGTGGTGGGGTTGATTTGGTTTGAAGAGATTTAAGCAAAGGGTCATTCGCAAATTACGTCACGCTTTTGAAGAATTTGTCACAGTCCAAACACAAGAAATATGTTTCTTTGGAATATTTGTGACAAGGGACGTCACTAATGACGTCAAGACACAAATTTTGCAAGCAAAAACTTTATTTTATTTAAAGTGTCATATAGCTGGGGATATTTGTTTATGACGCAGGGACGTACTCTTGGTCTATCGGACCCCCATGGTCCTTGGGTACGCCCTTGTGCCCATTTTCAAGCCCCCTGACACAAAATTTTAATTGAAAAAATTCCTTTGTTTTAAATGCCACAAAATCCCAGATCCCCTCAACCCTAAATGATGAACGTCATATATAAATGCCCCCCTAAAATCAATAAAATGCACTTATTAAGCGGATGCATGCAAAGCTACAATACTTATTTATTTTTTACGATATTAAATATAATTTAACAATTAGCAATCTCATTAAAAACCAGCCATACTAAGACTAAGTATATTTGTTTTAATGTTTTAAAAATTATTATAGACAATGAAAGCTTCAAAATTAGTAATTTAGACTCAAAATTTGCTAAATTTCTTTCAAAAACACACAACTACCAATAAACAAAGAAATATTCGACTAGCTACCATTCGACTAGTTACAAATCTTAGATTTTTCCTTCAAACTCAAACACTTCCAACCCTCATTGTCAAAAATTTCATTTTCATCTACAATTCCAACTTATTCCTCATAGCATCTAATAACAATCTGATATCCAATGGTGAAGAATCCAACCATGAATAAGACATGTCCTGTAACCATTAGTAATGCAACTGTGAACTTCAACTTTGTTTCATCTATCGATTCCGTGATCTGATGTGATGCATTCAATCTAGTCATCTGTTTTGTAGAGTCCTTTATAACATATTGAGACACATCCTTCTGATCAAATGTATCGTTGCAGGAGTGATTATCATTAGTAATATTGTTAATTGTGAATAAGCCACTATTAAGCTGCGCCAGACCATACTTTTTAAGGTTTGGCTTGGTCTTTTTGAGGATATCATCAAGATGGCTTCTCAACTTCTCTGTATCGTACTCAATGTCTCCATTATTATTCAACAATATCCAAGCTGCTCGATCAGATAAGTGCTGTAAATTTGAATTACATCCCCAAATTATAAGGTAATTGTCAATTTTGTAGATTGACATTAGTATGGGGCTTCTATTTGTGTAATTAAACAAGACATGACTTTGATCGTTTGCTTCCTTAAAATCACCATCGAAAATGCTGCACTTTTTGAATTTCAATTTAAAATTTACATGCTTCTGGTACTTAATCTCAAATGGAATTATGAAGCAGTTTATCGAAAAGACAAGTTCCTTTTCATCTTTTGATATTGTTGCTACTAAGTTCCTGTTTAAGTGCGAGTGAAACAAGTTAACTCCTTGAATTCCATTAAATTTCATATGCGCGATTACTTGCAATGATTTTGGCATTGCCAAATTCTCAAAATACTTGTTGTCAATGCAAACATCTTCATTTACGATTGGATCGCAGTATCCGTGAAACATTTTTGAATATGCAAAGATAGCATATGATGCGACGATGATGAATAAAATTGTGATCTTTCCCATTTCTTTGAAAAGTGATTAAATTTCAGTGGAAATTTTACTTTCTTCAATGACGATTTCTTGGCTTGTGCTATGAGCAATCAGTTGTGATAAATGATTATCAAGCTTATTGCCTTTTATAGTGTCATTTAAAAATTGAATCAGTCCCATTTGCCTAATGCATTGGTAAATAAAAAGTTTTTAAAAAGGAACAGAACTGTTTGATAATTTATGTTGTGTCATTAATCGATCCTGATATAATATGATTGACTAAAACTAAAATTTTACCATAAAGTATCCTCTGCGACACACCAGTGGCGTAACAAGGGGGGGACCTTTACTAACTAAGATGTCTAGTAGAATTTTAAAACTTTATACTGGGAGAGGTTTCTAGGGCTACCCCACATATCCTAAGCCAACCTACCCTGGGATACCCTAGGACTACCATACCCTAGGGTACCATAGGGGTACCATACCCTACACTAGGTATACCCTAGGGTAGAGTAAGGAAAACAGAAGAGAATTTCATAAAAAATCAAAGCACACAGTTTGAAAAATACTGCTCTACATCAGATCTCCAAAAATTATGAGAACCACTGTTCTAGGTAAGTCCCAGGGTAGAATCTTTAAAATCCTTTTAAATCACGATTATTGTCCACATTTGCATAGTTTTGGAGGTACTGGAACAGAATTTGGGGTGTTCAATACATGATGAGACCAAAGTTGACCTAATATGATCCAGATATGTAGGTTAAAAGCACTGAAATTTAAATAAAATCCAACAATTTCATTAACTCATTACTACGAAAATTGACGGTCAAGTATGATCAATATAATTTCACACTACAAAAATAATTAACTAATAGCTCTAAATCCATCACTCCAATAAACATTTTAAATTGCTAGCTGTCGAAGAAATTTAAATATGATTCATTAAGTCTAATTATTGATTATATCAAAATATTTCCGTATTGAATCATTCCATTTTTCTCATGTTGCAACTTACAAGACGTAACAGCTGAAAAATTCAGCGAAATTTCTCTCAACTTCCACAGTGGATTTCGTTCCGTTTTCCACTTCTCGCGACTTCTCTCTCAATCTTTCTTCTGTCTATCCACACATTCACGGTCACACCACAAAACATCATTTCTTTTTCTTTCACTATCTGTGGCATCTCATAAAGTATTATAATTTCAATTCCATCAGCTTCATTCCGTTCGCAACCGTCGAGGTGAACAGTTGAGAAGAAATTTTAATCTTCATACATAGACATCGTGCGTGTCGCGTGTATTTAAGTCATTACATACTTCTTCCCCGTATAGTTCCGTTCTTTAGATTGCATTAATATTGCAACAACAACAAGAAAATATAGTATTGAAGAAGTAAAACGTGTTTCATTACTAGCCATATGTGTATGGCACTAACTTGACGCAAACATACACACTCATTTCATTGATAAAAGAGCTCGCAGAGGAAGAGAATTATTAATCGAGGTGTAATTGTTTTTATATTAAATAAAATAAAAAAAAAATCTTTTTTCTGTGTCAAATTCCATTAAATGTGGTTAAATGTGAATGAGGAAAGAAGGCACATACAAAAAGAAAAATATGAATACAAATTGAATGAATATTGTTGAAATATTTTTTATAAAAGGATGTGAAAAAATAGTCTCAAGAAAAAAATGAGACAATTTATAAAAAAATTATAAAGAAGCCACAAAAATTGTGAACGGATTTTAATTGAAAGAACAAAAGAGAAAATTCAACCACAGCAATCTTCATTCTTTTAATAGAATTCTTGCAACATAAGTTTCGCAAATTATCGGTTTTGCTGGAGTGAATAATAAAAAACCACAAATTGGATTAATTTTGCACAATAAATTTACACAATTGTTTGTTGGAAAGAAAGGTAAGAAGATGTTTTAAGTGTTGAGTTCTTTTTTTATTATTGATATAAAACATATGTAGTGTAGTGCCGCAACTGTTTATTTCCTAAATATCCACAACGTGAATAATAGAACGGAAGATTTGAATGGAAAAGTGGAGAAGTATTGGAAATTGGAATTTTGTTGATGGATTTTCCGGGAAAATACTAGAAATTTCGTGCCTTATATAAGTTTTTGGGACTTTTCGAGAAGTTTGTCAATATTCGGACCCAAAATAATTTGAATTTTGAAACATTTAATTTGTTTTTGTGGAAGAAGTAAAATTCAATTTAAACTGGTTTTATGGACGGACACAACTCCTTAGATTTATATCCAGAACCAGGTGCGTAGCTAGAGGGGGTATTGGCGAATTTATACCCCCCCCCTCCAAAAAAAATTTTGTGCGTACAAAAAATTTGAAAATCTCTCGAAATACTTCTGGCTATGCCGCTGTCGAGAACCAATTTACACTGGAAACACTGCTTGTTGGTAATAGTTTGGACAGAGTTGGGGTATTTGGGGGTCCAAGCACCTCTCTCATCGGAAATTTTCTTCAATCTGCTAGAAGATTGGAACCAAAAAAAACACAAACCACCCCCAATTTTTGCATCCAATAGTCCTTTGATCATTTGTTAATAAGATAAAAATGCGTGAACATACCAAAATTCACTTTAATAGTGAAATTCAATTTAAAATCAATGAAAAATTCACATGCATCTCAAATTCAGATCCTATTAAAACCAAATTCATTTTTCATTAGGCTGACCATCGACTCTTGACAAAAAAAGCGTGACTTTTCTACCGAAAATTGACAACCTTTCAATTATCAGTGCCTTTTCGCCTTCAGTTAACTACCAAATTAAATCCCAATAACTCCAATTTCTTCACCACAATCCAAAATGAACAAGCAATAAAAATAAATAATTTAAGGTACTTCAAAAAGCGCGCTGATTAATTAAAAAGAAATGAAAAGAAAAGCAAAGATAATCAGTTAGACGCTTTTATGGCAGTTTTCTTCATAAATAAATTATTTAATCGCCAAACTTCTTCCACACTTTTTTTTTCTTAAAATTCATTTCGTATAAATAATAAAATATGATAAAAATGTGTAAAATTGCGATTGTAATGAACAGCAACAAGAAGTAACGAAAAAAAAACTTTCTTTTGAAGAATATTAAATAAAGGCAGACGTACAAGCTTAAAATAGTGTATATTTTTCAAGTGAGTAAAATTTTTCGGTCAGTTGGTCGAATGGCTGTTCCATTTTGAAGGCATACATGTGAAACAGTTCTCGTTGGAATAAATTACATTTTTTTATGTGGATTAAATTGAAGATATGCATGCAGCCAACAGGAATATATTTTCGTCTGATTTGATGTGCTTTAAATAACTGTTATTAAGTAAAATATAATCGGTAATTAGTCACAACAAATTGTCCACTTTGGTGGCATCGCCAAACGTGCTTATTAATGTAACAAATTCATAACTATGTGTGCAAGAATGCATAATGATTTGTGAGACTATATAGCGGTGTATGTCATACAGCGGTGCTTTTTTTCGTCCATTTGACTACTTTTCGTTAATTATCTTGTATGCTAGAGGAAATAATCTGCTGTGAAATAGCAAACACAAAAAAAAGAATCACAAACTACCTGAAAATATATGTGTGAAGCTGTTTCAAATTCTTTGGGAAATATCGTGACCTAAATTCTTCTCATTTAAATAAACCTAAACTCATTAGAAATGTATACATTATTTAAATACATTTATCGACCGATACGAAAAAAAATTATGTTACATTCCTGTTATGTCACTATAAAAATAAATATTACTCGTTCCACTAATCATATCAGCATGATCAATCAACTACTTTTGTGCTTGAATATTTATTTGAAGTGAAATGAAGTTTTTTCTTTTTGATTGGAATTGGCTTGAAGAGAATTTATGGCTGAAAGTTCAAAAGTTAATGGGAATCAAGAGTTAATGTTGGATTTAATGCTGTCGATTAGCCAGTTAATAGAGTTTGCTGTCTATTTCTTAATAAATAGGAGTCGCTGCTTTGAAATATTCTAACCCTAAATTGATAAATTTAGCAGCACAGTGTACATCAACGTACGTCAGGTAATTACTTTGTCACTTTGTTAATGCGTAATGGACCTTGGCACCCCACAAAAAATGATGAAATTGCGCCCTCTTTCTAACTTTTGGTTAGAATTTATTGAATTTTACGTCCTCTGAAAAGAGACTCGAGATATTCGTCTACATTTTATAATGAACAAAGTTCATAAAATTTCAGAAAGGATACTTCAAATTGACTTTCTGACCCAGCCAGTCTCTGACTTCGGTTACTAAAGATCAACGAGTCTTAAATGCTAAATAAATATTTCCTTCGATCTCTAGCCGCTTCATTGTCAAAATAAGATGTGATCTGCAAGAATATCAATGTACTGTAGCTCAGTCCATGCTTTTGACTATACATTGAAGACACAGAAAGTACCGAAAACCAAAATTTCTTGTTAAATTCAGCTTTTCACACAAAATTTTTTATACCAATGTGGATTAAACGATTAAAAGTGACTTTAGACATTCCAAGCAACAATGCCAGTTCAATTCAAAAAAGTAATTACTTTTTCCCACAAAAAATTGTTTTTAATGAAGATATTAAGCGTGAAAAAAAGAACTAAATTAATCTTCTATCATTAGTTCATCTAATAACAATCTTGCTACAGATTAAGACACAAATGAAATTGTAATTGCTGCTATAGCTTCTTGCATTATTCGATCGAAATCATTTTCACGCTCAAAATATCAAATTTTGAGTATAAAAGGCACTAATTGTGGTTCAGAAGAAAGGAGGATCAAGAGATTTTTGGAAAATCATGCAGATAACGGGGATTGTTCAGATATGATGACTAAAATCTAGGAGGAAGGGGAGTGACACTGGCATTACGTGATTAAGAAGGGGGTGAATGGATTCCCGTCATTTGTGGATGGTCCACATACCTCGATGTCATTAATAAATTGAAAAATTCGTATCGAATTCCCAACAAATAGAGACATTATTATGGCTGAATTAAATGAAATATATTTTGTATTTCAGCTGATATGTTTGGCCTATAAAACGAAAATAGAAGAAAGCACTTTACCATTTTCAATTGGGCGATATTTCCTCTTCTCTTTTATACCTCTTTCACGTCTATACATGTGCTGCGCTTATTTCATTCTCTTTCCTCTTCTTTTTAATTCAAAATGAAATTCTAACGGTTACCTCAAATGCTTTCTTATGTTCGATATATTTATCTCGTCTTATTACGTGTCTATTCACTTATTATTATTGAATGGTAGTTCAGTATATCGACTTTAAGACTCATTTGTTGATTGAAATAATTCAAATATTATTCCACAGGTGTTTCTCGTCGTGTTCTTATTCATCATAACTATTTATTATCTCCACATTAGAACTGTAAGATTCTAATCATCTTTCATTTAGTTCTCATCATGGTCGGTTAATTTAGAAAATTCTGTGTGAATTTGCTGATGGGAACTCATCGTTTTGCACATGGAAATTAACTAATTTCTTTTGCAATTTAGCAGAAAACTTGTGTAGTTTGTAATGAGCATCTGGAAATGAAAAGAAGTTTTACATGCTAGGCATTAATGAGTTTTGGAAAGAGACTTAATGACTGAGTTGATGGAAAAGTTCTGAGTTATTTTTTTATAAATTTAAAATTTGAATTTTTAACAAATTTTTTTTAAACTAAATTTTGAATGTAAAACAAAATTAATTTTTAAATCTTTTAAAAACCTCAAAATTTGAATTTTTAAAAGAAATATTAAATTTGATTTTAAAACAAAATTAAATTTTGAATTTAAAACAAAATTAAATTTTAATTTTTTACAAAAGCTCAAAATTTGAATTTTTAAATTTGAATTTCTAAGAAATTTAAAATAAATTAAATTTTGAATTTAGAACAAAATTAAATTCTAAATTTAAAACAAAATAAAATTTTAAATTTAAAATAAAATTAAATTTTGAATTAAAAAAAATAAATTTTTAATTTAAAACAAAATTAAATTTTAAATTTTTTACTAAAGCTCAAAATTTGATTTTTTTTAAATAAATTAAATTTAAAAGAAATTGAAATTTTAACGAAAAAGTTATATTTTAAACTGAAATTTAAAATTTAAGAAATTAGATTTTTTTAAAAATTTAATATTAATTTAAAGAGTTTCTTCTTTTGACATAAAAAGCCACCAAAGAAAGTAAAATTGAAAATTATTCCATGAAGTTTATGCGGTTAAAGTGACTTTAATTATCAAATTAATATAAATTGAATATCACTGTGGCCTAAATAACTGAATTACCATATTCAAAAAAATAACTGCAATAAATTCAATTACCATAATTTTGTCAACCACTGAAAATTTACCTAACCTCAATTCAATATTCAGGATTTAAAAGCATCAATACCTCAGAGAATGATTCATTGATATTTCCCACAAAACGAGCAGTTATTCATCTCTTATCTATTGCAAAACTTTCACGTAATAATACGAAAATATTGCATCAACGCAGTCAATTGATAAATATTTTATTTTTTATCCACGTCAAAGCATAACACAAGATAATGACGCAACATAATCCGCATTTATTGTGGTTACTTGACGGATGCTTGCGGGATATCGAAAGCAAACAAAGAATTCATCATGAACAAGACAAAAGAATAACAAAATATTCATTCCAAATGTCAAAGAACTTAAATTTACTTCTTCTTCTTACTTTCTTTTATATTTCCATTTTGGAATGAAAGTAAAACTTTTGAATCTCAAAATTTAATTTTAAATTAAAATCCGGAAAAAAGACCTTGCGAGACTTAATGCTATAAAATTTAAGATAATTTTTCTGCTGTCTTTTGACGACCACGAAAAGAAATCCAAAGCAGAAAAAAGTAATAATTGGAATAATTTTTCTCACACACAAAACAGCTTTGTGCCTTTACATGCCATTCAAACGACTCAAATTTAACACTTGATAATTACTTTCTGTGTCTCACATGAAAAATAAAAGACAGAAAATTACGTGAAACTTTCGCTGAGCAAAATATTTCATGTCCACTGGCGCTGAGTCATGGAATTTATTTTTGTCAAGGAATTTCAGCTTAAAGCAGCCTCAAACATGAATCATGAACATAATTTGATTGCGGCTGTGATTAAAGAAGCTGAACAACTCAATTTGATGCACGAATGTCACCAAAAATTACGCAGAACTTGAGGAAATGTCAACAGATTTACTTTCTCCAAAAGAAACTCACTTCATGCTTGCTGCTCAATTCTCAACAATTACATCATCAACATCAGCAACAGCAGCATACCACTGACCTAATTCTTATTCTTCAAACGGCTGTTGTTGTGGACTATAAACATTTCATATTTCTTCTTTTACAAGTTCCAGTTCCGTTAAGAAATTTGCTCGAGTGTGACGACATTCATATGCAGAAGTAAGCAACAGCAGCAATGAAAATTAAGACTTGTTAACATAACCAACAATTTGCATTAAAGCTTCAGTTTTTTGAGTTCTGCCTTGCTTTCACTAAACTCACAAGAAATAATCAACAAATGTCACGCAAATAATGCAAGAAGCTACTTCCATTATAAGTTCAATGACCTTTTAGGTCAAAAATTCAATTATTTTTTGGCAAATTTTACTTTCCATTCTGAGTGAAGGAATCGAAAATTGAAATGTCAATTGAAGCAATTTCCTGTCGTGGATAAATCATCCAAGTTGAGAGTCTCAATTAGCTCTTACTGACCCACATTTTGTCATCAATATTTTGCCAGCTGTTTATAACTTTTTTGTGTGTGCGCAAAATTTTCATGTAATGAGTCACAATCCACTCAGCATGAAGTTTTTGCTTCTTCTGATTCCTGATTGCGACTTGTAGGCGTTGACGACGAGAAAAAAACTTTCATTTTTAAATCTCGGCGTGCTTCACAAATTAATTGCAGTTCCATTCAGAATCACTTTCATTCCTAAAACTCTTTCTGATTATCTCAAGTCAAGTCAAGTTGTGATGAGCATAGAAGAAGCATTAATAGACAATAATAAATGATAAATAGTCTGAGATCAGAAAGCTTGTGCTTGTTTACATTAAAAATTATGATAAAAAAATTTCGCTCGAATTTAAATTGAGTTCACTCAACGCACAAAGAGTTTCAAGAGCAAATCTTCTATTATTTCCATTTCTTTTTCGACTCAAACAATCACTCACGAAATTCACACTTACTTACTCTCTCATATGTATGCTTTATCCAATAAGACTCATTTGAATTGAATTCACTTCTTCTTGCAAAATCGTGATTATTGAAATGAAATCGAAATTGGAAAAGAATTAAATTAGCTTTGAATGTCGATGAAATCTTCTCCACCTTCTTTCTTTGAACCGGCTTTTTGTTTTGCTGTTAAGTATGGAATTGAGTGGTTTATTATAAGATCCTATTCAACTCTCTTAAGAGCTTTTGAAAGTTTATAATTTGCATATTTTGCAACATTTTAAAAAGTTAAACATTTTTGCATTAAATTTCAACTTAAATAAAACTCAAAGATTTTGATCTAAATATTTCAAAATTTGATACACCCATAAATCTCATTCTAGATGCTGTTCACAAATTTCATATTAAATATTTACATTTTACGACTTTTGTTATCTCCATGTGATATCCTCATAAAAATATTTCACAAGTCCCCATTTACCTACAAAAGAAATTCTTGTCTTGAAAAAACACTAAAAGAAAGAGAAGAAAAAATGTAGGTCATGGCCGTTGTGCGGTTAATGGCCGCATAATAAATTTCTTGTTCCTTAAACACATTCTCAAACCTGTTTCTCTCTTTTTTCATATTGAAAGAAAGAATCGGAATTTAAGTGTTAATATTTTTGTTAAATTTTAAAAAATCATTCAGCAAGAGCACGTAGGATGTACTTTCTAATATGTTTGTGTGAAATCTAATTTCAAGGAGGGGCAGAATTAGTCTGACAATCAATAATTCATCTTGTTGCTGATCTGAGAGATTATAAATTGGGTCTGATTGGTTTTTTGATTTCTTAATATTGAACAACTGAAAGTTTTATGATTATTTTAGCTGTTATTGAGGAAATGGGTATCTAGTGGGATTTGAACTTACGTCTATATAGCCTTTTGTCGCATTCTATCACTACCGAACTATTGAGTGACACTCTCATAACCTGCAAAATACAAAATATAAATTAATAAAGTTTTTGGTCCTTAATCAAAGCAAAATCAGCTAGAAATTTAAAATTTGGCAATTCCTTTAATGCCTGAAAAACAAATCTTGTCTGTAGACTAAGTTCCATACTGTATTTTGAGATTTACCGCAAACCACAAGCTCCCCACGTAACCAAAATCCCATTTATGGACGATATATGTATTACGTTAAAATCTTCCATGGATAGTACAAACGTATTGTACATGGATAATACATGGAATGAGATTGTCCTGAGAAGAGGGATGATTATTCGGACGATCTCTAGGATGATTCATGTATTACATCAATGTAATACATATGGACTATTTATGTATTACCATTGTGTACTATATTATGGAATGTTCCTCCTGCAATAAAATTTCTAATTTTTTTGTTAATTAAAGCAGGTTTTAATATTAAATTGTGATCAACTTGACACTTAGTTCTTTATTTATTAAAACATTTTATAATATTTAACTCACAAAACTTATAAACACTAAACTATCCACAAAAAAATCTCGATTTCTAAAAATAAATCACAAAAAATATAATTAAATTGCTGAAAAAAACGTTAATTAGGATTAAAACATACTTTAAGAACCTAAAAATGACAAAAAGAAGATTAATTAAATGTTTTTGAGATGTTTAAAACATCTCAAAAATTTAAAGCTAAAATTTTAATTTTTTCTTACCTCATTTACCGATTTTCCACTTTTGACACTTACCAAACAACTCCTACTATCATTTGATCTACATTTAAACACTTAAATTAACTATTTTTATTTAATTTGTAATAATTTTTCAAACACATTTTTAATGTAAACAAACAACTTAAGATAAATAAAAAACGCGAAATTGTCCTTAAATGTCCGCTTGACCAGTTTTTTATCAGTATTACATAGATGTACTACCTATGGACTTTACATGGGCTTTCCATCAATGTAATACAAAAGGAATACGTAGATGGACTTTTTATGGAAAGTACATAAATCTTCCATTGATGTCGACGTAAAATGTATGGAATACTTTGGTTACGTGGGTCTGTTCCATTAAATTTTCAAGAATCCAAAAATAAACAATTTCCTACACAAAAATTCACTTCCGTCCCTCTCGCGAAAATCAAATTAGCGCCAAATAATTTCCACAAAATCCCAAACATCCAAAATAATAGAAACAAATTAAAATTTCCTGCATGTAAGACACACAAACTAAAATAATTTTCAAACGGAACTTAGCACCTGAATGGAAGTTAACATGGCCTTAATTCTAATTCATGTTTTGTCTACAACTGCATGTAAATGTCATTTACTGCCCTTAATCTTTGTTGGATTTTAATTTTTCTCACTTCCATTGAAATTTTAGTCAACTTAACTCTGGGAGAAAATTCTCATATGTAATGCATGAGACGTAAACGTAATGTGATACAAAAGATTTAAATGCTTGAAAACAATTGAAAACCGAGGAGAATTTGTGTCGTTGTCATGACAATTTCTCATTTTCATCTGTTTCTATTGCCATTGTCGTGAACTTGAAAGTGTAACAGATATCGTTTTTGTTTAGGCTTTGTGCTTCTATGGATGACAATATTTTGGATAGGAAACAGAGGTGTAGCCCATGGGGTCTCAAAAGTGGATACATTGGAGTCGAGCCTACCCCTCTTTGGTTATTAAAAAACCTTTCGATTCTCAAAATACCCTTCTAGAGTTCGATCCCTTCCACGTCAAAACATGGACCTCCAAAAATTGGGAAAATTCCCAAATTATCAAGTAATTTAACGCAACTGTACCTGGTTCCCCCTTTTTCGACCACACATGAGCCATTGTCTCTTAAAATATGTTTCATTGTTGTTTATTCTTTATTAGTGACATACAATATGTCCAATAACAGACATGCAACCGTTAAAATTCCCTCTCTGTCACTCAGACAACACAAAAAAATATTTTCTTTCTTTTAGATTTTTTTCTTTTCACTCGAGACCCCAAAAATCGATGTACATTTGCATAAATATAATCTGACCGGTGTGAGACTGTTTACGTTTCTCATTTTGATGACAACTAAGTAGCACTGGCTAGCTGTCGACTGAAAACGGGATTTTTAGTTTATTTGACAGAAAAAATTGATTTCTTTCAGTTTTTTAGTCGGAAATCTGAAACAAAAAAGATTTCGTTCCTAATTTGCAAAACTTATTTTAGCATTTTTAACGCATTTTTGTCTCATATGTTGAAAAAAATTAATTTATTTAAAAGCTACTGAATTTTATGCTTACTAATGAGCTCATTAATGAGCTCTGAAGAGAATATCTTCACAGATTACTTTCTAATGAAGACTTTATCTTGTTAAATTGCTTCATCATTACTCAGTGTGTAATTTCTGGTCAGAAAATATGTAAAATTCTGCAAAGTCATTCGAGAAACTGAAAATTCTTAATTTATTGGATGACTTTGCAAGTTCTATGATGAAATTGTCTATAACTTGAAACTAAAGTCGAATTTTAATACTCATAAATTAGAATGTCTGCCTTTATTATACCACTAGATGGTAATTTGTAATTTTGGCTCCAAAGACTGTCTGAAAAGTTCTCAAAAATTTCCAGATACCCCTGATTCTTATAGAAGTTTAAACCACAAACCAAACAACAAGCTATTATTCCAAGCCATTCTTCATCCTCATTAAATTTCACAGCAATTTATTATTAACAAATTTTTATTACTCAACGATTTTGAAAGTTCAAATGCTTCCAATTTTGTGGATTAAAAAGCATTAAATCTATCCAATTTAAAGCTTAAGAGATTCAGGAAATAATTTTACATTTATGGATTTATTGTAACGGATTTTTTTCATATCAAAATATCATTTGCGATCTTTACTGCACCCACTTTTGGGCACTTCCTATTTAAAATCAATTTTAATCCATTTTAAATTAATCAAATGACTTCAATTTAAGTGAAATTGAATAAATTGATGTAAGGTAGTCGTACAAATCATGTAGATGCCCAACAATTTTCTCTAAAGCCATTTGTTTAATTTGAAACGATATATTAAATAATTGGCTGGCATTATTGATACACAGCGTGATCTGACTTCTTTACAATGTAATTTAATATCCATAAATTGATTTATACAACGTGCGAGCTAAGTGAAGGGCTTTCTCATCAATTTCAAATCAAATTTTTTATGCAATCTAACATAATTATAAAAAAAATGAAATTTAAAGCACTAAAACAACAGAAATGAAATAAAAAAGGCGAGGAAAGAGAGAAGAAATCCGTTATGAATACAGTAAAAGTATTTTTTTCGCTTATTTTCATCCATCCTACGTATGAGGCAGTATCGATGTTGAATTTTTTTTTCACAATGCTCACAATAAATGAAAAGGGTCAAGGTTACTTTCTACTCTTTTCATTGCTGTGCTAGCCAATATCGCACAATTGTTTGTGCATTTTTTATTTAAATTGATATGTTGATACTGCCTTTAATTTGTGGATATTGTAATCGTGACTGTAATTAGTTTGATTTTCTGTTTTCTATTTTGACTCGAATGACTAGCAAATTTAAGGTTATTTTTTAAAATTTCAAAATTTCATGTCTTTTAATTGCTCAATATGCATAAAAATTGTTCATAATTGCTTGCTCCGAATAATACTTTCAATATCAAAAAGAATTTCGTAGATTCAATGTCTGTTCGTTGAATTATCAGCTTCAGAAAACTCGAGGTGGGAAGTCCACGTGAAAATCCAAAATCAAATCCAATGTCAATGATTCTCTAAAACAAGATAATTCACTCAAAAGCAATCTAATTCCAATTAAAAATAACAATTCAGATTTCACGTCAATTAATACAAAAGTACAAACTTTTAATTGCCAATATAGAGCCTAAAATAATCCATGGTCCATTATCTCCATAACGAGAAAAAGTGAAATGGAAAATAAACGTTTGTCATTGCTAAAAAATTTCAATCATAACAAAAAAAAATACGAGAAGATAAATTCAAGAAGCGGAAAGATTTCCAAAATAATAATAATACTTTTATTTTATGAGGTATACAGATAACGGCAAACTATGCTCTTTTTTGTAGATTAATTTAAAAATTTAATTAAGTTTATAATAAACTGAATATTTTCTCTCAATTTTCAGCTAACGCATCAAACAATCATTACAATATTTAAGTCAAAATGAAGTCAATTATAGTGTTTAATGTGCTGCTTGCGATCACGTACGCGCAACTTGATATGACAAGTGATAAGAAAATGGAATATGAAGACAATATTGCCGAGGAGTCGCAGAGTAATGAGCGAGTATTTACAGACGTCCTTGGATCAAAGCCAATTCTTAATGATGGAAAGCCATTTTATGTTCAGCGTGATCCAACGACAGGAACTTTAGATTTTAATTCAAAGAAAACTGTTGGTGTGTCAAATGACATTCCAATTAGCCGGAAAGATGAAATTGTTGGTGGATCATCGAAAGGTCATGACATAAATAGTATTGGACACACGTTTCACGACTATTTAAATATACCTGTTAAATATTCGTCATCGAAATTTGTATATCCGTTAATTTCAAGCTCTTATTCTAATTTTAAGTATCAAGGAAGTAACAAGAATCATCAATCCAATCATAAAAACTACACCTCGACCTTAGGAACGACCACAATGTCACCAAAATATTTCACACATATTATAACCTCAAAATCATACACAGAATCCACAACCAAAGCACCAGCACCGACGAGAAGAATTTTTACAACATCCACAACGGAAGCACCAAAACCTACAATAACAACACAAAAAATTACCACAACAACTAGAAGACCAGAACCAACAACAACAAAAGCCCCAGAAACGACATCTACGACAACAAAAGCACCAGAAACGACAACATCTACAACGATAAAAAAGACATCACCGACAACAATTTTAACAGAAAGTTCGGAAGCGCCATCGACTGTAAAATATAGTTCAACAATCATTCAATCAAATCAATTTCCATCTACATTCAAAAAGTATGTCGACTCGTCAGAGACACGAAAGAAATTCACAACAAGAGCACCAGAACCGTCACCAACGATGCCAGCAAATCCAGTGAAATTTTTGGATGATTTATTAGAGACAATTGAACGTAAAGATCAGACAACGGCAACAACCTATCGACCTCAAATCGATCGATTGTCATTTGCTACATCGATGCCATTGAGGCCAAGTGCTTTTAAGCCAATGCCCACGGAATCTCCACAAATTAATCATTCACATAAAGTTGTATTTGAAAAAGGCGTAGATCCTGCTGCCATGACACTTTCGGAAATCTTCAATTCCATAGCTGGAAGTGACAATTTGTCAGATGAGAAAAATGAAATCGTTTACGAGCCAGCAGATTCAATAAATATTGAAGTCAAAAAGCCATTGCCATTGTCTCCGATTTCTACACTTCAGACAACAAAAGTTCCATCACCAACGCAGCATAAGACTTTACAGCAGCAAATGAAAGAACCACAAAGTGGAAAACCAAATCAATTTGTTGATCTACCAACTCATCATTTTGTTGCAGGTCCACCACAAGCTTCTTATGCTCCACAACATACACCACAATTTGGAAGCTCACATATTGGATTCCCAGACGATACGTTCGATGATTATGTCGAATTTGAGAATCCTGGTGATCAGTATGTGAGATATGAAGTTCAGAAGCCAAATTTGAATGGAGGTAAATACAATCAAATGCCAATTCCTAACATGAACAATGTTGTCATTTCCCCTGGTCAAAATTCAGCATCATTTGTTCTTGGAAGTCAACAAAATGTTGGAAGCATCGGTGTTGGATCAAGTTTAGGTGTTGGAACTCAAAATAATTTTGTAGAGAACAAAGGACCAGTTAAAATGGGTCAAGTCATAAATGACGAGCCACCAGTCCGAACAGGAGTTAATCCAATTCAGGCAAGCATCCGTTTCCCAAGTGATATTGATAGTAATTTTGATAATGCACCAATTATCAAAGGAACGTTCAAGTATGAAGGAAGTACAGAAGCAGTTCAACCACCTCAAGCATTATCTCAAAATCAACCAATTCAATTCAATCAACAAGCTCCAAATAACCAAAAGCCACTTGTTTTCCCATCAAGTGAACAAAATGTCATGCAAGCTGAATTAAGTGTTGGAATTCCAGCACCAGTACAACAGCCATCAAATCCATCACAAATTATTTTCGAAAATGTTAATGACATTTATGAGAAAGTTAATGAGAAGAAGAAATTGCCACCAAAAGAAATCGGATCAAATGAGTTGCCACCACCAATGAGTCTTGTTCCTCCTAATCCACATCAATTAAATCAATTCAATCGTCAGCCACAATATGGACCACAAAAGAGGATTCAAAAACCAAATATTCTTCCACAATTCAGACCAAATTCAAGAGTTTCACAAGGACATCCTCACTATAGACCTGAAGTTGGATCTATTCGTGTTCAAAATCCTCAATTCAGACCATTTCCACCACAACAAGCAATTCCTAAAGTCGGTTTACCACCAATGAATCCAAATATGAGAAGAATTCCTCCAAATCAGCAGCAAGGACCTCCTCAATATTTCAACCGTCCACGTCCACAAAATGTTCCACAAAATATCCCTCAAAATATGGAAGCAAATCGTCGAGTCTTTAAAGTTCCACCACCACAACAATTTCCATATGCTGATCGTTACATGAAACCCCCACCAATGCAGCAGCCACCAACTTACTACCTTAATAGACCGATTACTGCAAATCCACCAGAAACTATGCAAATGCAACAAAGACCATCAATGATTCCATATCAAGATGTCGAGCTTCACAAATCCTTACCACCAACTCCAGCTATCCAGCCTGTAAATTCATCAGCTAATGTCAATGCTGAGGATGGAAGTGGAAAGCTTGAACCTGTCATAACTTTACAAATGTTACAACTGAAGAAAACTGGACCTCCGCAATTAAATATTCAATCAGTTCCAAATGAAATTTCACAGGACTTGTCATATCAGCCAACATATCAGCAATCAGTTCAATCATTCATGCCTCAAGCACAGCCTCTTCAAACAATTCCAAAAAATCATAAAGGCGAACCAATTCCATACAAAAATGAGCCATCAGTTTACGTTGTCTATCCAGTCACATCAAATAATGGACCATCAGCACAGACACAGCAACAAGTAGAACTTCCAAAAGAAGAAAACCATCACGATGAGAAGTCAGATGAATATCCAATCAAGCATGAATATCAAAATACACCATTTGCAGTTGTGTCGCATTTCGAACAGGAGCCATTATTAATGAAGAAGGACAGAAAGAGGCCTGCATTCCCATATCAAATTGAGAAACCAGTTCCACCGCACGTCACTGAACCACAAATTCCGGTTAAATTCAATGTACAACATGTTCATCCAGTGTATAACATCGGCGAAGAACCACATAATCCAATTTCAAGTAAATTAACGAGAGTAACTGAGAAGCCAATAGCGATCGCATACACGCCAACAGAACCAAATCGAGTTTCACCACCAATGGGTTATTATCAACATATTCAACCACAAAATCTCTACAACTCGAACAAGTTTTCACTTCCAAATTACGCAGGTCCAGTCATTAGCGAGATAATTGATGATTATGATTATTATCATAAAACTCCAGCACATCTGAATGGCGGCGAAGAGCTTAATGACTATCACAGACCACATTTTGATTTTGAAGCTCCATTCCATGCAAGTGTGAGTCTAACACCAGAAGTTACAAATCCATACCAAGGATGGTCAATTGTCACAAAACCAACAGATTCACCCAACAAAATTGATCGATCAGATCACAATCTTGTTGACTCACATGAGGAAGTATCAACGAAAAAATTCGATCCAAATGAATTCCATCCAGTCCTCGAAAGCGGATTTCAGCCAATTTACTCATCAAATCGTGTCAGCACGGCACCTGAACTTGTTCGTAATGAGTCACACGAACGGCCATCAACATTAGCATTATCACAGCAAACATCATCAATTAAACCTCCATCAACGACTCAGTCAACGCTATTGATATCATCATCAAACGAAAATAAGAAGAGAGATGAAAGCGTCAGTACAAGTTCCACAAAATTGGCAGTTCCAACGACGTCAACGACTTCGAAACCAATTGAAATTAACAAAGCTCCACCATCAATGGAAATTGACAGTTTGGAAGCATTATTTGATTCATTAACACGCGATTATGACGATGATGAGTCTGTAAACAAAAGTGAGAACGAGAGCAGAAGTCTGTGAATATATAATTGAATGCTTTATGATGATGATGTTGATGATAAAGAAAGAAAAAGTTTTTTTCTCACTTTATTCACAGCATTTTCATTTTGAAAACTCTACTTCTTTTTTTGTAGACATAAACATATTTTTATTGTTATCGAAGAATTTTTCTAACGAGAGACGAAAAAAATTATTTATTTATTTATTCCTAATTTATTCATAGACGTTTAACATGTTTGTGTGGAGGTTCTGGTTGTGATTTGTTCTTGGGGTATCTTTAATATGGGAGATTAATTGATTTGAATCATGAGAGGAGTCTTGCTCAGGGTACTTGCCTCACTTCGGCTGCCAATCATAATAATCGTGTCCCAGCGATGATCTAGAAGCATTGTGATCCCGTTTGTTGGAGAATCTATTGTTTCATAATTATGGCTATCATTTATAAACGTACATCCCGTTTTGCAGCGGATAACATGCTGTAGCTCTGATCTACAATACGTACATGTTATATAGTCATATCTGTAGTCTTAATACAGAGATTCCAGTGGAATATTTTGACTGTTTAAGCTGTAGATATGGTAAAATAATATAATAGAATATAGTAAATTAAGGACATAGGCATGTAGGTCTAGATAAACTGGTAGTATGTATATGAATGATAGCCAAGGTCACGCAAATGATTTTAGATACCGAGTGGCAAAGGATCTGCATCTAAATGGTCAAAAATCAGATAATTTCACAAGTGTGGGTTCGAATCCTATAAAATCCGGCTTATTTTACTAAAAGTATGCACAAATAAATCTTTAAATCATTATCGACAGGTCATCAACATTCGGTACCGTCATCAGTTAAAGTTTAATGATTTTTTCAACAAGTCATTGACGTGTCTTCAAATCAGACAATAGAAAATCTATAAAACAATGAAATTCACAAGAAAAAATCACGATCAAAAACTTCACACTAACCACACAGACACACACACCTCTTTACTCACTCGAAAAAAAGAAACAAATAAGCAATTCACAACTAATAATTTTATCTACAATTGAGTATCTGATGAAAGTGCATAAATCAGCATGCAAAATTCTAATTAAATTGAAAAATTTCTTATCAAATATGTGTGCATGCATATTTTAAATTGTGTGAGAAATTTTTCTCCTTCATCTTTTCTGCCGTCTTTATTTCCAATATTTGCATTAGACACTCTCATCAGATACTTGATAAATAATAAGAATAAGAAAAAGAAATTAATTCCGCATAATATTAAAAATTAATAATTTATTTTTTTTAAAAATAATTAATTGCATTCTTAAATTGATTAAAGATTAATTGATGAGAAAGAGAATTTTCCTCACTTTCATCTAATTTGCATTTGTGCTGAATTTTCAGCTATTTTCCACTCATTTCACTTTCATTTACATTTCTTGTTTGTGAACTGGATGAGAAAAATTTTTAGTTTGAATATTTGAATTAAATCTTATGTAACTAAAGTTAGTTAATCGAAAAATGTAGAAAATTTTTGTAATTTCCACCTCCTTGCTTTTTATAAGCAAAACTTAAATATTATTTTTAATAAGAACTTTGAATTACAATAAGAAAAGTTGAAGGAATAATTTATGAGACAAAAATGAACAAGAAAAATTGGAAAAAATTAATAAAAAAATTCAAAAAATAAATTTAACAATTTTAATAAATTTAAGGAATTTTCAGTTCAAGCTGCACATCACATCAATAAACTATCTTTACGGCTGCCACACAAAAACAATCACCAATTTCGATTTCATTTCAATAATCACGATTTTGCAAGAAGAAGTGAATTCAATTCAAATGAGTCTTATGGATAAAGCATACACATGAGAGAGTAAGTAAGTGTGAATTTCATGAGTGATTGTTTGAGTCGAAAAAGAAATGGAAATAATAGAAGATTTGCTCTTGAAACTCTTTGTGCGTTGAGTGAACTCAATTTAAATTCGAGCGAAATTTTTTTTTATCATAATTTTTAATGTAAACAAGCACAAGCTTTCGGATCTCAGACTATTTATCATTTATTATTGTCTATTAATGCTTCTTCCATGCTCCTCACAACTTGACTTGACTTGAGATAATCAGAAAGAGTTTTAGGAATGAAAGTGATTCTGAATGGAATTGCAATTAATTTGTGAAGCACGCCGAGATTTAAAAATGAAAGTTTTTTCTCGTCGTCAACGCCTACAAGTTGGAATCAGGAATCAAAAGAAGTAACAACTTCATGCTGAGTGGATTGTGACTCATTACTTGAAAATTTTGCGCACACACAAAAAAGTTATAAACAGCTGGCAAAATATTGATGACAAAATGTGGGTCAGTAAGAGCTAATTGAGACTCTCAACTTGGATGATTTGTCCACGACAGGAAATTGCTTCAATTGACATTTCAATTTTCGATTTCTTCACTCAGAATGGAAAGTAAAATTTGCCAAAAAAAAATTGAATTTTTGACCTAAAAGGTCATTGAACTTATAATGGAAGTAGCTTTTTGCATTATTTTCGTGACATTTGTTGATTATTTCTTGAGAGTTGAGTGAAAGCAAGGCAGAACTCAAAAAACTGAAGCTTTAATGTAAATTGTTGGTTATGTTAACAAGTCTTAATTTTCATTGCTGCTGTTGCTTACTTCTGCATATGATTGTCGTCACACTCGAGCAAATTTCTTAACGGAACTGGAACTTGTAGAAGAAGAAATATGAAATGTTTATAGTCCACAACAACAGCCGTTTGAGGAGTAAGAATTAGGTCAGTGGTATGCTGCTGCTGCTGATGTTGATGATGTAATTGTTGAGAATTGAGCAGCAAGCACGAAGTGAGTTTCTTTTGGAGAAAGTAAATCTGTTGACATTTCCTCAAGTTCTGCGTAATTTTTGGTGACATTCGTGCATCAAATTGAGTTGTTCAGCTTCTTTAATCACAGCCGCAATCAAATTGTGCTCATGATTCATGTTTGAGGCTGCTTTAAGCTGAAATTCCTTGACAAAAATAAATTCCATGACTCAGCGCCAGTGGACATGAAATATTTTGCTCAGCGAAAGTTTCACGTAATTTTCTGTCTTTTATTTTTCATGTGAGACACAGAAAGTAATTATCAAGTGTTAAATTTGAGTCGTTTGAATGGAATGTAAAGGCACAAAGCTGTTTTGTGTGTGAGAAAAATTATTTCAATTATTATAACTTTTTTTCTGCTTTGGATTTCTTTTCGTGGTCGTCAAAAGACAGCAGAAAAATTACCTTAAATTTTATAGCATTAAGTCTCGCAAGGTCTTTTTTCCGGATTTTAATTTAAAATTAAAGTTTGAGATTCAAAAGTTTTACTTTCATTCCAAAATGGAAATATAAAAGAAAGTAAGAAGAAGTAAATTTAAGTTCTTTGAAATTTTGGATGAATATTTTGGAATTCTTTTGTCTTTTTTTCTTAAGCTTCATTGATTAAATTTATACACAGCTTCACGGAATTCCCTTCATCTTCAATTCTAAACGTTATAAGTTAGCAACAAAGTTTTACAGGTGCACAATTGTCAATAGTTAAAATATGCAGTAGCAAATTAATTAAAAATATTTTAATGACTTTATTACATACCAGATATAAATTATTAATTGACAGCTTACTTTTAAATATTCAGTGATTCAATCGATGATTCCTGTTCGGTAATTCCTGTTCAATAATTGAGCTCCTCATGTTTATGCAACCAAGATTTTTTAAATTTAAATTTCCAATGTCAGTTGAAGTTATTTTCATTCCAATTTTTTATTATGATGTATATAAGGCAAGTGTTCCAATTATGACAGGAACCAGCGAAGTAGCCAGAAATTTTGGAATATTAATGAATTTTTTTTACAGTTCAAAAACCCCATTGGCTGCAAACAACACCATGAACCGTTATTTTTTTAAATTCAAAATATTTTCGAAATATTTTCGAAATTTTTTCGAAATTGAATTTGAAAATACCATTAAAAAAATTCAACTTATTCATATTTATAGAATGTTTTGACACTTCAAAAACATGATTTAATGATTTCTTTTGGTTACAGCTAGCAACTTTGCAATTTTTACCCATATTTAATTAAATTAAGTAATTAATATTTTCGAAATTTTGTCTTCGAAGAATAAGAACCATTTTCGAATAATAAGAACTGTTTGCAGCCAATGGCAAAAACCGTAACAATTTTAAATAATTTTTTATTTTAGGACAAGTTTTTGCGAAAGAGGGCCCCTGAGTGCACCACTGACATGCGCTGGATGTATTCCAATGATGACATGAACTAATCCAGCAATGCTTTTAGTTCTAAAATATAAGACTGTGCCATTTGAAGTGTGTCTTGTTTTGACAATTGTCTATTGTTATCGATAGTTGGAAGATAATTCCTTAATATGTCAAACGCTGCGTTCAGGTTTTGCATCCTTTGCCTTTCTCTCGCATTTGCTGCTTGCCTTCTTTTCCTCTTGATTTCTGGTGGAATTTTCTTGACTTTTTTCAGTCTGGATGTTGGTAAATTTTCTACGTTTGAAACTTCGAGCAAGGAATTGGACTTGCTGAATGATATTTTGTCTTTAAATATTCCATTTGATTCTTTTAAGATTTTGCTTGCTTCCTTCATGTTTACAGAAAAATGGAAAAATTTCTATTTCTTTCAAAAAAAAATTCCTTTAAATTTGAATTTTTCAGTATAATCACTTAGTATGTTGGTAAGGAACTGATTATAAAAATATTTCTAACATCCATTCAGGTCTAGAATTTTAAAGTTATGAACTAAATTCTTCTGATATTTTTTAAATGATCGTAAAGTAACTCAAGAGTCCTTGATAATTGCTACATTATTTTAAACAATAAGGTCTACAGCATTTACCAGGGCATTTACAGTAAGTGTTTTTCTTTGCCTCGCTATTTTTATTTGTTTTCAATTTCACAATATTTATAAGAACAATAAGAAGGAATAATTTATGCATCATAAAAAAAGAACTCGGATGGAATTCATAATATTAAAGATTCCTGTGAATTCATTAAGTCTTAACATCACATTTACATTATTTGTTGTCTTAGACGTTATAATTAAAATAAATAAATTAAGTCTGTTGTGAACATCCGATATATTTTATGAATCACCCTAATCGAATGAAAGACACATTGAAAAAAATAAAGTTTAATTTGAGGATTTCCCATACGAGCATTTGGTTGAAGACTTTGATACTAGGCAGCAGTGGCTTAGCCATGGGTTGGTCCTTAGGTGCCCGGGCACCCCCTCGAGATCAAAATTTAATTTAATTTTTAAAAAATTTATATCTTATATTACAGTAATTTTTTTAAAAAAAACCTAGAATTGGTCACCCCCTTCAAAAATCCTGGCTACGCCCCTGCTAGGCAGTATTTAAAATTTTATGTTACACATTGGAGCAATATATTTTGTTACTAGGAAGAGAATGAGACAAAATGATGTAACCTATCTGATATCTCCTAACTGGGGCCGGTTTCTAGGGCTGCCCAAGAAGGTAGAGTAGGTCCCCCTAAGGTAGCTCTAGAAACCGACTTCTGGACTTTTCGACCACTATCTGGCCACTAACGTCTTTCGTTTCTCTGTTGTATAAAAATAGTTAGTAAGCATTGATAAAATATACCATTGCCCAATATTTTCAAGTGGACATCAGGCAAAGTACACAACAAATGATAAATTAATGTCGAAAAGTATTTCTACATAACACAAAAATTCTTGTTGCAGTTCCGTTGACTGAACATTCCGTTTGCTATAAAACCAAACAGAAATATATCAAAAGGTATCAGTTCTTGGCTATCAGTTTCATCTAACTTAAAAATATGAAGTTGTTCATTGTTCTAACATGCGTTTTATCAATCACTGCCGCTCAACAAGAAAAGAAACCTAAGGAGGACAAAAAGTCCAGGAACCCAGTCTGCGAAAAGGAATTTTCGGCCTATGCATGTTGTCCAGGCATCCCCAGCTTACAGCAATACTATGTCCAATGTGCAGCCAAATGCAATACAGACTCAACAACTTCATCGAAACGTGGAAGAGGCGGCAAACAAGAAAAAGCCAACAAGCAACAAAAAGATTCTGGAAAGGAACAAAAAGATTCTAGAAGTAAACCAAATTTCAAATGTATCATGCCATGTATCTTAGAATCAGCCAATGTTTTGGGACCAGATGGAAACATCACAGTATCTGCTCTTAATGACGCTTTGATTAGCACATCTAGCGCCGTCTGGGCTGATATTGTCCCAAATGTTACAGCTGCTTGCTTTGCTAAGGGTAAGGAACTTTGATTTTTATATGGGATGAAATTAGTAATATTTTTTATCAATATCAACAGCTACTGCAGCAGCTGACAAGCCATCTGAAAAAAAGTCTGGCAAGTTAAAGGATGGAACTTACTTTAATGGAAGGATCATGAAATGCATCTACAGGAACTTGTATCTCTCTTGTCCATCAAGTGTTCTTGTTGACAGCACCGACTGTTCAGATTTGACCGCTAAAATCAGCCAATGTTATGGACATGAAGGTGAAAAGGGAGGTGAACAGGAAGACAGGAAGAACGGAAAAGGAAAACTAGCACAAGCACCAACACCAGCTTAAGTTATTGTTAAATAATTTGAATTTAATTCCAATGGCGACTAATGATGAGCAAATAATTGCGAGTTTATGCTTATTTCATAATCTTTTTTCTTTTAACTTATCCAAAAAAAATAAAGTTTATATTAATTAAATTTGCATCCAAATTTTGAATTCTCATTTATCTTGAATTTCAGCAATTGATCATTCAAAAATGGCATCTATCGGTGCGTTCTATGAAAAATGAGCCGGTTTGAAAGGGTGTCTTGAAATCTTAATAACTTTTTACTAGAATAAGCTATCAATGTAAACTAAAAACCATTTGGAGAATAATACGAGTAGATAATTTTGGAAAAGTTTTACTTCTCCAGGCTTACTGGAAGTTGCTTTTATAAGCCGCGGAATAAATTGAAAAAATTCAAATTTTTGCATCAAATTTTGAGTTTAAGTTTTTGAAACATTCTTCCATGGCACTAATTAAACTAAAGTACTTTTGCAATATGGAATTTCGTCTAGTTTATTAATACATAAACAGATTTTTAATTCATTACGAAATGTAAACAAAATTAAGCTTTTTGTTAACTCATCAAAAATTTCAAGATTTTTGAAAAGTTGTAATATCTTTTCAATGAAACAAGTAAATAGAAAACTATTTACGCTATCTTAGTAAGTTGTTCTTAAGCTACAAAACACGCACTATAAAGATTGGATTAGTTAAAGTAAAATTTTACCGGGTGTTGGACATTTGGCAGAAAGTAATTCCTAGGAATTCCTATTACTTTACGTAGGAATTTCTAGGAAAACGTAGGAAATGTTCCTAGGAAATCCTAGGAACTTCTATGATTTCCTAGGAATTTGTAGGAATTATTTTCAAAAATTCGTAAATAAAAAAGGTTTTTTTGGCGACAATTCCTAGTAATTTACTTAACAAAACTAAGGAATTCCTAGGAAATACTAGTAATTCCTAGGAAATACTAGTAATTCCTAGGAAATACTAGGAACTCCTAGGAAATACTAGTAATTCCTAGGAAATACTAGGAGGTCCTAGGAATTATTTCCACAAAAATTGGTAAATAACAAAGTTTTCTTATAGACAATTCCTAGTAATTTACTAGGAATTCCTAGGAAATACTAGGTGGTCCTAGGAAATACTAGTAATTCCTAGGAAATACTAGGAGGTCCTAGGAATTATTTTCACAAAAATTGGTAAATAACAAAGTTTTCTTATAGACAATTCCTAGTAATTTACTAGGAATTCCTAGGAAATACTAGGTGGTCCTAGGAAATACTAGTAATTCCTAGGAATTCCTAGGAGTTCCTAGTATTTCCTAGGAATTCCTAGTAAATTACTAGGAATTGTCTATAAGAAAACTTTGTTATTTACCAATTTTTGTGAAAATAATTCCTAGGACCTCCTAGTATTTCCTAGGACCACCTAGTATTTCCTAGGAATTACTAAACAGTGAAATTTTTAAAAAAATTCAATGTAATATTTATGATAAAAACTGATAAATTTAAAAAAAAATATAAATATTTTTACTATAATTTTTCCTTTTACAAAAAGTTCGGAAAAACTTCTAAGCAAAAATTCTGTAAAATTTAAATGGTATTTCGAGTATTTCCAACAACATCTTTGCATTTCCTAGGAAAATAGAGATGTCAGATACAAATAACAAATATTTGGGTATTTGGGTTTTTAGCACTATTTGGGGTCATACAAATACTTGGGTTTACACCCAAATAATTTGGGTAAAAAAATGAGATTTAAAAACTATATTTTGTTGAATTTTGTACACTTTCATATCAAATCTTAAATAAATTTAATTTAATTTTCAATAAATTTAAAGAAAAAAAGCTCATTAATAAAGTTTTGAACACATTTTGAGTAGGGATGTCAAACCCAAATAGTGTCTACAGACCCAAATAGTAGAAAATTTTCTTACTAAAACCAACTTAAAATTAATTCTAATGATACAGAAATATTTCTTAATATCAAATGGGTCTAATAAACATTAACTTTTATTTTTCAATTTGTTTTGGACTGAATTAGAACAATTAGTTGACAACTATTTGTTTTAATTAACCAAAAAAGTTAATCTAAAAATCAAAGTTAATATTTATTAGAAGAATTTGAAAGTAAGGAATAATTTTGTATTATTTACATTAGTTTTAGTATGAAAATTTTGTACTATTTGGGTTTGACATCTCTAATTTTGAGGTATTCAGCTTAGAATTGTTTTAAGATATTATTATTATTTTTTTGAGCATTCTGTTTTCTAAATTTGATTTAGTTATCAAAATATTTAATTTAGCCTGCAATTTTATTAGTATTTTTACTGACTTTTGCATGATTCTTGTGGAAAAATATAAATTTTTTTCATGCAGTGTCCAAAAATTTATCTATAAATTGTTAAGTATTTTAATTTCTGAATCATTTATTTAAATTCTGACGCACTTTATTAGTGAAATAAGGGTTTTAGACAAAACCTCATTATTGGTATAAAGAACAATTTTTTTTAGTTTTTTCCATACACTTATAAAAAATTTTTATAAAACCTTTAAAAAGTTTTTAGAAGTTACTTTAAAAAATATTTTTAAAATTTAAAAAAAAGTTTTTAAGAGCCCATTTTAAAATATGGTTTTAAATCTCTTCATACAAATTTAAAAAAGTTTTTTAAATCTTTTCTATGAGTGTACAAAAAACTATTTGGTATTTGTACAAATAATAGAAACCCAAATATTTGACATATCTACTAGGAATCCTGACATTTCCTAGTATTTCCTAGGAACTCCTAGAGTCTTACGTAAAATCCTAGTTAAAATTCCTAGGAATTACGTAAATTCCTAGGAATTCCTAGGAATTACTTTCTGCCAGATGACCATGAAGCAATTTTACCAATTTTTTCTTAAAAATTTTACTTTAACTAATCCAATCTTTATAGTGCGTGTTTTGTAGCTTAAGAACAACTTACTAAGATAGCGTAAATAGTTTTCTATTTACTTGTTTCATTGAAAAGATATTACAACTTTTCAAAAATCTTGAAATTTTTGATGAGTTAACAAAAAGCTTTATTTTGTTTACATTTCGTAATGAATTAAAAATCTGTTTATGTATTAATAAACTAGACGAAATTCCATATTGCAAAAGTACTTTAGTTTAATTAGTGCCATGGAAGAATGTTTCAAAAACTTAAACTCAAAATTTGATGCAAAAATTTGAATTTTTTTAATAAGCCGCGGACTTATAAAAGCAACTTTCAGTAAGCCTGGAAAAGTAAAACTTTTCCAAAATTATCTACTCGTATTATTCTCCAAATGGTTTTTAGTTTACATTGATAGCTTATTCTAGTAAAAAGTTATTAAGATTTCAAGACACCCTTTCAAACCGGCTCATTTTTCATTTTTCATCAAATTCTTCTGGTATTTTTTAAATGATCGTAAAGTAACTCAAGAGTCCTTGATAATTGCTACATTATTTTAAACAATAAGGTCTACAGCATTTACCAGGGCATTTACAGTAAGTGTTTTTCTTTGTCTCGCTATTTTTATTTGTTTTCAATTTCACAATATTTATGAGAACAATAAGAAGGAATAATTCATGCATCATAAAGAAATAACTCGGATGGTATTCATAATATTGAGGATTAATGTGAATTCATTAAGTCTTCAAAGCGTCACATTTAAGTTATTTGTTGTCTTAGACGTTATAATTACAACAAATGAATAAATTAAGTCTCGTTGTGAACATCTAATATATTTTATGAATCACCTTAATGGGAAGACACATTGAAAAAAAAAGTTTAATTGGAGGATTTTCCATACGAGCATGTGGTTGAAGACTTTGATATTAGACAGAAGGGGTGTAGCCAGGTTATCAAAATTCAATACAATTATTTAAAATATTTTTTAAATATTTTTAAATTGAAAAATTATTTTTTATAACAAATGTTGAAGACTGTTCGTAAAAAATCAATCTTAATGCCTAAAAAAGTATAAAAATTTAATACAAAGGTTACGTTATAGTGAAACCAAAAATTGGATACCCCCTTCAAAAATCTAATTCTACACATTGGAGCGACAATTTTCATTACTAGGAAGAGGATGAGTCAAAATTGTAGATTTTTGATATGACATAATATCTCCCATCTAGACCTTTTGGTCACTTTCAGGCCACTGATGTATTTCGTTACTCTGATGTATAGAGAAAGTTAGGAAGCATTGATGAAATATATCATTGAGTCATATTTTCACGTGGACATCAGCCAAAGTACACAATAAATTATAAATTAATGTCAAAAAAAATTTAACACAACATAAAATTTCTTGTTGTAGTTCCATTGACTGAACATTCCGTTTACTATAAAACCAAAAATAATTATGTCAAAAAATATCAGTTCTCGGCTATCGGTTTCATCTGACTTAAAAATATGAAGTTGTTCATTGTTCTAGCATGCGTTTTGGCAATCGCTGCCGCTCAACAAAGCAAAAAAGTTAAGGAAAAGAAAAAGTCAAAGAACCAAATCTGCGAGAAGCAATTGTCAGTCAATGTAACAACATGTTGTCCAGGCATCCCCAGCTTACAACAATTCTTTGATCAATGTGCTGTCCAATGTAATACAGACACAACAACTCCACCAAAACGTGGAAAGGGTAGCAAACAAGAAAAAGACAAAAAGGAACAAAATTTCAAATGCATCATGCCATGTGTCTTGCAAGCTGCCAATGTTTTAGGACCAGATGGAAACATCACACTTGATGATCTTAATGCTGCTTTAGTGAATGGAGTTTCAGCTGATTGGGCTCAAATTGTTCCAAGTGTTACAGCAGAATGCTTTGCTAATGGTAAGGAACTTTGCTTGTTATGTGGTATGAAATTAGTAATAACTCTTATGATTATCAACAGCTACTGCAGCAGCAAAAAAGCCATCTAAAGAAAAGGCTGGCAAGCCAAAGAACGGAACCTGCTTTAATCAAAAGTTCATGAAATGCGTCTTCAAGAACTTGTATCTCTCATGTCCACCAACTATTCTCGTTGACAGCACCGACTGTTCAGATTTGACCGCTAAAATCAGCCAATGTCCATGTGAACATGGTAAAGAAGGTGAAAAAGAAGGAAAGAAAGAACAAGAAGGTACCAAAGGAGGCAAAGGTGGAAAAAATGAGAAACAAGAAAGCAAAAAGGATGGAAAAGGCAAAGTGAAGACTACACAAGCACCAATAGCAGCTTAAGTTGTTGTTAAAAAATTTGAATTGAATTCCAATAACGACTTTATCTTAAATGCTTATTCAAAAATTTAAATAAATTAAATTTGTACAAAAATTTTCAAATTTTCATTTATCTTGAATTTCAGTAATTAGTCATTCAGAAATAACATCTACAAAAATCTATTGCGTGGAACCAAAGAATAATCTTTGTAAGGTGATTTTTTATTCTTTTGTAAAAGAGACGAAAGATCCAACGAAACGAAAAATGAACAAACATTTTCATTGAGGTTTGTTTTAATTTTCTTTTTTGTCTACTATTTAAAATCTTTGGATATTCCAAGACTCAAAGGAAAATTTTAAAATCTATAAAAATTCCAGAGAGTATTGGAAATTACGGGATATTCCCAGAAAAAATAAGCTGTTGCCAACTCTAGCTTTAGGTCTTAGGAAATCAAATGTAATATAGCATCTAGAAGTGAGCGGTTTAAAGTTCTTGCTTCTTACGGGTTAAGCTACTGCTCTCAGACCTACAGTTTGTAGTATAATTCGATCCATATTTTTTTTTGAAAACATTGCTGTCTGTAATCTTTATAGAAATGCTGTACACTTCATTTCGAGTACATTTGAGTTAAAAAAATCGACAGTTTTGAGAAATTTTACTCATTAAATCTAGATTAAGTCTAGGTACCGAAGTACTAAGGGTCATTCTAAAATTACGTAACCTTTTAACACAAATTTTCCAAAAAAAAAATTCTTTTGTTTGGACTGTCACAAATTTCCTGACCCCCTCCCCTAAAAGCGTAAGCCATTATACCATTTCAACTCTAGCTTGCAGTTTATTAGTACTACTACAATATGAAAAAAATGAATCCATGCCAAGATCTACAAAATAAAGGTCTGAAGTCAGAAATATAATCAACAATATTGGTCATTAAAAAGTATCAAAAAAAATTGCACGTAGACCGATCGATTTTGACCTTCAACTTTTTCAAAGTCATCAAAAACTCAAAATTGTCCAATGATAAAGTAAAGTCAAAAAATAATGAAATTTTTGTACAGGATAACTCATGTATCTGTTCCATTGACTAATCACATCTATTGCATATAAATTCGAATGGGGATTCCATGAAAATTATCAGTCTGCTGTCTGCTTCTTTCATCTAAACAAAGGAAAGTAAAATCAAAAATGAAGTTGTTCATAGTTTTGGCATGCATTTTAGCACTTACTCTCGCTGACCAAGGTAAAAAAGCTAAGGATGGAAAGAAAGGAAAAAATTCAATCTGTTCAAAGAAGTTGTCAGTTAAACCTGAAGACTGCTGTCCAAACATGCCAAGTTTCAAGCAATATTTTGCTGACTGTGCTGCTCAATGCAAACTTAGCTCACCAACTGCTAATGCCTCAGCACCAGCAATAGGAAAACAAGAAAAAGGTGAGAAGAAAGGCAAGGATAAACAAATGTTCAAATGCGTCATGCCATGCGTCTTGAAGGCTGCAAATGTTTTGGGAGCTGACGGAAATATTACAGCTGCTGCTCTTAATGCTGCTTTATTGAAAGGAGTTTCTGCTGATTGGACTCAAATTGTTCCAAATGTCACAGCAGTCTGCATTGCTAATGGTATGTAAATTATTCATTTTAGTGATTTTTAAGGTTATGTTCATATCAATTTCAGCTACTGCTATGATTAACGCACCCAAAAAGGTTGACAAATCATCTGAAGAAAAGGACTCCAACAAAACAAGCCACGGTCCTTGCTTCAATGGAATGGTCTCAGAATGCGTATTTAAGAACTTGTATCTCTCATGTCCATCAAAAATCCTCTCCACAAACAGCACTTGCACAGATTTGACTAAAAAAATGACTCAATGTCCATGTGAACATGGTGGAAAGGGCAAGCATGGTGGAAGTGCTGAAGATAGTGATGAAAAAGGAGCTAAGGTCAACAAGAAAGGACAGAAGAATAGTAAGAAGGAACAAGAAGGTGGTAAGAACGGAAAACAAGGAGATAAGAAGGACAACAAAGGAAAGCCAACACAAGCTCCAACCACAAAAGCACCAGCAACTGCTCAAGCTTTGGGAAAATAAATTTGATGACGAATTTTGATGAAATCAATATTGTGCCTATAGGCTTGCTACTATTATTGACGAAATAAAAAGAAAATATTTCTATAATTGGAACTAAACTTTTTTTAATTTTAAGCTTTTAGTGAGGAGCGTAGGCAGAAAGGAACTTAGAAATAACCCCTTAATGACCCCCTAAGAGTATACCTCATGTTCTAGTATCACTCCTTGGTTCTGCAAAGACGTTCTTTCCCGTTCTTTCCATCATAAAAATGCACTAAAAATAGCTATTGACCTGTCCACTGAAAAATTTCAATAACATGATGTCACTGTGATGTAAAGATAATATTTTGAAATCGATTCTTGATTTCATAACAAACATCTAACTTAATTAATCGATAATTATAACATCAGAATGAATATAATCTCAGCATCTGCGTCAACATTCTCTCATTCTCCAATCTCAATTCTCGTAGATTAGTTCTGTATATTTATTTTTTTGTCTCAGTGCAATTTTATACATTCGCGAAATCACACAGAAAATGGATTTTCTCAAGATTTCTTTGCTAGTTTTACTTAACTTAGTTTTAGTGAATTCTATTCCAATTAGTGATGATAAGGAAGTTCTTGAATATTTGCAAAAATTTGGATATTTAACGGAGGATGAAAAAACATCATTGATTGACATTGGTAATGAGCATAAAGGCCTACAAGATGATAACCGGTTAAAGAGAGCATTAACAAATTTACAAGTAAGTAGCAATAAAAGTTCAAGGCTGAATTATTGGGATATAGATCCGATTAGCACACGTTGAAATATTAAATACAAGGCAGTCACTTGATTCGAAGCAAGTGTGTAGAATTGAACATTACACATTGGGAGACAAAACGCATTTTTTATGGAATTATTTAAAAATGACGTTCATAAAAATTAAGGGTTTTGGACCATCTTCCCTGTCACGCAAAAAAAAGCCTTTAAGTGAAACAGACCCCTTTTAAATGCTGGTCGTTATATTCAAAAGACCCATTTTGGGCATAGCAATTAATTTGCATGTTCAATTCTATAACAATTGTTATTGGAACTCAAGCAGTAATTAAAGCATTAAATTACAACATTAACCAGCAACTTGAGATTAATTTAATTCTCAACTTAAAACAAAAAATTTAGATTTAAACATTTTGGTGATGAAATTGAATTTAAACAAAAAATTGAGAAAAATCCGGGGAATACCTTGAAATAACAGGAATAACGCATTCATAATATGAATTCCATATAGTCTAGTCATAACTTAAGAGAGAATTTTTTTATTTTAATCTCATTTTTATTTGTCTCTTGATTTTGAAACGAATCTTCTCTTCTGTCTCAAAAATATCAGGTTTATATGAATATTAATATTATTATTTTGTTCGCGATTTAGAGGTAAGGGGATTCAATAATTCTGAATTTATTAGTACAATAACTAGTATTTCTAAGTACCTATTTTCTTATTTATTTATTTTATTTTTCCTTCTTTCTAAATCGTACAAAAACATTATATTCAGTAACAAAGCCACTGGACAAGTTAATATTCAAAGGGTCAATGTTTATCAGACCCCCTCCCCCTAAAACAGTAGACCTGATTTATGAACGACCCCAAATTAAATACACAAAATAAAGAATAACTAATTTTAAAGATTTTCAGTGGTATGGTCCTGCCACTGAGCTATTGGGGGTTATTTAAAATTAACAAAAAGGACCAAACATATAGTATATGTAAGAACGAGAAAAAACATTGACCCATTTAATAAAAATTTCTGGTTACGACCCTGGGAAAGCTTGATGTTGACTAGAAATTTCAATCACGGTCCCAAAATTATGGTATTGAAACCCCTAATGTTGACCCTCGTCGGGGGGTTTTTTTTTAATTTAATTAATTATTAACTTTTTTATTAGGAAAATGGAAACATTCCGATAACTGGAAAGTACGATGACAATACAGCAGCTTTAATGACAATACCACGATGTGGTATGTCTGATGAAAGTCTTATTAATAACCGCCATAAAAGATATACATTAATGTCTACAAAATGCCCATCTACAAGTATTACATACAGGTAAGTTTAAGTCCGTACTTCCATACTATTTTATTAACTCTTTCATTCCTTCAGATTTGACCACATGGATAAGGAACGATTTGTTAAGGAAGAAGACAACATTCGTCGAATAATTCGTGAAGCATTCAACGTTTGGGAGAAGGACACAGTAATGAAATTTACAGAATCAAAAGAAGGAAATGTAGACATTATAATATCATTCCAACATCCAGAGCACATAAAAACTCATTCACATCGTCTTGACCATCAAATATTGGGTCATGCATTTCAACCGGGAAAAGATTTAGGTGGTGATATCCATTTGAATGAATTGATTAACTGGGATTTCACTGTCAGCTACGGTAGAATGCCTGAAGATGGAAAAATCAGTTTCTATGCAGTTCTTCTGCATTTGATTGGACATAGCTTAGGTATTTTATCATCATAGTTCATCGTCATAATTAAATGACCACTTATTAATATTTTTTTAATGTTTCCTTTTAGGCCTGGATCACACTCGTGACGAAAAGGCAGTTATGTATGGATTTTATCCAAAGAGAACTTCAACATTATCCGAAGACGATATCAGAGGAATGCACTTTATGTATGGAATCCCACCGAATAGAAAGTATGCACCACCTGCAAAGCAGCAAGATAGTGAAGAAGATCGTCCTATTTGGGGACAAAGTGTATTGTTACCAGACAAATGTCACACATCTTATGATGTCATTGCAATGATTGATGGCGAGGTTGTAGCTTTTAAAGGGAAATATATGTTTGGTCCGAACATGGATGTAGCCGAAATTAGGTCTCGTTGGAAGGGATTGTCACCAAAAGTGACTCATATTGATGCTGTTTATCAAACCACAGATGGAAAGATTTTATTCTTTGATGGACAAGCTGTTTACTCCTTTGTGGGAACTGAACGAGAGAATCTATATAAATTGAGTGATTTCGGTATTAACCCAAGGGAACAGAAGATAGATGTGATATTCAGAAGTCCCAACATTCAGCGAACTTACATCTTTATCGACCAATATTATTATAGATTTGATGAACATAAATTAATGATTACTGGAAACCGTCACTCAATAAAAAAATTATTTACGGATGTTTATGACATGGACACAGCATTTACATACAAAGATAACAACACTTACTTCTTCAAAGATGAATTTTATTATGGATTTATCAACAATACGTTGACGCTTCAAAGGATGAGACAAAAATCGTCAGCAAAATTCTTTATGAATTGCGATGTCGAAGATCCGGGGAATGAAGCAAGTACTGTTGGTCCTGAAACTGAATTAGCTGATGATTATATAGATGTAGGTTACATAGATTTTGACAATCACGACAGATTTTTTTTTACTTCCAGTTTTAAAGAATTTCCTTTTATACTTTTAGTAATAATAGCGTGCATACTTATTTCCCTGACTATTTTTTATTGGAAAGCTAAGAGATGTTAGAATTAGCTATAAATAACTACTAACTTACAGTGGAATTTGATCCGCTTTACAAATTTTTTAAGTCTGTTCCATTATGCTCTCTAGTATTAATGTTCTAATTATTAAATAAAATTATATAAGCAGTTGGAAAAAAATATTTAAAATGTTATTTTAATACTCTTAGGTGCTTACTACGTGACTAACTTGATGTTGCCTATTTCCTCTTGTTAAACATCAACCTAGACCTTAACAATGACAATTCAATGTCGAAAAATATTTTAATTCTTGGACAAAAAATGAATACAAGAAAATTCTTGTTGCCGTTCTACTGACTGACCATAATTTTCCCTATAAAACCCAACTAGAATCAATTCAATTCATTAGTCGTTGCTTGAAAGTTTTACGTACACAAAGGAATATAAAAATGAAGTTGTTTATTGTATTGGCTTGTTTTGTGGCTGTTGCTGTCGCTGATCATGGCAAAAACGCTAAACAGTCAAAGAATCCAATATGTTCAAAGGAATTGTCAGTAAAGCCAACAGATTGCTGCCCAGATATGCCCTCCTTCAAGCAATATTTTGAAAAATGTGCAATTCAATGTAATCAAACGTCCACAGCCGATCCCACAGCAACTGCTGCACCAGAAAAACATGGTAAAGGTAAAAAAGGAAATAAGCAATTCTTCAAATGCGTCATGCCATGTGTCATCCAAAGTGCTGGAATTTTGGGAGCTGATGGAAATATCTCAAGTGATCTTCTTACACAGCAATTATTGAATGGTGCTTCATCTGACTGGGCTCAAATCGTTCCAACCGTTGTGTCATCATGCTTTGCTAACGGTAAGTGACATGTGTTAAATTATTAAAAATACTCATTGTAATTATTTTGCCATAGCTACCGCAAAGGCACAGAGCAAGAGCAAAGCCATCAAGGAGAAACTTCAATCTATGAGCGGAAAACAGAACAAGAAATGCGACAAATTGAATGGAATGATCATGAAGTGTGTCTTTAAAAACGTATATCTATCATGTCCATCACCAGTTGATAGCGCTGATTGTAAGGATTTAACTACCAAGATGTCTCAATGCCCATGCGAACGTGAAGGTCGTGCTGGAAAGAAGGAAAAGAAAGAGAAGAAGGAAAAGAAGGAAGGCAAAGGTAAAGGCAAGGCAACAGAAGCACCAGTCGTTGAAGCTGAAATGTAATTATGAACAACAACTGATGAACGTTGGAACTGTTATGACGTTAAGGCTTAAACCTTTTGGTTATAAAATTTTTCATTGACAGTTTAAATAAATTTTAATCGCAGCAAAAAATTGACTTTTTCTTTGGGGTCGTCCACAAATGATGCTCATCTTTTTTAACTTCCAGATATTATTTATTCACTTCAGTTCTCAAGCATACTTCGAGTTTATTAAGTCTTATAGTCGTTTACACAATTTTTTATGTTTACTTTTCATGCTACTTAAATAATGACGTAAGTCAATTGTCTTTACGCATCTCATTAAAGCTTCTTAATTATTTTCGTCGACAACTTTACGGTTTATCTTGTCCGCTGCGTGCACGAATTGTCAAGAGCCAATGGAACAAACATGGACATAAAAAGTTAAGCCAATAAGCACCTCTTACATAAAGTTGGGATATGATTACATCCTTTTTGTCATCTAATACTGCTCTTAATACATCATTTGCTAAATCTTCAGCTCTGATTCCATCACTATTGTCTGGATCTCTTTTCTCTGGAATTTTTCCAGTTGATGTGATTCCGTTTCTAAGAATTGGAGTTGCCACATATCCAGGACTGACTATTGTCACTTTTATATTGTCATCGTAAACTTCAGCACGAAGAGAATCACAGAAAGCTTGAAGGGCAAATTTAGATGCTGCATAAGGTGCTGCAAAGGGAATAGCAATTTTTCCCATAACACTAGAGATGCAGACAATTCTTCCCTTTTTCCTTTTAATCATTGACGGAAGGACAGCCTTTGTAAGTTCAACAGTTCCAAAATAATTTGTCATCATGACTTTCATGTCATCTTCATGCTTTGTATTAACAACTTCTCCATAATACACAATTCCTCCATTATTGACTAGAATATCGATATGTCCATGAATATTTAAAGCCTGTTTAGCCTTTTCTTTTAATGACTTGACATCCGTTAGGTCCAAAGTAATCACAACTGGCGGATGAGTAACTTTTGTAGAATGAATTTCGAGTAAATCCTTTCTGACACGTTCAAGTTCATCTTTCCTGCGTGCTGTTAGAATTAATCGACAGCCAGCTACGTAGAAGGTATGAGCTAAGGCTTCTCCAATTCCTGATGATGCACCTGAAATAAGGATGAAGAAATTAATTAGTTGAAGGTCGGTTTTAATTGATGTCTAATAAAAAATATAATAGTAGACATTTCGAATGATCCCAGGCACCGTCAATACAATTCCACATTTTTCTGAACAGAACAACGTGGCGCTGTTCTGACAATGCCCTAACACTTGAGTAAAGATCTCCTTCCTCTCTATAGTATTATTTGGAACTTAATTAATGTCAAAACATAATTCAGCACCTGGTGCGATAATACAAATTTTCTTTATTTACATAGCTTTGTAAATAAAATTTCATAATAAACTATGAAGTTCACAAAAACAAAAACATTTAGTACAACGACTCGCGTGTGCTGTATGAAAAATTATCACATTTTTATTATCACATAGTCCAGAGATTTTTGATGACTCATTTTAATCACAAAAGGCTTAATTCCTCACCTGTTATCAGAACTACCTTATTTGGCAAGCAATTCTTCAAATTTCTTTGCCTTTTTATGAATCTAAATGCTGCATAACAGAGCACTAATATCACAATCATTTGTAATAAAAATGTCATGATTGAATGTTGACTTTGACCCTTAAAAATATAATTTTTTTTTGGAATAGAAAACAACAGATTACTTTGAAATGCACTTTCGTACTGTGTAGGTTTTGTAAAAAAATTTATTAGCTGCTATCAGCATTACACAAACATTGATAAGCTCTCACATACAATCAAGACATTTGTGTATTTTATCAGTAATAGAAATGTGTGAATTGATAAGTGATATTTGTGGTTGTAGCCGATTGCTTAGACGAACACACTTAAGTTAATGCGTGATTGAATTTTTTTACTTTTTAGTAAGGAACGGAGAGAGCTGCTGAACCGAATTAAAGGGGGAAGTTGGAGGATTCACTTCTGTAGGTAAAAAATGGGATTCGAACGCATGATCTATCCAAAATTAGTAACTTCTCCCTTTAATGCTTCAACTATGGATTCTCAGAGTCTATCGGAAGTCTTAAACCTTAATCGATATTGTTCCGCTTCCACATCATCAAAATCCACTAACTTCTGTCTTGTCATCTCTAAAAAAAATAATGACATCAAAAATATACGTAAAACTTATCAAGTACGCTTAACCCTCTTGTCCCTTAAGTAGATCGCTGAAGTATCGAAGCGTTTAACATAATTCGAATATTCCTAGAGCTAGCCAGTCAGTCTGCACAGAAACTTTGAGTTGATACTATCAAAATGATCATCACGGAAGTTTTAATATTTTTCGCTGTATTTCTTGTGGGCAAATATTTTTGGGATCATCGAAGATTTTTTTATTTGGCACACAAAATTCCATTGAGTAGCTTCGATTATTCAATTAAGGGATTATATCGAGCAATGAATGCTGACAATAGAACAATTTTTATCATGCTTAGAGAATCATTTGCTAACAATAAAGTTTGCACCAAGTCATGGTTTGGAACTTTCTTATTTGTTGGAGTTGTGAAGCCAGAAGATGTGAAACTAGTACTGAATTCAAAAGATTGTCTCGATAAACCAAGGTTCTTAAAATTCCCGAACATTCCTAAAGGTTCATTATTTGGAGATGTGGAATATTGGCATTCACATCGTAAGATCCTCAATCCATATTTTGGTGCCAGAAGTCTGATAAATGTCATTCTGGTTTTTAATGAAAAGGTTAAAGTTCTGATGTCAAATTTGAGGAAAATTGAAGGAAAAGGCGAATTTAATGTTTTATATTCAATGACTGCCTTAACATTGGAGACAGTAATAAAGGTTATGGAGTATGATGTGGACATTCAGAATCAGAAATGTGAAGTTCGAGATGTTTTCATTGAAAATTTGGAAAAGTGAGTAGTCAAGTGACAAAAAACTGTTGAATTACAACCTTGTTGCCATCATGCATAGCTTGGTGTAATATCTGTATGTTTAATTTTCCAGATTCCTCAAAATTGTTACAGTCCGAGCATTCAAATTTTGGCTCCATCCTGACATTATTTTCAAATCTACAAAACTCTACCAAAAGCAGCTTGAAACTGCATCCAAAACTGCTATGGGCTTTGCCCAGGACATCATTCTGAATGCTCAAAATAAATTAAAAGAAGATGACGAAGCCAAATCAAAGACATTCATAAGAGCTTTAGTCAATCCTAAAAATAATTTGTCAAGTGATGAAATTCAAGATGAAGTAAATACTGTTGTATTGGCTGCTCAAGATACTTCAGCAATTGCTTCATCATCGACACTTCTGCTACTTGCTATGCATAAGGATGTCCAACAAAAAGTGGTCGATGAACTTCATAGAACATTTGGAAACACACTCGATGCTCCATATTTAGACTATGAGAAGATCAATGAGCTAGAATACCTTGAATTGGTCATCAATGAAGCTATGAGGTTACTTCCAGTTGTTCCATATGTTTTTCGTGAGAATTCAGCAGAAATCGAAATCAGTGAAGGATATATTTTACCAACAGGAACTTACATTGTGATTCCAATCTTTGAGCTTCATCGATCAAAGTCTATTTGGGGCGATGATGCTGACGACTTCCGGCCAGAAAGATTTGAAAAAGAGAACTTCCAAAAAATTCCATCTTATGGATACATTCCATTCGCAAAAGGTCCACGAATGTGTGTTGGATGGCGCTACGCGATGCTGTTGATGAAAATCCAGCTAGCAAATATTTTATTGCGTTATGAAGTCGATACGAGCTTGAAATTATCAGAACTAGAATTCCAGTTTAACATCACTATGAACGTTTGCCAGGGATACAAAATAACTCTTAAAGAAAGAGCAATCAAATAAATATAATAATGCAATGTAAATATAAAATCAGTGCTAATAAACAAATCTCGAAGATATAATTGGATGTTATTTTCAAAGTGAATGGTTCATGCGTGAATTGATTAATAATATAGTTGTTATTGAATAAGGAGATAAAATTAGAATTTGCATAGTAAATCTATTACACCAATTATACATATATAAAAGTGAAACAAGGTTCTACCAACAGTGGGATTCGAACCCACACCTTCAAAAGAAGAATCTTCGATTTTCGGTCGTGTACTTTAACCATTCAGTCACATTGGTTACTTGAATCACTATGGATATTATTTATATATATATATATATTTATATAAAATGCTAAAAAAGCTAAAATGGGATTTAAAAGATGCCCTGAAAGATGCACAATATTTTTCAGTTTTAGACTTGAAGGATGGTGTCAAATTATATATAGTTAAGTTATAGGAATTTTGCAGTTAAAGTTCATGTGTGGTTGCAAAATCAGAATGGCACATTGACAGACGGAAGAATAGTAAATAAATTAAAACAACCTAGTTCTTACGAAATTTTACTAAGTAGTGGTGTAATTTTGAGGAGAAACTCAAAATATCTCAAATAAAACAAACACAGTAATGTGACTAATTATATAGACACATATTTCGATTCATTGCCACTTCCTTAAGTCCCAAATACATCTGAGGTTCAACAAATTCCTCATCAAAGCATCATTGATCAAAATATAAATCTACCACAACCCCGACGTTCATCAAGAATACCGAAAGTAACATGGGAGATGTTGTATAATGTGAAAGCATAGCAATCATAAATATAAAAATGCTTTTACATTGCAATCAGTTAATAAATAGATTTCGAAGATATAACAATATCCATAGTTTCTGAATAGTAGATTATTTATTCCAAATGCTTTATATTTTCTTGACAACTGAAAAACAGTTTTTAAGATGTGAAGTCCAATAATAATTTTTTTTTTCATGAAACGTTTTGGAAATACATTTACCATACACTTGAGTAAATACTACAATTAATTATTTAAAATACAATGTATTTTCATGCACACCAAAAAATTTTATTCTCCCTCAGTTTCTCCAACAACTTCCAAAGTAAAGCATCAAAATGAACATCACGGAATTTTTAATATTTTTTGCTACATTTCTTGTGTCCAAATATTTTTGGGATAATCGAAGATTTTTCTATTTGGCACACAAAATTCCATTGAGTAGCGTTGAGTATTCTATTAAGGGAGTATATGAGGCCTTAAATGCAGATAATAAAACAGTTTTCAAAATTCTCAGATCTATTTTTGCTAATATTAAAGTGTGCAACAAGTCTTGGTTTGGAACTTTCTTATTTGTTGGAATTGTGAAGCCAGAAGATGTAAAATTAGTGCTGAATTCAAAGGATTGTCTTAATAAACCAAGATTTCAAAAATTCCTAACCTGCCCAAAAGGTTCATTACTTAGTGATGTCGAATATTGGTATCCACATCGTAAGATCCTCAATCCATATTTTGGTGTCAGAAGTTTGCAAAATGTCATTCCGATTTTTAATGAAAAGATTAAAGTTCTGATGTTAAATTTGAGGAAAATTGAAGGAAAAGGCGAATTTAATGTTTTATATCCAATGACTGCCTTGACATTGGAGACGATATTGAAGGTTATGGAGTATGATGTAGACATCCAGAATCAAAAAAGTGAAGTTCGGGATGCTTTTATTGAAAATTTAGAAAAGTAAGTCAAGTAGCACAAAGGTGTTTAATAGCAGTCATGTATGACTCGCGATATTAATTTCAATTAAATCAATAATAAATTCTAATATTTCAGGTTCCTCAAAATTGTAACAGTTCGAGCATTTAAACTTTGGCTTCATCCTGATATTATTTTCAAATTTTCAAACTTATACCATGAACAACTTGAAACTGCATCCAAAACTGCTATGAGCTTTGCCAAGGACATCATCCTGAACGCCCAAAATCGATTAGAAGAAGATGACGAAGTCAAATCAAAGACATTCATAAGAGCTTTGGTCAATCCTAAAAATAACTTGTCAAGTGATGAAATTCAGGATGAAGTAAATACTTTTATAGTGACTGCTCAAGATACTTCAGCAATTGCTTCATCATCGACACTCCTGCTACTTGCTATGCATAAGGATGTCCAACAAAAAGTGGTCTATGAACTTCATAGAACATTTGGAAAGACACTCGATGCTCCATATTTAGACTATGAGAAGATCAATGAGCTACAATACCTTGAAATGGTCATTAATGAAGCTATGAGGTTACTTCCGGTTATTCCTTGTGTGCTCCGTGAGAATTCATCAGAAATCAAGATCAGTGAGGGATATATCGTGCCTGCTGGAACTTACATTATGATTCCAATATTCGAAATTCATAGATCAAAGTCTATTTGGGGTGAAGATGCTGACGACTTCCGTCCAGAAAGATTTGAGAAGGAGAATTTCGAGAAAATCCCATCATATGGCTATATTCCATTCGCAAAAGGTCCACGAATGTGTGTTGGATGGCGATATGCGATGCTTTTAATGAAAATTCAGCTTGCAAACATTTTACTTCGATATGAAGTCGATACGAGTTTGAAGTTATCACAACTAGAACTCCAGTTTAACATCACTATGAATGTTTGTCAGGGATATAAAATAAGCCTTAAAGAAAGAAAAATCAATTAATTTTTTTTTTTGAAGTTATTGTTAGGTCTAGAATGATTATTTAAAGAAATGAGAACATGAAAGAGTAAAAATTAAGTTTTTTATTAATTTTAATGAATATTTACCTCTAAGCAAGTAATAGACAAGCTTATTTTTTAGCGTCGTCAAGCCAGAGGATGTGAAAAAGGTTCTGAATTCCAAAGAATGTCTTGACAAACCATTTGTGATAAAATTCGCAAATATCCTGAAAGGTTCACTGTTTGGTGACTTGAATTACTGGCACTCGAATCGAAAACTTCTCAATCCATATTTTGGTGCTAAAAACTTGTTGAGCATTATTCCAATATTCAATAAAAAAGTTGGAGCAATTGGATGGAAAAAGTGAATTCAATGTTTTCTACTCAATGACTGCCTTGACATTGGAGACAATATTAAAAGTTATGGACTATGATGTGGACATCCAGAATCAGAAAAGTGAAATTAAAAATGCTTTTATTGAGAATTTAGAAAGGTAAGTGATCGTTGCTAGCTTTTGTAAGAAGCTTCTTGAACTTGTGTTCCATTCCAACCATTAATTTAATTCCATTGCCCATCTAGATTCCTTGAAATCATCACGATCAGAATTTTTCAACCATGGCTATACCTAAACTGAAATGAAAAGTCAAAATCATTCATTCAAGCTCTCGTAAATCCAAAATATAATTTCTCAGAAGAGGAAATTCATGATGAAGTCAGCACGGTCATGATAGCTGATCAGGATACTTCAGCAATTGCATCATCTACAGCACTTCTGCTACTTGCTATGCATAAGGATGTTCAACAAAAAGTTGTAGACGAACTTCGTGGATTATTTGGAAAGACACTCGATGCTCTATATTTGGGAGCACACTATTAGAAGATTAATGAGCTTCATTACATCAACTTACATTGTGATTGCAATCGTTGAGCTTCACCGATCAAAGTCTATTTGGGGCGATGATGCTGACGACTTCCATCCAGAAAGATTGGAAAAAGAAAATTTCGAGAAAATTCTATCTTATCCTTTCGCAAAAGGTCCTCGGATGTAGTGCTGGATGGCGCTATGCGATGCTCTCCATGAAAATCCAACTTGCAAATATTCTATTGCATTATGAAGTCGATACGAGTTTGAAGTTATCGGAACTAGAATTCCAGTTTAGTATCACTATGAACGTGTGTCGGGGATATAAAATAAGCCTTAAAGATAGATCATTAATGTAGGATTGCAAATATTTTATTGCGTTATAAGTTTCACAGTAACGGTTACACTTAATTTAAATTGTTGCTCAGTATTAAAAAATAGTTTAGTTTGCCGTTTTTTCTCACTTTTCATCTGGCCATCGTTGCAGCAAGAAGGATTTACTACTGCACAAAAAAGTAAGGATAAATTTACATTTAATTTTATTAAGTTATTTTATTCTTTACTTTATTACCGTTTAGGGTTTGGGAGTCGTTCATAAATGGCATCTAATATTGGAAAGGGAAAGGGGGTAAAGAATAAGCTTCCTGATTTCTCGGTCTTGATTATTTTCAAGGTTTTAATATTTCGTAATATTTTATTGTTAGAAGCAAATTATATTATATGCCAGGGTTGTCCTAATTAGAATTCCGATACCAAAACTACAAAGTTGTCAGAATGAAGCTTTTTAAAGCTTTTAAAATATTAGGAACTGAACCCCATTTTTCAATATTATTCATTATTAAAAACAGTTTGTAAAATTTTAAGTTAGGCCACAAAGGGAAAAATTTAAAAATTAACGAAAGTCCTTGTGTTATTGGTCGAGGGACTTAAGCGCATTTTTGTGTTAGCGATAAGTATTTGATTAGCAAAGTACTACACATGAAATTAAACATTCATAAATATTTTGTGGCTAAAAACGAACAAATTTCTCATTTTACGTGTATTAAAACGGTTTGTCATTTAACGATGCTTTTGGATCATCGAAACACGTTTCAAAAATGCTGAAAAAATTTTATGTCTCCGATTATATTAATTCATTATTTATTATAATTGCCAAAGTGGAATGACTGCATTTTGGTGCCATTCACTTCGATTTTGGCAATTATCCATTAAAATATTATTTTTTCTTGAAGCGGTCAAGAATGACCTTATCAATTCAAAGGACAATAACAAAATATTTGAAATTAGTTTAATAGTTAAATACTAAATGTTAATGGTCAGAATCTTGATGTTCAAAACAAACTCGATATTAATGAACTCAAATATTTTTGGCAAATGGCAACAAAAGTCATGGCTACGCCAGATAAGCCGTTAGATAAGAAATACTTATTAAATTCTATAAGTCACTATTTTAATAAATTATATTTAAAAATACTTTTTTACACAAAACATTTATTTTATTTTTTCAGATAGAATAAACCTTGATTGGAGTATATGCTGTGCTCAGTTTATTCAACAATTTCTAAAGCAAAGCACCATAATGATAATACTAGAAGTTTTAATATTTCTCGCTACATTTCTTGTAGCTAAATATTTTTGGGATTACCGAAGATTTTTCTATTTGGGACACAAAATTCCATGGAGTAGATTCGATTATTCAATTAAAGGATTATATCGAGCAATGAATGCTGACAACAGAACAATTTTCATCATCCTTAAGGAAGCATTTGCTAACAATAAAGTGTGCACTAAGTCATGGATTGGAACTTTCTTATTTGTTGGAGTTGTGAAGCCAGAAGATGTAAAATTAGTGCTGAATTCAAAGGATTGTCTCGATAAACCAAGATTCTTAAAATTCACGAACATTCCAAAAGGATCATTATTTGGAGATGTCGAATATTGGCATTCACATCGTAAGATCCTCAATCCATATTTTGGTGCCAGAAGTTTACAAAATGTCATTCCGATTTTCAATAATAAAGTTAAAGTTCTAATGTCCAATTTGAGGAAAATTGAAGGAAAAGGCGAATTTAATGTTTTATATCCAATGACTGCCTTGACATTGGAAACAATATTGAAAGTTATGGATTATGATGTGGACATCCAGAATCAAAAACGTGAAGTTCGGGATGTCTTTATCGACAATTTAGAAAAGTGAGTCAAGTAGCACAAAAGTCTTTTATAGCAGTCATGTATGACTCGCGATATTAATTTCAATTAAATCAATAATAAATTCTAATATTTCAGGTTCCTCAAAATTGTAACAGTTCGAGCATTTAAACTTTGGCTTCATCCTGATATTATTTTCAAATTTTCAAAATTATACCAAAAACAGCTTGAAACTGCACCCAAAACTGCTATGGGCTTTGCCAAGGACATCATCCTGAATGCTCAAAATAAATTAAAAGAAGATGATGAAGCCAAATCAAAGACATTCATAAGAGCTTTAGTCAATCCTAAAAATAATTGGCCAAGTGATGAAATACAAGATGAAGTAAATACTATTGTAGTGGCTGCTCAAGATACTTCAGCAATTGCTTCATCATCGACACTCCTGCTGCTTGCTATGCATAAGGATGTTCAACAAAAAGTGGTCGATGAACTTCATAGAACATTTGGAAACACACTCGATGCTCCATATTTGGACTATGATAAGATCAATGAACTAGAATACCTTGAATTGGTCATCAATGAAGCTATGAGGTTACTTCCAGTTGTTCCATATGTTTTTCGTGAGAATTCCTCAGATATCGAGATCAGCGAGGGTTATATCGTACCTGCTGGAGCTTACGTTATGATTTCAATCTTTGGTCTTCATCGATTAAAGTCTATTTGGGGTGATGATGCTGACGACTTCCGTCCAGAAAGATTTGAAAAAGAGAACTTTGAGAAAATCCCATCATATGGCTATATTCCGTTCGCAAAAGGTCCACGAATGTGTGTTGGATGGCGATATGCGATGCTTTTAATGAAAATCCAGCTTGTAAATATGCTATTGCGTTATGAAGTCGATACATCCTTAAAGTTATCACAACTAGAATTGCAATACAACGTCACTATGAACGTGTGTCAGGGATACAACATAAGCGTTAAACAAAGAACAGTAAATTAATTTTGAGTTTGGATGAATTAATTGTATTAAAAATATTTTGGTGTCGTTCATAACGATGTAGGGTTTGGGACATTTGCCCACCCACATTTGCCCACTCTACATTTCCCCACTGACATTTGCCCACTGGTACATTTGCCCACTGGTACTTTTGCCCACTAATACATTTGCCCACTGGTACTTTTGCCCATTGGTACTTTTTCCCACTGGTACATTAGCCCACTGGTACATTTTCCCACTAGTACTTTTGCCCACTAGTACTTTTGCCCACTGGTACTTTATCCCACTGGTACATTTGCCCACTTATATATCTAAAATAAAAATATATTTTTTTAAATTTGATAAAATAATTTTTTCTCAAAACTATGATTTGTTAGGATTTGTTTACTTAAATTAGTTCACTTTACTATGGGGCAAAAATTATTTTATTGCCTTATCTGAAAGGTCTTAATCTAAGGTATAAGAATCGATATAAATTTTGGACCAGAAGTCAGCAGTGCTGAATATATAACACAAAATGTGACTTGATGATGAACGCAAATGACCATCTTTAAAGCATCATAGCTTTTTACCAATTTTCTTAAACTTTTTTTTGTTTGACAAGTAGGCTTTAATAAAATAGTCAGTTACAGTCATTTAAGGTTGTCAATTAACACTTTAATTTCTTTATTTTAACACAAAATATAGATGAATTTTTAGATGAAGAATTGTTTTATATCAATTATTTTTTTTGTACACACTTGATATACAGAAATAAAATAGTATTATTTAAAAAAAAATGTTTTATATCAATTAATTATATTATATATTAATTTCTACAAAAAATGTAAACAAATTTTTGCTTGCATATTTGGGGAAAAAAATCAAATTTGAAATTTCCGTTAAACATATGCAAATTTATACTGGGGGTCCTCGATTTGAACAGATTCTTTTTGAACAGAAAAAATTTTAACCACCAAAATATTCGATTTGAATAGATTTTTTCCTATTTGCTTCGATTTGAATTGTTTACAAAATAAAAATTCACGTTGAAAATTTTTCACCAAATAATGTTACTGGCACTCGCATCGAAAGCTCCTCAATCCATATTTTGGTGCTAAGAACTTGCTGAACATCATTCCAATATTCAATAAAAAAGTTGATATTTTGATGGATAATTTCAAGCAATTGGATGGAAAAGGTGAATTCAATGTTTTCTACTCAATGACTGCCTTGACACTGGAAACAATATTAAAAGTTATGGACTATGATATGGACATTCAGAATCAGAAAAGTGAAATTAAAAATGCTTTTATTGAGAATTTAGAGAGGTAAGTGATCGTTGCTAGAATTTGAAAGGTGCTTCTTGAATTTGTGTTCCATTCCAACCATTAATTTAATTCCATCGCCCCTTAGATTCCTTGAAATCATCACGATCAGAATTTTTCAACCATGGCTATACCTAAACTGAAATGAAAAGTCAAAATCATTCATTCAAGCTCTCGTAAATCCAAAATATAATTTCTCAGAAGAGGAAATTCATGATGAAGTCAGCACGGTCATGATAGCTGCTCAGGACACTTCAGCAATTGCATCATCTACAGCACTTTTGTTACTTGCAATGCATAAGGATGTTCAACAAAAAGTTGTAGATGAACTACGTGGATTATTTGGAAATACACTCGATGCTCCATATTTGGACTATGAGAAGATCAATGAGCTCGAATATCTTGAAATGGTCATCAATGAAGCTATGAGATTACTTCCAGTTATTCCTTGTGTGCTCCGTGAGAATTCATCAGAAATCAAGATCAGTGAAGGATATATTTTACCGGTTGGAACTTCCATTGTGATTTCAATCTTTGAGCTTCATCGATCAAAGTCTATTTGGGGCGAAGATGCTGACGACTTCCGTCCAGAAAGATTTGAAAAGGAGAACTTTGAGAAAATTCCATCTTATGGCTACATTCCATTCTCAAAAGGTCCACGAATGTGCATTGGATGGCGCTATGCGATGTTTTTAATGAAAATTCAGCTTGCAAATATTTTATTGTGTTATGAAGTCGATACAACCTTAAAGTTATCAGAACTAGAATTCCAGTTTAACATCACTATGAATGTTTGTCAGGGATACAACATAAGCATTAAAGAAAGAGCAATCAATTTATAATTTTTGGAAATCATTTTTTTTTTGTTAAAGTTTCACAGTAAAGGTTACGTTTAAATTAAATTGTTGCTCAGAATTAAGAAATAGTTTAGTTTGCCGTTTTTTCATTCACTTTTCATCTGACCATCGTTGCAGCAAGAAGGATTAATTGCAGCACGAAAAAGTAAGGATCAATTTACATTTCATTGTATTAAGTCATTTTATTCTTTACTTTACTACCGTTTAGGGTTTGGGGGGTCGTTCATAAATGGCATCTAATATTGGAAAGAGGAGGCGGTAAAGAATAAGCTTTCCTGATTTCTCGGTCCTGAAAAATTTCTGGGACGGGGTTGAGATCCAGGAAGTCCCATCCCGGTAAATTTTCTTACAAAATTTCATTATTTTCAAGGTTTTAATATTTTTCATAATATTTTATTGTTATAAGCAAATTATATTATATGCAAGAATGCAGCCTTTTTAGACCTTTAAAATATTTTTAAAATATTAGGAACTGAAACCCTTTTTTCAATATTATTCATTATTAAAAACAGTTTTTAAATATATTCACACACAATTAAAATTGGTGTGAATATGATTTTAAGTTAGGCCACAAAGGGAAAAAATTTAAAAGCAAGGTTTGGCAAAGTACTTCATATGAAATTAAACAATCATTAATATATTTAGTGTATTAAAATGTGTAAAAAATGCAAATCATGAAACCAATCACGTTTCATATTAAAAATTGCAATAAAGAATATAAAATTTTTTTTCCTATACTCTTCAAGAATGACCTTTGAATTGAGACATTGACAATATCAATATATTTGGAATTAGTTTAATAGTTGAATACTAAATGTTAATGGTCAGAATCTTGATGTTAGAAACAAATATTTTTGGCAAATGGCAACAAAAGTCATGGCAACGCCAGGTTTTACACAAGAAATATTTATTAAATTCTATAAGTCACTATTTTAATAAATTATTTTTAAAAATACTTTGTACACAAAACATTTATTTTATTTATTCAAATAGAACAAACCTTGATTGGAGTATATGCTGTGCTCAGTTTATTCAACAACTTTAGAAGCAAAGCATCATAATGATCAAGGCATTGACACTGATTCATCCGGATGAATTTTTTTTTTCATCTTCATTCAAAATTTTCATCCAGATGATTCATGAAAATTTTGTATGAAAGGATGAAACCGGATCAAGAAAAAAATTCAGTGTCAACGCCTTGATATTATATGAGCTTAGAATCTAAAATCATTGGTTCTCAAACATTTTAGTAAGCGACAAACTAAAATTCTTAAAAAAAGACAAGTTTAGAAGCAAAGCATCATAATTATAATAAACGACTTTTTGGAATTATCCAAGATTTTTCTATTTGGGACACAAAATTCCATCGAGTAGCTTCGATTATTCAATTAAGGAGAGCTTTTATTCGAGAGCTTTTAATGAAAAACCAGCTTGCAAATATTTTATTGCATTATCAAGTTGATACGAGCTTGAAGTTATCGGAACTAGATGGAAAAGTTAAAGTTGAACGTTAAAGTTTTCATAGATTTATTTAATTAGTTAAAATAATGAATAAAAGAAAGCACCTAGTGTAATATAATTGATTAATTATATTTCAACTCACTTTTATTCTTTTGGATCATAAATCTCACAATCGAACAGTGTGAAGTTTTCAAGACTAAGAAAGAAAATTTCATAAATGACGAAATATCTTGAACTATTTTTGAATTCAACAATAGAACTTTAAATTTGAAATAAAAGTGAGCCATTACAAAATATAAAAGGAATTTAAATCATTTAATTAATGAAACAATTAGAATTCGATTAGTTGATTCTAAAAAACAAAAATCATATGCATTTTTGTTAAAGGTTACATTTAGTTTAAATAGATTAGATATTAAGAAAAGAATAATAAGAAAATAATATTTCAACACGCGCAGAACAAATAAAAAAGTTTAGTTTGCCGTTTTTTTTCTCACTTTTCATCTAGCCATCGTCGCAGCAAGAAGGATATACTGCCGCACAAAAAAGTGAGGATCAATTTATATTTCATTGTATTAAGTTATTTTATTATTCTTTACTTATTTCATCATTCATTCAATTACATTGTTATTACTAATTGTTATTGAAGGTTCTAGTTTAGTGTGTCGTGCTCTGAATAGTTTGAGATCCACTAGTTTAGTGGAAGGTTAAGTGACATTTAGTGTTTTGGGGGTCGTTCTTAAATGGCATCTAATAATGAACAAGGAAGGGGGTAAAGAATAAGCTTTCCCTATTTTTGGGTCCTGAAAAATTTCTGGGACCGGGTAGGGATCAGTAGTGGTAAATTTTCTTATAGATTGTTGTTATAAGCAAATTATATTATTTGCCAGGGTTGTCAGAATGAAGCTTTTTTAAACCAATATTAGGAACTGAAACCCATTTTCAATATCATCATTTAAACCAGTTTTTTTAAAACTTTAAGTTAAGTTATTAAGAAACATTCTCAGTTCAAAGATCTTGTGAAAAAATCAGATTTGCACCAAATGACATAAAATTTGATGCACAAGCCTTCTTTTATGTCCTCTACAAGAAAAAATGACCTTGGAATTGATACATTTACAATAGCAAACAGAATATTTTTCCGTACGTGTCTAAATTAAATGTTAAATGCTGTTCAAAACAAACAAGATATGGGAGTGGTTTGGGTTAATTTTTTCGAGTGAGATCATTAAATGCATCGAGTGACAGAATCTCTAAAAATCGAATGATTAATAATTACGTGAAATTGAACTAAATAATTTGAAATGTTGAATCTAGGCCCTGAAATATAAGTGTTAACTTTTTGAACTTTATATACGTCATATCATGAATTATTAACTTCAGTTTTGCACCTTTTTCATCTACTATACTTTGTTTTCATAAAAAAAAATCATTTTAAATATAAAAATTTGGAAAAACCAACAGTTATAGGTTTAATAAAGTTAATCCATCAAACCTCACTTAAAAGGTTGCTTGGATGTTGAAAATTTAAATTTAAATATTAATTAATAAACTCAAATATTTTTGGCAAATGACAACAAAAAACCAGAAAAACCTAATGATTCGATATATCAATATTTTAATAAATTATTTTGTGTAAAACATACAAAATATTTATTTTATTTTTTCAGTTTATTCAACAACTTTAAAAGCAAAGCATCATAATGATAATAATAGAAATTTTAATATTTCTCGCTACGTTTCTTGTGGCTAAATATTTTTGGGATTACCGAAGATTTTTCTATTTGGCACACAAAATTCCTTCGAGTAGCTTCGACTATTCAATTAAAGGATTACATCGAACAATTAATGCTGGCAGTAAAACAGTTTTCATCATGCTAAGAGAATTATTTGTAAATAATAAGGTTTGCGCTAAATTATGGTTTGGAACTTTCTTACTTGTTGGAGTTGCGAAGCCGGAAGACGTGAAACTAGTGCTAAATTCAAAGGATTGTCTTAATAAACCAAGGTTTATAAAATTCCTAAACTCCCCAAAGGGTACATTAGTTGGAGATGCCGAATATTGGTCCCCACATCGTAAGATCCTCAATCCATATTTTGGTGCCAGAAGTTTACAAAATTCCATTCCGGTTTTTAATAATAAAGTTAAAGTTCTGATGTCAAATTTGAGGAAAATTGAAGGAAAAGGCGAATTTAATATTCTATATTCAATGACTGCCTTGACATTAGAGACAATATTGAAGGTTATGGAGTATGATGTGGACATCCTGAATCAGAAATGTGAAGTCCCGAGTGCTTTTATCGAGAATTTAGACAAGTAAGTCAAGTAGCACAAAGGTCTTTAATAGTAGTCATGTAGTCATGGATATTAATGACAATTAAGTCAATAATAAATTCTTATATTTCAGGTTCCTCAAAATTGTAACAGATCGAGCATTCAAAGTTTGGCTTCATCCTGACTTTATCTTCAAATCTACAAAACTCTACCAACAGCAGCTTGAAACTGCATCCAAAACTGCTATAGCGTTTGACAAGGACATCATCCTGAATGTCCAAAACAAATTAAAAGAAGATGACGAAGTCAAATCAAAGACATTCATAAGAGCTTTGGTTAATCCTAAAAATAATTTGCCAAGTGATGAAATAGAAGATGAAGTAAAAAATATTTTAGTGGCTGCTCAAGATACTTCAGCAACTGCTTCATCATCGACACTTTTGCTAATCGCAATGCATAAGGATGTTCAACAAAAAGTGGTCGATGAACTTCATAGAGCATTTGGAAAGACACTTGATGCTCCATATTTGGACTATGAGAAGATCAATGAGCTCGAATATCTTGAAATGGTCATCAATGAAGCAATGAGGTTACTTCCAGTTGGTCCATATATTTATCGTGAGAATACAGCAGAAATCGAGATAAGTGAAGGATATATTTTACCTATTGGAACTTCCATTGTGATTCCAATCATTGAGCTTCATCGATCAAAGTCTATTTGGGGTGAAGATGTTGACGACTTCCGTCCAGAAAGATTTGAAAAAGAGTATTTCGAGAAAATTCCATCGTATGCCTATATTCCATTCGCAAAAGGTCCACGAATGTGTGTTGGATGGCGCTATGCGATGCTTTTCATTAAAATTCAGCTTGCAAATATTTTATTGCGTTATGAAGTGGATACGAGTTTGAAGTTATCGGAACTAGAATTCCAGTACAACATCACTTTGAAAATTGGTCAGGGATATAACATAAGCCTGAAAGAAAGAGCAATCAATTAATTTTTTGGAAGTTACAATGATGATTTAAATTACTGAGGTTAAGGTAAAAATTAAGTTTCTTTATTGATTTTAATAAACATTTACCTAACAAAGCAAGCAATAAACAATAAAGACTTATAATTTTGAAGAATTTCAGTGGCCTCGGGTACCGGGGATTCCAGTGGACGGTTTTTCTTTATACAAGGGTGCATACCCTAGTGTAGGGGATTAGAGTTAAGGATGAATATTTAATTATAAAATTTTAATTGAGTTTATTCCTAACTTGAGACTGGAAATTAGCATTGAATATTAATCATTGTAAAACAAAGTTCAGTACCAAATATTTTCACACTTACAAAACAATTGCAATACTCAATATCAAAATCATTTTGATGCCATAAAACTTTATTGAAGTATTTTTTAAATCCAAATTTACTTAAAACTATTCAGTTACCTCACGAATTTCTAAAGTAAAGCATCAACATGATCATTACAGAAGTTTTAATATTTTTAATTGTGATTTTTGTGGCTAAACATTTTTGGGTTAATCGAAGATTTTATTATTTAGCAAGCAAAATTCCCCACAGCAGCTTCGATTATTCACTCAAAGGACTGTACCAAATTCTAACAGCTGATGGCAAGATATTATTTCGCATAGCTCAATGGAAATGAGGTCTGTACAAAGGCATGGATTGGTCCGTGCTTATTTGTTGGCGTCGTCAAGCCAGAGATATGTCCATATTTTGGTGCTAAGAACTTGTTGAACATCATTCCAATATTCAATAAAAAAAGTTGATATTTTGATGGATAATTTCAAGCAATTGGATAGAAAAAGTGAATTCAATGTTTTCTACTCAATGACTGCCTTGACACTGGAAACAATATTAAAAGTTATGGATTATGATATGGACATTCAGAATCAGAAAAGTGAAATTAAAAATGCTTTTATTGAGAATTTAGAGAGGTAAGCGATCGTTGCTAGAATTTGAAAGGTGCTTCTTGAAATTGTGTTCCATCCAAATCTCTAATTTAATTCCATCGCTCCTTAGATTTCTTGAAATCATCACGATCAGAATTTTTCAACCATGGCTATACCTAAACTGCATCTTTAACTGCACAAAAATGAGTCACAGACAAGACAAGGTGTTAACAGACAGTGGAGTTGTCTTCACAAAGGATGTCATCAAGAATGCCAAGAATTCATTGGAAATAGAAGAAAATAATAATGAAAAGCCAAAATCATTCATTCAAGCTCTCGTAAATCCAAAATATAATTTTTCAGAAGAAGAAATTCATGATGAAGTCAGCACAGTCATGATAGCTGCACAGGACACTTCAGCAATTGCATCATCTACAGCACTTCTGTTACTCGCAATGCATAAGGATGGTCAACAAAAAGTTGTAGACGAACTTCATAGAGCATTTGGAAATACACTCGATGCTCCATATTTGGACTATGAGAAGATCAATGAGCTCGAATATCTTGAAATGGTCATCAATGAAGTTATGAGATTACTTCCAGTTATTCCTTGTGTGCTCCGTGAGAATTCATCAGAAATCGAGATCAGTGAGGGATATATCGTGCCTGCTGGAAGTTACATTATGATTCCAATATTCGAAATTCATAGATCAAAGTCTATTTGGGGTGATGATGCTGACGACTTCCGTCCAGAAAGATTTGAAAAGGAGAGCTTTGAGAAAATTCCATCATATGGCTTCATTCCATTCGCAAAAGGTCCAAGAATGTGCATTGGATGGCGCTATGCGATGTTTTTAATGAAAAATCAGCTTGCAAATATTTTATTGTGTTATGAAGTCGATACAACCTTAAAGTTATCGGAACTAGAATTCCAGTTTAACATCACTATGAATGTTTGTCAGGGATACAACATAAGCATTAAAGAAAGAGCAATCAATTTATAATTTTTGGAAATCATTTTTTTTTGTTAAAGTTTCACAGTAAAGGTTACGTTTAATTTAAATTGTTGCTCAGAATTAAGAAATAGTTTAGTTTGCCGTTTTTTCATTCACTTTTCATCTGACCATCGTTGCAGCAAGAAGGATTAAAGTATGGATCAATTTACATTTCATTGTATTAAGTCATTTTATTCTTTACTTCACTGCCGTTTAGGGTTTGGGGGGTCGTTCATAAATGGCATCTAATATTGGAAAGAGGAGGCGGTAAAGAATAAGCTTTCCTGATTTCTCGGTCCTGAAAAATTTCTGGGACGGGGTTGAGATCCAGGAAGTTCTATCCCGGTAAATTTTTTTACAAAATTTCATTATTTTCAAGGTTTTAATATTTTTCATAATATTTTATTGTTATAAGCAAATTATATTATATGCAAGAATGCAGCCTTTTTATACCTTTAAAATATTTTTAAAATATTAGGAACTGAAACCCTTTTTTCAATATTATTCATTATTAAAAACAGTTTTTAAAATTTTAAGTTAGGCCACAAAGAGAGAAAATTTAAAAGCAAAGTTTGGCAAAGTACTTCATATGAAATTAAACAATCATTAATATATTTAGTGTATTAAAATGTGTAAAAAAATGCAAATCATGACGTTTCATATTAAAAATTGCAATAAAGAATATAAAATTTTTTTTCCTATACTCTTCAAGAATGACCTTTGAATTGAGACATTGACAATATCAATATATTTGGAATTAGTTTAATAGTTGAATACTAAATGTTAATGGTCAGAATCTTGATGTTAGAAACAAACTCGATATTAGTTAACTCAAATATTTTTGGCAAATGGCAACAAAAGTCATGGCAACGCCAGGTTTTACACAAGAAATATTTATTAAATTCTATAAGTCACTATTTTAATAAATTATTTTTAAAAATACTTTGTACACAAAACATTTATTTTATTTATTCAAATAGAACAAACCTTGATTGGAGTATATGCTGTGCTCAGTTTATTCAACAACTTTAGAAGCAAAGCATCATAATGATCAAGGCATTGACACTGATTCATCCGGATGAATTTTTTTTTTCATCTTCATTCAAAATTTTCATCCAGATGATTCATGAAAATTTTGTATGAAAGGATGAAACCGGATCAAGAAAAAAATTCAGTGTCAATGCCTTGATATTATATGAGCTTAGAATCTAAAATCATTGGTTCTCAAACATTTTAGTAAGCGACAAACTAAAATTCTTAAAAAAAGACAAGTTTAAAACAAGTTTAGAAGCAAAGCATCATAATTATAATAAACGACTTTTTGGGATTATCCAAGATTTTTCTATTTGGGACACAAAATTCCATCGAGTAGCTTCGATTATTCAATTAAGGGAGTATATGAAACAATGAATACTGATAATAAAACAGTTTTCAAAATTTTCAGAAATATTTTTGCTTTACTATTTGTTAGTCCATCCAAAAATATCTGAAAAAGAGAACTTCGAGAGCTTTTAATGAAAAACCAGCTTGCAAATATTTTATTGCATTATCAAGTTGATACGAGCTTGAAGTTATCGGAACTAGATGGAAAAGTTAAAGTTGAACGTTAAAGTTTTCGTAGATTTATTTAATTAGTTAAAATAATGAATAAAAGAAAGCACCTAGTGTAATATAATTGATTAAAAACTGTATAAAATTTTATTAATTATATTTCAACTCACTTTTATTCTTTTGGATCATAAATCTCACAATCGAACAGTGTGAAGTTTTCAAGACTAAGAAAGAAAATTTCATAAATGACGAAATATCTTGAAATATTTTTGAATTCAACAATAGAACTTTAAATTTGAAATAAAAGTGAGCCATTACAAAATATAAAAGGAATTTAAATCATTTAATTAATGAAACAATTAGAATTCGATTAGTTGATTCTAAAAAACAAAAATCATATGCATTTTTGTTAAAGGTTACATTTAGTTTAAATAGATTAGATATTAAGAAAAGAATAATAAGAAAAGAATATTTCAACACGCGCAGAACAAATAAAAAAGTTTAGTTTGCCGTTTTTTTTCTCACTTTTCATCTAGCCATCGTCGCAGCAAGAAGGATATACTGCCGCACAAAAAAGTGAGGATCAATTTACATTTCATTGTGTTAAGTTATTTTATTATTCTTTACTTATTTAATCATTCATTCAATTACATTGTCATTACTCATTATTATTGAAGGCTCTAGTTTAGTGTGTCGTGCTCTGAAAAGTTTGAGATCCACTAGTTTTATGGAAGGTTAAGTGACATTTACTGTTTTGGGGGTCGTTCTTAAATGGCATCTAATAATGAACAGGGAAGGGGGTAAAGAATAAGCTTTTCCTATTTTTTGGTCCTGAAAAATTTCTGGGACCGGGTTGGGATCAGTAGTGGTAAATTTTCTTATAGATTGTTGTTATAAGTAAATTATATTATATGCCAGGGTTGTCAGAATGAAGCTTTTTTAAACCAATATTAGGAACTGAAACCCATTTTCAATATCATCATTTAAACCAGATTTTTAAAATTTTAAGTTAGGTTATTAAGAAACATTCTTAGTTCAAAGATCTTGTGAAAAAAATCAGATTTGCACCAAATGACTTAAAATTTGATGCACAAGTCTTCTTTTATGTCCTCTACAAGAAAAAATGACCTTGGAATTGATACATTTACAACAACAAACAGAATATTTTTCCGTACGTGTCTAAATTAAATGTTAAATGCTGTTCAAAACAAACAAGATATGGGAGTGGTTTGGGTTAATTTTTTCGAGTGAGATCATTAAATGCATCGAGTGACAGAATCTCTAAAAATCGATTGATTAATAATTACGTGAAATTGAACTAAATAATTTGAAATGTTGAATCTAGGCCCTGAAATATAAGTGTTAACTTTCTGAACTTTATACATTAATAAACTAGTAATGAAGCGATCACGCTTCATGGGCATATTCACACCGTTTCAAGTTTTTTCATTCATAACTTAGTATTATGTTACTAACAAGACTTACGAAAAATCGTAAAGTTTTAGCTTATTTAATCAAAAATATCAAAATTAGAGAAAAAATGAGTTTGACGTAGCTTCTAGCCCCTCGAAATCCAAAATGGCGTAAGCTCCATATTCAGGCACAGCTAAGGAACCTACATACCAAATTTCAGCTCATTTGGTCAAAGTTATAGCAAAAATCAATTTGGCGTAGCTTCTAGCCCCTCGAAATCCAAAATGGCGTTGGTTCCATATTCAGGCACAGCTAACGAACCTACATACCAAATTTCAGCTCATTTGGTCAAAGTTAAAACAAAAATCAATTTTGCGTAGCTTCTGACCCCTCGAAATCCAAAATGGCGTCGGTTCCATATAAAGACACAGCTAAGGAACCTACATACCAAATTTTAGCTTATTTGGTCAAAGTTAAAGCAAAAATCAATTTTGCGTAACTTCTAGCCCCTCGAAATCCAAAATGGCGTCGGTTCCATATTAAGGCACAGCTAAGGAACCTACATACCAAATTTCAGCTCATTTGGTCAAAACATTCCTTTTCTATGAAAAAAATATAATGTGTTTTGCAATAATCGGCTATAATTTGACCAAAAACAGCAGTTTTTCGTTCCGTGTGCCTAACTGGATGCATGTCATGACTCCAAAAACAATACAGTTCTTGCCATACCCGATATCTATCAGATACAAAAAACCAGAAGTCTTAATATTGAGTTTGAATCGAGTTATCGCCCCGATTAACTTGCTAAATAACAGAAAGTGTTTTTTTGCGATTTCTCGGCACTGGAAGCACCAATCGAGATGCGGTTTTCACTGTTAAATTGGTAATTTTAGGCACAGACTTTCCATACTGAACACTATGGGTCGATTCCGTAAGCCTGAAGCAGCAAGTCCAAAAAAGTAGTTTCACTGAAATACCAAAAACAATATATTCACACACAATTAAAATTGGTGTGAATATGATTAATAAATAAAACATACAAAATATTTATTTTATTTTTTCAGTTTATTCAACAACTTTAAAAGCATAGCATCATAATGATAATAATAGAAATTTTAATATTTCTCGCTACGTTTCTTGTGGCTAAATATTTTTGGGATTACCGAAGATTTTTCTATTTGGCACACAAAATTCCATCGGGTAGCTTCGATTATTCAATTAAAGGATTACATCGGACAATTAATGCTGGCAGTAAAACAATTTTCATCATGCTTAGAGAATTATTTGTAAATAATAAGGTTTGCGCCAAATTATGGTTTGGAACTTTCTTATTTGTTGGAGTTGTGAAGCCAGAAGACGTGAAACTAGTGCTAAATTCAAAGGATTGTCTTAATAAACCAAGGTTTTTAAAATTCCTTAACTCCCCAAAAGGTATATTAGTTAGTGATGTCGAATATTGGTACCCACATCGTAAGATCCTCAATCCATATTTTGGTGCCAGAAATTTGCAAAATTCCATTCCGATTTTTAATGATAAAGTTAAAGTTCTGATGTCAAATTTGAGTAAAATTCAAGGAAAAGGCGAATTTAATGTTTTATATTCAATGACTGCCTTGACAGTGGAGACGATATTGAAGGTAATGGACTATGATGTAGATATGCAAAATCAGAAATGTGAAGTTCGAGATGTTTTTATCGAAAGTTTAGAAAAGTGAGTCAAGTAGCACAAATTTGTTTAATAGCAGTCATGTATGACTCGAGACATTAATGACAATTAAGTCAATAATAAATTCTAATATTTCAGGTTCCTCAAAATTGTAACAGTTCGAGCACTCAAATTTTGGCTCCATTCTGACATTATTTTCAAATTTTCAAACTTATACCAAGAACAGCTTCAAACTGCATCCAAAACTGCTATGGGCTTTACCCAAGACATCATCCTGAATGCCCAAAATAAAATAAAAGAAGATGACGAAGTCAAATCAAAGACATTCATAAGAGCTTTGGTCAATCCTAAAAATAATTTGCCAAGTAATGAAATACAAGATGAAGTAAATACTATTATAGTGGCTGCTCAAGATACTTCAGCAATTGCTTCATCATCGACACTTCTGCTACTTGCAATGCATAAGGATGTTCAACAAAAAGTGGTCGATGAACTTCATAGAGCATTTGGAAAGACACTCGATGCTCCATATTTGGACTATGAGAAGATCAATGAGCTAGAATACCTTGAAATGGTCCTCAATGAAGCTATGAGGTTACTTCCAGTTGGTCCATATATTTTTCGTGAGAATTCAGCAGAAATCGAGATAAGTGAGGGTTACATTTTACCTACTGGAACTTCCATTGTGATTCCAATCTTTGAGCTTCATCGATCAAAGTCTATTTGGGGCGATGATGCTGACGACTTCCGTCCAGAAAGATTTGAAGAAGAGAACTTTGAGAAAATCCCATCTTATGGCTACATTCCATTCTCAAAAGGTCCACGAATGTGTGTTGGATGGCGCTATGCGATGCTTTTCCTTAAAATCCAACTTGCAAATATTTTGTTGCGTTATGAAGTCGATACGAGCTTGAAGTTATCGGAACTAGAATTCCAGTTTAATGTTACTATGAAAGTTTGTCAGGGATACAACATAAGCCTTAAGCAAAGAGCAATTAAGTAAACAAAATTCCATAGTTTCAGAATTGCGGATTATTTATTTCAAACGCTTTATATTTTCTTGACAACAAGAAAACAGTTATTAAGATGTGAAGTCCAATTATATTGTTAAATGTGGTGGCTATAAATATATTCTGAGACACTTGAGTAAATATTACAATTAATTTTTTTTAATACAATACCTTTTCATGCACATAAAAGTTTTTTTTTATTGCCGTTCAGTTTCTCCAAAAACTTCCAAAGTAAAGGATCATAATGATCATCACGGAATTTTTAATATTTTTTGCTACATTTCTTGTGTCCAAATATTTTTGGGATCACCGAAGATTTTTCTATTTGGCACACAAAATTCCTCCGAGGACCGTTGAGTATTCTATTAAGGAAATGTATGAGGCCTTAAATGCAGATAATAAGACAGTTTTCAAAATTTTCAGAACTATTCTGGTTAATATTAAAGTGTGCAACAAATCATGGATTGGAACTTTCTTATTTGTTGGAATTGTTAAGCCAGAAGATGTCAAACTAGTGCTGAATTCAAAAGATTGTCTTAATAAACCAAGATTCCAAAAATTCCTACCCTGCCCAAAAGGTTCATTAGTTAGTGATGTGGAATATTGGCATTCACATCGCAAGATCCTCAATCCATATTTTGGTGCCAGAAATTTGCAAAATATCATTCCGATTTTTAATGAAAGGGTTAAAGTTCTGATGTCAAATTTGAGGAAAATTCAAGGAAAAGGCGAATTTAATGTTTTATATTCAATGACTGCCTTGACATTGGAAACAATATTGAAGGTTATGGAGTATGATGTGGACATACAAAATCAGAATTGTGAAATTCGAGATGCTTATATCGAGAATTTAGAAAAGTGAGTCAAGTAGCACAAATTTGTTTAATAGCAGTCACGTATGACTCGAGATATTAATGGCAATTAAGTCAGTCAATAATAAATTCTACTATTTCAGGTTCCTCCAAACTGTAACAGTTCGAGTATTCAGATTTTGGCTTCATCCTGATATTATCTTCAAATCTACAAAATTATATCAAATACAACATGAATTTGCATCTAAAACTGCTATTGGATTTGCCAAGGGCATCATCCTGAATGTCCAAAAAAAATTAAAAGAAGACGATAAAGCCAAATCAAAGACATTTATAAGGGCTTTAGTCAATCCTAAAAATAATTTGTCAAGTGATGAAATTCAGGATGAAGTAAAAACTATTATAGTGACTGCTCAAGATACTTCAGCAATTGCTTCATCATCAGCACTTCTGCTAATCGCAATGCATAAGGATGTCCAACAAAAATTAGTCGATGAACTTCATAGAATCCTTGGAAATACACTCGATGCTCCATATTTGGACTATGAGAAGATCAATGAGCTAGAATACCTTGAAATGGTCCTCAATGAAGCTATGAGGTTACTTCCAGTTGTTCCATATGTTTTTCGTGAGAATTCAGCAGAAATCGAGATAAGTGAGGGTTACATTTTACCTACTGGAACATATATCGTGATTCCAATCTTTGATCTTCATCGATTAAAGTCTATTTGGGGTGAAGATGCTGACGACTTCCGTCCAGAAAGATTTGAAAAAAAGAACTTTGAAAAAATTCCATCTTATAGTTATATTCCTTTCGCAAAAGGTCCTCGGATGTGCATTGGATGGCGCTATGCTATGCTTTTGATGAAAATTCAGCTTGCAAATATTTTATTACGTTATGAAGTTGATACGAGCTTGAAGTTATCAGAACTAGAATTTCAGTACAACATCACTATGAACGTTTGTCAAGGATACAACATAAGCCTTAAGGAAAGAGCAATCAATTAATATTTTTTTGGAAGTTATTGTTATGTCTAGAATGATTATTTAAAGAAATGAGAAAGTAATAGAGTAAAAATTAGGTTTTTTTTATTGATTTTAATAAATATTTAACTGAAAGCATGCAATGGACAACAAAGACTTTTAATTTTAGAGAATTTCAGTGGCCTTGGGAACCAGGGATTCCAGTGGACGGTTTCTCGATCTACAAGTGTACATACCCTTTGGTAAGAGTGTACTCTAGTGTAGATACTTTGAGACTAGGAATTAGATTTTTGACAATAATTTTGTATCTTTACGTGTTCCTAGCATTGAATATTGATCATTGGAAAACAAAGTTCAGTACCAAATATTTTCACACTTACAAAACAATAGCAATACTCAATATCAAAATCATTTTGATGCCATAAAACTTTATTGAAGAATTTTTTAAATCCAAATTTACCTAAAACTATTCAGTTACCTCACGAATTTCTAAAGTAAAGCATCAACATGATCATTACAGAAGTTTTAATATTTTTAATTGTGATTTTTGTGGCTAAGTATTTTTGGGTTAATCGAAGATTTTATTATTTAGCAAGCAAAATTCCCCAAAGCAGCTTCGATTATTCACTCAAAGGACTGTACCAAATTCTAACAGCTGATGGCAAGAAATTATTTCACATAGCTCATGAAGCATTCAATGGAAATGAGGTCTGTACAAAGGCATGGATTGGTCCGTGCTTATTTGTTGGCATCGTCAAGCCAGAGGATGTGAAAAAGGTTCTAAATTCAAAGGATTGTCTTGACAAACCATTTGTAATAAAATTTGCAAATATCCTGAAAGGTTCACTGTTTGGTGACTTGAATTACTGGCACTCGCATCGAAAGCTCCTCAATCCATATTTTGGTGCTAAGAACTTGTTGAGCATCATTCCAATATTCAATAAAAAAGTTGATATTTTGATGGATAATTTCAAGCAATTGGATGGAAAAGGTGAATTCAATGTTTTCTACTCAATGACTGCCTTGACATTGGAAACAATATTAAAAGTTATGGATTATGATATGGACATTCAGAATCAGAAAAGTGAAATTAAAAATGCTTTTATTGAGAATTTAGAGAGGTAAGCGATCGTTGCTAGAATTTGAAAGGTGCTTCTTGAAATTGTGTTCCATCCAAATCTCTAATTTAATTCCATCGCCCCTTAGATTCCTTGAAATCATCACGATCAGAATTTTTCAACCATGGCTATACCTAAACTGCATCTTTAACTGCACAAAAATGAGTCAAAGACAAGACAAGGTGCTAACAGACAGTGGAGTTGTATTTACAAAGGATGTCATCAAGAATGCCAAGAATTCATTGGAAATAGAAGAAAATAATAATGAAAAGCCAAAATCATTCATTCAAGCTCTCGTAAATCCAAAATATAATTTTTCAGAAGAAGAAATTCATGATGAAGTCAGCACAGTCATGATAGCTGCACAGGACACTTCAGCAATTGCATCATCTACAGCACTTCTGTTACTCGCAATACATAAGGATGTTCAACAAAAAGTTGTAGACGAACTTCGTGGATTATTTGGAAAGACGCTTAATGCTCAATATTTGGATTTTGAGAAGATTAGTGAGCTTCACTACCTAGAAATGGTCATTAATGAAACAATGCGGTTGGTACCGGTTGTTCCTTATATCCTTAGAATTAATTCCTCGGATATTGAGATCAGCGAGGGTTACATTTTGCCTGCAAAAACTTTTATTACGATTCCAATCCTTAGAATTCATCGATCAAAAGCTATTTGGGGTGATGATGCTGACGACTTCCGTCCAGAAAGATTTGAAAAGGAAAACTTTGAGAAAATTCCATCATATGGCTTCATTCCATTCGCAAAAGGTCCACGAATGTGCATTGGATGGCGCTATGCAATGCTTTTGATGAAAATTCAGCTTGCAAGTATTCTATTGCGTTATGAAATTGACACGAGCATGAAGTTGGAAGAAGTAGATTTTCAGCTGCACATAACAATGAATGCTACTCAGGGATATAAAATTAGCATTAAGGAAAGGATTATTGATTGAAAAATTTACATGTTTTGAAATTTATTTGGTTTAGAGTGCTAAATTGTGTGAAAAAATCAACAGATTCAAAGATGTAGTCTAGGTGAAGGTCATTCGAAATGTTTCAAAAATTTAAACAAATAAAAATTTATTAACCTCGATAATATATCTGTTTTTAAAGTAAAATATCTTGATTGACACCTATAAGACACAAAATAATACAGTAACGACATCTTTTGGAATCATAATGAAGTCCATTAATTTAGCAAAGACACATGCTCATTTGCCTACAAATTTAGATTAGGGGAAAAATGAAACTTTTCAAATGTTGTGGAATTAATATCAAGAAACCACACAAATGTTATTTTTATTTGTCGTATTTTAAGATGTTGTAAATGAAAAGTCAGTTCCTTATTGTTGCTGTCAATGTGTTTCATTATCAGGGACCGGTTTCTAGGACCAACCAGGATAACTTACCTACCCTTGAGGTACCCTAGGTTGAAAGTAGGGTAGGTGGAGTACCAATGGTACCCTAGGGTATATCCTTCCTATCCTGCGTAGGGTAGAATAGGGTACCCCAAGTAGTTATAGAAACCAGCCCCTGTTTCTTCACCGCTGAAATTTTATTTCTCAGAGAGATCTAAAACTCTTTGTTGGAGATTCTACTGTAGAATTTCAAATATTCTTCGATGCAATGGATCCATTCGGTCACCTAATTGCTTGAGTCATTCTACGGACCAGCCTTTTGGTTTGAGTTTTGTACAGCCCATCACACTGCCGTTTTAACTAACACCATCTAATATAATAATCAAAAATTCCTCATCTAATAATCAATTAGCTTCTTACATCCAATTCGCAAGATCAAAATTACCATTCTTTTTCCTTGATTAGATAGAAGTGGTAAAAAAGTTTTTCTATCATCATAAAGAAGTCAAAATACTCTCTCTTTTTTGTTTACAACTTTTATGTTCTTGTTTACAAGTCACTCTGTCAGTAATCTCGATTACAATCTAATCAGTCGCAATAAAAGCAAGCAAAAATTTTACATTATTTACAAAACAAATTTTCACGTTCATTAAATGTGCAGTCAATAAATTAAGCAGTCAATGCAGTGCATGAAATACCCATGGAATGCAAAAGAAGACCGAAAGTACAAAAAGCTAATTTTCTAAATGCAAATAAACAGAAAAAGAAGAAGAAAAGTTTTTGTTTGAAATTTGAGAAGTTTTTTGCTTTGCTTCTTTTGCTTGTTGTCTTCCAATAAAAGAAGAACAAAAAAAATCTTGTTACATGCAATGAGGATGAATAAAAGGGAAGGAAAAATGAGAGAGTAAAAAGATTAATCTCGATCGTCGCATCTTTAACAACAAAAAAAACATGAAACTGTTTTATTCTAGCTTGGATTTGTGTTGAGATTTGGTTTATTGAATGGGCTTTTGTGGTCACTTTGGTAGTTTGCTTATTTAGGCTGTCCAAAATTCATTTCAATTGAAGAAATAGCAAAAAACTTGAAAAATTATCAACTTTGATTGGGTTAGCGTTTTTTTACAAAACAACCCGATTTTTTAAATGCATTTTTTTGACCAATTTAAACATTTCTAGGTGTTAGAATCATATTGTTCATACTCTTGCCACTTTTTTCTATGGTTTAGACAAGAAATTAATGTGATGGATGCTTTCATTGAGTTTTTATTTGCAAAAAACTTTTCGAGGTGAGAAAAATTTTTAAATTTAATTTTAACACGTGGTTTGCAGTGTTAGTGTGATCTGAACCACTCAATTGACGACATATATTGTTTGTAGCTTACAAAGAGATGACTATGAGCTGCTCTTTAGTTTCTATAATTCAAAATAATTAAAAGTTATTCTGGCGAGTCTGGAATCTAGAATTTGATTAGCAAATCCATTAATATTCAAGAAAATGCACTCCAAACCCTAAACCAAACAACAAAAATTCCAAACTTACGTCTCTCTCCTCCTCTTCTGGTTCATTTGATAGCATGGCATGCCTTCATTCAAAATAATATCATATCTCATTGTGTAAGTAATATTTATGTCTCCTCTTGCAATCTATGGCATGCAATGATGTTGATGGTTGAGGTGACTACTGAAATACGCGGCGGCATCTCCTTTTTCCCATTCTTATTACCTGTCTTTCTTTTCAATTCTCATCTCATCTCATTGGCATTGTAAATTATTTTATTTTGAGGTTTCTCTCCTTTTTAGTCTTAAGGTATTTTTCATACAATAAGATGAATGCTGTTTGATGAATAAGAAGAGATGAATTAACGCATGAATAATTTTAACTTTTTCATTATAAATAAATAAATATGATGCATGCATCATGCTGTCTTTCAGATGCCTCTGTGTACCTCAACAAATGTCTTCTAATGGATTTCCAAAGAACGGAATCAAAATAGACTAATATTTTGGTAAGTAAATGTGTTAAAATTGAAGTTTTTCTTAATGAACAAAAATAAGAAGTCATGTCAAGTATAAAATTGAATACTCACCATTAGAATAATGAAAAATCTTCGAACAGGCATGCAAAGTACGATTCATTTTGGCATATAACAGGATTTTTAATAAATAGACTAGAAATTTTATTTCATTTCATTTTATGAATTTGTTAAAATGTATTTAATAATTTTTGAATGTTGCCTTAAAAAATATCCATTTAAGGCATTAAGTTGAAGACTGATGATGCATTCAAATCAATAAACAACTTGCTTTTAGTTGTTTCATTATATTAAGAGGTCATTTTGACTAATTACTCTAGGTGGGTCCTATATTTTTCAGAAAAAAATTTCGAGGTGGGGGGGGGGGGGGTTGGAGTGTCCGGACCATCTTGGACCCCCCTGGCTACGCTTCTTCTCCTCGAACTGTCTATATCTGGCAGATTCTGCTTCATATAGCTGGATAACCTACCAAAACGACCATTTTAAACGCTAGATGTTAGACATCATAAGTAAACAACCCAAAAACTTTAAATCCACCCACAACACCGCAAAGGATAATTACTTTTAAAACTTTTGAGAAATTTTCTAAATAAATACTTTTCCACACGTCATCGTGACACGAACTTTTCTTCTCTGCTGACATCATTGCTTACTTAAATATGTAATTCCATTTCTTCAAAAGTTTCCTTCAATGATTTTCACTTTCAATTTTCAGTTTCCTTAACCTCAACAACGTCAATGAATTCAAGAACTAATGTTGTAATAAATTTAAGCTCTTTAACGTGAACAACTTTAACTGAAAATAATCGATGAGAAAATTTCACAATTTACTGAGATGAAAGCAAGAGTAAACAGCAATTAAAATTAAAGATGGAAAATTTTACATAGACAAAAATAATCGAGTTTTTCCGTGCTTTAAAAACCATAAGCGTGAATGTATTTTCTCCAACATTAATTACAAAAAAAAGTTCTTCTTTCGTTTTGTTGACGTCAAACAAGAAATCTGATTTGACGATGAAAAATGCTTGTTGTAAATAGATAGAATAAAAGTTTCTTTTTCCTTCTTCTTCACGCTCGTCAACGGTATTAGTAAATTGAAGCTCAAGTAAGGGAATTACGCATGAATCTCACGAAATTATTTTTTTATTGAATTTTCTATTTCCCATTTATACGATAACATGTTTTCATTGAGGTTTTTCATGTTGCTTGTGTGGTTGGAATGGCTAGAAGGGCGTGAAATTGACTTTTGGCTTGTAAAAAAATTAACGGTCAAAATAATTTTGAAATTTTAACGGTCAAAATAATTTCAAATTCTAACGGTCCAAATAATTTTGAAATTTTAACGGTTAAAATAGTTTTGAATTTTTAGCGGTCAAAATAATTTTGAAAATTCAAAAGTTTAATGTTTTAAAAATTTTAACGGTCAAATAATCAAAACTTATTACATTTCGCTACAAAATCAATTAAAACTCTTGAAACAAGTCACAAAAAGTCGCTCCAAAGATCAACCACAACTCAACAATGCTACTCACGTTATTAAAAGGAAAATAACCTCGCATACAGCGGAAGACGAGGAAGGAAATGAAAGTAGAAGAAGAAAAAAAGAGAATTTTCCTCGCAACATGGAAATTCAATATCCATAATTAACTTTATTTGTATCGTACAACATTCGTCTGTATTGTCATCATCCATATAGTTCCATACAATGTACATTCCCATCCATTATGTGACATTGAGAATGAGAAAATCAACACGCAAAAAAGTGGATGGCAAAAAAAAACAAGCGCTGAAAGCTATGAGAGAATGAAAAAGAAGGAAAATAAGTTTCAAATTTGTCATGCGTGAAAAGGAAAAATCGCGCGCCGTTGTGTGGCATTAAATTTTCTGCACCAGTAAATTCTCATTGCCACCTAGCAGAAAAGGATCTTTCTCTCTTATATTTTTCTTTCGTTTTTTTTCTCATAAAACATGCGAAAAGCATAAAGCAATGTGAGGAAGAAAAGAAAAATTCACATCGTTTGCCATAAATGTATTTTATTTTTTTGTTACTTTTTCTTCTTGCCTACTTTTTCCTCATTTTCAATATGCGTAGATGGCAAAGAGCAAAGCTATGTGGGCAGAATGATAAATATAATAAAAGAATCTTTTTTCATCCTTATCCTCGTTCAGCATCAACAATGCTCACCACGAAAAATCACCTTCGGGAGGGGTGTCATGTGCTTTATGCCTTATCCTACTCTCTGGGGTCGTTCATGAATGACATTCGTCATAAAAATGGAATTTTTTGAGGTGATTTTCTATTTTTGTTGACAAATTTTCAAAAAATATTTTTTAAGGACTTGTCTTCCTTCCTTTTGACATTTTTAGACGTTATTGGTGGATGGCTTCATCTCTATTTTATTTATGGATACGCACATTTCTATGCATGACAATGAACAATCTTAGGTACTTCTTTATTGGAATTAGAATTTATTTCGGCATAATAGAGTCAGTTCTAATGAAGAGTATCTATAGATACAGCTTTAGAGCAGTGCTACTCAAACTATGTTCTTCGACACACTTATTCAGTGTTTCCCATAATTAAACAAAAATAAATGCATCAGAAGACCTTAATTTTAATGAAATCACAGAAGCTCCTCGCAAATTTCAATTTTGCCATCATCTCTTCACCTTCAAGTTCCAGCACACAAACATAATAAAAAGTTTAATCGCGTGAAAAGTGAATATAAAAAAGAGAAAAATACATACAATCATATAAGAAAGGTATTTCATCAAAAAAAGTAAAACGAAGCCAGACAATACGAATGAGTGAGAGTGAAAAATAAGTAGAATAGATATGTATGAAAGATATGGAGCTAAAGCAAGGATTTTTTACTGTTCAAACAATAACAAAAAAAGCGTATAATGTTCACAAAAGAAAATCACTTTTTTCAATTTCATACAAAATATTTCTATTTACTGTGTGTTCTTGTCGGCAAATCTGTAACATCGACTTGTATTATTGTGTGCAAAAATGGTAAGGTTTGATGAAATGAGGAGATTAGGTAGCAGTTTGGGTATTTAATTGATTTTTGTTGCGTAAAAATACGTACGTAAATTGAGTTCTACGTAAAAATACGTACGTAAATTGAGTCCTACGTAAAAATACGTACGTAAATTGAGTCTTACGTAAAAATACTTACGTAAATTGAATACTACGTAAAAATACGTACGTAAATTGAGTCTTACGTAAAAATACGTACGTAAATTGAGTCCTACATAGAAATACGTACGTAAATTGAGACCTAATTAAATTTAGTTATTGAATTAAAATCGCCACATCCATCACATCATCCACAACTTTTCCAAACCACCTTTTCTATTTGCACACATTCTGCTCATGGCTATGAATCCTTTCTGTTTTACTTTCAATTCTTTTTATGATATATTTGACGCGGCATATTACACACGCAATTCCAATTCTTTATGTGTACTTTTATTATTTTATACAGAATAAAACATTACTTCTTGCACACAATTGTTGTATTATTTTTCATCTTTTTTTATTAAAGTATTAAAAAACTTTATGAAATAAGATTTAAGAAATTAAATCCTTTTGAACTTTTTCAGATGCTCCTGGGGCTGAGGATTGTTTATGATGAACAAAATTAAGTGAGATTTTGATTTATTGAAGCATTAAAAATACCTTGACATAGTTTTTAAGTAGTGGAAAAAATGGTTTTAATGCTGGAGAGTCAGACATCCAGACCAACAATTTTCCACAATAATCTTCTCCATTTTTACCTCCAACACCTCAACAACTCATCATATTTGAATTAAATAAAGTTACAGTTGCATATATTTGATTAAAATGTAACACAAAAGAATTTCTTCATCTACCAAACAAGCTAGTCCACAAGTAAGCAGGCATGGTAAGGCTATGAAGAGAAAAGGATCACACAATGGGGATTAAAATTTATTTTTTTATTCTTTTTTCTTTCAATTTATATATATATTTTTATGGGTTCCATAGAGATGCTCGTTTATATCTTCTTGTTTCCATAAAGTTGCCATGCCGTTACTCAAAACTCACCAAACTTGCCTCCTTCAACATATCTGTGAAGAAAAAAAATGGAAAAATAATTCAACACATTGTGGATAGAGCGGAATTGCCGCATGTGCATAATTCCACTTATTCATGATAGGATGTTAAGATTCGGAAAGGGATAGAATCGCCTTGGGCAACACATAGACTCCAGCAAAAAAAGATGCTAGGAATGGAAAAAATGGAGGATCTTTTAATTTAGACAATGTTTTGCGACACAAAAAAAATACCACAGGAAGATTTATTTGCTTGCTGGATGTTGTGTGTTTGGATGTAAAGAATTGTTTTTTATATTATAAAGGTTGTTAAATGCATGCAAAAAAAAATATTTTTGTACTACAATTAATCCTGAAAAATTCAAAAAATGAGAACATTGTACAAAAAAAGAACGGAAATTACATACATATTGAAATAATTGTAAAATTAGTTTTTAATGGGAATCGAACCCACGTCCTCACAAAACGGTAAACTAAACAGTCACCGAACCACTAGACCATAGAAGCCTTTGCATTTTATTGGCAGAATTGTTTATATATTATTCAGGATACCTCAAGACATGGGCGTACCCAGTAGAGTCTGGACCCCATCCAAAAAAATTTGAGCCGTGCTCTCGCTGCGGTTCAAATTTTTTCTGATGGGGTCCAGACCCTCCTGGATACGCCCCTGCCTCAAGATATATTAGTGCATGTGAAGCATTTAACCTACAAAAAATGATGAAAAAATTGAAAATTCTTCAAATTTCTTGTTTATTTTGAAGAAATAATTTTTAAAAATACTAAAAATTTGAAATTTTCTGTAAATATTCAAACCTATAGATAGTGCACCTCTACTAATCCTTCCAACTTGAAATCCTCCCTATTATTCCACCAAAATAAATAAATAAATACATAAAAATATGAAACAATAACACAAAATGAAAATATAGAGAAAAAAAATCAGAAGCATAATAAAAAGTATGAAATGGCGGTGTAGAATCACAAAAAAATAGAATGAAAAAGTTTACGATGCTATTTTATGATTTATAATTTTAAGTGCTCTATAATAAAAACAGCTATAAAAAATCTCTTCATCTCCTTGATATTCTTACAATTTTTTTTCATATTATAATAAAGAATAATAAAAATGGTAGAAAAAGACTTAAACAGGAGAAGATGAATGTGATTCATAGAGATATTTATGCATGTTATGCAAAGTATATTAAAATGGAAAAGGAAGAGTCATAAAACAAAATAAAGTCATTGAGATTGAGGGAAGTTTTGTATCTTAAAAATGAGAAACAAAAAAAGAAGAAATTTTTTATTTAGTTGAGGATGAGAAGCGAAATTAAGGATGTTAAAGAAAATGTTTCGTGCTTGAATGAGTTAATTTTAGAATTTTTGAGTGAGATTATTACCCTAGCCATCTCATTCACTCTGTTTGCCTCCCCCTAAAGTTGCCATGAGTTTAAATGAAATTGAAACTTTTTCAAAATATAATCCGAACATTTTCGAAACTAATCCGAACGATTTGAACTTAATCCAAACATTTTCGAAACTAATCCGACCATTTTCGAAAACAAATTTTTATTTTTAGTCAGTCAGCCAAATAAACCAAAAGTCACCATCCATTCCCAACAAATCAAGCCATAACCTAGAAAATAAATCAAAATTTCAAACTTTTTCTTCTCATCTCTCAAATGATTTCCATTTCTAGCCCATTTTGAGTCTCATTTTTCATCCTGTCTGTCCAATGATAATATAATATTTCATTTCAACATCATCAGCAGCAAAAGAGCAGCAGCAGCAACAACAACAGTGGCAGTAAGATACAGCACATGATCCATAGAACAAAAGGAATGGCAATAACAGGATGAATGTAAAAAATATTCAGCCATAAATTTTATCGTGACACAACCAACAGTAAATCAAAATATTACATCCGAAAAAGGAACGTCAACTCACTACTGTCCTCTCCGCAAATGTGAGAGATTTATGAGGTTGTGGAAAAATTTCAAAATAGCAAAAATTTAAATAGTTTTTATGTCCATTTTATGTAATCTTGTGACAGCATTTGAATAATTCTCAGCAATGCCTAACAGTATGTGACCTAATCAATCCCCAAACTACACCACTAATGCCTACACATAAACAAAAGCAATAGAATTTAATTCCATTAAGTAACAAACAACTCCAAACAAAAAAAAAGTCAGTCAGACAATTTCATTGACATTGAAAATTCATTAATTCGCATCATAAAACATCCAAAAAAAACAGCATCGTCAGCAAACAAACAGAGTGAGAGAGACGAGTGGTAAACAGTCCAACAACACCCCGTAAAATCCCAAAAATATAAAAAAAGTTCTCTTTTTCTTCCACACTGATTCACTTTCTCACTCCATACACAGTAACGACAGGACGACACAGAAATGAAAAACAGGAATGAGAAGGAGAGAATTTCTGGCAATCGAGCGCAGCTAACGACTATCGATTTTCATTTTTATGCTCAGCACCAGAAAAGTGAGACACAAATGCAAAAGTTTTTGTTTTGTTTTTAATTCTTTTTTTTCGTTGAGCTTTTTTTGACAAATGGAAAAGTAAATATCAGGGGTTGGGGATGTAAATTGATTTTAGGGAATTGGAGAAATTGTTGCTTAAATGATAAACAAAGTAAGCTTTTTTAAAGAGATTTTCTGAACAAAACACAAATATTTTCTAAGTAAGCATTGATAAATTGAGTGAAAGTTTAAAGTTTATCCGCAGTTTTCTATTAAATGGCTGAAAAGTTCAAAAAAAATTCAACAGCGTTGAGCATGTCAGGTACGATCATTTTCTAAAATGAATAAATAACGGTCAAAATCTTTTTGAAAAATAACGGTGAAAAAAAATTTGAAAAAATAAATGAAAAAAATTTGAAAAAATAACGGTCAATTTTTGATTTAAAAAATAACGGTCAAATAAAATTTGAAAAATAACGGTCAAAAAATTTTTTAAAAAACGGCCAAAATTTCAAAAAATAACAGTTTTACTTAGGATATAACCTTTATGAGTTACCAGGACCCATCCACTGGCTAAGGTTTCTCAATATCGAGATCAATACCATATTATACAAGATCGTCTTGATGTTAATCTAAAAATCTGTCGTGAGCAAATTACAGGGAATCCTTACCAAGGGTATAGCGAGGATTTTTCAAAAGGGTTTCTGGGGGGTGCTTAGTGTGCTTAGAAGAGTATAGAGTACTTAAGGATGGTTTCTTTTTTTGAATTCAGAAAATCAAGACACAACTAAATCATCTCAAAATCCCCAACCCTGAGTCCATCCAAAAAAATCTCCATCTCAAATGAAGCATAACTAAATTTATTTTATTCCTGTCCCGAAAAAAACAAAACAATAAAAGAAGACATCCACAATTTTTTTATCATCATCAGCGAAAAGGAGAACAAACAAATTTTTCCGTTCAGTTGAGAAAATTAAATTAAAATCAGTGTCATTGTGTCGAAAGTATTTTTCTTTCTCCTCTCATCTACACAGTTAACAATGTGCTGTGCTTTTTATCCTTTTTCTCATTTTCTCGTAGCCATTTACATTGATTGTTGTTCTCTTGTTGACTCTTTTTTTTGTGATACTGGAAATGTTTATCGCTTTATTTATGCTGTTGTTTTCAGATGATTTTGAGGTTAAGTCAGTTGATGGTGGGTTGGATTGTGGTTCATTGAACTTCTAGGGATTTGAGTGTCACAATTTAAATTTCATAAGATATTTCAAGCAGCCATTAATCCAGTTATTTAAGTAAATTATTTTAATGCAAGAGTCCTTCCGAGAACTGTAAGCCCAATTTTAATTAATTTCACACAATTACCGCAATGAATAATTTTCGGAAATTTCATCAGAATTTATAAACCCAGAATCATATCCATAGCATCAACCCAACTGCAAAAGTAGTAATCACAAGTGATTGAAACATTATTTTATGGATTTTATGGTGATAAGCATAAAGAGCAGAAACATGAAAATTGTGTAAAAAAGCACTTCTACATCTGACTGTAAAAACCACAAGTTTTATCGCTAATTTGACTGCTGTCTCTCACAATATTCTACGGTAGTTGAAAATTGAGAAAAAAAACTTTTATTTCTTTCCATTAAAACTTGAGCTATAATTTTTTGTGTGTGCTCTATCTACATAGTAAAAAAGGGGGAGGAAGATGGTAAATTTAAGTAAAAAAGCCATGGGTTTTTGGGTGTTTAGAGCGCATTTTTTAATTAATACTAAGTAAATTTGTTGTAGATTATTAGCGTTGTTGGTAAATTTCATTTTTTGGCATTCATTATGTTGAAAATAGCCATCAAGACACAGGGGTGTATCCACAAATTTTTCGAGGGGGGCTTGAAATTTTTTTGTATGGACGAAAAAGTTTAGAAGGGGTTTTGGGATTTTTTCTTAAAAAACTCTAGTAAATTGAAAAAAAGTTCCAAAAAGGGGGGGTTACCTCCACGTTGGAGGCTCCAACTCCCATTCCCCTGAACACGCTCCAGAAGACACCGTAACCCTTACTTTTTTTTGACGTCAATACGACAACATAGCAGTACCCTAGCAACTGACGTTGTGCTACTTGAGATTAAAGCTTTGCTGGTCCTTTCAATTTCAATTTACTATGACTTTAATTAAAAATCAGCCCCTATACATAAGGGGCCGTTCACTTATTACGTTACGCAGAACAGCAACTTTTTAGACCCCCTTCCCCAGCTTGTTACAAATTTTCAATGACAAAAAATCTTTAGTCTTGCTTATTACAAAATCTCAGAGCCATACAATCCGAACAAAATAAGCTCATCACATAATTTTAGGGGGAAGGGGGGGGGGGGTCAAAGATTTTGTAACAGGCAAAAGTAAAGATTTATTTTCGTTGAAAATTTGTAATAAGCTGGGGAATGGGGTCTAAAAACCCCCTAAGTTTGTAGTAGATTAGTTAAGAGCTACTTATATAAGGTCTGTAGGAACTTGATTTTGATACTTATAGAATTTTAATTTGAATATTTAGCAGAAGAAAGTAAATTTCCGTACACTTTGTCACAAGTGGGAATCGAACTCATGCTTTTAAGATTTAGGGTTGCTAAGCACAAAGAGTACCACAAAGAGGGTTGCTAAGATGCTTGACAGAATGTCAACTTAAAGTCTATTAATCAGTTTTGAACAGTATCTTTAATGTGGGCCTTTATTTGGTCACTTCCAGCAGATTATAGGTTCTAGTAAAATTCCTCAAATTCAACTCCAACTAGCCAAAGTAGCTACAAATCCTTCAACACTTCCATCCTCCAAACCAAATCCCCACAAAAAAGAAATGAACAAAAATTGTGAGGTGAAATTTTTCCATAGAAAAGAAAATCACAAAAAAAAATATATTTTATGGTTTGTTCTTATTCATAAATCTTCATCTTCTCTTTCGAGCTTGCTTTTTATTTCTGCGTAAAAATCTACATTTTTTATTCCCCCATATTTGTATGTATTTGCTATAAATTTCCAACTTATTTATGACTGTTTGCCTGCCTGCACACACACACACACACACATGTACACGCGTGTGTGTAAATAAATAATAAAGTAACATGTAAAGTGAGAGTCACTTCTTTTTCCAACTTCTACCCTCGTTCCGCAAATATACACAGAGTGAATATAGAAAAAAAAGTTGTTATTTTGTAAGTAAAAGTCCTCGACTCAAAATATTGAGACTCGATATTCTCTCACAGAACACCAAAAAATACTCATTCACAGACACGATTGCAAAACTTGTGTATCATGGCCGTAGCACCAATCGAGATTTATTAAAATTATTTTTCATATACGCAACGCCCACTTTTTCAGAATTCCTTTTCTTCTTTCCACTTTCTTTTCACTTCATTTTTCGTACACACACATGCATGACTGTGTCTGTGTACAGCCACGGAGAACATTATATCCATTTCTGATGTTTGTGATACTTCAACATACCTCAATGTCGACTTGCTTTTTCAGTTTTATTTTGACTTCATTCGTGAACGCAATTACGAGCTCGGAGAGCGTAAAAATAAAACAAAAAACATTTTTTTAAAGTCTGAACTGAATTATTTTTTTATTTCTGCAAGTTGAGAAGTAAAAATTCCGATAAACTTGAGGACGAAAAAAATTTTATTATTTTTTTGAGCGTAGTTGAAAAGTCGCGAGTGCGGTGAATTTTTTGCCGGGAAAATAAAAGCATTTTTTGGATTTTACTGAGGAGAAATTTACGAATAATTAAGTAAGGAATTTAATAGTTTTACAAATTAAAGAATAAAAATTTCTTTGTGTTTGAAGAAAAATGAGAAAAAATTGAAAATCATGACAAAATTCAATTTTGAGTTGACAGAACTGTGATAAAAGACATGACAAGTGAAAAAAGTTTGAAATTTGCAGGAATTTTGTTGTAAAAAAACAAAAAATTTTAAATTTAATTTTGGCGTTTCAATTGTTTTTCGAGGAATTCGTCAATGACTGTAAATAATTTGTGAAATATTTCTTAGTGATTGAACAAGGTTTGTCAATGATTGAAGATGATATCAGCAATTGGAAATGAAATGTGAATTAAGTTGATGGCGGTGGGCGAAATAATTATTTTAAATGCCTGACTGAACATTAGATTTTTTTTTCAAAATATTAGACGTATTTACTGTATTTTGAAAATTGAAAATTGAATTTCTGAAATTTTGAAATTTAACAAAAAATATAAAAATTTCAATTTTTTCTAATTTTCTTTAATTTTAGTTTTATAAAAAAATATTTTTCCGTCGTTAAAATATCGCAAAAAATGCAGGTCATAAAAATATGATTTTTTTATTTCTTTCTTTTTCTATTAAGCGCCCAAATGCTTTATTTATTTATTACTTATTGTTCTTATGTTCTAATTTGTTTTTTTAAATTCATTTGCGTCTTTAAAATTCAATCTTTATCTTTGACTGTTCCTATTTGTTAAAATTTAGTTCTTTAATTTTAAATCCCATTTACATTTTTGATTTAGAAAATTAATTATTTAGATTTCATTTTGAAAATATTTCATGGTTTAGATATCACTGTCCAAGCATTTATTATCCCAAAATTGAAATACTGAATAAATTTAAAAATTATTTTAAAGTTTTTATGACAAAAACAGAACATCAAAAGAACTTCTCATAGAATGTTGAAAAAAGAGTGGTTCATATATATTGACATACTGCCAGTCCCAGTGACAAAGCCCGAAAGCTTTGTGGTCTGAGCACTTGACCGGCAATCGAGAGGTTCGAGGTTCAATTCCCACTCGGGACGAACCATTGGGTCTATTACTTTGTTTTCAACTTTTTTAAATTATTTTAAAGTTGATAATGTTTTTAAAAAAATTACAAAACAAAATTGCATTTATTAACATTTTTAAATCTTTAAATAAATTATTAAAATTTGTTTTGCATTGACTCAAGTGCTTAAAACTAAACTTTATATATGCCAGGACTGAAAATTTACGGTCCCACCCTATCCTGGTCATGAACAGTTTGTGATACACTAAAAAATCTAATCCAAAAAAACATGCAAATTCAATTTAGATTCAAAAAATAGAAAACTCAATCCAATTTTACATCCAAACTAAAATTCCAAAAAAGCACCTCAAATCCTCGATCATTGACAAAAAGCAAACCGTTCAATCATTAAGAATGTCAAAGGCATAACAAAACACAAGCAAGCATGACACACAAAATAGCAGGCAGCAAATTGTAAACAAACAAAGAAAGAATCCATCAACAATTAATTGAATTTCCAGTTCCTGCAAAAATCAAACAGAATAGTTATTCTAAATTTTAAACAAACACGATCGATTGAAATGAAATTTTTTACACATGTTCGGGTGTGGGGAGTTGATGAACATAAAAAATAGATGCCACGGCATGTTAGTTTTTCCAACATACATAAATTTCACCTCACAAAAGTCCTTTGATCTTTGATTTTCGTGATGATTTAACAAGGCAGTCAGGCACAGCATATAAAATCAATGTCAACTCTTTACGCCCTCTTTTTTCCTTCTCATCTCATTCAATTACCAATTTATTTTTTATGCTGAGTAAAGCACCTTACGAATTAACTTTATTTTCTCATCGGTTACATAAATTTTCCATTTCACATCCCAAAACCCCCCTTCTCATCCAACATTTGGGTTGGGTGCCTGTCTGTTTGCTAAAATCATACTCAAAATTGGAGCGGAAAACTTATGCTCATGACTTTTATTTACATTTTTAACATCCATGAAATAAAGTTTTACACGATAAATTAGAAACTTTTTACTTTTACTTGCTGGAAAAAAATTTTTTTTATGCAAACGTGTCTGTGTGTTTGTGCCTTGTAACTACTCAGAGCAAACAGAAATTCCTTCAAGTTGTACAAACACACTTACACACACACATGCACACAAATACAATCAAAAAAGTTTTTTATTTGCGAAAAAAAATCACATTAGCAATGCACGACAGCACCGCCTACTTTTTTCTCTCCTGACAGTGAAAGTTGTGGCCTTTGCTGGCAAAAAAATATAAAACTTTATTTTTACACTCGGTGAGATGTTCTGCTTGTTTTTGTTTTCATCCGTGAGTGAATATTTGTATCGAATTTTTGGGGATTCAGTTATGGATGAGAATGAGTTTTTGAGGTTTGATGTGGGAAATTTTTGTTGGCATTAAAATTGTTGCACTTTTTTGAGCAGCTTGTTGAAGGGATTTAGATGCAGATTTTGTGTTGAATGAGTTTTTTGACTTTTTAATTTTTGTTAAGATGACTTTTCTGAGTGGGTTGGATTGAAGATGGGGAGAATATAGAGGTACAAGTAGGGGGGATGTAGAGTTAGTATTTAAATAGTTTAATGACTTTTTGTTCAAATCTAATGTTTTTCAAGAAATATAGAAATTCAAAAAGAATTAAAATTAGGAAATTTAAAAAATTTAAAAAAAATATATTAAAAATTTGAAATTAAAAAATTCAAAAAAAAGTATTAAAAATTTGAAATTTAAAAATTCAAAAAATATTAAAAATTTGAAATTAAAAAATTCAAGAAATATTAAAAATTTGAAATTAAAAAAAATTAATAAAAAACCAAAAAAACTAGTAACTTAAATGAAATAATTACTCATATTTAAACAAAAACAAACCTTATTTAAAATAAACTCAAAATTCAATATCATAAAAGCAACTCAACATTTCCACTCATATTACACTTCCACACAAAAAAAACCCAAAATAACATTTTCACAACAAAATCCCAAATCAATTTCGCATCAATTCCCAATTTCCATTGATTTTTCCTCTCCAAATATTGAACTTTAATAATCATTGCCACAGCCGCAAACTTTTCAAAGCTCCTTTTTTCACCTCCTTCATGATTTTTCAATCTGTTGATTCAACTCTTCAGCTTTTCCCGCATAAACAGCTTTTGTGCAATTTTGCATCCTCAAAATCCCCAACATTGCAAACATAAATAAAAAAATAATGTTGATGATGATGATGATGACTGTAGCGCTTGCATGCTTTTAGCTCATCGACTTTCCTCTCATTTCCATTCGACTGTGTTTGTGTTGAGTTGAAAATGTGTGAGTGGATGTAAGACCAACACAAGCATCCCCAAATCGAGTGTCAGTGTGTGGAGCATCCACACATGGCAATGATTTTCATAAAATGTCTTATTCAGCAATCCCTCCATCTCCAAACTCACAAAACTTTTCTTCTTGGGGGTGCTTTTTGGCTTTCCTGTACTCAAACACATCAGCATACATCATAAGATGAAATATTCAAACAGCAAATGGTGAAAAGTGTGTAAAGGAACTGAAATTCCTGTTAGATATTAGAAATTGCGTACGCGGGGAAAAGGGGACACATTTTCACGTATGTCAGATTCGCTGTTCTAGAAAATAAAGTTTTTTGAGTGCTCATGTCGCGTAAATTCTTGCTGGATCAACTTGAGACCGGAGGGATTTGAAAATTTATTTTGAATTCAGCATTTCCTCTGTGTGTAAATTTTTGCAACATCAATTTATTGTCGGTGCGTGCTATGTGATGAGTTGTGGGGAAGAAAATTATTTCGGGGAACTTTCTTGATTTTCTCAAAAATTGATGGGATGCGGAAAATTTTGATTTGATTTTTGGATTTTGATGGGATTCTTGTGAATGTTGATTTGATGAATATTGAAGAAATAAGTTCAATGTCCATAAGAGAATCGATTTTTGGGATGCAAAAGAGTCTAAAAAGTTTTAGTTAAAGAAGATTTTCAAATAAGCTATATTGATCCTGAAATAATTGTGTTTTATTGTTTTGTAAATTGAAATTTTAGATTATTTACTTTCTGGGACTTCTCTTCTCATTTTTCTTCAATTTCATGAATTTTTAAAAATTTAATTTTTGAAAAAAATTTTGTTTTTTAAAAATGTATTTTAAATTTTTTAAAAAACAAATTTTAAATTTTTTAAAAAACAAATTTTAAATTTTTTAAAAAACAAATTTTAAATTTAAAAAAAAGGAAATTTTAAATTAAAAAAACAATTTCAATTTTTAAAAAAAAATCAATTTTTGAAAAAATAAATTTTAAATTTTTTTAAATTTCAATATTTTTAACAAACACAATTTTAATTTTTTATACCTCAATTTTCTCACCAAAAATAATTTTTTTCTTCTATTTTCAGGCTGGAAACTTTAAAGTTTCCTCAAGTTTAACACCCGTCGGGAAGGATTTCTATTAAAAAAAATAAAAGTGACATTAAAAATATACAAAAAAGTACAAAAAAATTGTTAAAAAATTTTGATACCAAATAAGTTGAAAAATCATCTGACATCAGTGATAAAAAAGAAAATAAGAAGACAGTGACGATATTTAGCAGCAAAAAAGTGAAAAGTGCGAAGAAAGAAAAATTCCGAGATGGATTTTAGTGGAAATTTTTGAAGTTTATTGGTGAGTTGAGAAAAAAAATCAATTTTTTTGTGAAACTTGGATACACAAATCGATATTTTGGCAATTTTGTAAGAATATTGAAAAATTATAGAATGTTAACAAGCAGTTTGCTGAGTTAACCTACAAATTTTTAATCTGTGCACTTTTTGGTGGGAGAATCACGATTTATGGTCAAAAATCGATGATCAATCTGGGCTAGTAGCAAAAAGATTGTAAAATTTAATTTTTAAAAACCAAAAAAATCCAAAAAAAATTTAAGTGAAAAAAGTACAAAAATTCATTAAAATTAAAAAATAAGAAATTTACCTCCAAAAATCAAAAGATTCAAATCCATAAACCCATCAATAATTGATCTTCTTTAATTCTTACCATTCCTAATATCTAAAGCCAGAAACCAATCTTCATTCAATTCCAAACAGCTCAAACAAAAGATGTTTTAGTCAGAAAAATTGCAAGAAATTGCAAAACATTATTCTTATTTTCATCTGCTGCATCGCTTCATTTTATTCGCTTTATTAACTTTCTATCTATCCATTTTTATTTACACAATGAATGTTAACAAAAAAAAAGTAAAATGAAATTCTTTCTGCGGTAACACACAAGCCTGCAAGCATGAAAATCTGTTCAATATTCTCGACCTCTCTTTCTCTCTTTTGCTGAGGCAATAACTATCAAATTACATAATTATTTTATTATGTTTATATATATAGTAACATTTTCGTACGTACTCTGACTAAGAATTTTTAATTCGTTTTGTGAGAGTGTGTTGGATTTGTGTGTTTTATATAGGAACAGGCTTAGAGGTAAAGGGGAATGAATGGAACTTTTGCTTCAATTTTGGAACATTCGCATCTTTTTTGGAATGTTTGCTTCAAATTTAAAATTTCCGCATAAAATTTGAAACTCTTGCATCAATTTTGGAACTTTCGCATCAATTTTGGAACTCTGGCATCAATTTTCGAATTTTTGCTTCAATTTTGAAATTTTTGCATCAAACCTCGAATTTTTGAATAATTTTTTGAATTTTTACATCATTTCTGGAACTTTTGCTTCAATTTTGGAATTTTTGCATCAATTTTTGACATTTTTGTATCATTTTCCCAATTTAAATTCAAATTTAATTGCAAAATGGTTTTATTAGACAAAAATAAATAACAAAACACATTCCACCTCAAGCTATTCATCCCCCTGACTCATCCATGAATAAAAAAAATTCCATAAAATAAAGATTTTCACCAATGAACTGCCATTTAACGGCTGCAAAAAATATTTTATCCTATCTATTCATTATCCCCCTCAACTGTTCATCCTATATATTCATGTATTTTTTTCTTGTGTGTAAAATGAACAGACGCAACTTTTTGTATTCAATTCAACACAATTCGTAATCGCAAAACAATGAAAATTGGAATTTTTTAACTAAAACCCCTTTTTCTCTCCCTTTGCTGTGTATCTGTGCATGTATACACAATTCAATTGTAATATGCCACATTTGAGATATAAAAAAAAGTTTCCTTCTTATTTTGTAACAGTTTAACAGCTATTTTGTATAGCTGTTGTATTGAGAAATAAAAGAAATTAAAGGAATTGAAAAATGAGAGAAAATTTTCTGTTTCGAGTACCGGAAAAAGTTTTTCAAATTGAAATTTTTATTTATTGATGCCTTTGAATAATGGAATTGATACAAGTTTGATTTTTTTTTTGAGGAAATAAATTTATTTAAGTGCACTTTTGAAGTTTGTTTGACAGAAGAGTTTTATTTTTATGGATTGTATGATTATGAAAATGTAGATGACTGGTTCAAGTTTGTGACTTTATTTAATCATGACAAAAGCTATTGTCAATTTTTCAAAGAACATTTTATAGTTTTGAATAAGATTTTTTGATGAAAATTGTGAAAATGGTTGTCATTTTGTTTGGAAAAGCTGTCAAAAATGAAGAAAGAAGTTTGAATGTTTCAGTTTTACAAGTGCATTGATTTTGCATCAATTGAGAAAATTCTGCATCAATTTTGGAACTTTTGCATCAATTTTATGGATTTTTGCATCACTTTTGTGAGAATTCTGCCTCAATTTTGTAGAATTTTTGCATCAAATTGCAGATTTTTGCATCATTTTTGAGTTTTGTATAAATTTTGGAACTTTCGCATCACTTTTGTAAATTCTTGCATCATTTTCGTAAATGTTTGCATCTTTGTAGAATTTAACATCAATATTGTCAAATTCTGCATCAATTTTGTAGAATTTTAAATCAATTTTGTAGAATTTTCTAAATTTGCATCCAAAAACTCCAGAATTCAGAACCGAAACTGCAAATTAGTGCCCATTTCACAAACAATCCATTTCAAACCCAAAACACTGCATCTCATTGAACCATAAATATCTCAATAAATCCTCAAAAAAATACACAAATTTTTTATGCATCCCAATAAAATGTTTCAAACTCACATCATAAACCAATCCAATTGTCTGGCAGAAACCACTATGGCACCACATAAAATAAGAGACATCAAACTTTTCTTCTCCTTTCTTTAAAATGATTAAAATGCTACCAAACGAATCCCTTCTGTGCATCTCCATCCACTCACAGAGACGCAATAAAAAGCAGCTTTTATGATCCTCCATATGCATCATCTACATGTGAATCTCCCAAATAACAATAAGAATAATAATGAGAGCATTAAGGATGAGAATTTTAACATAAGTGACAATGTGATATCATTCGAGCTTAAAAAGACAATGTAGAATATGATGTTGATGCTTCATTTATGCTTCAGTGATCGCTTTCAATTGTTATTATTCGACGGCAAATAGAATTTTTATGAAGATATTTAAATTTTTTATATTTTTTTTCTCTCCTTTTGTTCTTCATAAGAAAAATCATAAAAATATTCATAATTTTTTTTCTTCATTGTCGTATTAAGTTTCAGTGGGAATGTCCATGTAGTGAAGGTTAAAGGAACTATTATGAGGTTGAGATTGTGAGTTGGTGACAAAAATTATTTTTTTCGATGGGAGAAAAACGCGCTCAGATTTTTGTTCGTAAAACGCGCTCAAATTGCTTCAGACTAACTGCGTTCAGTATTTTGGTCACTAAAATGGCAAAAAAAAGCATTTAAAAATGTCAACATCCAGTAATGAAATTTTCCTCCAGTGAAATACAAAACGCGCTAAATGATTGACCAAAATTCAATTTCTTAAACCTTAATCACCTTATTTTATTTCATTTTTTCAAAAGTCAACATCCAGTGAAACTAAAAATTCCCCATCTCGAGACAACCGCGCTATCATTACTTCCAAAAGTTAATTACAAATTTTTTGTCTCACAGACCATCATTCTCGCTTTTTAATTTTCCATTTCAAATTCTTTTCTTGACACACAAAAAAAGAATAAAAGTAAAAGTTTCTCTCTTCATTTTCTTTTTCGCGACATTTTGACTCACTTCCAACTGAAAAGTGCATTGAACACTTAATTGATTATGAAAAAGGAGAACAGACCGTCGAATGTTGATCATGTACCTTGTTGACACAACATCCGATAAGTATTTACAAGTTTTGTTGTGAAAATGATTATTATTTTTTATTGGGGCAGTGAATGAAGTTGTCAAGGACTTGTGGCTGTTTTTTCTGATTAATTTTATGGATGAAAAATGAAGCTTCATTGTTTGTGGCAAATGTGAATTAATGAGTAGACTTGAAGAAATATGAATAATATAAATCGGCGCCGCGATACTTTGTAGTTGATCATTGTGCCTTCATCACTGCCGTTTTGACTTCGTGTCATCAAAATTATGACATTGAGTGAGTTGGGATTGAAGTTTTTGAGGGAATTTTCGAGATTGAGGAATTTTAAGTGAATCTGTTGGATAAATGGCACGAGTTCCGGTTGCTGCTCAATATCTCAACATTTAACTAGATCAAGTCTAGATTACCAGCTCTAAATCCATCCTACATCTCAATCCACAAGCCCACAAAGTGTCAAAGCCTTTCATTACCCCAACGTACAGTCATGGATGAAATTAATTAAATTTCATTTCATTATAAATGATTGATTGTCTCGGTCATTTATTGACATCCTTTTTCATTTGCAATTCTCAATGAAAATTAAATATATTTATGTAAGAATGTCTCGTGTCATACGATTATTGTGTTTATTAAGAGACATGAAATGCACGACATGTTGATGCAATCGGAATGTTTTGTGAATGACTGTTTGGGTCGTGTTTTGAGGTATTGATGGATGTTGAGTGGAAATGGTTTGGGTGCATTCAGCTGTGTAATTCATTGGCAGTTGTGTTGAGCATGCTTAATTCAGCGGAACTTAGCTTGCTTAATTTGCTGAATTCAGCTAAGCTAAACTTGCAGAACTTGCTGAATTCAGCGGTGCTGAACTTGCTGAATTCAGTGGTGCTGAATTTGCTGAATTCAGCGGTTTGGAACCTGCTGAATATACTGAATTCAGTGGTGTTGATCTTGACGAATTTGCTGAATTCAGTGGTGCTGAACTTGCTGAATTCAGCTGTGATGAACTTGCTGAATTCAGCATAGCAGAATATTTCCAGACTTCAGAAATCAAAAATTCTAATTTAGTCAAAATCAATGATGCAAATTTGATTGATTTGAACGCGCAAGACGAAGATTTAACACATGGATCCATAAATAACCTCACAGACGCATATCCTTGAGCGAATTCACATCCTTCTATTCAAATTTGATAACAAATCATGTCTCAACCTCGAACATTCAACAAAAATTTCTCATGTCATCAAATTTTCCGAAAAAAAGAGTTTTATTCATCTTCTTTAAATCCATAAATTGTCATCGTCTCATTTACTTCTTCCTCCTTACCCTTGACGCTGTCAACGTTGAACCAATTGATCGTCGTCTCTTGAAAAAAGAGTCGAGAATAATGATAAATGATGTTGTATAAACAAAATTATGTTAATTCAAATACAATTCGATACGATTCGTCATTGTTCAATGTTTGACAATGGATTTCATTCAGAATTCTGTGTATGTTGATGTGTAGGATGAATGTGACTGATTTACTCGTCAATTTGTTATAAAATGAGACATTTTTCTATCAAAAATGTAAAATATTACAAATTTTATGTGATTTTATTGATAGATAAAAATAGAATCAAGCTCGTTGTTATTAATTATGACATAATTGAAATGCTATACAATTAATTCAGTCAGATGAAAATAATCTGATAAAATAATTATAGAATATTTTTGTCTTTCTTTGATTTAATTTTGGAACAATTATTTATATTTTAATGATTAATTCATTAATTAATTCAAAAGCCATTTTTAGGATTGAATTGACTTATATTGAATTTATTAATTGGTTTAACAAATGAAGCTACAAAAGCTTTTTTATTGAATTATATTGCATATTGTAATTTGAATTCATGCCTATGGCTAATGGCTTCAATGGATTTTTTTTAAAAAAAAGTACTCATTATCATTGAATTAATTGAATAAATTGCAATATTTTTTAAATATATTAACTTTTGTGAATTACAAATTTACATACATTTTTAATTTTTAACTTCATTTAAATTTAATTTAAACGGGTTTAAAATTTTTTAAATTTTTAACGGTTTTTCGTTTTTTGAATTTTAAACGGTTTTCAAATTTTTGAATTATTAACGGTTTTAAAAAATTTGAATTTTTGCCGCTTTTCAAATTTACAAAAAAATTTAACTGCTTTTAAAATTTTGAATTTTTTACGATTTTCAAATTTTTGAATTTTCGAAGCCATCAAACTTTAAAAATCTAACTCAAAAGTTCAAACATTTAACTTTAGAACCATCAACATACCTCGAACAAAAATGTTAATTGCATTTCGCTCAAAGAAAAGTTAATAAAAGCAAAACTACAAAGCGAAATGATTCTTTTTTGCCTGAAAAGCAAACAAAAATTCACATTTAAATGTAACTACACAAGCATCAAAGCGTATGCTGTAAAGTGAAGCGCATGAAAAAATCATGCATTCAACATTTTTGTAGCTGAAAAAGAAAATTTCTTTTTTATTAAGCGAAAAAGAAGAGAAATAAAGATCAAAGAAATGAGCGAAAAAAAGGACACAAAGTTACAGAAATAAAAAGCAAAAATGTAAAACATATCGTTGGAAGTTGGATTGTGGAGGGTGAATAAGGCGCATTAGTTGAACTTCTAATTTTATTTTTGTAAAAAAAATTGTAAAATTGCTTCTGAAAATTTTAACGGTTTTTAGAATTTTGAATCTTAATAAGTGAAAAAATTCAAAATGGTGGCTAAATTTTTTCTCATATTTAGGAATTTTTAGTCATTTTTGCTCAAATTAAGCTGTTTAATGTAGAAAAACTTATTATTTAGGTATCAATAACATAGCAAAAGTCATTTCCATTAGATTTCAAGTTCTCAAACCTTTCAATTTCCATAAAATCACTAAAATACACAAATTGATCAAAACCCAAACTGCCTCAACTGCATAATCCAGCCTACAAGAACACAAGCTAAAATTCTTCTACGTCAAAAGCTCGTTTTTCGTTTCCATTTCATATGCAAAACCTGTGACTTTGTAGAATTGAAGAGAAAAAAAGTACATTTGACAAATTAAAAACTTTTTTTCCTTTTCTTTTCATCATTTTTCATCATCATTATCTAAATTTGAGTCATTAAAAGTCTCTTTCTCCATCCTCTTTCATGTGCCATGCACGCTGAAAAACTCACTTAACCAGAAAATTTGATCTGCCTTTTTTTGTTGTGTGTCCTACACGACTCTCATTCGTGATGTTCCTTTCAATTCAATCTAGTTCCTTTTTTGTCTGAATTGACTGTGTCTCATTCTCTTATCAAAGTCAATTCAATTGTTCTGCTTGTTGAGAAAAAGGTCAACTGTTATGTTGAGCGTATATTTGAGGGTGAACGATTGGCATCATCCCTCCCATCTCTTTCACTGTATTTCCTTTTATTTATAAACATGTTACATCCATTGCGTAATTGAAGATTCTTATCAATTAATAGATTGAAGTTATGTATCTTGATTACTTATTTGAGCTGAATGGAGGAAAAAATGTTCAAGAGGATTTTCTTTTATTTCATTGAGGAATTTGGAAGTGGGAGAGGAGATGAAGGAAAATTCTTGGGAAATTCTGATGAGTGGAATTGGAATTGATTGATGTGGATTAGTGGGAAGATTCTATGAAGTGAATTGTTGGAATTTTGATGAAAATTCAAAGAAAATGGAGAAAAATACCAGGATAACAGGTATATGCTCCCAAAGAACGGTTGGTTGGTAGTGCTTAACACCCAATCCTACGAACCACCAACCCTAGCGTATACCCTAGCTCTACACCACCGAGTGACCGGCTCTAGAAACCAGTACCTGATGCAGATTCTTCAAAATACTCGGATATAAGAGTCCCAGCTTTCGAGACTGAGAATTGCATCTTCGGCATCTTAGACAGAACCATCAGGTACCTTAGCCTTCTGGCATACTCTAAGGTAAAACCCCATGGTCAAAAGCATTCCTAGGTGATGTACAATACACAATTTAAATTCTATAGGCTAATTTTCTTTGAGATTCGAACCTTAGTTTTGATTTAGACTAGTTTGGATGCCTAACAGTAAAATCAACACTATTCCAATATATGACCTAATCTCATTTGAGTATAATCCAACTCAAAACTGCTACAAAATCTATTCAATTAAAAGAAATTCCACAAATTCTATTCGACAGTTCTACTCACATATATATCTTAATTATGATCATTAATTTAATTACAAAAAAATATGAAAAAAATCTTCAATTTAGTAATCAACTACAAGAGAGTCATTCAGTAGCAACACATAAAGACCTCATTCTCGAAAGGATAGCTGATGATCGTTATCTCTAATTAAAAAAATGATTTTTCCTTAATTAGAAAAAAAGACTGCCATGACGTTGATGATGTTTTATGCTGAATGAAAGGTACATTAGTGCTCTTAGCATTTCACCATGAATTTTTCTACATCACATAATACGATGAAGTATCTTTTTTCATCATAATTTTAAAAATGTATTTTTTCAATATAATGAAAAGCACTCTGGCAAATGGGGAAAAAAGTATTCCATTAGAAATGAAGAGTAGCTTGCAGAAGCAGTGGAGAATGCGATGAAGTCATGCATAAAGAGTTTGTGAATTGTAAAAAAGCAAGGCATGAAAGGTTCTTACCTGATAGATGTTTGTTAAAAAAAATATACATTTATCGTAATTAAAAAAATGATAAACTAAATGGATGTAGATTTCATTTTTGTGGAGCTTTTTGTGGAAAATGAAATATTTTTTAATGAAAATTGCTTCAAATGCTGAAATTTTTTTGTAATTGGATGAAGTAAGTAGGTTTTGAGGGCTACTGATGCACAATATTTTTTTTTTAATTGAAGAGAATTTTTTAGAGTTTCATCATTGGAATTGTATTATGGCAACCAATGGGTTCCTTTTTATGCTTAATAATATTTTTGAACAATGTTTATCATGTTTTGCATGAGAAAATATTAAGCTTTAGTGGCAATTCACAATATTTGCTAGAATTTTTGCCTGGATTGTGAATCAGTTATTGAAGATTCAGACTCTAGACCCGAAATAATTGCATTATTTTTCAATTAGTTACTTGAATTGACTCGGTTGAGTTGCATAGTGCTTGTGTATTTGAAAATCACAACACCAACCCAGCGATCATGGGTTCAAGACTTGGCAAGGCTATCTTGTGTTTTTTTAAATTATAAGGACGGATATGGACTAGAAATGAAGCTCACACCCTCTCCTTTTGTGAACTTTAGGTAGGAATGAGGGCAATATGCTCCTTCCGACCTGTTGTGTCTGTGCAGAGTGGTATCGAGGCTTATCTGCTAATGCGAGAGTAACTGATTAGGCATCAGAATGGATATCTGTAACCTTTTTTGTGAGGACATGGGTTCAATTCCCATCATAAAAATGCTCAGGACATAACAACGACCTCCTGGCTACATCTTTTGTTTCAGTATTGTTCTAAATAATTTTTCTTTTAAGTCATTATCTGCAAATGAGAACAACAGCTATTCCCTTCCAAAAAACAGAAACAGAAATTTTTCAAATATTTTTCCATCACGCACTTTTCTCTTTGTGGGTGATGAGGAAAAATTCACAGAATTTGCTGTCTTTTTTTCATACAGAATCAAAAGAGAGAGAGCAAAAAAAATTCAGGGGATCGTGTTAATGTGGAATGTTGAGGATTGTGAACAATTTTGATTACTTTTCAAGAGGAATTTCCAATTTAAATTATATAGTATGATGTAAAAGCTGAGAGTTGGAGATAAATTAATGAAAAGTTGCTACATATTTGTAGTGTTTGACTCAAAAGCGACCAGCAATTCCGAAAAGAAATTCCTCAAAATCAATCAAATTTAATTCAACAGCAATAAATCAAAGTCGATGCAATTTTAGATTCCTCGTCCTTTTATTGCCGTTCTTTCAAGCCCCAGACATGAAAATTGCTGAAAACTACGAAAACGTGTGAGGAGAAAACTGAAATGACTTCTGCACACTTTTTCACTCGACTGATTCCATTATTAAAAAACATAAAAATAAATTTATCAAAAAATTGAGTTAGACTATAAAATAAAATCTCGGAATCATATTTAATTATATTGATATTTGTAACTAGCAGGCAGTAAAATTTTCCATTGTGTCCGCGTGCCGCTGTTTAAGATGTGTGACTAGGGGAGGGTACACATGTAAAAATTTCACTCATGCCTGCCTCAATCGGCAATTGATATGTTGTTTTCTCAGTCATTAATGACGTAATTTAGATATTGTTTAGGTCCACAAAATAAAAATTTCGAACAAAAGACAGGCAAATAATTTTTGTGGGCAGCAATGCCACTTGACAGTCACACAGAAATTCACATGTCAATTCTTTTTTTGCACTCTTCAATCCACGCATTTTTGCATGCTGTCATTCAATGACTGCTTATTTCTCATATACAAAATTTCTATCAAATGCGATAAAATTAATTCAGAAATAAAATCCCCCACAACAGTCACACAGATACAAAATTTTTAGATTTTTTTCGAAGTCACTCATTTAGAACTAATATTGACATACGATAGTGAATTATGGCATGACAAATGCATTTGACATGACATGATTTGCGTTATTTTTTGGGTATTTTATGTGAAAATGTGTGTGTATGTCTGTTAGTTAAGGAAAGATTAACGCTGGATGTGAAATTTTCGTGATGGGAAATTGAGGAAGGGAATGATTCTTATTTAAAGTGGGAAAAATTGTAATTAAAATGAAGATTTAAAGAATAGTGAGTGAATTTTGAGATTTATTTAATTGTATTTGATGAAATGATGCAAAACAAGATGCGAAAATTTAAAATTTCCGTTAACTTTAGTAAAAAAGATGCAGAAATTCAAATTGTCCGTTATTTTTTGAAATAAAAGATGCAGAAAGTCTAGAAAGATGCAGAATATTTATTTTGATGCGAAAATTTAAATTTCCCGTTAACTTTTGTAAAAAAGATGTAAAAGTGATGCAGAAATTCAAATTGTCCGTTACTTTTGAAATGAAAGATGCAAAAAGTTTAGAAAGAAAAAGATGTAAAAAGTGATGCAGAAATTCAAATTGTCCGTTACTTTTGAAATGAAAGATGCAAAAAATGAAGCAAAGATCAAAAATTCAGCTGATTTTGCAGAAGTTGATGCAAAAGATTCTTTTACAAAATTAAAATTCTACAAGCAATGACACTGCATTTTAAAATCTCAAACTTTAACATCTTCCCTTTCATCTTATGGATTTTTCCTTCAAGTCTGAAAAATCTCCTTGATACACCAGAGAAAACCGTCCGACCGACGATGATAAAAAAAAGTTTTTCCAACTTTCACTTTCCTTTGAATAAATTTTACTTCTTTGTCTTACTGCTGAATATTAAAAAATGTTCTCGTCTCGCTCTGTTTAAATAATTTTTCTCCAATCTTAAAGTAACAGCAAGGCGTCTCGATGTAGCGGAGGATTAAGCGAATAATGCATGCATCAATAATAGTCAGTCAGTACATTCACTGCGTAAGCATAAATCAATGTGAGAGAAAATTTATATCATCTCTAATAAATTGATTTACTCAAGCATCATCAAATGCATGTAGACATTACATTAGTTCAAGGATTAATGCTGGGGATTTTCATTATGACAAATAAATTCATTGATGGGTGAAAATGGCATATGTGTGTGTACCATTTATATTTATGTCGATGCTATTTCCCTTTTTATCGATTTTTTTCCGGAAAAATTATCCTTTTTTATGCTGATATGCCCGCATATCTCATCATCATCGTCATCATCATCATGGATGTTCATAGTCTCGTAGGTTATGACTGAATTTTTCCAATGATTTTCATTTTTAAAGGGAAAAAAACAGTAAACTTTTTTTCTGGTTCATGAAATCATTGACTGTCGAGAGAATTGACCCAAAACTTGCCTCTCTTTCTCTCTTCCTTCTTCGTACTTTTTTTGCCATTCAAACGACTTCCGTTCCGCTTCTCAATCGATCATTTCTGTTCAGACAGCCTTTTGCATTTCTTTCTTTTTTACGATGAACGAACATTTCATGTAGTGGAAAAACTTTTTTACCCGACTTTTCTCTTAATTTATTATTCATCACTATGTTATTGGCTATTAAATTATTCCAGCTATGACTTCAACGGAATTAAGACATATACAAGGCGGTCACGTCATATTGAAATTGTAAACAAATAATAAATTCACTTTAACATTTCTTTATCGTTGGTGATGGTGTAGATTAATATTGCAAGTAGGGAAGTTATTTGTGGGATGTGGCTAAGGCGCATTTTCTGTTTACCTTAAAAAAATACCCAAAATTTTTAGAATTCTCATATTTTTAACGAATTTTGGACATTTTGAATTTGAAAATTTGAATAATCCATGGTCAATCATGCTCGAAAAAATTCTCTCACCTCGAAAAGTTTTTCGCAAATTTCTCTAAAGTTAAAGCTTTAAATTTCAATATTTTGATTGAATCTTGTTTAAAAAAGTGGCAAGAGTACTGTGGCATTCAGTTTGAGCCTTAAATGATAGATTTTGTGGAAAAAAATGAATTTTTCTCAAGAGGAATTGCAGGACCAATCTAAAATCTTACAATTTGGACTCATGTCTTTAACTTTTAGATAAACCTACAAATTTTCATTGAAACTAGTCAATTAAAAGCCAACACATCTACAAAAATTCCTCTTAATATACGTGAGAGTCATACTTATAAAAATATACAAAGAAAATAAGGCAGAATGAAGGTGAAATGAAAATATCTCAAATGAATTAATTATAACGTGTCATGTATTGAGACAAATGACATGAAAGAGATCGTTGACAGATTTATTTATTTTGTATATTTTTATTTTCCTCTTAATTCCCTTCTTTTTTCTTGAATTAATCATCTCATATTATTGGAAGTAAATAAGATGATGAATATGTTTAAGATATTCATTATTAATCCATTTAAATAAAGTCGTTTGTGTTTACAATTTCTCAGAATGGGAATAATGTGGATGGACGGAAGAGAATAGAGAGATTTGATAGAAATGAGATACTTTTAATTATTAGAATTGCTGGAAAGACTAGACATCAGAATAGAGTCTTGTGGTTTTTGTTAAACTTTGATGCTTTAGGCTATTTTTGCATACTTTTATCTACTAACCTTGAAGTTCTAAAGCAAACATCGCATTTCTACCCAAAATAATCTCCATCCAACCCTCAATCTTCATCTAATCTGCTCATCATTCATGCTAAAACACTCACGAAAAATTCATTCAGCTACCACTTGAAAAACCAAACAAAAAAATATATAGATCAATTAAATGTGCTTCATTAAACGTGATCACAAAGCCTAATGAGGCATTTATGAGTTGCTTGATGAAAATTAAACTCATTTGATTCAATTGACCATTAACTTTTAATTGATGTAAGTTTGTCTTTTTTTTCGTACCTCTTATTTTTTTAGACATTAGATGTTGGCGCTTAATGGTGTGAAATCAAAAATTAATTTATCTCTTTCAAAAAAAGGCACATTAAATCAGGTGGATTGTGTCTATGCATTCGTCCGTGTTCATTTGTTATGTATGAATTGGTAAATCTTAATGGATTTAAGACATAAATAGTTGAGCAGTGTTAACAAATCTGAGTGGATTTATAAAATTGCTTAAATGTATCAAATAAGAAGAATCAAAAGGCTAAAGGGTGAATCCATGAGTGCCAAAATTTTTCTCAACACGATTTTTTGTCAATTTTTCCTTAAATAACTTCTTTTAACTCCATATTATACATTTATTTTATGTGTTAATGTAATATCTTCCCATGCAAATACAACATTATTAACTTAAATATGTCTAAAAAAAGATATCTCAAGAAAAGTGAAATTAATCGGTTAAGTTTACGAAAATCGTTTTCTAAACTTTCACTAATATTTCCTTAAATAAGGAATTTTAAGGTGGTAACTTGCACGATTCACATTGTATTTCGTCTGGGCTTTCATTTAATGCCTCATTTGTTTGTCTTACTGCTGTAATTAAGGAGAAATTTGAGAAAAACAAGCATTAATCGGTTAAATTTTAATCGATTGTTTTGTAATAATCGGTCAAACATTACATATTTTTCCAAAATTTAGTTAATTTAATGATGATTTAGAGTTATTAGCACATCAATTGATGAATAATAAGTCCTATTGAGTTTCAAGAAGTGATTAAATATTTATATTTAAGCAAAAAAAGCATTAAAAAAATTCGTGTTAAAAATTTTCAGTTCCGTTTACTCGTGGAATCACCCTAAACAGGTTAAAACTGAGAAAAGAATTGAAATTTAAAATAAAAAGTATAAAATTCAAATTTCCGAAAGCCGTTAAAATTCAAATTTCCAAAAGCCGTTAAAATTCAAAATTCAAAATTTCGTTAAATTTCAAATTTCTAAAAGACGTTAAAACTCAAATTTCTAATCGACGTTAAAATTTAAAATTTTTCAATTATTTTAAAAGTGAATTCCTTGATTTTTGATACTTTTACTATTACAATTTTAAAATAATCCTTCAAAAAGATTAATGTTTCATACTTAATCCACTCCAAAAACTTTAAAAACTATTTCCATTCACTAAAGAATTCAAAAGCAACTGAATCTAGCTTATATCGCCTGTTGATTCTTTTCATTTCATCTCAATTCATGAAAAGAATCTCGTGAATGAATTTTATTTGTTTTTAATTTTTTTTATTCAATTCAATGAAAGAATGCGAGGCAGAATAAAAATAAAATTTTAAAAAAATGTGGAGCAGCACGCGGGAGGAGATTTTTTTTATAATTTCAATTTTAAGAATACAAAGCAAAATATGAAGAAAAAAAGATTGAAAAGAGAGAATTTTAGCGTCGGCTTACATCAAATGCCACTTAAAGTCTTAAACAAGTGATATTCAATATTTTTTTCGAAAAAAATATTCTTTTTTGTGTTTTTGAAGAACTCTACTTGTGAGTGACTGTATATGTCTACTTTAACTTATTAAAAATTATTTTTATTATTATTATTATTCTACCTATACACCGAAAATAAAAACAGAGAGAAAATATCATGTTTAAAGACTTAATTTAAGCAGATTGAGATAAATGGATAAATAATGATGGATGAAATGTATCTGAAATGTTGATTTGTTATCAAATTTTTTAAATCTTTCTCCGATCTCTTTTTTTTGTTTCTTCTTTTGCCAATTTTTTTTTTTTTTTGATATTTTACAAAAACAAAAAAGGTTTTTTTTGTTTATCTTTCATAATATTTTTGCAATGCTTCATATTTTCTTGCGGCTGTCTCAATAATTTGAATATCTTTCTACCTGACGACGTAAACTACTTAAGAGGAGATTTGTTTATCATTCGAATTAGTAGATAAATTACATTAAAATAAATCATAGATAGCTTTTGTGATAGGTTTCGATATTGATACGCAGAAATGTCTTTTCAAGAATGAAATTGATCAAATTTGTAGTGTTTATCTGTCAAAATGAATCCAATTTGTTCTTTTTCATCTTTTAAGTACATTTTGATAGACTTTTCTATTAAAAAGTGAGAAATCATCAAAAAACCGTTAATTTTTCAAAAATCATCATTGACTTTGGATCAGTTCGATCATTTTCTCATGGATCTCTCACTTCAGACTTTAAATGTTAAATTTCTCATTAGTTATGCATTTAAATCAGTCAATTCTTGAGCAATCTTGTACTACTCATCGGAGCACGCAATATTATTAGTCTAAAAACTAATAAGAGCATCTTAAACAACCTAAAATCAACACTTTGAAATAAAAATCATTTCAAGACATCAAAAATCATTTCAAAACAACCAAAAAATGCATCCAGCATCAAAAACTTCATAATTTTCATTCACAAAATCCCACAAACCATGAAATTTCCTTAATTGAAATTGAGATCCACAAGAAAAAAAAATATTTTGACCACACGAGCAACAACAAGAACAAATGAAACGAAATATCATTTCTAGAGAGATTTGTCAAACCTTAAATTAAATATTTGACAAAAGAACTTCAAAATATATTAACACATGTCTTTCATCTAGAGTCTTTCTACTTCTGACTGTCATTCACTCCGAAAAGATCTATATTAATACGTTTTGTGTGTAGAAGAGAAATGATTATTAGCAATTTATTGACCTGAAGATCATTTAGCAATATGGAAGAAGAAAGAAAGGAATTTTGAAGTGGTTTCATCTTAACAAGAGCATCTCAAACATGAACAGGGATTAAGGATCGCCTTGTTTTTCTTAAGAATTCATAAGCTTTAAATTATTATTTTCTTGTTGAAAGTTTCATTCTGTTCTGAGGTGAGGAATTATCTCAAGATCCCTCTCTCCCTTTAAAATACATCTCCTCAAACTACAATAGCAGATTAATAATCATCGACATCGAGTGGGTTTTACAGTTTTTTTTCTCATTATTTTCTCCTTGTATTTTGAACTATTTAAAATTATGAAATAGATACTCTATGTGCATTATTCTTTACAGATGTTCTTCATTTTTAAAATGTATAAATAATTCCCAGGGATGAAAAGGGACTGAGTCTGTCACTGAGCTTTGGATGTACTCTTAAAAAATATGATTTAATCCTTATTGAAAAAAATTACAGTAATGTTTTTAAAATCCTCAGTTATTTTATTTTTTGAAGAGGAGATAGCGGGAAAGGTTTTAGGTTAACCTCATAAAAAACTGTTTAAAAAAAATTAATTGTGAGTCAGTTTTTGTATCGTGGTTTTCTCTGGAAGGGTGAAAATTAATTTATGAGAAAAATGCGCTCATATTTTTTATCATGAAAACCGCGCTTGAATTAAACCTAGTATTGGAAAAGGAATTGCTTTAAAGTCAATTTTGTGAAGAACGCGCTCATTAAGTCCAAAAAATTCAAAAATCCAGTGCAAACCACGCTAAAATCACACAATCCTCCCAACAGTAGACACAAAAAACCGACTAACTGACAGTAATGATGTGTCATGCAACTTTAAAAACCTCAACATCGGCCATGTCTTGTTGCAAAAACAAAATTTGGCGCCCTGCAAAGAATTTTTTTTCAAGACATGTCAGAGGTTGAAATCCTACCTGACTGAATATCATGAAACAAGAATCTCAGACAGTCAGATTTGTGCAACATATCGCAAATAAAGAATCTACACATAAAAAAGGGAATTTTTTTAAAAAAAAATGAGAAGAGAAAAAAATCAATTTAAAAGTTATGCCACCGTAAAAATACACATTTCAAGCTGTAAACTGAGCTAATGGGTTTGATGGATGTTTTTACCTTTTCATTCTGCTACAAAAGCAATTGCCATGAATGAGAAGAAATCATCCTCATTTCAGTTAAACGGTAGGCATGCGTCATGCTGCGTTTATGACATTTTGTTTATGATGAGGAAAATTGGGAAGATTCCTTGACAGATTTCAAAATAAAGAATGAAGGAATAAGAAGATATGAGAAGAGTTTTGTGTATGTGCAAGAAGCTATGAGCAAATATGAGTTGGGTTGACTTTAGGTTGATTTAAGATACATGAAGCATTTGGATTATTTTTAAAATAAATGATTTTGAAATATTTTGTCATCTCAGAAATTATATCGTCTTGGAAAAATGACGTCATCTTGGTAACTTTCGATTATCCTGAAACGTTTAGTTATCTCAGAAAAATTTAAATTCTTGAAAAATTTCATCTTCTTGGAAATTTTAAATCAATCCTCTCGCAAAAATGACGTCATCTCGGTATTTTTAATAACTTAATAGAATTGAGTTCATTTCAGATGAGTTCTAAAGTATTCCAAAAATTTGTCATCTCGGAAAAATTATGTTCTCAAAAAATTATATCTTCTTGGTAAATAAATTGATCCACTCGGGAAGTTTTCATCCCCTCGGAAAGGTTTTGTACCTTAAAAAGAATTTTATCATCTCAGAAAATTGAATTGACTTGAAAAAAATTGTCATCTCAGAAAGTTCCACTAAATTTCTCCCAAACTGCTCACAAACTCCACAATCAACACATCCCGCAAATCCGCACAGCAAAAGTATATTATGATTACCAAGGTATAACCACAAGCATGTACACAAACATCACCTACTCAACTGGTGGTCCAAAAAATATTCAACAATGTCACTCTCAATTTTCATGTAGCCTATTAAATGATGTCACTCAAAAATGTTAATTAATTTCTAAATAAAAATTCTCATTCATCATATTTCTTCAAGTTCTCCTGCTCCAAAAAAATAAAATAAAAACTGGAATAGAAAGAAATGAAAATATTTCGATTGATTTGTAACAGTTTTGCTGTCTATTATCTCATTCTCATTATCTTCGAGACACTTTTATTATTAGTACACGAGTTTGTGTGTGTTTTAACTTGTTTGGGGGTCATCATAATTGAAAGTGAAAGAAATATTTTATTGTGACATTAAATGAATGATTGGTTTTAATTTTTGATTGTTGGGAATCATATTACTAGATGGAGGTCTGACATGAACAAGCCTAAAGAATATTAATAAATGTAATATTTACCTGTGAATCTTCAAAATAAAATCATCAAAAATTATGATTGAAACTGCTACTATTGTGGATTTTAGAAAAGATTAGTTGGAGGTCTTAATCCAGTAGGTGTCTTAATTTTATGGCCATGGGAATTTTGTGTTGGAATCAATTTTATTACCTGTGAAAAGTATAATTTTGAGGCTCAAGGGAGGTATTAACAATTATCAATTGATAGATTGAAGTGGTTATTAGCACAATTTTTTGAAAAAAGGCATGCTTAATAACATTCTTAGTTTGGCTGGTTGGATGACTAACTTGCAAAACTTCGTAGAGAGTTTGGATTGAAGCATTCAAAAAACCGTTAAATTTAAAATTTGAAAATTCATTAAATTTTGAATTTCCAAAAACCGTTAAATTTTAAATTTCAAATAAACGTTAAATTTCAAATACCAAAAAACCGTTAAAAGACAAAATCTTTAAATTTTCACAAGACCATTTTTAGCTTTTTTCCTTATTATACAAATTAATTTAATTACCTAAAATTAATGCACACTTCAAAGAATCCAGAACAATGTACATCCATAACAAAATCTCCATTACCATAATTAATCCAATTCTAAAATCAAGTTAATTAACACCAAAGGTAATAAATCCATCACAAAAGTCTCAAGTTTCATGTCTTTTGTGGCATTTCCACAAAGAAATTTCTTTACCAAGAATTGAATCGAATGTAAATTAATATTTTATTATACTATCAAATAGAACCTTTGCTTCATGCGTAGTCGAAGTATTTGAATTCAATGGAAATAATAGAAGGTGATAATGTTGATCCTTTAAAGTATTCTTACAGCACCGATCGAAAGCCAAACAAATAAATCGAAGAAGAAAGTGTGAAAGTTGTAACGTGTGTCGCGGGACTTAAGTCTTTTTGATATCAATTACTGTTAATCCGTAAATTAAGTTAGTAATTCGTGGAATTTAATTTAATTCTTTTGAGATATTGAATATCGCCGCAGGAATTTCTAGATTGACGTTGAAAATTCCTATTTTTGGATATTTCATCACAAAATACAAAAGATATTCACTTCCACCGGCATGAAATCAACAATATTATCTATAATATGAAGCCATGAATACAAACACGTGAATGCTAATTGGATTCAATCATCAGATTACGGATTTTTTCAATAAAATTGAGCTCCTTTCGTTCGACAAGCTTTAGTTTTATATATTGTCATTTCTGTTAATTGCCTTTGTCAAATCATCTCATTTATAGCTAGGAAATTGTGGCTTCAACGCCTCTAATCAACTTCAGATGATTAAAATAAATTTCATTGTTGGTAATTTTGGAGTGGATGGATCGATAAAATGTAGACAGAATTGTTGGTGCAGCAGGATTTTGTAGATTGTATTTTATAAGCTTGTCATGATAGAAGAGCGTTAGATAAGCTTAAAATTGTAAAATTTGTATATTAATCTGCATCAGAAAATGATTCTTTTTTTGAAAATGCAAATTCAAAAAACCGTTAAAAATTCAAATTCCAAAAAAACCGTTAAAAATTCAAATTCCAAAAAAATGGTTAAAAATGACGTCCAAAATTAAAAATTCAATTTCTTGATGGACATCATATATGAACGACCCCAAAAAATTCCAATCAAAAATTCATTGTTCATTACTATCCTACAAGGTGTTTATCCCAATACCTACAAAGCCTGTAAATCCTTAAACCCAAAAAAAATCAATTCTAACCTCAAAAATTCACCGACAATAAAATCAATTCAATTCTTAATCTGACCTAGAAATAGAAAAGGAAATCAACAACAATGTGCATTGAAAAATTGCATAATCCTTTCCTTCTTTTTCATCTCTTAAAGATTCCTTTTTCAATATTTTCATCTTTAATAAATTTCTTCAATCTCTTCTTAAGCCACAGAGACTTCATTCAGATCCTTTTAGACAATAAAGCAAACAATCTGAAGCAATAAAATCATTCCACAAAATTCTCCCTCGAGGCGATCGACAAGAGACTCAGGATGGTGCACGACACACGTTTGCAAAAAAAATACTTTTTATTAGGATTTATAGCGCTTACTAAACTAATAATGATGATGTCTCCATTAACTCTTTTTTTTATTTGCTCGTCCCACTTGTGTGTGTGGCTGCACACTGTGTCAATAATTTGCTTTTCTTCTTATTATTTTTGTAAATTTAATAGTTATGGCTATAATGACATCATCAACAGCAATAGTCTTTATGTCTCTTGGGATATTTTTCTTCTTTTGTTGCTTGTTTTGCAGCCACTATTCTTCCAATTATTGAATTAAATGACACGAAAATTTGTCGTTTGAGTTAACGAGTTGAAAGATTTTCTGGTTTTATTGCATTTTTTATTGTGAGTTTTGTAGATGAAGATTTTTATTGGATTTTTTTGAGGACACAATTTGACATTTTATCATTTTTTTGGAACTTTTGGTGAATATTCACTATAAATATGATATTTTGTTGAAAAAAAGTCATTTTTTAACTATTTGTTCCAAGTGGGAATCGAACCCACGTCTTTCCAACTTGGGGATGCATGTTCTTGTCACTAACCCAGCGTAGGTTGCTTAGAAGCTTGGCAGAATGGTAATTTAAACTATTAATCTACTTTAACTAGTATCTTTGGTCTTGTTGAGGGCGTGGGGATATCCAACATTTTGGCTTGATCCCTCCAATAGCCGTCCATCCCAAAACCAAACCTACAACCCCCAAACCCCCTCAAAATATTCATTTCCATCCACTAAAAACCAATTCATCCTTCACTTTTATTATTTTTTCCAAAAACTCTCAAAATCATCTCCGTTTATGTACTTGAAATCCAATTTCTTTTCTATCCCCTCGCACAGATTTTCCTCATTGAAATTAAGTGCATGGAATTATGAAAAAAAGTAAAGTCCTCGAGTTGTACTTCAAAAAATACTTTACTATGTGAAATAATAATGGAAAATATTTCGCAGTATATTTTTAGCGAGTATGAAAATTATGATAGGGATGGAAAATAATGTAAAATTTAAAAGCCTAATTAAGTGGTTGATTTCAATTTACATCATGTGGTGCAAAAATTGATTTTTGTTTGCCGATCCAATTTTTGAAAGTGGATATGAGATTTTTTTAGGTTATGACTGTTTGTTTGGTTTTAAAATGATGAATAATGAATGATGAACCTTCCGGATAGGTCGATGAACCTACTGATGGACATAAAGGTGGTTGGAAGTGGTTCAGGTCCTCAGAAAATCAAATTTCCTCCAAAATCTATTCAATCGTCCTTAATTCCGCTCATATTTAATCCAAATTTCCTCATAATACATAAATCAATAGCATTTGCATTACGTTTAAATAACATACACATTTCAAATACGAATCTCGTCATTCCTCAGCATCTCAGCAAGCTTACGTAATAACGAAGTGAGAAACAGACAACACTTTCTGGATTGTATACAAAAAGGAATTGAGAATTGAAAAGAAATTCAAGCTAGCGGAAAATGCGATTTTCTTGTAGATTCTCGAAATAAGTAAGCATAAAGAAATTTCTATCGTGAGACACACATCAATTGCTGACAGATTTCTATCATGTTGGAATGATTCTTTAGAAAATGATATAAAATATTTGACAGATTCAATACAGATATATGTCAATATGTAAGGAGATTCGAGTCTTCAGCACATGATTTTACTTTTTTTTATTTATTTCGTGTTTTATGTTCTTCGAGGAATTGGGAGTTGTTTGATGGAAATGACTTTTGGGATTGGGTGTGGATTTAAAGGTTATTAAAATTGATTTTGATGGTAATTTTTGATTTGAGGCTTTAAATTTAATTTTTTTGGTTATTTAGATTGTAATGTACTAGATTTTAATTAGGTTTAGTAAAGTGGACTAGATTCTTTCAAAATCTAGTAAAATGGATTAGATTCCTTCATAAATCTATTAAAATGGACTAGATTCTTTCAAAATCTAGTAAAATGGACTAGATTTTTTTAAAATATAGTAAAATGGATTAGATTCTTTCAAAATCAAGTAAAATGGACCAGATTCTTTCAAAATCTAGTAAAATGGACTAGATTCTTTTAAAATCTAGTAAAATAGATTAGATTCTTTCAAGATCTAGTAAAATGGACTAGATTCTTTCAAAATCTAATAAAATGGACTAGATTCTTTCAAAATCTAGTAAAATAGATTAGATTATTTCAAAAATCTGGTAGAATAGACTAGATTATTTTCAAATCTGATTTATTGGACTAGATTTTCCAAAAATCCAGCAAAAATTGACCAGATTATTTACAAAACCAGTAAAAATGAACTAGATTCTTTCACAAATCTCACAACTGAACTAAATAGTTCCAGCAAATAAATATTATTCCTTAATCACATGCAACTCACATCCTCCTCAATTCTTCATACAAAATCTAATCTAATTCATAATTTTCAACACATCCTCATCACATGCACACATGATGACATAACTTCTCAACAAGACAAGCATAAATCCATATTATTTACTTATTATTCTGTTCAGCATCAATATTTATGACCATTTTCACAAAAAGGAAGTTTCATTATTTGATAAGAATCTCAGAAAAAGGGGCATTGTTGTTTCTCCTTTTGGCATTTGCCCAAAACAGCAGAAGTAGAAAATTTACTAAATAAAATAATATATTAATCAAATTATGAAAGTTCTCTCCCTTTTTCAACAGACTTTTAGTTAGTCAGTCAGTCATCATCATGTTGCATAATGTTTCCTTTTCATCATAAGATATGAATTATTAGTGTGTCTATGTGTGTAGATGTCATGAAAAATGGAAATAATCTTGATGACATTAGATGGATATGAATAATATTTTTGGCAATTTTTGGGGAGGTCCTTCTCATGTACATTACGTAATATTTATGATGAAAATGCATTATGAATTCTTGATGACTATCAAAATTATGAGGTACGGTTGAGTGTGAAAAAAAAGATGAAGAATATTTCTATAAATTTCCTTTATTTATTTGGATACATTCTCGTCATTCACTCGTGCGAAATATTTTGCTCATGGCATTGCTTTGTTCCTTTCTTATTGTGTTTATTATAATTGAATTGTTGATGAATGGAAATTGAATTTCATGAAGTCTCTTTTTTGGTGGAGGTGATTGCAAAGGTGTTAATTTTGAGGGACTTTGTGGGGTGTGGGATCTTAAGACATTTTAAAAAAAGTGAAATAAATTTTTGAAAAATTAAAAATCCATTTTTAAAATTGAAGAATATTAAAATTTGGTAAATAAGGAAAAAGATGTAGAAAGTCCTCGTGTTATACATCGAGGGAATTAAGCGCATTTTCCCGCACAGATCAGTAAATAAATCCATAATTCAGAATGTAAAAATAAGTACCCACTTAATTTATTTCCCCAAATGAATTGAAAACATAGCATAAATGCTTGAAATATATAGTTGTAGCTGAAAAAAATTCCGGAAGCTATTTCAAAACATTTGTATGGTTTTAGTACAAATTAAATCTGTCACTTATACTTCACAAGTAATGACAGCAACATTTGTATGGTTCTACATACATTTACATTTCGAGAAAATAAAATTTATGAAAAAATGTACTTTTTTGCTGTTTTATGACTCAAAAAAATTTAATTATGCATTAATAAATCATAAAATATCATAAAACATCAAAAAAGTGTAAAAAAGAATCAAAAAAGTGTAAAAAAAAGTTGCCCGCGGAGAGGATCGAACCCACGACTTGAAGGTTTTTTTAATATAAGTATTCTTTTTAAGCGTCACGTTAAACTTTGACTAATCCAACGTCAGTGATTTTTTACACCAAAAACAGAAAAGTTAATTTAATTAAGTTTAGGTGAGGATTTTCAAAAAACTAAATACGTTGCGCACCCCTACGAAATAGCAGCTATTTAATGCAAAAAACCCGAAGTCTCTACGTGCTTCCCCTGCCGAGTTTTTGAGGCAGCGGGCCAGCCAGCGGGCCAGCCAGCCAGCCAAAGTGGACCTTTAAGCGCATTACTTTCTAAGGAAAATGCGCTAAAAAGGATGAAATAAATTTTTAAGATTAAAAAATAATTTTAAAAATTATATTTTAAAAACAGGAAAAAATAATTAAAAAATTAGAAAGTTAAAAATTTAAAATTTTAGTTTCTTGAATTTTTAAAATAAAGTTTTTTAAAAATTCAAAAATTTAGTTTTTTTATTATGAAAAATTCTAAAATCTAGTTTTTTTTTAATTTTTAAAATTTAAAAATTTAATTTATTTTTTTTTAAATTTAAAAATTTAGTTTATTAAAATTTATGAAATGTAGTTTTTTATATTTAAAATTTTAATAACAAATTCAAATATTAATTCATAAAAGTTTAAAAAATATGAATTAAAATTTTGAAAAATTTGCATTAATGTTTTTAAAACTTAATAGTTATTTTCAAATATTTAAATAAATTTTAAATTCAAGTTTAACTAAAATTTAAAAATTTACTTATTATTTACTAATTTTTTTAAATTTCCATTCTGAAAATTCCAAACAAAAAACCAAAGAAAATAATCACAATTATAATTTAATTTACAACAAACTCTCAAAAAAAATGAGAAATAATGAAAATTAAATTTGATCAGCACTCAAAGACGATGCCTAAAAGTTTATTTAGTATTTACATTTTATTTACAATCATTTCAATATGCATCATCATCCGTCGACATGATGTTGAATATTAATCAATGGCACATTGAGGATGTGAGTAAATATTTTCATTATGTACACTCAAAATTATTATTTCAGGGTGAATTGCGAGACGAAATTTTCTGTTAAAGGTACTGAGGAATTTTAAATATTGACTAAAGATGCTAATGATGTCGATATAATCATAATATTGATGTTTCTGTCTTTAATTTACATATTTTTAATTATATGCAATTTTGTAAATTGCCAGATGCCTTTTTGTACTGTTTATTATTGTGTGGGACTTGAGATGGAGGTGGATCTTCATTAAAATACAAATCCATGTCCAAAAGAATCTTTTCTCACCAATTTTGAAGTGCAACAACCAAAATCAGTCAGTTACTGACAACGAAAATTACATAATGAGCAAAAAGGCATGACGATCAACATTTTTCATGTGACAATAATAACAGTAAATGATAATGATGACGCTAGATGAAGATAAAGTCGAGGGTGACTTTCATCCCTTTGATAAAATATTCGCATGTAGGCAAAGTAAAAGGGGTCGGCAGAGGCAATCGTTCATGAACACGATATTTCCGCTTTGTTTTTTTATGTTTCTTTAAATTTTTTCATCCCCTTTCTGCAATTATTGACTCACTTACATCCACATTACATATTCAGCAGTGAATTTTTATGCGCTTTACATGCATAAAAACAAATTACGTTCCAGACTCTTGAAATTTTTATTAACTGCATCGAAAGAGTCAAAAACATTAAAAAAAATTCTTTTACTTCCTTCGTCGCTTGAGTGTGTGACTGCAAAGAGGGCGACAAAAATCAAATAATGGAATGAAAATTTATTTTTATCGTCGTAAATAAATCTTTGAAAACTTTAAATAAAGGAAAATTCTTATAATGGAATCGATTGCAGTTTATATAGTCAGTGTAGGAGAAGTGAGGACCTTGTGGTGATTTTGAACACAATTTTTAACTTATTTATCAAATTTTTTTAATTTTACAAATATTGAACTTTTTCACTTTTTTAGTTATTTTTAAAAAACTTAAAAAAATAATTTTTGAAAGCAAAATTAATTTCCCCTAAAAAATTAAAATTTTAATTTTTATAATTTAAAATTTTAGTTTTATCTAATTTTTAAAATTTTATTTAATTTTATTTTATTTAGTTATATATTTAAAAAACTCTTTTTTAATTTTTAAAATTTAAACAATTTTTTTTTGAGTTTTTAAAATTTGCTTTTTTTAATTTTTGAAGTTTTTAAAATTTAAAAAAATTAATTTTAGTTTTTTAAAAATTTAGTTCTTTTTTATTTAAATTTTTAAATTTTTTAATTTTTGAAGTTCAATAAGTTTCTGAAAAAAATCACTTCAAGGAACTAAAAAGAACGAAAAACTCATCTCAATCCAGAAGGGAAAGAATTTTGTAATTTACACTTGACTATGTTATGAGATATCTACAATTTAATTGATTTTAATGTGATTTAAACGCAAAATATTGTGAGCATTTTCAATTTGCAGTGGATGAATGAGAGAGAAGAGGGTCCTCTTGACTTCTAAATTTATTTTCGAGAGGGACTTTTTTTTGAAAATCAAATCAAAGCAGAGAAAATTTTATTATTTTTATTTTTAAAGAATAGTAAATTTGCAATAATAATAACAGTAATAATTTGTAATGAGTGGATTTATGTGATTTATTTTGATTGCATTTTGCAGGAATAGGGTGAAATTTTTTTGGAAATAAATTTGTTTTCACTTTTGAATTTTAAAATTTCAAAAGTTTTAATTTTTAAAATTTTATACTTGAAATTTTTTAAATTTTATAATTTAAAAATTTTACAATTTTTTAAAAAAAATTAAATGAAATTCTAAAATCAGATCTTTTTAAATTTCCACAAATTTTCATTTTAAAATCCCAGTATACTTTAAAACCTCAACAATAATCCTCCCAACCCCAACTCACATACCACAAAAACAAATAAAAACTTTAAGAAAATCGATAAAATTTCTCCTCATTCAAAAAACATCCTCGAAGCGCCATTCAATGGTGCATAAAACCAACACACATGCTATTACATATTTAATGATCAGTAAATAACCTTCTCGGAAGCATTCACATGAGAAATAAATTAAAATTCTCAACATTTTCAAAGAATTACATGACCATTAAGGAGCATCCATTCACAGACATGTCAAGATATTTTTGGAAATTTTCTGCAGAGACAAGAATTGCAGTTTCAGAAAAAATTATTGAAAATCAGTCATGCAGGAACCTTTCTAAATTATCCGGTCCATTATTGCCTGCATCTCGTTAAACAAACAACAAAAAGAGAGAAAATCTAAAGAAGTTATCTCCGTTTCACAATCGGATGCCTCATAATGATGATTTTTATTAGTCAACCGCACGCAATTTCATACGTCGTTATTAATCATTCTGTATGTTGATTGTTGTTGCTTGTGTGTTTAAGAGAAATGAAAAAAAAAGTTATAGAGAAGGAAAATCAAAGTCATTATTTCGACATCAAATGCACTCATCAGAAGGGAGTTTGGAAGGGCAATGAAATAGGTTTGGGTTAAAAGAAGCGCATTTAGTAAAGAATTTACTAAAATAATGTAAAGTTTGAGAGACTTGAGAGCAAATTGAGACAGATGAGAGCAAATTCGAGCAAATTGAGGCAGATGAAAGCAAATTCAAGCGAATTGAGACAGATGAAAGCAAATTCAAGCGAATTGAGACAGATGAAAGCAAATTCGAGCAAATTGAGACAGATGAGAGCAAATTCGAGCGAATTGAGACAGATGCGATCAAATTAAGAGGATAATGAGAGAGTTGAAAGTGAATTGAAAAAACTTGACCAGTCTGACAGTACAAACCCAACATAACCTCACATCCCATCCCTCAAAAATCCAGCTAATTGTATATTCCAAGGGTCCATTACATAAACTATGCTCTTGCACAATAAATTTCCTTTGTAAATGTTTCATGGATGGTTAGAGAGAGAAATCTTCACAAGAAAAACTGAGTGAGACTGTCGCGTGCTGAATTCCACGCTTGAGTGAAGTCGTGGTACAGCACAAATCCGTCGTCTCTGCTCAATTGAGATGTTATACGAGAAACATATCAATAGCAGCTACCAGTTACACAGGAGAACAGGAAGGACGAACCCCCTCCTGATTTTGCTTTGACAGCTCTTATTATGAATGGATTTTTTATTAGAAAGAAAAAATTGTGAAAAAAATTATTCAACAAACTGCCACGTGACTTCAATAATCAATCCTTCTCAAACTGTGTGTACAACTCAATATAAAAATTGCTCAACATGTTATAATCCGGTTTTTATTGCACGAATGCCAGCCGCTTGTAATTGTCATGAAATCGATTTGTGTATTTATTTTTTTCAACTATAAAATTATGCAATTTTTTATGCAACATAACAATAATGTATGCTCTCCTTTATTTCCAGACGATCAATAATTCCAGGCAGCATTCGATGGTGCCATAAAGTAGCGAATTATAGCAGTAGATAACGCCATAAAGGAGACAGCAAAAAAGGATATAAAAAATACAACAAAAAAACCTCAAAAAAATACGAAAATTTATTTAAGAAAAAGTTTTACAAAATTGCCTCCAATATTCTTTCATACTGGGACATACCGTCGTCGATGCATGACAAAATGCATGGACATGCAGCGATCGGTCAAACATCACTGTTCGGATGCTCATCCGCTGGTCATAGTGGCATCAATCAGCTGGGCGGTGTATATGTTAATGGTGAGGATTTTTGATGTTTTAACGGAAATTTATTTTTTGAATTTTTAACGGACTTTTGATTTTTGAATTTTTAACGGACTTTTTGTTTTTGAATTTTTAATGGACGTATATTATTTGAATTTTTAACAGACTTTTGATTTTTGAATTTTTAACGGAAATTTATTTTTAGAATTTTTAACGGACTTTTGATTTTTGAATAATTAGTGATTTTTTAAATTCAAATTTTAACGGAAAATATCTAAATTCAATTTAATCCATCCGCAAAAATTATGCTAATCGAAAAATTTCTCTTTTTTCAATCAACTGTTTCAGGTCGACCACTGCCAGACTCAACTAGACAAAAAATTGTTGAATTAGCTCATTCAGGGGCCAGACCTTGTGATATTTCACGCATATTACAGGTTTCGAATGGATGTGTTAGCAAAATATTAGGAAGGTAATCAAATCATGTCAATTTTTGCACCTTTTTCAAAATCTCTAATGCTTAATTTATTTTTAATTTAGATATTATGAAACCGGTTCAATAAAGCCACGAGCTATTGGCGGATCAAAGCCGAGAGTTGCGACAGCAAATGTTGTGTCTAAAATTGCTGATTACAAACGTGAATGTCCGTCGATATTCGCATGGGAAATCCGTGATCGATTGTTATCGGATGGTGTATGCAATAGTGATAATATCCCAAGCGTGAGTATTTATTTTGTGACATTTGGGGCTGAAATACGCAAAAATCAAACTGAAAATCTTTAATTTTATGAGATTCAAGCATGACCAGCATAAAATACTCCACTATTAAAAAATTTCTCCATTAAAGCACTGAAAAATCCACAAAAAAGTACAAAACTATAAATTTTTAAAGCACACAGCATAAAACTATCAAGTTTAAAGTACAACATCCAATATCAGCAGAAACTTTTTCTGTTCAGTATTTAAAGCTCCTCTCGTGTATCTAACTTGTTCTTTAAAGTCTGGTCAATTAATTTTTAAACCCTTCTCTGTGCTGTGCAATTCTTCCTTCCTTCTATTTTTATCCAACAAATTTATTTTGCCGGTTCTGTATTTGGCCTTGTTTTCGCTATCACTTTACTGAGTTTTTTGTAGATTTAACTTTGTACAGCTGCACAAAAAAGTCTTCCTTGTAAGTCTGGAGAGGAAAAACTTTTTTTTGTGCTATTTTTTGATGACTCATTGCTTCAGTCTCTTCCTCAAATTAAAGAGAGAAAAAAATTTTTAAAGATGAACTTTAAAGATCGAAGTTTTTCCATCCATAAGCAATTTTTCTGTGCTCTGTTCCGCACATGAAAATATTCAATGATGGATGAAAAAATCAGAAATTCACAGCACACACATTCAACTGCTTTACACATCAACCAATACAATGATTTTTTTGTGTACGAGGTTTTTGAGGATGATGGGGAGGAATGAGTTGGTTGATTTGCATTTTGTCGGGTTGTGATTTTGGGGATTTTATAGTGAATTGTGGATTTTTGGAAGCTCTTAGGTTCAAATCCTTGGAATATTACTTAAAGGGTGAATCCTGGTGTTGGTTTGTTAGAATAGACCCCTTGGGGCAGGCTTAACACTTTGGTTTGACTTAGGATGACTCTAGAAACTCTTAATGTAGGCATTTCCCTAGGATATACCCTAAACTATTCCGAGAAACTGATCTTTAGTTCAAAAATGCTGAATATTCATGACTAGACCTAACCTTGTCCTCAAATCCCTAAAAACTGCTACCTACCGATCAAAACAACCTGCAACCTCCCAAAAATGCGTCTCAAAGTCACTTCCAACTCAAAACTTCCCTCCTGTCTAAATAAAAATTCAAGAAATCCTACATCGAGTGCTGATGATGATGATGATGATTATACATAAAAGATGTATCCCCCCATCCTCCTTACGAAAAGAATGTTCTTGTCCAATCATGCGCAGAAAAGTCTTCCCTGTATTGTGTGTGTCGATGATAATAATTTTCCCATTCCGTGCATACATGCAGCATGAAATCCCCCATTTTTTCCTGCTCGTCGAGCAGTCAAAAGCCTTAAAAAAACTTTTTTTCCCTCGTGTAAAAAATTTTCATTTCCCATTTTGGCATTTTCTTCTCGGAAAATTCTCCCCCTTTTTTATATATTTGTGCGTAGAAAATAGAAATGGATGTAATAAATGTGAATTTTCTTCTAATTTCCATTTCTCGACTAGAATTTTATATTCTTCCTTTTTTCTGTATTTGTCACATTTACAAATGTATGAGTAATTTTTCATGTTGATGTTGTGCTGATTTTGAGTGGATTTTTAATGTAAATGATTTGTTTGGATGTGAAGACTTTTTCTTCTCGCTACGAGTTTAATGAAATAAGAAAAAAATTATTAAATTACAAATGAAATTTGAATTATGATGATGAGATGGAGAATTTATGGGATTTCATCAAGTGAATGTGGATTTGGATGTGATTAGAGGTTCAGATGTTGAAGTTTTGGGGGTTGAAAGGTTAAAATTTGGCTTGTGGGCTTTAAGTTCACTAGGATACTAGGATAAGATTATAAATGGAACAAATGGACCTGTCGAGTCTCGAATCCAGGATTACTTGGTTGGGATAGCACTTTTTTGGTAGCAAGCCACTAGACCATTGCGGCAGCGAGCCAATTCAACTTATATTATCCAATAATGACTCAAGTAAGCAGGTTACCTGATGGTTAAGGTTCCAAACCAAACATTTGAGTTCCATTTTCCAGAAAATCTCAGTTCGAGTCCCACTTTGAGCTACATTTCACATTCCATCTACAAAATTCACCGACAAACAAGCTTCAAACCCTCAAAGTCACTCAACAACAGATGCATATCAATATCCATCCTTTTCCTTAACAAAAATTCCATCGCAAAACAAAGAAGACAGATCAATGGGATGTGAGATAAAAAGAACAAGAAGAACAGAAAGACGAAAATAATGCGAAAATTCCAAACAGAAACAGATCAGGGATTACACAAAAAAAAGAACCGAAAAAAGGGATCATTTTAAAGCCTAAGCATCCACATTCTAAATTACAGAATGAAAACAATCCTTAATATAGGTGGGATATTAGATTAGAATGAAAAACATACTTAAGTGCTTTCTTATGTCGGGGTTTTTTTCATACTCATTTCAATTATCCCTTTGTCCATTTTTCTTCTGTATGCCTCGAAAAAACATTTTTAAGTAGCCAAACTAGAAAAATTTCATTTCACAATGTAAAGTACTTGAGGCTCAAAAATACATATTCAAATCGAGTGGGCCCTTTCTGTACAGACAATTGTAATGAATACTCTAAGAATTTTTTTTGTGGACTATAAAAATGCCGAACATTCATCTTGAGGAGATTTAAAAGGATAATCATTACATTGATATGAAGGAATTTTTGCAAATGAAAATGGAGATTTTTTTGAGGCACTTGATGGTACTTTTGATGATTAAAGGGAATTTTTTTGGATGGAATTTTAAAAATGGCTTCTAAATTTTTTACGAAAAGTTTTATGATAATTGGCTAGTATAGTAGCGAGAAATAGAGGAAATTGCTTTTCTGAGGGTGATCTGATTTGAAAATTTGATTGATTTTAGAATAGTGTGCTAAAATCTTGGCTAAAATGCTTAAAATTCAGCAATTCAGAGGTAAAACAGCTACAGTAGAGCAACTTGTCTGTAATAAGACTTGTTGGAGGTTCTCAAGACTAAAGCTGTATCAGAGGCCGGTTTCTAGGGGTACCCTACCTAAGAGTACCCATATGGTAGGATGGGTGGGGGTACCCTAGGGTACCATAATCCGGATAGCCCTAGCAACCGGCCTGAGCTATAGCACCAAAGATGCTTTTCAGAGCAGAACATAGTTTAAGTTGCCATTCTTTTAAGCTTCGTAGTAACCCTCTATAGCTCATTGTCCAGAACATGCGACTGAAAATCGTAAGAGTGTAAGTTCAAGTCCCACTCGACATTTTCCCGCAAATTCTTCAAAAATCCACATTTTATTAATCAAAAATTTCAAACTTACAACCTCAGCGTAAAAAATTGAAACAAAACAATCAAGAAGTAAAAGAATAACTTCAACAAAAATTCCCAAATGAGGTTCAAGAATAAAATACACAAAAAAAAATTCTCATCTCATTGTTTGACTTTTAAACACACACAAAATAAAAGAGTAAGAAGAAATTACTGAAAATCTTTGTAGCGTGACTTAAAATGCAGAATGAAAAAAAATCCTTGGTATCAATGTTGTATTTTCAACGAAAACTCCAGATCCAAAGTAAATAGACGAACGCTTAAAATTGCGTAAAAAATGTTCATGCACATGCCGTCCATGCCTGGTCTACATTGTGTATTTATTACGGTGGATGAATTTTCTCCATAAAAAAATTCGTATTTATTTAGCTTCAAGTTTAAAAAAGTATGTAATGGAATGGGACAGGAAAAAAGGAGTGAAAATGCTCGGAAAATGTGAAGAATTTAAATGAGATGACCATTCGTAGTTCAACAAATTACCCCAAAGGCTTAATCCCAACATACACAAAAATTTCACTTTTCATTCTGTGTAAGCCTTTTTAAAATGAGAAATTTATTTTTCTGTTTGTACTTGTATGAGTGTGGATAGGATAGCATTAGCACAAACGTTGGTGTCAGACCTTTTCTGATTTTTTTTATTTCGCAAAAAAATTCTGTTTATTCTTTGAATTTTTATACTTTTGTGTCTGGAAGGTAAAATGAGGGTGTTTTTTGCGTAATTTTTACAGATTCAGACGTCATTTTTAATTTCTTGGAAGATCTGAGATGTAAATTTGTTGAGTCTTAGGCATTTAATGGGCAAATAAATCCTCGTGCTATTTATCGTGGGACTAAATTAGACTAAAACTAATTAAAAAACATTAAATTGAAATTCAACTTTTAACGGATTTTTGATATTCAAATTTTAACGGTTTTTTGGAATTTGAATTTTTAACGGATTTTTGAAATTTGAATTTTTAACGGCTTTTTGAAATTTGAATTTTTAATGGACTTAGATGAGAACTATTACATCAATCTACAAACCAGTAACTCGACAGTAATGAACTAATATTTTAGAAACTACTTCAATTAATGCTTCCAAATTTACCTCATATCCATTCAAATTATTTCTTCTTCCATGAATTTTTAATTAAAATATTCAACATTATATTTAAAATTCACACAATGTAACCAAAAACTTCCATTTTACATATGTAAAATTTATCCGAAACTACAAAATCAACAAAGCCTCATTAAAAATTATTTTATTTTTTTATTTGTTAACTTTTAAGTAAAGTTTAAAACTTAGTGTAAAAATTTTTCATGTGTATAAAATTTATTATTCAACATTCATGTCTAACAAGCATATCGACAGTGTCTAACAATTCATATTCAGTAGTAAGAAGAAGTTTTCTAATGCATATTCGTAGGGGTTGAATCAAAATTGTTTATTGTTGCGTAAATCAGACAAGAATTTCGAAGAGAAAAAAAGGATCAACATTTTTTTGCTTACAAATCTTTTACAGGTTTCATCAATAAATCGGGTACTGAGGAATTTAGCATCACAGAAAGAGCAACAATCGTCACAAAGTGACTCCGTCTATGATAAACTTCGAATGTTTAATGGTCAATCAGGTGGATGGGCATGGTATCCGACAAGTAACACAGCACCAACACACCTAACATTACCTCCAACACCTACATCAGCACAACTCAGTGGACCATTGACGAGAGATGAGTTACAAAAGCGTGGTGAGTTTATTTTTATTATTTGATTCAATTTCCAGTGTAAAAAATGCAGATAAACATTTAACGGACTTTTGAAATTCAAATTTTCAAACCACGTGTTTTTGCTCACTTCGAAAAGTATTTTGGCATTTATTTAATAACTAAGCCTTTCTAACTATCAGATTCATTGTAAATCTATGTAAAAAGATGGCAAAAGACATACAGCATGCATTCTAACTACAATTGTTGAGTAAAAACTACCAAAAACTGATTAAAATCTATCAAAACATCAACATAATCCACAAATTACATATTAATTTCCCTAAAAAAGTTTAAACATCATGTGGTAATTAACTTTTATTCATATTCACGCTTGATTCCATCCAATAAAAAACGATAGTTTAATTATTAGAAACTTAATTGAATTTTCCACGGAAGATATATCAAACTATGCTTAATAGTAACACAGACATGATCAATAAATTGAGTTTGAAACATATTTGGCAAGCAGTAAAGTCAATTTTAATGAAATTCCATGACAAAATTATACGGATATACACATGATTGATGTTCAGCAATTAGATTAATGTTTATGTTATTATAGAGCATTTGTATGTAAGTATTCTACATATGTACGTACACAAATTGCACATGCTCAACATACCAACCTCTCATTCAATGATTCAGCAATGACTGGATGAAAGCAAGTCTACGATGTGAAACTTTATCGATGGAAAAATGATTTTATATGCAAATATTATGTTTCCGTAATTTTGCATGCATAATGTGGCTGTGGATGCTTGCTTCTGTTGTTAAATATTTTTTCGGATCGATCGAGGAAATAAAAATTGTTGTTGAAAATTGTACATGTCACGTAATTTTCATGAATCATTGGAGACATGCTGGGCGATGGGAATTGTTAATGAGTTTCTGTGCTTTAATTTGACATAGAAATAGCTTTAAGTGCAGCATAACCCAAAATTCTATGTCCAATTAGTGACCTTAATATTTCCATGTCGACTAACATCCTTCCTAAGTTATGAACGAAAAGAAAATAAAAATCTATAAACTCACAGGTGCCTTAATGATATTTAAATGTGCAAAAAGTCAAGTCAACCGTGGATAAATCCCTCTCTATTATTTCTTATTGCTTCTTCTTCTTCCTACATCCATCACATCAAAATAACGTCAGGTTAGGTAATAATGTGCCGTTTCTAATGCGATAAAAAAGAAGGAGGCATTTGAAGGACTGGCAAGTGGCAATCTGTGAAGTTCAATGCACTATGGCAACACCCTATCGAGAGATTAATAATAATCATATCTAAAAAGTATGAGATCACTTTAGTCGCATGGAATATTATTAAATGAATTGAACAATCAACGAAAATTTTCACTCATAATTAAAAGGCATGAAGGATGTCGGCACTTTTGTGTTCATTATTGCTCTAACATATTCTAAATCTTAATTAAAGCTGAGAGCATACGACGATGAAAATCCTTTCTAATTTTTTTTATATGAAGAATCTCATTTGCACCAATAGGTTTGACGCATGTAGAATAAAGACAGTCACGCGTGCCAAAAGCGATTCAGAGATCAAAGGAAATGAAGATTTTTTTCTTTCTCGTGTGCATTTTTTTAATTTGATTCTCGTATCTGAATTGAGTTAAGTTGTAGGAGGTGGGAAGTTGAGAAGGGATTTGAGTTGGTGAATAGAGCGCATTTTGATTGACATAAAGATGATTTGGGTCAATAAGTATGTTTACATTAAGATTTAGGGTTAATGATCCATAAAAATGTCAAGTTGAGTCGAATTTCATTGAAAATAGCACCAAAACTACTCAAATTGCTGATAAAATCTATAAACTTTAGGATTGGCACCTAAGACGACTAAATTACAACAGTTTTGGGTCTGTTTTCTAAAATTGGCAAAAGGCCAGAGCAGACCGGGTTCCATATTAAATTTGGATGTCTGTACCTCTGATTGTCACTTTTCAAACTAATTCAAGCCTCTTAAAGCCTCAAAAACAACAAAAATTCCACCAAATAAATTCCTACCACCAAAAATGATCCTCAACCTCCCTCATTACCATGAAAAAACATCCACTCGAGTTTAAAAAATTCATCAAAAGCGAGGCACAAAGCAACAAGGGAGGAAAAAGTCGTTTGATTCAACAACTTGTCATCAAAAAAGCACATTGTTATAAATGCTTTACATTTTTTAATGTAACATGCATAAAAAAAGCTCTTTCTAGTTGTATTTACCTTTGATGTTTGTTGCGATTTCAATTAATGTGCTCTGAATGGATGGCACAAAAAAAAGAGAGAAGAGAAATTGTTTGAGATGAAAAATCCTTCAGAAACCAGTGAGTAATTTCTTTCTTTTTTTTATTCCTACTTGCTTTGATATTTGAGTTTTATTTATATTGAGATGAATACGAATAAGAAGCATGGGATTTTGAATTTAATTGCTTGAATTTTGTAGAAAATATTAAATTATGGTTGAATAATGATTTGCAAACGTGCTTCTTGTTGTTTGTTCTTTGATATGAGTGAATGGGTCTAGATATGAAGTAATACTCAGGTTTTGGTGTGTAGAATGAGGCTTAGGCATACCTTGAGTACTGACTATAATATTTTAACTTCAAAATTATAAGGGAGTGTAGATTTAAGGGGGTCTGGAGCTGGGTGACACTTCAAACACCCCAAAGAAGTTTTGATGAAGAATTTAAGTCTTTTGAGCAAAACTTTAGTAGTACATCAACAGAAGTTTTCTTCTCGATCTCAACTTCCTTTCCATTTCTTTATGGATGTCTCCACAGTTACATCTACAGCACTTGTCAGTTGTCACTATGGAAATAGTTCTCAAACTAAAATCTTTTAAATAAAAAAATTCAATTAAAATCATAAATGTAAAATTTTAATGAGCATACCTTACGAAAGTTTCAGAAACTTCATCCCCAATCTTCCAAAACCATAAAGGTCTATGTTAGTTACGATTTAATAAAATTCTTCATTTTATTCCACATAAAAAATTTGCACAAGGGAAATTTTTTCCAAAATAAAAAAAATCATCTTCAAAAGCACAAATAAAAATGTCAACAAAAGGTTCAAAGCAGCAATTAAAATAAAAGAAATAAAATCAAAATTTTCGAGTGAGTGAATTTGGAATAAAAGAAAGGCTCGAATTGATATGAAATAAGTGTTTGACGAAAATAATATGAGATGAGTAAGGAATTGGATTTTGGAAAGAGATATGGAGCGCATTTGAATTTTCTTGTGGATTAAATTATGAAAGATTTAGAAAAAAAAATAACGGTCGAAAAAAATTCAAAAAAAGTTCAAAATAATTCAAAATATAACGGTCAAAAAAATTCAAAATATAACGGTCAAAAATTATTCAAAATATAACGGTCAAATTAAATAGAATGCAAAAATAATGAAAATTAAACAAAAAATTGTCCAGACTAGTACTGTGACTTCAAAATCGGACACCAAGCCATCTCAAAGCCCACCAACCCCTCAAAAAACAAAACCTGCAAAAAAGTGAATAAAATTCATCAGAAAATAAAAATATGAATACAGACGCTATAAATATAATGACACAAGAAAGAAATAATTGGCAATATACGCAATTTTATGTATATACACACTTTTATCCTTTTTATGATCAAAATGAAATTCATTGGTGTGTAAAATTGTATCCAATTTATTTTATTCTATTTCTCTCTCTCCTTATTTATTTGAATGTCGTTATGAGCACTGTCGCTTTTTATTTAATTCTTCCTTTCCTTTCTCATTTCTTGTGTATGTGTGTTGGTGTGCCTGAGCTCACATTTTCTGTAACAATTGTTTTTATTCGGCATATTTATTTTATTTCTATGCTATTATTATGAATATAAATATTTTTCTCTAACAAGCCAAACATAATAAAAGAAATGAAAGAAAAGTTCCATTCATTATTGTGTAATGTAATATTTTTATTATTGTCAGTTAGAGGCATGGATGAGCTGTAAAAATATCTGTGATGAAGGTTGACAGAAGTAGGAAAGTCGAGTTCTGATGAATTCTTTTGGTTGATGTTTAAGAATTGAACAATTTTGAATAAATTTTATATATAATGCACAACTTTTATCTATTAAGACACCAACAATAATATTTTTTGGTTAAGATTCAATTATACTAGTATAATCAGTCCCCAGGGGCAGGTTGCTCGATAAATCCTAGGGTATACCCCTAGGGTAACCTAGTGTAGTATGGCCTAGGATACCCTAGGGTGGGGGTTGTTACCCATCCACCTACCTCTAGTTTAAGTCTATGGATAGAGTAATGTAAAGTAAACTGCCCAATTCCTATAAAACTAAAGATCAGTTCCAATTCTATACACCAGATACCTTCATTTTGGTATATTTGACTTCTGATGACCCTATTCCATACATATATTATTCAATCTCCTCCAATTCTAACCACAAACCAATATAACCAACAAATCCAAATCTTGACCTCCTTATTCCAATAGAAATTCCACTAAAACAGCAAAATATTGCAACATACTGTCCACAATACCAACAAAAAGACTACAACAAACCCAAAACATAAAGCAAGGGTGGATTAACAATTAAGAAAAAGAAATCCCTTCTGCTTACATAAAATTGCACATTTGTTGTCACAAAAAGGAATAAACCAGAGAAACAGTATAAATTTAACTTGATCAGGCATTAGCATTATAAATTTAATTTGTTCATGTATCCCATGCGACAAATCACAACTGCGGCGAATAGAAAATTCAATTTATGTATTATTTTTATTAGCTTATCCGAGGCATCAACAAATTGCATTTCTTTCTGTTCTCTTTTGTGGAAAGTGGATGGAAAAAAGGCACATTGTTTGAGGTAAAAAGGCGATTGAATTTATTTTCTGAGTCATCGTTATGTCGTAATAGAATTATGAGTTAGTAAATTATGGTGAATTGTTTCAAAAAGGAGAAAATGGAAATCGGTAGGAATGAGGAGTAGTGATGAGTAATTGGAAATTTGGGTTTTGGATGTATGAATAAGGTTGTTTTGGGTATTTTGTGAATTTTTATTGTTTTACTAGATTTATGAAAAAAGTTTTCAAAAATAACGGTCAAAAAAATTTCAAAATTATTTTTACGTACGTAAAGTCAAAATACGTACGTATTTCTTACGTAATGTCAAAATACGTACGTATTTCTTACGTAATGTCAAAATACGTACGTATTTCTTACGTAATGTCAAAATACGTACGTAATGAATAAATTCAATTCGAATCTTCAACTTTCAATCATTAATGCCTTACTAATTAATCACATCAACCCCATTCAAACTCTCTAATCACAATCTAAAATTACTCCATTCTCTTCCATCACATAATTCCATAATAACTTCACAATAAAGCATGTGCAACAGTTTTAATGCTCATTTATAAAAGCAAATTAAGTAATTGATAGTTCTCGAAATAAACAAACAAAAAGCGACAATCATGCTTCATAAAAATTATGCATTCTTTGTGCTATTCATCCCACTTTAAAGGAATAAAATTTGCTGTATCACTTACAGAAGGGCGAGAAAAGAGATGAATTGACAAAAGGATACTTAAAATGTTCCAAAAAAAACATAATAATCATAAATTTATCATATTCTCTGTATTTTTATTATTATTATTTCATAAACGATAATAATAATAATAATATCAAGTAACATAAGTGACAATTCACACACTATAATGAAAAATTATTGAGGGAGGAATAGAATTAAAAATTTGACACACTCCTTTCGGCTCTCATCTTTTGTGACTCATTCAACAATTGATTTACAACTGAAATAGATGAGTTAAAAATGTTTTAGAGGCCCAGTGAGAAGATTTGTTGGACTTTACGTACGTAATTTGAGTCTTACGTATTTTTGACGTACGTAATTTGAGTCTTACGTATTTTTACGTACGTATTTTTACGTACGTATTTTGACGTACGTACTTTTGATGTACGTATTTTTAAAAGGTTGAATTTTACGTCCGTTTTAAGTATGAATTTAGTTCCATATACGCAATTCTGATACTTTTAACGTTAATTAATTGAAATTTCCTATGTAATAAAATCAAAGGCATCTCAGCATGTGTCAAACCACGCACCATTCAACCCTTGAATACACGTCATTTCCCACTGGGTAAAATCTACACGAAAAATAAAAAAAACAGCATTTGAATGTAGTTAATCCCTCTCACCACTCTCTTTTGCTCACACTGTATTTATTTCACTTCACTAAACACCGATATAATTTTTTTCCTACGCATATAGCACTGACACTGCATATCTAAAGCTCTTCAGGATAACAGAAAAAAAAATTGAAAACTATTCGTATAATAAAAATTATGAAGAGGGTGTTAAAAGGAAGATTATGCAGCTTTAGTGAAGGGGCAATGAATTTCATTTAAAAATTGCTACATTGTTCATATTCATTCACGCTGCAATGACATGTGTCAATGGAAAATTCTTCTTTTATTGCATGAAATATGAAAATGCCAAAAAGATAGCGACACACTTAGTTAAGGAACTGAGCATAGCACATAAATTTAAAAACGGAAATTGAACATTAAAATTTATTTTTTTAAAATTTTTAAATTAGATTCTCGGAGCATAAAAGTAATAAAAAATGTTTTACTTTTTGTTCTTATCATGCAGATTTATTTTCCGTCGATATTCAGCAATCGAGTCTACACGAGAGCACATCAGACGGCAATTCAGAGCATAATTCATCCGGTGATGAAGATTCACAGATGCGCTTACGACTGAAAAGAAAATTACAACGAAATCGTACATCGTTCACCAACGAGCAGATTGACAGTCTCGAAAAAGGTAAGAATATGGATAATATTAATGATGGGATTATCTCAAGGACTTATGTAGGAACGTGATCCCCTTAAGCAGTTTTCTATCTTTTAAACAAAAATTACTTAAAAGTATTTAATTAACAAAAGGATCGAAAACTTTTTTCAAGTACATCTTCAAGCTCTAATTCTCTTTTTACTATCTTTTTTTGTTCACAATACAGAATTCGAGAGAACGCACTATCCTGATGTCTTTGCAAGAGAACGATTAGCTGAGAAAATAGGATTACCCGAGGCAAGAATTCAGGTACTTTTACAGCAACACGAAAAGTCGGTAAACATAAAATGCCAATCAAAGAAAAGAATATGGAAATTTTTCTCTTTTTGTGTTGTCGATGACCTCCAACTTTTATTGACTGCTATATTTTTTTGATTTTTTATTACAAAAGTTGATAAATATGATTTAAGAATGATAAATTTGCGCATTTTTTGATACAAAAATGGATTTTGAGTTTGAAAAAAATTTAACGGATTTTTGAATTTTGAATTTTTTTTCACTGAATATAGTAAAGAAAAAAGTGGCAAGAATTGAATGAAATAGTCTACAGACATAAAAACATTGCAAATACTATAAAAATTGATTTTTTCACTGCACTTTTTAACCAAATCTACAAAAACTAAATGAAAACCAAGAAAAATTCAGCTTTTAACCTTCGAAAACTCACAACCATTTAACCTTTAGTCTAATTCCAATAATTCATTTGTCCTTCTATCACAATGAATGACTGTGTAAACATTTCACATTACAATAATATTAATAATCACAATAATAAAAATTAACCATATGTCTAGTTCCACTGCCATTCGTAATAAATATATCTATCAGTACACAAAAGAAAAAGTATCAGCAACTCGAAGTTATTTCATTTCCCTTCATTGAGCATGCCCTTCTTACATTGTAAGCCCTCTAAATTCTTTACTTTATCATCATTCAATTGAGTTGTCAAATGATACAAAATATTTATTATTATTAAATTGTGGAAGGGGACATAAACATTGTGTATGTTACTGCTTCCACTTCTGTCGCTTGTTTTTATTTGCAATGTAATTTGTCGTGTTTCATTTGGGATAATAACAAATATAAACAACAAATTTTATGTTTTTTTCTGCTAAAATGTTTTTCTTTCCTATTTCTTTTATTATTTTTTTGCGATGATATACATTCTGTCCCTACGATGGGTAGATGAATTTTAATGCCTGGTAAGAGAATGTGTCATTGCAATGCAACTTTTTTTAATAGTTGGGAAAATAAAGTATTGAATTTCATAATTGTCTTGATTATGTTGTGCTGATAGCGACAGAAAAATTAATTTTGTTTTGGTTTGGAGGTTATGGGATGTAATACAGGGTAGCTTCATTGTTCTGTTGATAGATCTTAAATTTTTGAGGAGTTAAGGTTAAATATTTGACTGGATACAAGTCTTAAGTTTGACAGAAAATCTAAATTAGAATTGCAAACCCAAGCGCTACATAATAGCAACGTCAGTCATATGGCAATGGTTTTTAGGGGTACCCTACCTACCCTACGGTATCCTAGGATGAGGGTAGGGTTGGGTACCCAGGGTAACCCTAGAAACTGAGCCATGAAATTTGACTACTTTGTGCTAGTCATGAGGCTGCCACGTAACAACTACTACCATAATGTGTCGCTCGAGCAATTGCACTCCTAACCTCACAAATGCCTTCTCCTTGTCACTAATTAATACGATCTATCGTTCTAATGCAATGAGTCACTGACATCAATTGTAACAAAATCCATTTCAAAGGAAGAGAAGAAAAATGTCATTACGCTGTGTGTAAAAAATCAGAAATTAAATCAAGTGGAAAAATGTTTGCTTTTCTTCTTTTTTCTCATTTTCATTTAAACATTATTTTTTTTGTCTCCATTCAACGCTCGCTTTATTCAGCTTTGCTATTGTGCAAACACAATAAAAAAAATTGCTTTCGCTTTTCATTAACTTTTATAAACATTAAATGCTGAATAATATTTGCTGTACACGAAGAGATAATTAAAGAACAAGTAGATGGAGAATTTTTCTTGGTAATATCAAATTTCAATTTAGAATCACGGTATTTTTAGATTGGGAAGAAGAAGGTGCAAGTTAGAGAGACATTGGCAGATCATTTTGACATGTTCAAAAGAAATTAGTTTGGCAAAAAATTTAACGGATTTTAAAAATTTGAATTTCCATCGTTTCTAATTTTACTCCACTTCGAAAAGTTTTTTGCAAATTAATCCTTAAATATGTACAATTTTGAGCTCAATTTAAGTAGTTTAGCTACAAAAAAATGGCAAGAGTTGAACACAACAACACCCACATCATTAAATAGCTTAGTTTAAAAGTTCTGAGCATTTTAAAGTCAAAATTGTGTTATGCAAAAATGCGCTAAGTTTTCATTCTTCAAACTCAAAACTTTATTATTTCAATCTTCATCTTGTTTATTTCTTTCTCTTTCGCACACTTTTCTTTGTATCTTCTTCTACACACCTGTAGACAAATTTTATGTTACTTTTTCTGTTCTTTCTTGTTGTACAAAACAACTCCATTGAGTATCTTCATAAATTTTTAATGAGTTTCTTTCATTTTTATTTACTTTTTTTTCTTCCTCAAATAAAATTTGTAGGTATGGTTTTCAAATCGTCGCGCGAAATGGAGACGAGAAGAGAAGTTAAGAACACAAAGACGTTCGGTGGATCATGTGAGTGGCGGCGGAAATGGTGGAACTCCAAATAATAATAATAACAATAACAATACTAATAACAATAATAATTCGGGTAATGGAAATGCTGGAAGTAATGGCAGCGCAAATGTAGGAAATACAAACTCAGTCAGCCCACCAGTGCCAACAACACCGAGAATACCTTTAAATTCTGGTTTCAATTCAATGTATGCTTCGATTCCACAACCCATAGCAACAATGGCTGAAAGTTATAGGTAATTTAATTGAATTTCAAATGTTCGCTCAAAAATTCATTAAAATAGTTCTCCTCATACTTACTACAGTGCAATGCCACCAACACTGGGCTCCATGACATCGACATGTTTGCAGCAACGTGATGGCTACCCATACATGTTTACCGATCCACTCCATTCGCTGAGTAGCCCATACAGTTCGTCACGGTCAAGTTGCACACCAACTGCCGCACATCAACAACCTCCATCACACAATTACAGTACAAATGGAAGTGCAAGTACAGGTGAGTTAACTCTAAGATAATTTTAGCTCAATACTAATCATAAATCTCTCACAGGTGTCATTACAGCTGGTGTAAGCGTTCCAGTACAAATCGGATCACAAGACAGTTCTGGTCTTGGTACAAACTACTGGCCACGCCTTCAGTGATCTTCATTTTTCGGACTTCCAACGCTGTCACACAGTAAGTTGACCTTTCATTGCTTCTTTGCATCTTCAAGATTGTCTGAAAAGTTTTGTGAAACTGACAAAAAAAAATATTCATTTTGCTTCACAGGTGCCGGAAGTCCATCATCAACATCGTCAAATATACCATCCCTACCATCATGTTTAGAGCTTGAAGAAGTGAGCAAAAAGATTGAAAATGAAGATTAAAAAAACTTTTTTTGAGTTTTTCGTCTCAAGGTCATGTTCATTTCTCTTCAGTGAATAAGTTATTAAATTTAATATTTTAAATCGCAAAAAAGATGACAAAAAAAACTTTTTAAGAGGATTTAAGCAATTTCAGTTTTAATTTAAATTGTTTTTTTAATCGCATAATTTTAGTTTTTAAGGAGCATAATGAAAAAAATGTTTAAAATGCGACAAAACAAAATGAGCCTAGTGAATGAAAAAAATATAAATTTTTTAATTGAATGAACAAAAAAAAGGAAAATAATTGATAATGTTACTTAAAAAATTTAATAAATTCTATTAAGTATAATGCAGATAGAAAATTTTGTAAGTAAAAGTGAATATTTTGGAGGAAATGGGAGGATAATGTGGATGATAGCGAGGAGTATGAAGTATTTTGAGACTTTCAGTTGATAAATTTTTAAATTTTAGAGAAAATTACTTAATTTTCATTAAGATTTTAACTTAAAATAGTTCAAAATTCATTTTAAAAAAAATTATTAAAAAATTTTAAAAAAATTTATTTAAAAATTTTAAAAAAATTTATTTAAAAATTTTAAAAAAATTTATTTAAAAATTTTAAAAAAATTTATTTAAAAATTTTAAAAAAATTTATTTAAAAATTTTAAAAAAATTTATTTAAAAATTTAAAAAAATTTAAATTTAAAAAAAAATATTGAAAATTTTATTTACTGCAAATCATCAAGTTCAAAATAGTTCAAACTAAACCATTAAAAATGAGTCTCAAAATACTTTTCACTGCTTACAAAGTTACTAAAATAATGACAAAATTTTAGAATATTTTAAAAAACATAATTTTGACTTTATTTTAGTAACGCAAAAATTGTGAAAATACGAATGAAAATGAAAAGAAATTAAAATTTGTAAATATAGTTTAAAAACAAATTAATCTAGTGAATTAGAAACGATCTCAGTGTTGTATTTTTATCTCTCTCTGTCCAATCAAAAAACATGTGAAGATGGAAAAAATTTGAAAAATTTCAATTCGATTAAAATTTATAAAAATTGAAACTTTTCAAATTGCAGAAAAATTTTTGAAATAGGTATGGATTTTAAAAAATTTAATTAATTGTGTCCCAGTTCTCAATAATTTCCCTCAGTGTACTTTCAAGAAACAAAAAAAATTAAAGAAAATTAAAAATTGAAAGAATTTTCGGTTAAAATAAAATAAAAATTAGTCGATAAATTGACGACGTTCAAATTTGTACCTGGACATAAGAAATAACGGAAAAAAATATGAAGAAAAAAATTACTCACAATCTTTGGCACGTTTAGTTTTTAAAATTTTATAACAAAAATTTGTCATTCACACAAAAAAAACTACAAAAAAAATCATCCCAGTCAAAAATGAAGAAATTTTTGTAAAAAAATCACAAATTAAATTGTAATTACTGTGAAAAATAAATGAACAAAAAAATATTTAAAAAAAATATAAAAGTGGATCGATATTAAAAAAGCAATAAATTTAATGAAGATGAAAAAAAAAATTTAAAAAAATGGAAACATAATTTACAAAAAAAATATTAATAATAACGAATAAATAATGATAAAGATGAAAAGAATTGTGTAATTGTAATCTTTTATCTGTATAGCAATTAATTGAAAATAAAAGAGAAATAAAATGAAAAAAATAAATTAATTGGTTTAATTATTGACTTATTTCCAGGTTGCTGCCATGACTTTTTTATGATTTATTTGAATTTTCTATAAATTCTGTACAATTTTCTCTTAGTTTATTTCAAATTTATCTCAATTCTCTTAAATTTGGTCTCAATTCGCTCCAATTTGCTCTCAATTCACTCCAATTTGCTCTCATTACTTCAATTCGCTCTCAATTTGCTCCAATTCGATCTTAAATCCAGTTTTATCCTACAAACCTTTTTGAACACCATTAAAACCCAACTCAACACCATTCCATCAACTTTAAGCAGTCCATCATTCTCCGATGAAAACATTTTCTCTCTTGTTTCATTTAAAATTATAATTAAATCGACTTTAATGTTCGCGAATATTTTTTTTATCCATTCGTTGTTCCTCCCCTGAGTCACAACTGAAACTAAAAGTTAAATGAATAAAAAATGTATAATTTTTTGCGTCGACATAATAAATTATAAGTATAAACTTGAATAAATAATTTATGGAGGAAAATATGAAATATACAGCAATGTTTGCAGACCTATACAGTGGATTGAGTAGAAAAGTTATGGATATATTCGAGTTTTGAGCGATTGGTCATGTTGTTTTCTAGGTTTTAAAGCATAGAATTAATTCAATATTTTCTCAGTAGGGCATGATCGTCCACAATGCTCGTTTCCCTCCGAAATCAGCTAAAATACGCCAGCTTCAAAATCGTAATGAAAATTCTGACATAAAAAATGAGAAATAATTTCTTCGTGTCTTATAAATATTTAATTACATTAAATAACACTGAAATATCTACGAAAACAATAATTTTAATAAAAATAATAATTTTTATATACAGGAACAGCTACATTATCAGCAATAATAAGTGGAAGTTTTGTTTTTGCATTCAAAAAGTTAATTATAAAATCACATTTATAAACAGAAATATAATGAAAAAATATGTTTAAAAACAGAATTATAAATTTTGCAATAACAGTAAATGACAAGTATGAAGGTCACAGTGATGTGGTTAAGACGCATTTTTTGAATTTTATGTAGATTTTAATGTTTCGAGTGAGAATCAGGGGTCGGTTTCTAGGGTTACCAGGGGTACACCAAGTAAGGGTAGGATAGAGTACCATGGGTAGCCCTAGAATGCGATCCAAAAAACTTTAAGGTCAGGGGTCGTTCATAAATGACGTCCATCAAAAAATGGGATTTTTAGACCCCCTCCCTCCTTGTATTTTCATACAAAAAAATTTCTTTTGTATGAAGGTGTCACAAAATCTCAGACCCCCCTCCACCCTAAATTGTGGACGTCATATATGAATGACCCCTCACATACTATGAAATTCTGCAGTATAATTCAATATTAAGTCATCCATCGACTATAAATGACCCAAATGAACTGTTAAACTTGAATAGTCAACCTATCAGTTTCAATCCCCAAAAATTCCAAGCTTTAAAAAATACATAAATTTAATTCAAACCGAGAAAAATTGTAAATAAAAAATGAGGAAAAAAATTTAAATCGAATAAATTTTTATTTTCCCAAATAAATTGAAAATTTTTCCTTCCTCCTCCTACAGCACTAAAAGAGCCGAAAGAATATATTTTTGAGGATAATTTTTTTTAAAAAAAAATGAGGGTTTCTCTCATGTTGACATAATGAAAAATCGACCCATTTATTTCTTAAGAGCCTACTTGCCACTCAACTTCCATCCTACCCATTTCATCATCATGGAAATTTTTTGTGTAATTCTACTGCTACCTAAAAGATGAGGATTTTTATTTGGAAGTTGAGAATTTTATTGGGATTGAGTTTTGGCGCATTTTGTGGTGATTTTGGTCATATTGATGGAAAATTTGATAATTTTAGGATGACATCTTGATGACATATTGGACATATGGACCTAAGTGAGAAATGGATTCCTCGTCCACTCCGTCTCCGTTTGGAAGTCATATCGATTGAGAAGCCACAGATGCCATAATATTATCACTTTTTCTATAATAAATTCAAAAAAATCAGAATTTTCAAATATTATTTGACAATTTTAAAGAAAGCCTGCCACAACATTAAGGCATAACATCCTTACTAAACAAAAAAGTCTCCATCAACAGCCAAAATGACCAAAATGCCACAACAGTTATCCACATTTCAAAAATAAATGAAATTTCGTTCCTTAAAAAATAAGAAAAATTGTGTGCGTAATGTAATCATATTTATGAAATTCCATTTCCCCATTTTCATCATCAAGAGCACCAAGTATAAGGAATAAGAGTCAACTCAATCCAATCATTTTTCAAGTGGTGAATGTGCGAAAAAAAATTATTTTTCAACTTCCCTCAAGGTCTTTTCCATCCACGCTCAAACACACACGAAAAAGTTTTTTTTTCTTGCCACCCTCACATTTAGCAGCATCATTACGAGCTAAATGGTCCGCTGAACCCTCCACACTGCGATGAGATGAGAAATTCACATTCATTGCCTTATGCACACAGGATGTTTTCTTCCTCTATTTAAGGAGCTTCTAACCGTGACTCAGTGTACGACAAAAAATATATATTTTATTATCTTGGATGTCAGAAAATTTTTCTTGAGACTTGTTCCAAGAAAAAGAGCAATGATGAAGAGGAAATTATGGAAGGCAGGTGAACCGCAGAAATTTATGAGAAGTATCTAGTTTCTAATGGCTTTTTTTTGAAAAACTTTCTTGTGTCTTTTAGAATGAAAAAGGACATCAAAAGCCATTAAATAAAATGAGCTTCGCAAGTGCTGTGGATGTAAGTGACAAAAATGAGTTATGGGAATTTTATGTGAGATTTATGGAGCTGGTTAGGAAGGATTTTTGAGATTTTGATATTTTTGAGACAAAAACGTGACCGAGAGCAGCTGTGACAAGGGGTTTGGTCAATTTTGAACCCCATTGCATCACCTATCACTCCTAGCTTTACTAAGCCACTACGGATCAGCCTACTAAGCACTAAACATTGATTTATCTTGATGTTGATCCATTTGCATAGATTTTGAAGCCAAAAACGGAAGCAAGCCATCTAAGTCACCTGTATCAGACATCAAGTGCTCAAAACATTCCCAAATCAACTCGATACCTGCAAATTTCCGCTTAATAATCATTCAAGCTCCATGGCACCAATCAAACATCCAAAAATAGTCTGTTTACTGTCGCTTCTAATTTCACTCAGTTCCACGAACCAAATAAAAAAATGTCAAACTTGTGTCTCGTTTATTTTTACATTCTATCAATGATCGAAAAAATATTTATGATGAATTTTTGATGTTCTGTATCTGTTATCTTTACAGCTGAATCGACATAAAAATGAAGAATAATTTTTTTCTGTCCATTTTTTTTTTATTTTTTACTTTTTTTGTTTGTTTGTTGATTTGATGTTAAGGGCAACGTTAGATACATGTATGGGGACTGGTATGGTATGTCCATTTGTCTCACATACATACACACATATTTTCTCCCATTTAAGTCAGTTGTTTGTACACTTTTAACAATAGATTTGTATTATATCGGGAACACAATGTCGGAGAGCATAAAATTGTATATAGACACACAGCACAGCAAGCAGTAAAAGGAATGATATTTTTTACGAAACAAATTGGATACACAATTTTCTGCTCCGGTGAATTTCATTTTGTATTTTTGTATTATATTTTTGTGTATATTCAACTCTCGTCGTTATATTCCGGCTGCTTTTTTTCCTTGTACTGGGGATGCCTGAATAAAAACCTTTATTTTCATTTCTTTCTCTCGGTTTTTGAGCGCGATTTTTGTGAGAAGATTTTTAATTCTAAACTGTGGTCACTCATATCTTGCTTATAGCGCTAGGGGTTGGTTTCTTGGGTATAACCTAGTTATGGGCGTACCCAGAAAGGGTATTATACTGCGTTTCAAAATCTAGATACCCCTCCCCCCCTTTCTGGGTACGCCCATGACCCTAGCCATCTAGCTGAGATATATTCGAAAAACTGGCTATTGTCCTTAATATAGCAAGGTATACAACTAAACCAAGACCACGCTTTTATCCCTATCCTACACTAATCATGATAACCCAGCTCTAAACTTGGGTTGCAGAGATAGGGGTAGGTGTATACATGAAAACTAGTCTCAGGGTTGTCTTTATTTACTCTTGAGAAAACAAACTCGAATGAAAGGAACTCAAAAGCAGATTTAGACAGCAGGAACAGTCAAAAAGCACTCGACATTCAGCATTAACTTCCACGTCTAAAAGATCAAATCCAGGTCTACTATACACTGTTTTACTAAGCAATTGCTGTTTAAGCAGCTAAAAATTTCTACGACAAGATCACTAAAACTAGACAGTAGATATCCATAAGTGAAAAATCGCCCTAACAATAATAACCTTTCCATTTCCTTCAACTTGTTTCTGCTCATTGCAAAATGTTTACATTAAAAATATTTTTATTCTTCTCTTTTTTATTTTTCTTCTTGTTTCAATTTTTCTCTCTTAGTATTATTGCCATTTGCCACGTAGGTAGATGTAACATAATTCGTAGTATCACAATGTATCCTTTCTCTGCTCATGTCCAACGATAGTGTTGTTATAATGCTATAAAATTTCATTAAAAACCTAAAGTGTTTTTCTTTGGGTTTTTAAAGTGAAATTTTTTCTTTGTTTGAGGAATTTTTAGGTATTGAGTGATCTGGAAGTTAAGTTTGTGGATTGAATGGCTATGTGAAAGACTCTTTATGCCGTTCTTTCTAATCAGATTGGTTTCTGTACGGATATTTTGAATTTAATGTGAATTATTAGCAAAAATGATGAAACAAGCATGACTGCATGTGCTTAATGAACTGACTAGATGGATCTGATCACAACAAAGTCCACAAAAGTCTGATTTTATACAAATTGCTCTTATCTAAGCTGCAACTCCTTTGACATTTCCATCAATAAATTTCATACCAATTGCCTTTCCCTAAGCATCAATTTCAACAATTGCATCTCAAATTACGGAAAGGCACATACAAAAGAGAAATCTTCAGTCACGACAAAAGAAAGTCCCAAAAGGAGAAATTAAATAGATCTCAATTGATTCGATAGTTGTTGCTGGAATTGACCGGAAATTATTACACAATATTTACGAATCTCTTTTCAATTCATTTCCTTTCCATTCCTTTATGCTTGTTGATGCTGACAATCGCTTGTTCACTAACTCACATGTTGTTCCTGTAATGGCAATAAAGTTAATTATGGTTTGACTTTTTTTGTGTAATCGAAATTTGACATTTTTTATTTCCTTTAACTTTTATTGCTCGTTCAGGTTTCGAGCAGGTTGAGTAGAAAATGTATTCCTTTTCTCAATTTCTTTTGTTCATCTGCTGTATGTCAGGTCATCAAGTGGAAAATTAGTTTGTTGATAAATATAGTGAAAGAAATCATAAAGCAGAGATGAAAGTAGATGAAAATTGGATATTAGGTAATTTTGGATGTGGTTTTATTGGGGTTGAATGACTCAAATAGATTTGAAATGGTTCATGGTAATGTCGATGCTGACAATATTAGTCAGAATTCTCAAATCTGCTAAATGGAATGAGTTTGGTGTAGTTTTATGCCCCTTGTAATTACAAGGCGTCGATTCTATGTTCAGGCACAGCTAAAGATATGTAGGTTCCTTAACTGTGCCTGAACATGGAGCAGACTGAAATTTCAATTCATTTGGTAAAAATACATCAAAGTTAGAGCTAAAACTGTTTTGGCGTAGTTTCGTACCCCTTGAAATCCAAAATGGCGTCGGATCCATGTTCATCCTTTAATTAATTAGCATATAATGATAATTTATAGGTTTAAATAAATATAATTTTGAACTAAAATCCAAACTCAGCATCTCTTAAACTTCCAATTTCATAATTCAGAATAGAAGTTGCAAGTCAATCAAATGATAACTAAATCCAATTTAAAGTTTTTTGCCAACATCTAATTACAATTTCCTTCCATCAAAAATTCCTATTAATCCTCGAAGATTGCTTAATCAAATAAAATTATGCAAACATCCAAAAATGCTACAAAATTTTAATGCATCTCATTACAATTTGATAATTTTATAGCTATCATCATGATTGTCATTAATAATATGAATAAAATGAGATAATAATCATCATAATCCATCCATCTTGGAGAATAATAACAATGAAATGGGTAAAAAGAGGATATAAATCAGAAATTCAGATTTTCCATCTTTTTCTTTAGTCTTGGCTTCTTTTTATGTTCGCATAATCTTGATGATGTAGAGACAGATATACTAGATTAACAATAAGGAACTGAAATTGACAATCGAAGCATTTTTGTCAATATTTTTTCAAATTTTCCAACTATTTTAAGTCATTGTAGGTTTTTCACTCAAAATCTGTCCATACCCATCCACCCATCCTAACCAGAAATGAATCCTCAACCTCATTTATTTCCTCTTCGAGAAACATGAAAAAAAATATGAAAATGAATAAAAGGAAAATAAAAATTGAATTTATATTACATTGAATTACCGACTAGATTGAATGAGCAGCATCAGCCTCAATTTCATAAACCAACATAATTGCATATACATAGAAAATAAGAATGAATGAAAAAAAAATTCAATTGTTCTGTGATTGAATCGGAAAGATGGATAATGAAACAGATTGCATGCTATGTAAAGGAACAAAAGGCAATAGGAGGAAAAAAATATTGGTGTTGAGGTTCATCCACAATGTGATCATTGGGTATGATGAATTTGCCTCGAGGATATCTTTCAACTATTTATTTCATTACCTCATATAAATAGAGACATGTAGACCTCAAAAATTTGACAGGAATTTGAAGTGTTGGATGTGAGTGAGGAAGTTTGTCAGTTTTTGATTGACTGGAGTCGACTGCCATACTATAGAAGGATCCAAGTCACAAAGAGTTCTCTTCGTAAAAATTTAATTAAATTAGGCTTGAATCACTATCATTTAATTATATTAAGTCTTACTTACCTTTTATTCTTCTAAGTCGCAGTGTCTGTTTGGTCGGTTCCAACTAAAACTTTTTATCCAGATATCGTAGAGAGCTCTTGTTTCTTGCACTAGCTCCGTGCTATCGAATTATTGGCGTATCGAATAGTTTGAAAGCTTTTAAATACTATAATTAATTAATTTTAGCACAATTGAATCAACTTTTGGAGGGAAATTTTCAAATATTTAATGACCGTTATTAAATTTGAATTTCAAAAAACCGTTAAACGACAAATCCTTTTAACATAAAAATTTATTGCAATAAATTATTAATTACACTATAATTAATGATTTTAAAGGGCTTTTAGGTTCCTTGGCTATGTCTGAAAATGGAACTGACGCTATCTTTGATTTCGAGAGACATGCAACTACCTCAAAATTAATTATACTATAAAATTCATTGTATTTTAAATAAGTTAAAATTTTGTATGTAGATTTAATTGTAATCGTATTATTATTGTATTAATACAAAAATGATACAAGTAAGCATAATAAGAAGGGAATGCTATTTCATTAAATCTCACCACAAAGACCTAATAGAGCACATCACAGCGTTTGATTTGTGCCACACATAACACACAAAAAAATCACATAAAATGAAATAAAAAACGCAACAATAGGAAATAAATAATCGCAAAAGGCAGGCAGGCAAGGAGAGTAAATTTCTTTTTTCCACATCAAACGACATGAAAGAAACGAACGAGAGAAGAAAAAAAATGTAAAATTAAGGCCACAAGGCGAATTCCATGCCACACATTGAATCGAATTCAATTCCATTATTTTTCCAAGCCAAAGATTCCGAAAAGGAAGGAGAGTGAGGAAGAGAAAAAAAGGCAATTTCGTTGACTACACAGCAACAATAAAGACAAGTTTAATTAAATTTTCCTTATGTTGGAATTGATATTGATAGTTCATCGGTTTCAAGGGGGTTTGATGCTGGTTTGGCGTGTTCCACCCACAACAAAAAAATTTTTTTTAAAGCCGCAATTCAACAATCGAGCTGTAAAAGGTAATCATTGATGATCGACACTCGGCAGTTTTGCATGCGGCACTTGATTCGATGCCTCATTGTTCTCATTGAAATTTCCCTGCAACTTTTTTTTTTGCGGCACTAATGAAGGGAAGAATTTTTGTTCGATGCACAAAAGAATGTGCCGTGTAATTACAGCATGCCTTCTTTTTTATCAATTATCGGCAATTTTTAACCACCCACCAAATGAATTGTTCACAAAACACCCCCCGTCGTGAATGAATTTCACTTGTTCATTTTTGAGCGAAATAAAAAAAAAGTTTCAACAATCAGCCCTTCCTGATCATTGAGAACCACATTCGTAAAATGTATAAAAAAATATTTGAGACGGAAAAAACAATAAAATGAGTAATGATTATGATGAATACATGTAATTTGAGTTGCTATTGAGTTGTAAAAAATTTATGGAATGCTCATATACGAGGCAGTTGAGTTCCATACGCAATTATTTAAAATAATCGACGATTTTATTTTAATTTCAATGTAATTGATGCAATTAATGGAAATTACTGATGATAAAGAAGTGAGAAGTCTGACTTTTGGAGTGAATATTGCTACTGTAATGCATTAATGACTAACTAGATGTTGCAATTTGAGTCATGTATGGTTAAATCCGGTTAAATATTAAGTATTGAGCAATACTATAGACGAATCTGTCAGTACGAGCAACATACCATCACTGTCTGTCTCTCTCTCACTGTTCAGGGACGTAGCCAAAATTTTGAAGGGGGAGGGGGTGCCAAATTTTTTAGTTTTGAAAAAATCACTGTAATATAACCTTTTTATTAATTTTTTTATACTTTTTTTCTTTTGAAGTCTTCAAAAAACAAATTAAAAATAAAAAAATTTGTATAGAATTTTGATCTCGAGGTGGGGGGGGGGGGGTCCACCCCAGACACCCCTGTGTATGTTAAAATCCCATCAGAGGTTTAATTTTCAATTATTTACATAGAATATTGATCAGTATGCCAAGTATAAGAACAATGTTCAAGACAAGAACAGCCATCCATCGAGATAACTTCAAGCATTTCAACCCCTTTGGCTTAATAAACCTTCAAAGCTTCCCACAAGATGCAAGATTCCACACAAAATCTTCAAATTTATCAGTCTTTAGAGAAACCACCAATTCATCTCCATCAATCCTTTAAATTCCATTGTTTTTACCTAATCAACATTAATCCTTACATAAATTACTCTTTCATCTAAGACTCCACATATCTATACAAATATTGACAATCAATTCGGATGGAAATCACAACAATTTATATATTTATATTTATTATCTGTGCCTTTGCTTGTTAACATAAATTTATGCTAACTCCCTCAATCAATTTCATTCCCAATCCGCCTTTTTCCTTAATAAATGATGAATCGTTAATGTTATGCAACTTTACTGTATATATACATGTACATGAGATGTGTTTTACAACATATTGTACTTGAAATAATGATAATTGCTGGGAAGGGCTTATGAGATATGATGGAAGACTCTTTTTCCTCTATCTCTAATTACGTTAAAAGATTTCCATTTTTTCCTCTTTATTTATATTAAAAATTAAGTATGACTGGATGTTTGGGTAGAGTGGCTAGAGCGCATTTTAAGGTTTATTCATGTTACTTGATTTGAGGTTGGTTTGTACATGTAAGGGGATCAATTGACATCCATCATCCAGTCATTTTTAGCATTATGGAACATCTGAACAATCCCTAACTCTAAACTAAAGAGTACTTATGATACATTTTCCCACTCAGCTCCCAAAAGTGCTCCATATTCCCACTTTTTTGTCTCTCAAGAACATCCACTCCATACACCATTCACTCATTCATCCATTCGTGTATGCAGAATCATACAGCATAAGCCTCTTTAGCATCATCGTCAGCATCAAATAAGCAAAAGTTGAATAAAAAAATATCAGCAACGAGAATGAAATATATTTAATATCATTTCCAGTTTTTGCCATTTATGCTGTGTGTTTTTTCATACGAAAAAAATATTTCTATACGCATTATTTCATTTTCATTTTTATTCGTATTCATCCAAATGGAAGTAACAAACGCGAAATCTCAATGGATAGCATAGAGCGAGGATAGCACAAAAAAGGAAGCGAATAGCTTTGAATATTGCTGGATAAAATGAGAAACATTTTTTTCCTTCCACTTTGAAATGTTTGCTGTTGATGTGGGGAGGAAAATTTTGTGGCTGACACGTTGGATGGGATGGTGAGAATGTTAGATACAAAAAAATATTGTACATCACAGGCATAATTTCTGAATGTCTCTTTACTTTACAATTTCACGACAAACTCTGCGTTTAATGATGATGTTATATTTGCTATGTGCGCATATTTATTCTGTGTTTCTTTTTTTTTGGTTATGCATGAATGCGTTTGGTTTAGGCAGTTAGAAGTTATAATTGCGAGGAAAAAATACTGTTTACTTTGATTTTGTACATAAAGTGTTTCAAAACTTCCAGAGTTTTTGTCAAGGTATCCACAGGTCAGACGGTAAGCATTGAAATGGTATCATTGTCCAAACTACTAATGGCCTTACGAAGGTCCTAAGTCCTAAGTGGATAGATGCTTGTTCATTATTTTCGACAATCAAGCATTAAAGCATGGTTAAAGTGATGGATGTAGTATTCCATCTTTGACATTATGATACAAAAACTGCAGCCGGTTGCTCAATCCTAGGTACTCTAGGAGTATAACCTAGGGGTACCTGGATGGATTCTTCACAATGGCGTATCTTGTATATATTTTCTTTTATAGAGGTTTGGTTTGGGATTGTTTTCTTAAAAACCCTAGTAAATTGAAAATATTCCCAAAAAGAGGAGTTCGACCCCTAACCCACACAACCCCCCCCCCCCCTGAATACGCCATATTATCTTGATCTAGTGATTAGGTTGCATTGTATTCTAGTTAAGACTTTTAATAGGGTAGATTGAGACTCTGGTCAACTCCCCTTCCCCCTGCTACACATGCGACAACCCAATAGCTCATCAACTCAAAGTCACCCTTCAATCCAAACCATAACCCCCCAGCCAATACTTCATTATCAGCACAAAACTCGCATCACATCATTTTATTTGCATGAAATATTCTTTTAAGCTGTTGATTTGAAATTCAAATAGAATTTTTATATCTATATTACTTAAATAAACATAAATACATACATTGATGTATGTGTATGCGCTAATAATTTATTAAATGACGAATGGAAAAGTACAAAAAAAATTATTCGCTCTTTTTTACTTCTTTAACAATGAGAACATCACTGTCGTGTGTATTCCACCATGTAAATGACAAATTAAATTTAATTTAACAGAAGCACAAATTTTTTTCTTGTTCCTTCTTTCACGCCTGTAATTTTTTTTATGAATTGTGATGATAATGATGTGATGATAATAAGCATTTTTCACTCTCGAGAAAAAAAAATGTGTTTAATGTTTATTCATCGTTAAAGGCGTGGAGGAATGAAGTAAAATATGGTTTGGGTTTTGGATGGTGTGAGGGGATCAGGGGTGCATTTATATCCAAAATTATGTATCGCAGTCATGTAGATTCCAGTTCAATTGTGCCTTCAACTGGTTTCACTGAGTAGCTGTTGCCCTTTTTCATGGAGATGCTAGTAAGTCCTTATACTTTTGGCAACTTGAAGGTCACGCTCTATTACTAAGGCCACAGAAGTCACTTTACTGATCGACTGGGGGTGTATCCATAATTAAAACTCATAAAAATTTTGTAACCTAACCAAAAATCCCCCCAAAAAATCATCTTTCCATTTCTCCATCTTCCTCCTTTCACTTCTGAATGATTAATTCAAAAAAGTTATGTATGCATTCATAAATACGCACAAGGGAAATGAAAAAGTTTTTCATCGTACCTTCATTATTTTCAGAAATGGCAAAATATGACATAAAACCATCAAAACTTTGTCCATTTTTTATTACATCTTCTTTCGTGTCATGACATGATATGCTCAACATATTCATTTTTGAACAAACAAAATCATCATTCAAACTTTTTTACTGCCATGTTTTGATGGACTCACATGAAGTTTTCATCCTAAAAAATGAGTTTTTTTCGTGTGTGTTATTTTTACAGTAGCTGATAGTTTCATTTCTTCATCTTCCATCCTCCTTTTTCTATGTGTTTGATGAGAGACCGAAGAAAAAATGCTTTTCGGAGCGGCAAATATGAATTTCTTTTGAGTGCTTAATATGTTTTCTCTTTTGATTGTTATTATTGTTCATGTTTTTATGGGACAAACAGTAAAAGTAAATGAAAACTGTTCTTAATCTCGACAATGTATTTTCTACACGCTCAGGTTTTGTTCGAGCAGTTTTGATCCTTTGGAATTGAAGTTTTTGAAAAGTTGGGTTAGGTTAGAAAGATTTAATTGAGTTTTTGGTCGTTTTTAGCAATGAAATGTTGGTAAAAGTTATTGTCGATGCTTTGCTCCACTTTTTTGAGTAAGAATAAGTTAAAATATGAGTATAAAAGCTACTAACTAAAAAGATATTAATGATTGAAATCGGGAGGTGGAAGGTCCATGAAAAAATGAAAATAATCCAAAGTTATTGATGTTTTTTTCAAATTTTTTGATTAAAGCCCTAAATAAGCAAAAATCCTAACTTATAAACCAACCCTGAGCGTGCACTGATAAAAGAAACAAACATTTCAATTATGTTATTATAAATATGTACCATTTCAAATCCAAACAACATAAAAGAATTGAAAGAATGTAACTGCAAGTCCTCCCATTCTTGTACTTTATTATCTGCCCACATTTATCTCTTCTTGTTCTCTTTATTCAGAATTAATCTCAACTCAAATACATTAAAGAAAAACATGTTACATGCAATAAGAAGATGAGATAAAGGATTCTTTTTAGCGGTTACATCTTTTCAAAGGGATTAATGCAATCGATATATTTACGCAGGTAACGTCGTCCACATAAACTTTTTTAATCTCCTTTCTTTCCAAATTTTTTTTTCTTGATGATCAAAGGTAGCAAAAAAAATGAAAGAAACGAGAAGAATGAAAAAGATGCGTATGGTTGTGAATACAAAGAGTGATTGTAAGTAAGAAATTTATGTGAGGCCTATGTGCAAAAAATTAGAGTGCAACTTTAATTTTGGGGGTTTAAGTTAGCTGGTTTGTGTGATACTTTTTAGACAGATGAAGGAAGAAAGGGATACCAAGGGGGTGGATGGGTCCGAAACTCCATTTTTGATCTTAGTCCTTGGAGAATTGTTCTTAAGCAAGTATTTTGCAATCTCATTGCTGGTAGCCTTATCCATTATTAGGTTCCTAGAGACTTAGCCTACATCTAGCTACCTAAAGATTAGTTTGACAAGTTACCTGGTCAGCATAAACCCCAATGGGGGAAATTCAAGAATTGTGACCGTTAAAGTTTCCTAATAAATTTGTAAAAATTGCTTATTTGTCTGTCTGCCATAAAAAAATCGAACTTAAATACCCCAGTTTCGAAAAGTCGAAAAATCAAAATACTTGAAAATAGCAGTTTTTATACGAAATTTCAAGGAAAAGGTATTGTAATTAATCATTTGTAGCAATAACAAAGCTAAATGCTTTGTGTAATCGATAAAAACATTAAGAAAATGAGTAAAAAAAGTTCAACGGCTTTTTGAAATTCAAAATTTTTGAGTTGTGTATTTTAATACCCCTAGACTTTCGAAAAGTCTGGCGAACTTGAATTTCCCCCATTGGCATAAACCAAACACTCCATACTGAAGAAAATATCAGACAATCAGACAAACTATTGCATTCCAACCCTATAACAGTACATCTATCTACTCAACATACCTCAAAAGATGCGATAGAACAGAAAGAGAGACCCGAAAAGCCTATTTGTAATTCACATTTGATTCTTTATTGAACTTAATGCTGATGTTTTTTTCCCACCCTTCTAATTCACTATCATAACAACATACCTTTAGATATTCATTCGATTTCTCTTCCTTTCATCTACGTATACATGATTTTCATCCTTATATCTCTTGATAATCCAGCGGCTTTCTCTCTTCATTGATTTTTCTATTTTTTTCTTCTCCTTTTTCGGGTGCGACTTTTCATGGCTTTCGGAAGATGAATAGGATGAAGAAAAAAAGTTTTTCGTGTGTGTCTTTATAGCACACAGAGTGAGCGGCTCCCTGTATTTATTGTGTGTGCGTTACATAACAATATAAAGAATGGTAAGAATGAAAAAAAGTTGTTTTCTCTTTGCGCATGATTGCGTTCTCCCTTGTTCCATCTTTTGCCTATTTTTATTTCTGATTTTTTTTTTATTTCTTTTTCTGATTCTCGTTGATGATTCCACTGATGATGATGATGTTGCCCACACCTCCCACACACGAGGGAAAAAAATGAAATAAAATTTTCCATTTTCATTTTGTTATTTCTCCCCCAAAGATATATTCACTTTTATGTTCCTTCTTTTCTTGACTATTTCTGTGAAGACATGATGAAGAATGAAAAAGTTTTCGAGTCAATCTGATGCGTCATGATGTGGAGCGCATCTAATTTGTCTTAATGGGCAGCATTTGAGAGTGGATGGACACTTTAGGAGATTTAAAGTCAACCTACACTGTCAGTAATGTCAAATAATCCTCAAATGTATTTAATGTCACTGCCCAATGCCTGAACTTTTGTATTTTAGACTGTAAATGTCTATTTCTTTGAACATACACCTACACTTATTAATGTCCCAAAATGCAGTCCCAAGCACATTGATTTGGCTAAATCGACATTTCCATAATCTAAATAACTCTCATGCCATTCAAATGGTAAGTAAAAAAATGGAAAGGAAGGGAAAATGTCTTAAATAGAAAAAGAACGTTCAAAATGAAAAATACTCGAGGAAGAAATAAACATTTTTATGTGTAGGAAATATAGTCATCACCTTAGGAACTTTTCTGTGCTTATGTGTATACAATATTCATGTCTTATGTATGCTTCCACAAGATGAAACAGAAAGATGCTGATAAATATCCTTGAATGAGCACAATAACAGCACTTTTCATTTCTTTATTTTCTAGTCAAAAAATAAAAGCGAAAGCAGCAAAAAAATCTTCGTCTTTTTTCACTTTCAGTTCACCACTTGACAGATTTTTTTCTTTCTCATCTCGTCCTTCAGTACCCTTTCTTTCCTTGTATTACTGTTGTCTATATCAAGAGCTGACATCAGACATGTAAACGAAGGAAAATGGAAACCTTTCACAGTACATTTTCGGTACAATCGATTTGTTTTACCAAAATTAATGATTTTTTGGGTGCCTGACTGTTCTTACTTGGTGGTTTTTGAGTTTTAGATGCAGAATCAATTTGAATAATGCTTTAATTATAAGTTTTAATGAATTTTTACGATTTTACCGTTACTTTGATTTAAAATTTGAAAAAAATTGAACTTTAAAATTCCGTTAAATTTTATCTTTTTGAATTTCACTTTAAAATATTTGAATTTTAAAAGTCCGTTAAATTTTGTTTATAAATTTCACTTTAAAATATCCACAAAAATTCCTCATCAAACTTCATCGTCATGGCAATGTCCTTAGCAAATTTTATTCGAAATGAAGACATTAAGGACCATGAAAATTCATCATGATGAGCAATAAAAAGTGGATTAAAGACGACACATTATGGCAATGCGCAGTGTCAGCACGTGCTCATATATATATACTGTCAAATAGATGATGCTTAATCTCCTTTTCGCTTAATTTGGAGATTATTAATTAAGCATTAATTAAATGATAAAAAAATGTTCATCTCCTCCACTCTTATCTATATTGTTTGATTTAATGAAATTTGTATGCTTTATTGCTCACTAAAAATTTATTGAGATAAAAAAAAGTTGAACAACTGACATAAATCACAAAATATAAAAGCATAAATGGGGATAATGAAATTTACAATCAAATAATTACGAATTATGTTGTGCGACAATGGAATGATTTTAACAGTTAAAAATTTATTGAATTTCATATAATATTTTTCATTGCAATGCTTGCTTGCTGATGTACATGAACATTTATATCTGTGAACGGATGTTAAAATGAAAATCTATTTTTGTGGTAATCGCATAGTATTATCGATGCTCAGTCAGTGAAAGAGCAACAACCATATTTCATATTTCGCATAATGCACTTAAAAATTGAATTGAATAATTTTTTTTTGTTGCTGCTGCTGCTGCTGCCTTTTTTTATTCATCAGTGTTTTTGGGTGTAAGGAAAACTGTGGGGATTAAATATTTCGCGATTGCTGACAACTAATTTTTTATGCATTTATTTTTATTCATATTTTATGAAGGAAATTCCGTTTACATGTCTGTCCTTGTCAGATGTCTGCTTGGTTAGCGGGCTGAATGAGCAAATTGCTTGGTTGCTTGGTTAGTGTTGTTTATGCAGTTACTGCACTTATTCAGTGGATTTTCATTGTTCTTCAATTCTAACCTCAATTTTAAAAATAAATTTACAATTTTTGCGCTAAAAACTAGGAAAGAATGCTTAAAAAATTACATCTTACAGACTCTAAGCACTCAAATAAGTCAAAAGAACTCAAAGTTCCAGTCGCTTTTCGCGTCAAAACTAAATTCGTGGAATTTTTCACTTTTTATTCAAAATCATGTTTTACACAATCCAAATTCCATCATTTCTTACTTGCTGCTTATTATAGTGTGTAAACATAATCTCAAAAAGAATAATAAAAGAAGGAATAAAACATTGAAATGGAAAAAAAAGATTGAGGCACGTCAAGAGGCGCAGCATGAATATCTTATGGCATACCAATTTCTTGTGCTACCGTTTTCAATTTATCAAGGAATGGAAAGACAACTGACAGACATGAAAAGTTGCAGAAGGCAATTAAACCATTCGAAACGATTTTATGGTTGAGAGCACTTTTTGATAAATAAAATAGAAGGGAAGCATTTCATTGTATGATCCAGAAGAATCCAGTGACTCATGCTAATTACCTATGTTTAATTTCATATTGAGTTAATATATCAGCTTTACATTTCGTAGTAGAAAACTGAAGGCAATCAGTGGATCATGCTGACATCTATCGAGAAATAGATAAAGCTTTAAGAAATTTTCGTGTCACTTTTTTAACGGTCAAAATAATTTCAAATTGCTTTTCAATAGCCTAACGGCTTTTTAAAATTTAAATTTAGTTTTTTAGTGACAGACAGACAAATTTTGTAATTTTCAAATTGCTTGTCAATAAATACATGTGTGTTTCTAACACATTTTCAAAAATAATTAAATATCCAGTTAATTACACATTTATCAGCTTCAATTTACATCAGAAATAGTATAAATCATCATGCCGAGATCGAAAAGAGATAAGAAAGGTGAGTTTATTAGTTAAATAGCTGTAAATTCACAAAATAATTGTTGGTCTTAAAAAAATATTTTTAGTTTCCCTCACAAAAACTGATCGTAAGGGATTAGAGCACAAACAGAAGGTCATTGAGGAAATTCAGGAATGTACTGAAAAGTATCCAAACATCTACGTATTTTCTGTGGATAATATGAGAAATTCAACATTAAAATACATCAGAAATGAATGGAAAGGATCAAAATTCTTCTTTGGTAAAATCGCAGTCATGAGTAAGTAGTTTAATTAACAAAATAAAGACTTTTGTGACTAATTTGTGGGTAATTTAGAATTAGGACTTAAGAATGCAGAAGTTAGTGACGAGCTAATAGAAAGATTGGAAGGACAGAGAGGATTATTGTTCACAAAAGAAGATAAGGAAACAGTTTGTGACTGGTTTAAGGAATATTCGACCGAGGAGTTTGCTAGAGGTGGATTTAAAGCTGCAGAAACAGTCACTCTACCCGAAGGTCCACTTCCTGACTTCTCACATGCCATAGAACCGCATTTAAGAAAGTTGGGAATGCCGACAAGCTTACAGAAAGGTATTGTGACACTAATTGGTGAATATACAGTCTGTAAAAAGGGACAAACCTTAACGCCAGAACAAGCAAAGATCCTCAAATTGTTGGGCAGACCATTAGCTAAATTTAAGGTCAATGTTGAATGTTGTTACTTGAAAGATGGCGGATTTGAGAGCATAATTAATGTTAAAGTTGATGATTCAAAGAAAAGTTTGAAGAAGGCATTAAAAGCTAAAGATAAAATTGCGACAAAAAAGAATGGTAAAACGTCAAAGAAAACTGACGAAACAGCAACAATGGAAATCGAGGCAGTTGGATCATCTGATGATGATGATGACGAGGAACTTGATGAAGAAGATAGTGACGAGGACATGGAGAATTCAGATTAAATGAATTAATATATATTTTTTTCTAATGAAATAAAGTTTATGAAATATGAAGCTTATCGTTTTATTCATTCATTTCTTTACAGCTTAATTGGATATGCTTTTTATTTGTTTCTGTCTTTACGCGCTTACTTAATTTATTGACTTTTGACATTGTCGAGGTCAACTGCTGGATTAGATTAATTATTTAATTAAAGGGATGTAACGGCATTTTTAAATTCAAATTTTAACGGTTTTGTAAATTTCAAATGATGAATTCAAATTTACAAAATCCGTTAAAATTCAAATGAATAGTTTCAGTTATTTAAGCCACAAGAATTTTGTTAGAATAAATGTACTTGTCCTTTATTTATTATTAATGCTTTAATAATAATGTGAACATAATATGCGAATAATGCTTGCACTCATACAGAATTCAATAGTTTTTTTAAATGTATAGAAGGAGGAAAGGAAAAAAATCTAATAAAAAGTTACACAAATTTTCACCAAAAAAATTTAAGGCTTTTTCTCATTCTCGTTCGGATTTGGTTCATTTTCGCCACTTCCGCCTTCCATTCCACCCTGCTCTTCCATCTGACGACGAATTTGAGCAAATAGTTCTGGATTTTCGCTGCTCATTTGCATGGCTAGTTGTCTCCCAGTTTCCAACAAAGCATCAACATTATTCATACCTAAATTTCAGCATGAACATAGTTTAATTAGTTAATTGGACTTATAGGAACTTACCACTTAATTGACCGAGCATATTCTGGATTGAAGGATCACCCATCATACGAGTAGCCATGTTAACTAATGCTGGATTATTAAGAGCAGCAGCAAAGTCAATATTACCCATTCCTGGGAATCCAGCAGGCATTCCAGCACCTCCTAGACCTGCTAAAATTAATATGTTAGTGATTATTCAAACCTTATATCCACGAGATTCTTACCAGGTCCTGATCCACTAGTCTGCTGTTCCTCTAAACGTTGTTGAGTCACTTCCATGTTATTTTTGTAGTCTTGATTATCTGGCTCAATTCTCATTGCATTTTTGTAAGCATCAATGGCTTCCTGATGACGATTCATCTTCGAATAAGCTAATCCAAGACGTCCATAAGCCTTTCCATAATTCGGGTCATATCGAAGAGCTTGATTACAGTCATCAACAGCCTTTTGATAATCTCCTAAACGACTGTAAGCAGCAGCACGATTACAATAGTAAATGGGATTGCTTGCATCAAGTGCAATGGCACGTCCGTACGATACAAGTGCCTCATTATATTTCTCTTCTTTCATCAATCGATTTCCTTCATTTTTCAAATTTTCGGCTTCTTGCTTACTTTCTGGATTTATATTTACATATGAATTAACAAAAAGCTCAAATAAATCCACGTTATTTAATGGATTTTCATTTTTTGGATCCAATGGACTCAGCTCGAAGCATGATTCAAGACATTGTACAGCAACTGTATCATAAAAATATCATGTAAATCGTACGATAATTGCGTAAATAGATCCAGACAAGACAATATTACCTTCCAATGATTCGCCTGCTTCCGAATTCTTCTCAGTTATCTGTTTATTTAAGAATTTAATGAATCCGCGAACAAATGCCTTCTCAATGTTACTCATTTTGATGCTTTGATATTAGGAAATGACTTTATATTAATTAATTAGATAAATAAATCCAAAGTGTTATTTTTTTCTCAAAATTTCCTAACCCGAAACGAGTTGAGAGATATTCTGTGCTGCAATAAGCGCGTTTGTCTCTTATCAATATTTGTGGTTAAATGCTGTTGCCTAAACTCTGTTAATTATATAGTTTTTACGTGAGAACTTTTGCTATGAAAATGTGATTATTTCTGAATTTTTTATAGCAGATTAACGGTCATTTTGAATTCAAAAAAAAAGTTTATAGCAAGTTTATAGCAGAAACTTTTTTGAAACTTTCACATAACGGACAAAATAATTAAAACATAAAGGAACAAAAAGTTAGTGAATTAAAGCGATTTAGATCACTTTGGACGTACTGACAGATAAGACACAAACACAGAAGTTAGTGAATAACGGAAAAGTAGGCATAACCTCGATAAATCGAATAAAAAACGTACTTTTTAAATCCCTGAATTTTACTCTCATACGCTTAATTCAGAAAATTTAAAATAATTTAGTTTAACACAATTAAACCCATCGATAACAAAACAAAATTATCTGATACAGTTAATTAAACAGGTTATTTTATTGGAAAAGTTGAAAACAGCTCATTAAAATCATGGTAAGTGTCAAAAATTATGAAATTAAATTTTTGCAAATTGTTCACGAACATCCATATTTAATTTTCAGGGCAATAAGGATAATTTCGATACGGATTCAACAACAGAAAGTGAAAACTCATCGCCATCCAAAAGGCAAAAGACGGAAAGAGGTAAATGGTGTTAATTAATTAAGTTAATCATTATAAATTATTTCGTCGCCTTTCCCATTTAAATCTATGCCTATATATCTCATTCGTGAATTTTTTTCTCTGCTTTAACTAACTCTTTTTGCCTATATTACCATATCAAATTAGTGATTTTTGTGTTTCCTTGAATGATATATTCTATCTTACTCTTAAATAGTGTAAGTCTGTTAATTATCTTAATGAAAAAATATTAATATTAATGCGAGGAATTTCTTTGAGTTTGTGAAGCTGCTGTGAATTTGTTGTTGCATTATTTTCCTCTAAAATGACCTTGACGAGGAAACTGAGAAGAAAATTGACTTTAATTTTCGATGTTTATAGTGCTCTCAAAAAGCTTCCTCGCATGAATGCTTGCTTAAAAACCAAAATTATCATGTCTAAGGAGCCAGAGCATTAAATATGAATTACCCTACCCTCATTCCTACATTCTGTTTTATATTTATTGGTGTAATCGTTTTTATTACATTCCCATATTTTTTGTAAAGTCAGAGTTGTCGTTGTTAGGCTGCTCTTTCTGGATCCAGATTTTGAGTCCATTTAGCTGCTTAATTTAGGAAACTTCGGCAGATTTTCGTTTAGAAAGTAAAGTATTTGTGTCAATTAGGAACCGGCGACTATTTTAAACAGCACAATTTTTGTTTATTTTAAACGTGATTTGCAATTTTCCTAATAACGGTCATTTTTATTTTGAATTTTACAACATTTGTAAGGTTTTCATCTCAAATTTGAGGAAATTGTACGGTTTTCATTTAACGGAAATTTTTATTTTGAATTTTAAAAACATTTGTACGGTTTTATTTTAACGGTCATTTTTATTTTGAATTTTAAACATTTGAAAGGTTCTGAGTCAAACAATTGTAGGGTTTTAATATTTGAAAATCAAATTCTAACGGATAAAATCAAATATTTCACTTTCTATGCTTTGCAAATAAGATCTGGACCCAGGAAGTGCCTGATGCAACTCTGTTTTGTGACGATAAAATGCTAAACCATTATTTTGATAAACAAAATTCATTCGTACATAGAAAAAAATTGTTAAAGAATATTCCACACACACAAAAAAAAATCGGGTGAAAGGTGCGACGATAATGTTATCGATAATAATAATAATGTAAAAAATAGTATAATTTACATCTTTTATAATTCTCATATATTATATATATTTACATTCTCTGCAAAATTTGGCTCCAAACATCATAATTAAATAATATTTTTTTTGTGTTTCTTTTTTTTCTTTTTTTAATTTAAGAAGTTTCTCTTTCTCTGATTCAAAAAAAGTCAAACTCTTTGAATTTTAAATGAAAAACTATATAAAATGAAAAAAAAAGTCCGATATAATTGCAAAGAAAAAATGTAGAAATGAAAAATTATGAAAAATAATTTAGGGGATTGATCAAAATGGATTGATGGATTGACGGATGCACACACATAAATCATTGGTAGAGTGAAAAAAGTTGCATAAAATGCAATAAATACACTAAAATATAAAAGAAAAACGGATGCAAATTATCGTCGTCGTCGTCATGAGCGAATTAAAATGTTGAAATCTCTCGCTTTCTCAAAGTTTTCATTGTGTATCATGTATTGCGCGTGCTGAACCAGATGCAACGTGATTTCTATAGTACCTTTTTGCCATGCCAAACAAAAAAAATCTCATTTCATTTTCAATTTTTTTTTATTTTTTCTATTAAACTGTTTTGTGTGTTTTACTGTTTCTAATTCATCAGCAGCGATCTTGGCGCGAAGACAGACTCCTCTGTGACATGCATGGAATGCTGATTTATCAATATGATCTGCAGGCTGTTTGCAAAAAAAGTTTTTTTTTGTTTTTTTCTTTTTTTATTTCTTTTTTCATTCTTCTCGGAAACGTCTTGTTTCTCATCTTTAATTACAGAGCTGCGATAAAAAATTAATATAGTTGCTGGCAATTACGTGCAAATCTGATTCCAAAATAATCACACACACAAAAAAAGTTTTAAACGAAAGAGAAATTTTTTTAATGTCAATTAACTATCGGGATCGATTCCGAAGCTTATTTTCCTCATTCTCTGTCCAAAATTCTCTAATTGTAGAACAAGTCGAAACACATTAATTTTTTTTGTTTTGTTTTTGTTTTTCTTTTTTCTTTACAGGGCTGAATATAAAAAAAATATCATAAAATTTGTTTTCTCTATCTTAAAAACAATTCCTATATTTATTTTCAACATTAAATAATTGCACATTATGAGATAGAAAAGTTGTTGTTTGAAGCAATGTACAGTAATTTTTCATTGTGTGGTTCTTTCCTGTAAAAAAATCTCTTTTTGGCTTACTATTTTCATTGTTTTTATCTAGATCTAGCTAGTGTGGAGCTTACTTATTTTTTAAGAATTTGTACGGTTTTAAAATAACGGATTTTTTAATTTTGAATCTTTGAAACATTTGTACGGATTTGAAACATTTTGAATAACGGAAATTTTAAATTTGAATTTCAAAGTAATTTGTACGGTTTTCGAATAACGGAAGTTGAAAATTTGAATTTCAAAGTAATTTGTACGGTTTTGTTAAAATAACGGAAAATTGAAAAAATATCCACACTCACTGGATCTAGGCCAAAAAACCACTCAAAAGGAAGCGATAAATTTCCACACTCTGAACTAGACTCTTTCCTTTTTAGCACACATCTTACGCTGTGTATTTTCCATTAAAAAAGATTTGTTAAATAACATAAATTATTCTTAACTATTTACGTCTCAACTTTTCCATTTCATACATTTTAAAGCTCATGATGATAAATTACGAAGACAATGAAAGCGTGTCATTAAAATGATTAATTTTTCACTTTTCTTAAACAAATTTAGCTTAATTTTTTAATCCTTTGTAGATTATACGCCAAAATTCATTAAGCAACCGATCTACAATATTAAGCAAACTGGCGATGTTGCTTTCGGTCCCGGGACGAGGGTTTTGGGCATTTTTGGTGGAGCTTTGCCAAAACTCAATAGTGACCAATTTGACACCGTTTCGAAAGGTATGAGGAAGTACAGTTTTGTGTATGTAAATTACATGTCATTAATTGTATTGATTATTTGTAGCCAAAAAGTATGCAATGGAACAAAGTATTAGGATGGTCTTGATGAAACAAACACTGGCACATCAACAACAGCAATTAGCCACGCAAAGGACACAAGTACAAAGGCAGCAAGCTTTGGCCTTAATGTGCAGGTAATTCTATCGATTTTTTGTGGTCCAATTTCACTTAATAACTTAAAAATGATGTAATATAAGGCGAATTTGAAGTATGTCGAGTCCTGGTTAGTCACTAATCGGAAGAATTCCATTGAATGTGAACCTAAACATAGTTGATAAGATCTGATTGAAGCTTTAAGCTCTCTTTAATGCCTTTCCAAAGCACTTTTCTGATTTTATTTTATTTTTTAAATAATAATTTAGAGTTTATGTTGGAAGCATCTCTTTTGAGTTGAAGGAAGACACAATTAGGGCTGCATTTCTTCCTTTCGGACCGATAAAATCCATCAACATGTCTTGGGATCCAGTCACACAAAAGCACAAAGGATTCGCGTTTGTTGAATATGAAATTGTGAGTAATTCATGCTTATTTTAATGATTTTTTAACGAAAATAAATTTTAATTTAATCTCAGCCTGAAGGAGCTCAATTAGCGTTAGATCAAATGAATGGTGCACTTTTGGGTGGAAGGAATATTAAAGTAGGTCGTCCAAGTAACATGCCGCAAGCTCAACAAGTCATTGACGAGATTCAGGAGGAAGCAAAGAACTATAATCGAATCTATATTGCTTCAATTCATCCAGAACTTACAGAAGAGGACATTAAGAGTGTTTTTGAGGCTTTTGGTGCGATTGTTTTCTGTAAGCTTGCGCCAGGCACGTCACCAGGAAGTCACAAAGGCTACGGATTTATTGAATACAGTACTAATCAAGCTGCTATGGAATCTATAGCAAGCATGAATCTTTTTGATCTTGGAGGACAACTTTTGAGGGTTGGGCGAGCAATTACTCCACCAAATGCACTCGTCAGTCCGGCTGTTAATTCATCCATGCCGACGGCAGCAGCTGGTAAGTTTGATTTTTTAACGGTTTTAAAATTTTTGAATTCTTAACGGTTTTTTAAAATTTGAATTCTCAACGGTTTTGTAGAATTTGAATTTATAACGGTTTTGTAAAATTTGAATTCTGAACGGTTTTGTAGAATTTGAATTTTTAACGGTTTTAATTTTTTTGAATTTTTAACGGTTTTGTAAAATTTAAATTCCCAACGGTTTTGTAAAATTTTGAATTCTCAACGGTTTTGTAGAATTTGAATTATTAACGTATTTGGAAAATTTGAATTTTTAACGACTTTTTTAATTAATTACGTTATAGTGGCGGCAGCGGCAGCAACAGCGAAAATTCAAGCTATGGATGCGGTCCAGGCAAATGTATTGAGCGCGACAACTCCAACTCTTGGACTTAAAACTCTTTCGTCTTCATCTCCTTCGGGCACCACACTTCCAATTGCTACAACAGCCACGATTCCTCCACCTACAGTACTTCCAACCGTAATTCAACCAAGTCACATTTTATCTCCAGGTTTAGTTCCTTCCATAACAACAGCTTCCATTACATCATCAACGGACGGACTTCAAGCAACTTTGAGTAGCGAGGAAATTGTGAAGCAAAAGCAGGAAGAATTACAGAAGAAATTACTAGAGGAAGGAGAACCGACATTACAACAACAAGAATCTATGTCTATTAAAGGACAAAATGCTCGTCATTTAGTCATGCAAAGATTGATGAGGCCTCGTGAAAGTAAAGTTGTTATTCTTCGAAACATGGTTGGACCTGAAGTAAGTTTTATCCATTATTAATTAACTTTATTTTACTAATTTTCGTTATTTATTTAATCTAAGGATGTTGACGAAACGCTTCAAGAAGAGATTCAGGATGAATGCAGCAAGTATGGAGTTGTTGAGAAAGTTATTATTTATAAAGAGAAACAAACTGACAATGACGATGATGATTACGGAGATATTATTGTGAAAATCTTTGTTGAATTTTCTTTATCAAGTGGTAAGTCAACTTTTAACGGTTTTGAAAAATTTGAATTTGAAATTCTAGTCGTTTTTAGAATTCAAATTCCAAAAGTCCGTTAAATTTCTAGCAATTTTTGAAATTTTAAAAAAGTAAATAATTTCCGTATCCATTTACAGAAGCAGACAAGGCAAGTTCAGCGCTTAATGGACGATTCTTTGGTGGACGACTCGTAAAAGCTGAAAGTTACGATCAAGCACTTTTCGATCACAGTGACTTTTCCGGTTGAGTAACGGAGTAAAAATCTCCTTTATTGAAATGAGATTAATAATTATATTTTGTCATGTCACAAGCAGAATTTCCATATTTTGCACAAATGTGGAAATTGTTAAATATAAATTTCTTCTGTGTCCGTAAAAGTTTGGCATCAAAACTGAAAATGATAATAGCAAATTAAAAGAAAAACACACACATTACTAATGAATATCTGTAATTTATTAAACAAAAAACACTCATTGTAATAGAAAATTGAAAATAAAAATTAGAAATTTAGAAACAAAGAATTTATGCTTCATAAAAACTTTATTTATTGACTTCTTCTATTTATGGGCAAGTCTTTAGTTAGTAAATTTGATAAATTTTTGCCGTTAAAAATTTGAATTTAACAAAAAAACCGTTAAAAATTTGAATTCGACAAAACTGTTGAAAATTTGAATTTTAAAAAACTGTTAAAAATTTTGAATTCTACAAAACCGTTAAAAAAATTTGAATTCTACAAAACCGTTAAAAAAATTTGAATTCTACAAAACCGTTAAAAATTTGAAGCGATGATGTTGTTCCACAAATGGAACTGCCTGAAAAATCACTGTAAAAAATTAGAAATTAAGAAACACATTCTATGCTTAATGAAAACTTTCTTTATTGACTTCTTTTTATGTATATGCTCTCTTATTTTCTAATATAATCTCTCGTTAATTTAGTTTCTTAGCAGTACTTTTTTAAATTCAAATGAAAAGTATATTTCTAGGCAGTAAATGAATGAATGAACAATGCTTCATTTCAATTCAGTTGAATTTTAAATTTCTTAAAGCCGTTAATTTTTCAAATCTCAAATGTTCGTTAAATTTAATGATGCTGTACGTAAAGCTTAACGTGATGAAACTCGACTTACTGAGGGTAAATTTTCCTTATCGCTAACGTCCTCAGTTCTGTCAATTGGAATTTCAATTTCCAACAATTCATCGTCATCTGACCATTTTGCTTCTAATAATCCAATATTTGTCATGTGAATTAATCGTTGATAAGTTACAAATTTAGGATCCTTCAAGTCCTTCAATTTCGAAAATAATTCTTTAATTGTCATTCGCCATGGATCTGTGCCTTTAACTTCATGCATGAGGAATCTGATTTTATAGTATAGCATCAAGCAGCTCAATTGATGTTCAGTATAATACATTTTCTTACTTCCATCTTTGTTCTTTAATTCAACGTGCATTTCTCCATTCATCATGACTCTTGGAAGTCCTCCAAATTTGTCCTTCTTTGTTGTCGTTGGTGCTGTTACTGCTGTAGGCATTATTGGACGTACTTCTGCTGCATTTAAAGGCGGTTCATTGGTTTCATTTCCAAATGTACTTCTCATTCTGGCTGCTTCTCGTTCAGATATATTTTCACAAGCATTTTGGAATATTTCTTCAGGTAAAATTTGTACGCGTGAATCAACTGGAGTCTTTCGAAGCTTCGAATTGCGTCTCAATCGATCGTAATCAATAGAATCTGGCGTGATGTGAAGGTTTTGTAAAATTGCAAGACGAGATTGTCGTCTCATTTGTGGAATGCTTTGTTCTCGCGACGATTCAGCTATTGGCACTGGTAATTCCATTTCCAACTCAGGCAATTCAGGTACAACAGGAAGAGATTCCCCTTGAATTGGTGCTGGTTGACTTGAAAGCTCAATATTTTCTTGTCGCAGTATTTGGGGATTAATTACAGATGGTTGGACAGATTCTTGTTGGACTGGAGGAATTGTGAGTGATGGTTCGAGTTGAACAGAAGCAGGTGGCTGTTAGGAAATTTGAATGTTAGCCGTTAAAATTTTGAATTTAGAAAAACCGTTAAAATTTTGAATTTGACAAAACCGTTAAAATTTTGAATTTGACAAAACCGTTAAAAATTTGAATTATTCAAAACCGTTAAAAATTTGAATCCTAAAAAACCGTTAAATAAAACTGTTAAGTTACTTACATTCAACACAGGCTCAGGCACGTCCAATTCTTGTGGAACTTCAGGAATAGGTGCCATGCTCTCTGTTTGATTAGGTAAATCCATCAGATAGTTACGGACGTCGTCAAGAGTTTCCAATCGTGTACGCTTCGGTTGTAGATCAAGTTGCTCAGGCGAGCTATTCAATCGCTTATTAATCTGTGCTGTATTCATGGGAGTTGAAGTTGCGATACGATGACGTGTTATTACAGGATCAAACTCCAAATTGAAGTCACTTTCACGACGTTGTGGGACTTCAGCTTCAGCTTGTTCGTCTTCGAAGGGCAGATCGTTTGAAATGAAAGCTTCTATGTCACTAAAGAAGTCCTGGTCCACAATTGGTGGCTTTATTTGACGAACAGGACGTGCTCGAGTTCGTCGTTTAGTCTTATATGGAATTTCCTTTCGGATTTTAAGCATTACCAATAACTCGTCTTCAACTTGTGGCTGTCTTTGTCTATTTGGTTGACGATTTCCTCTTCTAATGACTCGTCTTGCTCGTCCGAGAAAGCCTTCAAATGCTTCAACAGCATTTCGGAATGAATCAGCACGTTCAGCCATGCTATCTCGACCATTTGCAGTATTATCTCCATTTTCATCCACATTTTGTGATTGTTCAACATTTGGAATTTGAATGTTCTCAGGATTAACTTGTTCTATAATGACTTGATTTTGAATTGACTGATCATCAATTGGTGGTGGATTTATTGGTTGATCATCCAGCCGTAAAGGACTTAAATCAGGAATGTCGTACGGATCTATAATGGTTAAATAACGGTCAAAAATTATTTGAAAATTTAAAAAAAACCGTTGAGAATTTGAATTCTACAAAACCGTTACAAAATTCAAATTTTAAAAAATCGTTAAAAAATGTTTACCTGGATTTGGAGTGAACAGAAGATTGTCCGTATTATCGACTGACGGAGGATTCATATCCTGTTCGATTGGCTGAATGTTTTGAGGTGCTAAATTAGTATCGATGCTTAAGCTTGCCATTGAAGCTGCTGCCTCCTCTCGTTGATGCAGAACTTTGGAGATCTTTTTTCCAGGAAGTCCATCGAAAATGCCCATTCTAGCCATTTCCATTTCATTTAAAATCGGCATTTCATCATTCTCCAATAAGTTGTCAATATTTGGTATTGGATTTTGCTGTAATGTTATGTTTCCAGTTCCACGAAGTACATTTCTGTGCATAGGAATTGATCTAGATAATCCTGAATTGTCGGCTATTAAGCTTGACACAAAAGTACGAGTATTTGGAACTGTTTGCGCTACTTCATCTGCAATTGTCCTGCGTTCTTCAGGAATTTCTTCCATGACATTTCTATTTTCAGGTGAATTTTGTGGCAGTTCCATTTGTGGAACAACATTATCATCGTTTTGAGCATTTTCTACTGATGCCTGACTCTCCTCTTCAACACTTAAAGCAGGCTTTTGTGTGGAGAATGTTCCTGAGTTCACCAAAGAGCGCTTCAATGCTCTAACTTCCTTAATTTGTGCCCCTAAATGTATGTAAATTTTTAATGTTAAGGAATTTCACAACAATAAACTTAATTAAACTTACAAACTAAGTTCTCATTGTACGCATCGATCATTTTATCAGCATTCTTAAGGAATCTGATGAAGTTAATCCGGTTATTGTATGCAATTTCAGCTAATTCAATGCCCGTTGCTCCACTAAAAATATAAAAACAATTCTTAGAAATTCATGTAATTTTCTTAGAATTTTAACTCATCAACTTACTCAAGGACTCTAAATTCATCTTCTGTAAGTCCCTCGTTTTGCCACGGAACATAATTTGCTATTTTATGCACTATTTCACTTAATCGACTCATGATTTTTAATTATTTTATTTTTTTATGCTTTATATTTTTCTAATTTTGTTTATATGCTTTTTGGCGCGAAAAACTTTGGTGTGTTTAAAGTTTTTTTAACCGTTATTTTTATGTTTACTCTTGTTCTTTCTTGTATTGTTCGTTTAATGTATGTATTAGATGTATGTATAATTTAAGTTAATTAATGCTAAATCTTCAAGAAAGGGATTACTTGAAATCAATAGGGTGTCCAAGATTACAATAAAGTTGACTTTGTTTGAAATTTGGCATGTGTCACGAAAATAATTTATTTAAATGATTTGTATGAAAACTGAATGATCATGCTGAGATCTACAAAGCAATTGTGTTATTTTATTAAACTATTCAATCTAGTTTTAGAATGAATTAAATAAATTTCTATCAAAGTTGAAATTATTCAATCCTAAAACCCCCAATAAAATTTAAATTTTTTAAATACGTAAGTTTTTAAGTCAAAAAAAATGTAAATTTCTTCACATTAAGAGCATTTAAGCTTAAGGTAAGTATATAATATGAAAACTGAGAGTGTAAGTAATATGCATAAGCAGTCACAAAACTTGATTGTGCTCTAATTACGCCACAAATTGGATTCCAAATATTATTGAAGAAAAAAAAAGTCCGGTAAAAAAGTACCGAATTCAAAATTGACCAAGGATTCATTCATTATTCAAAGTTGACGGTTATAAAAACACGTGCATTTTTTTGTTGCTAGACAATTATTATTTTTGACCGAATTTTATTAGTTAAAGTAGCTTTTAAGTTATTTAAGTCTTTAATACGTAAGATTAGACGAAAGGAAAATTAAAAGTAAGTCAAAAAATTATAATTTTCACAAAAAAACGTGAAATTTTACATTTCAAAGGTTTTTATTGCCTTTTTTGTTAAATTAATTAACTGTACAAAGATTTTACACGCAAAACATAGTACAATTATGCTAATTAATGCATTTTTCATCATAAAAATTCTTTTTGAGGTTAATTTTTACATGCTTGCTATTCTAACTTGATTTTTAAATGCTTTTCTTTAGATGGGTGAATGGTCAGACGAAGAACCAACAGCTTCAGAGGTAAGAAATCACAGAAGCATCCTACTTTGTTGATTAGTTAAAATAATAAAAAAAAATTTTCCTTAATTAGCCTACTCAAAGCAATTCAAATGGAAATGAAGAACGAAATAACTTTGTGAGAGGCCGTGGCAGAGGTCGTGGATCTTCCTTTGGTGATCGTGGAAACCGTGAAAATGAAAATTCAGAAGGTAATGAGAATCGTGGATACGAAAATCGTCGTGGTCGAGGTGGATATAATAGTGGAAATCGTGATAATTCAGATCAACCAAAAGATGGTGAATGGAACTGCGCAGAATGTAACAGTAAAAATTTCTCACGACGAACCGAATGCTTCCGTTGTAAAGTCCCAAAACCTGATGATGGAACTGGAAATAGTGAACAAGGAAGTGCCAATCGTGGAAATCGTGATAATTCAGATCAATTAAAAGATGGTGAATGGAACTGTGCAGATTGTAACAGTAAGAATTTCTCACGACGAACCGAATGCTTCCGTTGTAAAGTCCCAAAACCTGATGATGGAACTGGAAATAATGAACAAGGAAGTGCCAATCGTGGAAATCGTGATAATTCAGATCAATTAAAAGATGGTGAATGGAACTGTGCAGATTGTAACAGTAAGAATTTCTCACGACGAACCGAATGCTTCCGTTGTAAAGTCCCAAAACCTGATAATGGAACAGGAAATAATGAAAATGGAGATGGTGACAACAAGGAAGAGAAGAAACGTGAAATTTATGTTCCAGAGGAACCAACTGATGCAGAAACTTTATTTGGATCGTCTATTTCTGCAGGAATTAACTTTGATAATTTTGATAAAATTGAAGTTCACGTAACTGGAAAAGGCAGTGAAAACATTAAGCAAGTTAATACTTTTGAGGAAGGAAATTTGCGTGAATTTCTCATTGAGAACATCAAAAAGTCAGGATATACAAAACCGACACCAATTCAAAAGTATTCAATTCCAATAATTACGGCAAAACGCGATTTAATGGCCTGTGCACAAACTGGAAGTGGCAAAAGTGCTTCCTTCATCCTTCCCATTTTGAATGTTATAATGTCTGAAAATAACACAATGAATTCTGGAAAGCCACAATGCTTAATCGTAGCACCAACACGTGAATTGGCTATTCAAATACGCGATGAAGCTATGAAATTTGCATCTGGATCATTCGTTAAGGTTTGTTTGGCTTATGGAGGTGCTGCATCTCGATACCAAACCGAAAACATCACTCAAGGATGTCACATCTTGGTTGCAACACCTGGACGTCTTATTGATTTTGTCAACAAATCAGTTGTTAGCTTTGAAGACTTGAAGTTCTTAGTCAGTAAGTTTATCTTCCATTTATAACGGCTTTTTAGAATTCAAATTTTTAACGGTCTTTTAGACTTCAAATTTTAAAAAGCCGTTAAATTTAAAAAAAATTAAGCCGTTAAATAACGTATTTTATTTTCCAACTATTTAGTGGACGAAGCTGATCGCATGCTGGATATGGGTTTCCGTGATATTATCGAGACAATTTTCAATCATGAAACAATGAATAAGGAAAATCTGACAACATTGATGTTTTCTGCAACTTTTCCTGATACAATTCAGCTTCTTGCAGCTAAATTCCTTCGTGACTACTTGTTCCTTACTATTGGAATTGTTGGCGGTGCTTCAACTGACGTGGAACAAGAATTTATTGAGGTTGAACGAAAGGGAAAGCGTCAATTATTAACAGATATCCTCAAGACATACACAGAATGTGCAGAAGAAGATCGAATTTTAGTTTTTGTCGAGACTAAGAAGACTGCCGATTATTTAGCATCATTACTCTCAGAAACCAGCTTATCCACAACATCAATTCATGGTGATCGTACACAAAAAGAGCGTGAAACTGCTTTACGCGAATTTCGTCAAGGAATTCGTAAGGTTTTGATTGCAACTGCTGTTGCTGCTCGTGGACTTGACATTAAGGGTGTCACTCATGTCATTAACTATGATTTGCCAAAGGAAGTTGACGAGTATATCCATCGGTAAGTTAATAGACATTTGACATAAATTTGGATATAATTATTTATTGTTTTCTTCATTTAAATACAGCATTGGACGTACAGGACGTGTTGGAAATCGAGGCAAAGCCACAAGCTTCTATGATCAATCACAAGACAATGAAGTTGTCAGTGAATTAACTCGCATTTTGAAGCAAGCCAATCAAATTGTCCCAGAATTCTTTTCTGGAGGTTCAGGTGCTTGCGGAGGAGCTGATCAATTTGGTGGTGCTGACATTCGTCAACCAGCTACTGCTGCTACAGAAGAATCTGAATGGTAATCAGAGCAATATTATTTTTACATTTTATATTATTATTTTTAAATGCAAGCAAGTATGTAGAACATTATTAGAAATGAAACAAAAATAAATAAAGACATTTAAATTTACCGCATTTAGCAAGTTCAAAAACTGAACTTAAAAAAATTGAATTTTAATGATTGTTTTGATTTTTCGTCATTCTGTTGATGATTTTTCAACTGTGCAGTTTGAGCGAGCGAACGAAAAGAAGAGAAAGAATAAAGGAACATTTTATTTTTCATATTTCTATACTTTTTGCGTTGTAATCTCTTATCAAATTAGTTAGAATTAAGCTTAATATCGTCAAATAATGAGCGAAGACTTTGATCTTCTGTTTAAAATTGTGTTAATTGGGGATGTAAGCGTTGGAAAAAGCTGGTAAGTATTTTTGTACCATATTCGTGCTATAAATTATAGCTTTTGTTATCCTACAGCATTGTAACACGATTCAAGACAGGAAATGTTTTCACTGAACGACATACGAATACAATTGGAGTGGATTTCTCCATGAAAAACATTAAAATTGGAAATAAGAGAATAAAGTTACAGATTTGGGTAAGATCCAGTAGATTTTTTTGTTACATACATCCAGTTATCCTTGATTTGCAGAAGTCATATAAAATTGATGTTAAGTTAGTGCTTTGAAATGTTCTTTTTTAATGTATTCAGTTTAAATTTTCAAAAGCCGTTAAATTTTCAAATATTAAAAAACCGTTAAAACAGCTTCATCATATAAACACTTAATTAAATCATTTCCTCATTATTATCCATAGGACACAGCTGGACACGAGAGATTTAGGTCGATAACATCGAGTTATTACAGGTAAATATATCAATATCAACAAGCTCTTATCTCAAAGCGTCAATAATGACTAATTATCTCTCAATTTCCTTTGTCATCCATAATTTTCGATGAATAAACATGAAGGAGTGCTCACGGAGTGATAATAGTTTACGATATAACCAAACGAAACACATTCTTATCACTTCAAAAATGGCTAAGTGAAATACGAAATTATACAGCCAGTAATGTCGTATGTGCTCTGATTGGAAATAAGTGTGATCTCGTCGAGGAACGGGAAGTGACGATTGAAGAGGCTGAGGAAGTTTGTAATATTGTACCAGAAGTTTTATTTTATTTGGAAACGTCTGCCAAAGAGAACACAAATATTGAAGGCGCATTTACGCGTATTGCTGAGGAACTGATGGTAAGTCCATTTGCATTTTATTGGACATAAAATATGAATATTCAAGGATTCTTATTTTTAGAATCGCCAAAGTTGCATAGATGATGAGAATCAGGATGGAATAAAATTAGGTCAAAGTAAATCGATTACGAATGGAAATTGCAGCTGCTAAAATGGACAAACATACATCATGTTGGGTAGTTATCTCCGCCTCTTTAAATTACTACTTTTATGTCTTGAATTGAAACAGAATGAAGTTGATTGAAATTGTCCTTTCTCCTGATATTTGAGGCACTGTGATTTAATGGAATGAATTTATGATTATTATTGTGGGCAGTGAAAATATTATTATTTTTAGATCTGACGACTCCTTCTTTCTGGAATTTTAAGTCATTAAATTGCTTGAAATGTATTAAAATTCTTAAATAAATTATTTTAAAAAATGAATTGCAAGATTTCTAGTAAAATTTATTAATTAAGAATAGACCAAAAAATATGAAATTGTATGGTTCCAAAATGCTGGCTTTTGTAAGGCTTTGCTATGAAAAATAACGAATTTGTAATGCTTTGAAGAAACATTTGTAATGTTCTGAAACACTGAAAAATGAGAAATTGTATGGTTTTGAAAATTGTTGTATAATTCGGGATTTGTAAGGTTTTGAGATTTTCGAAACATTTGTAAGGTTTTCGACTGAGTTTGATAAACATTTGTATAGTTTTGAAGCATTTTCGTGACAATTGTAATGCTTTGAGGTGAAAATCAATGAAATTTAACAAAATAACATTTTATTAAAAATTGAATAATAATGAAAAGTAGATAGCTGAAAATAGAACTCGATAAATCTCATTATCACCGAAACTAATGAATTTTATAGACCATATCACTTCAATCAATCAACTTCTATATCTGATTACAGACATAGCACAAACCAAACATGATTCACATAAAAGATAAAAAATTGACAAAGAATGAAGGAAAATATATTTTTGGAAAGGATTTTATTATTTATTATTATGTTGAGGAAACAAAAATAATCAAGCTAATGCACAGTCTACGTCTCGAATCCCAAAAATCAATGTTAAATGTAAAAAAATATTTAAGAATTTTCTTCATCAACTTGACGTATTTATTGGCTGCTGACTTTATAATTAATTAAAATTATTGCTTAAGTGCCTTTCGAAATTATCGAAATGATAGAAACAAGAACAATTTCCGTGCACGGACGGCAGTAAGGAAATTTTTAACAAATTTATCGCTGAACAAGAAAAAAAATTTAAATAAATTCTTAACTTCTGATTTAATCTTACATTTGAACTTTCTCTAATATAAATTCTTTTACAAAAATATCCACGTTTTTCGTCTAGAAGTCAATCGAACTTAATGGTTTATATCTGATATCACTCTTATTTGGATATATCACAAAAAGGGTCAGTTGAATTGATGATAGAATACATCCCAAGAAATTTGGTATTTGAATAAAATAATCTTCGAGTAGATAACCATAAAAATACCATTGAAGAGTTACAAAGAAACTCGTGAGGATTATTGGAAATGGTAGCACTTCCGTGTTTTTAGTTTTTATCACGTGTTTTAATTTGATAAGTGGTGATGCGAAGAAAAACACACCTACAGAGCAGCACAATAAGCCTGCAAAAAAGCCATAAGTCATTGTTATTGTTCTGCTTGATAAGATACGTCGTTGATATCAAAATTATATTAAGGAAATTTAACTAAATGTCTCAATATTTGCTTAATCCACAAATTAAGATATCATTTTGTGACATTTAGCAAGGTTTTTTGGTGCACATGTGATCTGGATCACTTTGACTGGGGAACATTAATTAAGTTTTATTTGAAGCTAAATTTTAAAAAACCGTTAAAATTTTAAATTCTTCAAAATCGTTAAAAATTCAAATTCCACAAAACCGTTATAAATTCAAATTCTTCAAAAACGTTAAAAATTCAAATTTTACAAAACCGTTAAAATTCAAATCTTATAAAACCGTTAAAATTCAAATTTTACAAAACCGTTAAAATTCAAATTTTATAAACCCGTTAAAATTTTGAATTTTAAGAAACAGTTAAAATTGAAAGTACTTAAAACTTAATTAAAGTCCTCAAAAAAGCGTTTCATCCACAATAATACTCCAAAAATCCACCAACACTATTTCAATGCCAACGTCTGCTTATATGAGTTTTTCGTGGCTTAAAAAGGCACGATAAAAGCTTGCACAACTCACCAATTAATTTTGATGCCTTTACATTATCTAATTCAACACGACTATATACAATTGAAAATGTAATCATTAACAGCACTAGGGCGATTTGATGATAAAATCGTCTCTTATTTACAGTAAACATAAAGTATGTAATACAATATAATGCGAATAAAAATGCTCCTATTGAGTTAACGAGTATTAATGAATTTTCGTTGATTAAGAATCCATATCTCAGCCAAAGTGAGCATGAAAGAAGCCCAGAAACAAATGGTAAGGCGCTCGTCTAAAAATAAAAAGATTTAAGCTCATTACAAGTCAGTTTATTGCTTAAAAATGTTAATTAACTTACCTCCCCAGTGCTTTTCTTTTTAAAATAATTTCTACATATCAATGAGCCAGTCAAAAATTGAATTATTGTTGTTAAAGTTGCACTATATCCTAAAAAGTTCTTCAGATTCTCTGGATCTTGAAAGTATAAAAACATTTTAATACAAAAGGAAATTTCCTAAATCTCTAAAAAAAATAGACACGAATAATAAAAATAGAGGGACTGTGACTAGCGATATCTAGTATGGTATGGAATGCCTGAATTGCGGAGGTTTGAAATTTTTGGAGTATAATTTAATTTTAAATAATTAACGGTCAGTTAAAATTTGAAAAATGTGAGATTTTTTCACTGAAAATCACTGATTAATTTGATTTTTAAAAATTGCTTAAAAATGACACAAATCAATGACGAACGAAAACTTGAACTATTTAGCTACATTATATGAAGTATTAGCTTACCATCCATTGTCTTCTAATTGATGTTTGCAAAGTTTTAAGAGAGTTTTTCGCGATTTTTAGAAAAGTTTTCAATTTGCCGCTTCTTTTGTTGTTTTGAAATTTGAATTTTATTTTTCCGTTGAAGACTCGATTACAAATTACGTGAATTATTGATTTATTTTATGGTTCTTTCATGACTATAAGAGGTTTATTAAGTGTAAATCCAGTCACTGTCTTGAAATCATCAAGTTATTATCATTTTCATTGATAATTTGCCATTAAGAATATCAATGATGATATTCCTCAAAATGAGTGTGTTTATGTCTAAATATGTACTTTAGGACTTGAAATTTCCTAATTTTATCAACCTAATACAACTATTGTAGCACCATAAAGCTATTCAGTAAGTTAATCACATCATTTTCCATCAACTCATGTCAATAAAATCGAATTAATCTTAAAAATTCCCAAAAAGATCCAGAAGTAAAAACATCCAGTAGAAACTGCATCACGAACATTCTGATTTGTTGACTCTAATTCAATCTACAAGGAGTCACAAATTAATTGCTCGGAGAAGTGAAAGTGATACAGACTGAAAGTGATATAAGTAGAGCATATTAATTAAGAATGGACCGACACAATGAAGAGTATGGAGGTGCTTTAAAGCAAGATAAGTCACCATATAGGAATACATTGCACAAACGAGTAAGAACATTGATTAGTCATGGAATTTAATAGAGGAATAAGAAGATCTTTGTTTGCCGAATAATAGCTGTGATTTTAAACTATAAAGAACTACTTTGTATGGGTTAATTGACTTATGTCTAATAAAGAGCAATTAATTATAATTTACAAGCATTTAAAAATATCGGAAACTCTTGTTTTCATTGATCAAATGCCAAAAATATTGTATGCATTAATTTTGTGCCTTATCAACCTTTTTTGACGTCAGCTAGAATGTTTATGGCATTTCTGTGACATGCTATTAATTTAAACATTGATAATCCATTAAAAAATAACCTTTAGTGCTGACCCATGTAATAAGCTTTTAACTGGCAAATCTTATCGTACCTAATTGAAATTAAGTTTAAAGGAATTTTATAAATAGCTTAATCTTGTCAAAATAATCAGGCATGACATCTCATTGTTGATTTATTGGATCATTTCATTGTGTTATAGACTCGCGGATGGAACAAAGCCTTATTTATAACAGGTTTGGCGACGACGTTAGGATCAGCAAATGTCGGTGGATTTAATATTGGCGTTATCAATGCACCATCATCTTATATGAAGGTATGGGCCAGTGAAGCATTGTCTTCAAAGTATGGAATCCAGTTATCGTCTGCAGGAGTTGATCTCCTATGGGCCTTTATTGTCTCAATTTTCCTTGTTGGGGGTGCTGTTGGAAGTTTAGGTGGCTCTTATGTAGCTAATCGAATTGGAAGGTAAAACCGTTATTTTTTGAATTTTGACCGTTATTTTTCAAAAACAAAATAACCGTTATTTTTCAAATTTCTTTCTGATCGCTATTTTTTCAAAAAGATTTTGACCGTTGTTTTTTCAAAAAGATTTTTGACCGTTATTTATTCATTTTAGAAAACGATCGTACCTGACATGCTCAACGCTCTTCATTATCGGCTCAGTATGCTTTTACATTTGTCGCCTTCTGTCGTCTGTCGAGCTCTTAATTTTTGGAAGAATGTTAGTTGGGCTTGGAGCTGGTATGACTATGACGTGCCTTCCAATGTACCTGTCTGAGATAGCACCATTCCATTTGAGAGGAACATTGGGTGTGTTTTGTTCTATGGGATTCACAGGAGGGGTGGTTGTCGGCCAAGTAGTTAGTTTGCAAGAACTTCTGGGTACACCAGAACTTTGGCATTATTGTATGAGCTTCCAAATTATTTTCGTCATTTTATGCACTTTGGCATATCCAATGTTCCCTGAAAGTCCCAAATATTTGTGCCTTATTGGAGACAAAAGTGGTGCCTTGAGAGAATTAAAGAAATTATGTGACAATTCAGAAATGGCTGAAGATGAATTAAACTCAATGGAAATGCTGACTGAAAGTAGTGAAGAAGAGGAAGGAAATAAACAAAAAGGTTTAAAAGACGTGCTTAAAGATCCAAAATTATTACTGCCGCTTGTTTTAGTCTGTGCATTACAAGGTGGTCAACAGTTATCTGGAATTAATGCCGTAAGAATTTTTAATGCTCAGTTCCGTTGCTATTTTGTAATAATTTTTAATTTTCAGGTATTTTACTATTCAGTCTCAATATTTGAGTCGATTGGATTCTCACAATCTAATGCAGAATGGGCAAATTTGGGTGCTGGATGTTTAAACTTGTTTGTTAGCTTCTTTAGTCCTGTTTTAATGGCTAGAGTAAATCGTCGACCATTAATCATGTTGTCTTGTTTCGGATGTGGTGTATTTTTGTTCCTGCTTAGCATCTTTTATGGATATAGCGTAAGTAAAGTGCAACAGGTGGTCATCAATTGATTAATAATTCAAATTATTTTCTAGGAATCTTATTCATCATTCCCAATTATGTGTGTTGTTGCCCTTCTTGGCTACATCCTGCTTTATCAAATCGGCTTAGGTCCCGTACCATTTTTCATTGGAGTTGAGCTATTCGAAACTGCTGAGAGATCGTCAGCAATGGCATTGGGAAGTTTATCTTCTTGGGTATGCAATTTTATTATTGGAATGACATTCACTTCCTTACGTACAATGATGGGTGCAGCTGTCTTCGTAATTTTTGGTGTCGTTTGCTTCTTGTTGACGCTTTTGCTCAAAGTTTACATGCCTGAGACACGTGGAAAGGATACATCTGACATTGTACAGCTTGTGTCCAAAGGATTCCGATCAAGACCGGTTGAACAAAAAGATAAAATGCTAAATAGAATCAACAATGAACTTAGTTCATGAATAATGCAATAAGAGTTATGACTTTTAAAGATTTACAACGTTAATTAATATTCATATTTTTTTATAATAGAGAACTGTCTTAAACTCAATAACAAACCTTGTCTTTTTGACCAATCAATGCCTGAAGTTTTTTAAAAAGATGTTCATGTAGAATTTTTAAGCTTATCAATTTAAGAATGGGGAATAATTTGGGGGTTGGTTTTAAAATTACGTATATAATGCGTAGTTAATTTCACGTGTATAATACGCGAATAAATTCACGTGTATAATGCTATTATGGTTTTACATTCAATCATAGTGCGCGCATAATTTTTAATGAAAGTAATTCTCATACATAATACGCAAATAATTTTCGTACATAATGCTTAAGTAGCCTTGCAAAATCACAAAAATTCAAGGAATTTAAAATCGTTGACCAATCCAATCATTTCCCAATACAAATAAAAGAAAATAAATTTTTTAAAAGAAATAAAATGTTCTTTATTTTTGTTACCTTGACATTTATAACTTTTTTATTAACTTTTTATCACAGCTTAATTAACGAAGAAAAAAAATCTTAAATTTATCCAAAATCTTGTTCAATTTTAAGTGTTATCATTTGCATGTTTTGGTCAGTTTTCTTCAGAATTTTCGTAATGACATTTTCATATTCTGCTGGCAGATTCGCCTTCATTTGCATGCAGACCAGAATCGTCTTATCTTGAATGCTTTCATTAATGGACATTAAAGTTTTCTTTATATCCATTGCTAATTGTGGCTGTCCATTTTCCATTCGCATCCTCATTAATTGAATTTCACGTGTTGTTCTGCCTGTCATTTCTGTAACAACTGGATCAGCAATTCTTACAGTAATTGAATTCTGTGAAAAATTGTCTTTGATTTGAACAATTAAAAGCCATTCCAAGTCAGCCTTAATTTTTAGGATTTTATCGACGCTTACTTCGAGAGCATATTCACGTTCCATTTTGTGACGCATCTTCATTCCTACATACTGATCGAGTGTAACAAAATTGTACTTTTCATCGATTTTGAATGGATATTCGTTATCAGTAATTTCTGGCTTTTTTATTGGCGATAATCGAATCGATTTTGTGACTTTTATGCTGCATTCTGGTGACTCAGTCGACTTTCGTTTGCGAATATTATTTAATTCAGTATCAAGCATGTCATCATCATCATCGTAAACTAAATTTATCGACGGTCTTAACAAGTCATTCGCTTTTACGACATTTTGATGACTTCCACTTCCAGTTAAATCAATCGTTCTCGTTCTCTCGACAATATTTGGCTGCTGGATATTATCCAAGTCGATTTGTGCAAGCATATAGTCATCATCATCGTCATCAATCATTATGTTTGAGGCATTAAGTTGATTTTCTTGTGATTTTTGTCTTTCTTGTTCCTCAATTGCATCAATCATGGCAAAATCAAAATCATCGTCCTCAATATCATCAACATAATTTTGTGGCTTACTTGGTTTCTGCTGGATCTTGTTCCTTTCATCAATTTTAGTTAAATTTTTGGGGATATTTTGGGATGGTTTTTCATTTTCTAGCGTTTGTTCTGAATAATCTAAAATAGGAGTCTTTGTGGTCGGTTTATTAAGGAGTCTAAGTAGGACATTTTCATAGGCATTGACTGTAATCAGTTCCTCAACTTCCCCGCCAATAATTTTGATATTTTCAGCCTTAATCATGATTATATGATTAACTATTTGAACAGGCGCAATAATTAAAATTTTAATTCCAGGCGTTAGTTTTGTATTGAGACATGCAATATGCTTCATTTCCATTGCTGCAACCGTCTTAAATCCATCAGTTAACTGTAATTTGAACATTCTTTTCTTCTTGGACTGAAATGTCTTTGTTTCTCGATTATCCTCAATGACTTCATCGAGCTTCTTGTCATGCAGTCGTCTCCATTGGTCATAGAATGGATCAGCTAATGAAAGACACAATAAATTAATTAAATAAGCTTTAAAATGAAGATCCAGTACTTACAAATATCCAAAATAAATTGCATTTGAAGCAACAATGACTCTTTTAATGTCCATGGATCTTTTTTCGTCACAAACGTATCAGGAAGGACTTTATGCGACGTGTCTGATAAGTTTGCTAGACAAAATTGATCTTTAACATTCTCATATAGCTGATTATTATTAATTCCTGGATCTGATTGAACGAAATATGAAACACACTCTTTTAGCCAGTCTTCCTGTACTTTTGCTTTAATGTCACTGGTTAACTTTGATCTTACGAACGATATTCTTGATGTTACACTGTTATCCATCGGTTAAAACTATCAGAATTCCTTAATTAGGCACTTATTACTAAAAAAATATAAACAAACAAATTCCCGCGCTTTTAATCCTTCTCGACTTGTTGAATTTAAAAAAACCGTTGTGTCAAAAAATTATTTCACTTTATTTAACTACTGGTTTACACACAAATTAATGCTTATCAAGTGTTGCTGTTGATTTCTTAAGTTAACGATTATTTAAATTTTAAAAATGTTTGCTCAGCAAATTTGAAAATATTTTTGCACCACGTGCGTAACGGTTTTTTTGCTGCAAAATTTAATCAGCATGACTCACATTAAAATATGATACTCTGCCTACTCATCATAATTTAAAATTATTTACATTATCAATATCATTTTGCATTCTTTGTTTTCATTAAGTCACTATAAAATGACTTCATTATTCTGAATGAGTAATTTGGGGTACAATATGAATGCATGATACAACTCAAAGTCAAAATGCTAAGGAGACACAATCAATACAATCACGTGCACCGGCAAATTAAATTACAGTTATTTGCAACATTTTTTTAATGCCTTTATATGTGTGATATAAGAGCGCCGATTTTCATTCTCATCCAATTCATTACCACTTAGCGAATTTCAGTTCCAAAGCATAAATGCACAAATCAGCTGTTGGATAAAATATTTTCATATGCTCATAAATTGAATACATTCACACATTCAAATTTGCATAATTCTCACTGCGAGTAAGTAGAGTAAAGTGAATAAGACCTTAAAGCTTACTCATTGCTCAGAATCCGTTAACGTTCTTATACACTACATCCATAATTTCTTTTCATTATCATTCTATTTTCTCTTTCGTCTTCTCAAAAGACTGTGGAAAAAAAGACTCTCCGCTCATTTCACAACGTGATTTAGCTAGACTGCTTTTAATTTTATTACTTCATTTTTAACGTATTTTTCGAGAGAGAGAAAGTTGCGTTTGTTTCCACTTTGTCTGTCTGTCAAATATTTTAAAAATTTTTAAACCGTTATTTTTCAAATATTTATCGACCGTTGATTTCACCATTACTCTATGCAAGCAGAATGCGCTTTCATTGGTCACGAATGACCACGTCTATATACAAGTTTCTTTTGACTGTAGTTGAGAGATTCGCATTTAGAATTATGAAGAAATGAAAAATCAAAACATGAGCAGCACAGCGTAATTCTCAGTTTATAAACAGCTCTCAACTGAATCGGAAGTGAATTTAAAAGGCGATTTGACTTGAGTGACTTTAATTAATAAATTAGATAAGATTAATCATTTAATTCTATCAATCGATTCCTTTGTTTTTTATGGGAATTTCGCAACAGTTGGACAAATAGAAATAAAGTAAGAACAGTTGTAAAAGTAAAAGACTGTTCATTATTTTAAGAGAAGTCATCCAACTATAGTGGTTGTGGCATACTTTTTGCACTATACTTTTCTGCTTTTATCCATTTTCACTACTCTTTATTTTTTAACCAAGCAGGCACATTTATTTTTCATTCTTTTCTTTCCCATTCTCAAACCTGCAACAGCCAACAAAAATGAAGCAATTTCTCAAATTTGCGACATTCATTTTTGCAATCACACAAGTTCATGTCAAATGTGACACAGCTGATATTCTTATGAGTGCTCTGTCTAGCTTATTGTCACAAAGCAGGCAGCCTGAGAAGACAACAACAGCTCAGGGGATATTACCAAAAGTTTTAAATCCACTCAATTGGATACCAAAATTTCCAGACGTTCCTTGGAATCCTGATGCTGAGTTGACAACTCCAGAAATTATCACTAGACATGGATATCAAGCAGAAACGCATACAATACAAACTGAAGATGGATATTTATTAAATTTACATAGAATCCCTTGTGGAAGAGCTGGCTGTGATGGAAGTATTCGTCAACCAGTATTTTTACAGCATGGAATATTGGCTAGTTCAGCTGACTGGATCATTAGTGGACCAGAGAAAGGCATAGGATTCATACTTGCTGATTTGGGATATGATGTGTGGTAAATACTCATGATTCATGCTGGTTATGACTTATTTGTTGTTCCTTAATCAGTCATATTGAATTTAATTCTTATCTCATTTAGGCTGTCGAATTTGCGTGGCAATACTTACTCACGACATCACATCTCATTGTCAAACAATGACAGAGAGTTTTGGGACTTTAGCTTCCATGAGATGGCTATTTACGATCTTCCAGCCTCAATTCAATTTATTTATGACCATAGAAAGCGTAAGTTAAGTTCATCTCTGTGAGACATAGACATAAAAAAACTTTCAATCATCTCTGTGTAGGAACAATGGGAGAATCTGTATCTGAAAATGATTTAATTTATGTTGGTCATTCGATGGGAACCACAGCACTTTTTGTGATGTTGAGTGAGATGCCGGAATATAATGAGAAGATAAAATTGTTTATAGCACTTGCACCGGTCGCCTTTATGACTCAGTAAGTAAAAAATATTCAAAACACAATTTTCAAGGTCTCGAAGATAAACAAAATTCAATTTTGTAAGTCTGAGTAACCTTTGGAATTGTTTTGAATGCATTATCAGTTAATGTTTACATCTGAATTACTTTATTGTTGTTCTCAATTAGCGTCAAATCTCCGATTCGGTTCCTTGCGCCGTTCTCAAAGGATATTGAGGTATGTTGCTAATGGACTGTGTCATTAATATTAAAGGATGTACGTTTCCATGTGTTTTTAGATTTTCATTCAAGAGTCTTTATAACCAAAATTGTCTCATTGTATTACATTTATAATCCTATGGATATTCCATGGACATAAGAATGTACTGCAAAAATATAGACAATTTGGATTCTGTGGGGTTTTTCATGCAATTGATAAGGTTTGATAGAAGATGAGTGATTTGTTCTAGATTAAAGTGATAGATTGCGTTTGTCGATTAAACATTTGAACAAATCCTGTTGAGTAATTAATTTTTGAGGCTAGTGATGCTATTGCACATTATTAATGATCTTATCCTGGATTTTAATATGATTTTTCGACAACAAAATTATACTTCAAGTCAAGGACCTCAAGTATTACAATGAACTGGTATCTGGGTATTTTAGTCTGGTTCAGTTATCTTGTCTTGACATTTTTTCCACCTGACCTGGACACTCTGCAATATTGCACATTCTGCTTATGGGTTCTAAACGACTTATGAGGCCAATAATTCAAAAATCTAAGCCTAAATGTCAATGAGGTGTCTAGATTTGATATGAGAAGATTCATAACTGATCATTTAGTAAAATTTGATCAAGGGGGTCGTTCACAAATGACATCTAATTTTTAGGGGGGAGGTAGTCTGGCGCTCAGTGACACTTTGATACATAAGAAAAAATGTTGTATGAAAATTTTGTGGCAATGGGGAGGGGGGGTCTAAAAATCTAGTTTTTGCATGACGTCATTTATTAATGGCCCCAAACCTATTAAATGATTTTTGGATACAGTTCTGACAATGTTACAAAATATTACACGAATCCTCCAGTTAGATCACTAAAAGTATCCTCCAAAATCAACTTGTACCAATTTATACCATCTATCAATGGCTTCATCGAGCCAATTTTCTTCAATTTTAAAATGCACCAATTCACCCCCTAGCCTCGCCACTGTCTTTTATCATTTCTATCAATTACATGACAAAAGCCCTTCAATCATCCTCCATTTCTCAATTTACTGAATTCAAAAAAACATAAATCATAGCTCGATTTTCTCGTAAAAAAGTTAAAATTCCCTGAAAATTGGCACCGTAGAGTTGACGGCATGACAAATGAATTTTTGAAAAAGATTTCATTAAATTTCTTGGTAAGTTTTGACGCCAATTTGATTAGACTTAATCTGGAAAGGAGCTCTAATTAATCTGGTGTCGGAGTAAATGCACTGTGAATATATTAAGGCACGACTTTGTACATAGCTAATTTGGAATTTTTTATAATCTGAGAGAATTAAAATTAATTAAGGTCTTCATTTCCACAGAGAATAATGAAATTTTTCGGTCAAAATGAATTTCTTCCGCAAAATAAAATCATCAAGTGGCTCAGCAAGTACGGATGTGAAATGAATGAGGTAGAAAAGTACATTTGTGAGAATACGCTGTTTGTCATCTGTGGCTTTGATAAAGATCAATATAACTCGACACTAGCAACAGTTATTTTTGCACATTCACCAGCTGGAACGTCAACAAAGACTGTCGTTCATTATGCACAAGAGATTCAAGAGAGTGGAAATTTCCAGAATTTTGACTACGGCATTGAGGAGAACATGCGACGATATGGAACTGAAAAGCCACCGCATTACAATCTCAGCAATGTTGAAGTGCCTGTTGCTTTATTTTATGCACAAAATGACTGGCTTGCTGGCTATCAAGATGTTAAGAAGCTCTACATGAGCTTACCAACACAGTCGGCTATTGATTTTTATAAAATTCCATTCGACAACTTTAATCATGTCGATTTTATTTGGGGTATTGATGCACCCCAGCTTGTGTATGACAAAATGTTAGACCTGATGAGAAATTACAAATAAAACAATATTTTTTTTTCGTAGTTATAGCAACCATTGGAATAAATTTTATTTATTTTTGAACATTTTTTGTTATTTAATATTTTGATTGTGAATAAATAAACTTAATTACGTAATTATATAGTCAATTGCATTTATTTACTTCCGAAATGTCGACTGAAAATGAAGATAAGCCTGCAAAGAAGTCATTACTTCATATATATGAGATTCCAGTTGAGTATCTCGACTTTTCCTACATTAAATCCTGCAATGACTCAAAAATGGTTGAAAGAATCGTGAAAATCCTTCGATCTGGTGAGGAAGGCTACTATCCAGACCTAACGAAATGTGCTGAAGATAAATTGATGGAACTGAAACCAAATAGCAAGTTGTTCCGAAAAGAATCAGCTGTAATTAAGAGAGAATGTCTTGACGATGATGAATTGGAAAGAGTTGAAAATGAAATGAGGAATTTCGTTGCGGAAATGAAGCAGCAAGACAAGATTCTCAATGAGATGAAACCAAAGAGATCAAATAAAACGGAACCGCCAATTAGAGCACCAAAAGTCGTCACTGACTCATCAAAATCCAACAAAAACTCATCAGATAGAATCAAGTCAATTGACTATGGTAAATGGGATAAATTTGATGCTGATGCAGCTGTTCTAAAAATTGATCTGGATGATGAACGTCAGCGAGAAATTGCCGAAGCGAAAAATAAGAAAAATTTAGAAAATACAAAATTAATTGAAGTCATTGAGGATGATGTCGATGAACTTACAGATTTTGAGAAAGATCGATTGAGTCTGAAGTTTAAGGAACGCGGGAATGAAGCATATAAATCAAAGGATTATGATGAGGCTATTAAGGAATATACACAGAGTATTAATATCAAGAAAACTGCTGCAGCTTTAAATAATCGTGCATTGGTTTGTAAGTACTGGCTGATTTGGGTTATAAGTTGTCACTAAATGCAAATTTTCATTATTCCAGACCTAAAACTCAAAAGCTACATCCGAGTAATCTCCGACACAAATGAATGTCTTCTCCTCGAGCCAAACAACGTTAAGGCCCTTCTAAGAAAAGCTCAAGCATTTCTCGGCCAGGAAATGATCACACAAGCTTACGAAACATTTGAAAAAGTCCTTCGAATTGATAGCACAAATCAGACAGCACAACAGGAAATCATTAAGCTTCAGAGCAAAATGCCTCAACGAAAATCAATCCGAATGAAAATTGAGGAAGTCGATGAGACATCAGAAGACGTCAACAAAGCGAAACAAGAGAAGAAGAAAGTCAAAAAGGGAAAATCAGAGAAGCTTGACATTCCAGAATCGTCACATGTTCCAGAACTAGTTAAGAATATCATCCCAGACGAGAAGACAATTTTCGATAAATTCAAGTCTGAAGACACGAAGCCACGTGAGAAACTTGTTATGCCAACTGATCCACAGCAGCAAAAAAATGAGAAGAAAGGCGGCATTTTAATTGAAGAAATTTAATGTTCTTGATCTTTGCTTTGCTTTGTTCTTAAATGGACAGTAATAAAGGTGGTCACCACCATGTGTAAAAAAGTATATTTTAAGGCATTCAAAAAATGAAAATAAACCACGAAATTAGAAATTTCAAATTCAGTTCAATCAAATTTTTAACTAGGATTCGAACCTCAACTTTGCTGGTACAATTGTACTCAGTTCTCAATCTTAATAACTTATCTTTTATAAAATTGGCAATATGCTACATTTAAACCTCTAAGTCCAATTTCGTAGCCAGAAGGTAAGTGGGCTGTCTACCATGCATTAGTTTCCTCTCCCCCTGTTTGTTGTCTAAGTCAATTTGTCAATTTTATAAAAATAGCACCAAAATCCATCTTGACGTAAAAAGAGAGCAAATCCAATGTTGCGTAGGACATGCCGTTTGTTGATTTGAAATAAAAAAAATACTGTGATTGACACGCGTATAATTAATTTTCATTTGACACTCTACAGTCATAGTTGTAGTCATGTAAGAAGCTTGTGTATGACAATTGGAGGAAATGTGTGTCACTCATTAAATAATAATGTAAATTATCAGTTCCTAAGGAGCATCTTGTGCTGCATGTTTTCGGGATGTTTTTCACTTAATCAGGATGACATCATCAGCAGCTAATCCTTTATTGTCGCCTTTCCTTCAATAACAACAATTAACACAAACAACATAGATTTAAATGCGCACATACAACAGCATATATGTAAATTCTAAATAGTGGACATATGGATCTCCAGCTGGGTGATTGATACTGATAAATGGCCATAAAATGATATAAAAAGGAAGGATTCAGTTCCTATTTCAACATTAGTTTATCACATCTATTGGAATAAGGAGTACAGAAACAAGATAATCATTATCAAAATGTTGGCTGTATTTACTGGATTTTTAGTCTTTTATGTGATATTTCAAGGTGCACTTTGTGGAACTTTAAATGATGTGAGGATTTATAACAATCAGTTAAAAAAATTTTTTAAAACTAATAAATTGCATAATTTCTCAAAAAGGAATATAGCATTGGAACTAACGTCAATAAGTATTTATATCAATCGAAACCAGATGTATTGGATGAACCTAAGAGATCTGGGAGACCAACGGAGTTCTGGTTTGGACCGAGAATTGGAAAAAGGTATGTGAAAGCTGATTCTAGGCTTTTGTGAATGTTAAGTGCGCGATTTCTAAGGATTTATGGACGTGATATTGGAAGAAGGTTACCAATTTGATGGAATGACTTGAGGTTGACACCCATTTCGGTTCCTTTGCATAAAATATACTTCAAATTAGCCAATGAACCAGCTCATCCTTGTTGATTTTGGTTGTTTTGACTATTTTCTATCAATTGAGCCTTAATCACTTCTATTTAATGTAAATATCACATTCTATGTCTTCTTCCAAACAGGAGTCAACAATTCATAGACGAGCTTCCAGCAGAATTCCTAGAACTAATCGAAAAAATTGACAAGTCACCAGATCTTCAGAAAATAATCCTCGAAAAGTTCTTAGTTGACGATTCATCCTACGATGGACCTTACATCCCAAAATTCCAACAAAGATCGAAAGTCTTTGCTCCACGCTATGGACGTGAATCTCCTGATGCTAGTCAGAATTTGAACAGCCGACCATATCCACCTAGATTTGGAAGACAGTCTAATTTACCGCCATATTTACCACGTCTTGGTAGAAGTGCTGACTAAGAACCTTAAAATATTTTTCTGAAATTTATTCAAGTGAAGTTTTAGGCTGGAAATTTCACTTGAATAGTTTCTTTATACATTTATTGACTTACTAACTTTTTGGAGAAATGTCCATCAAAATAACACGAGCAAACTCTCTATAAAAGAAATTCTCTTTTTTCCCTTATATTTATTGAAACCTTTAAAAAAAGTGTATAGGCATGGCATAATTATACAAAAAGAAATTGATAATAATAAAGTTGTGTGATTAACATGTAAATTCGTCATTAATGTGATGTGCAAGGTTTAAGGAATGTCGTTTGAATTTTGTGATTAGATTGTTTACAGGCTTTTTGTGATGTGATTTATGCGGAACTGATTAAAAAGTGTCGATTCGGCTATAGAATATTAATTGCTGATTAGGACTCAGTTTGATTCCTAGAATTTAGTGATTTTGATCTTAATTGGATTACTTTACAGGATGTGTTCAGAAATTCAGCAGTGCTATTGACTGAGATGCAAAGACCAGCATATTCGTATCCTAGTCAGAGGACTGACTGAATTTATGCCAGATCTAGAAGTTTTCATAACCTGGAGCCGGTTGTTCAGTATACCCTAGCACCATACTCCTAGGGTAACCCTATACCATATCCCTAGGAGTACCCTAGACCATACCTATAGGGTAACCTCTGAGGTAGTGTATATCCTAGGGTATATCGAGCATCCAGCTCCTGATCAACACATGTGGAAATATTGACCACACGGTTGCTAATCAGACTATACTTAGAACCAAACGGCCACCACTTGACAAGCAGCAGCCAAGTTCTTTCAACGTGTACTGAACGGGTAATACTGTCATTTACAGCCATCTTCACACCAGTCATCCCTCTCATTACTTACCTTTCACTCACAATTATCCCTTAAAATCATCCATATGTTTACAGTCAACAGGTGTTGCAAACAAAATTGCCCTTCCACAATAAAACAATAAAAAAATCTCTCCATGACAACGAAAAATATGCAAACAATTTTGTTGTTTCTTTCGTTGTGGACAAATTGCTGTTGTGAAAAATGACTGAAAATCTGAAAAGTATCGTTCAATCTCTAAATAAACTCCTGCATACGGACTACAATATTATCTCCTTTGATTCCTTATCTGAGGAATCACTTTTACAACTTTTATTTGATGTTTTCTTGAAGTTTGGGGTAATTACGGTGAAGGTAAGAATTTTTTACACAATGGCTGAGCAGGCTTTGAAATTTTTAACTTCCACGCATTGCGTGCAAGTTATTGTATTCACTTTTTTTGAGATTTTCACTAATTTTGATTTTTTGAGTCAACGGAAGCATGAATCTTTACGTTTTTGGTCTCATATGACAGGTATTGAAAATATCTATTACCTGAGGTATGTTTGGTTCCAGTCAGTTCCGTTGCGTTGGAACTAGACGCAAAAAACCGTTAAAAACCAAAAATTTGTATGGAAAATTTTTTATGCGGTGACTTTCATACAATTTCTTGTATCTGATACGATAGGCCGTACCTTAAAACCAAAAAGCGCTACTTAACATCTGAACTTTATGTCCATTTAGTGACCGAAAAATGCAAAAAACATGATTTTTTATGACAGTTGCGCCATTTTTGATTCCGCACTGGAATTAACATTTCAAGCCTTGAAGTAGGCATAAAATGAAAGATCAAATCAGGATCTACATTTAATATCCGCTATGTTGGTACTTTAGAAGCTCCTGTAAAAAGTTACAGCATGAAAAAGATTGTTATAAAAATTATAACACTTTTGTTTACGTTACGTAAAATCCTTACATTACGTAAAATTACGTAACGTGAATTTCACTTAAAAATATTTGAATGAATATAGAGGCTGTAGATGTTTACTGGATCTTGTTTAATTGGACATAGAGGCTGTAGATCATTACTGGATCTTATTTTTATTGGACATAGAGGCTGTAGATCATGACTGGATCTTATTTTATTGAACATAGAGGTTTTAGATGTTTACTGGATCATATTTTTACTGGACATTGAGGCTGTAGATGTTTACTGGATCATATTTTTACTGGACATAGAGGCTGTAGATGTTTACTGGATCATATTTTATTGGTCATAGAGGCTGTAGATGTTTACTGGATCTTGTTTAATTGGACATAGAGGCTGTAGATCATTACTGGATCTTATTTTTATTGGACATAGAGGCTGTAGATGTTTACTGGATCTCGTTTTACTGGACATATAGGCTGTAGATGTTTACTGGATCTTGTTTAATTGGACATAGAGGCTGTAGATCATTACTGGATCTTATTTTTATTGGACATAGAGGCTGTAGATCATTACTGGATCTTATTTTTATTGGACATAGAGGCTGTAGATCATTACTGGATCTTATTTTTATTGGACATAGAGGCTGTAGATCATTACTGGATCTTATTTTATTGAACATAGAGGCTGTAGATGTTTACTGGATCATATTTTTACTGGACATTGAGGCTGTAGATGTTTACTGGATCATATTTTTACTGGACATAGAGGCTGTAGATGTTTACTGGATCTCGTTTTACTGGACATATAGGCTGTAGATCATCACTGGATCTTATTTTTATTGGACATAAAGACTGTAGATGTTTACTGGATCTTGTTTAATTAGACATAAAGGCTGTAGATGTTTACTGGATCTCGTTTTACTGGACATAGAGGCTGTAGATCATCACTGGATCTTATTTTTATTGGACATAAAGACTGTAGATGTTTACTGGATCATATTTTATTGGACATAGAGGCTGTAGATGTTTACTGGATCTCGTTTTACTGGACATAGAGGCTGTATATCATTATTGGATCTTATTTTTATTAGAAATAAAGGCTGTAGATGTTTACTGGATCATATTTTTATTGGACTTAGAGGCTGTAGATGTTTACTGGATCATATTTTTACTGGACATAGAGGCTTTAGATGTTTACTGGATCATATTTTTACTGGACATAGAGGCTGTAGATGTTTACTGGATCATATTTTATTGATCATAGAGGCTGTAAATGTTTACTGGATCATGTTTAATTAGACATAAAGGCTGTAGATGTTTACTGGATCTTGTTTTTCTGGACATAGAGGCTATAGATCATTACTGAATCTCGTTTTTATTGGACTTAGAGGCTGTAGATGATTGAAACATATTTTAATGGGAAAATTTTCAAATATTTTGACCGTTAAAAAATTTGAATTTTGAAAAATCGTTAAATGGCAAACCATTTTATTATATGAAAATTTACCTCAAAAATTGTTAATTATAATAATAATAATAGTTCATTAAGTATATTCATTAAGTTCATTAAAAATGCGGGAAATGTTCAAATATATTTTGACCGTTAGAAATTTTGAATTTTTAAAAACCGTTAAATGACAAACCATTTTAATGTATGAAATTTTTTTTAAAAAAAAAACGTTATATTTTATTTTTGCTTTTCAGTATTTCAATACAATTTTTAAGAGATCTAGCAGCAGCTATTACAACTTAATTATGGATTTTAAATGAAAAATTTATGGTTTATTTATGATGCGAAGAACATCCAGATGAGATTTATGTTTGTTTTTGCTTTTTGTCATTGAAGACGATTGATTTCCAACTCTGCACAATTGAATGACCCAGGGTATATCAATGCAATGTACCTAGCCACAATTTGTGTGCTGACATCACACAAACCGAGTTGATATGGCTAGAACAGTGAAAAAGCACCCAAATCCGACTAGACATTTCCTGGGATCGAACCCGGGTCGTTAGAGCCGAAGTCCGACACTCTAACCACTACGCCACAGCTGCTTTAATGTATGAAAATTCACCGCAAAAATTGTTAATAATTCTATAACTAATGATTTTCAAGTGCATTAAAAACACGGAAAATTTTCAAATATATTTTGACCGTTAGAAAATTTGAATTTTAAAAGCGAGCGTAGCTCAAGCTCGACTCTACTGTGATCCATGTAAAAACTGTAATTCTTAACAAGTCGAGCGAGCGTAGCTCAAGCTCGACTCTACTCTGATCCATGTAAAAACTGTAAATCTTAACAAGTCGAGCGAGCGTAGCTCAAGCTCGACTCTACTGTGATCCATGTAAAACTGTGATTCTAAACAAGTCGAGCGAGCGTAGCTCAAGCTCGACTCTACTGTGATCCGTATAAAAACTGTAATCCTTAACAAGTCGAGCGAGCGTAGCTCAAGCTCGACTCTACTGTGATCCATGTAAAAACTGTAATTCTTATCAAGTCGAGCGAGCGTAGCTCAAGCTCGACTCTACTCTGATCCATGTGAAAACTGTAATTCTTAACAAGTCGAGCGAGCGTAGCTCAAGCTCGACTCTACTCTGATCCATGTAAAAACTGTAAATCTTAACAAGTCGAGCGAGCGTAGCTCAAGCTCGACTCTACTGTGATCCATGTAAAACTGTGATTCTAAACAAGTCGAGCGAGCGTAGCTCAAGCTCGACTCTACTGTGATCCGTGTAAAAACTGTAATTCTTAACAAGTCGAGCGAGCGTAGCTCAAGCTCGACTCTACTGTGATCCATGTAAAAACTGTAATTCTTATCAAGTCGAGCGAGCGTAGCTCAAGCTCGACTCTACTCTGATCCATGTGAAAACTGTAATTCTTAACAAGTCGAGCGAGCGTAGCTCAAGCTCGACTCTACTGTGATCCATGTAAAAACTGTAATTCTTAACAAGTCGAGCGAGCGTAGCTCAAGCTCGACTCTACTGTGATCCATGTAAAAACTGTAATTCTTATCAAGTCGAGCGAGCGTAGCTCAAGCTCGACTCTACTCTGATCCATGTGAAAACTGTAATTCTTAACAAGTCGAGCGAGCGTAGCTCAAGCTCGACTCTACTGTGATCCATGTAAAAACTGTAATTCTTAACAAGTCGAGCGAGCGTAGCTCAAGCTCGACTCTACTGTGATCCATGTAAAAACTGTAATTCTTAACAAGTCGAGCGAGCGTAGCTCAAGCTCGACTCTACTGTGATCCATGTAAAAACTGTAATTCTTATCAAGTCGAGCGAGCGTAGCTCAAGCTCGACTCTACTGTGATCCATGTAAAACTGTGATTCTAAACAAGTCGAGCGAGCCTAGCTCAATCTCGACTCTACTGTGATCCGTATAAAAACTGTAATTCTTAACAAGTCGAGCGAGCGTAGCTCAAGCTCGACTCTACTGTGATCTATTTAAAAACTCTAATTCTAAACAAGTCGAGCGAGCGTAGCTCAAGCTCGACTCTACTGTGATCCATGTAAGTAAGAAATAGTTCGGACGTAGTCCGAACTAGGTTGAGCGAAGCTCACAAATTTTTACGTCCTGAACGTAGCGAAGCGGAGTGAAGGCGTGAAAATTTTCCCAAGCCGTATACACTGTATGCTACTATGATTTAAAATGAGAAAAAATGCGACATTACACTTTGAGATTTGGAAAATCTGGAATTGGCTGGAATTTTTTAGTTGACTTGAAAGGGGTCTATGGGGGTCCCAAAGTTGCAAATTCGAAAAAAATGTCATTTTTGAGCTAATTTCAAAATTAAATTTCCATATAAGGATTTAATCAAGTTAAATTAAGTTTTTGACATAAAATCTATCATAATAAGATCTTTATTTTAAGCTCCCACGTAAATTAATAATTTTGCTCAGATTAAGAAATCAGTTTTTCGTATTTTGTGAGAAAGAGAGGTAAAACAGCCAAAAATGTTCTATGCAGAAAAGTTTGTGCCTGAAATTCTACATCATGTTCAAAAAACGGAATTGAAATTAGTTGAGGCATTGTCGAGAAAATCGCAAAATACACTTTCTGTAAGCAAACAAGCAAACAAGTTAATCAGCAAGAAATAGCCAAAACGAGACATCGTTGAAACTTCTAGTTTTTTTGCAATCGATCCGTGCCGCCCTACAGAAGAACTGATTAGATTTTGGGCATGGTAGGAATAGCCGTTGCTTCTGAAAAAGCAAAAAACCTTCTTTTCCATACAAAATGTGAAATTCAAAGGTTGCTATGATTTTTGAAAATTTCGACTGAAAAAAATTCAAAAAATTGGAAAATCCCCCCCCCCCTGGTATATGAAAATTATGCGAGATTCGACAACCCCTGTGATCTATAAACAGTCGAACGAGCGGAGCGAGATTCGACAACCCCTGTGATCTATAAACAGTCGAACGAGCGGAGCGAGATTTGACAACCCCTGTGATCTATAAACAGTCGAACGAGCGGAGCGAGATTCGACAACCCCTGTGATCTATAAACAGTCGAACGAGCGGAGCGAGATTCGACAACCCCTGTGATCTATAAACAGTCGAACGAGCGGAGCGAGATTCGACAACCCCTGTGATCTATAAACAGTCGGACGAATAAAAAATTCGAACGGAGCTCGAATGTAATAGTTCGGACGAAGTCCGAAAAAAAAATTTTCCCAAGCCCTTAGAAGACTGAGGATATGTGAGAAAATTTTATTTTTTTATACTGTAATCTATAAACAGTCGGACGAGCGAAGCGAGATCCGACAACCCCTGTGATCTATAAACAATCATACTAGCGGAGTTCGAACGAGACTTCGAATATACAAAAAAACTTTAGAGTTTAATCACAAAAATTCGAGCGAAGCTCGAACATAAATAGTTCGAACGCAGTTCGGACTAGGTTGAGCGAAGCTCACAAATTTTTACGTCCTGAACGTAGCGGAGCGGAGTGAAGGCGTGAAAATTTTCCCAAGCCGTATGTACAGTACGGGAATAATTTACGGTGAAGTGATAAAAAATTTATAGAATACTTTGTGTCATAAACTACGGCTCGCCTTGGGATCTATATCAACTGGCGAGCGTAGCTCGCCTTTGGATCGGTATCAACTGGCGAGCGTAGCTCGCCTTTGGATTGATATCAACCGGCGAGCGTAGCTCGCCTTTGGATAGGTTATTGCCGTTGGCGAGCGTAGCTCGCCACGTGGAAGTTTGTGGTGTGATCTATACATCGTGTTTTTTAATTATTGTTTGAATATTAATTTTACTGCTAGTGGGATGTGACTGAAAATGATCCAGATGAGACTAATAAGACAATTATGGAAAGTCTTGTGAAAATTCAGTATACTGATGATGATACGGACATTGCTGGATTGCGTAGAGGTCTTGTTAGGGGCGATAAGAAAATTATTTATCCAATTTTTGAGTGGATTTTCGAAAATGATGAGCTGATCATGAAACTGGCTTATTTGGCTAAGTGAGTAGGCACAAAATGTCTTATCAGACCTGAAACTGATTTATTTTCCAATCCAATAGATTCTTAATGCCCCTCAATCTTCCACCAGAAGCAATTTCCATCCCTGAAGTCATGAATCTCTTCGGTCAATATGAAATTGTCATGGAAGAATTTAAGGACATCCATCAAGGCTATGAAATGGCTGTTCAAGAAGGTAAGAAGACTCGTGAGCTACGCAGTGACAGCGTTGCGATTGAAGGGGAAATTGAGAATGTCAAGAAGCGAATTGAAAGACTTCAAGTGAGACTTGATAAAGTTCCACAGCATGAATTGCTCCTTGAAACTGCAAAAGCATTGAGAATTGAAAAGGATCAGCAGAAAGATTTGACATCACAGATTGAGGAACAAAAACAGACATTTCAACGAGCAAATGTAACAAATGAGAGATTACAGAAGGAATTTCAGAATATCCGAATGGCAACTCAAGGAACAACTCCAAAACAAATGTTGGATGGAATCATGGAAGAAGGTCAAGTGCTTGAATTTATGGTCAAGCAAAAATTACCACAAGAACTGCTTCTTCGTCAAACGGAAGTGCAAATTTTGGAAGAAGTCATTGACGAGCCAAATATTGGTCGAGAATATCTTCAAGATCTACAATATAGAATCGATGAAGTCAGCCGGGAAGTTCAGCGAATGGTTGAAACTAAAATGAATGACAAGAGTCAACAAAATGATGCTCTAGGCTTGGGACCATTCCGTCAACAAGCCATGGTGATTGCTCGAAATAAAGAAATGGTTGCTGAGCAACTTGATAACTTAACAAAGGAACTAAATGACATTGAAGTCCAGTTGAAGGAAAAACAAAATAAATTGGAATCAATTGGCGGTGACATTTTGTTGCGTGGCGATGATTTAAAGCAGTTTGTGAATACTTTAAGAGCTAAGAGTAACATCTATAAGCAGCAACGATCAGAATTGGCTGGAATCAAGGCAGAAGCAAATGACTTGACTGAAACTTTGGAGAATCTTAAGGCACAAGATCCATCTTTAGCTACAATTGCTGATGATGATGCTAGTTCCTTAGAACCAATGTTTTCCCGTCCTGACTCTCCAGTCGAGTCTCGTGGAATGACTGAGTTATCACGTCTCGTTGACGGCCTCACTCGTGCTGTTTTGGGAGCGCGCGAAAAACTTTCTCCAATCTCACAACAGCTGCGTCCGTTACGTGAGAGAATTGCCGAACTGAAGGATGAATGTGATTCAAAGAAGCAGGTTAGTGACGAAAAAAACTCCATACCTGTCTATTCATTCTTTTTAACCTTTTGTTTGTCCATATTTCATTGCCTTTTTTGGCCTAAAGTGTATTTTTTGCACTGCTGCAGCCAAAAAATGAATTTATTTACTTTTAATTTTCAAAAAAAAAATCTATTGTGAAGAACAGAGTAAATAGGAATCTGTAGTTGTGTATTGTGCCACAGATTGAACACAATATTAGATTTGAGTGAAGCAACATTGAGGATTGAGGAAACGAGCCTTTAGAAAAAAATTATTTTATTATTCTTGTTAGGGTGGATATGCTTTCAATGCAGAAGTTTCTTTGTAGACAATAAGTAAATAAGCACAAGACGAAGGTGAAATAAGATCGAAGATATGTTTTTTGTAAAGGAAATAATGTGAATTTATGGTTGAGGGTGTGGATGGTTGAAGCTATGGAATTATGAAATATTAAATTTTAGGGAAGTGATGTTCAAAATTTGTCAGAATGTCCATTGAGGCTTGGTTCATTCTCAATGAATTAGTCTACAACATTACAAATGATCAAGCATTACATAAATGATTACTAAGACGCATGATAAAGCTTAATGAGGAGTGAGATTAGATAAGGATGAGTGCATGATAGATTGTTTATAAGTCACTGTACTTCCTACTGCTTACAATACTCATTATATGATTACTAATTAAAATTTGTTTCACAAAATGGAAAATAATGAATCGTTGTTCCTTATAATAGATTAGTCATAAGAAATGGTCATAATCTGGTGTCCAGGTTCTATGATTCACCATTTTGTAATTGTAATCAGTTTCTTCAATTTTATACCCCCTCTATGATGCTGCCATGGACTGAACCTCGATCACCACAGATTATCTACTTAAATAAATAATTCCATTCGTGTAAGGTCCCATTTCGAGGGTCATTCACTTATTACATTCGCTTCTTAGGGGGGAAGGGAGTCTGAGATTTTGTAATACGTCAAAAAAGAATTTTTTCCCCATTAAAATATGTAAGGAGAGGGGAGAGGGGGTCTTAAAATTCATTTTTTGCAGTAATGTAATAAGTGAACGTTAACCTAGCTAATTTTTTTATAGGCGTGGTGATCTGGCGCCTATTTTACCAAATTAACGGTTCTTATATACCCCACCAAATAATATTAAATATCAGGCTAGTAAGTTCAGTAATACCGCTATATGGAAATTTGTAAACTGGGCGGGACTCAAACTCACACCTTTCCAAAAATATAAGCATTGAGAATTTGATAAGAAGTCTACCATAAATATTCAGTCACAAGGATAGTATATCCATATTTGTGTCTTTACTCACTAAAATCCACATTTTCAACTTCAAAACAAAACCTGATGAAGGATTTTGCCAATAATTTCTTAAAAACCTTCTGAAAAATTTAAGAACCTACTTCAATATCCCTAACAGCATCTTCCTACTCATCTTATTCTTAGATTTTATCTTTCGTTCCTTATTATTACTTTTTATCTTAACGAAATCGACTGGATCTTCTTCATGAAGAAAATAACAATTTAAAATCAATCAGTCACTTAAAATTCGATAATGTTTCTACTTCTTATAATCAGACTACCGACATGGCAAAAAACGTCAGTTACAGAAAATTTCAAATTTTTTGAATATTTTTTGACCGTTAACAGAAAAATATTATTTTTGCTTATTTTAATATAAATTAAGCATTTAACTGTTTTGTTACATAAAATGAAACATTCTTAACAATTTCTGTATGTTTTGGACTCGAGTTAACTAATCAAATGCACAAAATTATGCTAAACAAATTTTCACAACGAATGTAAACAAACAATGTGAATGTGTTAGTGAAATTTTTCATGAATTTAATTTTTAATGATAAACTGCTTATTTTTACTCATTTTAATGTAGCAAACTGATTAAATGGCCAAGAAAATGTTAAAGATTGTGATTATTTAGAAACATTATGATTAAAACTAACGAAAATAGCAATTTTTTGCTTCCAAAATTTTGTTTGTTTACATTGTTTTTAACTGTCAAATTTAATTTGAATTTTCGTAATAAATGTCGAATTTTTTCGAAATAATTGTCGAATTTTTTCGAAATGGGATGTCGGTAGTCTGCTTATAATGTCGATCAATATGCCGGTATGAGATTTCCCATTGCCGCTCGAATGATTTTTCTTCTATAGTTGAGGCTGTAAAAGAGAAGAGAAACAAAAAAAAATATGCAGGAACGAATTTGAGAAGAACGAAAGGAAAGGAAAGGAAAGGAAAGAAAGACGAAGAAGAAATTTGAGGGAATAAAGAAGCTGCAATATGCAGTTACGCACACAGACTCACGTCCCTTTGGTATCGGGTATTGATTCTTTTATGATCCTTTCTCATACATTTGACGTATTTTCTACCTACTAAGGACACAAAACTGCATCCCTCTTAGAAATAAATTGAAACAAGATTTTTTTTGCTGGTTGCAAAGACCAAAAAATTCAGTCAGTCTTTAAAGAAGTTTTGTTTGGTGTTGTTTTGAGCCGAGAGAAGAAATTTTATGTGCTGAAAAAAATAATAATTTTTGTGTGACTGCAAACATTTTAGAATATCCAAATATAAATTTGATGATTTTTTATTGACAAGCTGGTTGAAAATCCTCAAAAAAATATCAAAAATGAACTTAAATAAATTTCACTGTGGATTATTTTCAACAAAAATTCTATCACAAAAGCAGTCGCCAAAGCCTAAAAAGACATTTGCACGCCGCATCAATCGAACGATAAAGAAAGTTGTGAAGATTAACTTACTTAACATCCTCAATGATACAATAACACGTCCACTGAATAATAAATTAAAGCATAAAGAGTTAATTGACCTGCGGAAGAATAAAATTAAGGATGAATATCATGGAACGCCTAAAAGTGCTGATCATAGCATGGAAGACAAGGAGAACGTCTCACCGACATGCACAAAAGTGAGATTTATTGAATTTTCATCAAATGAGTCCAGTCCAAGTCATAAGCCGACACTGAGACAGCAATTAATTGATTTTGCACAGAAACACAATCCAAAGCCTGAAATGTTTGAGGACCTGCTGAACATCATGAAGTCAAATGGACTACAAATTGCAAGAAATTCTGAGAACTTTTTCGATAAGAAATTTGACATAATAAAAATGAATTTTGGATCATACCTGAATATAGGAATTGAGAGAGGAATTAGAAGCTACTATCGACCATCATTCATCCGTAAACCAATGGCTCTTGTGACATCATCTGATAGCATCTTACAGCCATCACAACCTCTTGATATTTTACCCATAGACATAGCTGTTTACATAGTCAAATCTAAGATCTCTAATGGCCTTACCGTACCACAATGTATGATAATATTCGGTCGAATAAACTGTCAAATATTTTATGATCCTTTTATTATTGGCATATATTATGGATCCTTCCCCACGCCCACAATTGGCAATGAAATAATGAAGCCATTGGTTGATGAATTAAAAATTCTTAGTAATCAGGAGCTTGTTGTCGAGGGGAATTACATGTTTCAAGTAAAAGTAAATGCATTTCTATGTGATCCAATAAGCAATAGTCTCATTACCTGTACATCCCTACCAAATTCCATCTATGGATGTAGTAAATGTAATCAGCGTGCAAATTTACAAATTGATGATGGATTTGCAAGCTTTCCAAGTACAATGACGCTAGCAACGCCTCGAAGTGATGATGATTTTAGGTATTTACTGAATAATGATCATCATGTAGCTGAGCCAATCCTTACTGAGCTGAATATTGGATTAATATCACAATTTGCACTCGATTATAAAATTGTAGTCTGTAATGGAGTCATGAAGCATTTAATGAATTTGTGGTTGAAAGGAAAGCTTGATTATAGACTTAATAAAGAGACACAACAGAAAATTTCTAGAGACCTTCTACTCATGACAGCAAATTGTCCACGAGAGTTTACGAAAAAGCCACGATCACTTGATGAAATATCACAATGGGATTCACAGGATTGGAACTTATTTTTGTTGTATTTTTCACCAATAGCCATGAAAAGTCGAATGCAGCAACGACATTACGTCCACTTTTTGTACCTGCATTTAGCTATGAGAATATTAATGAGTTCCGATGATCATAATGCTGAGGCGAATTCATTTATATTAGGACAATTACTAAACACCTTCATTGCTGACTTTACAACCCTTTATGGAAGTGATAAGGTTGACTATAATGTTCATAATTTGTTGCATTTTGAGCAGACTCAACAGAAACTTGGGTCACTTAAGAAACTCAATGGATTCATCTATGAAGATCAAATCAGCATGTTTAATTCGATTCTAGACATAAATGATGAAGTCAACCTTGAGGATGTTGGTGAAAAAATTATCGAAAATTCAAATAATATGATAGAAAATAAAGTCAATGAGCTGATCAACACGACATATCCATACATTAGCAGCAAAGGAGAATTAGTCTTTAAAAAGTTCACAGTATCCATATTGGAACCAGATAATCACATCATGACACGTGATTCAATTGTTAAAGTTGAGGCAATTTGCAGTGATAATAAGACAGGCGAGATCTTCATAATTGGCAGGAGATACAGCAAAATTGAGATAATGTTTCAGGCACCGCTGTCGAGTCAGAAATTATTTTTAGTTGCAAATCTCTCACCACTGCATACATTTAGACTTGATGATGTTATTTGTAAGGCAGTTAAGATTGACAATAAGGATGGAATTTTTGTTCAGCCTCTGATTTTGACTTAGTTGATGTTTTGTACTTAATTATATTTTCTATGGTTGCTGATTTATTTGAGATAAATTTGTTAATAAAAATTTTAGATAAAATTCTTCCAAAAAATTTAAAATTTTGAGTTTTTTAATTTTTTTTAAAAAATGTTTAATTTTTATTAATTTGTTTAAAAATTTTTAAAATAATTTAAATTTTTTTAAAAATGTTTAATTTTTTTAAAAAATGTTTAATTTTTTCATAAATGTTAAATTTAAAAAAAAATGTTTAATTTTTTGAAATGTTTAATTTTTTTAAAAAAATTATTTTTTAAAATAATTTAATTTTTTTTAAATTTTTAAAAATAATTAATAATTAAAATAATTTATTTTTTTTAACAAATTTAAATTTTTTAATTTTTAAAATTTTTCAATAATTTTTAAATTTTGTTTTCATGAATTTTACATAATTTTTCATTGTTTTATAAAAATATTTAAAACAATGAATTGTTTAATTATATATTCAGAACTACGACGCTCTAACAGCTCAACTAAGTTCAGAAACAGCCCAACTTCAGGCAGAATATAATGAAACGCAAAAGGAAGTAAAGAAACTTGAACAAAACTGGCAGGATCTGAAGATTGACTACGATCGAGTTGATAATTTGCTGGAAAAAGCAAAACAGGAATCAGAAATGCCGAAAGATCGAAAGAACACGACAACACTGAAGGAAACATTGACGATGCAATTGAGGGAACAGGAAAATATTTATTCCAGGTTGAAGAATGTAAGTTGAATTGCTAGGTTGATTGTAATTTCAACTAGGTGCTTGATTCTAGAGCAGTTTAGTCTTGAACTCTGAAAAACAGCCTGTTGATGACAATTTTGGCTGTCCCTGTGGTTCAGTGATTATCATCAGCACTAAGTTTAAGCACCTATTGAAAATCTTACCAAAATCAATGTCCATTTCCTTACAGCAAATATCTCACCTGAACATGACTAAAGAGGATCGCAGAAAGCAAATTGTCATGTGGACCGATTTAGCTGAGTTATTTGAACTCAAGAAGAGATGCTTTATGGATGCTAAGCAAAGGGAAATTGGAGGAACAATGCAAGTTACGAACACATCAGAAACTTTCACATTACAGTAAATTTTTGAGGCATTTCTAAAGTTGTAACTGATATTTTATTTAAAAAGAAATTAATAAATAGCTGTGCATAAGCAGATTGCCTATATTGTGGATTCTTATTACTTAGGTGATAATTTCATTGCTGAGGACTAGCCACCTTAGTTTATTGTCTAATTGTAAGGTAAATGACCAGATATTGAAGTTTGATTTTGGAACGGCGGTGTAAATGGATGAATTGTCATATGAGGATGGTCCTTCAGCTTTATTCGATAGCTTGCACACAACAGAGACTTTACGGCATCCAATCCAACCCAAAAAAGGTTCATAGATAAAAGTAAAAAAAAAATCAATTCTATTTCTTCATCATTTATTTCTAATTTTGATATTTCTCTCATAATAATCTGTGAAAATGCTTAAAAAGCTCAATAAATCCATCAACAAAATATTTTCATTATAAAATATATATATTAATTTTTTATGTCCATATATCATCTCTGCTTAGTTTATTAATAAAAATTTTTTCATATTTTTTTTCTTATCGATGTAAAAAATGTTCATAAAATTTATTTATTTCCGTCAACTTTTTTTATTATTTACAGAAACGCGATTTTGATGCTTAACATCTAACATTTATTTTTTTTTATTGATCAATCTAAAGACAATTTCTTAAAATTTCATGAATTTTTCTTTACACTTCCTGCAGGTTAGGTAAGTGACTCAACGTTCTTAATCAAAATTTTCATAAAATTCAGCAAAATGTCTTCAACTGACTGTCCATAAACGATTTTATCGTTATTTCCCATTCACATTGGTTGTGGATTCAAAAATTGTCACATCCATCACGCTTTTTTGTAGTGCATCTTAAGCATTTATGCACTTGTTGTGTACTTCTTATAGGATTAATTTTTTTAGGCACTTTAAGCTTCCATGATTTATTTTGTGGTTCGTTTTTCTTTAAGAATTTTCGTCACGGAAGTTGAAAAATTTTCAAGGGAACTGTTGGTCGATTCAGGAGTTGGATTTTGTTGAAGTTCTTGATATTTGGATGATTAAAGCTCTTGAGGTGATATTAAGTTTGTTCAATATTTTTACAGACTTTAGATTGACTCGAATTGAAGTCGATTCCGTGTCGTTTCTACTTAAAAAGGGTCGACTTCGAGCTCTGGATTGTTTTGGCAGGAAAACATTTAATTCGAATTGTGCAACTCATTCTGATTAACACACGCTGAAATGTTGACTACAAGGTGGTCAAGCGGACATTATACTTGGAGCCAAGGGGTCTCCGCTTGACAAATGGCAGCAATTGACCCTATGGTCAACATTTCAACATGTACCAATCCGGCAAGAGTATATTCAGAGAGTTTTAGCGTCAAATTCATTCTTGTCAAAGATGTCCATATAAAATTTTTTTCAATTATGTTGTTTGATGGACAGTGAGTCAACAGTGAGCCACTTTATTATTAGAGGCAAAAGAAATCAAACAACTTCAAAAGAAACTTCTGGATATGACCGTAAGTACTAACTGAGAGAAAGGTCACTACAAATAGAACAAAAGTTTGATTTTGCAACTTAGTGTCACTCGAGTAAAGTAGGCATTGGCAATTTTGACACCAAGGGTAAATTAAAATCAAAAAAATTTTAGGAGGTGGTCCAGACTCTCTAACTAAGCCACTAGAATTAGTCTTTATCTGAACTTTTTCCTTAAAAGAATCTCATGCTAGGAATTAATAAGTGAAGAGCTTCCAATTAATGAAAAAAATCCATATCTCCTCATTCCACTCCCTTGAATTTTTTTTTCTTTATCGTTCACATTATTTCTTATCACTTTATATCAACAAAAAATATAAATTTTTATCTCTTTCAATTAAATTTTAAATTATTATTTTTTCTTAACAAAGGAAATGAAATTAAATTGGTAAATTTTTCTCGTACTTTTAATTATATTAATTTAAATTATTTTAATTTACAGAAATAGCGAAAAAAGGGTAAAAAAAATGTTTAAGGAAGAATTTTTCATCTCAATTACGATTTTTAATTCCATAGACTACATGAAGAAGGGGCAACATCCAGTTGTCAATGTAGGAAATACACATGGCATGTCTTTTCATAAATTTGTATTGTTATTAATCTATTGAAACTTATTAGAATTAAATTTGAATTAGCACAGAATCTTGTTTTGTAATTTACATTAACAATAGGTCCGCAAAAACGATTTAGGGCTCGCAATCTACATCAATTAACTTTAATTTATTCCTATTTTTCCGGAAATTTTAATTGACATCATGTAGATGCTTGAGGAACAGCAGTGCAAGCGATAGAATTCAGTCTCAAAGTACTTGTTCTTAAGTTCTCAAAAAAATACTGAATTATCAAGCCTATCATATCAGGTAGATGCTAAATTCTATCAATACACCAATTCCTTATAGTCTATCAACAAGTCCCTTGTAATACCCCGCAAAAAAATTATACAAACTAATCCAAAAACCTAATATTTTACTAGCTTATTCCCCTTGATCTATGGAAGAACCTACAGATGCCTCATTCGTTGTGGCTATTTGAATACTTCCTAAACTTCCATCTTGTACTACAACCGATGCTTTCGTCGCTTTCTCATCACTTTCTATATTGTTATTATTATTATTACTGACAATGACATTTTGTGTTCGCATTTCGCTCGAATGATTGTCACTAGCTGCTGTGATTTCATCCAATACAGTCTCATCGTGTGCGTCCTAAGAGAAGTATTCATAAGAATCTACTCATAAATAACATTATAAAGCTAATTCTACCTGTTCAGCTGTCGCATCTAACTCGTCATGCTGTTGTTCATCCTGTTCATTTGTTCTGTTCTCAACACTCTCATTAAGGCTCTCATTTTGAACAATTGCTTGATTAGTGCCACGAGTATGCTCCATATGCTGTCTCTGATGAAGCATCAAGTGATTCTTTTGAAAGAATCCACGTCCACATTCAGCACAGACGTGTGAACGGATGGTACATTCACCATTCGGATGACGCTTGTTGTGTAATTGCATGCCATGCTTATTTGCAAATCCTTTTTGACAGTGCTGACAGAAATGATTCTTGGGCTTTGGGTGATGTTGTTGATTATGAACGATAATTTGTTGCTGCTGTGGTTGATGGGTGACTTGCTGTTGTGTCTGATGCGGCTGCTGTTGATGAACAAGGACTGTTTGTGTGACCGGTGAATCTTGAGGAACTGTTGTTGTATAGACAATTTGACCTTGTTGTTGAGCAATTTGAACTTCTTGCTGCGTTACATGTTGCTGTTGTTGCAATAATGATGGAGAAATACTTTGAACTTGTTCAATTACCTGCTGACCATTGGCTGATGTGATTATTTGAACGGGTACGGGTGATGATCCACCTGTATTGGCCATTATTGTAGCACCGTTTGTTATGTTATCTAAAAGTATTACAAATGAATTCGATTTATTGTCTTTAACTGCATGTGATCGTATAAAACATATGCTTGGCACAGAAGGCACCAAACTGCTCAATTGTGTCAAAATTCAACTCACACTTTCCACCGTCGATCTCAATGTAATGATTACCGCCACTTTGGAAAATATGTCCAGGAATAGCTGCCGTTAGTGCACATAAGTCAGTCATTAGACCCTTATCTCCTGTGTGCAATCTTAAATGCAAGTTTAATGCCTCACGATTATTAAAGCAGCTACCGCACTGTGTACAGAGATGTTGACTCTGAACATTTTGTTGTTGCTGAATTCTTATCGTTTTGTGTTCAATTGTTGATGAATTACTTCCACTTGGCACCATAATTTGATAGTTTTGATGATCGTGAACGGTTTGGATGGTCTCGTATTGCTGCTGCTCTTGTTTCATGTATTGTTGATGATCATCTTCAATTTCTTGTTGATGCTGCTCCATTGGATCATCTTGATCTTGCTGTTCTTGTTGTTGACTGGTAGCAGTTGCTGTTGCGTGTGATGTTCCATGTTTATTTCTCACTGGCGGCTGTATATTGTGAACAATACGTTGATGCGCAGTAAGTTCAGATTTCGTGCGAAATCCTTCACTACAATCCAAACATACGTGAGGTGCATCTGTATGTTGTCGCATGTGAGCAACAAGAGTTCGTTTTTGTAAAAATTCTTGTCCACATACAGTACATTCGTGAGGTACACGTCCATGGAGCTTTCCATGATTTACTAATTGGAATTTACGAGCAAAAGAAGCACCACAGTCATTGCAAACGAATGGATTGACTGATCCGTGGAAACGTGAGTGCATTACTAAATGCTGCTCTTGTGCGAAGCTAAAAATAGGACACGAAAATATTATTTTTTTTTTGGATAAATATTAACATTTTTAGCGTGATTTTGAATGAAAAAGAGGAAATGTTTACGTCGGTTTGGATGTATTTGCACTGAATTAAGACATTTTGGAAGATAAACTATGTGTGAAAAGATGTTTGCCATCTTCTAGATGCACTTTAATACATTTTTCTTAGTCTTAAAGCTCTAATTAGTGATATTTTTACTAAAAATTCTTAAATACGAAGAAAAGCACGTGCTTTGAAATAAATTTAAAAATTCAAATTTTAAAAAGCCGTTAAATTTTCACACAACGAAACTTCATTTTGCATCATCATAAAGTGCGTTTTGTCAACCCATATTCGCCAATTCTTCCTCATTTCATTCTCTTTTCGCTTGTTATTCTCACCTTTCTCCACAACCAATCTCTTGGCAGACGTACGGACGTTCACCTGCATGAAATTTCATATGTGTGACGAGATGTCGCTTGAGCGAAAAAGTTTTGCCACATTCCTTAAATAAAAAGAATACATAAAATGTTATTCATTCAGTTAAAGTTAAGTATATATTTTATTTCATTATGCAAATTACTTACTGTACAAACAAATGGACGACTTCTAGAATGTACACGAGAATGGGTTAAAAGATGATGTTTTAATGTGAAGCATTTCTTGCACTCTGTGCATTGGTATGGACGTTCTGTAGAATGTAGTAACAAGTGGGTATTTAAGCAGTGCTTATGAGCAAAATCTTTCCCGCAATGAATACAGCAGTGAGGTCTTTCTCCTATAAATAAATTTTCGTATAGATAAATATGCTAATTGGGGTAATTTGTTTGCTTAAAAAAGAATTGAAGGAAATGAAATTGTATGAAAGTTTAATTGCCGAAAGCTTTACACAATCGTGTATTATTTACGCAATATACTAGACTTTTATACGATATAATACAGAACATTATTGGATGTAGTAGTAGTGCATCGAACTTGAAATAAATTCATGTACATAATACGCAACTGCGCATTATCTGATGAACATTATGTGGTTCTGTGTTTGGATTCTAGAATTTCATCTACTTTTGACTATATTTAAGCATTATCCAGAATAGACATGTCAAGAACACAAATAAATTTGTAAATTATTCAAACATAATGCGCAAATGCGTACTATGTACATACTAATCAGATATGGGGTCGTTCGCAAATTACGTCACGCTAAAAAACGACTTTTTCGAACCCCCCTCCCCCCTTGTCACAAATTTTCCAAAGAAAAAAATCTTTTGTATGGACTGTCACAAATTCTTTGACTCCCTCTCCCCCTTAAAAGCGTGACGTAATTTGCGAACGACCCCTATCTAAATCCTATAACATCATCGCTTATTCATCACTTTATGTGAATCTTTTCCACAATTCAACTTTCACTTTCATAATATCCAATTCACCATCCCATAAATCATCACCATAAATGATCTCACCAGTATGAACTCGAGCATGAGTCGTTAAGTGATGTTTAAGCAAAAATTTCTTTCCGCACTGCTCACATGAAAACGGTCGACTTGAGTTTTTACCTTCACCATCTTCAGTTTTCGGTTGTTTCGTTATTTGAAGTTGATCGACAGATCCGTGCTCACTTTCGTCGTTCACATGAACATCTTGTATTTCCATTTTCGGTGCAATTAATTGCATTTCGATGTCTTCTGATTCCTCCTTCTTCCCATCGACTTCATCTTCGAGGGACTGCACAATCTTTTGTACTTGAACAGCAATATTCTGGTGCTCTTGCATTTGCTGCTGATGATGAAGTTGCTGCTGAGCTCTTTGTTGTGCTTCTTGTTGGGCCCTTTGCTGTGCCTCTTGTTGAGCTCTTTGCTGAGCTTCTTGTTGTGCTCTCTCTTGTGCTTCTTGTGCACGCCTCTGTTGTACCTCAACATCTGCCTGCTTTTGTAATCGACGCTGCATCAACTCATTATACTCGTCTGCAGTCAATGTCAAAGGTCCCATTGGCGTTATTACTTGTGCTCCAGATCGATTCTGTTGTATAGTTGTTGTTGTTGTTGGTGTTTGATTTGCATTTGTGATAATTGCATTTTTCGTTTCAACATTTCCATTTGATGGTATTTGTTGTGTAATGATTCGCTGTTGTGTCGCTGGAACGGCTTGTGTCGTTACTGTAGCTGCTTGTGGTATATCTGACTGCTGATTCAAGACAATCATACGTCGATAACTATTCTTATTACTATCTTTTTTGGTCTCTTTTTGCACCAAAATTGATCCATCCGAGAGGATGTACTGGACCTAAAAATATAGTTTTGGGATTAGTAAGGTTTTATGTGTATGGATCTATGGGTGGCTATTTGGATCAGACATATCATACTTTAAATGATCCAAACAATTAGCCACAGCATGTATGCATCCGTTGGACACAAAATTGCATAAGTAAAGTCATGATCAGTGCTTATTTTCGGTGATGGTTTCTTGGTAGCCTCAACAATTAATTACAAAATTATTTTGATCTCAGATAATCTGCAGAGACCGCACACAACAAGAATGAGACATTGACATGTTGCGTTTTACTCACGAAACTTCAGTAAGGTCTGTAATTTTGGAATTACTCTGTCCTTGAGAAGATTTTTCAGTCATAATTGCCTGCTTGCAATTTTTAATGATTTTTTTTTTCATGAGATTTGAAGATTGATTTACGGCTGCATTAAAATTTTCGACGTTCGACTAAATGTGAAGCTTTTTCGTCGACTCTTTAAGGTCATGAATGATATAGCAATGAATCAGTCATCGTCGATGACGTCAGTTTGACTGACTGATGATGATTTTGAAGTTAATTGCAAAAACATGTGGACTTTCCGTTTTTTATACTAGCGTGTAACTTTTGAAGTATTGGAATCTATTTGTGTTTATTAATGAAGTGTTTTGAGTTTCTTTGATGTATGGCTAAAAGAGCGTTAGCTATTTTAAGGGGGAAATTAATCCTTTTTGGGATTTTTTGAGGTTGTTTATAGATTGTGAATTTATTATCAATTCCTATAATGTCATTGACATCATCACATAATAAAAGGCTTCTATTAATCTACAGAAATCTACATGATCACGTCTTTTGGAATTAAACATATTTATTTACTCAACTGCTTTAATGTGCTTGGAAGTTCAAAATGTAAGCACAAATGGAATGAATATAATCAATGCATCTGAATAAATATCCCATAATTTTCTTCCTTAATAATTCACTGGAAATGATTTCATGATTTTTGTAAGATAACTAGAAGTTATACTGCAGCATATAGCTCAGTGCTTGGGATATGGAGCTTATAGTGGGATTTGAACCACTTTATTGTCGACATTACTGTCTGTAGCATGCTACCTAATGAGAGTGTCTGTAAGCTTCATTTTCTAGTTCCTGTTTTTTGAGAACGGATAAGTTGCTCTGTCAGGTTTCGAACCCAGAATCACTGATTCGACGTTACAAGTTACAACTATCAGCAACACAACACTACTCCACCGACCCACTTCAACTTTTTACCCCCAATGTGAGATATACTCCTTAAAAATATAATTGATAAGTTTAGTCTCAGACTGCTTTGGTAGTTGTCAAATCAATAAGTCAACATTAGATAAAAATCTATTTTAAGCATTTGGAAGTCTATAATTGAAACTATTTAAAGGTATGCGTGATTATTAGATCTATTCCAGTCCCGAGCAACATGAGGCTTCATTTGTAAGTCTAATAGTTGCCTACTTTGTGTCTCTCGGTAGTAAAAGTCAATAAAACTCCGTTCAAGACTCACAACGTTCCCACTGAATTAAATTTCATTTAACAACTTTCCAGTTAGTTAATAAATTTCACATAAAGATTCCAATTTAATTTAAAAAAATTCTCAAAAAATTAATAAAATATCCGAAGAAACAGTTCTAGTGCCTATTCTTATAAATTTTCGTTATCAGTTTTATCTAATCAGTTAGCGATGTTTAAAAACATTGTAAATTCAGTTTTTTGAGCGCAAAATATCATCCGAAACATTTTTGCTTACTTCCTATATCACATTTTTGTAATGGAAATTGTATTAGATTAGGGAGAGTTCATTAAATTTAATTAGTAATTTTATGGCACATTTTATTATGCATTTAAGTGGAATGAGTCAGAAATTGAGTATGAGTTTAATGAAGATCAAAGTATTTTGGAATTTAGCCTATGGATCCAGAGAGTTTAACAGGTCATAGATCTAGGTCACTTGATTTCTCAAAATTAATTCCATGACTCTTAAAACTAACAAAGTTGATAATGACTTGCAATAAATTCTTAGAAAATAATATTTCAAGCTTCATGTCTCTCACTTCCTTCAACAGATCAGCATTGCTGTTGAAAAATATAGTCAAGTATTTTAATTCAAAGAATTACAGAGCTGTGCAACAGCCAACAACAACAATTGTGAGGAAAAGTTGAAGCGTAAAATGTATTCAATAAAATTTCAATCTTATGTAAGGAAATGCTTGCTGCTCGAGAAGTTATGTAAAGGAATTCGTGGAATTTATGAGGGGGAATTTATGTGAGGTTCTTTCTTTTTTTTTTGATGGACGCAATAGGATGTAATATGGACTTAATTCTGAGAAAGTTTCAGAGTGATTGGATACTCCATGCCGTGGTACTTCAGTGACACGGTTCTTGGGTATTATTGTTTAAATTTTGGTGTTTTGTTCTGCATTATGCAACCATAAATTTTCAGGAATTTTTTAAATGTTAGTTAATGGCTAGAATTCTGTAATTGTAATACATTAGGAAGGATCATGGCTAGAACAGTGAGTTCCAGCGGATCCTCGATTTACAGAAGATTTGTCAAATAATTTTATAATTGAGCATGCTAACGAGTAAAGTCTGATCTTGCTATGCTCTTTTCTCTTTATGGATTATTATGTATGCCAATCTATTGATCCCAGAAGCAGGTTTCTCGGATATACCCTAGAGTATGGGGTATACCCAAGAAACCAGCCCAAGAACGTCACTATAAACATTGTATCTGAGCAACTTATGAGGGAAAACCCAAAAGATAAACGAAGCTAGAAAGATATTCAGCCTTTAAGAAATGTTATGTTATTTGAATTTTTATCAATCTATAAATTAATTTTTATAGATCTTAATAAATATAAACTATAAATCCATTAAAAACTGTCTGACCTTTGATAGTTTTAAATTAAAGTTTGGTCCAGAGCAATAAAATTTGTGGTTGGAAGTGTCTTATTGACTACAAATTCCTTTAGGAGCACGGCATGAACTAATGTGTAAAGCACTTGAAAACCTTAATTGAAGGCATAGATTGAAGAGTTTTCACTTCATTCGTTGCATAAATTAACTTAATTTAGCATTTGCAACATAAAGTCTATACAGACATGACTTGCACTACACACCATCAACCATCTCAAGTCCCCATTCCATCATTTAATCAGTATAAGCATGATAATTTAATTCATTGTCATATTTTCAAGTCTCTTTCTGCTCTACCTAAAATATAAAATGTCACTTGACTTTACAAGCACTTATTAACCTTGAAAAATCACTGCTTTTAGATCTCTCCAAACATTTTTGCTTCACTTCCAAAATAAAATATTTTATCTCATCAAGTATGCATTGCGTGATGTGTATTTATTATCAGAACTAGCAAAATTATTCATTTCGATCGTCTGCTTTAAATAAGAAAATAAAAATTTAAATTATGGTAAATAATTATTTAGCAGACACAAAATTCACTTCCTGATTTGTTTCTATTTAGAATTTTTATTGAAATTTTCAGTCTCACGCTGTGTTTATTTGATAAGAACTTGAAATTGTCCTAGTTTGATTATTTATGTTTTGAAAGATAAGGTTGCTTGGTTTTTTAATCTCAGATTGGTTTTTGAAATCTGTAATTAATCATAAAATGTTAGATAATGAATGTATTAGAACTGGATGTGCTGTCGAATGTATTACGATTGATGTGATGGGAGTTTTTGAGATTTTAGGGTATATAAGCAGTCCATCAGCATCTGATTGTATTATTTTAAAGTTTTTAGGTCACAGTTCATCCAATCTTTTAGAAATTGAACATTCTAAGACAACCTTAACTATCTACATGCACAAAATTCACTGTGTAGCTGCCAAACAGGAAGCAGACCTCTGTTTTGTATAGTCATGTCTAAAATTACCAGACTAAGCTCATAATTATGTCAAATTCAATGTTTTTCTAAAAAGTATGTCAATCTTGACAACATTCCAATAGGATCTCATCATCTTATAAGACATAACTCTTGTGGGTGACCATGATAGATCTATGATCAATTCCAGAATATCAAAAAAGTTATTGGAACATCTTCACAGTCAGAGGATGAGAAAAAACTTGATTTAATTTTATCACGTATGTACCATGAGAAGCTCTCGGTAATCAAGTCCATCCGTGACATTAAAAAAAGTCGCGTAAACGGAATTTTAAAATAAATTTTACATGAAGCATGACAAGAAGTAAGGAAAATTCTATCGAGTGATTAGCGACTTAACTCTAATGACATCAGAATTTGTATGTAATCTGCCAATAACCTCAGTGTACATTGATTAAAAATTATTGGAAAAGTACACTTGATGTAATTGCAGCAGGGCAGTAAGACAGACAACAACAGCAACAACAACAATAATAATAATAATCTATCAATAAACAAATATGTCCATACATAAGAAACTAGACAGAATTGAAATGAAATCATCATGCGTGTGGTTGTAGCACGTGGTAATTTACACATGAAAAAGATAAATAGCAAATTCATGTATGAATATAATAAGAAATGCAGGATCTAAAAAAAATTATTTTATGTGTTCGTATTTTTTCTCTTATTTGATTTCCACATGTTGATTTTTTTTTGTATGTCAGGTTAATTTTATACATTCGTACACATTTTCTCATGAATAAGCACATAATCATGACTTTTTTTTCTGTACATATATGTATAACGAATCTCAATAATATAAGTAAATAAAATTATTCTAACTCACACCACCACCAGCGGCAATGATATTTTCCAATTGGTAATTGATATTTGATGGAATTTCTAGTACTTGATCGCCCCATTGGTACTGATACGTTCCCGTTGTGGCATTCGACTGATTTCCTTGATGTGAACTCATGATTATTAAGGCAATATGTCCACCGTAATTTTAAAAAAATTTCTTGTTATACAAACAACTTAAAACCTTAAATAAATTTATATTATTATTTTTTTCTACTCTCAACTTTCTTTCGACTATATGCCACATATACACCCAATGGAATATTTTTTATACTTCAAAAAAAATTTTTTTTCTTTCCTCTTCACTTTTTTTCCTTCTATACTCTTCTTTCTTTCACATCTATACACTATAATATAACTTCTTTGTTGCTTTTTTTACACAGAAAAAATAATTATGATTAAAATTAACAGTTTAATTCGTAATACATTGATAATTTAATATTATCACCACTTTAAGGCACATCTTAACTTCACATTTATATATAATTAAGGATTTTTTGATGATCCATTTTATGGAAATTATTGCAAAAACTGATTTGCTAAAAAAAATTTCTTAGTAACTTTTCTTTACGCCATTATCGAACGTCGATGGCTTTTTGAATTTTTTTCGGCCGTTACAGTTAACTTCTGGTTGATCGGTGAGCTTTTCAAATTTAAAGCTTTTGGGAATTTGAATTTTTTGTGAGAAAGTTCATTGAATTATATAAGTTTGGCAGTAAAAATTGAATTTATTTTATTAATGTCACGGATTTTTGAGGTTTTTAAGTCGATTTATTATCAATACACGATAAATAGCTATTTGGTGCTAAATATTACTTGATAATTCAAGTAGACTATTGAAGATAGCAATAAATGTGTAATAAATGCTGGATATTGCTAGGAAAAATTTATTCAAGTGGTGCAAACATGCGGATCTTGTCTGTTCCCTATGGCTGAATTTTGTTGGAGTTAGGATTGAATTCACTTGATCAAAATTACTTGCAAAACTCTCTATTCCTTCGAAATCTACTAGAATTTCTAGTAGAATTAAAGATTAAAGAAATTTAAAATTTCCTAAATGTTGAGTTGTCAGTTGACCTAAGTTCTAGACTAGATACAGGATATGATGCTCGTCCAATTCAGGGGTGTAGCCAGGATTTTTAATGGGGAGGGGGGTAAATTTTGTATCTTTGTATTAAATTTTTATTCCTTTTTAGACATTAAGATTGATTTTGTGAGTAGTGTTCTATTTTTTTTATAAAAAGGTGTATGAGTGGTGAAGGAATTAAGGTGTATGGAGCCAATCTAGGCCGTGAACCCAAATGTCTTTCTTTTTAATTTTATATCAAATGCCAAAAAATGCTACTTGATTTCTAAGCAATGCAAATATAAACTTAAAGGAGTAAAGTCATTTAGCTATTCACCATTATTATGCATCTCTAGGAAATCTAAGGATAAAATCAATTTTGAGAATACTAATTAAAATACAAGACTAAGACCTTGAAAAATACAAAACAAAAAAAATTATCAAGAAATGCAAAAGATCATTGACAATAGCATTATCTGACTAAATTAACTTCACTAAAATGAAAATATTTATCACCTTAAAAATATCTCACTTCCTCGAAGCTAATTAAGGTCAATAGAATTTTTTGATGGAAAGATCAGACTTAAATTCTTCAACCTGCGTACAGCTGAATTCTCTGAAAAAATAATCTTAAGGTCAAAATTCATTCAAATTTTTGCAATAATCTCCTCTGAAACAACAAAAATAAAAATTTCTCACAAGTCATCAGTTTGCAGACAAAATAAATTAAAAGCCCCAAAAAGACTCACCTTTCATATCAATTCTTTATCTTTATGTTCATTTTTATATAACTTTATATCGCTATCTTGCAACATTGAGTGTCTTAATGAATGATTACCGTGCTAATGGGCTTATAAATGAGAGACAAACAGAGAATTTCTGAGAAATAAACAATGATTGAGTAAATTTCGGTAGAACTTTTTAGTTTTATTCAGATTTCAATTTTTAAACGATTTTTTTTGCTTTGTTTATTTTTTCTTTTTTAAAGAAACGGAAAAAAATAATAATTTTTTAGTCTTATAAAATTAACACTTAAACTTAAAATATTTTTTTATACATTTATTTGGTAAGGTTAGAATTTGAATTCTTTACATTCAATATTCAAGGTTTTTTTTTCATCAACTCATTTGCTGACGGGGAAGCTTTGATTTTAAAGAATATTTCTTGGGACTTTCCAACATCATTAAATGAAGCACTCGACTTTAATTGCAATTAAATAATTTAATTGATTCTGATGAATTATCTTCGAGAATGACTGGACATTAATTGACTTTAATCATGGCATGAGTTGATGAATTTCTTCTTTTGTATTAAATTGATTTAATATCATTATGAATATTCATTGTTTTTTGATTATTGTAATGTAATACTTGGGCGTGTTAGTCATCATATTGTTGGTGGAAATATTATTGGATTAAAATGATATGAATTGAATACTTGTCATGTGACTACTGAGTCATGAAATGCTGGACTGTAAGGTTATAGTTACACTAAATCTGTATGTTTTTAAAATTGGATATCTGTGGATCTTCCTATAACTAAGGCATGTGTTTAATTTAGTAGAACTAGTCGAATATGATAGGAGTTGTCAGTATTGGGCAACTAGAAGGTTTTTGAACAGCATCTAGGGGATCCATTGAACCTACTGAATCTGACAAAGCTTCAAGTTTTACTCGGAATTCAGTCGATCCTACTAACCTCATCTACTTCTAGTTAGTAATGGATGTTAGTGAGTAATGGACTCTAGAACATCTAAGAGGACTCGAACTCACATCCTACAATTTTCAGTCACATGCACCTACCACTGAGCTAGCGGGTTTTGGTTCAATTTTTAGGTTAAATTCTATTATCTTAATTACAATCTTTTTGAATACCTTGTCTTGACTCTATCTTTAAACTCATTCCATTGCATAGCATTTCAGCGAAAAAGGAGGACCATCCAATAACTACTTGGTTAGTAGTTCACCAAATAATATCCCCCATCGGAAAGTTTTCTTTATGATGGTCAGGTGGTATCCACATGGCATCTATATGGTGTCTTTTGTAGGATATTTACTACCTTGTTGCCATGTGGATAGCACTTGGTTGCCACCTGACCGCCATGAAAAATTTGTGTCGATCAGGATGTGAAAGCCAGTCATTTTCGATAGATCCACGAATAACAAATAAAGTTATTTAAATATGGTGAAATAAAGACTCAAATTAGCATATTTAATTTCACCATATCCATTTCCATTCTCATTCTTGAATTTCACAACAAAATTCTTTAAAATCAAAGCTTGTTCGTCATTTATTTAAATTATTCTCATTTATTTTTTAAAACATTTTTTTTTCGGGAATTTACTTCCATAAAAATTATTTCTTCTTCATACTTTTTTAATAAGTTTTTTTTGTTTACATTATGACCCATATTGAGGAAATTTAATGACTAGTGAATGTTTATTTTTCTTTAATTCTTTTTAAAACTGATTAAATATCGCTGAATTTTGGATTCTTTCATTATTACGTATTTATTTAATATTTCTGTTAATTGCTTTGAGTGGATGCTTACTCATCCACATCCGAAGATTCTTGTCATTAGGTTCTTAGTCATCTAAAAAGACATTTAATATTTATTATATAAATAGAAGTTTAATTGATGAGAGATGTAAAAGTTTCATGAGTATTATTACGTACATGATGTATAACAATATAAATGGTTTTGTAATTATCATCAGTTCCAGTCCAAACATCAATGAATAATTTCAAAACATTCTCGCATGCTATTTTCATTCCGATTAATTTAAATTTGTAAATAAATAATAAACAATTCAAAAAAAATATTGTTATTGCAAATTATCTCGAAACGAGTTTTGATGAGTTTGCAGGCACGAAATGTTTATGCGAGAATATTTTAAAAGTCATTTATTGACGTAAACTGGATTGAGTGTGTAAAATATAAATTGTTTAGTTTTGGAGGGGGAAAAAGAAGTTTCTTGATGACTTAATCTAATCATGAATTTTGGTTGCTTTATGGGTGGCGGCTGGTGATAAAATGGCAATAAATTTTTTTGTCTTTTTTATGTAGTTGTTTTTGGGGATCTATTAAAGGTCTTTTTCTTGATTGGGTAGTTCTTTGGGAAATCCAGACGTCTTCAGAGCCCAAAAATGGCAATACTGTCAAAATTTGCTCAATTTGTTATCTTTATTCACTACCCCAATTAAAATGGACTCAGTCCTTCCTTCAATAATTCTTGATGACGTCACAGAAGATGAAGTTATTAATGCAATCAGATCGCTCAAAAATAGCACTTCTCCAGGAATTGATCAAATTAGAACGAAAAGCATTAAAGAGATAAGTGAATTAATAAGTCCCATAATGACACATTTAATTAACAGAATTATTGCAACTGGTCATTTTCCCACTATATTCAAAACAGCAATTGTAACACCGCTAAATAAAAGTGGCGAATTCACGAATGTTACTGACTATCGGCCTATTTCATTGCTGACTACCTTCTCAAAAATAATTGAAAAAATCATATACAGCAAACTTCATAGCTTCACTAATGATTACCTTAAATTAATTTACAACCGACAATATGGATTTAGAAAAAAATGTGGAACGGAGATAGCAGCATTGGAGCTAGTTGAACATATAAGCAACAGAATCGACAATAAGAAAAAAATTTCAATGGTATTGATGGATATTAAAAAGGCATTTGATATGGTTGATGTCAAAAAGTTACTGGAAGTTCTGGAAAGTTATGGCATAAGAGGAAATGCAATAAAACTTATCGAAAGTTATCTCACCGATCGAGCGCAAATAGTAAAAATTAATTCAACTTACAGTAAATCAGTACAATTTACCAGAGGAGTCGTACAGGGATCAATCCTAGGGCCTTACTTATTTTCGCTGTATATAAATTACATCTATAAACTCTCAATCAATGGCATCTTGTTCCTCTTTGCTGATGACTGCGTATTGATTAATGAATATGACATTGATGAACCTGTGGATGTGAAAATAATTAGTGACATGAATATAATAATCAACTTCTTTAATTATCGAGGTTTAATTTTGAATGCACAGAAAACTAAGTTTATGATTTTCCACTCTAACTATTACAATATTGACACGTTACAAGAAATTAAGATCAACGATAAAGAGAACATTCAACGTGTGTATGAAGCTAGGTACTTAGGGCTATTATTGGATCCTTGCCTTAAATTTGAACAGCACATTCAACACATTAGCAAGAAACTAGCAAGTATCTCGGGAATATTGTGGAAATTGAAAAACTGTCTATCGATTCAAGTGAAAAAGATGATCTATCATGCATTATTTGAGACGCATATAGCTTATTTAATACCGATATGGGGACGTGCATATGATCAGTCTATCAAAAATCTTCAAGTCATACAAAACAGAGCATTGAGAAACGTATTTCAACTTGAAAGGCTGACTAATCGAGTTCAAATGTATACTCATGAAGTAGAAAATTGCTTGTCAATTCGTGCTCTTCTATATCTCAACACAGCCACAATAGTTTATAATATAATACACAAAAATATTCACTCAAATATCACCTTCACGAGAATTGTCACAAGAAATACGAGGCGTAAAAACCAGCTTCACCCGCAAAAGGCGAGAACTAGTTACGGAAGTAGATGTCTACTCACATTTGGTCCAAAGATGTTCAACGATGTTCCTGATGATATAAAAAAGCTTCCTCATAGCAATGCATTCAAGTGGGCACTTCGTTGTCAAATCAGGAACGAAACTTTCTCCAAGATGTGTCTCAGCAGCGAATTTACGTCGAAATATTTATGAAAGAAAAATTTGATTATTTTTCTTTCCGTTCTTTTAAACTTTTACACTGGATTGATACTTACCGTTGATTCTATAATTGTTTCTTCCTTTTCTTTAGATTCCAAAGGCTTATTCGAAGCATCGCATGATTTAAAGGCACAGAAATGAAGATATCAAACGAAATATTTAATTTAACTGATAAATCTTATAATTGTAGACTTTTTTTGTAGAAAATTTAAAATTTTACCGTTATTACCGAGAAGACGTAATTTGAGTTCTAAAATTTCAAATTCTAAATGTCGGTTAACTAAAGGAGATTTATTTCACGCCTTATGCTAGGAATTCTTTATAATTCTATGAATGTTGTAATTCCTATTTTCCATGTATTTTGTATCATGTTTAAATTGAAAGGTTTTTATGCCTTTTTACTTAGTTTTAGTACTATTTAAATGGGCTTTTCCTTTCTTAAGAAAAGATTCAATAAATAATAATAATAATAATAATAATAATAATAATTATATTCAGTTTTAAAAAATAATGCAAAAAAGGAATTCAAATTTTAAGTAGAAATTAAATTGACTGTAAATTAGGATTCGAACCTTTGCTCGTTTTGGAAATTTTATTCTTTTAAAATTTGAGCAATTTAAATTTTTATTGATAAATGACAAAACGCTAATTTTAAAAGATGTACTCTGGGTTATTTTCCTATAAAAATTCTGACTTCGTTTCGACTGTCCAGACTTTTAGAGATTTCCATTAATACTCCTTTAAATTGCATTAAAAATTTATTAATACTCCATAAAAAATAGCTATTAAACTGTATTTTGGAGTAGTCAGCTGAACAGTTTGAACTCAATAAATATTTTTGTCTCAAAATCCACAAACAAATCAATCAAGATTCATGATCAGATTAAAATTCAATTAGAAGCAGCCACAAAAGATGCTCAAAAACAAATCCACAAATGCTTCTCTATTGTTTGATTGGAATAAGACAAGGATTGGTCCCACAAATTTCAATTATAAGCATTTTTTTATGTACGAATGTGTCGTGTATAAAATATAATAAAATTAAAAAAAAATTAAGACTCGGTTCTCAGGTAACTCAGCGAATACAAAACAATTTTTTCTTCATTTTCTATTCAATTTTTTATCTAATCTAAAATTAACTAATTTAATATGAATTTTTTTTCAGCTTTAACAAACAAAAGAAATGACTTAAGTTAATTAATTTAATATATTTTTTTCATTAAATCCTATTTAATTTTCAGTCCATCTCGAATTCGTGCCAAATTAAGTGCACAAATGTATCCAAAGTTCTTGTACCATTCGATCGTTCGTCCCCTAAAAGAATCAGACACAAAAAACAAAAGAAACAGAGAAGAAAAGAAGCAAAAAAAATTAATAAAATAAAAAAAAAATCAATTAAGAATAATTTCGTAAAGAAGTAATCAAATTTGTCTTGCTGATCAGAAACGACCATGCAATTTCATCATCGTCCAACTTAATTCCGCTCAGTCCGAATCAATTTTTATCAATTGAGAATTCAAATAATCAATCAATCAAACTTACTTTGTGTCAACCCGTGCTAAATGCATGACTCTCGATTTTCCATTTCCAATTGGCTCAATTAAATAGCGACTAGCTAGTACAACACCACGTACGCCACTTAGTAATAATGGTGCGCCTGGATGTTCGATTGATATTTCGACTGTGACACATGCTCCACGTGGCAGATCTGTGCATGATGTTCTGGAAATTTGAATAGAATATTTATTAGTGATTTTATTTTATTTCTCTTTAGGATGCAAAAATTGAAGCAGAAAGCTTTTGCAAAATCTTAAAGAAGACAATTTTTGCTTCATTTTGTAATGCAAAAAAATTGAAGCAGAATATTTTGTCTCAATTAAAGATGCAAAAAATGAAGCAGAACGTTTTGCTTCATTTTAAAACACGAGATTTTGAAGCAGAAAATTTTTGCTTCATTTTTAACTGCAAAATTACAATTTTCTAATTCAAATCACTTAAAATCCCCAAAACATAAATTAATTTTCACTCAAAAAATTCAATTCAAAAATTCACAACAATGTTTAATTCAAAATAAGAAAGTAAAACCCATAAAAAATTCTCAACATTAATTTTTCAATTTCGTTTCAAAAATTATCGAAGAAAATAACATAAAACACGCATTAAATAAAATTTTATATTTTTAATCCATCAGAAATTAAAAATTTCACCACCCTTTCACTTACCTCAACACACAATAATCGGTAACAATGTGTCCAGAACTGCAGGCGTATTGAAAGACATCACTGCTGCTATCAAGCTGCTCAATCACTCTCATTTTAAGCAATTGCTTATCCCATAAATGACGTTCTTTCGTTATACGATTCATAATTGTGATGGGATTTGCGTCAATTTCAGTTACACATTTCCATAATTTTAACGGATGTCCATCACCAACTTTTCGATAATAAATTTCGGTAAGTGAATCGAATGAATTTATTGAAATCCATCCACGTGATTTTTCCCGTCCTTCCTTTATGGTTGCCTTGACGCACTCATATAAATACGATCTCCAATTTGATAATTGAACAGCATCGCCAAGTGCCTCGAGTGTAACTGGACGTGACTCTTCCATATAACTAAAATTACATCGGTTGATTTTCTCGCATGTGATGAAAAAGACTTTTTTGAAGTTCATGATTAAATATGTCAGACATTGTGACGATGCACGATTTGCGTCTAAGTCTTTAGCATCAGGCACGCCAGTTGCACGCTTTCGTCTTGGCGATGCGGTAGGTGTATTACTATGTACGCCATTCTGAAAGATGCTCGGTGCAAGGCAAACAGCTAAGTTATTTGGTGACATTTGATTGTATTCTGACTTGGCAGCAACTTGATGAAGAAATTCGAGCAGCATCAATAAAACTTCTCGATTTTCATCCGGCAATAAAAGAATTGCTGACTGTAATGCCTCAAATTTAACTTCAGCTGGTAAATATTGAAAGATTGATACAAATGTATCACATAATTTGGTACTGAGTAGAGACTCTGGAAGGTCTCTAAAATACTGCTTTACAACATCAGCCACGTCGTACGCTTGCTGATCTTCAAAGATTTTAATTATATTCTCATCCGTTTGATCGATGGATGTCTTCAATTTGGCAATTCTCGATTTCACACCTGACTTGCGAAAAATTCCAACCTGATCCAATGCATTTATCTTGAGCCATGTGAGAGCTGCTTGTATGCCTTTCGGCAATGTGTGTCCGGTCTTTTGTAAGATGACAGAAAATGGTACGCCAAATACTTTTTTATCTGGAAATGAAAACGAAATGAAAGAAGAATTTTTTTATTATTATTTTTATATTTTTCGTGTTATTTTGAGAAATCTGATAATTTATAGTGTAATTATATTATTTTTGGAAGCTTGATTGCTGTTTTGTGTGGCATTTTGACTGACCAATCTGAATTTACAATACTTAAGCTGTAATTTAGTGAATTTTTTTTTGCATTTTCCCTCCAAAATTTATGTAAACAAAAGAATGTAAACAAATAAATTTCATCTCTTAAATGCGTTTAAATTCATTGTTTCCCATCAAAAATTGAATCCTCTTCTTTCAATTTTTGAATTTCTCATCCCATCAAGAGATTGAAATTGTCAAGAAAGCGAAATGAATTGAAGAATTTATTAAACAATTTATTCGACAGACGCAAGCCGAACAAGAAAAAATTTCTTTTCTCTCCCTTTTGTGTCTTAAAATTAATTCGATGATTATTCATTTTCGACATTTTTCGCGAATAAAAAATAATTATGGGATGCTGAAGGGTATAATTTAAGTATATAAAATTTTTTGCCTCTTAAATTGTAATTTTGACACTTTTTCCCTTGACTTTCCATTGAGATTAAAAAAAATTAAGTGAAATATACTTTAATGTGGTGCACGCAGGAGAGCAATAAGTCAGCCGTTTTGACAGACTGTTTATTTATGGGGAATATATGGACTCGATTTTAATTTGCATGGATTATTATGACTTGAAGGATTAAAGTTGATTCTGTTTCGCATCAGTTGAATAGCTTGGGTTTTTATGGATTTGGGAATTTATAGGTCATTTGCATCAGATTTGGTTTATTATGAATATTTTTGTTGATTTTTTGAGAGTCAAAGTTTGCATCATTTTTTGCTTCTTTGATGCAGAAGGTTTTGCATCTTAAAAGCTACTTTTGCATCATAGATGCTGAAATTTCATAAATTTCTTATTTTTTGCATCTAAGATGCAAACTTTCGCTTCAATTTTCAACTAAAATTTCAAAATTGTCCATTTTTACGTAACTTTTCACTCAAAATTAAACTTTTTGAATTAAAAAAATGCAAAATCATTACAATGTAATAACCAATTTTCATAAATTCCAATATACCTTTCGCCATATCCCATCAAAAATCACTGACAGCTCAACTTCACCTTTTACTTCCAATTTAATCAATCAAAACTCGAAAAATTTCCTTTCATAAATATATTGCATTTTTAATCCTTTCCACCTTTCATTAAAAATTAAAACGTCTAGTGAGGACGTGTGACATTCTATAAATCCACAATTATGACAATCTGTCAACTATTAGTCAACGTCCATTGATGCAAAGATTAGTCGTGTCAATTTGTCGGTCTTTTATTTCCACAAATAAAAAATAATGAGAAAAAAATTGTTGACAAAAAAAAGTGCCAAACAAAAGAGACAAACAACAAAAAAAGAGTTGACAAGTGTCACACCCAACGATGGAGAATTGAATTACGTAAGTACATGTAGATTATGGAAAATAACAACAAATTGAATTAAAGAGTAATGTGTTCATTTATAGGGTTGAGACTATTCGGTGATTTTCTCTTTTATATTAAATGGATAGAGATGTAAATAAGGCAATATGGACTATATTTGGACAGCTAGATTCGATTTGAATGGTACTGAATACAATTTGTATCAACAGCTTAAAGCTGAATAAACAACTGTGTTGAGTAAATTTGTTATAGACTATTTTGGAAGAAATGAGCTTGTTATGCTTGCAATAAATTAGGAGTAATTTATAGGATTTGAATTTTTTGCCGACCGAGATGATTTCATCAAGGTTGAATCATTCATAATTCTTGAAAATATCACTTTAAAGTTGTTTATTCGCCAGCAAATCTCCACCAATTTCGAAATCCGCCCATAAAAGTTCGCTTCCTTCAGCTTCATTAAAATCTTTCCAATCGATTCACCCAAAAAAAACCTCCCCACATTCACTATTTCTCACTTTCATAATGATTTCGTCATCAATTTCACTGAATTATATTAAGTATTCAAATGTTGATGTTTACATTCCACCATAAACAGAGAAACAGAATTAAAATAACACAAGCTGAAATGATGACTCATCTTCATCCATTGACTCATGCTTACCTTTATAATCGGGTGTTTTAATTTTCTTGATGAATTTTGGAAGTTCCCAATTCCAGCCAGTCCGATGTGTCGGGCAATATCTGTTAAATGAGAAAAATTATCTTTAATATATTCATCACTTGGATGTGCGCGAATAAATTAAGATTGAGCGAGGGTTTTAGCGGGAATTTTAAGAATTGAGTATGAGGTAATATGATTAATGTGCTTTGTCTGGATTAATAGGGAATTTTTAAGTCACATTCGTGGAATAAAGTAACTTTAAGTTGATATTTTAGAACTTTTAAATTTTAACGGTCATTTGAAATTCGAATTTTGAGTTTTTGTATTTTAACGATCATTTTAAATTCAAATTTTGAACTTTAAGATCTAAACGGTCATTTGAGATTCAAATTTTGAACTTTGAGATTCAAATCAAGTTTTTAACGTTTTTTAAAGCTAAATAGGTTAAACAAAACTAAAATTGTCCATGAAAAATCGCGAATAAAAACGTGCGCTACGCCATTATCACATCGCCAGACATTCCCAACTCAATTTTCAAAACAAGACATAAAAATCACATCTCATATTCTTTTCACATTTTCCCCGCAACTCATTCTCATTCACATGTATTTTGATTAAATTTGTCATGCAAATCATCATCATCAATAATAATTTACAAGCCTATACCTTTCCATGTAACCCGTTAGTGTGACTAGTGCAAGCTTTCTCAGCTTTTCAATTTGCCCACAACTTAATTTACATAGTGACACGCCTTCTACGTCATTAAAATCACGCTTCGTATTTGTTGTTACACGAAAACTGTGCCATCGCACTACTGAACTACTCTTGGCTGATGCTTGTACATCCTGAGCGTTATCATTACAGTCAGTCGAGTGTCTAACGGCGCTTCTCGATCGAAATATTCGACGTGATTTGAGATTCTCTCGATAACGATTTGAATCGCGACCTAAATTTAAGGAACCGCCACCGCCACGTGCTATCGTGTTTGCCTTTTGGCTGCTTTTTGATGACTTCTTCTTGGTCTGTGAACGTGATACGTGGAATGCTTCTGTATCAGATACTGCACCACTTACTGTCGCATCATCCTGCTTCTTATGATGATGATGAAAGTAACGTCCAATTGGTGACAATTTCTTCTCAGCACTCTCATTACTCGAGTCCAAACTGACCTCACTACATAATGATGATGAATCATCTGCATTTGGCTGTGACTGTTGTTGCTTCCGCTGCTGTGTTGATGACGATGTGAAAAAGTGCAATGGACTTGTTCGCGATGCTGGATGACCTTTACGATATGGTGATAAATGTTGTCCAAACATGGTAGCGGAATGTGAGTCAGTCGTTGGACATATTTTTGGATCAGCAAATAAAAATAACGGGGTTGGTGAATTATTGACGGGACTACCAACAAGTGGTGATGTTGTACTCGATCGGCACGTCTTGATGTCTTTTGATGATGAGAGATTTTGAAATTTCTCATGTAATTGCATTATGTCTAAGTGCACTGGACCGCTAATTACGACACCTTCACGATTCTTTTTCTTCTTACGACGTGATTTAATTGACTCCACACGTCGTAAAATATTTTTTGCTCCATCTCTCAATCTCTCACTTCCCGATCGTTTAAGATTATTATTATTAGTATTGCTATTATTATTAGCCTGTGGTGAGTCTTGTGCTGTTGCTTGCGAGTTGACAGCAGGTGGCACTGACAAATAATTGGCAGTAACTAAGTTCATATGCGGTACATTTAATTCGAATCTATCAAATTGTCGGCGGTAAGAAAAAAGAGAGGAAGAAATAAGAAAGAAAAGAAGAACAAAAATTAGATATAGAATGAATAATTCGCAATTAACACTTTTGTAGTACTAATTCATTCACTCTCACTTCAGGAATAAAATAATATGCAGTCACACAATCTTGTCTATGTTAGAATGTATTTTGTTATCAGGTGATATGCTGGAATTTGGTTTATTGTGTAAGAAACTCGTGAATTAAATAATTTGAATTATTGTTGCTGAATTGAGCTAAATAGTACTGAATTCAGTTAAATAGAACCTAATTCAGCTGAATACAGTCTAATTCAGCTGGATAGAACTGAAATCAGCTTAAAAGCGCTGAATTGAACTAAATATTGCTGAATTCAGCTAAAAATGCTGAACTCAGCTGAATAGATCACTGAATTAAGCCCAATTCAGCTAAATTCAGCCCTATTCAGCTGAATTTTGCACAAGTCAGCTGAATTTAGCCCTATTCAGCTGAATTCAGCACAAATCAGCTGAATTCAGCACTATTCAGCTGAATTCAGCACTATGCAACTGAATTCAGCTCAATTTAGCTAAAACAAATGAATTCACAACAAAACATCCATAATATTGATCTCTAACCCATTCATTTCCTCTCTCACACAAAAATCTCACAAAGCATAACTATTTTTCAATCCAATTTCCCATTCTACTTACTCTTCAGGCGTTGATTCGCGTGATGATGTTTTCGATGTTTCACCCTTTGGCAAATTCAAGCTCAACGGTCCCATTTCACCAACTCTAGACCATCGTCGTATTTCCGGTTGAAATGTCCAATTTTTACTCAGTGCACAAACGTCTTCATCCGAGTCCTCGCGTCGTTTCTAAACGATATAATGAACAGAAATGAGAAGAAGTACTTTTTTTATTATAAATTCATTAGAAAGCAATTGGAGGAGAAAAAATATGAGTGTATGTGCAGTTGTGGACGGCTACAATTTGTAATAAATAATAAATTTTCTCTCACTCTCGCTAATTCAGTTAGCATAGTTTGCTGCCGTTACTGCTACTTATTACTATTTTCATGCTACATAAAGTCATATGATATTATGAGTGTGGAGTGCAATAAAATAGTCAACTAAGTTTAATGCTGTTATTGCTCTCCACAGATGTTTGGTTGATTTACTATTTTTTTCTCTCTCTCTTTTCTTCACATTTCTCATTTTGAATTTTTCAGAATGAGGAGTTGGCGGCTAAGTGATATTTTGACGGCTTGTCTTGTTTCTTATATTGTGTGATTTGTTTTTTCAACATCACGTTTTAAATTATCTCAATTTAAATGACTGACGATTGGTGTTTGATATGATCGAGATCTTTTCAGTTTAAAATGGATTGACTTAGAATGCTGATTATTATGGCAAGTGGAATGTTCTTGATTGGGAATTTACTTTGAATAATCAGCAAATCAGTCAGATGTTAAGATTGATGACAGGTTAGAGGAGCAAGGAAGTCAGTCAATCATTTTGGTATTGGCATGGTAAGCAAATATTCTGGTAATTATAGTGACTACTGGATCTGCAGGATTATTTGGAATAATATGAAGAACATTTGGAGGAATGCTAATGTTTACTCCAGAGTTGGCAGGACGCCGGGCGTCGGACGCCAAAAACGCCAAAACGTCGGACGCCAAGTGGCGTCGGACGCCAATTTTTTTTTTGGCGTCCGACGCCAATGGCGTCCGACGCCGGTGGCGGCCGACGCCACGGGCGTCCGACGCCAGGACGCCGGGCGTCGGACGCCAGTACTAATTTTCAAATTTTTTTTTGGAAATTATGGAAAATGGTAGAAAATGATGAAAATTGGTGGAAATGGTGGAAATTGATGAAAAATGATGGAAATTCATGAAAATTGAAGAAAATATTGAAAAATGCTGAAAATAGTAAGAAATTGTTAGGAAATGCTGAAAAAAGGTGGAAAATGATGGAAATTGTTGAAAAATCATGGAAATTAGTGGAAAATGATGAAAATGGTGGAAAATTATGAAAATTGTGGAAATTGGTGGAAAATGATAAAAAAATAATGAAAATTGTTGATAAAATGTGGATATGATAGAAAATGTGGAAAAATTATGAAAATGGTGGAAATTATTGGAAAATGATTAAAGTGGTGGAAATTGATGGAAAATGGTGAAAAATGATGGAAATTTTTGGAAAATTATGAAATTATAGGTAATCAATTTCCAACAATTTTTCACCATTTTCCAACAATTTATACCAATTTTACTTCATTTTCCTCCAATTTCCAACAATTTTCCACCATTTTCCACCAATTTTCCATCATTTTCCACCAATTTTCCATCATTTTCCAACAATTTTCCACTATTTTCCTTCATTTTCCACCAATTTTTCATCATTTTCCACTATTTTCCAACGAATTTTCACTATTTTCCACCAATTTTCCATCGTTTTCCACCAATTTTCCATCATTTTCCACCATTTTTCCAACTATTTTTCACCATTTTCTACCGATTTTCCATGATTTTCCAACAAATTTTCACCATTTTCCACCAATTTTCCATCATTTTCTACCAATTTTCCATCATTTTCCATCAATTTTCCACCATTTTCCAACGATTTTCCAACCGTTTTCCATCAATTTTCCACCAATTTTTCATCAATTTTCCACCAATTTTCCACGATTTTCCAACAGTTTTCCATCAATTTTTCACGATTTTCCACCAGTTTTCCATCAATTTTTGACCAATTTTCCATGATTTTCCAACAAATTTTCACCATTTTCCCAAATATTTCCACCCATTTTTCACGATTTTCCAACAATTTTACACGATTTTCCAAAAGTTTCCACCAATTTTCATCAATTTCTATCATTTTACAACCATTTTCACCACTTCCCAATATTTTCCAACAATTTTCATCATTTCCCAAAAATTTCTACAACTTTCATCATTTCCCACAATTTTCCAACAATTTGCATCATTTTTTACCATTTTCCATCAATTTCCACCACTTTCATCAATTTTCCACCATTTTCTATCATATTCACAATTTTCCAACAATTTGCATCATTTCCCAATAATTTGCATCAATTCTCACCATTTTCAATCAATTTCCACAATTTTCATCATTTCCCAAAAATTTCCACAACTTTCATCATTTCCCACAATTTTCCAACAATTTGCATCATTTTTTACCATTTTCCATCAATTTCCACCACTTTCATCATTTTTCCACCATTTTCTATCATATTCACAATTTTCCAACAATTTTCATCATTTCCCAATAATTTGCATCAATTCTCACCATTTTCAATCAATTTCCACAATTTTCATCATTTTCCAAAAATCTCCACTCATTTCCACCATTTTACTATAATTTTCATCATTTTCCATCTTTTTTCATCATTTTCCACCATTTTCTATCATATTCACAATTTTCTAACAATTTTCATCACTTCCCAATATTTTCCAACAATTTTCATCATTTCCCACCATTTTCCAACAATTTCCATCATTTTTTACCATTTTCCATCAATTTCCACCATTTTCATCAATTTTCATCATTTTCCAAAAATTTCCACTCATTTCCACCATTTTACTACAATTTCCATAATTTTTCACAATTTTCCACCATTTTTTATCATATCCACAATTTTCAATCAATTTCTTACTATTTTCAGCATTTTTCAATATTTTTTTCAATTTTCATAAATTTCCATCATTTTCCATCAATTTCCACCATTTCCACCAATTTTCATCATTTTCTACCATTTTCCATAATTTCCGAAAAAAATTTGAAAATTAGTACTGGCGTCTGACGCCCGGCGTCCTGGCGTCGGACGCCCGTGGCGTCGGCCGCCAACGGCGTCGGACGCCATTGGCGTCGGACGCCAAAAAAAAAATTGGCGTCCGACGCCACTTGGCGTCCGACGCCGGTGGCGTTCGACGCTGGTGGCGTCCGACGCCAAAGTAGGACGCTCCCAACTCTGGTTTACTCTAAGATGTGCTTTATGATATACCGGAAAAACTTGGAAGGGTATACCCTTAAAGTATAGCCTAAGGGCTACCGTTAAGGTATTAGACCCCTATTACTCAAGGGTATGACCTAGAATGTATCTAGGGTGTACCACTCAACCGACCCATGAACTCTACCTAATTTCAAGATTTTCGGATCTAAACACTTAAGTTCATACAATATTACCCATTCCATGCGCTCCAATCCCCAACTTTACTCCCATAAACAAACATCAACTTCCAATCTTGATCCCCATGTGCTTTATGTGCAACAAACTACATCCATAAATGGTTTTAAGCACACTCTTTGAGTAACTAAATAGTCAAGCGACAAAGCAATCAACGAACCAGTAGCATTTTTTCTCTCTCCTAACTTAATAAACATGAAATATGTAGACGAGAGGGAAAAAAATGTTTCATTTCAAATTAAGCTGTCATTTTCATTGATTACACAAACACCTACAACAGCATGACACAATGTTAATTATGATTGACTAAATGACCTTTCACTACATGCTCACTGCACATATTTCTCCGACTACAGCACAAGTTTATTGTAAATATTTCAAGCCTCAAATAGTTTGAATACTTTTCAGCTTGTCATCTGCTCAATTCATTTTCTCTTTTCATATCGATCAAATTTTTTTTGTGTTTTATTATTTTATCGTATGTACATTTTTATAGATTGACCGTGATTAAATAACAAACAGGCAGCTTGCTGGTTAAATGACTGACTTGTTGTTGTTGAATTTTTTTTATTTTTTTTTCACATCTGTTTCGCGCTTGTTGACGCTTTTTGCTTCTTTTTTTCGTTTATAGTGGACATTAAAGCAGGTCATGTTATTTAAATAATTGTGGGGACTTTATGTTTGGGGGTGAAGGCGCATTTTTTTTGGAAAAATTGAAATTTAATGCACATTTCATTCAGCAATAGTTCTATTAGACCTTTAGGACATTTAATTTGAATATTTAGCAAAAAAGAAGTAAATTTCTGGTGGGACTCGAATCCACGTCCTACGATTTACGATTGCATGCTCCTACCACTGAGCTAATGGTGACAAAATAGAAAATTGACAGAATCCCAAATTAAACTATTAATCTGCTCTTTAACAGTATTTTTGGAATCACAATTGATGCTGCTATAGCTTGAGAACATCCATCAACATCCAATTCTTCAAACCTGACAAAATGTCTAACATTACATCCACCTTTCACCATCCAATCAAACAAATTACGCGAATATGTGCGTAAATTACATGTACCGTGAATGAAAAGAAAACCCAAGAGTCAAAGAAGAAGAAGTAAATACACTGCTAGACTTTATGTCGGTTACACAAACTTGAGACTTGTTTTTTTGCTCTTTTCTTTCACATTTGCAATAAAAATTGTCAGATAAATTGCAATCGAGCCCTTTAAGAAATATTTTCACTCATGTCATAAATAAATTTACATGGCACCTTCGGATTCATCGTAGCTCATTAAATATTCGCTGTGCACATTTATATTCATAAGTGATGCTTCGTCTCACTCACTCGCGTGTGTCTGTATGTCTGTAAGACTATAATGTCAACTTGTGTACTTATTTGCAAAAAAAAGCAACAACCGTAAGTTATAGGCTTGGCTTATAAAATTTATCATACAAAAAAAACTGTGCAAGCTGTTTTAGTGACATCAATAAAACTTATTGCTTGTGCAATTTATTTTTTTTCGAGCTCAATATTTTGTGTGTAAAAATTATTTACTACTTGCTGGATAAGGTCTCATCTTTTGATTCATCTCTCAATTTCCCTTATGTGTGTTACTTTTTATTGCCCTCCTACATTGTGTTCTCTTCTCTATCATGCATTTTTTTCGTTATTTGATTCTTTAATTGCTTAACATTAGTTGGAGATTTGATGATGGAAATTGGATAGGTCCTTTAGATTTAAAGATTTTTTTTTAAAAAAAAATTAAAAGAAAGTCCTCGTGTTATAGATCGAGTGACTTCAGCGCATTTTTGTGTTAGCGATCAGTATTTGATTAGCAAAGTACTTCGTATCAAATAAGTCAATCATGAGTATTTTGTAACTTAAATAAATTCGACGGCTCGATAACGGTTTTTTGACATTCAAATTTTCTAACGATCAAAATATATTTGAAAATTTCCCGCTTAAATGCACTTGAAAACCATTAATTATAGTGTAATTAACAATTTTGCGGTGAATTTTCATATATTAATATGGTTTGTTATTTAACGGTTTTTTGAAATTCAAATTTTCTAACGGTCAAAATATATTTGAAAATTTCCCGCGTAAATGCACTTGAAAATCATTAATTATAGTGTAATTAACAATTTTGCGGTGAATTTTCATATATTAATATGGTTTGTTATTTAACGGTTTTTTGAAATTCAAATTTTCTAACGGTCAAAATATATTTGAAAATTTCCCGCGTAAATGCACTTGAAAACTATTAATTATAGTGTAATTAACAATTTTGCGGTGAATTTTCATATATTAAAATGGTTGGTCATTTAACGGTTTTTTGAAATTCAAATTTTCTAACGGTCAAAATATATTTGAAAATTTCCCGCGTAAATGCACTTGAAAACCATTAATTATAGTGTAATTAACAATTTTGCGGTGAATTTTCATATATTAAAATGGTTGGTCATTTAACGGTTTTTGGAATTTCAAATTTTCTAACGGTCAAAACATATTTGAAAATTTCCCGCGTAAATGCACTTGAAAATCATTAATTATAGTATAATTAACAATTTGCCCGGTGAATTTTCATATTTTAAAATGTTTTGTCATTTAACGGTTTTTTGAAATTCAAATTTTCTAACGGTCAAAATATATTTGAAATTATCCCACTTGAAGTTGGCTCTATTGTATTGAAAACAAAAAATCATTAATTATAGTATTTAGAGATGGTTTTGAGATTTTTAAATAACAATGGCCCACATAATTCGATGGCATGGAGCTAATGCAAAAAACCACAGCTCTCTACGATGTCTGGTTAAAGAGATCTCAAACAGCCGAACAGCCGAACAGCCAGCCGAACAAAGTGCATTATTAAGCTACCTTTTTAAAACAAGTTTCAAAAATGCGCTAAAAAGGGAAAATTTTGAGATTCGAACTTCATTTTGAGAAGGAAAAAAAAAGATTTCCCAACCATTATTCATCAAATTATTAAATTGCCATTAGGTTTCGAACCTACAAAATTCTTCAATTTTTAATAATTGTAATTATTATTTTTCAGTTTAACTTGACAAAACCCCAACTTATACACTATCCACTTCAAACTCCAAATCCCTCAATAATAATAATAATATAATTTTCTCTATCAACCTCACAATCCATCCAGAATTTATGATCGTAGGCATTAATATTAGACAAGAAGAAGACATGTTTATGTCATTTTTATAAAGAAACCCAAGCATCAAACTAACATGCTACTTAACTGAGAAATATGTCTTTATACTCATAAAAAAAATATTACATTGAGTGATGTTGAGAAGCTGTTTGACTTAAGTGATATAAATTTTTTTACACCATGCGTTAAATGTCCAATAAAATGAAAAAGAAACTATTTTTAGGGATTAAATTTTAATTTCAGCAGTTTTTTTAGTGTCAATAAATTTATTTTTGTTTAATTCCCCCTCACGATGTTGGTGGGCAGAGTTGTGCACCGTTTATATGCATTTTAAACAAAAATTTAATTTTGGATTTCAATCTTTTATAAAAAAATTTATTTTTCTACAAAAAATGCAATTTTTAAATATTTTTTCTGAAATTCCCAACCCTGGAAAAATTCTAATGCTACTCGAATGTAGCATTCATTAATGATGATCGCATGAAAGAAAAAATAATTGAGAGGAAGTTGGAAGGTTGTTAAACATACGTGAGGGTGTCACTAAGCACAGCAAACGTTTTCCACTAGAAAAATCTTGATCAGCACAAAAAAATATTTTACATAAAAATAGGAAATGTGCTTCTAATTATTTTCAAATTCAGTAAAGGCAGGTGTCCGTGAGATGGCAGTTTATGCATTGATAGAATGTGTTAGATAGGAAGGAGAATTTAAATTGTGCATATTTGGTGATGATTTTATGGAAATTAGAGAATGTCATTAATTAATTATGGCGTGCTTAATGACAGTGAAATTTTGTATGTAAAAAAATATTCGAGTTGCTTATTAACTGGATTTTTGCAAGTAATTTTATTAATCTTATTAGAAAATAATGATCAAGAATTTTATTAAAATTAATATTGTATTAATTTTTATGGCTTCAAATTAGTTATAATTTTTTTAGAATGTTGAAAAATATGTATTTAAATATACTTTTTGTCACTTAACTGAAAAGAATTAAATCATGTTAATAGCAGAGTTAATAAGGTTTCTGATCAAAATAAAGAGTTCTGAGTTCGAATCTCACATGTGAATTAGATTTATGTAAATACTATTTTTCTTTTTTTAGAAGTTTTTTTTATTTTTAAATTAAATTTTAAATTGAATAATATTTTTTTGATGATTCTTAAATCTATAAAAAATTAAAAAAATTATTTTTTTAAAAATTTTCTGATCAGTTTTTAAAGTCATCCATAATTACACCCTATCTCATTACATATTATTATTTTTCACTCACAAACATCCATGAAAAAAATTCATCCAATTATTTTATAATAATTTATATTGTAAACACATTAAAAATTACAAACCAGATTAAATCATGAACATTAAGTTCATTCATAAACTAATGATTTATTAAAATGACAGAAAATTTAATTAACTGATCACTGACTGTGTTCACTTGCTGTGTATATAATTTTTGCAGTTTGTAATAAGCATTTTAAAAAGATTTGCAATACGCAATTTTAAAAATATGAAAATTAAGTCATTTATTTTTTGTAGTGCTGAAATTATTTCGACAGGTTTGTGGAATTTTGAGAAGAAATGTTTTTCGAAAGATTTACGCGAAATTATCACGTTTAGCGTGAGTCTTGAGTCAAAACTAATTTATTTTCTTAAAGAAAATTATAATTTGAAAATATTAAGAACTTGAGGCGATTATTACTTAATTTTGGGATATTTAAATATTTTTTTAAAAATTAATGTCTGCACTTTGTCTGTCTGTTCAATTGAATCAAGGGTTCGAATCTCGATCTTCAGCCCTAACAAATTCCAAATCCACTAAGTCCCCCCACCATTAAGTCATAAACATCCACAACTTCCATCAATCAATCGCAAATCCATTTCAAATGCAAACACTTCAAGCTAAACAATATCTCATCTGCAAACAAATTTCTGCCACACATGTGGAACAGAAACAAGCCCACGAAGAGTCCTCTTTACAATAATGTACAAATTTTTTTTTGTTATACAACTTAAAAGAAATGAAATAAATATTTTGATTTGTTTATGTAATACAATTGAAAATCATCTCATAACAAATTTTTTTGTCATTCCATTTTATTATTTTTCTTCAGTTTATGATGACTCAATCGCTAATTGAACACAGTAGTAGTAATTGCTCTGTATTGTGTTATGAAAGAAGATGATGCATGTAGAATTTGCTGGAATTTGATTATTTAAGCGCATTGGAGTTGAGTAAGAATCTGTTTTTGAATGGAAAATTGAAAAAATTGAGCTTAACGGACTTTTGAGATTTAAAAATTCTAGTTTTGTAAAATGGTGGGAAAATTTGCCACTTCAAAAAGTTTTTTTGCAATTTTTGAAGTAATTAAGATGTTTTTATGAGTTATTGATCATTTTTAAGAGACTTGTGAGTGGCAGAAGATGTTTACAAGTAGTTTTAACCAGAATAAATCAGTTTTGAGATGGAAATTTGAATTCTTTGATTTTTACCACGTGTTTTTGTCATCAAAATCTAAAATTGACTCAAATCTAACTTCAATCAGACAAAGCGATTAACATCAGAATCCATTAAAATCTAGCTAACTAACTCTATTTTTTCAGCTCTTTCCATTTATTAGCTATTCTCCCATATTCTTCATTGTTCTTTACATTCATATGCAGCTCGTATATGGAAATAAATGTGACAGAATAGAATCATTCATAGCATAAAGAATTGAAATATCACAAAATTTACACAAAAAAAATAACAAATGTAAAAAAGAACATTAATAAATTACATAGTGGAACGCATTGAATCTATTATTAATTTTCATTGCGCGCTCTGAAAAGCTCTGTAATTGTAATTGCCAGGGGGAAAATGGCAGATATTGGTTGATAAAAATGCTGGAAGGGAAAAATTTGAAATTAATTTTAGGCTAATTAAATATTTTCGTCAGAAGAGATATTGTTAATTATTTGATTGAGCTCTCTGGGATTTGAATTGAATGACTGACGACTATTTTGATGGGAATTGATGCTGGTGCTGAGTGTTTTTTCATTCTGTTTATGGGATAATTGTTTTTAATAAATTAATTTATGGGGAGTAATTATTGTTCATTTATAGAATGAATTAAAAATTGAATAAAAGATGTTTTGAGCTGGATGTGCTGCCTGGCAAAATTCTAACCTCCAAATTTGTTATTTAACCTCAAAATTTGTCATTTAACCTCAAAATTTGTTATTTAACCTCAAATTTTGTCATTTAACCTCAAAATTGTTAAAATTTCAGAATTTCCAAAGTTTAGTCAAAAATTTCAAGCATTTTTTAATTTTTTTCTTAATTTTGGAGAACATAACCTCAAAATTCCGACAATTTGAGGTTAGGTTCCACATTTTTATGGATTTTTGAATTTTTCTTAAATAAGTTTTCCCCCTATTAAATAAAATTCAATTGTCTCAATAAAGACTATCTATAATTCCGATAAAAAACATCGAAATAACAGCAAAAAGATGTTGATTGAGGAGGTGGAATAAAGAGCAAGATCGAGTGAGGAAAAATAAAGAATTAATAATAGTGAATTGTCAACTTTAATTCATGTTTATTTCAAATCTTTACATTTTCAATCCATTTTAAACGTAAACGTTTAGTGGTAATAATGTAGCATACAAAAATGTATCATTACGTGCCTCTTTTCAATATATGTACGGCTATATAGCGGCAAAGATCATTGTGCATATATACTGTAATGTAGTTTTGCCACCATGCAGTCTACATGATGTAGCCGGATTGCCTTTTTATGTAGTCAAAGAGAGCACAAAACAATTTATAAAGTATTACATTAGTTATTTACTTATATTTTTTTTCGCGAAAAAAAATTATATGCCTATATCATGGCATTTGCAATCTCGTGTAAGATGACTATGACTTTTTTTTCTTTCTTAAATTCAACCCATACTCGTGTTGGCTGTTGTTTGTTTGTAAGGCACTGTGCAACAACAATGAGAAAAGACTCGAAAATTTAGTCAGTTGCGTAGCAAGGGACCTGGTTGGCCCTAGTAGCCCTCCCCTTACCACGCCACTGCAGTGCGCACATTCGACACATAATCTAAGATGCAAAACCAGCTCAACGAGAAAAAGTACTCACTTCACTTAGTTTATATAAAGAAATGAAAATTATGCACTGCAAAGTAGTTTTAGGCCACTAATGTTGTGCCTTTTATATATGATGTCTCTTATGTCGTGTGCTGTTGACTGCCTTATGATATCATTTGATTATTTATACACTCATTTTCTTGTAAAATGCGTGTAAACGAGCAGTGAATGACATGCTGTTTTGCTTTTATTTCTCTCCTTCATCTCACTTTGGTTGGGTGTATTTTTTAATATTTATTTCTTCATAGTTTGTTAGTCATTTGGATGATTGAATGACTGAGCTTTAGTTATTAATTTCAATGTAATTCGAGACGACTTTTTTGTGCTGTTTATGAACACTGTCATTTAGACACAAAATAATGTGATCCTAAAAAGTATTAAGAGCAAGTCGAGATTTTCGACATGTTTTGATGGGTTTTGGGGGACGTTCTTGTTAATTATCGTTGAAATTTTACAGTTGAGAATTTTCTGAAGTTATAATGATGGATGATGATGATATTTTGCTGTGTGGCAGCAATAATTCTTGTACCAGCTGTATTATGTCAATGTTATGAAGTTGTGGATTCTAATGCAGTCATTCTTGACATAGTAATATTGAATTAATTTATGAATTGAAGGAATTAACTTTGTTTTATTGATTATTCAATGAAAAAGTTGAAATTTGGATGAAATGTAAACAAAGGGGACTGAAATTATGAAAAATTTGAGAAGAGGGGTTTGAAACTACAAAATAATTCAAATTTCAAATGACCGTTAAATCTTTAATGTCCAATAATTCATGAAATTTTCATAAAAAGTAATCAGCACGTAATTCAAATAAAAATTTCATAACAATTTTTTAATATTTCCGTTATCATTGAATTCAACATATCCAACAAGACCTTTGAAATCAAAGCACATACTTATTATTCCAATCACCACCACTTATTGTTTTCATGCCCTTCGGTATTTAAATTTCCACTCCTAGAAATGCTATTGAGCCATATTAGTTCCCTTTTCCTGATATACGTAATTAAAATTAGCATTTATGTAATTTTTCGACATGAATTCTAATTCAATTGATTTGTTGCCGTGGAATTTCTACATGCTGTGTTATTATCATGAAATATTCATAAACGATTTCGGAACTGGAAATTTTTTAAATTCATCCAATGAGTTGGAAATGTTCAATAGAATTCGACCTGACTCAACATCAATATTCATACTTATTTAGACATACAAAGAGACTTTCGGATCATAAATTCAATTTCGAAATGGCATATAAGGTGGACATTAGCACGAAGTTTTATTCGCATAAAAATTTATTTCACTAACGATCGTCATCAGCTCCATCAGAGATCTGTTTTGTTTTCATTTCTGGCTGATATTGTGTGATCTCATGAAAGTCGTATACACAAAGGAGAGTAAATAAAGCCCATTTATGTCATTTTTAAGAGATGGCAATTTTTTTACGCCCATATAGATGTACAATATTAATATATACATTCTGTGAAATAATCTATTAAGCATCAAATGAATGCAAAAAGATTGTGCGATGGAACTCAATTTTAGGTTGGGAAGACTGGAAAATTACTTGATTTAAAGAAAAATCGGTATGAAAATTCAAATTCAAAAATTGACAGTTACAAATTTCAAATAATATTTTTAACCGTTAAAATTCAAATTATTTTTGACAGTTAGAAATTCAAATTTTTTTAGTGTTAAAATTCAAATTATTTTTGACAGTTAAAAATTCACAAATTCAAGATTCAAAAACTCTCATCGTCCACTCCTCGTTATGTTTAAATTCTTTTCATTTATTGATATAGTTAAATGTTCAAGATAAAGAAAAATGCAAGCCGCATAATCGCTAATTTATCTCTTTCACACAAGGCATTATTATTTATTTGAATGTCTATGCGTGTATATGGGAATGTATGAAACATTCATTTAAAAAACAGAATAATAATAACAATCAACATATGTTTGGATTTCAGTTCACTTTCTTTAGATAAATAAATCGCATTTTAAATGACTCATTTGTGAATTGGAGGAGATTTTATTATTTTATTTCGTGTTGTTATTATTATTGCAGCTTCTTCATCGTCCATCTCCATACTGCGTATGTAAACAGTTAAAAGATGATGCATAAATATTGGTAATAGAAAAATAATTATGGAGAGAAAGAAAGTAGTATAAATAACAATCCGTTATATTTAATTAATATTATTGAAGCGCATTTTTCATTTTTGTGGGACAGTAATTGAATTAAGAGTCTGTAAATGGGAAATTTCTAGGTTAAAGTGATTTTTCTTTGACTTGTTTGCTTGGATTTGATGGAATTGTGGATTGTGTTGAGTTAATTGAAGCGTAGTTGGCAGTGAAATTGAAATAATGAAAAGAAAATCATAAAAATGTTGAAAAAAATTTAACGATCATTTGAAATTTAAATATTTCTCAGAATAATCCAACGTCATTTATGAGTCACAAAATAAATTGAATTTGTCAGAAAAGTAGCAAGCAGCACAACAAGCACAAGCATTAGTCAACATTTAATAAGACATGAGCAATCCTTTCCAATTCAATTACTACATTTCCAATAATAACTTTCAATTTAAAGAATGAATAATCGAATTTCGTAATTTTTCCACGTAAGTCCTTCACTTCAAAAAGTTTTTCCACTTTAATTAAATTTTAACAATGAATTTCTAAGAAGCAATGAAACAAAGCGATCCAAAAATATGGCAAAATATCGTTCAAATCAGCATTTTATTGATTTTCTAACCAGCATGTCCATAATATGGAGCAGACATCCAAAAAAAGTGAATAATAAATTGCATTGTTCGAGCTAAAAATGCGCTAAAAAAGAGAAAATGAAGCCACTTTTAATTAATTATTTAAATGAGCTGTAGCCTCTTTACTACGTACGTTATAAAGTATAATAAGAAATAAATTTATATACCAAATACGGTTAATTGCCTTACACACAGCACACTATTATTTTCACGCATTTAATGAAGCTTTTAAAAAATATAGCAAAAAGCCACTTAACAACGATCAGATGTTTAAAGAAGCCTCAATCATTGTTTGGCAGCAAGCAGCATAACAATATAATAAGAAAAAATTCCGACAAGTCATTTCCAGTGCCTCGCGCACTCTGCTGGGGTCAACCATATTGTAATTGTTATCTGGGGAATTTATGAAGATGACAACAGAAAGACACTTTAAATTGCGTTGTATTTTTCGAGCCAAATGTTATTTTTTTCCTTCCCTTTATTAATCTTCTGTGCATTGCACTCAGCACTCTAAAGAAGGTCTTAATTTGACAGTCATGCGAAATTAAGAAGTGAAATAAGAAAGAAATATGCTTTTAAAGGAAAAAAATGTACAAAAAAATTCATGAGTCATTGTATTGTTCCCCGCGTCTCAATTATTATTTTGAAGCCACATTGTTGCCATTTAATGTAGTTTTCGAACTAACAAATTGACTTCTTATGAACAGTATTAAGGAAAAGAAGAAACATATTTTATTTATTTACCCACTGTTGGTTTAATGTATGTTCGAGTGAGTAAATAATTGTTTTATGTTGTAAATTTGGCAGTAAATAGCTTGTTATTGGGATATCTGATGAAATATTGGCACTTGCAGAGATGAAACATGTGATTTAGTTTTTAACGGTATTTGGAAATTTGAAAATATGTCAAATCATAATTATATCACCTCGGTTTGTTTACTTTGATTAAAAATGTAGTCATCTCGGGAATAAAGTGGAAATTTTTGAAATTTCAAGAATTAAATCTTAATTAAGGTGAGAAGCAATTCGAGCTTTGAAGACTTAACAAGTTAATAACAATCTTTCTGCCTTACTCTTTAAGAAAAGATCGAAATCTCTTTAAATTCATCGATAAATTAGCAAACTTCAAGAATTTTTCCATAAACCACAATAAAAATCAAGAACCGACACCAAAGTTCCCCTAAAGAACGTCAAAAGCTACACAACAATCGAAAAAAATTAAGCAAACATCAAGTCAAGCTTAAGTCAATTTCAAAATTGAACAAAAAACAATTTGATTTGAAATATTCCTGAATCGCAAACAATGTAACTTACACAAAATGGCAAGGGTAATGAACAGAAATCACTTCATGGTTAATTCTCTTCCATTTTAATCCATCTGTTCATTACTGATTCATGTTTCGCAAGTAGCAATAAACATACTGAACAAAAAAAAAGTCTGCTATAAAAATAAATAAGCAAATCAAATAAACATCAAAGGGCAATGAAGTACAATAAAATAATGAAATGGGCACTATAAAAGTGATTTTAAGTGAAGAAATTAATGTACGTTTAACAACAATGTAGATTGTGGAATTAATCGAGGGGGATTGGAGGCTCATTTGGATATGAAAATGCAACTGAATTATTGAGTAACTAATGGAATTGCAGTTAATATCTACGAATGTTGTAAGCAATTATTGAAAATTAGCGCTTACAATGTAGTTTAAAATGAGATTTTCGAGTAATATAGATAAGAATATGTTGTGTTGGAGTAGAATGGAGTCTAAGCAAATCTACCAGTAAGGTTTCTATGACTGAGTGGCTAAGAAACAGACCAGAGATCAGTATAACAACCAGAGATTGATGAAAATTGCACAAACTTGAAAACAAAGAACAACTGATCTTACAAATCAACTTACGGCGCTTAATCCTAAGCAACAAAATGCGTCACAAATGTTCAACATAATAGACCTAAAAAATTACAGAGATTAATATTCATTGACTTCATTTCTTATGCTTTGAGTCTTTCTGCAGCTCCTCTAGTCTCTTGCGACAATCGAAATAATGTAAGCATGACGATGAAATAATAAATGCTTAATAAAAGCTAACAATAACATGGAAAGGAGCAAGAGAGAAAGAGCAAAAGACAAGAGAAAAAAAAGACAATTGTCTATTCACCTATTAATATTTAATCTGTATATCTCTATCTTTTTGCACATAGCTTCATTAAATAAATAGCAAAAAATTGTAGTTTAATAGAGACAATGAATCATCTCGCGCAAATAATACGAATTAATGCGGCTTATAGTTGAGTGTTTCGATTATTTTAAAACTGAAAAACAATTAGAGTGTTGTGACACTAGTTGAAGTTGAATGCTGAGTCATTTTCTTCTTATTCACTGCTGCTTTAATGTTTTTTTTTTGCTCAACAATAAAATAAGCTGTGGAGATGAAGAGAAAAACAGGCGCGAGACTAGTTAATTAAACACAAATCGTGAGTTAAAGGAATTAATTGATCAGCGATCGCAATGTTAGTTACTAATTACTTTTTTTCCAACTCATCAAACTTCCTCATCATTAGCCTCACAATGATCTCCTCGTGTATTTGGCTCAATGTGTTACAATTCTGTAAGATGAATAAGACAGCTGTGTGAGCTGCTTTTCCATTGCCTAGAAGTGAATTGAATTTCATTAAAATGAGAAAAAAAGTAACGAGAAATGGGCGAGTCGTGAAAAATGTTTCTTTCATTGATTAATTCACTTAAATTTGTTGTACTTTTTTTTTCTCCTCTAGTTTGAGCTCATCATAAATAGGTACATGAAGTATTGGAGATCATGTCTTATTGGGGGGTATATTTCTATGTAATTTTTCTCTTTCTTGACTTTATGGCTCTTATGTGATCTTGAGATGAATTTTTTCTGAATTTTGATATTCGACTTAGAGTTGAGTTTTAACGGATTTTTTTAAAATTTGAATTGTTAACGGATTTTTGAAATTTGAATTTCTAACGGATTTTTTAAATTTAAATTTTTAACGGATTTTTAAAATTTGAATTTGTAACTGACTTTTGAAAATTTTCAAACGTTAATGGACTTTTTAAATTCAAACCTTTCTGATTTTTAGAAAAAAGTTTTAACGGATTTTAAAAATTCAAAAATTTAATTTTTGAACATTTCGAGTGAAATACAGAATTAATGGAAATTTGAACTATTCTATACAACTCAACCTACAAAAAGCTCATCTCAATCATCTTCGAAACCAATCATTTCTCAGTAAAATCATCTCTAAGTACAAACTCAATCAAGATTTTCTCAGAAAATTCAACAAAAACTCCATCCAAGGGCCTCCTGCTGCATTATTTGTTACTGTTGTTATTTTCATTAGCTTTTCTTTATTTTAAAAAATGAGAAAAGATCATACGAACATAACAACAATTTGTAAATCTGCACAATAACTGTGAAGCAATAACCAAATGGGAAGTGAATGACGACGAGATAAAATAAATACATAAAATGTAATTTTTACTAGATTGAAGTTAGGTAGATGATGGAGGAATCTACAGTAACTCAAGTGCTAATTCAGCAATCAAATCTCAGCATGTAATTCCGAAATAATAATCGATTATTCAACACCAAAACCAACGAAAATTCCAATTTTCCGCCCAACTTCCCACAAGTGTTGAAAAAAGTTATTAATAAGTAACAAGTCAATAATGTGATGCAAGCATAAAAAATGATTATTTTCATGTAACGATCATAAATATTAGACAAAATGAGGTGCGCACATAAACATCTGATGTACATATGTGCATAAACATAAGGCAGATAGTCGAATGTAAAATAAATTGAACGCAAGCAAAGCGGAAAGTAAAAGTTAAATTAATCTACAAACAAATTAATGCATCATGTATCATACATTGTTATGTGAAATTAAAAATCATCAATTTTCGTCTCTCAATTTCCTTTTCGTTTCGCTTCTCTTTTTTCCTTTTTAAGGTTAATTCTTTGTTTTCACTTTTTTCACAATGAAAATTATGTCGATTGCGCAAGTAAGAAGCTGTGTGACTAATTCTTTAGGTTATATTTTATGCAACAATGAACTTAACGTGAAATTTAGTAAGTTTTTTGTTGACTTTAATTAAAAACACGTGGTTTTGATGTTTTTGTGAATTTTCTTTAGATTTTCTCGAAAATATCAACTTAATCTTGTGGTGAACTACTTTTGCCATCTTTTTACAGCTTATAAGAGGCTAAGTTTAGGTATAAACAGTCAAATAAAGGAATTATTAACAAAATACTTTTCGAAGTGACAAAATTTTTGAGAATTTTAAAATTCAAATTTCAAAAATACGTTAACAAAAAATTCAATTTGTTTTAATTGCATCCTGTTCGAACAGAACTCCCAGACATTCCAATAATTGAAAACAAGAAATTTCCACCATAAACCACATCAAGAAGCATTTAATATTTACAAATTGATTCACTCATACCAAAAATGGCACTGTCGCAGGCGCCGTGTGATAAAACTTATCACCTATCATCAGTTTTCTCTTCGTATAATATTTCTGTCTGTAAGTGATTACAACAGAAAATATTAACAGCCGTGATATTTCGTAAGTTAATGAGACATCATCATGACTATGAAGTAATCGGGTGTTGTATAGCATAAATTTTGTGGATGCATTTATTGTTGTTTAATGATTATTAACTGAACACATATGTGAATATATTTTGGCACCTACAGGCATTGTAATTTAAAAATGTGGAGTCTGATTGCATGATTGCTGTGAGATTGTTGGATATGTTCGATTACTTAGGTACGTGAGTAGCTGATTTTGTGGATTATTGATGAGATTTCATGGTATTTTGATTGAGCATTAAAAATATTGGATTTTTAATGAGTTTTTTAAGGCCTAGAATTTTTAAAACCTTCAAAATTCCCAAAAAACACACCTCACAAAATATTTTAAATATAGACATTATCGACCATGCTCATATTTTATTATCAGCTATTAATACCGCAGTTATTGATCGCTTATATCTAACATAAAATTTCCTAATCGAAGACGTTAAAAAAATTTTTACTCATCCGAAAGTAAGGAAAAATCAATAAAGAGAGTCTAATAGCGTCATTATTTATAAGCACATAATTATGCTTATTTATATGTATCAATATCAGCTCCATTGACGCATAAACAAAATTTTAATCAACAATATATAATGACACACCATGAAATAACGCTTTCGATGTCATTTCAAGAGATTTTTGAGGATGCTTTGAAGATTTACTATGAAATGTTGATAAATTTGGCTATTAAAAGGGGTTTTGGATGTTTATAACGACGGTATATTGTCTGTGCCATTCAACCGATGCTTATTTATTGATTTAAGTCACTTAATGTAATCAATTTAGGGTGTATTTTGAGAAAAGTCTTTAAAATGTGAGAAATTATTGTTTACAAAATGTCGGTTAAAAATTCAAATCTCAAAAAACCGTTAAATTTTGAATTTCAATTTTTCAGTTAATTTTGTCAAAATTTCTTGTCAATTTCCCACAAATTGAATACAAGCCACAAAAATACGCATAATATTCAATTTGTAAGCAGCAATTTCACCACTTTTTACTCTTCTTCATCTCATTATGATTGAGTAGCTCATCATGACTCAATTTAATTCACTTTCATTCGTCATTGATGAGAATTACGTTGTTGTTATGTCTACAACCTAATATCCATTGTCAAACGATAATTTTTTTTTGTTGAATGATGATAATGATTTTTAAGTAGATAAATTAAATAAAGTTATGAAAAAAAGCACACGACGAATGTGCAACAAAAGAAAGTATTAATTGGAATCATCAATCAAATAAATTGAGATAAAATAAAAAAAAAGTCTTTCTTTCTTTCCTCATCTGATGCCGCCAATTGATATTGAATAATAAAACCAACAAGCAAGTTGTAGCCTCGATGCGATTAACAAGAAGAAGAATTGTAAGAAAAGAAGGAGAATGAGTTTAAACTTACATTACTGGCATTACGGCTATACTGTCCATCAAGACGCATTGTGGCTGAACGATTGAGAATGACGAGTCGCCTATAAAGCGATTGTAATTGATCCTGTAAAGATATGAGAGTATGAATGAAAAATTGAATTTTTTTTATAAATTTCTTAAGCTGTTTGCTATGATGTTCCAGATTAGTATGTATTGAAATGTCGTTAAAGTTTTTGAATTCTAAAAAACCGTTACAATTTAGAAATATTTCAATTTTAAAAGGCCGTTATATTTTTAAACTCTAAAATATTGTTAGAATTTTTCAAATTTAAAAAAACCGTTAAAATTCAAAAATAATTTTACCATTTCCCAGCATTTAAATCATCACATACTTCTAGTACTCTAAGCAAATAATAATCGGAACAACATAAATAATATTTTTTTTTTCATCTCATTTCCTACCTTCTCAAGAAACGGGTGGTCTTTCTCAACACAGCTCAAGTCAATTGGAAATTGAAGATCTAGAAGGAAAACAAGAAGAAATAATGAATAAAAAAATGAAGTGAGCGACACATATGAAAAATAATATGAAATGATTAATTGCATAATTATCTTTCAGCTCATGCATACACACCACACATATCACATACATTTCCTATCTCAATTGCAATTATACATTCATTCATCTATCTATCTATCTATAATAAACATATTTATACAGATATAAAAGAAGCATGTATAAAGAAGCATAAATGAAATTGCAATTTAATATCTCAATTTAATAATTTAGCGCGTATTCGTCTCTTGTGTCTATTATTGTTTCATGCTTAGTTTGTGGGGAGGGTGGGTAACCTGATGACTAATTTTATTGATAATTTAGACAAATATAACTTTAAATTAATTCTTAAGGCTATGCATCTAAAAATGGTACTGTGATTTCAGATTGGAATTATCATATGGAAGCAGCTCGTGGAGAGGGTACCTAGCTGAGACTGGTTTCTAGATCAACCCGGGTTACCCTACCCCATCTCCTAGGGTACACTACCTACCCTACCCCTACTACATGCCTAGGGTACTCTAGGATGTCTTAAGGTAGGTTAGGTGGGTAGTCTAGGAGATGGGTAGGGCCAGTGTCATTCTAAGGTATGGAAGGGTATCACAGGTAGATCAATTTTGGTTAATTCTCAACAACTCCACAGAATCTAGAAGTACCCAACCCTTGTCAACTCTCCTTACATCTTTTTCCGATCCAGCTTGCTCACTTACTCATTTATTTCGCATAAAAAAGATTTATTTACATTTATATTTGTAGAAAGTTTATTTTATTGCACTTCATCTAGCAGTTCCTCACATCGGAATCTTAGTCGATGAACTCTTTTTTCTAACTCAATATTATTTCGTGAAACAAATAAAACGGTAATTTTTCTAAATTTATGTTCATGTTGCCGTAGAGCAAAATATTATTGAATGAATTGATTACTAATTTAATAGTAACAAATCGTTTTTCCTTCATTCATAAACATTACTTCTTTTGTGTTTCTTAAAGCAATTTAATTGGTTTTTTTATTATTATTATTATTATTATTATTGTATCTAGTGTTTTTGATGCATGGAATATATGTATTACGGTCAAACGGTAGTTCAAATGAATGAAAATTTATTTTATTGGGGCAATTGAAGATTTTTTTTTGCTTTGTGTTTGTGGAGAATGAATTATGATTCGGAGAATAAATTGAGGACTTTAATTCGCATAATTTATTATTCCATAGACCGTAGCTCATTGTAATCGATAGGAAATTGTTATAATTATTATGATTGAAATGCTATTAAACTGTTTCATAACTTTTTTGATTGGATTAATTTTTGTAACGGTCATTTTGGATTTGAATTGGTTATCGGATTTTTACAGAACACATGGCAAATTTAAGATCATTAAATTTCTTAAAATTAAGTCATATTTTAATGATTTCCCAGAAACAAATCAACTTTTGCCATCTTTTAGCTCCTACTAATCATATTTAATCAATATTTGCACTGATGAGTCTCGAAAAAATCACAAAAAACTATTCAAAGTGAGAAAGTCAAAAGCACGTGGAATTTAAATTTCTAAAATCCGTTGGAATTTCAAATTAAAATCATCTCGCAATTATGATTAACAATTTTGTCTGTAAATTACATTAGTCAATCGCTTACGATGACTTCTCGACCCGTTGTCATAAATAATCATCGTTTTCCTATACACTTGACCAATAATCTTGTGTCTTAAAATTCCATTCATAATTTACTGTCTCCATTCAAATCACATAAATCTAATAAAAATGTAATCAATTCCGAAATGAATTTCCATTTGTTCGATTGCATAGTTCAATAAATTTTAATATTTATATGAAATTAAAAAAACACGGCAAACACGAGACAAAACAGTAAGTAAATGTGATACGGGCTACAAAGTATTTTTCAAGCATATCGTGATATCGAAGATATTTATCTATTCACCTATCCATTCAATCATACAAAAAAAACAGTATATATCCGCAATTAAAACCCTATTTAAAGACTATGATGAATTTCATGGTTCATTGAGCATCGATATATGTTGAGTATTTTTATCTCAATTCACAATTTTATTATAATGTCTCATGTCGATATCTCGTCGTCATCTAACAAATCGATCGTTACACGAATGATTTGAATGGTTAAAGAAAAAAATATATTTTTAATTTAATATTGAATTTATGAAGTGGCTGCTGTTGCCGCAGCCGATTATAATGAATGGAAAAGTAATTGTTGAAATATGTTTAGCTGGTTCTTGTGGATTGGATGTTGTTTATAGTCATATTTTGACTAATTGGCTAGATTTTGTGTTGTAACGGAAATTTTGGATTTGAATTTTTGCATCATTTGATTTTGGCGCGAAATTTTGTTTACTTTTCAGATTTTATCAAAAATTTACTATCTTTTGCAGTTTAAAAGGCTCAACAGTCAATTTTATTGATAGAACAGTAAGTTTAAAATACAATTAACTCATTTAATCTCATGATTCACATCAAAGTCATAAACACTGCGTCTGTTATTCATCCATAAAGATTTCTCCAACTTACATCCATCCTCATTTTAATTGTTAAAGCATAAACGCAAATATTTAAATAGCAATTAAGTAAATGTTGATTAAATAGGAGGAAACCAAGTAGAAGAAGTAAACTCACGACTCCGAGGAAGAAGAAGAACGTACAGGAAAGAAATTGAAGGTTAATTGCTGAGAACCCCAACAAAAAGATATAAAAATAAAACTTTTTAATGTCAATTTTGCGGAAATATTTGAATTTTAGCTTATTAAAAAAAAGCTAATAAAAAATTCGAAAATTTTTAATTCATTTCCTCTCTCCGTCATGTCGGAAAAAAAGACTAGACGGCTGATTCAATCGCTTCATAAATTTATTCGCATTTTCGCTTATTGATTTAACTTCAATTTCATTCTCAATTTCTCCACTGCATCTCAATTCAATTCAATTCGAGTTTTTTTTTGTTTTTCAATTTTATATATGAATGAAAAACAGACGGAGAAGAAATATGTTGGAATATTTAATATGTATAATATTGAGGTAGCAGAAAACGAGTAGCTGAAATCTTAATTTCTTTCAATATTAAATGGAAGTATTCACCGTAATATTTATAAATATTTTTTTGTGTTCAATAACATAAACATGCAGTATTAATCATAAACAATTTTCTTCTACTGGAATTTTACGTATGGTGGATGGATATGTATAAGCAGTGACTGGTAACTTATGTTTTTGTGAATATTTTTGATAAAATTGATCTTTTTTCAAATTTAAATTATAAAAGTCCGTTAAAAATTCAAATTCCAAAAAAACCGTTAAAAATTCAAATTCCAAAAGACCGTTAAAAATTCAAATTTCTGAAATCCGTTGAAATATTCAAATCTCAAAAGATCGTTAAAGCAAAAGCAAAAAAATTTTCCTAACTTATTCTCGTTAATTTTCACAAATTTATCAGCACCACCTCAAAGGCATCTATTATTAATTGAATATTAACCTCAACTATCCCAACCCATACAAAAGTGCCATGCCTTTGTAATTGAATAGTTCAGCACGTATGTATGAATATTTAAGCATATTTTGTAGGAATAAAAATTATAATAATAGTATTGTGTATGCTTCCGTTTTGAGAGAATTGCTATGCATTTAAAAAATTACTGCACAAAATGAAAAATAAAATTGTGCATATATGTGCAGTGCCTGCTACTCTTCCATATGAGCATTCATTCAATTTCTCAATAAAATGCATTCAGGGCTTTTTCTTACGTCACAATGTTATTGTTTTATAAACATTAAATGAATTATACCTTGATACATTTGTGAATATTGTGGGAATCCAGCTTCTCGTAGCCATTTCATTGCCTCGGCTGCCTGGATTTCTGTAAGATAAATTAAAAAATAAATATCAGTAAAACAATTGATTTATTTGTTAAAGGATTTAATGGACTTGTCAGGATTGATTGGAATTTTTTCTCTCATTTCTCACTCCGCATGGAATTATTCATATTTATTTATAGAAACAGATTCTCCCTATCGCTGTCGGTTTTTATATTCGTTTGCTTTGGAGTTCATTCGATTGAAACTAATCAATAAATATTTTAAATAAATTATAAATATAAAATATGCATTCATATATGAAGTGTGTGCTCTTTGGGTTGATAAAAATTGTTTTTGCGTACGAATCAGCTGAATTGGATTTTAATTGAATTGAATTGATAGTAGAAATTTAATTGAATAAACCTAGTTATTTGTACAGAATTCAGCATTTTTAGATGAGTTTGGCTGAATTCACCACTTTTTGCTGAGTTAGCTGAATTCAGCATTTTTTTGCTTGGCTAGCTGAATTCAGCACTTTTAGATGAGTTTGACTGAATTCAGCACTTTTTGCTGAATTTGCAGAATTCAGCTAAGTTACCTGATTTACTATTATTAAATAAGATTCTTTGTTAATCTATTTTATTTCCAACAAATGTCACTCAACTCTTCAATAAATCCCACACGTTCATCCGAGCCTATTCAATTTCATGATTCATCATTTAATTGATAACACAGACAAAAAGCAAGATAGACAAAAAAGAGCTTCATTAAAATCACCTTGTATCTTGTCATTTCATCTCATTTCATTATGACTCTATTTGTTTTCTATGAAGCAACACACAAAACATTTACATGCTGCAGCAACAAAAAAGTAAAAGAAGAAGAAGAAAAAAAGTTACGTAAATTCACGAATCTATGTCATTTAAAATGAAGTTACTAGAACTTTTAATTGACGATGATGTAAATTGTCTGTTGATATAACAATAAAATAAAAATAAAATATATACGCAAATGGAGAGAAAAAAAATTTACTATTGGAAGCGAGAGATAAAATTGTGTAGGAATGAAATTATTGTGTAATCTTGTGAGTTAATCGCGATAAGGATCACAAAGTCTAGCATTGTACTTTGATAATGAGTTTGTAAACAAAATAGATTGAAAAATGCTGATAATCTGTTTGTTGGAGATTGAAATTCATTGATGATAGAGTAATCATGGAAGAACTATTGATGGGATTCTTAGTAAGCATTGAAAAATTCTTTGGAAAATGTAAATATGAGAAAATTTCAATAAAAACTCTAGATTTTAAACTAAGGTAATTTTAGACTAGAATGTTGTCAAATCAATATTAAACCAGTCAGCTAGACCTCAACAACTCTTAGTGACAAGCATATCACTCGAACAATCCAGAATCTGTTCCAAAAGCTGGTCACCTTGTATATTCTATGGTATACCCTATCCAAGATTCATATCAACCCTACTAGGGTAAACCATAACAGAATACCGAGCAACAAGTCTAAGATCCAGGCCAGGCACTTAGTTACAGGCTATCGTTACACTCAATTCCATTCAAAATGAAATTCCAATCAAAGCAATCCATTTTGAGTTCATCAAAAAATTCTCATATCAAAAACCTTCAATAAAGCACCTTAACCTTCATTACATGCAATCTTCAGATCCCCAATCGCAAGGGGGAATTTCCAAACCCAATAAATAACTCAATATTTCCACATTTTTTGCACCATCAAGTATCAAAACATCGCAAAAAAATGAAAACAAAAAGTTTAAAGTACCCAAATGACACTTAATCTAATCAGTAAGCTAAACACATGCACGGGTACCTTTTGTTATCGAATATGCACAAAAATATTTTTGTTCCTTACGAAAAAAAGAATTAATAATGATAAGAATCAACACACATTTAATTTTTATTTAGATCTTATCATCATGTGATAAATGATATAGAGTACAGAAAAATATGAATAATGAATTAAATTAACACGTAGCATTGATAAATACGAAATGACGTGTGAGTTGGTAATAAAGATAGCATGTTTTGCGAATGACTGAGTGTGAAGAAGTCTGTGGTCGTAGAATAATAATAAGGGGATATGGGCAGTGTGGGAATTTTTGATGGTGATGAGAATTTTAGGTTTGGAGATTTTTAATGTAAAAAATTTAAATAAAATTTCAATATTTTTAGAAAAAAATACAAAAATATATTTACTCTTCTTGTTAGGAATAAAATAAAATTTTCCAACTTACAGGATTCGAACCTATGGACCACAAAGTAAAATCTAAACTTGTGCCATTACCTAAGTCTCTACTCCACTGAGACATTTAATAATTTAATTTAGATTTGACGAAAAGTCATTTTTAAACCCCAGAAAATTTAACTTCCTCAATATTTTGCCCACCATCCACCCTTAAACCTCTATAAAAAAAAGCTCATAATCGATGACAAACTGAACTCAACTATCATTGTATGCGTGTAAAGATTTATATTTTTTTAGTCTATCAGATATCAATAATAATAAAAAAAATTTCAGTCGCTTGTGAATTTTCGTGATTTAAACATCGAGAATAAGACAAACAGAGAGAATTGCATAAAGCTTGTAAGTCACATGATCAGACACAAAATAAAGCTCATTATAATAAATGACATTCTATTCTTTCTATAATTAGTTAGAACTAACTAAATTTTTACTCCAACAATGAATCGTGAACGTGATTCCGAGGTTGTACATGATCTAGTTACATCCAAATATAAAATAGCAGAACGTAATCGAGTGGCAAAATATCGTTTTTTGAGTAATGAAAACGTAAATGCTTTGTCAGCGTCGAAGCATCGAGGATCGGAACCATCACTAGCACAAACAGAGAAGGCTGACGTTAAGCCTGTTGATTTAAGTGTGCCTGGAACACCAGTCTCAAGTCGATATCTCCAATCGTTAGGTAAATTTAGAAGGAATCGTGGTGGAATAGACACAGACAGTGAAGATGACGACGAGTATGATGTCGATGAAGGTAATGCAATAACTAGTCTTCAAAGCGCATTAACTGAAGGCCTAAAACAATTTGCATCGGATATGGAAAAATTAAAATCACATGATGTGGCTGATTCGAATGAAAAAAAATCACCGGTGTCTGTGAAAAAGGAATTAGAACCAGTGAAATCACCTCAAAATGACATTAAGGAAGAGATTCCAGCCCTGCCTTTAAAGGAACCACCTCAAATATCAAAAATCGAAAAATATTTCCGGGAATCTGCAAGACGTGGATCTCTTACAAGAGATTTTACTGAAGTTGTGGAGACATTTGACCCAAAATTACTTAGTGATCCTGAAGGTATTGCCAAACCAGGAACACCAGTTAGCTCGAAATTCATTAAAGCTGAGAGAATCCATAGCAAGAAGCTTCAACCATTCACAGATAGTATGAAGAAGCTTGAAGCACTTAAATCACCAGAAATTGTCAAAGGAATTGAGACAAATCGTAAAGGATTGGAAAGTCCACCAGAAAAGCCAAAACGAATCAATCCAGTGCCATTGACACCCAATGAAAGTCCAGAATCAATCTTTGATCCACCTACACCACCAGCAACCCCAGTTAATGAACCAGTAAATGAAGGTCCTAAAAAATTAGATCCAAAAGATTTTCCACCTGTCTCATCGTCTGGAATTAAGGTTGACAAGGAAGTGCTGATCATTGTTGAAAAGAAAGCTGTCGATGAGTTGGAAATTATTGGTAAGTTAAAATTATAGTAGCATTGGTATGCAATTGATAAACTGTGTACCTTTGAGAATGTTCCATTAGTGACTCATTATCAGCTCAAAATTTTTATCAAAATTTCGATAAAAAAATTTTAATTTTCCGTAGAACAAATAATTGCACCAATCAGAGCACCCAAGGAGCATGCAGTAAAGCCAGTTGTTGTTGAAGAACCACCAATTAAGCCCATCAGAGAACATCCACCAAAACCAGTCGAAGCACCAAAAATCGAGGAAGTCAAGCAAAAATCAGAACAAGGTAATGAAACTAAACCTGATGAAAATTCCACAGTATCCAAACCCAGTGAAACTCCTTCTGAATCCCGTACATTATCCCGAAAGCTTTCCGTTCCTGGAACTCCTGTTGATAGCCGCAAATTATTCAAAACTAATTCAAATGATGATGACGACAGTGATATTGATAGTGACATTGAAATTATAGAAAGCTCAGAGATTGGAGAACTTGCTAGGGAGTTTGTAGGTAAGATTGAGGAAATGCTGCAGAAGACGATCGATGAGGATAAAATGGATAAAATAGCTGAGGCAATGGTTGAAGAGAAACCAAAAGTTGTCGAGCAGCCAAAGGAAGAAGTCAAGAAGACAGCAGAAAAGCCAAAAGAAGAACCAACTTTAAAGGTAGCTGAGGAAGCAGAAAAGGACGATAAATTACCTCCAATTGAAAATCCTAAAATTCTCAACTACTTCGAGCAGGCAGGTAAGGATAAGTCTTATCAACGAACATTCTCTGAAATTGAAAATTTCAACGAGCCATCGATGGACGTCATTGAAAAAGTCGAAAGATATTTCAAGGAATCGGAAGAGAAGAAGAGCTTAACGCGTGGATTTTCAGAAGCTATCAATTATATTGAACCAATTGATATTGAGCAGCTGCTTACACCAGGTCATCCAGTGTCCTCTAAAGTTGTTGAACATTTGAAAATAATTGGTGAAATTGAAGAAGAGAAGCCAGTAGATCCAGTTGTCTTACATGGAATGGAAGCATTTAAAAAGGCACATGAAGCTTTACATCCACCGCCTTTACAAGACTTCAAAGCTAAGGAATATTTTGAGGAGTCAGAGACTCGTCACACCCTCAAACGTGACTTCTCAGAAGTCTATGGAGTAATTGGTGCAACTCCACCTCCACCACCAGAAAATCCAGCAATAAAAAAATTCTTTGAAGAATCGGAAGCACAAAAGACATTCAAGCGTCAATTTTCAGAAGTCATTCAGACCTTACCACCTCGAATCAAGGACATTTTGCCAGACGAAAAGCCACCATTGCATATTGAACGTTCATCACGTTTCAGCGTCTTTTCAGCACCAGACACAACAGAAGCACATCCTGAAAGTCCAACAATCGCGCGCAAACATGGTAAAAAATATGGAATTGATAAGTACTTTGCAGCATCACTGTATCGAACCGCTTATCATAGATCAAAAAATCAAAGACGAGGAAGTGAACCAGATCATCGATTTGCAATTGTAGAGGATGAATATGTTTTTGGTGAAAATGATGTTCTACGTAATGAAGTGTTCCAAGATGACGATCAAACGCCAATTCATCCAATTCACCATAAACATAAACCAAATGATGGAAATGAGGAAGATTCGGATCAACAAAATGTCCAATTCTGGAGAGACTTCCTTAAGCCTTACACTCTTAATCTTCCAACTGATATAGTGATGCGCGATGAGCTCATTGATAAATATACAAAATATACATTAGAATAACATGCATAACAATCAATAGCTGTGTTGATAAAATTTATTAGATTAGCATTTAGCCGTTATTAACAAAATTCCAAGCTAATTCCTAGAATTAACCATATTTTATTTGTGTTTGTAGATTTCTTCTGTGAGATTTATCATTAAAAAAATTGTAAATTATTAAAAAAATGCTGTTAAACTCATTCCTAGCTCCTGATCTGTGTCGTCATAAAAACTCAATGAACCGTGAGATATGCACAGAAGCTTGCTCAAGGTTCCATAAAAATCGACATTATTGCAGACAAAAAATTCAAATTTTTTTACATGCTGAGTTAAATAGTTTAATGTTGCCAGTAGCTGTAAGGCTTCTTTAAATCTTATTGAGACCAGAACATGGAGAAGCCTTTTTTGTGTAAGAAAAGAGAAATTTTTAGCATTTTTGTGTGGAGACAAGGTTGCTGTCGCGGGAGATTCTTTCATGTGGATTTCGGGGAATTCTTTTGGAGTCGTTACTTGTGGGATTTTTAAGAATTGGATGCAGACAGCTAAATTTGAGGTTATGTAGGAATTTATGCAGTTCTTGAGATAGTCTTGAGCTTAAAGCTAGTCAGAAAATTGATTTTATGTGCATGACTAGAAGCTGTAGTCAGGTAAATGCCTTGCTAGTTGATTAGCAGGGAAATCCAACCTAGTGATCAGAGATCACTCCTTTTCCGAAGTCACTCCTTCAAATCCAATGACCACAACTAAACTTCGATCAAAACAAGCAATATTCAAGCTCAACCCAGAAGCTTCCAATGTCATCGACCCCAATCCAACTCTCCAAAGCTCTTTCTTATCTCCAAATCCATAATATAATTAAGTGAAATTCATAATCCGTCCGAACCAAAAACCGACGTGGTCTAATTTACAATAACAGATTAATTTGAAAAATCCCCCAACAGATAAGCCATCCATGTAGCATGGAAAATGGGATTAACATAGTTAAAGAGACAACATTTTTTTTCTCAAGCCTTCCAAACTAAGGTAAAATGATCATTAAGTCGATTTTCGAAGAAAAAAAAAATTATGACAATAACTATTCATAAATTTAGTTACGACTGTCACTTAATGTATTTGTGTGGCAATAGATGATAAAAAATTAATTTACAATCGCCGGAACTAATTTAAATGTAATGAAAATAACTCATCTAGTGTGTTTGGGTTGAGTAGCGAGGGAATTGTTTGGAATGGTGTTGATGTGGAAATTTGAAGTTTAGCAAAATATTTTTTGTGAAGTTAGTTTTGACCTCCCAGACGCAAATTGAGATGGTGGATATCCGGTTGAGTTCTTGGTCATGTGACTTAATTTTTTTGTGCCTTTTTAAAAATTATAAGCAAAAAAAATTAAAATTAAGATTTAACTTCATAATCGAAGGATTTTCTCTGGTGGGAATTGAACCCATGACTTTGTACCTAGAATGATTTCTTGTGTCTTGTATCTCAACCATTCGGGCACCAAGTTTTTTTAAGCAATTAAATGATTTTTGCATATTTAAATATACATTTTAAATTTCATTCACAAATGACGTCCACAGAGTGCTACATAGTCCTAATCCCATAATTATTTTCAAATATTCCCCAAAGTGACTAATCGCTAACCTAACCTAAAAACTCAATTCCTTTACTAATTTTTGCAAATGACGCTATATATTTTTAACAAAAATATTAGATTTCTCATTAATGATTAACACCTGAAAAATATTCTTTACTATTTATTTTTTATGAACCATCACCGCTAACAAAATTTATTAATGCTAATTATTTTCTCACGACTTTAATATTATCTTCTTTTTTTCATCAAGTCTTTTAACCTTCATATGACAAAGACAAAATTTATTTTGGTGAAAATTAACAGCCCGAATGATGCATAATATTTAAATTTACAGCAAACAACAAGGAAAAAGTTTTCTTCGTACACAATAATAAAATTGTTTGGCATATGACATGTGTGTAAAGTGATGATGACATGCTAGGGATTGAACAATGTTGACAGAAAGAAAGTCAGAAAAAAATTTACAAGCATTTATTGGAAATTGGGATTTTTTGCTGAATTGGATGGGGAATTTGATCGATAAATTATTCAGGGGGTAGGGAAGAATTTTTAATTGGATGTTTTTCAGTGCAATTTCCAATTTTCTGGTAAATTTTTGTATATAAAAGATGAAATTTTATTACAGCAGATTTTGAGGTTATGCTGAATTTTTTGCAATAAAATAATTGACAATTTTTATTAAGAAGTTAAATTTTTGATCAATTTTGGCATATTTCAATCAATTTACACTAATCTAAGCTTAATTGACATAGGAATGCAGTGACCTAGTCCTTCGGTACCTGAATACTGGGGCCAGTTGCTCGATATACCCTAGTCGATACTCCTAGGGGTACACTAGACCATATCCCTGGGATATACCCTAGGATATACCGAGCAACCGGCCCCTGGAGTATCGACTTAGTGATCATGATTTCGAGACTCAGCAGGACAATTTGCAGATGTCTTAAGTCATAGAAACTATAAAGACAGCTAATAGCCTCCCATTTTTAGTCTACAGACAAAAATCGAAATTTGAAGGTCAAGATTTGAGTGCGGAAAACCAGTAAACCTAAATCAACACTAGCCATGAACCACACCTTAATCCAGCTAAGAATCCATATCGATCCGAACACCAAACGACTTTTTCACACCAATCAAAAAGTTACAACAAGCTGCAACATCTCAAGTTAACACAAACTGGATTTATAATTGAACAACGTCACATGATTTTAATCAATAAAATCGAAGGAGACAAAATTTGCATTAAAATCCAACAAAATCATGTAAAAAAGATTCAATTAACATATACCAAAGACAGCCATAAAATCAAAAGTATTTAAGCTCAAAAAATTTGTTCAACTTTTGTAAATCCAATAAATGCCGCGTCTACACAGAAAAAACAGTCGTTTCGATTTCATCTTGAATAAAATCACGACGTACAGATCACGCCAGAAACTTCCACGCACTCTTATGTTAGATTTGAGTATAAACAAATATTACAATCCACACTGTCTTGTTTTAGATTAAATATGATATTTGTATTTAGTTAGAAAAAAGAATTTGAAAAACCACAGTTTTTGGAAAATTATTTCTAAAATATTTTAAAACTTCAATAATTCTTTAATTAAAGCTTCATTTTAACTAAATTAAGTACAGAATGATAGCTGCTGACTTATTTTATACATCAAATAACAAAACGAATGCAAATATCAAATAGTTTTGAAGAGTTTTATGAAAAAGTAAATCTACTGCAAAAAATCTTTCGTGAATTTACCCTTATAGATCTTTTAGTTGCAACAATATCTAATATTATACCATAAAGTTTGTTTTGTACATCCACATTCTTCACTCCTATTCACTCCATTCAGGATGTAAAAATTTGCACAACCTAATCCGGTTTTCGTCCAAACTAATTATTATGAAAAAGCAGTAAAAGTATGCGGCCGAGGTAACGAGGCCGCGAAAAATTTTTGGACCCCAAAATACTCGTTTTTTGAAGTTTTGAACCCTTAGATGATACTTAATCCAAAAAATTTATAAACAGAAAAATGCAGACTTGCGATACACAACTTTGGCATCATTAGATTTTTTTAAAACAGAAGCATTAATACTGTATTAAAGTAAATTCAACTATTTATATCTTACGTATATCTATAGGCCGTAAGTTTTGTTTGTGCGACTGCAAACTTATACTCATAGAAATAATTTTACCTAACTTTAACTATTTGTATGCAAATTTTAGCCAAAAAATCGATAAAATAGCGTTTATAACATATTTGGTTAAAATTAACATTTCTGGTTAACTTAATTAATTTTTAGGATAATAGTTATGATCCGAAAAATATTAATTTAACTTTTGTTAAAAAATAACTAAATAATTGGTAAAATTAACAAATTTTATGGTAATGATTTTAACCAAAAATTAATATTGATGCACAGTGGATCAATATTTTTTTATGCCCAAATTTGCACTCAAAAAGTATTAATAGTTCAAAATGTTCAATAAAAATGAGATCCAGTAATCATGCAGAGCCTCTATGTCTAATAAATAAGATCCAGTAATCATCCAAAGCCTCTTTGTCCAATAAAACAAGATCCAGTAAACATCTAGAACCTCTATGTCCGTTTATATAAGATCCAGTAACATCCAGAACACCTCTTTCCAATTATATATGATCCAGTAAACATCCAGAGCCTCTTTGTCCAATAAAAATAAGATCCAGTAATCATCCAGAGCCTCTATGTCCATAAAAGAAAGATCCAGTTATCACCCAGAGCCTCCTTATCCAATAAAAATAAGATCCAGTTACCACCCAGAGCCCCCATGTCCATAAAAATAAGATCCAGTTATCACCCAGAGTCTCTATATCCGATAAAAATAAGATCCAGTTACCACCCAGAGCCCCTATGTCCATAAAAGTAAGATCCAGTTATCACCCAGAGCTTCTATATCCATAAAATAAGATCCAGTTACCATCCAGAGCCCCTATGTCCATAAAAGAAAGATCCAGTTATCACCCAGAGCCTCTATGTCCATAAAAATAAGATCCAGTTATCATCCAGAGCCTCTTTATCCAATAAAAATAAGATCCAGTTACCATCCAGAGCCTCTATGTCCATAAAAATAAGATTCAGTTACCATCCAGAGCCTCTATGTCCATAAAAATAAGATCCAGTTACCACCCAGAGCCCCTATGTCCATAAAAGTAAGATCCAGTTATCACCCAGAGCTTCTATATCCAATAAAATAAGATCCAGTTAACATCCAGAGCCTCTATGACCATAAAAATAAGATCCAGTTATCACCCAGAGCCTCTATGTCCATAAAAATAAGATCCAGTTATCATCCAGAGCTTCTATATCCAATAAAAATAAGATCCAGTTAACATCCAGAGCCTCTATGTCCATAAAAATAAGATCCAGTCATCTAGAGCCTTTATGATAATTCAATTTTTTTCGATTTTCAAAGTGCTGTAGAATCTCAGGATTAAGTCCAAACATAGTCATGTGGGGTATTTTTGTAAACGTCATGGAAAGGACTATACGACTAGATACAAAGTTATATCCAGTTTGAAAAAAACCCTGGGTCGTCAGGCGTTTGAAGAAAAGTGTCATTTTTTCTAGATTTGTCAACTTTGACAGCCTTAAAATCACTGAAAATTTCAAAATTTCCTAAAATGACTTTCCATTCCCCTAATTGCTTGATATGTGTGACCAAATGGCAAAAAAACCAAATTTCCAAATGCACATGGCTCGGCTGTGACCCTGATCACCAAATTTGTGGACAAAAAAGACGCCAAAAAAACACGTTTTTCAAGGTTTTGGAACTAAAGATGATGCTTAGTGCAAAAAGTTTATATACAGAAAAATGCAGCCTCGCGAGGGCAAACTTTTAGCATCATTAGAATTTTTTTAAAGATAGAAGTCTTAATACCGTAGTAAAAAAATGTGTTTTGACCGAAACTAAATAACTTACACGCTTTTGCGTGGAAGTTAAAAGAAGACGATATTAATGTAAAATATTAAAATGTCAAGCAATCGACACCTTGAAATCGTACGCAAACATACCTTGAAATCGCGATGTCAATACACTTAGACTTGCTATTTGCTTACATAAAACAAAAAAATTGTTCGACATGAGCCATTTAATGACATGAACATTTTTCAATTAGCACTTTCACGCACTTTTTAACACATTTTCATCGTCATCATCATAATCATTTTCATTATGAAATTTATGTGATGATAAAATAATATTGTGTGTGCATTAATTTAGTTTTTTTAAACATCAAAGTCGGTAGATAAGGAATGTAAATGAAGCAGGTTTGTAGATGTTTTTTTTGTTGAGTTGGAAATTGCTAATGAAAGTTTGATATGCTAATGGAAGTAGCGGTTTTGTTGAGATATTCTGAGTTGATGTGGCTTTTTTGAGGATTCTTGGATTTTTTAAGTTTGTAATTTCATTAAAAAATATATAAAATTTTCCATATTTTAATTAATTATATTTTTTGCTAGAAATTAAAGTTTTTGAATTTTTGAAATATATTAAAAAATTATAAAAAGAGCTTAAAACAATATATAGGTATTAAGTCCACCGTCTTTAAAAACAATTATAAAGGTCTATGGTTAATATAACTAAATCAGATGTAAAATAAAATTTTAGTGTAGTAATTATACAGGTTCGAATCCTATGTGATTTCTAGAAATAAATATAAAATATGCCGCTTTTCTTACACTTATACTTTTTTTGTCAAGAATGAGTAAATTTTTCATTTTTTTGAAAATTTTGTCAAATAAAACCTAATTAAATATGCTTTTTTATTATAAAAACAAATATTTTTTAATTTGAGTGAAAATAAACATTTTCTTCAGAAAATAAATTTTTATATTTTTTTAAGATATGAATTTAATTTAAATTAATGCAAACTTTTGGAGCAATTAAATTACTAATAACAAATTTTTAATTATTTAAAACTGAAAAGTTATTGTTTCTTAATTAATAACAATTCAATTTATAAAATATATGAATTTTATCCAAACAATAATAAGGATTTTATGTAACAATGTGGTTGACTTCATTAGAATTAATGCTACAAAAATGGAGTATTCTAAGGTTCGAATCCCTATCATAAATCAATTAAAAATTGTAATATTTGTCCATCCATTACTTTTTTTTATTTTTGTTGAATATTTAAAAGCAATAAAACAAAGAAAAAATCAGAATTTTCTTTTACATTTTTTTTAAATTTCAAATTCTAAATTTTTTTAAACCATCAAAATCGCATAAATCCCCAACAAAAATTGACATTCACATTTTCAAACATGACTTTTTATTTCAATCTAAAATTACCAACCATATCATCAAAAAAATATAATATTATATTATTATACAGCTGATATCCGGACGAAAATTAATATCATATAAGTTACGTATAATGTTCATTTTTTGATCGGCTACCTTCAATCATCAGACAACAGTGCTTGACCATCAACAACAACGGACTGTGTGAAATGCACCAATAAATCAGATGATTTTATTTTCTTATCCAATCGTCATACGATTAAAATTATTACATAAATTAATTTAACACGAAAGTGAAAAAAATGAGCGAAGAGAAGAAAAAAAATTAAATTTCACTAATTCATCACGCATGATTTATGCTAATAATCTACATGTTAAAAAAATATAATCATCATGTTCCACGATAAATCATAGCTTAATGGAATTTGATATTTTAATTTTATGTAAATCTTCATTTCCAGTGACTGAAAATGACAGTCGTTCAGGCACAGAAATTGCGACTGAACCAGACACAGCCATGTTGATGACAATACCTGCAATTTTCTTTTCACGCATTTTCCTCCACAGCGCTTCAGCTTTACGTTGTGACCAGTTTTCGATTTTGGTACTGAAGCTACGAAAGAAGCGATACTCCTTTATGCTTGACATTTTGTCTTCACGATCTGACATGTAATTGACAGCAATGAAAACCAGGACACAAAATTGGAATTTTAAATTTTTTCCACTGCAGTTTTTTTAATTTTTCAGTCTGTTTATTTTTTCACAGAGGAATTCAAAATTGAATTTTATTCAATTATTTATAAAGCAATTTCTTGCTTTAATTACTTCACTTCACAATTATTTTTAAAATAATGAATGTGCTTCAAAGTTTTTTGTGTATACACAATGTCATGTTCACTTCACATTGTGGTGAGGAAAATAGAAGAAAATTAGAGGATGTTGTAGTTTTTTAAGGGCAAATCTGGATGATGAGTGAGTTTTTGAGGACTTTTTGCTGAATTCAGCAACTTTATTAACTTTACTCAGCTGAATTCAGCAACTTTATTCAGCTGAATTCAGCAACTTTATTCAGCTGAATTCAGCAACTTTATTAACTTTACTCAGCTGAATTCAGCAACTTTATTCAGCTGAATTCAGAAATTTTATTCAGCTGAATTCAGCAACTTTATTCAACTGAATTCAGCAAACTTTATTCAGCTAAATTCAGGAACTTTATTCAGCTGAATTAAGCAAACTTAACTAAGCTGAATTCAAAAATTTTATTAAGCAGCTCAAAATCTCTCCAAAAACTCATTCCATCCTTAGACTTTCCCACATTAATATCTATAATTTCATTAATAACTTATTCTAAATAGCCATAAGTGGAGCAAGGTTTGTTCACTGTGGGAATAATTTCACTGTATTACGATTCAATCCAATGATGCTGTCAGTTTGCATCTCCAACAATTACCAATCGATTTATGTCGTTAATATTTTTTACATGATATACAATCCTGCATCGAATGACGCAATGCAGTGTGTGATGATTATTGAATGGAAATGAGAATAATTACAAAATAATAATAGATGAGGATGGACAGGAAATTGCCATCATATTTAAAGAATTTTAAAAATATTTAGTAAATTTGTTCAGCATCCGGACCCATTGTTGAGAGTTTGTTTGACGTAATGGGGAAATATGAATGAGAAAGTACGTCAAGAGCTGGATGGATAAAAAAATATGTAAATTTCATTTTCATTGTTTTTATTTCCATTTTTAATCGGGTCTAATTTTAGAATTGACGACAGAGCAGTCAAGGATGGATTGTTGTGGATGCAAATCAACCACAGAATGTTCGAGGATTTGAATATTTTGATGTCAAAGAAACCAGACCCTATGCCAAACCCCCAACACATCTGAATCATAGCAAGTCCATGACTAATAACAAATCAGTATGCTCTAATGCTGATTCCTCATGATTGTTTTGCACATAAATGTCATGTCGAGTCAAGTTCATATCAAGCTACTGTTGCAGAAATAATCAGTCACAAATCACTCAATTTATTCACATTTCAATTCAATTTATTATAGTTTGTAAATTTCTCCAATATCAATCGGATTTTGCTACTTTTCAGTCGGCTTTGATTGAAATGTGATAGATTTGAAGTTTTGAGAGTATTTTGTCATATTTTGAGATTCTGTAAGTGATCATTTTGTGAAGCTACATTGTTGCAAATTTATATTTTAATATTTTACTAAAAACATGTCAGAACACATGCTGTTTGCGGGGGACAAAAAATACTCTTGCGGTTGATTTACATGAGTTTTGCAACATTATTGTGTGAAATAAATTTGATATCATTAATCTGGGTTAAGCTTCAATAATCTCTATGTAGAATAAAATTTGAATTTGATTAGCTGAATTTTAAAATAATTGCTGTGTTCGTGGATTTTTTTGGTCTAAAAATGGAAAATGTTTTTAAAATGATTGAAATTGATACAAAATTTGAATCAAAGAATGAGATTCTCAAAATTTTAATTTAACGGTTTTTGTGAATTCAAATTTACATTTTTTTAGCAAAGACACAATCAATTTATATACAAATTTTAAAAATTATCCGTTAAATGAGCCAATTTTGAATACTAATTTCTCCAAGACACAATTCTTATCAATTAAAAATTTAAAAAGCCAACACACAATTTTAACGGATATAATTCAAAAATTCTTTTTAGTCAAGACACATTTTATATTTTGAAACTCAAAAAACCGTTACATTTTTGCCTCAATTTTTCCATAGAAATTAAAAAATTCTTTTAAACTCAAATAATACTAAAAATTCCTCCAGTCCCCTCTAATATCATTAACACCCTCATATTTCTAAATTTCAAACAACCAATTTCATCATCACACAATATGCATTTCCAAAAACGAAAACTAATTCCGATCAAGTGAACAATCCTCACATCCTCTTTAACTGTTTACAGAAAAAAAATTCTTTCGTAAATTGAATTTCTAAACTAAAAAAGGGCTATAATTACAATTAAGAAAATAAATTTTCCACACAGAATTTTCTCTACACTTTGTTTGTTTGTTCGTTCCTCTTAATTGCAACATAAAGCACTTGCTTCTCCGAAATTAAAATCAAGTTAGATTTTAAATAAATAAACAATTAAAAATTTTCACAATCAGCACTAGAAGTTGAGATCAAGTTAGTCAAACAAATTTTATTTCCAAAAACTAAGTAAAGAAATTGAAGATTTAAAATTGAATTTCTACTTTTTCTCACGACCGTTCACAACCGCATCACAAAACGTTCTCATAGCAAAAACGTATGGAGCACATAGAATATACATCATCATCATCATCATTGTAAGCATCAGTGTCACACAGGAAAGAAAATGTAAGTAAGATATTGCCACCAAATCAGCCACCACAGCAACCCCCCCAAAAAATGAACTGATGGGAGACAATCATGTAATGCCATAAAGATTGATATTTAATGAGAATAGATACAACAATGTGTTTCAAAATATAATTTAAAGCGATTCATCTATGTGCTTGCTTGCTGTGTAAGTAGAATTTTTGTCGGGGTAAAAGGTTAAAGTTTATGCGTGGAAACATTTGGGAGCACATTTCTTGATTGCAAAAGTATTTTTTAAAAAATAACTGTTTTATAAAATTTGAATTTTTAGCAAAGACACAATTTAACGGTTTTATTTTTGAACTTGTTCAATACAAAATCCAATTTAAGTATTTTGCGCCATTTTTTCTCTCCATATTTAGAAATTTTTCGTTGTTTTCTCTTTAATTAAGCTTTGTTTTAATGAAAATTCATTTGAAAGTTCTTCATAAACATGGCAAACGCCTAAATTATCACAATTTAGAGATCAAAAACAAGTTTTAACTACCAATTAATACAAAAATTAACCCAAAGTGACACAAAAACCCTTCACATGCTCAAAATTCACATCAAATATAGAAAAACATTATCACAAACATTTGTGGAATGGTGTGGTACATCCCTCATATACATCATCATTATATTGAATGATAGACTTCATTGAGAGTGACACGAGTGAACGAACGATTAAATTTAAATGTAAAGCTAAAGCATGCTTGAGTGTTCGGCATTTTTCAGTTCATGCGCCTTTTTGACCATTAAAATAACGTCATCATCTAGCACAATTGAGAACATTTTCAGCAACAGATATTATTCATAAATAATTTCATTAATCTTCCCTTTACAGATATCCATACATTTCAGAAAAAGGTAAATGAGAGCAGAATCATTTCATTCTATTATCTTTTCATCCATTTCTACCTTCTATCGATTCCATCTACCTTTAATGAAATTATTCAAATGTAAAACGACAGAGACAATACGGCTTGCTTTGTCTCCCTCTGCCTAGCTCTACTTGCGGTTTAATCTTCTTACTATTAATGTTTTATATAAATTTATAAAATATAGGTCAGCAAAGGGATTGTATGGGACATTTTTATGCACGATGTGATGGAATTATTTAATTTAAATTTGAATGATTTCTTTTTCTTAATAATAGAAGCATATAGTGAATTTTTCATGAGTTTTGAAAAACGACTCGTTGATTCAGTTCGAAATTCTTTATAACGGTCAAAAAATATTCAAAAATTTAACAGTTTTTCAAAATTCAAAAAATTCCATTATATCTCATAAAATTCCAAACCCATCATTGCATCTTACAAATCCATCATGAGATTGTATCGATTTATGAGCGATGACATCAAGAGAATTGTTATATCATCGAGTATAAAAATATATATATTTTTGCAAATAAGCACCCATAAAAGCAGAAGCAACAGCAACAGCTATGCATAGGAAATGACAGATAGAAAGCTTTCAATTTTTAATGTTATCCGATCTCTCTATCAAATGGCAGCATCGTCATTGCAAAATCCATAAGAGCACCTTTTTCAGCTATGGACAAGTGTGCTTGACGTATTCAATTTTTGCTGACTGGTTTGATATTTTTTTCATCCAAAATAATGATAAAGTTCAATAGGATTGAGTATTGAGTATTGACACAATGTGACTTTATTGTCAGGTGATATGGCTGTTGATGTGATTTTTGAATGATGAGATATTTGGAATTTTCAATTCAGCACGTTTAATTCAGCAAATTCAGCAACATTAAAAGTGCGCCTTATGACTCTTCAATTCCTTACTCATCAGAAAAAATTACATCACATTCTGTGGCAACATAAAAAAATACATATCACAGAAAACAATGATGGATGTGTTTTGTTTGTCGAAGAGAAAGAAGAGAACATGTCTCAATTTAATATTGTACAGAATGCTAAAATTCTATAGGATTAATTTGTAGAGCGCACACTATCTAATTTGTATCATTTTGCCTTTATCATCTTTAAATGTAGAAAGAGGATGAAAATTAATTTTAAAATAGAATCACGTCGTATTTGTGGGCTTTTAAAATCCAAATTGGATTGAATGAAATGTCAGAACAATATTTCGTCATCTTTCTTAACTCAACAATGACTACAACAAAGAGAAATGTCAACCAATTCTATTTTTATCAACTCAATTTTTCATAGTTTTTCCAGTCAAGAAGACATCAAAAATTTTTCTCTCATTCTCTTCATGAGAGATTAGTCCAATTTCTATTTCCAGCAACGCATGGTCTCGTATCGATTTTATTTAAATTACTAACCCTCACCCAACTCTAGACTATTTAGCTCCATACAATATAAATAAATTGTTTATTTTAATACACAAATTAGAATCGCTAATAGACGTGATGAGATAAGGGACTAAGATGAGATGAGAAGAGGTTGACAAGTGTGGATCTATTTATATTAGAATCTTTTGTAATTGGGGAGATGAATTGAATTTTAATGAGGATTTAAAATAACTTGTCTGGGGCTTTATGATAATGTTTAGAAATAGATTGAGACATTTGAGGTAAGATTGGTGTAATTATGTGGATTTTATGAGTTAAAATAGATTTGGATCAAGTTGGGAAATTTTTAAGTTCAGCTGAAATTTTGCTGAATTCAGCAAGTTCAGCAAGTTTTAGTGAATTCAGCTAAATTTCAGCTGAACATGCTGAATTCAGCAAGTCCAGTAAAAACAGCTGAATTTAGCAAGTTCAGTAAATTTAGCTGAATTCAGCAAGTTCAGCAAGAATAGCTGAATTCAGCAAGTTCAGCAAGAATAGCTGAATTCAGCAAGTTCAGCAAAATTAGCTGAAATCAACATATTTTGCTGAATTCAACAAGTTATACAAATTTAAATGAATAAAAAGTTGAGAAACTTCATCCAAACCGCAGCACCCAACACATTTTCTCTTAATACTCTATCAATCTTAATAGCAGCTACCTAATCACCCAACGCTTCCATAATTTATCTAAAATGATCATAAAATTGACCATAAATTCAGTTTACTGTCAATATTTTCAGCCACCAAACATCCGGATTTCACAATAAATCTTTAAAGTTATCACTCAAAATTACCGCATATTTATTAATGTTTCCGTGCTCACTCAATAAAAATAATGAACTTTAGCACTAATGAAAAACAAACATGCTTATTAATGCATCCATAAACATCATCTCATGATATTGAAACTTGATTGAATAAATAACTTTTTTTTTCACTCCAAAAGAGCAACAATGTTGCGATTTTAATCACGCAAATTAGATATTGCATGCAATACAAAAAAATAAGTCTTCCTTTTCGCAATATTTTCTTTCATCTTTACTTCCATTTTTCCTATCATACATCTATGCACACATAATATCTGTCTTGTGCACATGTCTTATTGTTACTTTGTTGCCTTATATTATCGATATCTCTTTTTATTAGCTGGTTTTGATGTGGGAAATGCTGATGTTGATGGAAGGTTTGGTGAGAAAAAAGCTAAATTTTATGCAGCATTTTTATAAAATGAACGAATTTGCCAAAAAATTTTGAAATTGTCGTTAATTTGCTATAAAAAGTCTAAACTTGCTATAATATTTTAAAATTTCCTTTAAAAAATTCAGAATTTTGCTATAAACTTCAAAATTTGCTATAATTTTATTAATATTTCTATAAAACTCCAACCAAATGCTCTCTAAACATTCCCAAAACAATAATTCCATTACATTTCATAAACTTCAATTTCAGATTGTAATTTCAATCCATTCCACATCTATTTTAATATTTGCATGTGCATATCAGAAAACTTAAAAGATGTCGATAATAATAATAATGATAGTAATAATGATTACAACAACATTAAAGTTCACATTTTTATGGTCCAGAAGAGTGGAAAAGAGATAAAAAGGCAATATTATTACATGAAAAATATCAAAACGAATGTGTCTGGTAATGAAGATAAAAAAAAATGTGATGAGGAGATGGAAAAGAAGAATTCTTTTCTGTCGATTAAAAATCCATTTGTATTGAAATTTATGCGAGATATAGAAATATATTAATGTATATATTTAGAAGATTAAGATGAGTTGAGAATTGTGAAGATAAAATACAAATTAGAACGCATAGTAGAATATGAAATTGCTGAATTCAGCTTATTCAGCACTGCTGAATTCAGCTTATTCAGCAATGCTGAATTCAGCATGCTCAGCACTATTATTTACTACTCATTTTATTCAGCATCTTCAAAATGTGCAAATTTTACCATTCAAAAATAACAATATATCCTAACCTCTTCAGCTACCCATTACAGCTACTTCAAGTCTTGTTCAAATCCTAACCCACAAGTACTTATATGCAAAAAAAAACATAACTTCAAATATATTATAACAAATCTTCAATCGAATCTTTCGATAAGCTCTTTAAAAAGCATTACAAATGAAGTTTCAAGCTACCACCCAGTAATTTCGCAAGCCATGTGCGCCTCCTTAACTATTACTGCATAATATATCATTAAATATTCATTTATCTCCCTTAAAATGAATCACGTTATTCACGAACTTTCTCTGATTATCAGCATTCGGTAATTTCTGCCTTGCTCAAGAAGTTCCCAATATTGTTGCTAAAAAATATCGCGAATTCATTAAAAATCGTATTGGGAATCATAATGAAAACAACATTAAAATCCAATTAATTCTGAAGTTCTGCCATCGAATTTTGCTTGTGTGTTTATATAAAAATACAACAAATTATATATTCTTTTATGGCAATATTATTTGAGCAACAAGGAGGAGTAGATGAACAAAAATAAAATAATAATATAATCAGCATAGAGAGCAGAGAAAACAAGCATGCAGATCGATATTTTAAAATATGTATTTAGGATTTTTATTGCAATGAGAGAGGTGTCGAGAGGAATTATTGAGGTTTTGGCTATAATTGAAGAAATTTGCATGATTGCTGAAATTTTTATGATGGAAAGCGAAAGGCTGTTGACATTCTTGCATTAATGATTTGTGTTGTGAGGAATTTTCAGTAGTGATTTGCTCAGGTTTCACTATAATCAGCCTACTTAGCTGTATTTGGTTTATTTAGCGCTGCTGAATTCATCTTATTCAGTGGTGCTGAATTCAGCTTATTCAGCGGTGCTGAATTCAGCTTATTCAGCACTGTTTAATTCAGTATTTATTCAGTACTGTTGAATACAGCATTAATTGAATTCAAATTATTCAGCATTGCTGAATTCAGCTCATTCAGCACTGCTTAATTCAGCAATTTAACCTAAATTCCTCAAAAAATCTCAATAAATCAGCAATAATAACCTCAAATACCTAAGCAAATCTCCAATCGACATCTTCCAACACTTCAAAAGACTGCCTTCATGACAAATTTAAAAATTCTCTAGTCATTCGATCACAAATCAATTTTAACATGGATAAAAATAATATCACAATAATCCATAATGATGTCGATGATTGCGGAGGGAAATTGAATAAGAGAGAAAAAAAGATAAATAAATAAAAATCTACTCACCACAAAGATAGCGATCGCTTTGTGACCGCGAATTCCGCAAGACCTATTTGTTGTTGTTGTTGTTGTTGAAAAAGAAAAGAACAAGAGAAATAATCATCAAGTAAGTAAGCAGATATAAAAGAAATTATTTTTTGTGTGATGCAAAAATTGTCGGCTCACTAAAAAGCAAACAGGCAGGCAGCCGCTTCGCACAAAATAATGAGTGAATGTCATGTGTACGTGTGTACAATCAAATCAATAAATCAAGATAGGGGGATAAAAAAAAATCAATCGAATCGACTTACCGTTAATTTGTTAAAATCCTCAAGAAATTGATCGCGCCTTACAAGCATTGGAACGGAACTGGATTTTGTTGATAGATTTTGCTGTTGTATCATATTAGAGTCACTCGACCATGAGCTAGGCGATGGCGATGGCTGACTAATAACTTTAATATCATCATGAAATGGCTCTTGCTCCATTGATCCATCAACATAATGTCGTTGACGTTTTATGGAATTAAATTGTGTTGTCGTATTGTTATTGCCTTCATTGTTATTCTTCTTTACTCTCATCAATGGCAAGCTATTGTAATAATTTTTAAATCTCTTATCAACACATCTCGAGTCGGACGAGCTATAACTAAAGTTATTAAATCCTTTCTCATCAAACTCATCATTTCCGCTGTCATTATCGTACGAGCTCAACACCTCAAGTGCATCGTCCACATCATTCTCAATCTTTGTATTCGACTCGATTAGCTTACACACCTCATTAATTTTATTTATGGAACTAATCGAACTTTCAGACTTTTCTGAATACAAATTCGTTGAGTCCTCAAATGCCGATGACGTTGAGACCGACGAACTTGTTGATTTATTATCCTCATCGATACTTTTCAAAATGGAATCATTCGATGAACCCGGTGTTATGCTCGTTTGTGTTTGATTTGTTTTAACCGCATGTAGAACGTCGTTGATGATGCTGTTGTTATTGTTTTTAGCACTATTGTGAATCTCATTCTCTTCAACAATATCATTTCGATTCTCATGACAGTTATTAATATTCGTGATGCATTTTGTTTTATTAGAAAATGACTGCAGTGGAATTGTTACCTGGATGGACGCAAGAGTGAAAGAAAGAATGGAAATAAATGAGAATGGATGTTGAAATTTATTATGAAAATAAAATAAAAATGTTCTCATTTTTGCTGTAAAAAGCTTTTTTCTGTTCGTGAATGTTCTTTATTAATATTTAATTTTTTTTGAACGTGCGATGGGTGGGACACTTTTTGAGCAGAGTTGGTGATCCAGATATCTTTTGACTAGCTTAGATTGAAGATGTTTGTTGAGGTCATATTTCAATCAGGCAATGTTTCTGGCAAGATGATAGCCAACCTAGATATAACTAATACAGGAGTACATGGGCTTATTGCTTGGTTGGTACACCCTAGGATGTACCCCTTGGGGCTGGTTTCTCAGATATATACCAGGCTATTGTCTAATAAAATGGCAAGAAAATCGACTCATGTTGTAACCCTAGGTTATTCCTAAACTAAGCCCCTCTAGGTTATAACTTCATGGATTAGTAGGGTACACCCAGGGTCGAGGCCAACGGGAAGTAGTTGGGATTCAAAAGATTAACATTAATAGTAATTTGTTTTAGGTTCAAATTTTTATTTTTCCTAGGTTTCGAACCTAGAACTGCTGTGTAAGTGTCGTAGTATTCAAATACCACACTAAACGACTGCATACCCCACCAACCCATGAAAGCTTTCTATTCATCTCCCTTACAAAATTCCATCCACTTACTTATGATTCACTCCATTCCCTCCATAAATATAATAAACACGTAAAAACAGCCTATCCATCATTTAACACTCACTATTGACACGAAAACCACACCAATTTAGCAAATAAAACTCATAACTACCCATCCCTTCTTTTGCATACGTAAATTTCTTAAGAAGAAGTAGAAAAAAGCTGAGCAAATTAATAACAAAAAAAATCATTTTTATTTCTGACACGTGATTGTTTGCGAGCCGCTTTTTGTATTGTTTATGTTCATTCTGTTACGAAAAAAAGAGAGAACTAAACTAAAACTTTTAGTTTCATTGTGTACAGTCAGACAACAACAACAACAATAGTCAGTCTATCTTGGGTTCAATTTTTCAAGAATTTATTTTTGTTTGGCGCGAATGGCGAATTTTTGTTTTGTTGTGTATCTGATTTTATTTTTGTGCTGGAACTTACTTAAGGAATAAATTTATGCACGGATAAAAAATAGCTCATAAAGCCACACATATTGGAAATCTTTTCTCTCAATTTAGTGAGCTTTTCTGGATGGAATGTGGATTTTACAGTTTGGTGGAGCTGTTGGCTGAGTTATGAGATAAGTTTAGATTAACTGGATAAAGTAAACATTATTGAAAACTTATTCAAGTTATAAATCAAAAATTGGAGCTCTTAGAAGGACCTGATCTAGTTTATATTGCTTTTGCCATTCTTTAGATGCAAAGTAGCTTCATTTTATGCTTTAATATTGCTTAATTCAAGCAAAAACTTCAAAAAACTTTTAAATATGAGAAAGAAAAAATCCGCCATTTTGAAAATAATTTGGTTAAAAATTTCAAATTTCAAAAAACCGTTAAATTAAGAAAACCTTTAAAATTCGAAATTTTTCCTTTTTTCCCTTCAATCTATGTAAAATTGAACTTTTTTTAAACTAAACCCAAATAAATGCGTTCTATTCCCAACCTTCAAACTCACCTTTCTTCAACAAATTTTTATAAAAAATTAATTTTAAATGCAAATATATTCAAGCTATTAATAATCTTGTTGCTGTTCTTATTATTATTGTGTGAGGCATTTAAAAAGGAAACTGAATATATGTTTTCGGGCTTCATTACATGCCACAGCCAGTCGGTCGCAATATCATATATGTCTGTATGTTGTGCAGATTAATATTTAAAAAATTTTCATAAATAAATTTCAAATGCTGACTCTTTTTTCCCGATGGAAGACAAAAGGAACGATGGAAAAGAATTTGAAAGATACAAATCAGAAATATTTTGTTGGCAAAATTGAAGAGGAAATTTTCGTTGTCTGATAGATGCGAATGATAATGGAAGTGCAAGGTGTGAAACCTCAAATATTCTTTGGGTATCCCCAGCCATATGGACTCAAGCTCTAACGTCAGACCATAAAAAATCATCATCACAACAATCCATTATCAGCAACTGTCAATGTTGATGAGATCATCTTACTAAATGTCCATGAAAATTTTAATTCACGCATAAACTTGTCAGCATGTTTGACGCTCGCCGCTCCTTTTACGGATTAACGCTTTTATCACGTCAAGCATTTTTCGAAATACCCTAATCGCAATTTGTTTCCTACGAAAAGCTGTTTGAAATTAGGTTATTACGATAACGAGGAACTGATTGCGGATTTTAACGAGAAATACTTATTCATATTTGACGTCTAAAAAGATCGTAAAAATCAACATAAAAAAAGTTAAAAATTAATTTTTTATACACCGTAAGGAGCCATAAAAATTAATCTAGTGCCATAAAGAGTTGCCTTTCCTTGCGATAAATAAAGAATTTAAAATTCAAATTAAGAAAAAATATTTTTTTGCATCTCCTTTTCGAAAACCACATCGAAAATGTTTTATCTTTCACTCGGCTATTCTTGTCTTTGTTTGTGGCATAAAAAAAATATAGCAGCAACGAGTTTTAATCTGTTTTGTTTTTTTGTGTGATAGCCTGTTAAATTTAATGAATCGTCATAAAGATAAAATACATTTGTGAAGCAGTTTATTTGAAAGTTGTGGGGTTTATGGTTTGTTTGGCTGTATAGACAGCTAGTGGCACATTTTCTAATTTTAAATTGACATTGAATTTGGTTTAATGTTCAAAATCACACGGTCAAAAGACTTTATTGCTCATAAATCGAAAACTAGAGCAAATTAGTGTTCAAATATTGTGGAACTAACCTTCGCCACTTTTTAGATTATAAGTATGCTTAAATTGAAGCTAAATGGTTGTTAATTAATGAAATATTTGTGAAAATTGTTTAAATATGGGGAAAATATTTTGAGGACCATTTTGGTTTGTGTCTTTGCTAAAAATTTGTTAAAATTCAAATATTTTTTGACCGTTATGATTTAAATCGTGGATAAGTTGCAAAATTAATCAATTATCATTTGAATTAAGTACAGCAATTGTAAAATTCCAATTTTAACCACAAAAATGCTCGTTAGAACTCAAAAATGCTCCTTAACCCCAAAAATTTCCCAACTTATCAATAACATTCATATTTATTTATGTTTTTCATATAAATCTCACAGCATTGTTATCAAACCAATAATTCCAAGTCTCTTTCTCTTTCAATGTGCCTCAATCAAAATTGATCATTTACTTCTTTATGTTTTTTTATTATTTTCCAACTCATATTAAAAAATGGCAATAAATTCTTTCTTAAGCCTTTTTTTCCTTCTTTCATTGTTATATGCTTATTGAACATGACAAGTTTTTTTTGTTGTGTTCATTCTTTCATTTACAATATGCGATCACATTTCATTGTTGCTGATCATTTAGCACATAATTTCAAGGGAAAATATTGGACTTGAGTGTCTTTTGTCTGTTGTGAGTCTATTTTTTTAGCTTTTAATATTGTAAAGTGTCAATTGTTTCAAGTTTAAGATTGATGGTCTTTTGTTGGGATTCATTTGTGGAGTTGAATGGCTTGTTGAAGGAAAATAATGAAAATTAGCCCTCAAGTTCGCTATCAACTACCCAAATGCGCTATAATCCTTCTGTCAATCCACATAACCTCTAACATTTGATACCAACTCCGCATATTTTCACATATGTGATTGACCAAATTGTGAATTGCATTCACGTGCCACAAGATGTACTTAACAAAACGTAGAAGAAAGAAAAAATAATAATAAGAATAAGAAAAGAAAGGAATCGAAAGAATTGGCGACATTTAAAGATATCCAATGTATGCTACATGCTACATATTCCTTTCGTCTTCAGCATGAGAGGTACGAGGAAAAATAATAAGAATGAGTTCCATGTTTGTCGTTATTATCATTTTAAATAAACAATAAATTAAATCACAGCGAGCGATAATTCATTGCGAAATGAAAGGAGTGTGTGCATATGTATATACATGCGTACGTACGATCGAATGTGCCAGGAATGTAAAATGAAATGAGAACAATTTCATCAAATGGATTCTCTCTTTCCTCGCTTATGTCACCCCGTTAATATATGTGTATCATTTTAATTTAATGATAACGAACTGAAAGGCAAACAGAAATTAAAAGAAGGCCAAATGTGCAGCATCTGAGTGCTGGCTGTGGCGCCGTTTCCATAAATAATAAAAGGGAAAAAAATTGAAAATTCTTATGTGATCGGACTCTGTAATGTCGACAATATTTTTACGTTTCATTCATCGAAAAAAAAAATATACCCAAGATCGACTGCATTGGTCATTTTTCATTTTATATTGATAAAAAATACTTAGCAGAGTGATCGAAGTGGGAATGTTGATAATGAGAGCAGGTTGGAACGCATTTTTGTCTTAATGTTGGAATTATGGAGCATTTATGTGGAGTTTGCTTGAGTTTTTCTAAGACACAATTTTAAATTCAAGTGTTAACGACTTTTAATCAAAATTCCAAAGACGTAATTGAAAATTTTTAACGGTTTTTATTTGAATTTTTTCCAAAACACCTTTTAAATTGAAAATTTTTAACGGTTTTTATTTGAATTTTTTCCAAGACACAATTTAAATTCAAAATTTTTAACGGTTTAATTCCAAAATTCCCAAGATACAAACCTTTGTTTCTCTTTTCAGCCAAAAAGACACAAAGTAGCCTTAAATATCCAAAGATACATTCTCAATACTTCAGCTATAAGTGTACAAGGGTGGGAAATTCTCGAGGACATTTTGTAAGCGTATAATTAATGCGATGTGATGTGCATGCACGTTTAAAAAGATATAAAATTTATGAGAGACGCTGACAATTAAATAATGAATGAATTCAAGGAAATCAAAGTGAAATAAATATTTGTTGACGTTAAAAATGGCATTTAAGAAGCATTGTTAATTTTTTTATGGGACTTTAAATGTGTTCATTAATTTTTGTAAGGGAAAATTTGTTGATAGTTTTTGTTGTTTGGTCATAATAATTGGATTTAAAAAGGCTGTACAAAATTAAAAATCAGAAAAATTTGGATAATGTTTTTGAAAATCTAGTCCTCAAAGTTCAAATTTACAAAATCTAGTCCACAAAGTTCAATATTCTACAAAATCAAGTCCAAAACAAACAAAATATTCATTAAATCGTCAATTCAATCCACATTACCATCCCTAGTTTAAATATCAAATGTCAAACCTCAAAAAATAATCAATTTTATTTCCGAAAAATTAAGCCTCTCATTCTTTCGTTCACTTCGCTTCTGATTGATTATAAATGCCGCAATCGATAAGTAAATTTTAAATAGCGGTAGAATGCATAATGAATGAATTCAATCAAAATGAAATGAATTTTTTTGGCTCTTTTAAATAAATAAAATAAAAAAAATAAATGTGTAGAGGCATTTTCAATCGAGCGGTCAATTTAATTCGTTATTTTTTTCTTCATTTCTTATAAATAAATAATGAAATTTAAACTCCGGCAGCATAAATTAAATTTTCGTGTATCATGCTAACAGACACGATCAGTTAGGTTCTTTAGTGGATTTTTATGTATCTGAACGAGGTAATGCACTTTGGCTAATAGCTTTTATGCATGGAAAATTAATTAATTTGATATTTTATTGGTCGAAGGTTTGAAAAATGAATTAATAATAAATTTGAAAATGAAGTTTGAAATTTAGAGTAGATTAGAAATTTGTACTAGATTTATTAAATTGTTTTGAAAATTATGTACTAGATTTTGGAAATTTAAACAAAAATTAAGTACTAGATTTCAAAATTTGACATAGATTAAGAATAAGGACTAAAATTTGGACTAGATTTAATCTAAATTATGACTTAAAGACTAGATTTTTCTTAAATCAACTGCGCTTTAAACAAAACAACTCCAATTTATTCTCATATTCTTCATTTCACTCCATTTCTTTCAACATAAATAAAATTAATTTTCATTTTTATAATTTTCTAATAATCACATCTATGTTCGTGTGATTATTTTTATTTCAATAGATGAAATTGTCTGAATATTTCTACCGGTTGAGTACTTCCCGTGAAAATAACAGGAATCGACAATTTTAATAAGAAATGAAAATAAAGCATTTTTTGTCGATGATAAAAATCAGATAGAATTCAATATGCGTAGCGTTTTTTCTATTTATTTTCGTTGAGCATGAATGTGGTTTTGAGAATCATGCGATGATGAATTTGAACAGATTTTATATGAATTTCTTAGAATTTTCTTATAAATTTGAATTTTACAAAACCGTTAAATTTTCAAAATTTTCAAAACTGTTAAAATTTCAAAATCTTCAAAAACGTTAAAATTTTTAAATTTTTTAAGAAGGAATTCTTATAAATTTGATAATAATTCCATCGAATCGTCATCTGAAAACCCCAATGAAGAGTAAAAAAAAGAAATTGAAGACTAATTGAGAAAATTGTCACGTTTCATTGATAAATGATTCCCAATTTCACAACAATCGTATTCCATTCATTAACGAAAAAAAAGTATAAAAGACCCAAAAATTTATTTACGTACGAAGCACACATGACACTTGTAATGTCAATAAAATGAGAAATCATAATTTATACACACGATATAAGCGCACGATAACGAAACAAATGAGAAAAGATAAAGAAGAAAAATTAACTCAAGAATGTGCGTATGCAAAAGAAATGAAGGCAATGAAGAGGAAGGAATCGAATATTGAAGAATGCTTATACAAAGATGAAAAAGTTCGTACGTGGAGAAATTAAGAAGGAATACGGTTCGATCAAGAGTATTATTTTCTGTCAATTTCATGTAAAAATTCCATGTCTTGTACAATTTCATGAACACGCAAATGTTTAATTTTAAAAAACCGTTAAAATTTTTAATTTTGCAAAACCGTTAAAAATTTGAATTTTACAAAAACGTTGCAGATTTGAATTTTGCAAAACCGTTAAAAAATTTAAATTTTCAAATTTTTCAAAACCGTTAACAAAGTCTCACAAAAATTCTCATCCAAGAACTTATCAACTTCATATCTTCTTCCATTTCTTTCCCTTACTCTTCGATAAATAAATAAAATTTATCGAATCTTCCATGATATTAAGAGTAAAATGATGATGACCGATCGTATGAATGAATTATTATTTTAATGTTAAAGCCATTAAAAAGTTTATTGAAAAAATTAATTTTAATAATTTAAATAAATTGGATTGAAAATTTCGTTAACAAAACGGACACGTTGAAATTGAATATTTCAAAATTGATTATTTATGGTTCCAATTATCGATTTTTTATAAAGGAAATTGATAGCCGTGCATAAATTGATAATAAATTTGTGATAAGAAAATTGAATGCAAAAATATTGCTTATCTAATCTCAAAATTATGGTAATTTAGAGTGAAATTCTAGTTTGACTTGATTCTATTTAAAGCAAGACTAATTTAGTTAAGGTATTTTAATTTTTATCACAACTGTGCTAATCAGCTCTGTCCAATTTGCATTCAAATACATCCTTTTGCCAATATTTGATTATCGACTTTTGTTAAATCCAATTTTTATCAGTAAAATCTGCAATTTTCTCATCTCAAGTATCTAATTAAGGTTGTTGGATCTTTTTGGCACTCAAATATTGAGAAGAATTTGCGAATTCTCACATCATCTTGCAAAAATATAATTAATGAGGTTTGTTAGTGAAAATTTGCGAATTATTAAAGATTGCATTGACTTTGCTGATTAAGGTGTGGACGGAAAATGAAGATTAATCACGATTTTTTAATTCGATATTGGATGTATGCAAATTATGAATGCTAAGTGAAATTTGTGTGAGAATTTAATGATCAAAAATTCTTTAGAAATTCAAATCTTACAAAACCGTTAAAAATTCAAATTTTACAAAACCGTTAGAAATTTAAATCTTACAAAACCGTTAAAAATTCAAAATTTAAAAATCCGTTAAAAAATTTAAATTTTAGAAAACCGTTAAAAATTTTAACATTACGAAACCGTTAAAAATTCAAATCGTACAAATCCGTTGAAAATTCAAATTCTAAAAAATCGTTATTTGAAATATTTTTCTCACTCAACTCAATCTGCTTTATTTCTTCCCAAAATATGTGCCACATGATCAAGAACTATCCATAATTGGCAAATGTGGATACCAAATGTTTTCTAGCCCAAACAATCAATCGATCATCGTAATTTTTACCTAATTCCAACAAATTTTCAACAGTCCATAACGGCATCAATTGGATGCATTCTAATAATTTTCGATCGTAAATTTCCTATATTACCTTATGAGAACAGAAACATTATACATTTTTGGACAACAAGAAGATTCCAATTTAGATATATGAAAAAAAAATTGTTAATCAAGATGGAATTCCACGCAATTCTCATGACTCATTTATCTTTTTTCCCTAAAAAAATTATTAAAATATTTCCAGTTTTTAGAAATTTGCTGATTTTTCATTTTTTAAGCCACTTAAAAATGTTCTCAAATATCCACAAAATTATTATTCCAGAAGTAATCTCATAATTTGCGTTTTCTTTATCTTAATGACTTCAAAAACATCCATTCAACTTCTACTTTTGGAGATATTTAAATGCATTTTTATTACCTTGCAAGAATATTCAAGATCCGGCACAAAAGTCGAAAAACAAAATGATTATTGACTTCTTCATATTTTTTTCTTGCTGCTTATTTATATCGTTAATGATATTGACAAAAAAAAACGTTTAACATTTTTTGCTCATATCAGCAAGGCCGCAAAAAATAAAATTTAATGGGAATGCGTGATATTTTTCCATTCAAAAAAATTCCCAATCAGCATATCAAAAAATTGACGTAAAAATTAACAAGTTAGAGAGGCTTTTGAAGGTAGAAACACTTTAAGTAGCGTCTGTAGTTATTTGTGACCCAAAATGATGTGGACAAAGATACGTCAAGTAGTAACGGTCAAGTATTATGTGTCAAGTAGTAACGGTCAAGTATTATGTGTCAAGTAGTAAAAGTCAAGTAGTATACGTCAAGTATTATGTGTCAAGTAGTAAAAGTCAAGTAGTATACGTCAAGTAGTAAAGGTCAATTAGTAAAGATCAAGGAGTAAAATTCAAGTAGTATACGACTGGTAGTAAAGGTCACGTAGTTTAAGTCAAGTAATATATGTCAAATAGTTTAAGTCAATTAGAATACATCACTTAGTGCAAGTCAAGTAGAATACATCACGTAGTGTAAGTCAAGTAGAATACATCACGTAGTGTAAGTAGTTTAAGTCAAGTAGTATATATCAAGTAGTGTAAGTCAAGTAGTAAACCTTAAGTCGTGTAAGTCAAGTAGAATACGTCAAGTAGTTTAAGTCAAGTAGAATACATCAAGTAGTGTAAGTCAAGTAGTATACATCAAGTAGTGTAAGTCAAGTAGTATACGTCAACTAGTGTACTAAAAAGTATAAATGAAACTCTTTACTTAATTCCCACCCAAACTGACCCAACAAATCTCAATTTGTACAAAACATTGCTCAAAAAAAATTCCGCACAAAAGGGAAACATAAAAAATTAAACAGAAAAGAACATTCAGCATAAAATTTTAAACTTAATTGAATTAAAGGTAAATAAATAAATAAGTAATGAAATCAGCAATAATGTTACAAGAAACCATTGTCACTTACATGTTTTTCCGGTTTTAAAATGTTGTTCTTGACGGCTGTCGTTGACACTGTTGTCGTTGTATTATTTATTTTCTCTTGATTACTTTTGGCAGCTGTCTCCAAATTTTCCATTTCCAATTTGATGAAATTCTCAAATTGGGCCAATGAGTTCCATTCATCGATGTCATGTTTGCCATTATTATGATTTGTGCCACGAAGGCTTGGCCGTTCCGCTTTTATGGATATTATCGGTTGGAGCTGTTGTGGTGAGTCATTGCCGCTGTTACTATTACAGCAACTACTGCTGCTGTCAACAGTATCAGTTACTTCTATCGCACTATCACTTTCATTTACTTGAAGTTTATCAAACACCTCAGAAATTTCAGTCTGTAATTAGAGATATAAAAAGAAGTGAAATTAAAGAATTGAATTCTAGAATTTTTATGGTTTTATTTTACAAAAAAATGTTGTTATTTTGCAAACACAATAGGTCGTAGTAGTCAATTGTGATTGTTCCTTTGTGCTTTTGTTTGTATTAATAGAATTTTCTACAGAAATGAGGCGCAATTTCTGCAGAAACTAAAAGTTTTATGGCGACGACGTGATATGGAGATAAAATTTTAAGCAAACTAAGTAATTTTAGAGAAGAATTAGTTGATTTATAGCTTGGAAAAAATGAAAAAGCTCAAAACAACGTTCAGTAAAATAAATGAAGCAGAAAGTTTTTCGCATCAAAAGTTCGTTCAGTAAAAAAAGATGCAGAAAATTTTCGCATCAAAAGTGCGTTCAGTAAAAAAAGATGCAAAAAAGTTTCGCATCAATTTATAATTTTAATAGAATCTCATCAATTTCTGTCATATTAGAATAGAACACAACAATCTATTCAATTGATTCTTCTAGCTTAATCTAAATTCTCCCTCAAAACACAAAAACTAATTGCAATATTGCCTATGAAAGCTTCACAACACACCGCAATTGTATTCCTAAGCTACTAATTTATCAACTTCAAAATGCTAATTGAATTTTTAGTAAAACAATTTACATTCAATTAGCTCAAATCCCACAATAATAATTGAAAACAAAAAGATTCTTCCACTCTCCTCAATGAAGTTCCATTATTGCGAGCTAAAATTAGAAGAATGAGTTACAAAACTATTTTTTTAAAGCATCTGCTCTTCTGCTAATTGAAAATAGATGCAAAGAAGAAGAAAAAATGTTGAAATCAATTTTAAGTGAAATTTTATAATGAATTGAGTGAAATTAATTAATCTCTTTGTGGGTTTTACTAATGTGCATCAACTGGATGGAGCTTTTGCATACAAAAAAATTAAATAAGTAGAACAGGATAGCAAAAAATAACGTACCAAATGAAATAGCATGTTCTTAACAACTTTCTTATTGGGATTTGAACCCACAACCTCCACATTACTGATATGTGACTTAGACTTAACCAACTACTCCACAATGCTAACAATTTCTATGATTATGACTTGACCAATTGCACTATTTTAATTCAGTTTTGCACAACCACCAATCCAGAACCTTCTAACATGAACCCAACGGAGGAGTTGTCTATGCCCTAATATTTGATTGACCTCCTCAAAATTATTATAATAAAAATACTTTTGTACCCCTTATTTTTCAGCTTTACCCTTAATCAGGGGCATGATGACCGAATTGCAACCACATGGCACCCATGTGGTCACCAAGTGGAAGCCACCCAAATACCATCACCATAAAAGATCGAATGAGTACAAGCCTAATTCCAAGAGATTAATTCCAACCCAATACAGCTCAAAATTCCTTCATCTATTCAGAACATGAAGAACTAAAATGAAAACCTATTCTGAATCAGCGATAAACTACAATGCAATGATTCTGTTACCATCACTTAAGAAGAAAGAAATGAGACAAGAAATAAAAAATATAAAAATATATAAAGTAAATCGAGAAGTGCACACAATATCTTTTCTCATGGCATGCCATGGGATGTGAAAGAAAATAAAGAGAAGAAATTACATTGTTTGATGTCAGAAATCATTTGGATGAAAATATTTTAATATAAAGTTATATGTAATCAGGAATGAATGGAGATGGAAGGAGAGAATGTTGAAGATTGTGTGGGCTTTTAATCTAATGGGATTATGTGTGTGCATATAAGTCAACTAGGAATGGGAACTGTTGGTATTAGATTGGGCTATAATTTACTTTATGAATGGGGAAATGTTGTTTGACTACAGAAGGATTTTTATTTAACAAGTTTGAAATATTCAAGACTGAAAGATTTGTGGATAAATGTCAACTGGTAGCTTGAGGACATAAAATTTAGTAACGTAATTAACACCTGTTGTGTGCTTGCTTGATTGAGACTCTCAGATTAAGATTTGAAACTTTTTATTTGGTCTTCAATCCTTGTTCTACTAGCTTCATATTATTCACTTCTTTGTTGCTATTTTCAGTGTTGTGGCTTTGCTGAATGAGATATTTTTAGCAGGAAATGTTAGAAAGTTCTTTTGGGTATTGAGACATAGAGTGCATTTGAACTTTCAGAATTGACTTTGAAATTGCTGGATTTATTTTGAAATTGCTATATTGATTATAAACCTGATGAGTGAATTTTGAACTTGCTGAATTTATTATGAACCTGATGAGTGAATTGTGAACTTGCTGAATGAATTTTTGAGCTTGCTGGGGCCGGTTACTCGGTATACCCTTGGGTATACCTATGGACAGCCTATGGGTACCATAGGGGGTATACATAGGGGTACCATATGGGGTATACACAGGGGTACACCCCAAGTGGAATACCAAGCAGTCTGCCCCTGAATAGATTTTGAACTAACCGAATGAGTTTTTGAGTAAAAATAACAAAATTGACTTCAAATCATAAAAATCCACCTCAAAAATGTCAACATTTCAATTTCCCAACCAACAGCCAACCCAAATGCTCCAAATGCATCAACAGATTAGCCGATTTCATCAAAAATAATGCTCCAAATATGTACATACAACTTTTTTTTTCATCTTACACCACACAACATAATACATAATAATAAAAATATTAAGCTAAACTAAGGCAGCCGTGGAGCTGACAAGAATTTCCAAGACGGATAAAAATAAATCAGATTTGTGTGATGGTTGAACATGATAAACATGGTATGTAATTCCACATATATTTATTTGTAACATATCATGTTGTGATAATGGACTTTCACTTATATGCCACATACGTAAGTGCTAAGGTAGATGTGCGAGGGAGCAAAGACATTACAAGAGGGATGGATTTAAATAAGACGAATGAAAAATCCCATTTAGGTTCCGAGAAGACATGACATACTCAATTCCATTGCAGTGACAATCCATCTCGACATTAACACATACACAAATGTGAGAAAAAAAGGATTTCTATATGTGGGCAAGAAGAGCATCAAAGAGCCATTTGAGAACCGTGCACATACATTTTTAATCATAATGTAACGAGATTCCATTCCAATATGCATCATATGCCAAATTCAGTCAGGCCAGAATTGTATTTAAAGGACGACAATGACACATCACAGGTTCAGTTAGAAATATCAAATTGTGTTGTGAAGTTCCACTTTTATTTACGTGATATGGGAGTCGCTTGACTTGTGATTGCGTTAAATTGTGTGAAATTTTAAAATAGAAGAAAAAAATCATTTTTCATTTACAATATAAGAAAAACTCATAATTAGGTATTTATATACGGAGAAAATAGACTTTCCAAATCATATGTGACTTTTTTATGTAAACTATTTATTATAAGAGCATTAACATGACGAAAATACACGGCTTATGAGTGACTTTTTATGTGATGAATTTTTTTATATTGTTTTGTAAATTTTTCGAGTCTTTTTCCAATTCATTTGAAATGTAAATAAGTAGAGTATAACAGCATATACGCGATGTTTTACGATTATGTTGATGAGTTATGAAATATTGACAAAAAAAAGTTTATGTTTAAATAAAAAAAAATCATTTTTGATGGACCTAAAAATTGTTATGATCTATGAAGAAATCATTAAAATTGTGGAATCTATAGGAATTTTCATAAACTGTTAAATGCTGACTATAAAAATTTAATTCAACTTCTTTTTAACGATTATGGTGATTTTTATGGAAAGATTATTAAAATTTCTTCACGAGAATTTGTTACAAATGAAAGTTTTCTGGGTTTATTGCTGGACAGGAGTGTAAATTAGCTGACAGTGAGAGAAATTTGATAGTTTGAAGAGTTTTTATCGCGATATTTTTGGCAAAACTTTTTTACCTTGAAATTTTCAATATTTTTGTTTGAAACTTGCTTATTTTGATGTAAATAACTACAATCTTGATTTATTCACTTAGAATTATCAAAAATCTATCACAATTTAGCTTTAATTGTCACTAAAACTAATTTTTTCAATTGAAAACGTCAAATTTTTATCAAAATTAAAAACAAAAGTGTGCTTCGTTGATGCAAAAAAATTCAAATTCTAAATTTCCGTTAAAAACAGTTTTTACAATTTTATTACAAAATATCACATTTTTTGCTTGAAAAAAGCTTGTAATCATAATCTCAATCTTCAAAGACCTCAAAAATCCACCGAAACAACCAAAAAAGGACATAAAATCTCCAGCATCACCTTAAAAGTCAACTCTATTATCATTTTTAAAATAATTTTCCTTTCTACAATTTATCGCAATTAACATCTCAATTAATTAACTCTGGTTAATTTTTTATCTCCTTCAACTTTCGCCATTCTTTTAATCCCAGCAGGCAATCATGAAATCCATATTATTATTAACACTATTAATTTTGGCGACACTACATGTACAAATTAGCACAACCTTTGGTAAGACCATAGAGAAGAGTTCATCAACACAAAGTGAGTCAGAGAGTTCAAGCAGCACAAACATACGTGAGGATAAGACAAAACAAAGCGAGACGAGAGTTCGTCGAAATTCAAACAGCAATGATGATTACGAAGATTTCTTAATTAACCAGCTGTCACGCGAGAATGATATAATGACCTCAAATTTTTTAGACACAGCAGTGACATGTAACAAGTAAATTACAGTCCCCTCTCATTTTGAAGTTCAAGAGCCGAACGTATCATTCCTTTAATGTGCATTTTTCTGAGGGAATTTGTGGACTTTTGTCTTTATTTTGGGATATTTAGTTATAAAGGGTGTTTTGTACAATGCTTGCCACTTTTTTCTATAGGAATCAACAGTTTTTGAGATGTTAAATGACTTAATTTAAGCAAAAACTTCAAAAAACTTTTCGAAGTGGGAAAAAAAATTTAGAGAAAAAAAATTTAAATTTAAAAAATCCGTTAAAATTTTAAATCTGAAAAAACCGTTAAAAATGCGCATTAATCCTCAAATAAACTAAAGTTTCTAACTTTTACTATAATATTTTTTCATTTCTATTTCTTTGTTAAATAATAAACGCTGCATCATCATCAACATCACACATTCATTACACGTCTAGTTTGAATGATTTGGAAAGTGATATAGTAATAGAGGAAAGCCTAAGAAGTCTCATTGATCCGCGATGTACGCAACATTGTCGACTCGAGATTTTGGATAGAATGTCGAATACTGTAAAGTGTCACCAACGAATGATAAATCGCGACAATAATGATATTTTGGAACGCGATCGTCGTGGCAAGATTGACAATCTGTTACGCGATGAATTATTTGTACCCGTACGAGGTAGACGTACGTTGGAAATGGATCAATCGTCACCACAAAATACACCCGAAAAGAAGGCAAAACTTGATGTTTTAATAAACGATCTGTTCGTGCCACATCGAGGCAAACGACATTTAGTACGAAAGCACTTTTTACTTTTTGATCCATATCCAATCTCGAAAAAAAGCAACATTGAGTTGGATATGAATGATTATTTCGTACCAAATCGTGGAAAAAGACGACCTAGCAGTAAAATTGATGAACTCTTGTCGGATAATTTTTTTCCACAACGCGACAAAAAGGCATCTGTACCCGTTCTACCAACAATTATCCCAAAATCACATCATGCTATAGTCGACTATGCTACAATGGAACCATGGCTATTTCAAAATATTAACACAAATGACAGGCGCATGATTGATCGTCTACATGATTTAAATCTTGGAAGTGAGGTAAGACAATCATTGCAGCTTGATGTTGCTATGATTTTTTTATACATATATATTAATTGTGAATGAGGGAATATGAGGGGAAAAAAGATAAATTGAGATGGAAATGAAGAAATTGTTAAAGAAAAAAGAGAAAATGACATGAAACATATGCAGAAGTAGAAACAGCAGCCGCAATATATGAATGCAAAAAAAATACATTTTAAAAAGTGCATAAATGGATAAATACTTTGAGATGGAAAAAGAAGAGGAAAATTGTTTTTGAGCGTGATTTTCTGTAGTGGAAATTTTTTTGAGGTTATGTTCGATTATCTGACTTTTGTTGTTGTTTTTTGATTATCCGACGTAACTAAAACTGCTTTTTTGAAGAATTTTTAAAAACTATAACAAAATTTACATTATTAGTGAAAATATTAAGAGTTGTCAAACTAGATTCAACTAGTTTTGATTCGATTATCCGACCGTTATCCCTAGAAAATTAGTTTTGATTCGATTATCCGACCATGATTCCTAGAAAATTTAGCTTTTACTTCCTATTGTGCAAATGTTTAGAAAATAGAGTTGTACAGGATTAATAATCAACAGCTAGTTTCTAATAAAAAAATGACATGTTAAAACTTTTTTGAGGTTATGTTCGATTATCCGACTTTTTTTCAAATCTAATTTAAATAAATAAATCCTTCAACAACTGCTAAAACCGCACTATTCACAGCCACGACCCAAAACAAAATCATTACATCCATATCTTGCTTGTTGATCTTAAGTGAATTCTTATGCATAAGTCAATTCCCATGAGGAATTTGCGGAAAAAAAATTCCCTCTCGATTTTGCGTCTTCCTCACAGTTGATGATGCTTTGGAATTTAAGATGAAGATGTCAATTTACAAACAAATGTTAATTTTGCATTTGCGTCCAACAAGGCATCAAAAAATTTAGATTGGTCTTCTCTGTTTGCACGCGCGGACGATTCAGAAAATGAATACATCAACTTAGATTCGAATGGTCATTTTTGGAATTGATAAAAAAATTTAAAATATCAAAAAACTGACGTTTGTTTATTGCAAAAAAATTTGAATATTTAATAAAGAACAAGCATTTCTGGTTTTAAAGGTAAAATGGACATAAAATCCAGACGAATGAATTTAAAAGCAGCAAAGAGAAAAAAATTTTGATGTCCGAATGAGTTCTGATCATATCTTTCGGGTACACAAGAGAATTACAAATTTTTAACATGATTTCAAACCTTTCAACCCTTCACTAATTCAATATTGATGAAGGTTACAAAGATGAAGATAAAAATACATTTTAAAAACCTGATAAAATGAACATTTATTTTAAATTAATTGAATTAGAATCTACACGACTCTTGTATGAACAACTTGGAATGTATAGATAAATGATGTAAAATAGCTATGTTGAAAATATACATGGAATTAAAGGTGATTTTCTTTGATATTGTGGATTTATTCGACAAATAGACTTTGAGTATTGCAATTGAAATACGTGTGGACATTCACAGATCTTACTAGAATTAAATGGAGAGAATTATTGAGCAAATCAGCAATAAATAGTAATTTTTGAATAATTTTTGCTACTTGAAACTTGAACTCATATCCCAGGGGTTACATAGAGTATACACTAGGGTATGCACCATAGTAAGCTAGGTTATACCCCTGAGGTTACCTGAGGTATGTACTAAGGTATACACAAGGGTTACCCAAGGCTTTACCCTTAAGATAACCATGGATTACCCAATTTGAACTGTTTTCCTCACCAGAATGATCTTTTTCCAACCCAGAACATTCTAGACCTCTAAAACCGACAAAAATCCACACAACCATTATCAACGAAGCCTCTAAACCAGTGGTTCTCAAACTTTTCAGAGCGCGACACACTAAAATTGAACCCCAATGTGGCGACACAGTGATATATTCTTTTGACCCATTTTACACGTTTACACATCGTTTTTTTTTGGTTCGGAAGCTGAGTTGATTTACTGTGTCGCCTGATTTACTGTGTAAATTTACTGTGTCGCCAAACTTTTCGCGACACACCTGAGATGACGTCGCGACACAGTAGTGTGTTGCGGAGCATAGTTTGAGTACTTCTGCTCTAAACATCCTCAAAAATGACGATCGAGCAAATTTCCTCTCTCTTATCACAAAAATTCATCACTAAGCAATTATCCAAATTTCATTCATTGTTGAAATGCTCTTAGAAAAGAAATAAAAAAAACTTAAATAAACATTCCTAAAATGTTTGTTGTCGAAAAAAAAACGAAACTAGAATGTGAATGAATGAAGAAGAAGGCAATAACAGACGTCAAATGGATGCACACATAGAGAGATAAGATAGACACATAGTACGATTGTGCACATAAAGAAATAAAAATATTATAAATTAGCCTACACACGTCTCATGGACTCTTGAGATCAGTCAGGTAGTTAAATAGAAATGTGTGTATCTTTCATAAACAGAGACATTTCTCGTAATAAATGAAGTAGGAATCTGACCATATTCGATCATATGCTGGTGATAAAAAATTCTTTTTAATTAATTATATTTGCTAAGCGTTACAATTTTTATATTTTTTTTTCTGCTTTCCATCTCAACAAATTTCTTGGGTATTATTTTTCATTTTCTGAACTGGATTTGTTGTGAGAAGGTTTTTTTGGGTAGCATTTAGGGGCAGTTTGATCCGTTTACTATTCCTGGAGTATATCCTAGGTTGGGTGGGTAGGTAAGGTATACAATAGGTACCCCAAATATGTAGGGTTACCCTAGAGTACCCCTACCCCCCTACCATAGGGTAACCTAGAACTGCAGCTTGACAAAAGCTGATCTAGTCAAGTTTTTAATAGACATACCCTAGCTAGGCGTATGTCCCATAAAATTGGCTAAACCATCCCTTATCCTAAAAAACAATATTTCCCTAAGTAAGCCATTTTTTACAACCACCTAGCCACAGTAGCCCCTCTGTCTAGTTATGGTTAGAAGTTAATGGAACTATGGTCACACGATTGGATACATATTTATAGACTAAACTACAAAAAGGCGCTTTAATCTACATTCTTACTTCTAACAGACATTTCCCACTCAAAATTTTATTCTCCTGTCTCAATTTTATTATTTTTACTTTACAATTGCTTCAGGCTAATAAAGATATCAGAGTAACAGGAGCAAAAGCAGCAGCAGCAATACAAGGAGAGAAATTTATGCCACAAATGTACATTAATAATAACTATGACGGTAGTGACGATGAAAAAATGTTGCTCGATTTCACGCCAAAGAAGATCCTTAACATAAATCCATTGAGTGGACATCAACATGGAAATAGTGATGACTTTACATCACCAACTAACTTAATTTTAACCAACACGCCCCTCAATACCCGAGAACATGCTGTAGATGATGACTTTACCTCAACATTTATTTAAAATAAGAAGAAAAATACGAAAATTATGCAGCATTTGATGATAAAAATGCATTAAAATTGACCCAACCCATTGAACACTAACTGCTCATCATTTTTTATTCTTCACATTTTCTACTTTATTTGAAGCCATATGCATAATTATACAAAAAGGCATTGAGCTTATCAAGATGGAGCAAAAATGAATCTTCAATTTTTATTTTTCGTTTAGCATCTTTGTAGCATGTAAAAAAAGCATTATTCCAAGTGTAAATTGTGATTGAGTGAATGAGAGACGCTCATAATTGTCAGATTACTCGTTCAGACTAGTCTATTTTTTTCATAGATATGCATTCAAGAGATTCATTCTCTTGGCTGAATGAATGCATCTCTGTAAATGTAATTTACTGCTCGCCTCACATCATCTGATGAGTAATCCATAATTTTGTAGCTGTACGATCTCATTCTAGTCATTGTTTTTGATGAAAACTAACAAAAATGATGTTTGTAGAAAAAAATATATGTGAATTAAAAAGAGAGAATATTATGCAAAAAATAAATGAAAAATGGAAATTAAACCATAGAAGTAAGAAGATCATGATGATCTCTGTTTGACTTTGTTTTATATTTTTCAGATGGGATCGTTTTGGGAAGTTGGGGTGGAATTTTGTTGCATTTTGTCTATCGTTTTAAATTTTTTTGAGTAATTTGCTCTCGATTTTCTTGAATTTGTTCTTAATTTACTTGAATTCACTCTCAATTGGCTCCAAATTTCTCAATTTGCTCTAAATTTCTTAATTTGCTCTAAATTTTTCAATTCGCTCTAAATTTTTCAATAGCTCTAAATTTCTCAATTTGCTCTAAAATTTCTCAATTTGCTCCAAATTCTCAATTTGCTCTAAATTTCTCAATTCGCTCTAAATTACTCAATTTGCTCTAAATTTCTTAATTCGCTCTAAATTACTCAATTTGCTCTAAATTTCTAAATTTGCTCTAAATTTCTCAATTCGCTCTAAATTTCTCAATTCGCTCTAAATTTCTCAATTTGCTGCAAAATTTCTCAATTCGCTCTAAATTTCTCAATTTGCTGCAAAATTTCTCAATTTGTTCTAAATTCTCAATTTGCTCTCAAATTTGTCATCAATTTGCTCTCAAATTTGTCATCAATTTGCTCTTAATTTACTTGAATTCGCTCTCGATTACTTTAAATTTGCTCTAAATTTGCCCTATATTTTCAATTCGCTCTCAAATTTGTCACCAATTCGCCTTAAATTCTCTAAAATGTGCTCTAAAATCTCTCAAAATGTTTAACATTCTATATTCCATCAAAAAATGCGTCTAACATAATTCCATACCCAACTCATTCCAGCATTTATCATCTCAAATGAAAACCTTGACTCGCTCAAAGCTCACTGGAACTACGGCTAATTTAATTTTCTAATTTTCTCTCTCCCCATTCCATTCATGAAGCCTATTTGAATTTAACTTATATCAAATTGCTACAATGTAAGTAATGTTTAATATAAATGTAATGAATGTAGTGATACATATCATCATCACGATAAAAAGTCTCTTGAACCGTCTCATTTCTAGATGCTTGAATACTTGAAGAAATGAATTAATGGAAATCGTGAATGGATTTTATAGTAGAAATGAGTCAGAAGTTATGAAATTCTAGTTTTATGAATGATTGAAAGTAAAAGTTTTTTATTAATAGAAATATGAATCTTCAGCTTGTGAAATTTATTGCAGATTCTTCACATTTTTGATGAACTTTTTGCGAGGCGATTCATCTTATTCATAATTGGTTAACTTTTATTGAGAACATTTATCATGAGTTTATTGAAATGTCAAAAGATGAATGTGAGAAAAAAATTTCTGAGATGAAAAATGATAAGTTTTCTGGTGAATTTTAAATTGAATTTTTGGAATTGAGTTTTATTTTTTGAAAAGTCATTATTTTGAAAAAATCAGAAAGAATTTTTTGAAATCAAATAAAGGAAATAATTCCCTTCAAAAATGCAACAAAATTTCTAAAAAAATCTTTTAATTTAAGGTCAACTGATCTAAAGTATATAAGACTCCATATCTCATTGAATTCGGCAACTTAGCCTAAACTTAATCAAATTCTTATTAACCTTCAAAATTTTAAATATTTTTATGTACCAGAAATTTCCATAATAATTTAATATGCAAATTTTTTAACACCAAAATCTACAGGGAATCTTCATTTTTGTTAAACACAAGATCAATAAAATAAAAATATTTTTTTATGGAATTTTTTAAATGTTAACCATAAAAATTTAAATTTGCAGTTTGAACCAGTCTAAGTGACATAAATAGTTGAGTCTTTGAAAAAATTCAAATTAATTTTTAATTCTCTTTTTTCTAAAGTTCAAAATTAAAATAGATATTTTTAATTTTTTATTGATAAGTTTCTGTTTTGAAACGCACTTTTTGCTGTCTTACTCATTCAGTATCGTTCTAGATCCTGAAGATGGGAGTCAATACTCTCGAAATTAATCGACAATCGACGATTCACTCAAAAGTGAAAAAATCAAACTTTAAGACAGCAAAAAGTGCGTTTTAAAACAGAAACTTATCAATAAAAAATAATAAATGTCTTAATACGAATAATCAAATAAATATATTTTTAATTTGCGTATTTTAGTGCACTTGTACTTGGATCATATTAAAAATTTGATTATGTACACGTAGACACAAGTGCATTAATTCTCACAAAAAATTGTACGACATAAAAAAGTATTTATATTTTTAATTATTTTATTATTCATTAAAGCATTCAAACTGCTTTATCATATTGAGCCACATCAGATTTTGAATTTTTCATTGCAATAAAAAGGTCTTGCATCAAAAGGCTAAAATCATACTTGTCACTCAAAATTGATATGATTGACAAATGTACTCGATATTATTTTTATTTCTACAATGTTCTATCCGATTAGCAAGTGCAATTAATCCCACAATACAATTGTCATCCTCCTTTTATGCAGAAATACATGTAAACCTGAACTTGAAAATATGATATGTATCATAATATAATTCATACCAAACAATCCAACAAAAAATTCGGTACTAAAAAAACAAAATTAATCCATCAACAATTACATCAGAGCCATAGCTCTTCATCTTCATTAGGTACCAAAATATCTAGATCTAATCTCAATTTACCAAAATTAAAATATCTCACATTTAACTTGAGTAGTTTGCCTTAATTACAAAATAATTAGCTTCAAAACATGCTCTTAAAATTACGAACATCCTCAAACTATTTACCGCAAAATCCAAATGACCGAAGTAACTGTTTGCTAGCTGTAATACCCATCTAACTTACATTAGACAGTCAATAGACTTAAATTCTTGCAAAATATCTTCACAAAAAACCGAGAATCAGCAACAAAATCTGACATTTTTAAAAAATGATTCTCATTTGCTTAGCCACAATAATAATAATAATAATAATTATGGCATTAAAATAATCGTACAAAGTGAATCAAGTTAATTACAAAAGATACTTAACGGATAAATAGACATTGAAAAATCGAGGCATGTGAATTTCGACATTCAACAACATTATTTTTGCAATTTATGGAATTCCCACAATTCAAATTGAAAATGTTTTTACTGAATATATTTAAATAAAGTAAAATTTTTTGAATAGTTAAATAAATATTGATCTTGTTGTGGACAGAGTTGAATGTTAATGAAAATTGAAGAAAACAAACAATTTTTGTGTTCATCCTTGTATCCCGCTTAGATGTCACTTTTGGGACTTGAACCCATGACATGCTTGATTTTTAAAAATTAGCTTTTAACTTTATAAATTTAAATATAACTTTTACTTTATAAATTTTGACTAAATTGTTAACACTTTAAAGAAATTCAAAGCCAACTCTGTTTTTCCATCAAATTGATTTAATTTAAATTTTTTAAATTTTTTTCATTAGAATATTACGTAACACTTAAGAAGTGAGCTTTACATTAAATATTTTCCAAATTTCTGATTTTCTCACGAAATTTGTTATGGGTTAAAAATTGTCATTTTTGTCATAATGTTTTAAAATAAATTTAAATGACTAGCATGCTCCTGTCTGATGTAGTGTTGAAGTCTTTTGTTAATAAATTTTTTTTAAAAAAACCCCACAAAAAAATTAAAATAATTTTGACAATTTTAAAAATTAAATTAAATTTTAAAAAATTATAAAATTCAAATTAAATTTAAAAAATAAACTAGATTAAAATTTTAAATTTTAAAATATTTGTTTCATAAAACAACCTAGAGTTTGATATTTTCTTAGTCATTACATTATCATTATAATTTAACAATAAATTATTCAAAAATTACAAAAAACTTTAGCAAGATATCCAAAAACTAAGCATTAAAGTCGACAAGATTGGAATGTATGGCAAAAAACTTATCTCTTTGCCTATATCAACAAATAAAAAAAATTAAAATATTCAACTCAAATATTATTTGTTGTGCCTATTCATTACCATCGCTCAAATTGGCGAACATTTTTGCATACATAAATAAATCTTTTTCTCGCACAAGCGACATTAAGTGCTGTTTCTTATTCAACAAGTGCCAAAAATAGTGATTTTCCAATTTTTTTCATTATTGACACATAATGAAACAAAAAAATTACACAAAGGCAGACACATATCACGTTAAATTGTTTATAGGCCAAATGGAGATGAATGCTATTGCTGGATTTTTATTTTTTGCAGATCTGATTAAAAATTGTTTTTTGTGTGTTTTTTAATAGCAGTATATTTAAAATAATACCCCCCTCCAAGTACCACGTCAATATCCTTAACATAGATGCGTAGTGGATCTAATATTAATGAGACAATAATTTCCATATCACGCATTTAAGAGTCAATAATGTGACCGTTAATCGTGCACAATTGTTTCCAAAACATAAATTATCTCATGTTCAAAACTGAATAAAAATAGGCACTGCATGAATTTCGTCAGAGAAGAAATCACAGAAAATCTATGTCCAATTCAAGTATGTACATGCTCTAAATTGAATAATAATTGATTCTCTTCACGTTTGTATAGAAAATTAATAGTTTTTGTTTCGGTATCGTTAGCTGAGCTAATCTCATGCTAGGAATGACTTTAATAAAGCAAAATAAGGTAGTGAGCGAAAAAAAGCCAACATTTCGGTCATGCATGGTGGCGAAAATACAATTGAATGGATCACAAGACCAACTCTTAAGTAGGAAAGAAATATCAAACAACTTTCGTGCGTTACCGTCAAAAAATGTACGTACAACAGAAGTAATTGAATGAACAATGGACAATTAACCGTTCATATCACGTTCAATTGCATATACTGAGATTTTTTTATTGCCATATTATGAAGAAAAATATTGATATAAAGAGTGGAGAAAGAAGGCATGAAGGAATTGTGAATGAAAATATTTGTTGGATGGGTTTTAAGATATGAATTGAGAAGATTAAGACGCATTTGACTATAATGTTATCAGTGGTAGATATCTAAGGCTACTGGGTACCGTACCCTATGATACACTAGGATACTTGGTGTTATCCTAGTGTATACCCTACCCACCCGGAGTAGTCCCTAGAAACTAGCCCTAGAAAAATCAATCAATCAGTCAAAAATGACCAAAAAGTTATCAGAAGTAAGCTGATCAGTTTCTTAGAACCTCATGAGGTTAAATATAGTAGCTTTCATGTAATGTTCCGATAGAGGCTAGGGTATACACCCTTAGGTTGGAAGGGCTCAAGGGTAGGAGCTTAGAGGTATAACCTATGAGCAAATAGCTCTAATTTAAAGTCTATTAAAAAATTTTCTTCATATAGTTTTCCAATGTTGACTTTTAGCTTCAATTCTTGAATATATCATTTAAAAACAGCTGATCTGCTAAGTTTCGAACCCATGATCGCTGGATCAGTGTCAAAATGTTCAGTTACCAAAGCACCTATCCACTGCTATGCTGAGTCATTTCAGCTCATAAACCAATAATGACATTTACTCAATTATTTCAAATAAAACCCAGTCAATATCCTTTCAAATATTTTATATCATAAAATTTTATTAAAAATAGAAATTTCGTGCAAACCAAAAACTAGCAGCCACGAAAATCAATTATTCAAACCTATCAATTTCTTCAACATTCAATAATGCTTTCAAATTTCCCTTGTTGACCACTTAATGGCTACTGCTGTTGAAAAGAGTTAACAAATTTATGCCAAATATCAATCCACAAATTCTCAGTTTTAAAGCATAACATAGACATAAAGACAAATTAATTTATTCCATCCTATCATTGACCAATATTAAATTATGATTATTATTCATACCTCATAATCAAAATTGAAAATGGCAAAAAACAAATTTGAATCATTGTAATCGTGTGCAAACAGCAGCGGCATTTTCGATTAATCGATCGTGATTAAAGATATATGAAATATGGGAAACAAGCAGGAAAAGAAAGAAAGAAAGGCCAAATATGAAGAAATAAATTCGCGCATTGAAATTGAACAACAATTCATTATTATTCTTTCCATTCGGTAGCCAAACCGTCAATTTAGGAATGATTTTTTATGCTCTCTCTGTTTACAGCCATCATCATCATTTGCAATATTGGCAATGGTGTTTGCAAGAGATCGGTCATAAATGGTATTGATCAATTGGCAAGGTGAAATGTGAAAATTTTTTCTCTCTTTTTTTCAATTCATTCATCAAGCTTGTGGCACTTTTCCTGACTACCTATTGGAATGGAATTTTTTGTTAGGTCAGATGTGGAGAAGCTTTGAATTGTTATGAAATAATTGGCATTTGGTGGTTGATTCTCAAGTTGTTTTACAGTAGAGTTAAAATCTGAACTTAACGCTGCTTAATTACCTAATTCAGCACTGCTGAATGCTCAATTCAGCTCTGCTGAATATTTAATTCAGCGCTACTGAATATTTTACTTAGTTTTGCTGAATGCTTAATTCGTCATTACTAGGTAACTAAGCATTCAGTTCAGCTCAATTCAGCGTTGCTGAATACTTAATTCAGCGCTGCTGAATACTTAATTCAGCGCTGCTGAATACTTAATTCAGCGCTGCTGAATACTTAATTCAGCGCTGCTGAATACTTACTTCAGCGTTGCTGAATAGTTCAATTCAATTCAGCGATTCTTAGCAATCAATTTAGCTGTGCTTAATACCTAATTCAGCAATGCTGAATACTTAATTCAGCGTTGTTAAATACTTAATTCAGCAAAACTAGACCTCATTACAAAGTATGTCCAGTTCTGTGTTAGTTTTCATGCTGTTTATTTATGATGAACAATTGTACTTACGTTTATTTGCTTTAAGTAGATTTCAAGCTCCTCATATGGATCGTTGTTGTTTTCCATTTCATAGTCTCATTGTAGACATCAGAAAATAATATTATTGCACTTCTTCTGCGACTTATGCTTAAAATGTACACTTTCTACACGTTTTGTGCAGTTTTCACTCTCTGTTATATTTGGATGGTGCCTTTTTCTGCCCCAAATGGGGAATTATTATTATTATGGCAATGTTATAACTTTATTATTATTTTTATTATGCTATACGTTGCACTTTTTATGTAATTCTCTTCTTTGCTTTATTCACTCGCTTGCTTTTGGACCTTTTTTCTTCCTTGTTATGGAATTTCACTTGCACTGTCGCCTTTTCCAATAATTCACATATTTTTCTCTCTTACTTCACTTAAGTCCATTGACATGATACTTTTTTTTATGATCCTCTACTTCTTCTTTCACCTTTTCTTTCTTATTATTTACGCACTATGTTAAATTATTATTATTATTATTTACTTTTTATCTTCTTCTTGGTGCCATAGATCTTCTTCAATTGATCGATTGAGACTTTTTTATGATGCCTGTTTCGTTCTCCTTCTTTTCTGAAAATAAAAATGTTTTGTTATTTATAAATAAAGCCAGAATAAATACAACATACAGAAATAATTTTTAACAATTCAATTATGGACTTTTAGCACATTTTTTGACAGTCTTGAGATACTATAAAATTTGTTTCCGGAGGTACCCTAGGATATACCTCTAGTTTTACCTTTGATAGTGTATACCCTAGGGTTGGGCAGAATCGTATACGTATATATACGTATATAAATATACGTATATTTTATACGTATATATACGTATATTTATACGTATATTCATTTTTCAAATTTTTTCCGTTACATATCGTAACTTAACAAAATTAAATTATCTCAGAGTTTTAAAACAAAATATGCACTTGTTGTTCATTAGCAGTGCTCAAACATCATTATTAGCTATAAATTATTGTCTAAATGCTTTAACTTTTTCTTTTACAAAATTTTTGTAACGGCCAAAAAAAATTCAAGTTTTGCTCATGATTTGTAAACAAAGAAAAATTAATTTTTTCAAAAAATTCTCATTTTTAAATTAAGTTCTTGCTTAAACACTACTAAAATGTTTAGTGGAGCCTTAAGTTACTCTATTTCACCTATTAGAGTCCAAATTTCAGCATTTTAATACATTTTTTTAGCAAATTAATAACGTACTTTTTGCGTTTTGAAAAATCAATATACGTATACGTATACGTATATATACGTATATTTTGTTCTTCGATATACGTATATATACGTATATTTGCCCAACCCTAGTATACCCTTAGGTTATACATCCCTTTGATAAAACTGATACAGCTTGGGTACATTTGTTGCTGTAGTCTGATATGGTCCTAACCCCTTTCCTTTTTAAAAACTAAAAATGACGCAAATTCAATATTTCTATTTTTTTCCATGTCATTATTTGATTTGGTACACGTAGGTACAAGTGCATTAATTCTCACAAAAAATTGTACGACATAAAAAAGTATTTATATTTTTAATTATTTTATTATTCATTAAATCGTTCAAACTGCTTTATCATATTGAGCCACATCAGATTTTGAATTTTTCATTGCAATAAAAAGGTCTTGCATCAAGAGGCTAAAATAAAACTTGTCACTCAAAATTGATATGATTGACAAATGTACTCGATATTATTTTTAATTTCTACAATGTTCAATCCTATTAGCAAGTGCAATTAATCCCACAATATCATAATGACAAACACAATTGTCATCCTTCTTTTATGCAGAAATACATGTAAACCTGAACTTGAAAATGGTAGCCAATATAATATATAAAGCACAGCGGAAAATCCTATCAGTTTAAGTTGCGATGTCTAAAGTTGAGGAAGTCATCAAGTTCTATCGAAGAATCTTTCATATCATAGGCGTATGGCCGAACTCACCACTTACAAAGTGGCATTATCGTGGTGCTATTTTCTCCTTCATCTTTTCCCTGGTGTATCCAATTGTCATGTGCACTTTGTCATTGTTACAAGTGGATAGTGTTGAAGGATTCGCACGAGCAATAATTCACATTATCGGATTCACTTTTTGTGTTTTTATCATGATTACATTTCGGATAAATACACAAAAGGTTGAAAAGTTTTTGAGTGAATTGTGCGAGACGGTCTACGAAGATGATGATGCTCAGTCGTTTGTTGACGAGGCGTGCATTAAGGCATTGAAAATCTCAAAACTTGTGATGTATTGTGAATCAATTGCTGCTAGTTTTGCTGCGTTTGTGATTCCTGTGGCTTTTGGTCGCTTGCCATTTCCGATGTGGACACCAGAATGGGCTAACTCGACAGCTATCTTCGGCATTTATTGGATCACCGAATGGTTGACTTTTAACTATTGTTGCCAAGTTATAAATATTTTCATCTTTAGCTTTGCAATATTGGTCATCATCAACGGATATGGACAGTTCTTGAATATTCGGTTAAGTATGCTAGTGTCAACAGAAGAGCATGATGGATATCAAGACCTGGTCAAATGTATTCTGGCTCATCAGAAGTTCAAGCAGTAAGTTTTAATTTATTTTTATTACGATTTTTTTTAATTGGATCATATTTGTGGACAGACTGGTTGAAGACTTCAAGACTATTTGTGGATCAATGATTGGAATATATTACAAAATCGTGGTCATCGTCTTAGGTGCCTGTATTTTTGTCATCACAAAAGGTGAAGATCAGTTGACATTTCGTGAAAATCTGATATTCTATGGCTACATTGCTGTTATGGTAATTTGCATTTTCATACTGTCATACTTTGGAGACATGATTTACTCAACATCATCGCAATTCTTGTACGATCTGTTCTCGAGTGACTGGGTCGATGCTGACATGAAGTACAAGAAGGCAATGATAATTGTCATGGAAAATATGAAGCAACCTGTCAAGTTGAGCGTTCTCTTCTATGACTCGGTCAACTTGCAGTTGTTTCAGGATGTAAGGATTTAATTTTATTTTTAAAGATAATTTTTAAATTAATTTTTGAATATTCACAGACTGTCAACGAGGGCTACTCAATGTACTCAGTTTTTCAAAATCTCAAGAAGAAGGTCAACACTTAAATTATTATGAATAAAGAATTATACTCTTGAATGTGATAGAATTTAAGGATATTAAATGTGAAATTGATGTGAAAAATGTTTAATTGTGAAATATTTTATGTAATTTTTAATAAATGTGAAATAAATGTCAATTAGATTAGAAGAATCAAAATCTTTTAATCATTTCTAAAGAACTACTTTAGTTCATGCGCAAAATCCATAATTTCATGTCAGAAAATCATTAATATGATTTTAAAATTGATAAATTACAGTTTAATAATAATAAAAATCTTACCTGATTCATTCAAATGATTGAAAACTTCTTCTTTATTAATATTCTATCCACACGTAGTGTTGTACCATGAATATTGATGAATCAACACAGCAATTCTCATTCTGTATTTCTCATTTCCTTTCCATAACTATGTATCGATGTTATTACGTGCAATTTACTGTATCTGTAAATAAAATAAGAAAAAAAAGAGATGAAAGTTATTATTATTATCAAGTTATTGACATTGAGATGATGATGAGATATTTGCAAAGTTGTGATGAGGAATTGGAGTTAAGTGATCTCTCTCGAGGAACTTTATAAGAAGGCACTTATGTCTGTTTTATATTAAAGCAACTGTTCTAGAGATAAAAATGGAAGTGAAAGACTTCTCGTGAATAAAAATGAAATTCTAATGAGGATGTGAATACTTTAGGATTCTGCAGGCTGTCTGTTCCCGTGCATTCTTGAGAATTTTGTATAATTTTCTTGTTTGTTTCTTGAAAAATAAAAATTCATTATTCTCGTTCTTAGCTACGGGAGGTTAATTATTAAATGCATTTTATGGCCAAAGGATGGAATCTTAAGAATTCACAGTCAATTGGTTTATGGAGAAGTAAAACTTTATGGTTCTTGGAAATTCTCAGAAGATGCTCATGCAAAATTTTTATTGATTTGCTCTCCTGGGGGCTTTTGAACTGTTGATTTTAAAGTAGAATTGAAGTTTTTATTGGATAGATGATCATAAACATTAGCTACTAGATGGAAGAGGGTGAATGATGCGGGTAAACTGGTGTGATTGATATTTGTTACTTTGTATTTGAAGATTTATGAGTTTATAATTTTAATGTTGAGATTTTGCCACTTTTTTGTGGCTTTTTGAGTTAAAATTGCTACTAATTTTGTTAATAGATTCAAAAGAATTCCAAAAATACTTTTTGAAGTGAGGAAAAATCTAAAATGGCGGATTTGAAATTTAAAAATATTTTCAACTGCCATTTATTGATTCAAACCTGTTAGAACAACTTGAAGTTGACACTTTTGGATCTTTAATTTGTATATTGAAAAATGTAGCAATAACTTGTAAGTGGGCTGTATTTCTATGACAATATCTTTAGATAATAATCTCTATCAACAATTAAACAATTTCAAACAATTACAAAGATTAACCAAGAATATCAAAGATTACTTTGATCAAAAATGATCATTCTAAAAAGATGTTAATTTGATTCAGCAGAAAAATGTAAATTTTTGAATAACGAACCCTGGAGTAGGAATCGAACCCAATACCTTTCGATTTCTAGTTGCATGCTCCTACTACTGGGTTATTGAGGTCTACTCCGAAGCATGGCAGAATTCCAATTTAAGTTATTAATCTGCTCTTGATCAGTATTTTTTGCAATGTACTAAAGCAAATCTCATTTTGTGCCATCAGCCAACCGACCAAGGTACCATCAGGGCACCCCACATCCAAGGTATCTTCCAATCATACCAAAAAATGCACCTAAGCGTAGTAATCTCCCAAAAAACAGATCAAAATCCAAATTTGGTTCACTCAATTTACCAAACTCAATAATAGTTTAATAACCGTATTAATCGACAACCAGCTGAATATACAGACAAAGCTAAGCATCATTTCTAAAACTTCAAAATTCCACATATCTCAAATGGAACGGAACAAACAATTTCTCCATAGATATTCATAAAAAACATTTTAATGTCCATCCACAAATGTTTAATTCCTTTGTGTCCAACAAAAGGAACAATAACATATCTTGAATAGTACAAAAAAGAAGAAAATCTACTTCCACACCCTCTCTTCAAACACAGACTCATAATGACTCAAGATATATTTAAAGTAGTAATAATAAGACTTTGCGTCTCAACATACAATTAACAAAACATAAAAGAGATAGAAGAGATGTGTCATGTAGTGGATATCCATCTACATTCATTCACATGTTATACACAAAGTACATGATCATCTCCGTCGTCTTCTTTTATTTTTTTATTTTTATTTCTACGAAAGCATTATGCTAAAATGTAAAGGAATAAATACTGAATTAGCAATTGACTCATATTGACCTCGACCATCAGTGGAAGCGATATATTGCGATTGCTGTAAATTTGCGATGAGGTCGCCAAGTGCGACTCTAACAAAACGATTTTTAGTCACGCTATTTTATTTTCGCACTGCTGGAAGTATCTTGCATGCTAAAATCCTTGTTACCACAAAACTATGTGGATGTAAAAATAATTTAAAAGTTTTAATCTTTTTATTGAGATTTTTAATAAAGTTTGAGAATTTCTTGTCTTTTTTGGGTTTTGGGGCTTGCAATTTGTGTTATCTTGTTGATTTACAGATATTTACACTTTAGCTTTATCAAAAAACAGTCATTATTTCAGAACCACCACCGTCCCTCCCTTACCATGACTTATAAATATAAAAAATAAAATATCATCACCAACTCGAAAGCAGATGGGTTAAAACCCATAAAAATAATGTAGTAACGCTCAAAAAGGGTTTAACATTTTATAAACTTTATAATTCATCAAAGCATTGAAACTGCACTATTATATTGAGCCACACTAGAATTTTAGATACGTGCAGCTAAGATTTTGAATTTTTAATTGCAATAAAAAGCTTTTCACATCAAATGCTTGAAATTAAAAATTCTTTTAATATAAAAAAGTAGAGTTTTGATTAATTATTAAAAATTAGTGACAATATTTTTTGTTGCTACAATATTCTGCCCTTTTAGCAAGTGAAATTTATCCCATAATACATCCCTATTTTCATACAAAACTGAACTTGAAAATGGTAGCCAATATAATATATAAAGCACAACGGAAAATCCTATCAGTCAAAGTTGCGATGTCTAAAGTGGAGGAAGTTATCAAGTTCTATAGAAGAATCTTTCATATCTTAGGGATATGGCCGAACTCACCACTTACAAAGTGGCATTATCGTGGTGCTATTTTCGCCTTCATCTTTTCTCTGGTGTTTCCACTAGTTATGTGTAGTTTGTCGTTTCTGCAAGTGGATAGTGTTGAAGGATTTGCACAAGCGATAATGCACATTTTCGCATTCTCTTGGGCTGTGTTTATCATGATTTCATTTTACATAAATATACCAAAGGTTGAGAAGTTCTTGAGTGAATTGTGCGAAACGGTCTACGAAGATGATGATGCTCAGTCATTTGTTGATGACGCGTGCATTAAGGCATTGAATATCACGAAATTTGTGATATTTTGTGTTATTTTTAGTGCTAGTTTGGCAGCTTGTGTGATACCAGCCGGTTTTGGTTGCTTACCATTTCCGATGTGGACACCAGAATGGGCTAACTCGACAGTTATCTTCGGCATCTATTGGATCATCGAATTGTTTTGTTTTAACTATTGCTGCCAACTTACAAATATTTTCTTCCTTGGTTTTGCAATTTTGGTCATCATCAATGGTTATGGACAGTTCTTGAATGTTCGGTTGAGCATGCTTGTGTCAACAGATGATCATGATGGATATCAAGACCTGGTCAAATGTATTCTGGCTCATCAGAAGTTCAAACAGTTAGTTTTAAATTAAATTTATTATAATTTTTTAAAATTATATTTGTGGACAGAATGGTTGAAGACTTCAAGACTATTTGGGGTGCAATGATTGGGATATTTTACAAAATGGTAGTCATTGTCACGGGTGCTTGTATTTTTGTCATCACAAAGGGTGAGGATCAGTTGACTTTCCGGGAAAATCTAATGTTCTACATCTACATTGTTCTTATGGTAATTTACATCTTCATCCTATCATACTTTGGGGACATGATTTACTCAACATCATCGCAATTCTTGTACGATCTATTCTCGAGTGACTGGGTTGATGCTGACATGAAGTACAAGAATGCAATGTTAATTGTCATGGAAAATATGAAGCAACCTGTTAAGTTGAGCGTTCTCTTCTATGACTCAGTCAACTTGCAGTTGTTTCAGGATGTAAGGATTTAAATTTATTTTTTAAAGATAATTAATTAATTTTTGGATATTCACAGACTGTCAACGAGAGCTACTCAATGTACTCAGTTTTTCAAAATCTCAAGAAGAAGGTCAATACTTAGATTATTATGAATAAAGAATTATACTTGGATGTGATAGAATTTAAGGATATTAAATGTGAAATTGATGTGAAAAATGTTTTTTTTTTTTTTTTTTTTTAATTAATTTTAATTATGAAAATTTTATATAATGTTTAATAAATGTCAATTAGATTAGAGAAATTAAACTTAAACTTATTGAGAAATTAAACTGTTATATTAATAGAAGCCCAAGTCCCCTGCTAATTCCGAAATAAAATCCTTTTCACTTCTGATATCTGATATTGTCTACAGTCGCAGACTTTCATCTGTCTGATTGTTACATTGTTTCACTTCAACTCGATTTCTTTTTGGAATGTGTGAAAATGATTCTCAAAAAAAAATAACAGAAACATCACGTCTTGAACCACTTTCGACCCTTTTATTCTTCCTCTCTTCTTCCTTCATCTCCTTTTACGTCGCATTGAATAACAGTCAATGATAAAAGCAGAGCATCCATATGGCAAAATGTTGTTGATCTTTTCATCATTCTCCGTGATCATTGAACGATATGAAAAGGTATTCCATTTATGCCAAGAATGAGCAAACGAACGAAAAAAATCTCTCGAAATATTTTTCAATGACGTAAAAGAGAAACAGAGCAAGAAGCAGTAAAAAAATGATGAATTTGAAAGAAAAGTAAGGCACTAAAATGAAATGGAAAAGGAATGAGGCAAAAAAAAGTAAAGATGAGAGAAATAAGATACTTTTTTTTCTGTGGTATGCACAAACAGAATATTTCCATACACATATGGTTTTACGGGATGCATTCCTTTATGACGTCTAGAATTAAGTTGGGGGTTAAGAATATTGTTCAAATTGATTCATATAATTTGAGACAAGCTTTGGAACAGAAAAGTCTAGGGCTGGTTCCTAGGACTACCCGTGGTACTCTACCCCAGGTAGGTAGGGTATACACTAGAGTACCTCACTTTTTCTGATTAGATACCAAGCAAGAATATGGTAACTAAGACCACGGACCAGGCACGTCGAATTGAGGTACTCAGAATACAGAAAGAAATTAAATTAAATAATAATTTAGGTACAGCAAATCAAAAACATCCATTCCAGCATGAAATATCCACTCCAAGCTCCAAAAAACCACAATCCACCACATTTCCTGAGTCAGCCATCATTTACGAACGAACCCCTTACAGATCGCATACATAATGGGAAATATAAAGCAAACATGCTGATGCTGACTGCAAGAACTTTCTCAATTTATTCTATGTGCTGTGTGTTGTTGATATTTTAGGTCGATTATTTGTATAAATGCACATTGTATGCACATGGATATAAATATTCATAGAAGTGAATTGCTGTTGAGTGGTTGGATGATTAGAATGATTTTGAGGCAGTTCTTTTTTTGAAGAGCTATTTGATTGAGTTAAGAGCGGATTTTCAATGAATGAAATCGATATTATTGAATTAGAAAATTTTGCAATGCAAAGAAATGTAGAACTTTCTATAAGGTATTGACTTACATCTTCAATGAATTACTTAGTAAATATGTTTAACTTTGAAGGGTCTTCGATTAGATTGTGAGAAGGATGAGATAGATTATTCAAGATTTTATTCATTAGTTACTGAGAAATTATTGAAAGAGACAGGCATGGATAATTTTAATTATTTTATAGCATCTGCCGGGATGCAGGTGCAAGGATATAGAATGATCGTAGAAATGGAATTCAAAAGAATTCATCCTGACTAAGATAATAAGTAAAATAAAATTTATCAATTTTATTTAGTTTGGAAATTACACATTGAATTTAACGTAAATTGTAGAATTTAAATAAAAAAGTTACAAACTTTTGTAAAGTTTTCGAGATAGTTTGAGGCCCTTTGTAAATTGAGAGCTTGATCATAGTTGAAGGCCCTTGAAGCATGAAAAAAGTGCGTGAAGACGTGAAAATTAAAACTAATTAAAATTAAGTGAAAAATTAACAATTAATTAACCAAAAACACAAAAGAGTAAGTAGTTATATAAATATAATTGTAATTTTTGTTATAATATGATGATTTATAAGGATTTAAAGGAATTTTTACGAAAAATGTAAATCGGAAACATGTGAAGTCATAATTATCTGAAATAAATTAAAGAAAATCAGTGAATAGAAGAATTAATCAAACAAAAAACTATATATTTCTTTGAATCTCGAATTAAATTAAAAAATAATTTACAAACTTTATAAGCATGCCATCAACAGTTCTTCTTATAACTGATGTTTTTGTATAATTTACTGTAACAGATCAGAGATTTGATGGGAATCGAACCCACGCCAGCAAATAGGGCTGATCCAGTGCAACTTGATCTTTACCATTCAGGCACTAAAGTACTTAAAAAACTTTGGCTATCTGTCATACACATCCTATCAGATACCCATAAGTCCTATGCTTAGTCAGTTTACTCTATAGCCATATCTACACTAATTTACCTAAATTTAATGAAAATTTGAGCCATTTTTAATTTGGCATCCATGGTTGAGTCCCATAATACCCCCCTCTAGCCAAGTCACTGTTACATCTACATTGATTCCAACACCTTGCCAGCCTAGTTTCATGTCAAAAATCTCAAAACTTCCAAACCAACAGCCACAGTTGAATAACAAATTCCAACTTCTCTGACCTCTGTCGCTCAAACCAAAACGAAAAAACTTATTACAAAGTATTTATCAGTCATGATTAACACAATATCTAGTTATAACGACTTTTTGTTCACCAGGAAATAAAACGATTTTTGACTGTAAATTCATTGAACTTATTCACGTAAAAAATTAAAATCGTACGATTTTATGCAAAAAAAACATTATTAAACTAAATCACGATTTGTTTTCCTTTTTATCGCTCAAAAAAAAGTTATTGTGTAATTATTGCGCAAGAATGTGAATGGCACTCGAGCAAAATATTGATGATCACGTTCCGGTTATTTCGCTTAGGTAAACTTCATTGAAAATCACCCGAGAATACATTAAGAAGTCAATCAATAACAATATCTCAAAGAGCAAATTGAAAAGATGTCATTCAAATAGCTCATAGCTGTCCTACAAACATTGATTAATTTTCTAAACTGGAAGAAGATCATCAACAAATTGAGAATGCGTTAAATATGCAGAATGTGTGTGTGTAAAGTAGCAGCCAGCATCTGACGATCAAGAGATGTTGTGAAATGCAGCATATGGTATGCTTTCGAAATGATGGGATATGAAAAATAGCTCAAATACCGCACTTCTTTCCAATTGTGTGTGTCTTCTTCCAACATTTCCATATTCATCTAGTAAACATGCATCTACTCGCATCTTATTTCATCTCTTTGGTGCATTTTTTGAATGAGAAAAGACGTTTTGTACTCATTTTGTCTGTCTGTCGCTTAATAATTCTTTCTGTTCAATTTTTTCTATTCACAAGAAGAGATTGACGGGAGATTATTATAATCAGTCACTTCCTTTGTTGGAACTAACAGAAAACTTCCGGAAGTGACCTAAAGATGAATTTCACGCTGTTTTTTTCAAATATTTTTTAATCGTTATTTTTCAAATATATTTTAACTGTTATTTTTCAAATATTTTGTGACCGTTACTTTTCAAATATCTTTTGACCGTTATATTTTCAAATATTTTATGACGGTTATTTTTCAAATATTTTATGACGGTTACTTTTCAAATGTTTTTTGACGGTTACTTTTCAAATATCTTTTGACCGTTACTTTTCAAATAATTTTTAACCATTACTTTGAAAATGCGCTTTAGTCTTTTACGACTGGTCACGTCTAAAGCTTTGTATATTTGCTGACGTTTCGTAACTGATCTGTTTCCATTTATTTTTTCCTCTTCTTTTCTTTTCGATTCCATTCATTCTTAAAGATGAGTAATGTGCTATTTGCATAAATAGCTATATCCAATTTTTTTTGTACTATTCTTTTTTAGAGCTGAAAATTGTTCGACAATAAATGATTGAGAAAGAATATGAGAAAATTGTAGTGAGTGGAATTGTTTCTGTGAATGCATTATATGGTAATAAGCGCAGATTTCACGGAAGTGATCAATAAAATATGTGAATGCAATTTATGTCTGTAGATGCAATTTAAAAATGGGAGAAGCTTGTTCTTTTGAGATAAATAAAGTAAACTTGAGGAATTTAACCCAAACTGCACTAGACACAGCTCCAAACCCAAGAATACTAGTTGGAATCTACAAAACATTGAGATAAAAAATTATGATGATGGATTTATTACAATAAATTCTAAAGACGAGTATGATGATAAATAGTTCGACTTGATGCTTCATAATTCTTCATTTTGTTCAAAGGAAACGTCTTGTATGCTAGAAACGAAATGATTTACATTCCCTCCCCTAAATTTTTCAATCCTCTTTTACACATTCTTCATTTCATTTCGTCATCATCGTACTTATTAATTTATTATGACGCGATCTAAGGCAATATGACTCGTCAAAAAAATAATAAAAGAACTAAACGAAAAATGAGAGATTTAAGTCACAATCCATTCAACATTAAGTCAGTTTTGTATTTTTAATTTTTCGAGTTCTTAGAAGTGGATTTTTTCTTTTTCTTCAACACAGCACATCAAAGAAATTTCGTCGACCAACAGAACGAAAAAAAAAATTTAAAGACGAGAAATATGCCACCCAAAATAACAATGCCAAGCATTACCAGTATAGTCATTATTATTTGTTTATCATGCAGCACGTTTTGTTGTTGTTGAGTTTTATTGAACAAAAAAAATAATGCATAAATAGAAGCAGAAAAATGAGACAGAGAGACACAACAGACATGTTATGTGAGAAATCGCTGGCTGCACCCAAAAAAAATATAAAAAAATCAAATTCTAAATATGAAAATGAGGTGCATGCTTATGACTTTAATGAGCAATGCTCTTTTTGGAACTAGTCGAGCTCAATCTCACTTTGATTCCATTGTAATGTTGACGTTATTTCTTAATGAAAATGAAAATGTTGATTAAATGAAATCGAGTTAAGTAGTTTTTTCACACTCCTCAATATTTTTATTATTATTTCAACATTTTTCGACATTAATTCCCTTCTCATGGAATTTTTTATTTATAATAAAAAGAAAAATAATTGAAAATTAAAAAGGGGACAAGTTTGAGAACTTTGATGGAGATTGAGTGCATTTTTAAGGTCTCTGTTTGGGCAATGGGGACAGGATCCTTCTTGACCCCCTCCCCTCCCTCGAAATAAATTCAAACCTCATTTCGAAAAACCTCTGTTTCCGCTTTTTCACTGTCCGTCTGTCTGTCTATATTTCCATCTATCCATCTGTCTATAATTTAATTTTTTCAAAATTTGTCCGTTAATTTTTCAAAATTTGAACGTTAATTTTTTCAAAATTTGACCGTTATTTTTTTAAATTTGACCGTTAATTTTTCAAAATTTGACCGTTAATTTTTTAAAAATTTGAATATTAACTTATTCAAAATTTGACCGTTGAATTTCAAAAATTCTTTTAAAAAAATCATTTAACATCCTACAAAATACCACCCAGTCAAATCACAGCCACATTTCCTCCAACAACAAGAAAAAATCTGTCTATCACAAACCAACAGTCGACTACAATCAGTTGAGCAAAAAAAAAGACTTTTTAATTTTAAAAAATTAACTTTTATTAACTTCAATTCATTAAAATTCCGCAATGGCAAAAATAAATGATTTTAAATGAAATTGTATCACTCTCATGCCGTCCGTTTTATTTTATATATACAATATCTAACTCAAACTGCGATTTGTGAGACAACTAAGTGAATATATATTGAGTAAGTTTAGTAGTCGAATGTAGGTTGATTAAGAAAAATGTTCGCTGATCTTTAATCATTTTTGTGCTGTTATTTTGATGATTAATTAAATGTAGATCACTGTGATGATTTCCGCGATTTTAATTTGCTTTCATCAAGTTTCTTTTTTTTCCTCAGTCATTCTCTTTTCATTCATGTACCGAAAAATAAAATCAGCTCTTTTTTTCGTGTACGAAAAAGAATTTAAAGATCATGTGGAGAGACGTAATAAGTAGCACTGCTGGCATTTTAATGAAATGCATTCGCAAAAAAATAAAATAAATATCAAAAAATTGATGCTGGTCATAAAAGGAATGGCAAATAAAATGAATTGAGGATTGATATTTTAGCAATTTTTCGCATTATGAGTCGTTCAGGGCAATAAATGTTCAGGCATTGGGAATTTATGACGGAAGAGATCAAAAAGTCGTTGGATGTGTGCGGTTCTTGGGGTTCTTTGACTCAACTCTAATGTATTACACAATTTTACATCAATAGTTGTATACACACGATTTTTGTCATTATTCATTTTACACCCTACTGAATGCCATGCTATGTTTCCACAAGAATCGTTATCTCTACACGACTTTGGTCACATAGTTCATTTAAGACCATGTCAAGTGTCATACTTCGTTTTTACAAGAATCGTAGCCTGAACACGACTTTGGTCACTTAATCAATTTTTAACCCTTAATTTTAGTCATGTCTCAGTTACACAAGAATCGTAGTATAAAGTGTCATGCTATGTTTCTTCAAGAATCGTTGTCTGCACACGACTTCTGTCAATTCTGCCAAATTAACCCCAAAATAGTCGTTAATTCCTGACAAAACATCGATCCAAAATTATCTATTAAACACATCACACTAACTGTTTCTCTCCATGCACGAACCTTGTAGCAGAAATTTCTTCAAATTGTAAACAACTTAGTTACGTCAACTTGTAGGTGGAAGTGAAAGAAACTTTTCTTTCTACTTATTGCTCCTTTCATTCATGACTCAATAGACTCAATACAAGATTTCTTTACACAATTTCACAACATCATTATTCGAGGTCGAAACTTGATAAGAGTGACATCAGATGTATTTAAAAAAAATTTGGTTATGATTCATAAATTTTTTTTTACAGTCCATAAAAATGTCTAAATTGTGGATGTAAAGTTTTAACTGAAAATGTATTTCTGACTGAAAAAATTGAGATCTTGGGGCAGTGCTTAAACTATTTATACATAATTGCGTCGATCTCCATTCCTTTTTGGTAATAAAGTAGTTGTTATTACGATTTTGACGTTGAAATGGGGTCAGGGTTGGGGGTTTATGTTAAATAATATTAGTCATTGAGGGGAATAGGAATTCTATGGGAATGGCACAGATGTAATAACTGATAGCATGGACATAGTCATGATAGGGTATAACAAGCCCTCGAAATTGAAATTTGCAAAAGAAATTTTTTGATCCCCTCTTCTGACCTTCTTTTAGAATTTTTTTTTTGCTTCACCCCTGACTGACAGAGATGCAACGTTGTGGCCAACATGTATGCAAATTTAAGACTTAATGTGATCCATTCTTTTATACCGTAATCTTTGTCACTTACCTAGGAATCCTACTTTAGTATCCACTCGATATAACCTCACAGAAAATAATTCAGTTAATCAGCAGCAACATCCAGCCAAGAAATCCAAATTGATGAAAATGAAATATCTGAAAATATAAAAACACAAAAAAATTGAAATTAATAATCATCCACATGAAAATTTATTAGAAAAATTCTGAGTTCTAGGATTCGAACCTAGGCTATTTTATGCTTGATGTTAGCTTTTATGTACTTAACACTCCTCCACTGACTTTACAAATTTCTCTTCAAAATTATGACTTAAGTCCTATTTTAAACCATTATTCAAGAGTTCAAAACCTAAAAAGAAAATATTCCCATTCAAGTCAATTCCATTCCCAACTCTGAGTCCACAACAGATGTTTTCGATTCGAAAAAACTACTACAAAAAAATAATATCTTTATTTTTTCCCTCTTTTCCGTTCAATTGGAAGCCAAAAAATTAAAAATGTTATTAAAAAATTATTAAAAATCATCGATAAGGAGTAAAATCGACAACAAGAATTGCTACATTATTGTGCATATACACAAGTAAATGGGTCATTTAATTTTTTTGCGGTATTTTTTGCTCTCTGTCTTCCATGCAGTGAAACATCTGGTTAGTTGGTGATGATATTAATTGGTATTTGTGGCAGGAAATAATGTAAATGAATAAAATAACAAAATTAATTGTGTGAGCAGAGAGGCACAAAAAAAGTATTAAAAGCTGAAAATTATCGTCGGCAATTACATGAATTGAGCCTTAATTAAAGTAATTTGTTCAACAATTTTTGTGCATTAAGTGAAAATTTAACATTAAAAAGAGGACAAGGTTTGATCAATTTTCGCTGAGCGATCTGAAATGCAGAAAAAGTCGCGGTTCCTTCCAGTTCCTTTCACTATTCTAAATTAAATTAAATGGAACTAACTATTTTGTCTTAAAAAGTGTATAAAGGCAAATTAATGTCGACATTGAGGGTTGATTGGAGCAATTTTGACACTTTTCAAAGTAATTTGTGTTTTTTTCGTGACTGAAACATTTAACGGTCATTAAATTTTTGAATTTAAGTGATTTATCTAAGTTTCAATTTTTAACGGATTTTAGAATTTTGAATTTTAACGGTTTTTTAAATTTTGAATTTTAACAGCTTTTCAAATTTTGAATTTTAACAGCTTTTCAAATTTTGAATTTTGATGGTTTTTCGAGTTTTTCTAAAATTTTAATCATTTTCAAAATAACTTCTTCCAAAAAAGACGCAAAAAATTGACCGAAAAAAATAAAATCACAACACATAAATTAACAGCTTTTAATAAATTGTTATCTCGCACTGTAAACACAACAAAGCGATTAATTTAATTTAATTTAGGTTTTAAGTTTCTGTCACAATAAAACTTTTTTTTAATTTCTTCTTTCCACTTTCATCGGTAAAGGCTTAAAAATTTTCTTCTTGACTAGGTTGATATTTTGAAGTCATTAAGATGAATTGATGGTGATTTGAGAGGAGATTTATGGATGTTGATGACGTTTTGAGGTTGAATTTCATTTTTTTGGAAGAATTTTTTGAGATATTCTTTAAGTTACATTTTGAATTGTGATGCGAAAATTTACATCTGATTTGCATCTTTGATGAGAAATTCTGCGTCAAAGAAGCAGAAATTTGCTTCAATTTTCAGAAATTCGTTAGAAATATATCAAGGTTCTGCATCATTGATGCAAAATTCTGCATCAGTGACGCTAGATTTCACATCATTATTCAAGAAATTCAAAAATAAAATGGAATTCTACATCAATTTTCAGAATTTCTAAAAAACAGCAAATCTTTGCTAATCCACCACTCAAAACATTCTAGTAAGCTAAAAGAAGCTTGATCATCAGCAAAAAAAGAACACAAAGCATTTAAGTATATTCAAAAATTAATCAAGTGGCCCAAGTGTTTATTAACAAAAGCTACTCATAGTCATGTGTCTGCACTTGAGTACACGATTAGTTTTGAAATTTAGCAAAGCATTAGTCAAAAAAGTCATGTACACTTTCCAACAGCTATCTTGAAAACATCAAATTCACAATAATCCGACCAAGTCTGTCAACGTATATTAAAGTCGTATTAGATTTCATGCAATCAGTTAGCGTAAGCATCATTGCTTTAATGCTATTAATGAAACCTTAAATCGGCAAAAAAGAGAAGAGGAAAAGGCAATAAAAAAATTATTTTTTATTATTTCGTGACACTCGCTAGAAGGCCATTCGGATTTTTTATTCATATTCCAATATATTCTTTTTTAGAAGACGCGAGTGTTTAATACAATCGACATGCGAATTAAATTAACGTCCACAAAAAAATCTGACCAGTCAAACAAGACTTTTGAATCATCATATTCGTGCTGCGCGATTACATTCGATATCGATACAGACAAGCAAAAAAATAACAGGAAAAAGAGATGAAAAAAAATTTAGCACGTTTTATGACAAAGATTTTTTCGAATATCAATGCATCCAGGGGAGAATTCAGGAAGGGTGGGGCATTAGAGGGTCACATCAGTTGAGTAGTAAGGGTAGATCATTTACTTGGCTGATATTCAAGCACTTCGATTAAATCATACCCCAGTCATGAACTGTTACCCCAGGAACCCTCAAAAAAATTCCTTCCCACACCCCTGAACACCATCATCTTATTTATTTCACTGTGGAATGCGATTTTACTCTGTGAAAATCACATTATCTTATTCCATACGACGAGATACTTCACAAAAGTCGCATCAAGATGAAAGGCAATGTCAACAGGGTTGAGATGATTGTTCAACACAGTAATAAGAGTGCTTTAATGATGCATTTTCATGAGAATGTGAGGTTTATAGTCAGATTAGGGGACTGTCTGGGAGAATATTTACTCAATTCTTTGTTTATGTCTTGAAATTTGAAGATTCTTTGATCCGGATCTTGTGTATCAGATTTTTGCGATGTTATAGAGTCGTTATGTATATAAATGAAGTCTAAATGGATGTTTGGAATCAAATTAAAGCAAAAATTGTTTTTGAAGCGGCAAATTTTGTTTGTAAATAAACCGAGATGATGAAATTTTACGTAATTTTTTTGTTTTTGACTTAATTAGTGTCTAGAATTGTGTTTAATTTGAGCTTTAGTGACTGGAAGAGCTGGAGAATATAATTTTAATTGTACTTCTTAGATTCAATGTAGTAAAATGCAGCAAAATACGATTTTTTGGGAAAAAAATTCCGAGACGACTAAATTGTTGATTTAAATTTTTTTCAAATTTGAAAAAACCGTTAAGTTTTCATGAAATTTTTGCAGTTATTCACAGAAGTTCATTATTTTCTGTTCCAATAAATTGAAATAAATATTTTTCAAGAGTTCTCAAACGAATCTGCAGAAATGCACTCCAAGTCCACTTCATCACTTGCCTCTCTTACTACTTTTATTGCTGTGTAAATTGCAATCTATAGCAATACTTAATTCAACGCAGATTCAAACCGAAAAAAAGAGGAAAACATAATGAAAGAATTTTATTATTTTTCGGTGTTGTTTACACGAAACTTATGTCAACCTAAGTTGCTTATATCTACTTCATACACTATCATACATACAATAAAATAAGTCAATATAAAAATACTTAATTTTTTAAGCAATGCTACTCGGGAGAGAAATAAAATCTACACTATATGAAATAAAAAAAAAGTTCTCAAGGTTAGAGACACTCGAAAAGCAAGCAAGGCAAAAAATGTATATGAGCACTAAGCCGACTGACTGGATGGGGAGAGTAACAGAAAAAAAGAGATAAATACGATTTCATTTAACAACTTTAATGAGTCTCCCAAGACATGAAAATTGAATTTGTTTCAAGCAAACAAAGTTGATAATGACTTTTCATTATGTGTATGCTGTGTGACTTCTTCTTCTTCATCTTACTCTGTGCACTGAGTAATATTTATTATTTAGTTATGTACATATTCTGTAATACGTACTATGTACGCAATATATTATATGGATGTGTAATATATTTTCATATTTATATCCATGCTGAAAGTTCTTTTCATCGTCAACTATGTGTTGATGTTCTTCATCACGAGACTTGAGAATGATCTGATGGACAAAATATTAGATGAACAGGGGTTTGGTGTGGAAATTTGTTGGATCCTAGACGAGAAATGTGTAATTTTTTGTCAAATTGATAAAGAAGGTTAAACTAGGTTATATGGACATGAAAACTTGAACTTAAAATAAGGTCCTCATTTTGTGCTAAGGTTCGAATCTTTAAATTTTTCTAGGAATTGTGAGTTCAAATCCTATTAAAACGAAAAAAATTGTTTAAGGTATCAGAAGTTGAATGTCTAGTTCAAAGGCATAGTTTGTTTGATATAACCTTAGATAATCCTTATATCTCAGCAGTAAGGCGCTTCTGGTATATAATATAGAACAATATAATACCTTTGGATGTGTACTAGGATGCATACCCTTGACCTTAGTATCCTTAGTAGAGCCAGTAGGAGAACAAGTAGGTTCGCTGAGTTCTATAGTGTAGGCTAAGTGCATCTGATCTAGAAATTGGATCAAACTGTCTTACTAAAGATATTGTCAGCTACAACAGAATTTCGAGACCTTGATTTATTTGATTTCCTAGAGATATCCTTGACATCCTAGTGTCCATTCCCGAGAGTATATCCATAATACAAATCCCAGAAAGTCACCAAAAGACAGCAAATCTCAACAATATTATCCATCAATTCATCAATTGTCCTCATTTGCCTTAAAACTTCAGAGTTTATCAAAAGCTTTCAATCTCCCCTGCAATTTTTCACACGAACCATTCAGGAGAACCAATAACTTCTACCATGCCATTACAGTCACTTATTAAGTACTCAATAAATTATTTAAGAAAAGATTCTTCTTCTTTGCAGTTCTTTCTCTCCCTTATTCGTAGTGTAGAGTTCATACCTAATTAGTAAGAAAGTAGCGGCGCTATTATTGATACAGTAAAGTAAGATAAGAACTGCCATGAAGCTGTCAGTAAGACATCATAAAATAAAATACGCTAAAAGACCGTAGCATGCAGTATTCGAGATGGATGAAACTGTTATTTATAGTCATCATCATCAATAGCTTTTGGTTAAGTGAAATACACATCTATGGATATTAACTGCTGCTTCTGTAACACATCAACTGAAGCCGTAAAATCGGAAATTTCATTTTTCATGGGTGGGAGTGAGAACAGCAATAATAAAAAAGACGATTGAGAAGCGAGAGTTTCGCGGTGAAAATATTAGCATAAGGTAGAATTGTCGATACTTAGCGATTTTTTGTGGTGAATTAAATTACGAAGATGCTGGCTGATGCCAGTAGGCAATAAACAGCTTTCCTCTCAATAAATTTTTCCCAACTCAAATGTGGGAAAATTAATTTAGATTTAATTTTGCGTGAGTTGATGTCTAAGGCGCATATTTGGTGATTTTTTTAGAGCTGTTGAACTTTCTAGTTGAATCTGGGTTGAATCTATAGTTTTCTAGATAAGTTGGTCTGATTTAGTAAACTAGAAGTTTAACGGCTTTTTGAAATTCAAATTCTCGTGAAATAAAATTTTAATGGTTTTTTGAAATTCAAATTCTGTTATTTTCAGTAAAATTTCGTAGTTTCTCGCCCCGTTTGTTTATTTTGTATTGGTTTAAAGCACAGGTATGACTATAGCATCCTAGAGTATGTATGAGAGTAACCCCTTGGGTACGTACCCAATCTAAGGTAAACTAAGTCAGCCCAAAACGACATCAACTCCACTCAAAACCCTTCAAAACCTCAACGATCGGATGTGATCATCACATGTGCACGGTGCTTTTACTATTGTTGTTGCTGTAGTGAGCTTGTTGTTGTTGTTCATTATCATTCCGAAAATGCTTTGAATTGCTCGAACTACGATTCATTTTTATTTCACATTTACTCACTCAGGTATTTCTATGTTCATATTGTATATCCACTATAAAATAAAATTTCTACAGCCAATTTACGATTAATTTTTATTTTTTGCTTACTTCTCTCTCACTCACTCACTCATATGCTAGTCGAATCGATTTAACTCTATTCAACGATAATCGACCTATCGGCAATGAAAAAAGCATGTAAAAGTTTTCTGTGGACATGAAAAATTTGAGCGCATTTTTCCGTGTTAATGAGGTTGATTTTTTTTAATTATTGCAAAAAAAAGTTACGATTGATGTCGATTGAGTTCAATTTGTTATGTGGTGCAATAAATTACGTGAGGTTTTTAAGAATCTTGAAATACTGGGAAACTTGAAGTAAGCCAGACATGCAGTCGCATGAATAATGTGTTAATAGCAGTGAATGGCAAAGTATGTGAGGTGCAATTAAAGGATTTTATCACGTATGCAGAAAATGAGAGGGAATCAGTTCAGTTGATGTCATTTCTGAGATTTATAGACACATTTGTGGTTTGTTGATGTCAATAAAGGGGTTGGTTTATCTTGTGGACTAATAGAACCTGTTAAAATGTACTGAATCTGTTAAAATGGTTGAAATTAGACTGAATTTAATCAAATTCTTAATTCCAGAAAGAAATTTTCCCGCCATTTTTAATTCCTCGCTTCCAAATTTAATTTTCATATTCTAAGCTTAATTAACGCGTAAATCTTGACCTGATAACTCAAATTGATTGAAAAAGTTGGCAAAAATTGATCAATTAAGTTCAAATCTACGATTTTGATGTTGAAAATGGTAAATTTTACAAAAATTTCTTTGTTTACGTTTTTTGTTTACATTTTTATTTTCGAAAATGCATTCAAAATTCGAAAATGAACTAAAAACAATCGAATTTCGAGCAAAATAAGAACCAAAAGCATGGACAAACCACACCAAATCATTCCTGCAAATCCAGCTACCAATCATATGAGTTTCTGACTTATAAGAGAGAAAAAAGCAAGTAACTAACATTTCAAATAGCAAATTAACAATATTTTTATCATATCCAATGTCTGAATGTCTGTACAGTTGTCATCATAAATTCATAAAACAGCAAATTTATATGAAAAGAAAAAATCTTTCTCTAACCACTGTTGGTCTCGGTTGAATGCATGGCTGTTGATTTACCTTAAAATAAGCCATAACAAATGGTGACGATGATTAGTGAATATTTTGAATAATAATAAAAATTATTGTTATGAGTTAACGAACCTTGAATTAATTGAATGGTAAGAATTCTTTTAAAATATTTGGAAGTCAAAATTACTTTGGATTCGACTCGGTATTGACGTTACGTAGCCTTTTGTGGTGCAAAGTTTTGCATAAGATTGCGGAATTTAAGCTGCTGGTTTTTATTTTTGGCAATTAGATTTGCTTAATTTCAGCAACTTTTAATTAGGAGCAAATAAAAAGAAAAATGAATTTCGCAAGCGCACTTGTGAATTGCCTGAAATGTTCCCCACATTGCTGTTTATTTATTCATTCACAGGCCTCACACATGGAACTACTTTTTTAGTATTAAGTATTAAAAAAATTGATGATGAATGATGAATATCATTTACTTGCTAATGACAGGATGTCATTTCTTGATATTTCCGCAAATCGTATTGTTCTGGCAATTCTTTTTTAAATTTGTAATAAAATTTCGATCGTTATTGCTTCCTTGCAGATATTTTTGGATATATATTTGTGGATTAAGAGTTATAAATCCAACAAAAGACTGCCAAGATTGACATACAAATGAATTGTTTTGAATTGAATTGGCACAGGAATTTAAATCATAAGTTATGGTCTTAAGGTGGCTCAGAATTGTGAAGTATTTCGATGGATGTGAATTCTTTTCTGCAAAAATATTTTCTAGCAGTTTTATTAGAAAAAAAGATTTTGAAATTTTTGAAATTTAAAACTTTGAAATTTAAAATTTTGAAGTTTTAAATTTGGAAATTTAAAATTTTGAAGTTTTAAATTTGGAAATTTAAAATTTTGAAGTTTTAAATTTGGAAATCTAAAATTTTGAAGTTTTAAATTTGGAAAATTAAAATTTTGAAATTAAAGTTTTTGAATTGACTTGAAATTTTTGAAGTTTAAAGTTTTGAAATTTAAAATTTTGAAATTTTTAAAATTTTGAAATTTTTGAAATTTAGAATTTTGAAACTTTTGAAATTTAAAAAATTGGTTACAGTATTTGAAATTTTTGAATGAAATTAAATCTTTTAAATTTTTGAAATTTAAAAATTTGAAATTTTTGAAATTTAAAATTTTGAAATTTAAAAAATTGGTTACAGGATTTGAAATTTTTGAATTAAATTAAAGTTTTTAAATTTTTGAAAATTAAAATTTTTAAATTTTTAAAAAATAAAATTTTTGAAATATTAAATTTAAAAGTTTGTTTACATGATTTGAAATTTCTAAAATTTAAAACTAGTAAAAAATTTAAATTTGTCTATTTGAATTTTAAAATTTTTAAATTTATCAGAATTTACAAAAAATTTAAATTAATATTTTTTGAGGTTATGAACTTAAATTTTCCTCTACAATCCTAAACCCATGGCTTTCAACAAAACAAAACCCATCAAAACTATTTTATTATCACCCCATAATTCAAAAAAGAGTCAAGCGTGAATAAACCAGCACAATGTTAAATTTATTTTTTACAACTTTTGATAAACATTTAAAATAATTACCCATCCAATTTTCAAAAACATATTTTTTTTGTATAATTTCACGCAATTATCGGAAAGAAAGCTCAGAAAAATATTTACCAACCTAATTCCGTTTGCGGCTTCTTTATCACACGACATTCACAAAACAAAAATATTTAAAAAGCAAAACAAAAGAATGAATTTGTCTGCAGAAATGCTCGCTTCAATTTTACGTATTTTGCACACATTAAAGAAATTATTCACAAACGAAAATTGATTTTTTTTTGCCATCATCATCTTCTACACAATGGCTGGTTTATAAGAAGTTCTTGACTGAGTTGTTGAGAGAGGAAACGCAAAGAGACAATAGAATGGCGATCGTGAATTCTTGAATGACTACAGCGCCTTTTCTCAATGACATTTGGTCAGAAGGAATGCTCAAGTATGAGAAAAGTCAATAATGAATGGTAAATTTAGCTATGGTGCTGATTCGATTCGATTTGAGGAGTGTTTTGAAGTATGAAATTTAAATTTTTTGACTTTTTGAGGTTAGAATAAACAAAAGTCGGGTGGACTTTGTGAAAATCCAGACTTTTTGACACACTTTTAACCACAAATATTTTTTAAACAAAAAATGAGCAATTTCTGAGAATGAAAATTTTTTTTGCCATAACAAAAGAAATAATATCAAGATTTCATCAGCAATGTCACATGCGCCTTCCATACATGGTAAGGTTCTTCAATTATTCATCATCTTAATGATGTCATAGATAAATGTATCCCCAGAAACATCAACAGCAATTTATTGTGGAGGAACAATTGAATACATTCACAAAAAATATCGCGTGAATTTCTTAATAACATTCTTTTGTTGACGTGCTTCGACACTATACAAACTTGCTTCTCTATCTGTCTCTTTGTAATATTCATTTTTCTCGTTTATATGAGATCATCATCAATTTTTGCTTCATCAATATGTGTCTAAGTTAAGTTCTCGTTTTGGCAGTAGAGAAATGTGTTTTTCTGGATGTTACTTGAGTTGAATGGGATGGCTTTATGCTTGTTTTGTCTTGTTGGGTGGCTTGAATTGATGATTACTTGCTGTTTTGCTAATTATTTGTTAAATTGATCGAAATTCCAGAAAATAAACAAACGGGACGAGAAACTACGAAATTTTACTGAAGGAACCAGAATTTGAATTTCAAATAACCGTTAAAATTTTATTTCAATCTAAAACTGACTAATTTGATTGGAAAAATGCGCTCCAAGTCCAAAATCAAATATCTCACGGAGACTCTCATACCATTTTCGTCCAATGAGCGTTTAATGGAATGTATTCGCTAAATAATTATCTACTCGAGAAGAAGAGCCATAAATTGTTCAAAAAATAAATTAAATGATAGAAATGGAGAAAAAGCAAAAAAGAGAAACAAGCGTAAAAAAATTCTCAATTGAATATTCCGCAATTATCGCAATTCTAAAGTTGATTCTATAGCTGAACATTTTTATAGCACATGTAATATGGAAATGTAGTACATACATATGGCTGGTTCGGAACTACGTGTTTGTATGTTCATAATAAAAAAATTAAGAATGACAAAAAATGTAAATTATTCATATTAAGTTGAAGTAAATATGTGATTATTAATAATTGCTCATTGCCATTACCAGTTTTATATAAAAATAAAATTTTATGAGCTTTTTGTGTTGACTGTTAATTCTTTTATAGGAAAAAACTACTTGAAAACAGTCACCGTTGATGTGACAGTCACTGATGACAGAGCTATTCTCATTTGATTTGTAGGTTAGGTGGTAGATTAACTTGTTGACCGCGTAAATAGTGAATTTAGTCGGTTAAACTCTTATTTTGAAGAGAATTTGAATTTTTCTAAATCCGGGGTACTCAACTACGAATAATTTTGAAAAAATTCAAAAATCCAATTTGCAATAAAATTCCACAAATCGCATTTCAGTACCTTAATCATTCAATCTCCCATCCAAAAATTCAATAAAATTAATCCTCAAAGCAGGCAATTAATCAACTAATTTGCAATTCATTTAATCAGCCAGAACAGCAAATTGTACAGCCAGATTGCTCATTAGGATTATCAATATCTCTGAAACTATCCGGATGTTTAATTCACTGTTGTTATTTCCAGCCAGTTCTCACACAAAAAATGATTATGACGAAATATTTTCTGGAATTTTAGCGATAAATTCCCATATCAGTCATCTTTCGCGAAATTGCTTTAATTAAATGATAATTAAATGCTTGGAATTACTCAGTAATTTACGGGTACAGAGCATCAAGAGTCAAGCAGTTCGTACATTCCAGATGATTGATTACTCATCTTTTGATGTTATAATTTTAGACAATAATCATTCTCAGAAATGATTTTGATTTACATTTCTTAATAAATGGTTTATTAATTCCGGAGAATGGAACTGTGTAGCATCTTCTTAAAGATTTGTTATCATTTCAATCGACGCTCTAGAAAATTGTTTAAGTGATGTTGCTATTCATACAGCTAGCTGAAAAATAAATGCTGAATGTATAATTTAAAATGATTGAAACGTAAATAGCTTGTTATGTCGCTTCTATTGATTGTAAATTTGATTAAAATTATCGTAAAGTGAGAGGAATTCCAATAAAAATTAACTTTTAGATGGAAAAATATTTGGCCTAGTATTTAACGTATTTTCTATTTTTAAATTTTTTGAAACATCCAGTAAAATTTAAAATTTTGAAAACCGTTAAAAATTCAAAACTCCAAAAAATCGTTAAAATTCAAATTTCTAAAAAAACATTAAAATCCAAAATTCTAAAAATCGTTAAAATTCAAAATCATAAAATGAAAAAAAAAACTCAAAAATGAAAAATAATGAAGCTTAATTAATAAACACGATAAATTCCCAGTAACACTTTAAAACTGCAGTAAGCCTGCATGCAAAATAACATTTTTACGACAAAAAAATTAAAATTTTAAAGCCTTGTTCAGTTCTTCAAAAAAAATATTCAAAGCTTATTTCCATAAAATACGGTAAATCGTGTTCAATAACAACAATACAGTGGATTAACTTTTCTTCAGAAAAATGCTTATATTAAAATCTGATCGTAAATAAATCAAGTTTAAAAGTATAAAATTCTTTTAATAGACCCTCAAAGATTGATATATTTTATGATATTTAGCAGTGGAAAAATACCTGCAAATTAAAAGTTTAAGCTTGTTCTTTTCATACTTTTGTTTTCTTTCAGATTATTTCTGCCATTAATTATTAACATTCGTTTGTGTGTTCGCTCTCTTGAAACAAAATTAAGGAATTTTTGGGTATTTAATGTTCTTTAATGAACTAGTGTGTGGCTTCGTTGTGTTTGGATGAGTTTAAAGTCGATTAATATTTCTAAAAAGGTCAGTAAGTCATTAAGAATTGAGTCAAAATTAATTAAATTGAAGTTTTCAATGATTCTGTCAAAATTGGAATTCTTAACGGATTTTTGGATTTTAAATTCTCAAAGAAAGGGGCAATCAACTATTCTTTGGATTGTTTTTATCAGAAAAACACGAGAAATTTGTAAAATAGTTTGTTTTAGAATTTTTGCAGAAATTTAAGATAAGTTAAAGACTTTTTTACAATTATCGATCATTTTAAGACCTAGTTGTTGTTTAAATATATGATTAGAATCAAAAACTCATTGATTTGCGCCAAAAATCTTCAGAATCAGCCTCAAAGTAACAAATATTTGGAAAAGAATACATCAAACTAGTCTACAGAACTCCACAACAAGAATTCTACTTAGTAAACCAGAAGAAAAGAGTTCAGAATTTATATATAATTAAATGAACGAAATAAGTTTCAATTAAAAATTAACCAAATCTACTGTTATTCGTAATTTACGCTCGTGTAACATGAGCCGTACTTCATTTCCAAAAAACAACATTGTTCATACCTTGTAAAGTCACTCTCATAATTCAATTTCATGATTGTACTCTTCATCATATTAAAGAAATTCCTTCATTTTTGCGATTGCACAAGAAAAATTACTTAAATTGGCTGTGGAAAAAGACAATCTTTAATGTTTCACATCATGTTCTTTCATATTCTACATCATAAGCTTAATGAAAAAGTGTACAATTTAAGTGAACATAAAACAATCACATCAATGTAGTGTCACACGATCATCATGCATTCTAGATGACATAAGATGTAAGAAAATGAAACAAAACAAAAAGACAATTACTGCGACATTATGGGAGTGTTTCAAGCCTCAATTTAGGGATTTTCTAATGAAGACAACAAAAGAGAGGAGCGGATGAGAAATTAGCGCAGGATCTAATAACACAGGCACTTCAAAGAGTGACGTACAGTAAAGTGAGACAACAATTGTCAAGCATGCTGCGATTGAATAATAAAGTGCTTGTCGACATGTTTTTATGTTGCATTTTTGCAGTCAAAGTTGAAGTATTTACTGCCTGTTGACTTGAGGGCTGAAGTGGCACGATATAAGATCCCAAGATGGAGATCTAAACGAGAAATCTTAATTATCTAATGAAAAATTCCATAAAAATTTGGAAAATCTCAAAGCAATTTTAAACAAGATATCAACAGTCACCTAGCAGCTACATTCCAACCAACTAATTGAATATAAAATACGCTCCAATTTACCACCCATTACAACTTATCAACTCGCTTTTTTGACATACAACTCTACGAAAAAAAAAAAAGAAATAATATGTTTTACGGCCAAATTTACACAGCACCGTGCACAAACTAACTAATAACAGTCACACGGTTATCGCAACAAAATAAAGCCCACACTTTGTTGTATGTTGTTCACTGTTGAGATATATAAATATGTAGAAAATTATTTATTTAAGAGATATAGGCAATATAAAAATATTCGTAATAAATGCACACACAAAACATTTATTTTGACGTTCAGGAAAAAAGAAAGAATTGAAGAAAAGCTGTTGACAATCAGTCATTATGTAATTTTGTACGACATTAGAGCGTATTTTTGTATTTAATTGAGATTAAATTGAAGAAATTTGTGGAATTTTTCAACTTGTTCGTTGAGAAGCGAGAGTTTTGTGTAGCTGGATGGCTGATTGTGCTGTAATATTGTCATTGCCACTCTATAAATCAAAATAGATTGTTTTATAGCTGATAATTCAGCTTAATTAGAGAAATAATCGTAAAATTTCTCAAATGTGAAAAAAATGGCGCGAAGCAAAAAAATTCAAATCACAAAAAAACCGTTAAAACCTCCAAAGTTAAGGTGTTACATTTCATTAGCTGTTCATTCACACGAGAAATTGCGCTATTATTTTTAACCTCCAGTGACTTTTTTTCCTCTCAATTTCAATTTCATTACACTCGCATGTCAACAAAAACAAGTAAACCAGTAATTTTGTTACAAAAAAAATTCACATTTTTTTCAGCCGGTTTACAAAAAAAAATGTTTATACAGAGCAACAGCAATGACAGCAGCAAGCAGAGGGCCCACATAATATCGTCGTTAATAAAATATTTTATTTATGTCTGTCTGTGTGTCTCTCTTTCTATAATACACTTAATAATTATCATTATCTCATTCCCATTTCACTATAACTAACGGAGAAGGAAAAAAAAATGGGGAAAAATTATTAAATAAATATTTTACAAAGTTTGAAGCTATTAGATGCTTCTCAATATACCATGCTATTGTGTGCATTGTGATGATGATGCTGTGTATTATGACACAACATTTATATAAGATATACGAAATAGAATAGAATTTGATACGAGGTAAAAAATATTTCTAAAAATTTCATTCGTCCTCTTTCTTTTGTGAATTATGGAAAATTTATGAGTCTGAAGTCTGTCGAGTTTTGAATTATTGGGTTTAGTTTTAATGAAGAAATTAAAACATTTTTAAAAAAAATGAAAATTTGAATTTTTGGGATGAAAAGGTTTGAAATTATTGATTTATTGTGGGTTAAATTTGAATTTTGGAAAGAATAAAACAAATAAAAGGTTGAAAAGTATAAATTTTCATTAAAAAAGATGAATTATTTATGAGTTTTAAGAATTCATTTTTTAACGGAAATCCTAAATTTGAATTTTGTAAACAGAACGTTCAGTAACAAATATTTTTTTTTCTTTGTAAACATAGAAAGCATTGAAAATTAATTACGCTAAAAAACTACAATTTTCACTTATTTATAGTAACATTCTTGATTAGTTACGCTCGTGTTTAGCAAATCTGATTAGTTCTGGTGCTGAACAGTCGGAAGTGTGTTAATAAACTTAAAAATTTATAGTAAATTATTTTAGAAATGTTAATTTGTTGAATTATTTACATAAAATGACTTTTTGACAAGCAATCTTGTATTTTGAGTAGTTGTAAAGGCACAAATGAAGTATTAGGAACTGAATGAAGCTGTTCTAGAAGAAATTAAAGCAATCTTTTCATTTACAACAAAACATCCAGAACAATCTAAGAAAGAATAAATCAAAAATGTTCTATCCAAAAACCTCATGGACACATCAAACTCCAACCGCCAACCTTTCAGACAGATACTATTCTGTTCCACCGTTTCTCATTTTAATCATCATCGCACGCAATCGAAATTATGTAAGTCTTTCACCTTCACATTATGAAAAGTATTCCATCATGAAATATTTCACGGCTTAATTCAATTATTAGGCTTTTTTTCGTATGGAACCTCAATTTATACCTTGTGCTTTACATAATTTTTCTATTATCATCAACATTCATTTCCCTCGACAAAAAAATAAAATTCCACATTATCATTACATATTACACACATTTTTCGACTTCTTATCTCGACTTTAATTCTTCTCTCAAACCCAACCGCTTGCGCGCGATTTGTTGCTCGAAATAGAAAGAGAGTATTGTATGAAAAAATGGGCATTTATTGTTACTATTCTACATGATTGTGACTATATGTATGTATAGCATAATAATGGAAAGAAATTGTAAAGAATTTTTTAGATGGAAATAGAAAAAGAAGACTTGACTGTGCCTTCCGCAGAATATAAATAATAAGTGGTACAGACGTGATTAGGATTGTGATCGACGAAAGCGCATACTACCACAGAATTTAATAGAATTTGAAAAATAACGGCCAAAAAATATTTGAAAAATAACGGCCAAAAAATATTTAAAAAATAACGGTCAAAAAATATTTGAAAAATAACTGTCAAAAAATATTTAAAAATTATTTTGCCTCTTTGAAGCATAAATGATGCAGACTGACAGACAGACGAACATTACCGTTCTTATTAGAGAAATTGTGCTAAAAATTATGTATAAAAACGAGTAGATTGTAAATCATCAGAAATACAGCAACAGAAGAAGAAAGAATTATTGTTATTTCTTCTCTAGCATGAATTTCTTACTATCTTAATCCTTAATCAACTGCTTTACATACATGCATTTGCATTGAGTGCATTTCTTTCATACTGTTTGCTATGTAAATGAGACACTACCTCCGTTTTTATAGAAATGTATGCCTTAGTTTTTTGTTAAAAGAGAATTTAATTTCATTTTCAATTATTAGATTGAAATCATTCAAGTGTGCCACTTTACTTGATTATCATGATCTATATTTCATATTTGCGATCTTTATTAATATCATTTGTTTGACAACAATTACTACTGAACTGCCTGTATCACCAGTAAAGTTGTTAATTGAGTGAGTCAACAAAATTCGCACGTTACGCACTACTTTGTGGTTTTACAGTTTATCATACACTGCTGTTGTTTATTTACCCATTTGACTCATTAGTCACAAACCGCATATTTCACACAATTTAATTAAATTTAGTGGTCTTTCAGTCGGAACTTCCATTTACAAAATATTGTGTTAAGGGAATCGAGAATCACAAGTTCAAACTACTTAGTCGGTGTTTTGTTTGATTTTAGCTTGTCAATTTATTTGTAGCAGGCAAACAGCTTTGATCTGATACCGCAAAAAATGTTTCGTGTGGTTGTTGTTTAGAGTGTTTTGTGATTATTATTTGTTGGAGGTTTGATGATTTTTTTTTGGGAAGTGGTGATGAGTTTTTGACAGGGAAGACTTTACTGGATATTAGTGCCTCAAAATTGAAGCTTAAAGAAAGAAAGTTTCTGATATATCATTAGGTTAACCTAGAATTACCTTAGTCAGGGCTGGGTTTCTCGGTATACCCTTACCCCTACACCTAGGGTATACACTAGGATCAATTGCCTTACACCTACTTTGAGGTGTACACCTAGTGTAGCCTGGGGGAGAGTAGGGGTATAGCGAGCATTTCAGGGTTTGGTACGATTCCCTCCTGGTTTTAGTTTATTTCTACATTGACAACAGCGTATTCTATATAGCAATGGGAATACAGGATGTCCCTAGGGGATATCTTCCCATCCCAATGGTTCATCCTTATTCCCTAAAGAATACCTTAAGGTTATGTCCATCCATTTTTAAGTAAACATGAGGGTATTCCTCTATATTTTGGAGAGACATCCCCCTTACATACTTCAAGACAGCTCAGACTATCCTAGGATATCCCCAGGACCCTCACTTTTCGAGCACAACTAGCACTAGAGCATTTGAATCCCAATCCTTCAAAACTAACTCAATTGTTTCCACTCTATTAGCAGAATTATAATTTTCTAAAGCTTAATCCATTATTCAGCAGTTCAATCACTTATTCCAGCTATTCAAACCCCATAAACGTCACTTTTATTCCCAGAGCATTACTCATCAAATTCACATCAGAATGTTAATTGCGTTTCTCATGAACCGAATTCGCGTTTCACAATTAAATCAGATAACTTTCATTTAATTACACTTTTCGTCCATAAAATTTGTTTTCTTAAATCATCATTTTTTATTATTATTGATAACCTTGCAAACTTAATTTTTGCACGTATTATTGCGGACGCACGTAGTTGTTGATTATTTTTTGGGGGTCCATCGACACAATTTCAAATAAAAACGTGATCACTGATGTCAGTTCCTCAGAAATTCTACATTCTACAGTCAATAATAAAGAAATTATCTTGTATCACACGACATAGTCAACAATGTATCAAACATTCGCATAAATCACACCACTAACAGCTTTCTGAGAAAAAGTCGTGAGGATCGTCTTTTGCTGTTATCAAAAATCGTTTATTGCACACCACTTTTTTCACTTATCTCCAATTTATTTTTATTATTCCAATTCTTCATTCATGAATTTTTCTTTTTCGTGTGTGTAATCTCTTAATATAATCAAGAGGTCGCAAGATCAATATTATTATTTTTTTCATCATGAAGATTTGCTAGACTCGTAGTCAACTGAGAATGAAATATTTAGAACAAATTCTTGAATGTGAAGGCAAAAAATGTGGAACAGAACGTTCAATTTTGTGTATCTGAATTTTTTTAAGTAAACTGATATTTATTTGGACGGAATTTTGAGATTTTGTAGACGGATGGCAGTTTGGGAAGGGCTTTAATGTGATTGGGAATTTTTTTTCTGAGATTCTGGGGAATTTTTGAGGATTTATTGAAAAAATGTCAAATTTTGAAATGGATATGAACAGTTTTCTATACCTGAGATCAGTGGGATAGATAATTCTGGCTGGATGTAGCTGATTTGCAGATAAAGATTGTGAAAGAGGATTCTGAATGTTCTAGACACAATTTCATCAGTTTTTAGGTCAATTTATACAAATTCTGAATTCAAATAGAATTTTTTGGGATTTGAACCTATGATTGCTAGCTCAAAAGATACATACACTACCTCTGAGCCATGGGGGTACCCAGAAGGGGGGAAGTCCGTATTTTGAAACTCAGTATTAATGGAAAACTAATGATTCTATCAAATTGACTATACCTAATTAACTATAAATCGAACAAAACTTTGAAAAAAGTTGGTACAAAATTCTTGAAAAAAGAGTTTGAAAACTCCGGACCCCCTCTCTTTGGAACCCATCTCTTTGGGTACCCCTAAGGTTCAGCGCCATTGCTATTTGAAAAATTCATAGATTCAACACTCCTAGGACCAAAAATTCCAATATTCACTTCAAAGATCCATCCTGGATCTTAAATTCTTCCTGGATCCTAAATCCAAAGCAACTGAAAATTTTTTTTTCAACACAACTTCACCATCGGCACCAAGCAATTAAGCATGTACAGAAAATGTTTCCTTAGAGATCTTTAAGTAGTGATATTAACACGAATTTTAGCCGCACAGCAGCAGCAGCCGGAAAAGGCTCAATCGAGAGAGAGGATGAGGGAGGAGAGAAATTCTTCACGACATGAAATATGAGGCATAAATAAGCCTTTAACAAACATTTACCTTTTATGTGATCAGCATCCATAAAAAATTCTTTCTTTTTTTCATGCACTAAATTTTTTGATATTCAAATGATTTTTTATTTTATTTTATTCACCGAAAACACAGAAACTTAATGGAAATCCACATTGACACACATTTATTTTTTATATTTCTCAACACTCTGAATTTTTCGTTCGATTGACCAAAACAAAAAGTTTTATATTTTTTTTATATTCACAGTAAACTAAACATCTACTTTGTGATGAATAGAATTTATTATACAATTTTTTTGTTGCTGTTATCAAAATGATTTACACAAGTAATAATACACGACACAATACTGTGTAAATTGATGATTATTTCGCTTATCAAAAACTATTTTTTTCGTTTGTTTACAATTTTTTATTTTTTTTTGTAAATTGTAAAAAAAATTGTAGAATTTTTCTACAAAATTAATTTTTTTCGATTTTTTTAAATAAATTTTTCAATTAAAAAACATGAAAAATATTCGGAATTAAATATTCTACAACACACGACTAAAACAACTGTGCTGTGATCGCGGCAAACTCAAAAATATTACTGAAAAAAATAAACAGACAACATTGTACGCATACCGATTGCTTTAGCCTCTCCGTGGGTCTCATAACTGAGTCTATTTTGTGCATGTGTGGACGTTCGTGCAACATTCAACAATGAGCGATCATGCTGACTGGATTTTAGTCTTTATTTTTACTCAATGAACTTATTTTTTACTATATTAATGATAATGATGATGATTGTAATGGAAAAAAAAACATCAACAAATTTTTTAATGGGTATAGCTTTTTGCGGCATTAGATTAATGGGTGTTGTGATACTTTTTTGACATGCATTTTGATCAGACGCATAAATGCTTGTGGTTACCCAAAAAATATTTATATTTTTAGTATGAAATTGCATAATTTGCATTACGACACTTTCTCAGATTTATTTACTAAATTAACTCAACCGCAAAATTGGATTTTTTTTTCTTTTTTATCTTATTTCATCACGCATGGAAATACTTATTAAAGTCTGTCTTCTCAATTCACTTTAGAAATAATTTTAGAATTTAAAATATTTTGCTTTTGAATTTTTAAAAACTGATTTTTATAGTTTTTTAATTTTAAATTTTTTAAAGTTTTTGAATTTTTTAAATTTTAAATTGTTTAAATTTTAAATTTTTTAAAGTTTTTGAATTTTAAATTTTTTAAATTTTGAATTGTTTAAATCTTAAATTTTACTTTTTTTAAATTTTAAATTTTTTGAATTTCAAATTGTTTAAATTTTAAAGTTTTTGAATTTTGAATTTATAGAATTTTAAATTTTTTAAGTTCTTTTTGAATTTTTTAAGACTAATTTTTAAATTTTAAATTTTCTAAATTTCAAGTTTTTTAAATTATAGATTTTTTAAATTTTAAGTTTTTTAAATTTTAAATATGTTTTAAATTTGAATTTTTTATACTGTTTTTAACTTTTTAAACTAATTTTTAAATTTTTTTTTACAAATATTGAAGAAGAATTTTTTTCTTTAACAATTTTAAAAAATTCAAAATTTTTTTAAAAAAATCAAAATTTAAAAAAAATCAAAAATTTTAAAATTTTAATAAAATTTTGATCTCAGTTTAAAAACTAATTTTAAAATTTCCAATGAAAAAAGTGAATTTGTTAAAAAGGGAAAATTAATTTCACAATGAAGGTTTATGAACTATATGGGGGATACGTGATGAGACGATTTAAATGAATTAAATTTTTTTTGTGATGCTTTATATGTGCATCGTAATTATTGTTTTTTATGGGAATTTTATGATGAAATTTCAGGAGATAAGGAGGTTTATTGCTATTGTTTTAGGCGAATTTTAAGAGATATGCACTTAATCAGGCTTAAAATTCCAAAAAAAATTTTTAACGGTTTTGTAATTTTTGAAAAGAAAAAATGCGTTCAGTAAACAAATTTTTTGTCTCTAAAGTAGATTTTGACAAATTTAATTAAAAATTATGGCAATTAAGCTTAAAAACCTCAGTTAACTTAGTCAGTTTGAATATTGAAGTAATATAGAGCAGCTAGGATTGAAGACAAACATCATTTTCTGTAAAATAGCAGTGTAACAAAGAAGATTCCTATAAAACATCCGGAAAGAATCCAGAAAGCCAATAAATCTCTAAATAGAACAATTAAAGCAATCCTATTGTAATGCATAGCATATGAGCAGTTAATTTCAACTCAAAACACCCCGAACAGCTGAAAAATAATCCACGAACTAGTTAAAATATTCATAAACAGAAATTACTAACCAAAGTCACAAACAAATCATTACAACTAAGCCACAAAAGATCCATGTGTAAAATCTAAAATCCACAATCAAAATAATCAGCACATCTGCATCAAATAAAGTTTCTCATCCCCTGAAGAGACACAACAATGTGAGAAAGAGAGACTTGAATGCCTCCACACACAAATGCATAACGATGATCATATGATGAATGTAATAAAAAGAAAGACTAGAAGAAGAAGAAACAATTGGTAAACATTCAAACACATGGATAATCGTATTATACAAAGAAAAGGCGCTTAACATTAGAGTAAATCTGTTCATGAAAGAGAGAATTGAGAATTAAACTATATCTGTACAATGAGAGAACTTGTGTGAAACAACATGCTGTTCACAAGAAGGAAAACAAACAGTTTAAGCAAGAAAGAAGTAATATACAATATTATTATTGATGATAAAGTAAATTCCAATATGTGACGTAATTTCGTCTATTATATCAATAAGCGATAAATGAGATCATTCCTCTTATGGGAAATCGTGATGATGCCGATCATAATCAATTAAATGTCGCCAATTTTTTTGAAATTAAAGAAAATTAATCCTCAAGTTTTATTGAATCTTTTTATACTTAGTAAATGAAATGAATCTCCAAAGCATCATTAGGTCTGTCGCCGAGTCCGTTTTTATCTCATCTGTCGACTAATAAGGAAGATGTAATTTAATGCTGTTGCGTAAGACGCTTTTTATTGTGATTAATTAGTCAAATTAACTTTTACTGCAAATAAAGTTGGTTGTAAATCTTTAACGACCTTTTAATTTTTGAATTTTTAACGACTTTTCAATTTTTGAATTCGTAACGACTTTCTGAAATTCAAATTTTTAACGGTTTTTCTGAATTTTAAATTTTAACGGTTTTCTGAAATTTCAAAATAAACAAGAATTAGCAAAGAAGAATAAGTATCATTTAAAAAATAATTTTTATTACAAAAATATTTTGCACATAAGCTAGTCCACCAGCCAAAATGGACACAACAGCTCAAAAATTGTCTTGCAAGACAATATTAAAAGGTTGATTGTTTTACGAAACACATGGAGATATTATAAATATCGAGAAAAGAGCATGAAAAGACAGCATGTGTAGGTGATAATTCAAGTTCATGCGATGCATTTCGAGAAACGTACACAAGCCTGTTGGCTGAAATGAGGCAATAGCTTGGCTTAAAATCATTATAATTTATCGACGATTTTCATTTTTTGCCTAATTCTTTCTCATGCCAAGCTGCTCAACAGTAGCCAAAGTCAACAGATTTCTTTGCTTTTCATCATTCATTCGTAGCAAAACGAACGACCGCCAGTCAATCCCTTTCTTCAATTTCTCAATCACTAGTTCATGCTGATTTATGATTTCTTGGTTTTTGGCGAGTTCATCGGTGGCAATGTGAAGGGCACGTTTCTTTGTCAAGCATACTTGTTTCTCCGCTTCTAGCTCTGCTAGCAGATTAGACTGAATGGTGTGTGTATGGATGTGGATTTATGTATGTGCAGAGCACGTAAATCGCATTGAAGAAATGCCAATAATAAAGGAAAAGAAGAAAGAAAATAAATGAAATAACAATTGTTAGTGAAGATAAACGTAATGTTGGTGATTGTGCGCATTTGTTGGAACTAGAAGTTAGATTTTTGAGGATTCAAATTTTAACGGTTTTTGGGAATTTGAATTTTAACGGTTTTTGGAAATTCAAATTTTAACGGTTTTTGAAAATTTAAATTTTGTACTAGATTTTTATCCGAGACACAAATATTTAAAAAAAACCGTTGAAAATTCAATAATTCCGATGCCATTAAGTGCAATATAAAAGTGAATCAAAAATTGATTTGTTCTTATAAACTTTTTTGCAACAACATTAATAATAATAATAAAGATTAATGTAATAATTCAAAGCACTGGCACAAATAGACGTAAAACTCCTTCGACACAAAAGAACCCAACAATTTATAAATTATTCATCATCATCAATGATTGTGTATTGTGTTGAGAGAGTTGATGAACCAATTAAGAATTATTACCTTTTCCTTGTTTGCCAATCGCATCTTTTCCTCATATTCGACCATCTGTTGATTTATATCATCGATTTTCTTACGCTGTTGCTTCTCCTTACCATCCGATATATTGAGATTATTTTTTAGTCGATTATTATCCGCACTTAAAGCATTTAATTTCTTTTTCATATCGTCGAGTTCATGCTTTAATGTCTCATATTTCTTCGATTCCAACCTTGAAAAAAATAAGAAAAAATGTATATATGTAAAGAATCACAAAGATAAATAATAAATGAAAAATATACTTGATAGGTGGAGGATTGAGGAGAAATATACAGACACGTATATGATGTGTGTTTGCATATACACGCCAATAAAAAATATATTTTTAATATGTATCATAAAAATATCTGTTTTGAAATCTTGAAAATTGATTTTTTTTTCTCTCAAAAGAAAGGTTGCAGCTCTGTGATTATAGCGCATTTTTTGAAATTATCCGCGGTAGTTGTTCCATTTAAATACCAAAAGTCACTCGACTCTGACGCAGTTTCATGCTTAATTACAATAAAATTCTTAGCCTACCAATCAATATCTGCCAAAACAATCTTACCACACTCTGCACATTTCGCAAAAAAATAGTCACTTAAAATAATGACTATTGCGATGACTGTTTTAGCATATTTATTGATGTAGGTAAAGCAAATGTACGTAATTAAATATATATTTTTTTATTACTAGAAACATGCTTTAATGTAGAAATAAATACTTGATTGATGAGAGGTCAATATCTAGCTACTAAATTTCTCTCAGTCTCGCGTACTTGGATGGCACGGATGAAATTGAAATCGTTACTTTCAACATTGCAATAATAATTTTTATGCACATGCTTCTTCATTTTTTCTTATTAGTTTTTTGAACGAATTTTTAATATAGGAATGTTTCTTGTTTTGGACACTTTGGGTGGATTTGAAGGAATGAGCAGATTATAATATTTTATTTATTTAAAATTAATGGTTTAAAAATGATCGTTAATTTTTTTGGGCTGAATCATACGAACTATTCAAATATTTGGCTTACTGAACGCAACTGTTCAGAAATCTGAAACTTTTTCGTTCAATTGTTCAAAAAGTTCATCTCATTTCAGTTCAATTTGAATTTCAAATGACAGTTAAAAAGTTCATCTCATTTCAGTTCAATTTGAATTTCAAATGACCGTTAAATTTTCTTCTCAACTTTTCTCCACAAATCAGCACTTTATCGCTAATTAGCACTCAATTCAAGTCCAATTAACCCAAGAACGCTCAAGTACAGCAATTTTTCAAATAATACCTCAACTTGCCCACTTCAATACTCACATTAATTTCTCATTTATTGCAAAATTATCTCTTGTTAGTTGATCGACTTTTACTTCATAAGTCTTTACAAGAGTCTTTAGTCGATTCTCCTCAAATTCTTTGTTCGTCTCAATATTTTTGATCTCTTGATTCAGCCGCTTTATCTCCTCCGTGTTTCGGTGCAATATCATATTTTCATTCTCGGCTATTTTACCTTTTAATGCAACGATTTCTGATTGAAATTCTTGTATGTGAAAGTCACGTTTATTAACTTCATTCTGAAGGAAATTGTTTTGACTTGTGACTGACGCTACTTCGTCCTTCAAGTTTGTTAACGTAACATTCATATGATGCATTATAACTTGAGGTGGTGCCTCTTGAACTCTCAGAAACAAATGTATGAGATTCTTAAGTGATCGTTTCTCGTAAAATTGCAGAACGAAATGACTTGTATTTTGTACTAGCGAGATATGTCTGAAAATGACCATAATTAATTTAAATCGTTTTGAATTCTATTCAATTAAAGTACTTACAGCTCATTCCTTTTACACGAATCCAGAATGGTAACGAGATGATCGATAAATCCTTGGAAATTGACTTGAAGTGATTGTTCTGTCTTGATTTCATGATAACTCGTTCCATCTAATAAATTAGCACTTATTAGTCAAGATTCTTTGTATAATTAACTTAATTACTCACCTATTGTACATAAATACATCTTATTCGTTGCATTAACATCAGAAATCCTTAACTGGATCATGTTTTCTAACTTTTCTAAACTTAAATTAAACATTCTCACATTATTCACTTGAAATGCACAAATATTGATTTGAAATTGATGTGTTGGACATAGCTGCTGAATTAGCCTGTGATTACTCTCGTTTGCAAAGCACTGATCCATCTTAATTTCATTAAAATTAAATATTTTGTAAAATTTTTCTATTATTGTTTGTTATTGCTGTTAACGACTTTTTGAAAATTCAAACTGACTCACATTTTCCCGCAATTTTTTCTTTTTGCTCAGTTGGCATTTGAATTTTAAAAAGTCGTTGGGATTTTTGAACAAAAATTAGATTTATTTGTAGTTTAACTAATTTTAATGGATAATATGGATTGATTTATGATTAATTCACTTATTCCCTATCAGATGAATGTGAAAGCTAGGAAGATAGTAAAGCTGAAGTAAGATTAAATCATTGTTTTTGTAAAATTACAACAACAAATTGAAATTTTTGCAAACTTACATCGAGTTTTCCATGAAAATTTGGAAAATTAATGAAAATTTTGAAAAATCAAACGAATCACATTTAAAACAAAATTTATTACTGTGTTATAAGCATAAAAATAGTAACTAAAGAAGAGAGTAATAAAAGTTGGGTAATAAGAATTGGCGAATATTGGAGATTATTATCTGGCGCTTAATATTACAAATAAAATATTTTTCTCTTCAACATTTACGATTTATTAAATATATTCAATTGAAGATACGCATCACAAAGGATAATAATAGTGATTTCAAGTGAGGTGTAATCGAAAGGACATTCGGTTATGTATGAAAAAACATAAATATACGGAAAATCAATAAGTCCAAAAAAAGTCATAATAAAAAGAAATTCTAGTGCTATAAGTGATAGAATTTAGGCATATTTATTGTCGGTGAGACAGTGGGGGAGGTAGAAAGGGAACGTATCTAGTCGATTGTCGATAGTTTTAAGTAAGTTCGAAGAACATTGCACTTTGATTACTTGCAAAAAAAAGTGTATTGAAAATCGGAAACAAAAGAAAATGAGAAGGAGAAAAAAGAAAAAAAAAATACATGTCGCGCAACAGGAAAAAAGGCATTCTCGTTCGTGTATATTTTTTTTCTTTCTTTTCTTCCTCTGCTTCTTTTGTCTACGGGAAAAAAATTTTCTTTTTTCTGATGTTTTTCTTCCTCCTCAAAGAATCTGCGCCAAGCTTAAATATCTCTTCTACATTTCTTCTCAGGAAATAACGCTGTATATATTTTATTAATATATTCACACCACTTTTATGTGTCATAAAAAATGTCATCAAATCAATTAAATCCTGAATCATCCAAAAAGATTATGTATCCATCGTCTGCAAGTACAAGTAATGCAAAAAGTAGTCATAACAGTAGTCATGTAACGCCACCAAAAGCACATCATATGCCAAAATCTTCTAATTCATTACCAAAGCATCATGCCAATCAAATATTACCAAATAATATTAATAATAACAATAGTCATTTACATCCACATCAATATTATTCCTTACGATGGAATAACTATCAGAAGTAAGTTGACTTTTTCTTTATTATTATTTTTTTTTATTTCTTCCTTCACACCATCAATCTTAATTTTGTCTCCGTACATGAGCAACAAGTTTATTCATTTTCTTTTCGCTCTTTATTCATAACATGTCTTATTTTTTATTTTATTCTCCTTTCCTTGCAGCAATTTAACGGATATGTTTCATGAACTCTTGAATTCGGAAAAATTCGTAGGTGAGTATGAAGCCTCAGATTAATTTTTTTTGCAAAAAAAAGTATCTCCAATATGTATTTTTGTTTTATTTTTAGATGTCACATTAGCATGTGAGCATAATTCGCTGAAATGTCACAAAGTAAGAACTTTTTTGACCTTAAATTTTTTTGTGTTGATTTGTGCGAATTTGACTGTTGAGATAAGGAGGAGTTGAGAGAGATTTGAGGAGTTGTTATGTGAATTTTTTTTAAGTATATCGATAAATGAGATGCAATTGACTGATTGACAGGATATAAAAATGTTAGATAGATGTATCAAGTGATTAGGAAACTTTATTATATGTGGTTTGTAAGACAGACTTATAACCAGGGGACCAATAACAACCCCCCCCCCCCTTTTGCAAAAAATTTTGAAAATCCCTACACTGGTTACACCAGTTCTAACTACATCTTTGGTTCAAGGAATAATCCACAAAAAACGTCAATCTTTCAGAAAATAGAAAAAGGGGTCTTTAAAATTCCAATTTTTTGATGGATGTCATTTGTTAACGAGCCCTAAATGTTTCCACTGGATACACTGCCTTTCTTAATTTTGGTCCTCAAAAATTTCCGGTACCTGACTAATATCTAAGGAACCAGTATAAAAAAATGACCCCTCCTTCCCACCTTTTTTGTTTGACTTGTTACAAAATCTTAGACCCCCTAAACAGCAAACAAAAAAGTGTAGAGTAAGGACCCGTAATAATTTAAAAAGCATTTTATTTATCAGTTTTAAATTTAAAAAAATTAAATATCAAAGAAAATCTATTGAGAATATATTAACAAAAAGTAAGAAGATTGAAATATCAAAATTGATGAATTTATTGGCAAAAAACCATGACCTAAAGCAGTGATTAGGGTATGAAACTATTAATGGGATTCGAACCACAAACCTCATAGTGAGGAATTATATTCCAAATTTTAGCTATTACTATTTTCTCTATTAAACACTTGCAAAGTTTATAGCTATAAATCAATATCAATGTAGACAGACGTCAATGCAATTTTTGTGCTTAAAACTAAATTCTTTACTTAAGTTTATACAACTCAAAAATACTTTTTTTTAAAAGAAATAAAACAAAAGTCAAGAGCAATCTTATTAGAATCTTTTCCACTATTCAGCAATTCCAAAGCTAATTTTCCACTCACATCTGATAACAAATTGTCTGTTTAAATAAGCAAAAATGCAAACTGATACTAGTTAAGCAAATAAAATTAGTATTAATTCACCGCAGAATCTAGAAATATCAAAACCGTATCTCAGTGAAAGGAAATGCTAAATCTTATATTTAAATGAGCTGGATCAGGTTTTAAATTCGCAAATGTTTCGCTAGTTTCTTGACTTTTAAGATATTTCTCATTCTAAGCCTTTCATTTATTAATTATAAGTTATTAATTTATTCAAGAATTTTTAATCTATTGGGTGTCGTTGACTTATGATGTTTGTCAAAAAATGGAATTTTTTGGTCAACTAGCTAGTCTGTCATGGAATTTTTGATACAAAATTAATTTATTGAGTGTAACAGAGCTTCAAACAAAGTTCCCTTATTTATTAACGATCCCAAAGAGTCTTATGACCTTAGCGTCCAGTATTCAGGATATGAGCGTACCCAAAAAGGCGGTCCGGAGTTTTTAAACTCATTTTCAAAGAAGACTGTAGGTACAGCCTTTTTCAAAGTTTTATTTGATTTATAGTTAATTAGGTGTAGTCAATTTTAAGCAATCATTAGTTTTTCAAATGGGTTCCATTTATATTGAGTTTTAAAATACGGACCCCCCCTTCTGGGTATGCACATGACTCAGGACGAGTAGACCCTTAGAGTAGACCCAATTTCATTTCAAAAGTCTTAAAATCCCATTTATTCATGAACATCATTGACAAATGAGCCCCAAAATGAGAAGGAAATTCACAATCCATATAAAAGCTATCAAAAAAGTCATATTTTATCTATCGCTAGAAATTTAAATGCTCCCAACTCATATTCATTGAAATTAATTGCTCTATCATTGACTCTGTCACATTCACAAGCCGTAACTGCGAAATTTGATTCAATTTACGCAGCAATCGGCATTTAGGGAATTTGCACAAACAAAAAATAGAGAGAAAGATAATAGAACTCTTGATTATACACATTTTTATGGAGCTATATGGATGAATTGCTAGATTTATGACTAAGGATTGTTTACTATCCACAAATACAATGAACTATTCTGCAATTGTCTTAATTCTATATAATTTTTAATTCAGCATAAAATTCTTATAATTTTTAATCCGAAAACAAAACGAGCCTTGAAAAATTGCTTCCTATTCTGAGCAAAAAAAGAGAAGAAAAAAAACATCAAAACAAAATCCACCGATTCTTTGCAAGTTCAATGACTTCACACGTAATATATATTTTTCTCACAAAAAAATTTATAAATTCAACACGTTTTAAACGAGCAAAATAAGAAGTAGTAAAAAAGTCGACTTGAGTTGTCTCCCAAAACAAAAAATTCCTCATAAAATTTATTTTAATCTCTTCTAACTGCTTTAAATGCTCTTAATGAACATTAATCTCATAATTTTTCAAACTTTATCTTTATCGCATTTTAGGTAGTGCTATCAGCATGTTCAGCATATTTCCAAAAAGTTCTATCTGAGAATCCTTGTAAACATCCAGTAATTATAATGCCACCGGAAGTAGCATTTGCTGACTTACAATTCATAATTGAGTTTGTGTATAGAGGCGAAATTGATGTCTCCGAGGCAGAATTACAGGTGAGTAAATAAACAAATATAAATGCACATGTTATGACTACAAATAATGTTGTTTTCCTATCTACGTTCTATTTGAGATATACACTGTGTTTTTATTTTGGTCCGTTTAGTATTTATATAGTAATTGAATGGGGTTGGATATCTTCTAAGTAATTGTTTGTACTGTATGAGGACATGGGGAGTGCATGGGTAGTAGATAGCGGTGGGTTGGTAGTGGATAAATTTTATGAAGGTCATGGAATAATAAGGAATTTTGATTAAATTTGCATTAATCCTTAAAGGGAAGGTCCAGTGACGTCAAATCCCTTTGTATAAGATTTTTTGATGTTTTTAAGCTACGTTCTTTTGGCTACGTTCTTGCAAGAGTGTATCTAGTAATTTATCATTTAGTAAACGCTTTAGTTCCGATTGGTCTTCTTCTTCCCAGATAAAATTCTAGAAGGATTTTAATTGCAATTTGGACTGATCAATGGCATAGTAAGGGGTGGGTGATTGGTGCCAGGACTCGACAAAATTCCTTGGTACCCCACTAGAACTAGTTTTCACATTACTTTTAAGCTTAAAAACATTTCTAGAGCGCCACGCAGCAGCAAATATCGTTTTTTAATGTCAAACAGTTTGAAAACAGGATATCCTCACGTCTTTTTGACAACACGGCGACGTAGCGATTCCTAGCGACTATATTGTATTGCACGTGTTGATCTATCATATTTATTGTAACTCAGAGTTAGTCCAATGATAGCAATCTATCATAAGTATAGACCAGTAGGCGACTCTGCAAATTTTTCTCAAATTCCTGATCAATTAAATAGTTTTTTACCATCGATATTTTAGTCCTTCGTAATAAACATATCTTAAATAAATTTGTTATACATTAAGGGACCATTCAACCCCAACCCCCCTCCCCCCTCAAACTTAATAAGTGAAGTTTGAACACAATTTACCAGAAGTTCTCGAAAATTGAACGAAAAGCTACATTAGACAACAAAATACAAATTGTGCATGCACGCCGCATGAAGTTTCCAACTCTAGACATTTACTTTTTTTATCAAGCGACAATAGTAGCGAAATTCATAATAGAAAAGAGCGTATGAGTGAATAAAAAAAAGTACATAAAAAATCATGCGTATGTTAGACCTTGAAAAACACATTGTTTGGTCTGTGTCTCTCTCCCATTTATTTATTTTTTCATACATAAAGCGTGTGTGCGGTGCAGCAGAAAAATAACCACACACAAAAAAAAGCAGAACTGAAAAGTATCAAAGAAATCATATGAGAATAAAGTCAGTAGGAGCATGTGAATGGGGGATACTATGAATGAATGAAATAAAAAAAAATAACAACAGACGATGAAAAGAGAAGTGAAATGAAAATAAAGTAATAACACCGCGAAAAAAAGGGAAAACACATGAGAAATCGGTTATATAATAATAATAATACTAAAAAAAGCATATCAAAATAGAAAGAAAGAAATGGGCTTTAAAAGGAAAAATGACGATGATGTGAAAAGAGAGGAAGACCGATAAATGGAAAAGAAGACATAAACGCATCTAACAAAAAAAAATAAAAAAAAAATATAGAGACGATGTACAAAAGAAAGAAAAATATGAGAAGTACAAGAATGTTCTTCACTTACTTCTTTATTATGTGCTTTTTAGTACGTGTTTGTGGAAATTTAAGATGCCATATTACACTTTGTTCTGCTTGGTGGCTGGCTAGTTGAGACTGGCTGGATTCACGCATTGATTACAGCTTGCTATCAGCTTGTTGGAAGGCTGGTCGTCTGGGTAATCCAAATAGACGTAATCAAACAGTGTAGATATTCAGGACTAAAAATGCTGTCAAGTTACTGGATTACTGATTGACTTTAGATAAGAACAGCCTTTGCTAAGCTCAAGAATCAATAATTTTTACTTTTATCAACAAACACGAGATAATTTCAATTTTCAAAAACAGTTAAAAATTTGAATTTCAAAAAAAAACGTTAAATATTTGAATTTCAAAAACCGTTGAAAATTTGAAATTCAAAAACCCATTGAAAATTTGAATTTTAAGAAACCGTTGAATTTTCAAATTTTAAAAAACCGTTAAAAATTTGAATTTCAAAAAACCGTTAAATATCAAAATCTATCATTTTTCTGCATTACTACCACAAAAATGCGCTTTAATCCCTCAATTAACAACACAAGTACTTTCATAATTTTTTTTATATTTCTTTTCCTTTTTGCCTTCTCTCTCGCCTCCGTATTTTCTTTTTCTCGTCTCTGTCTTTTATTTTTTTTCGTTACATATTTTTATTATGTTTCATATAAAGAAAAGGAATACTGACCTAGAAAACGTTTTCATTGAAGGAAAAATCATATGAAAAAAAATTGAAAACATTTTATTTAGTCTGAAAGTAAGCGTAAAAAAGCGATTGCGGAACGAGAATGAGAGAATTTTGTGTATTTTGGGTGGAAAGGATGAAGAAAATGTTCTGAACAAAAAATTTTGTTTTTCTTTCCTTGATGCTGGTTTTTGAAGAGAATGATGATCATACAGATTACTTCCTTTTAATACACATGATTAGGTTTGATTGTTATGATGTGTTGGTTTATTGGATAAATAAATATTGTTGAATTTGGGATGGTAACATTTAAAACAGCCGTCAAGACAGCACCAGGTCTTTTAGGCAACGTAGTGGTGCCCTGGCGTCTATGTTGTGCCGCTCGGGCTCCTAAAAATTTCCACGTGTTTCCTAAAACAATCACCCAGCAGCTAATTACCTCATTAGTGCCAATCGACAGGAAAATTAATATTTTTCCAAAATATTCGTTCATTTATTCTCCTTTAGTGCCTTTTTAATGTCAACATAATGAACTTTTCCAAGAAAACTTTTATAAATGCTCAAAATATCTCTCAAATTACGAAAAAAAAGCATGCCTCATTTTGTCGTACTTTCCTGTCATTCTACCTCTTTTAAAATTCTCAGAATTCTCAAATACTTGAGGAAGAAACTTTATTTTTTATTTCTTCTCTCTCGCTTTTGTCGCGACTTTCATTTTGTAATTCCGAGAATTGAAGAAATAAATAAATAAATTTGAGAAATAGCATGCCAAAATGTGTCTGACTTTTGTTGTTTCTTTGATTTTTATCAGATGAGATTTTATTCGGCTGAATGCTAAAGCTTTGGAAGCTTTAAAGACATTTTCACAGCTTGTACCTAAAGAATTTCTCATGCCTTTCTTAAATTTGCTTCAATAAATAACAGACGGAAAAAATTGTCAGTCATTTGAAGTAGAAATTTATTCTGTGACAAATAAATAACGAGCATAAAGTCTTAGAATGGAAAAAAGTTTTTTTTAGAGAGATTTAATCGAATATAAAGCTAAACTCTTAGTTTTTTTTCGTGTGATGTTGGTGCTTCATCCTTGATTATATATTCATTCTTATGTATTGAGTCTTTAGAGGAAGTTTTAATGTCGTAAAAATTGTTTTATCACATTTTCAGCATATTTTCGCAACATTAGAATGGGATTCGTTGGACAAAAGTTGATTTTATGCTCTTTTAAGTTGGATGTGATGCTCATAAATTTGATTTTAATAATGCCATGTTTATGAGCAAATATGAATTTTTAAATTAAATTTAAAGTTTTGAGCTATTGTAGAAGTTTGAATATTAAGTTTTGGATTTTAACGGTTTTTTGAAATTCAAATTTTTAACAGACTTTTAGAATTCAAATTTTTAACGTTTTTTTTGAAATTCAAATTTTTAACAGACTTTAAGAATTCAAATTTTTAACGTTTTTTTGAAATTCAAATTTTTAACAGACTTTTAGAATTCAAATTTTTAACATTTTTTTGAAATTCAAATTTTTAACGGTTTTTTGAAATTCAAATTTTTAACGAACTTTTAGAATTCAAATTTTTAACGTTTTTTTAATTCCAATTTTTAACAGACTTTAAGAATTCAATTTTTTAACAGTTTTTTGAAATTCAAATTTTTAACAGTTTTTTGAAATTCAAATTTTTAACGGTTTTTTTAAATTCAAATTTTTAACGGGCTTTTTGAAATTCAAATTTTTAACGATTTTTCAAATTTTAAGAAAAGGAAACAAAAGCTGCACACTTCCAGACTAATCAATAATCCAATAACTCGATATCACTGAGTTAATACCTCAAACCCAAATTCTCTATACTGACAAGTTGCTTTAAACCACATTTAATTCATAATCTACAATGATTTATAATGTCTTAAAAGTGCTAATTTTCGTGAGTACTTCCTAAATTAGATCTGATTCTAATTGTCTACATGCGTGTCGGAAATTCTTAGCCCATCGGCTAGAAAAATTATGTGTATTTTTTAAAAATTTAATGTTAAGAACTTAAAAAGTCTTATTACTCACACCAGAATAAATTGACATCATATAAAACTTACAAGAATAACGGTGAAAAGTTAGAAGTCAACTTATGTGACTCATTTGAAATTCAATATTTTATAGAGATTCTATATTCTGCAGTGTATGTTTTTCCATTCATATGAACTTCGTACGGTTGGGTTAGCTTCAATTTTTAATATTTTTATGCAGGAAAATTAATAAGATTAATTTTAGTTTCATGTTTTGGCCAGAAAAGATAGAAATCTGTCAATTTTTATTTTCAGCTGATTTTATTTTATTTTAAATTCTTATTTTTAAAATGATGAAATAAAAAGTTGAGGTCCTTCCTCTAAATTGAATGTTATTTAGTTTTAGTTGAGTATTTTGTTTTTATTTGTAGTTTTGAGCTTCTTTTTTAGTTTAGGCAAATAGATTTTTAGATGTGAACCAAGACTTTATCAGATTTAGTGCTAGCAGAGGGGTATTGAGTCCTAGTAACTCATTTGTATAAGTTCCAATTTTTCAGTGCTTTTTAATATCAAAAAGTTGACTCAACACAAAGTTTTTCAATTTAAAAATCTCTAAAATATTGAATTTTCATCCAAACTCTTTGAACTTTATCGACTAGTTCAAAATCAAATAACAAATATTTTTTTCAAATAAGATAAAAGTTTTTCTACAAAATAGGAATTTAAAAAATCATTTCATCTGCATCCAATTAGATTTCTCGAAAGTCCAAAAAAACAAGCTTAACATTTTTTCTCCTTTCATATTTATTATTATTAGATTCTCATCAGCTCTAATAAGACAGTCGAGAAGAAATCTCTTTTCGAATAAAATAAAAATTAAGAATTCAAACAAGAATTTTTTTTCTTCATAATTTTTATGACATGAAATGAAGGAACAAGACGAAGAAGAAGTTTTGATCACATAAAAATTCCTCCACATATGCATTCAATGTAAATAAGTTATGGATGTATGCTGCATATATTATGTATACATTCTTTTATGTCTTACTTCTTTTATTCAATACAAAACATTTTTTTATTTTTTTTTTTTTTGAAAACTAAAACTCTTCCAGACATGAAAAATAATATCAACAACTTCAAACAAATACCCTCTTTTTTTCTACATTATCGTCATCATCATCATCGAGCAATGCATTTATAAACTACATAAAATTCAAGTGTATTGTGTGAGTGTGTGTGTGAGGAATTAAAAAGAAACATAAAAATTGCATGCAATGCCTATTCACAGAGCGTTTTATGTTTCAATAACAACATGCTAAAGTTTGGCCTCACTTCTTCTTCTTCATCATCATTTCTTCATGTTTTATATGCTTTTAGGCTCTATTTCTCAGGTACTATATAACATAAAATATATAGGCAAAATGCAAAAGGCTCAATATGCTGTTATATACATACATGTATAGCCTATAGACACATAAGAATCATTCCACTCTACATAAAGATGTTTATTGAAGCAAAATTGTTAGATAAAAAAAAGAGTGAGTGAGTGAGTGAAATATAAAGAGACATAAAAAGAAATCGACAATCTACCTGTTCTGATATGTCTGGAAATGAATTCTGTTTTTTTTCTTCATTTATTTCACGAGCATGTGCTTCATGCTTGATTTTTTTTTCGTTCTTTTTAAAACCATAAAAGTATGAAAAGCAATTCTTTTGATGATATTTTTGTTGTGATGAGTTGTGCGCATTAAAATATTAAAGAATTTAAGCCTTTAACACATTTTTCTGTAATTAGATCTATGTATTCGATTGTTTTGTAAGTTGATATGCTGTGATTGTGAGGCTTATGGTTGGTTGGACCAATTTCAATTCTAGACTAAACAGTTGAGTAATTGAAGTGGGTTTGATGACGTGGTCGGATGTCGCAAGTGCTAGGAATGAAATGGAATGTACTAGGATAAGAATGGAGTCATCTATGGCTGGTTTCTTGGTACACCACTTGCCCTACCCCAGCATACCCTACGCATAGGGTAGGATAGGTTAATTGGGGTACTCTATTGAATTTCTAGGTACAGGATAGGGGGTATGGTGGGGTACTAACCCCAGATGTTAAAGGGTCCACTTAGAGTCTTATTGCGGCTGTGTAGCAAGCAGAGTCATGGGGGCTCTGCTACAGTCAGGAGAACTTTGAGAAAAAAGCATAAAATTCAACATAAAGGGATGAAAATCCAATTTAAAGGAGTGCAAAATCCTACTTGATGGGTACCAAATTATACTCCGAGGGGTACTAGAGCTATGAAATTATATTTTCGAATAAATATTTTTTGGAAAAGGACTTGAGAGGGTCTAAAAATCCCATAAACAACCTATAAGAATAATAAGAAATTTACCTTAGAAAAATCCATCCATAACCTCTGAAGACATTCCAGAGCTTACAAATCATTCTTATCATTAGTTTTCGAACATTCTCGACTCTAAACAAGCCAAAACGTATGCAAAACTCTCATTGTTCTAGAACAAAAGGTGCATTAAAATCATTCGTATATAAAGGCACATTATGCATACCTATATATACATAACATTGCATTTAATTCATGCATCATGAGAGTAAATTAATGACAGAGGTTGAACTTTTTTTTTATCAAGCATCGACATCATTAAATGTCGCGAAAAAAAAGTATAAGCGAGCAGAAAAGAATTTTTTTTTTCTCTCCCCGTGCCTTCAACATTTACAATATTGAAAGTCTAACGTAATCAATAAAAACGACCAGAGAGCTCTCCATCATTAAATCTCAAATTATCTAGAACAGAGGATGAACGAAAAAAAAAAATAATGTAAAGTAAAGTAAATTGAACCGAAAATTGATGGACTATGAAATGTAAAGTTCTGAGCGAGAGAGAGACTGGAGATTGAAGGCGAGATATACATATAAAAAAATTTAAATTTTTATTCTCCGTCCAACTTCTATTAGTGATATTGTTGTTGTTATTATTACAACATATAAAGCGCGCGTTATGCTTACTTGGTATAGACATTTATATTTTTTATAAAAAAAATACATACATAGAACACAAGAAATAACTTGCAGGTACAAATAACAAACGGCTCTCTTGCTACATAACTATAGACTAAACTCTCGAGAACCGATTTTTTTTCCGTTGTTCTTCTTGTTCTTTTCATTTCGATATACAATATATTTGTATACACAGAAATTATATATGCTTATGGTGGTGCCCATTACGACTATTCTTTTTATAGACAATTGATAGATTCTTTTAGAACTTGATTTTAAGAAACTTTAATTTGAATGTTTAGTAGACAAAGGGAAACTTCTGAGTGGGATTCGAACCCACGTCCTACGATTTTGGACTGGATGCTCATACCATTGAGCTATCAGGGGTTCCTTAGAACTTTTGAAGAATGGCAACTTAAAGTCTAATTTCTTGAGCTGTTATCATTGATGCAGATTTACATTGAAACTTCCAACATAGCCTAAAGTCAGTCAATCAAGAGTCTTTGTTTTATGAATTTTTTCATGCAAAGGAGTCTTTGTCCTTTTTATCCTTAAACGCGCCTTGCAGATCATCAGCATTTTTTCCTCTCAAACCCCCCTTCGTTTGCACCCCTAGACCCACATCTCCTTCACACATCTTTCTCCCAAAAAAAAAAGATTTTTTTTCTTCTCCACATTCGTCCTCTAACCATCCATCCATCTCCATACTCTCCTTAAATATTATTTCCATTGTTGTATTTGTGAGCGTATTTTTTTTTTTATTTTATTCTTTCTCAACTCCTCCATCATCATCATCATAATATACACAATGTGGGGCCATACAAATGTGTACGTATGTATACTTGAAAGAAAGGAAAGGAAAAAAAACTTTCGGAAAACTAATTGCTGGAAAAAAAAAGAAATGATATCGCGAAAAAAATGTACAACCACTATGAAGAAGAAAAAAAATAATTTTTTTTGTGTTCTCTCTTTCTCATTCCGATGTGTATTTTTATACACACAGAGAAGAGTGAGGAGAGAAAGAAATGAAAAAAAAGACAGAATTTCTTTTGGGTATAACGTATATACATGTATATATAGAGAGTACGAAAACGACGAATGGTTGAAAATACACAAACAACATCAGCAGCATGAGAATGAATATAAAAAATGTGAAATTTCTTTTTTTTTGCTCATAGTCAGGAGAAAAAAAATGGAATAAATTATTGGGAGCTGACCACTTCGAGGAGGAAGGCATGATGATGAGCTGAATTTTTTTTCCTCTCTTTTTTTTGTTGTTGGGGTTTGAGATGAGGGGGAGAAAGAAGCAAGCAGAAAAAAAATGCTGAGGGACTTATATCATATAAGCAGAAAGAGAAACAGAGAGCGATCGGGGAGGAAGAGAGAAAGGCGAGGAAGTGGAAATAAAAAAAGAATTATACACAGAAAGAAATCGATTTCTCGAAATGACTTCACAGGAATATAGTATATACGTATAGATATGGCATGGCTAAAAAAAATAATGCTTCACACTAATCAATAGAAAGACATTTGCTGGCTTCGTTAGCTGGCACGGATATGTCTAGTGGTGGTCAAACTATTGCTATTATTGTTATTCTTATGTGATGGTGGTTGAAGTAGTATAATGAATACACCTATATTGTATATTCATTAGAATGCTCAAGTTGTAGGCAACATCCTATCGCGAAACTTGAACAGCACATTGAAACAAAAACAAAAAATGTATGTAGAAAAAAAATTGTCGGTTTTGGAGTTTCTTGCATGTGGTATGAAAATGTTATATAGTAGCGCCCTGACAATAGCCATTAATGTTCATTTTTTTATTCATCGCAGAACTGAAAAAAAATACGTGAAGCGATGTGTGGAACAAAAAGAAAGAAGGAAAGAATGCCACCATAATATAATATTGCATGATATTTTGCATATAATGATCATTTAACCATGTACTCGAATAAATTATACATAAATCGCTCATTGAATCGCTCCCTCTCTTTTACCCTCATTCTGTGCTGTGTTCTTCATCTCTTGCTTAATAATACTCGAATACAGATCAATTTTTTTTTCATCATCATTATTATTATGTATAGTTTTCATTCCTTTTGTGTATTGATTTATGTACAATATCTCACTTGTACTCTCTACTCTCCACTTCTATCTCCTCTTTTGATACCGGCAGCATGAAGCGCACTCAACCACCAGCAAATAAAAGAAATGAAAAAGAAAGAGGCTAAATGTTATGAAATCTGCGGATGTTGATGATTAAAGCGCAATTTTTTTCTCTGTGTGATCTTTGCCGATCGTTAAAATTGTTGTTCTGGTTTATTGTTGGAATTTTTTTTTATCGAGCTGGTTTAACGGTTTTTTTGGAGATTTGAATACTAGACTCGTGTGGGATGTGATAATTTTTGATTCATTGATGTGAATAGATAAATCAGTGGCGCTGATATGCAGTCTGAGTAGTAATGTTGCATAAACTTACGTACTTTACTAGTCATTTATATAAGTAATGATGCATAGTAACTCTCAGGGGTCATCTAAAGGTGGCTAGCATATTTTTATTCATTAAAGCTACTCATTCTCTATTATTCGGATCCTTTTAAGATCAATATGGATCTATAACAGCCTGGGGCATTGTCAGAGTGGATTGGAGACAAATTCTCTCTTGAGCGTCCTTAATAGCTGCACTTCAAGTGCTACTGACAGTTCAATGAACGATTTTTCGAAAATTGAGTCAGACAGTATTGAGATATTATCAAAATTTTCCAAAATGACTCTGTAATTGAAATGGGTAAAGTGCAAGAGCATCCATACCAAAGTGACCAGCTAAAATACATGCTTAGTGAAGGAATGGGTTCAATTCCTTTGATCAAATGAGTCAGGAAAAGAATATTTCCTGTTAAAATGCTTTCAAGTTGCACGAACTTTTTTGTCTAATATGAAAAAAAATTCTCCAACACCCTCTAAGCACTTTGTAGTCACCACTCCCACCTCCTCCCTCCAAAAAAAAAGAAATTTATTCAAAAAAATAATAAAAATTCCAAGTCAAAGTGTCAGTGTACCTAGTTTCCGAAAAAATGTTATAAATTCAGCCTTCTTTTCTTCATTTTTTTATTAATACATTGACACTATGAACGATGAGATTCTTATACATGCAACGAAGGAAAGGCCTTTTTATAACTTTTAATTGAATGACTTATAACTTACACACCGAATTCTCAATTTTTTCCCTTATTTTTTTCTTTCATCACAATCAACGCAAATCGGAAGCTCCTCAAAAAAAGAAGAAAAAAAAATGTGTGTAGAGTATGTAAAAGGCTTTCTGCGCTCTATGCTGCTCATCGTGATATATTTTTATTTTCATTCTCTGGAAAAGAATAAATTGTATGTAGGAAGAAGAAAAAAAAAGTGTAGCAAAAATTGCCGCTCACTAAAAAATGTCTCTTTTTCCCGTCTTGTGGTTTTTATATTATTTTTTTTTCAATGAGAGAATTTTTTTCTTTCCTTATTCTATGATGCGAGAAACTTTTTTTTCTTTTTTTTTCGCTTTCATTTCAAGTTCGACCCCACTTTTTTTTTCATCATCGATGGTGTGTGAGTGAGTGCTTTTTGAATTTTTTTTCTCAGTTTTATTGTTTTTAAGAATAAAATGAGGCGAATGATGAAGAATGTCTGACTGTCAAATGAGTTATAGTTGAGAATATGTTTGTACATGTGCTTGCAAGGAGAAAAAAAATTGAGAGCGTGTTCTCATTTTTTTCTCATATTTAGCATGAAAATGTGGAAGAATTTTATGATGTTTATGTCCTTTTGTTGTATATGTCCTTGTTTATTTGTGTGGATTTATGAAGATTGCTATGTATATTAGTGGTATTGTGAGGAATAAGAATTGCATTATGCAAAGTTGATTTAAATTAATGAAATGGTATTGGTGGTCTAATTGGTAGAGTGTTGGTCTTAGATACAAAAACATCCAAGGTTCAATTCCTGCTCAGATTTTGTTTTGAAGCTAGTTTTTCATTTATTTGATCTTATGTTGCTAGGTTCGAATCCAGGGTATTGTATTATAGAATTTAGCATAGATTTGTACCTCTTTTGCTGAGTATATAAGGACATACTAGTATTTTAGTGGGTTTTTGACATCATCTTCAGCTTATGGAACGTGAATTAATATTATATAGGGTTGGGTCATGAACATCAAGTCATAGTGACGTATATAAAGTGTTCTTGCTTTTCAGCTCAAGCTCTATAAGGTTATGGTCAGTAGTCGACACAGGGTCTGAGGGTTTGGAGGTTGTAATTAGGTGACATTTACCCCTCCACCTCCTAATATCCCCTCTCAATATAAAAAAACCTCAAAATTATTTAAATCAACAAAAAATTTAGAAACATGGATGAGGGGGGGTCTAAAAATCCAAATTTTGAAGATCATTTTCAAATGAACCCAAATATAATTTTTTAAAAAAATACCCAACAACTTATGAGCACCAAAGCGACATTTTCTGAAACATTAAATTCACCATCAATCTGAAAGAAAATAATCCACACACATAAGCAACCTCATGCTTATTCTACATGCGCCACAACCACCCATCACCTCAAACAAGAGAATATTCGTAACTTATTTTCAACACCATTAAAGATTTGGGTCCGAGTTAGTTTGTATTGGTGCGAAGAAAAAAAAAGTTACGAATGGAAAAAAAGAAATGTAAACATATAATAAAATAAAACTTCTATCCTATCCATTAATGTTCTGTTTTTGTTCTTGTTCGGGTATATTTCTTTAAGACACAACAAGGATTTTTTTTTCGGATAGTGAAGAGAAAAGAAAACGAGGAAAAGAATTTATTTTTATTATTTAAATGTGAATTGTACTCGAAAAAAGGACATAAATAATAAATTAATTAATAAATTAGAATAAAAATTTAAATTAAAAATTATAAGTGTGAGTGTAATTAATCTAAATAAATATTTTAAAAAAAGAAGAATAAGAAGAAAAATATTATAAACGGGGCACAGAAGAAAATTAATTACAAGAAGAAATTAAATATGAAAAAAATAATAAGAAATTAAAAAATTATGTGTGTTGACCATTAGAGAAGGAGAAATGCTTGGTTACATATATTTATATATTTATTATTTTTTATTTTGAATAATAAATTGAAATAATAAAAAATTCCAAGAAAGAGTAAGAAGACATGAACAGTTAACCTAATCGAAATTAATATTCAGTTGTTGGTGTTTGACTCGCATTTAGTTTAATATTATAGAAATAAATAAAAGACAAGACATAAAGAAAGCAAGTAGAATTTCGAAACAAAAAATAGTAGAATTAATTTTTCAACTTAAGTGTGATCAGTTAAGAGGATTGACAATAGTGCATTTTTTACTGATTCTGTGGTAAGCTAGAAATATTTCATTTATTTTTTAAAAAATATATATATTTATTCAAATTGCGTTCGTTGTTTTTTGCGGGTTAGAAAACAATTTTAACGATTTTTTCCTGAACTGTAAAAAAAAGTTTTTTTTTGAACAGCAAAAAAATGTGAAACTTTATCGCAAACACCCTCATTCCTTCTCTTAAACTACATAATATTATATAACAACAGACTCAAGTATTTTATATTTATTATGTATAGGAAAAAATGGCACAGAAATGTACATGAATGAGAAAATAAAAAAAATTAAGATTTTAATCTTACATTAACGTTAATGCGACTTTGAAGGAATTGAGAAGGGAATTATCGAAGGGTGAAGAAATTCCATCGAAAAAAACATGTCTAAAGAAGAACTGAAAAGTTCAAGCGTTACAAATGAGGGTGTTAATGACGCTGCAAACGCATTTAAAAATTCAAATATATTGTTATCGTCTATAATATGCTTGTAACTGTATTTGTGCTCCTCGTTTTATTGATGGAAGCCTTTAAATTCCTTTAAATTTTCTCAGAAGTCTACCTGAGCCACAGTAAAAAAAATAAAAAAAATATCTATTAGCCCATTTATCGTCCAACCTGACAATGCTTCAAAATTAGAACCAAACAAAAATCCCTATCTATATACAATGTTGATGTTGTGTCAAAGCTAATGAGAGTTTAGTTGAGTGAACAAAAATTACTGTTTAATGCACTGAAGCATTAATAAAATGGCTCTGTGCCTTCAATCTATATAAATATACAGAAACACAGATATGACGATAGAGGAGGAGAAATTGCCTTTCGATCTATATCCGTCACAACACCGTCAGCCACTTCTGGTGATTTTTAAGGGGGAGCGGCTGTTTTGAGAGGTTTTGACCTGCTTCGTGATGAATGCTTGTGGAAATTTTATTTTGGTTAAATTTTTAGGTCTGGAATTGATCAAAATGAGCTTAAGAATTAGATTTGATGGATCAGAAGTTGGATTTTTTGGAGATGTACTGGGCTTAGGACCCAAAAAGTCGAATAGAGCCAAAAATAATTCTAGACATACATAAAGATATCAAGACTCCAAAAACTAGGACCAAACCCCCCTCCTTCAATAGAAAATGAGGCCAGAAAAACCAAAAATTGAACCAAACTAGGCCTAGGAATAAAAATGGTAACACAGACCTAGAAATACAAAAGTAAACCCAAAAAAACGTACACAGATCCAATAAACCTTTGAGAACCCCTCCTTTTTCCACCATTTTGTAAATCCAAGACATCCACGTGGAATCAATTTCAAAAAATCCCCAAAAAATTTACATTCTCATCAGCTTCCACCCCTAGGCTAATTCACACAATCCACACTTATTCGCTTCCATCTCACTCACTTCTCTTCCTATCTTGCTCTTATTACTCTGCTTGATGTTGAAAAAAAAATATAAATTCAAACAGAATTTGCGTTAAATGATTCATAACACTCATTTATTGATTTACAATAATCGTATCGCTAAAAAGTTTCTTTCATTTTTTTTCGCCGTGCATTCCGCTGATGATGGGTGGTTTTGCTGATGGAAGAATATTTCAAAAAAAAAAGTAAGAAGAGGAGAATTATGAGAGGATTAACATTTTATTTTCTTTGGAAATTTTTTCTTATTTAGATTTAAGGAATTTATGTTAAAAGATTTTCATAACAAATCGATTCAATTTCTTTTTCTCTCGTCTCTTTCCTCCTTGCCTTGCCGCCCTCCTTGTACTCATTCTATTTGATTTTATGTAAAAAAAATGTGAAATTCGTGAAAAGGAAAAATATATTAAAGAAGTTGGATCTGAGGCAAAAAATATGTATTAGAAATTCATGTAATTTATGTTTGCTACAGGAGGCGCATATATTGTTGAAACGAATAAATTATCGATTTCAAATAATTCATTTTGTACTTTTTATAAAGAAAATTTTGCAAAAGATTTATGGCTTCTAGGAATCAGAAAATCTTTGAAAGTTCTCTGAAAAAATAAAGTTTTAAATTATTACAGAATTTTGTAAGGATGTGAAACTTTCTTAATTATTCAAACTAGGGGGAAAATAACTTGGTGAAAAAAAAAATGATTTTACGGCAGAAAATTTTTTTACGTCAATCACGGGGAAAAGGGTCCATGGGTTGGTTTCTAGAGCTACTCGGGTAGGAAGAGTATACCCTAGAGTACCTCACCTACCCTACCCCTACCCTCCATCTAGGGTACCCCAGGGTAGGGTAGGTAGGGTACCCACCTAGGGTAAGGTAAGGTGGAGTACCCCAGATTTTTTATATGTATACGTTTAACAAGTTACAACTTAAAATACGATACGAAAATACTTCAAAAAAAATTTCACGCCAAGTTATTTTCCCCCTGATTCAAACTCAATCCTATGTCTTATCTACTAACTTAGCTATTGTGAAAATGTCTGAGAAGTAGTTTGCAAATTATGTCACGCAAACGTGATGGACGTCACTAGTGAACAATCCCATACACCATTTCATATTCTCCTTAAGACATTACGTAATCACGTATGTGAACCTCTAACTTTTGATTAAATTGAAACTTAATAACCTCGTTGGAATGACTAAGACATGTAAGAACATTAACACCGAAATTTGACATTGAAATTCCAAATTTATTCAAACTACTTAACCTTTCCTTAAACTTTATCATCCAGAATGAATATTTTGTGTTCTTTTTATTTTAAATTAAAATTCCACACATTCCTAAAATTTGAATTTAAATTTTTTTCTACTTTCATTTTCTCACCAAATGCTTATGTTATATCCTTTATTTAAAATAAAAAAAAGAGTATCCACAAACGTGTAGGATATTTGTTATCATTATTATTATAGAAACATGACGTGATCATATTTACATATTAAAAATATGTATACAGATATATAAAAATAAACATTTCAGATAACTGTACCTTTCTTAATCTCTCACTCACTCCGACTTGAAATATCAAATATAAAATATTTTTTTAAGAATTTCAAATGAACAAAGTATGGTTGACGCTCTCTCAGGTAGAGGCTAAAAGTCAATATCTATTTATTTATCATTTCATTGCCTGAAAAATAAATTCCTTTTAATGATTTTTTTTTTGTATTCTCGAGAAAAGCAGTTTAGAGACATAAAAAAATGTTTTGGGTGTCCATCAATTATTTTGTTGATGTCTGGGACAGTTTTTTGATGGGAGGACAAAAAAGATGCTGTAAAATATTTTGAAAATTTATTTTTGAGCAGGTTCCAAAAAAAATAAGAATTGGTGAATCACTTATTTACTATAAATTTTGAGATTTGAACTTGCACTTTGCTGAAAATTCTTAACAATTTACATTTAAACTGATAATTTAAGTTAGCAATTTCATGTACATTTAAGACCAACTTTTGATTATTAATCTCAAAAAGCTTTTAAAAAAATCCTGAGTGACTAACTTTGGGATTTTTTTAAAAAATATATTAGCGATTCTTTAAATGTTGCTGGTAAAATATTTTTAAAAAATAAATTTTTGAGCTAGTTCCAAAAAAACATAAATAAGTTAAATAAGTGAAATAAAACTGATTAATAGAATTTTTGAGATTCGAACTCATACTTTCCTGAAAATTCTTAAGAATTTACATTTCAATTGATGAATTTAGATAGCAATTTTATGTACATTTAAGACCAACTTGAGGAAAATCGAGATTAATTCAAAGAAATCTTGAAGCCTTGTTCAGTCACTTAAGAATTTTTTTAAATAATTTTTTGAGTTTAATCCTCAGTTTGGCTCGCCTTGTTTATAACCGAAAATAAAAAAAAAATTAAATTCCTGTCCCATCAAAATCCAACTCATTTAGCTGCCCAAAATAGCAGCCACATCATCTAAACACAAATGATTCCCTCACTTTGACATCTCTCGAACTTATTTTGACATGAATATTTTTTCATATCATTTCTCATGTGTCAGTTTTTGCTATCTAATGACGACAAGAATTTCATTTCATTCAGTATTTTTTTACACAGAAAAAAAGAGAGCGAAAAAAAGTTGCGTAGCGTATGTTCATAATAAAATAAATAATAACAACAACAAGAATCAGCAATTCTTCATCATCATTACCGGCGATTCGAACGAATAAATTTAAACTTCAGATGTGTGTATAAATAATTTTTATTTTTGATGTATGAGTTACTCCCCGGCACTCACTAACTCGTTCAATTTTTATTTTTTAATACTTTATGTGTACATGTGAAACATTCTTTGCCTCATAAAAATCCCTCTATCCATCCGATCGATTCTCATCCATAAGTGATGTTTAAAAAACAGGTTTTCTTAAAAAAAAGTTATGATGGAATAACGTAGAGCAATATAACAATAAAAAAATGCATTCTCATGCATATGGAAAGAGTATTTTTTAATGATGGACCGATGAAGACGAAAAATTAAATGTTGAGCATTCTGAAATGAGAAAGGAGGAAAAAAAATCTCCAAAAATTCTGTTATAAAAAAAAATTTAAACCACATCAAACACAAAAATGCAGTTGAAGTCCACTCGACTTGTTTTTTTATTGCTTTTAAAATAATATTTTTTGTTTTTGGCAAAAGGAGAGCACAAAGTGACTCGCAAGGCACGACAGAAATACCTTTTGCAGATATAAAGGCCAACAAAGAATTGAAAAACGTTTTCCACATAATTGGATTGTTAGTTCGTATATCTGTGCATATATACATAAAAATCGTTGTTATTTCCTTCTGGTTTTTTTATGCTGCACAAAAAAATAAAAATAAAAACAAAGATAGATGTACAAAAGGCCAGCATAAATGCATTTTTATGCTGAAATTGGTCCTCTCGACTTGATGTTGCTGTTGATGATGACGATGATGTGTGTATGCGTAAATATTTGAGTCAATTTTCAAGTCAAGTCTGACTAGAGACTTAACAAAAAAAATACATAACAAACATCAAAAAAAAATCTCTGTATAGTCTCAACAATAATATTCAAGTTGTTCTCAAACCGTACCCATGTGGTAGTGCGTCTCAATTCTGATGGCTCTGTAAAAAGATACACTTGAAAATGTGTATAGTCGAGCGAGGCAGCAGCAGCAACAACAACTGTGAATTTTGTCTTCTTCTTGATTTTTCGTCTGAATCGGAAATTATGTATTTTTATGCACAGCAAAATGCATTGATGCAATGCAATTTTTTTTCTACACAACTCTTCTCTTCTTTTCTTCTTTTGCTTTTTGCTTTTTCAAGTTGTTTCATTCAACACATTCACATTGGAAGTGATTCAAAATGCATGAAATGAAACAACACAAAAAGAGGAACTGTAAAAAAGCAAAGAGTGAAGTGTTTGATTGTGTTTTGTTCTGTACTTTTATTTATGTATACGAGAGCATGTATATATAGTGCATTCATTGGGTTATATCATATTAAGTAATGCAATAAGACAAAAGGGGGTATTGAAGACAATTTTCTTCTTGTTGGGTAATTCGAGCTGCATGGGGAATAATTGCTTGGATGGAACATTTTTTTGGGAGATTTTGATCAGTTTTGTTGGGTAAAATGGGGATTATTGGATGGGATTCGGTAGACCTCAATTTTAATAAGACGCCTCATTCATAAATGACGTCCAACAATTATGGGGAAGTTTTGCGATACTGGAAGTTGTCTTTTTTGTGACGAAGGGGAGGGGGGTCTAAAAAGTTCGTATTTTGTGTGACGTCGTTTATGAGCGGCCTCTAATTTTTTCTAAATTTTTTACTGGGATTTGAACCTCTACTTTGAAGAAATTTCTGTTTGTAGCGAGATTCGAACCTGTGACTGCTTTGTGAATGTCACAATTACCAATCACTAAAATGGTCAAGACACTGCCACACCTGGCAACATCTTAGATATTTTGACAACAAAGTCATCTGCTTAGTCTAGACCACAATCACAAAATCCAAATAAAATAATTCTAGTCCCCAAAATGAAGCTACAAAATGACAATCTTTCTAAGACAATCATCAAGCAAAAAATTCCAGCTTCACAATAATCCATCCACCCCCGGTCAATATTTATTTTTTCGACTAATACCTCCGAGGAAATGGAAACTTTAATTTAATAGCTCATCAATATAATTTTTTATTCATATTCAATAAACTTTTTGTAGACTACCTAATTTGATCTATAAAACATTTTTTATTTGATCATTAAAATATATCTTCTTTTTGCTCTCTTTTTTAAACGAATCTCATAAATTCTCGATCTGTGAAATTTTGAAAGATCTTTTTTTTCGTATGTCTGCTCGAGTTTCCAGACTATGAAGACATAAATTCACTATCATAATCATAAATCTTCGTACTATTATTATTATAGCTTGTGATTACGGAAAAAAAGTATCTTCTTGTTCTTTAATTACATACCTATATATATGATGAGGAGGAACGTATGGTGAAATATTTCAACATGAAAATGATTGCATAAATGTCTGCGTGTAGACTAACTTTTTTTTTGGCTAAATTCTTGTACAGAACAAGAATGGAATTTCTTGTTAGATTTTTGTCAAGATTCTTGTCAAATTTCTTCAAAGGAACTTGTACGATGACTGTAGACTTAGTTTCTTTTTCATCAACATTCCTTTGGTTTTGAAATATTTTTTTAAGTGTCTGAATTGTCATGAGTTCTAAATTGGAAAGAGGAATATGTTTGTAAGTTGTGAGCATTGAGGAAATCCTTATCATATTGATGGATCGATGTCTGGGAATTGAACTCACATAGGAGTGGGCTATGACTGTTACCTAACTGTTCTGGTACGGACAGATTCAAGTATTTATCAGAATCAATTTTTCCCAAAGAAAAAAGTAAATATAAATACAAATTGTGATGGATATCCTTTCTACCTTTTCATAAAATTAATTTCATGCCTACACAAACTATTTATAGTGACAGATGGGATAAAAATCCCTCAGCAATTTCCATTTTTTTTATTTAATCTGGATTAAAGAATTAAATATTTGGTATCTAAAACCAAACCAACAACCCTTTTTTTCTGTAAATGACATTAAACATATGTATTTCACATACGTTTCTGTCACTCTCTGCAGACCATCATGTGATGGAATAGCATGAAATCAAAAAAATTTTAGACTTATGGTTTCTTTTCTGCAATTATTTATTTATTTAACAATTTTCTGAGTGATCCAACTGTTAAATAATAAGAAAAAATCTTTTCTTACTCTCTAGACATTCAGACAACTTAATACCACTAACCACATCTCTCAGTCTTAAATTAAGCGAAGAAGAAGAGAAAAAGAAATCATCAAAAAACAAAATAGTTTGAAGAAGATGTGGTTTTGGAGGTGATTGAAGCGCGTTTTTATGGCTTGAAGTCTTTAGTTTTATGATATTTAAATTTTAAAACATTAACGGTTATTTTAAATTTGAATAATTTTAAGTTTGAGTTTTTAACGGTTTTTAGGAATTTGAATTTTCAAAAATGAAATGTGAAATCTTGGGGGACAGTTTATTTGAATTTAAATTTTCTTAACGGTTTTCAAAAAGGAACTTGAATTTTTGAAAATTTAACGGGTTTTAAAAATTTGAATTCCTCAAAAATCCAGAATCATTAAAAATTCAATATTTTACTATTTCAACAAAAAACTAATTTCAATAGTTGATCTATAATTCTATGCTAATTAGCCATAAAATCAATATTATTCAAACTAATCCCCACAAAGCCAAAAAAAATCAAGATCAAAAAACATCTTAATTTTTTTATAGAACCCATAAAAAATGTTTGATTTACGAGGCAAGTTAATCAACTTGCCAATACCAAAGTGAGCAAATAAGAATATCCGTTCTAGAAAAATCAGCAAGAAACGAAAGAGATATGCAGCAAAACAAAGATTGACTTGTGGTGCTCACTTACTGAATGGTTGGATATTACATAAAAAAAACTGCATTCTCGCAACATGAGGAGAAGAAAAGATGATTTAATACAGGAAACTTGCGAAATTCTTCTTATTCTCTCCTCAATTCGAATTGCCTTATTTCTTTCAATATTTATCAATCGATTGGAAATCTTCTTCTTCTTGATTCCACTTCATTTTTTTTATTATTTGCTGCGTACATCTATTGTCGTCTTTTTTATATAATATTATTGAAGAAATTGATTTCTCATGGCTTTTTTTATTGCCATTGTTCTTTTTCTTGTTCTTTTGCATGCATTTTTATGTCGTTGTTAATGCAATTTTTTTTGCATTCGCTTTAGCGATTGAGGCAGACATTTTGAAAACTTATATATATAAAAATGCAAAGTGCAATATCAAGATAGAATACATGAATATGAATGCAGCAGCCGCACCAGACGTTATTAAGTGTGTATATCAACCAACAAAAAAAAACAAACCCCTGAAAAGAAACCGCAATCTGACAAAAAAAATTCCTTCTCTCCTTTGATTGCATTTTTTTTTGTGTTGTTCATCTTCTATAGTCCTCAACATTGTCATAATCATCATCATCATCGTTGCATATGCACATTTTGAATTTATGACATGGTGTTGATGAAATGAGATGAGAAGGTGCTTATTAAGTTGCTAATAAATTGAGTTAAAAAAGCATTTTTTACGTCTTATTCGCACGAAATGAGAGAATGTTTTAATTGAGACAATTTTTATTGATATTGAAAAATAATCGATAATTTCTCTGCATTAAAAAATTAAATGCAACTTGGGGTATTTATGAGCATGATCGGACATTTTTTATTGCCTTGATATGAATAATGAGCACGTATTTTTTTGAGCTAAATTATTGAAGTACTTGCTTAACAAAAAAAAGCAGAAATTACGTAAATTGATTAAGGTTTAGTGCAAGAAAAATTGCAGTGCTCTTTTCCGTAACAAAAGATGAAGTTATGCAATGCAATGCTGAATATTCGATACAATTTCGATATTTTTGTTATGTAAGGAAAGATTTAAAATTTTAACGGAGTGGAAATATTGTTTGTAAATGGATTTGCCAAATCTGTTATTTCTTAAGAGGCTGATCATAAGTGACGGACTGGAATTTAAGGCTATTCGTCATACACATACATCCAATTTCAATGCTAGCATCATACTCAAGTCTATATTTTCCATGTACCTACCCTACATAGGGTACCAACATACCCTAGCTCATCCCACCTACCCTACCTAAGGCACCCTACCTAGGGTACCTACCTACCTTAGCTTGTGTACCAACTTGGGTAGGGTAGTACCTAAGATACCCATCTACCCAGAGTATGATGTGCTCTATACCCTTAACTATACAAAAGTTTAATCTAAATAAAAATATTACGTACGTAGAATATAAAAACTTTGGACGTGTAATTTTCACATCAAAAAATGTCAATATTTACGTAACACCTCGCAACCTTATTCTAGTATAAATAATAAATTTTAATTAAATTTTTCAACATTTAATAACTTCCAAGAATGATAATTCCATCATAAAATCGATGATTTTAACGTCATTTTAACAACAAAAGAATGTGAAAAAAAAATCCTTTAGCCGCGATTCAACTAATTGCATTAATTAAATTTTCAGGTTCTTTTAATTTGATATATTGTGTACGAAGGCATACATTAAAGGCCCTTCCTTTTAGACTTACCTACACTATAGATAAATTGATACTTAAATACATGCACAGACATTTTCAACAACAAAAAAAATTTAATTATAATAATCATGTTCCTTCATGCTCTGTAAAATGAATGATATAAAGTACAGAATGAGAATGCTATATTGCAGTGTGTTGTGGAATAAATCAGTCAACCAGTTCGTTAATTCAGACATCCAAGCCAGCATAAATTCTTATTCGCCTTAGAACATTTTTTTTTCGTTTCATTTAATTTAGAAATTAACCTCAACACTTTTTTTTCATTCTTGTATATAAATTACATCGGAAAGTATCGGCATTAATACAATTTTAGGCAATAAGTAAAACAGCATGTACTCAATACATAGATACATATATTTTGAAGAAAGAAAGAAAAAATTTCAATACAATAACTACAGATATCGTTTTATTTATGTACACATTGTGTAAAGGCAGCATAAAAACGAATAAACATTTTAGCCGGCTTGACTATATGTATGTAATGTTGATGATGATGATGATCGTCGTAAAAAGAAGAGTTGTATAACGAGTTAGTAATAGTGAGTGAGTTGAGTTCAAGGTCTCATCGTTTACTTGCAGACTGATGGCGAAAAAAATCACACACTTTATATAAAAATTTTTTTTTTTCTTTCCTCTTCTTTTTTGTTGTTTTTGTTTCTGTTCCTCTTTTCATCAACGAATTATTATTACGGATAAGTTCTCAATCTCAATATAAATTATTTTTTGGATTGAATGTGACCACTTTGGCTGTGTTTGAACAAAAGGAATTAGAAATCTACGAACTCGTCTATTTCCTTCTCAAAATGTCACACTCGAGTTCATATGCTTAAAATAAAGAAGCTAAATAAGAATTAGAAGAAGAAGACGTGAGGAATGTATGTAAAAATTTTAATTTTTTTCAGCACATACTTCTCGATATTTAGATTCATTTTGTCGTGTACGCGAATGCTCATTCTTAAGCAATGAATAATTTTTTTACATACTAATTGATCGACTTAAAGTTCCATTGTTTTTTGAACTAAAAAAAATTCCAATGCTTGACTTTGATACATATTTTTAAATATATTTAATTGAGCGAGAAAAATAGAGAGAGATGGGAACCTTATTGTTGCTCGGGAATGGGAGTTTTGCAATCAATCGAGACATTTGCAGTGAGAATTGCACTATAAATAGAAGACATTTAACTTCCTGTAGCATTTAGACGATGAATGTGAGGAAAATAGAATTTTGTTGCATAAATGGCAAGATTTTCTGTTGATGGGAATATTTAGGGGGTATCATGGGTATTCAGAGTGATATTTGGGGTCTGTGAAGGGGGTTAGGAGTTAGGAGTATCCACAAGCAGGTCAGAGGTCTCTAAAAGTGGTAAAGTTATCTAGAAGGGAGTCAGAGTTATGAAAAAGTGATCAAGGATATCCTGAAGTAAATCAGAAGGAAATCAGGGTTATCAAGAAAGAAGTCATGGGTTAAGCCTTCAATCAGATTAAAAATCACTCAACCAGCATCAAAAAATGTCTAAATACAGCTAAGAAACTAGCCTCACATCCGATCATACAAAAATCCGCGCCAAAAAATCATATTTTACTGCCAAAAATTTAGTAGAGCTTCCAATTCTTGTTTATTACTCAAATCCCATTACTACTTGGAACGAAATATCCAATTCCAGACTTTGATAGATGCTTAATAGAATGCTTTACATTTCAAAGCATAAAATTCATCATTAACATCTCAAAATAAAAATCTATCTCCACTGGCTCGTGTTTATATTCTTAGTCATTCTATGAATGTAAAAAAATCGTTTAAACACGTTATATCAAGATAGAATTAGCAAAGCTGAAACAACCTTAGTAAATAGCATCGAAAAAAAATTTTTATTTTCGGTTATTATATAGTTATTGACATATGACTAAAACTAGTTGGCAGAATTACCAATGACGATGATGATATTCGGGAGGATTGGCTTTATAGAGACGAGTAAAAAAAATGGAATTATAATTCTCATTCTACAACAATTTTAAAATGCTAATAGATTTATTTCTCTCCTGTATATTCATTAATTTCTTCTCTCTCACACACTTTATACAATTCGTGTCCATTGCTCTCTATATCTTTAGAAAATGTAGATTTTTTTGTGGATAGAACATCACTCCATGGTTTTTATATTATTCTTACTATTATTATTCCCTTCTGCTTTAGAAAAAAAATAGAAACTTTTTGAAAATGGAATTAATTTTTATTCAATAATAAAGTCGAGAAAAAAAAGAAATGAAATGAAATCTAATGCCTACAGATAGATAGAAAATGTGTATATATATAATTTCTTGAAAGATTATTGATCTTTTGGATTAAATGATGGCTTGATATTTTTTTTCATTGCTACATTTTTATTTCTCGTTTATCTTGTCATTAGATGGATGCAGTTTGTCTATTGATCTTTTTTTTGGATGGAAGATTAGAGTTTGTGGATTTAGATTGTAATCTGGATCTATGACTTATGCTTCGGTACGATTTATCCTGAATGAGGAACGAACCTACGTCTTACGATTGCTAGCATCATGATAGATAACATCAAAATGCTACATATTAAAGCTCACTGTATTAGCTTCTTTGGTTCGGTCCAGTAGGATAGAAGGAGGGAGGGAGGGCAACTAGTACCTCGTCCTAAAAAAGAGCACAAAATTAAAAAATCTGTTAATAATGTTAAAATCTGTTAAAAATCCTCGCAATGCCACTTGCTTTGACATTAACACTATATCTCAGTGTTTTCCAAACTTTTTTGGTTGGCGACACACTTTTGAGTCAAAAGAATTTCGCGACACACCAAAAAATATATTTTTCACAAATTCATGCAGAAATTGCTCAAAAATTGAGTTTCATGACCTTTTTTTAGAGCAAGTCTCAAAAAACTGGTCATTTTTAGCCTTGTAGGAAAAATCTCGCGACACACCTAGAATATTTGGCGACACACAGTTTGGAATACACTGCTATATCTGGATCAATCTAAACCTTCCAAAATTATGTTATATGTAGGCGGTTCTGCTAATGGTTTAAAAAAGCTTCAATGATCTAAAATAGATCGAATACATCTAAATCTGTTAAGCCATAGGTTCAATTCCTATCAGAATTCTAATCATTCTCTTGATTTTTAAATGAAATTCAAAATTTATTTTTTGTAATTTTCGTCGATTTTTTTTAAATTCGTCCATAAAAAATGCGCAACCACAAAAACTCTCCAGAACTGCCTTCCCAAACTCAATTCTATTTTTTATTATTATTGAATATTGCAATAGTATTAGTTCTTATATTCTATTATTATTATTATTTTGAAGATTGGTTTTGAATAGAGAAATCAACAACCACTATTACTATAAGTCTGTAATAATAATCATCATCAGCAGTCGAGTAAGATCAAGAGTTTCAAAAAGCCAATGAAACGAGAATAGATTTTTAGAATTAAAAAAGTTTTTTTTTCATAATATGAAACAAAAAAGGTAAACGTCTCTTTGACTGTGAAATATAAGAGGTTAATAAATTTGGAATAACAAGTCTTTTTTTAATATGCTGGTTTTTTTTGTTAATCTCGAGCGTGTACGTATGTGTATCTCACATTTGGGAGATATTTGATCAGATTAATGAAATTAAAATTGTATAATTAATACGATGAAGAAAAAGAAACAAATTTCTCCGCTTAATTTGACTCGTTCCTTAATCTTGTTTAACAAAAATGCCCCAAATTGCATTGAATATAACGATTTCTCATGCTTGCCTACTTTATTCTTAATATTTGAGCAGTCTAATATAAAAATATTTTATTGCTTTATATTTTTTTAAAGCACCTGCATTTAATCATTCTAATTCCATTGTCTTTTATATTATTTTTTTCGTTCTGTAAAATTAACACCTGTACCTCTATTTTGTTCTTGAAGCTCCTAAAAAAATATATATTTTTAATATATGGTAGATGAATAGGCAAGAAAGTAGGTTCGGTTGAGTTAGTTTGGACACTAATGAAATGTTAAATACTCATTATCATATGAAGTGGAATTCTGTTTTTGAAATTTAAATTCACGAGTAGTAAATTGTGCTGTTTAATTAAATATTCGACAGACATTTGTGCTTCAATGCTAAATGAAAAATTGAAGAATTTAATACATAAAGTAAATATTTTACCGTAAATTTCTCATGAAATGGTTTGTGGTCTTTTGGATGCATTCCTGTGAATGAGCGTGGGACAGTTTTGGTGGTTCTTGACTTTTGTGACAGATTGTTTGAAGAAAGGTGTGAATTCTGGTGATTCTGGCTGTTGCTTCGAGTTTTTTGATGCTGAAAATGTTCTATCAAGAGGTGGGCATGAAGGGTTAGTACACGAAGGTGCTAATCTTGGTTGATCCTTAACTGATTCTTTTTAAAAAAATTCATTATGCAAATCCAAGTTAAATTCCCTCAATTCTACTCACTGACCACCCCCTTCCACCCCACCAAATAACTCAAACTTCAACTTACACCAAACAACCCCAACATCCATCAAAAAAAATCTAATTAATGTAAAAAATGACGCAAAGTTATTCAAATGAGGTTTCAAATTCATCCTACAATCGATAAACTTCCAAAGAAATTCTATCTATCCATCTAAAATTATTTTCGACACCCTTCTGCTCATCGCCTTCATAGAAATCGTTAGACCCAAAGAAAAAGAAAGTGAAAGAAATTCCGCTAGTCCTCACATTCCTCAAAATTCTTCCTCGTTCATTATTTTGCGATAAAATTGAGTTGAATAATTTTGTGGAGTAATTTAATCTCCATAATGTACTTGTAAATCGATAAGTAGCCATAAATACCAAATTAACTGCAATATCAGATTTCAAGTCCAGTCGTATGTATCGAAACTAATTTGTGTGCAAAAAAAAGTCTTCCTTCTTTATTTTTGGATATTTGTGGGGGCATTTGTAAATGATGGGTGTTTTTGAGGTTAGAAAGTATAGCTTAAATTGCCATTCCGTTAGATTTTCTATTAAGTGAGATAGCTTTTAGTAGGACCAGGTAGGACCGATAGCTTAGTATAAAATTTTAGGTCGGTGGGTTCGATTCCCAATAGGATCAAGTCGTGAAAAACACTTTAATTGACATTATCAGTGGACGAACCCAAACCAGTTAAACCCAGAAAAATATTCTAAAACAAAAAAAGATAGCCAGGATATGGATGATGATGAAAGAAATTCTCTTGGTCAATCATCAGAAGCAAATGAATTAAAATTTCAAATTCGTTCTGAAAAAAACAATTTTTTTCTTCTTCTTAGTCTTTCATAAAAAGGCATGAAACTAATCTTGTTATATGACTGTGGTTCCTGAAAATATCGAACGTAGAAATCATTGGTAATATTAAGAACATTCAATAGCAATAGCAATAACAATGAAGCCAATATAATGTTCAATTTTAAATATAAAAAAGTGCTCTGTGGCTTTACATACGTACATATCCATGCTATGTGTATGTTTTCATTATATTCAAAAAATAAAAAATAAAATCACGAATGTGTGAGTTACGAGCTTGCCTGCTTCATGTATGACGATTCTTGAGAAAGAAAAGAAAACGAAAAAAATTCCACCTTTTATGCTGCTTTTTTCCTGTTGTTAAAAGAGGCATATTCTCGTTTTATATGAGACTAAAAAAATATACTTTTTAGTTGTGGTTCGGTTATGTTATGTTGCTGCCTAGATATGGAAAGAGTCTTTATTTCACGTTTTTGAGGAATAAGAAGAAAAAGAGCAGCAAAAGGTACAGACGAAAAAAACTGATCCAACAACTTACCAAAAGAACATAATTATACCAACATATAAGAGTTGAGCATAAAAATTGTAATTTGTTATACATGACTTTGGAAATAAGAAAAACGACGGTCGACTGGCTCTGGTTGAGATTGTATTGTATTAAAATTTTGTGTTTAAGGCTCTCTTATTTTATGTGATCAGTCGATATATGTTTAATATTCAAGAAGCACAAAGGAAGAGAGTTTTTTTTCACCACATAGAATTTTTGTGATTTAATTGCCAAAAAATAACAAATTTTATTTTTCTTCTTCTTTGATTGATTGCTAAAAAGCGATTTCGCGAGATTTAATATATATATGGAAGCTTAATATTATATCGAGATGGAATTTTTTCCATTCTTTATTATTATGAAGCATGTTGTCTGTTTTGATTGAGTAAGTAAATAAGTATATTTTATTCTGTATATATAATTTATCATTCGGAAAAATCTCAAAATGGTTGATTGAAGCATCATTAAACTCATATAAATTTTAAATTAAACATGATTGGATGAAATTTCTGCAATGATAATGTAAAACTTTTTTTGGGGGTCATTTACAAATGACGTTTGAATTTTTAGACACCAAAAAATGTCAAAAAAATATATTGTCTGCTTTTGACATGTTACTCAACTTCAGACCCCTCCCCATACCCCCATAAATGTTGGACGTCATTTTTGAATGACCTCTTCTCGTGATTCTTATTTTAGAATCGATTTCGAAGAAATTTTCACTTGTATTGATTTATGCTGGTGGTAATTTGGGTAGATTACACGGTTCATTGGTTTTTTGAGCTGTCTGGAAGAAGTTTTAGCATAAATCTACACTGTCTTTTGCTTGCTTACAATCAAACCTCAAAATCCCTTAAAAATCAATTTTTCAATCAAAGTAAACTTTGAAAATTCAAAATTAAGCATTTTTACCTGCTACAAATTTTAACGGTCAATCTGAAATTCAAATTTGTGCAGAAACTATAGTTTGGTCACTTCAGGATATTTACCAACAATCCATAAATCAAAATCTAAACCCAAAATCAAGATTAAACTTTAGTTCAAATTTAAAATTCGTGAAATCATTAGTTTTGTCACCAAGCAGCCTCCAGACGCTCCTCAAAGTAAGAATTTCTTTATAATTTATTAAATATCAGTCAAGAATGCCTTTGTGATGTCTATAATCTCAAAATCACTCCATTATTGTTTTAGTATTAACGTAAATCCTCTCAACAATGATTAATTTTCGAAAAAGAAGGCATTCAATAATCAATTTTAAAAGCTATAACGTGTCATAAATCATGAGATAGATTTTCTATAAGTCTGATGTGACTGAATGACTCAGTGCAAGGTGCAAAAAAATAAAAAATGTACAGCCTTACAATTGAGAAAGAGGAAAGTATTTTCATGACCACTATTACGTATGATGATCATGAACTTCAAAAAGTTACTGTCTACATATTCGTCTATTTATCTTTTTTCTCACTACTACCCTCCTTTTATTCTGCAAAGTGCATTCCCTTTCCTTCTCTACCGTCTATATACATCACAATCATATGTATGAGGATATAAAAAAGAAGCAAAGAAAAGTGAAATGAAATAAAAGAAAAGAAAGAAGCGCACTTGCAATAAAAAAATACGTCATATGTTTCTTTTCATTCATTCTCTATGGTTACCGGGGAAATCCCCTTCACAATTTACTTCACTTTTCTTTTACATCTCCATTCCTTTTCTCATATATATATATATATAAGTATACACAAAGAAGCACATAAAGTCTTGGGAAAGAATCGAGAGAGAAAGAAAGAAAGTGTTAATACACCTGATTTCCCAGACCCATTTTAACATCACAATAATAAATATAAAATAAAAAAAAGAGCAAGCAAAATTGAAAAGAAGAGGAGAAGAAATAAAAGAAACAAGAAAAAAAAGCGTCGAGTACTTGGGATGTTTAGAATATCAAGGAAAAGTGCCAGAGACGAGCTAAACGGAAGGCTAAAAGAAAGAATGGAATAAAAAACACATTTGAGACTGTGAAGACGAGTGAGTAAGGAAAAATATAGAAAGAAAGAGGGAAGTGAAAATAATATTCTCAACATCTATATATATTTTTTGTATTTTTCGTTTTCTTGAAAATATTTCTTCTCCTCTTTCATTTTCATTCTATATAGTATGTTTTTTTTTGTCAGTCAGTAGACGCTTGGCGTCTCGCCTTCGCTTTTTTTTCTTCATTTCACATTCTTTTTTCCACTCTCTCACTCTCCGTGTATTCCTTCATTTCTTTTTCCCATTCATAAAATTCACACAAAATAAGTGTGTACATAAAAAAAAGAAATAAAAATAAAAACAAAGAAAAGAAAATGTAAAAAAAATATGTAACAAAAAAAATAAGGCGACGAAAGTAAGCAGAATTGAGAAGTATGAAAAATTACGATGAGATATGGAACTTTTGTGATTCTAATAGAATCTTATGTGAATTGTCATATTTTCTTGGGAATTTCTGCAGTCAAGCTGATGGGAGGGGGTGCTTTTGTGAGGTATGGGGTGTCCTGTGATTCTTTGTGTCTAAAGTTAGAATATTTGGGTACACACCCGAATGTTGAATTTTTTGAGGCACAAAGAGATGCTTTTGTATCATTTTTGGATTGTATCTGGCCATAATAAAGCTATAACAGCTTCAATTCATTGAAAAATAGTCGTAATCTTGAGACTAGTAAGGATGACATCCAAGAGACTGAAAAATCTAGCAGTTAAGCTTACAAAGCTCAAGTCTTGAAGCCAGAATCTCAATTCAAAAGTTTAACGATCGTCTGTTTGCTTCTTCAGAAGACTGTCTTATCTATTCTCAATTTTTAAGTAGTTTTGGAGAACATCCTTCAAGATTGAACCAAATTTAAGTACATTTTGCCATACAGCATCTAAAATTGTCAAATGAACTCAATTTTCATGAAAAACATACAACCTACTTAATCACCAGAAAGTTTCTCAAGTTCACATCCAATTACCAACCTTCATACCATTCCATACACACTCCCCTACCTCTACCTTCATGAAAGCTTTTCAATAACACAATAACTCCTTCAATTAATTCCTGCGATCCATGAACTGTCACAAGCATAGACATGCTCTCATATAAAATGTACCCCTACCTTTGGGAAAATTGTGCTAAAAATATCGTGAAGGAAACAGACGTACATGAGTGTGTACACACGATATGATATAATAATAATAAAAGCACATTACACATTTTACTTCTTATTTTTTTTGGGTTACATAATATTTTTCATTCACATATGATGATATGAAAAAAAAATATACACACAGAGAAGATGAGACATAAGGCATAGTAAGGCAAGGCAAAGAAGACAAGAGAAAGGAAAAAAAGAAATGAAGGAAGAAAGAATGAAATCAGATGGAGATGATGAGGAGGAGTTGGGGGCGCCGTGTGCTTTTATTTTCATTGCAATAAAAAATGTGTTTTTATAATATTCAGACAATAACATTGACCTACATTTCGTCTCTCTTTTCACACACAATATCCACATATAGTAAAGTGAAAAAAAATAAATATATAATAAAAAAGAGATGAGAAGGAAAAAATGAAAAGAAAAAAGCGAAAGAAGAAGCATACGTACATAAAAAAATGTAAGAAAAAAGAGCAGTTAAAGAAGAGGATATAAGAAAGTCATTGGAAAGAGCATAAGTGATAATGGCATTCATATATATAAAAAATGTCTAGCTTTGCTGTGCAAGTCTCTTGTCAGAGGTCATTGCCTTAGTTCTGTTTTCTTAAAAAAATAAATTTCTTCCTTGTTCCTTCATCTTGAACACTTTTTGAATTGAATTTGTGCACATGCCTGGAAGTAAGGGGATTGATTTTCCTGATGAAATATTAATCATTGATTCAATATGACATTACAAGCTTTAAATTGTACATGAACGTGAGGATATGTTGCATGTGTGAGATTCGTTCACATGGAAATGTTCAATTGGAATCGATTCTGTGCATGACGAATTTATTTATTCGTGGGATTCTAAAGGGAACTTACTGGAGTGTATGAATTCGTTTAAGGGGATCATCGTACTATTCTGATGGCATCACACCATCTGTAATGATTGAAAGATCAGCTTCTGATGGGAATCGAACCAATGTCTTTACAAAAAAAGGTCTTAGATACTCCGTTCTGTTGAAAAATCCCTCGTCCACAGATGCCTTACTCTCATACTGGCAGATTCGCCTACCCACTCTGCTCAGCCACGAAACTACCTACAATTTTTAAGATTCCGATCTTTTGACATTTCACTCTACGTAGGCATTGAAATTCTTAAGCCTTATGAATTTTTAATATAACTGAGTTACTGTACCTGAAATTTCAAGACTAAGCGATAAAAAAAATCTCATTTCAATTTTTATTCCTTAATTACATCGCAAAAACACCGTTTCAGCTAATAGGCATCAAATTAACAGTAATAATCTTTATGATAATTCAGAATAGTCATAAAAAATCAAGCATGAAAGTTTATATCTGCATTTGCCGCATAAAAAGTTCAACTACAAACGGTTATGGTCATGATCTTTAAGAAGCAAGCATTCAGTTACTACAGGCTGAGAATAGCTCACAAATGAATACGAAATTACAGCGATTAAATCCATTATTATTAAATAAGATTTCCTGTCTGAACGTACAGACCTATTTCCTGTTCAGCAATACTAAAAACCCTTAATTTAGCACAATTTCTGACTCAAGCTCACGACATCCAACCGCCATTACTATTTCACATTCACAAATCAATAAGAATATTTATCATAAAAGGAGATCATAACATGACAGCATATTTTTCAAGCTTATGTTTGCATTAGCAAAGCTATAAAAAAGGATGAATCATGAAGCACATAACAAACCAAGTCAAACTGAATAATTATGTATTGATCATAAAATCAATAATTGAAGATTGAGGCTAATTTGTAAAGTTGGACGAGAAGCTCATAAAGAAAAATTTTTTTCTGCGTGTTCATGGATAATGAGGGTGTGCTGAATGACTGCAGTTGATTGTAAATTGTTAGTTTAAAAAAAATATTCAAAGAGATGGAAGTTGTGCATTATGAATTTTTAAACATTCAAGTTGAAAAGTGGAATTTTTTGTGCATAATTTTGTGGAAAATTTGCCAAGCTTTTAAGCTAAACTTATAAAAATGTGGAAAAGTTGAGAAACTTTTTAGAAAAATTAGAATTTTAGAAAAGTCTTGGCTGCTGATACAAAAAACTCATTTTCGCTGCTCGTAAGCAAGAACACTTGACAAAGTAAGCATTTTTCTAAATCTTCAGTAAAAAGTGCTGATTGTGCCAATTTGAAGGTGTCAAGGGAGGATACTCTATGACTAGGAAGAGATGTTTTAATCATTTTTTGAAGATTTCAGCCAGAAAATTATTCTTAATTAGATTTATTTATAACTTAGTATGTCTAAGGTGTCTTAAGCAACACAACCTAGTCATGAGGGCACCATCATGTCACTGAAACACTTCAGAGAGATATACGGATGTCCTGATGGTGCCATGAAGGTTGTCTGACCACGAAAAATAGAAATTTTGCTTCAATTTGATAACTTTTCCTGAAGTTGGTCGCCACTCAAACTAAATATACTCCAAGCCATCCCAAAGAGTCCATGCATGCCAAAAGCTCCAACAAACTCAAACAAAAGCTGGCAACTCAATAGTTTTTCATTCAGAAAACTTCTCTTTAACACACTTAACGAGTCCTATTAAATAAGATATATAAAAAGCAACTTAAAACGCAATGGGGGTTGAAAAATTATAATAAGAAAGGATGAATAACCTCATTTGAACTTCCTTATTGCGCCATATATCAGTTTTCTTCTAGATTGATGAGAAGTTTATTCTAAGAATTTTCTGTACACGTCCAGAGAAGATCGGAACATACAGCCAAATGTGACCAAATGAAATTTTTTTCCTTCACCACAAAAACCATAAAAGTTTTGATGCCACTGCGAAGATAACAAATAGAAAAAAATATAAATTTTTCCAGGTGACCCCTGTCAGAAAATCAATAGAATTATGTTAGCATTGTCACTATTCAAATTTGTCTTTTCCAACAACGACGAAAAAGAACTTTTTTTGCTGAATATGAAAAACTAGCAAAGACATTTATCTCAAAAAGAATAACTTTTTTTTTTGGAAAGCATAAAAAGTCGCATAAAATAAAATTCGTCATAACTCATTGGCATAAAGAACACAATGAAAGAATTTCTCTCCTCCAATTATCGATTCTACATTAATATTAGTTTATATAGAGAGGAGGGTGAAAAAAAATGCAACGACGTCAAGAAAGGAACATAGGAAAAGTCATTACCAGCCTTTTCTGTCAGGGAAAAAAAATTCAGGCATCATTTTGTAATTAAAACCTTCGCAATTTTTCATCCAACTACAATTTTTTTTATGTGATTTGACTCGAGGGGGTTTGGGATCGGTAGAAGATTACTTATCAAGATTATGGCTGTGTATTTAGCACGACCGAAAGAGCGAGAAAAAAATTTCTAATTTCTCATGCATTGATTTTCATGAACAGAACATTGAGTGTCCTTTTCTGCTGTAGAACAACAGCAGCAGCAGCAGAAATAAAATGCCAACATCAGGAAGAAAGATATTCGAGAAGAGAAAGTGTTTGTATGTATTTGTAGAGGGGGGGTGTGGGGGGTTAGGCGAGAAAAAAAAAATCCAAACATCGTTTCTTCCCTGCGAGGAGAGAAATCGCTCACGAAAAAAAACAAAAAAAAATGTTTAACTCCTATCCAATCTAATACAAATGGCAGCAGAGAAAAAAAAGCGAGAAATGAAGAAAAAAAATTGCTCGGAAAAAATTACATAATTTTTTTTTCTCTCCTTTCTGCTTATGTTGTAGAGTGTCTGAGTGTTATATGTTGTTGTAATTGTTGTTGTAGAAAAAAAAATCTACTATGCCACCCAATATTTGCCTTTCATCCCACTTCCTATCCATCTATACGGAACTTTTTTTTCACTTTATACTATACATGAATATATATAGAACTTTTGTGGGGTTCTTGTTGTGTGAATGGAGACTCTATATATAGCCTTAAAGAAGGATGAGTGAGTCATTGCTGCCTCGTATGATGAACGACTCATGATTGTGCAGAAGTAAAAGTTTGATGTCACAAAATGAATTTGTTATCAGACGTTAAGCCATCGTCCAAAAAAAAAATTGAGAATCTTTGATCTTTATCGAACTTGAGGGGATTTATGGAGTTAAGGAAAAATTCCTCTTCAAACTTTTTTGCTTCCTCGAACATCCTTTCTGATTCTTAATTACTTCTCATTATAATTCCGTACATCTGCAAATAAGATGAGAGGGAATGAAGGAAGAGAAAGGGACACTTTTTCATCTTCTTTTTCATTTTTTATAATCGCCGTCATTGAAAAAAAAATGCCAGAATCCCCACTTAATATATATTCTTTTTCGTATTTTTTTATTTTATGGGAGAAGACACCACCACCACCAGCATCGGAGCAAAAAAAAGCTTAATGTATTATGGTTAATTTTGCCAGAGGGTATTTAGATTCATTTACGATAAATTTGACAAATTTTTCATGCTTAAAGTTTACACATTACCATAAATGGGGCAATATTTCTCTCATTTGCATTTGTGTCGCTTTGGAAGTTTTAAATTTTTGCTTTGGGAATTCTGATGAAGTTAGTTTTATGATTATTCTAAGAGAATTGTTATTAGCTTTGAAGTTTTATGATGGGAAGTTGTAATTAGTCATGGATTGTGGACGACTTGTTAGTCGAAAAGGAAATTTCTAAGTAATTATGCTGTATGTTGCTGAAAATCCAATAAAACACTGATTTTCTTGTCCAAAAATGAGTAGACCTAATCAAAGCGTTTCCTAACAGATAAACCTAACACTAAAACTAAGTAAAAATGAACAAAAAGTTACAAAATTGTTAATTTTCTTGATAATAGTCAAAAATAAAAATAAGGGGAAAATCAACCTCAAAAAACTTTTGTTCAAAAATCAATTCAAATCTCAAAAAACCGTTAAAAATCAACAGCTTTTTTTCTAATAAATTCTATAACTACAAACAAATTCAACATACAAGTCTCATAATTTCCCATCATAAACAATTATTTCCATCAAACTAAATCTTCCTAAAGCGAACATCCAAAGCAACACAAGCAAATAAAGTAAATTAAATCACATTCATTCGATTTATTTGATTAACATCCAACGAACGTAAAAGAAAACTACAGAAAAAGTAATCGCAAAACCCCACTGGACTCGCTGCTAAGTTTTTTTTCCTCGTTTGAATTATTTGGTGGATTATAAGAATGTAGTAAGGGAGCATCAGCATAACTGCGATGAGAGAAGAGCAAGTCGGAAAAAAATTCTCTTGCCTTTGGGGGTGAATTTTCCCTCGAAAAAAAATGTTTAGTTGGAGTGAGAGCTTAAGAGTGCCGGGGTGGTTGGGTATGTTTGGTTTTTTTTCTCGCTTAGCATTTTTTTTCTCACTTACTCATTTTTTTCCCTCTCAATTTTCTTCTTCTTGCCTGACTCGTCGTGAGTATTTTCTCCTCCACGATGTCAGTCACATGAGAGTATGAGAATATGAGAAAAAAATAAAATAAAAAATGTTGAAGTAGAAAACAGGAAAGAAGTGTTATATTCAAAGTGGAAAATAAAAGGGGTGGAATGAGAGGCATTGAGAGAAGCAGGAAAAAAATGCTTTGTATACATAGCCCGACATCGTCATCCCACAACACCCTCTCAACGAACTATACACTTCTTGAAATGCTTTATATACTGCCACGTTTTTTTTCTTTGCTGATTTTTTTTCTGAGCATGGATATCACCACTTTTTTTTTGTGTGCCGAGAGTCGAGTGTATACATGTGTACAAGCTTCTTTTTTTTGTTCTATGTTCATTATATCACAGTTCAACTCTTGAATCGTAAAGGGAAGAAGAAATAAATGGGCGCGCAACATAAATATAGTCATCGTGACTGGAGAACGAGAGAGCCTTCAGATAAATACTATTAGATATTGTGGGGTTAATTCCTTATTTTTTTCATCCGCCAACAATTTTCTGTTTTAAATGTTCAGATATTATTCAAAGGAATTAAAAAAGAAGGAAAGAAAGGACCTTAAAAAGTATTACATCATGATGGTAAGAGGAGGAAGTGAATTTACTTTTTAAGAAATACGATCAAACTAAAGGACATAATATAATATAATATGGATAAATGGGGTGATGAAGAAAAAAATGTCACGAATTGGTTTTCTCGTCTCTTTCTTTTTTTTTGGTGAACGGGAGGACTTAGAATAATACTAATAACAACAATAATAAAATATATTGCAAGCTGGTATGAGAAGATGCTTCGTTAAAATAAAAAAAGGGTGGCCGCTCGCTAATCAATACGCAGCAGCAATTCGCGATGTTGATGATGATAAAAAAAAAGTTAAGGAAAAGGAACAAAAATCTATTTTTAAGGAAGACACTCACACCATTCTTTAATTTAGATGGATAGATAAATAGATGGGGGTTTTGGTGATATAGATGGATTTTTTTTAATTTCATTTTTTTATGTTGGTGACTAAGGCGCTTTGGATGAATAAAATCCAAAAAAAATATGAAGAAGCTATTTTTCCATTATTTTTGTATAAATTGAGATTCGAACTCACAACTTTTATGTGGAAATTTTAATATTTCATTCACTCAGTGTACATTCTGATCTGTACTTGAGTTTGACAAAATTCAATAAACCTTAAACAGAGTTTTAAATGCAAAAGTAATCATCCATCCACGTGTACAATGTCTCAATAAATCTCGTAAAATTAGATATAAATGCCAACTTACTGACAAAAACTTGCACTTGATGAAAATAAAAATGTGAAAATTCATGTGTTCCTAAGTCTTCCAGTTCAATTAGATTCGCAGTGATGGTCTTATCAAGTCGCTGATTCCCATTTACAAGGCAGTCTTGCTCAAACTAGAACTTTTCAAAAAAAAATTATAAATTATAAATTTTTTTAAAAAAATCACCAAGCTACTATGATTTTTTTGGGTAGTTTTGGAAGAAAAATATTTTTCTGAAAAAATCGTAGGAGCCTGGTGATTCTCAAAAATTTTACAAATATTTTGAAAAGTTCTGAAGATTGTTGATGATTAGCAATCGTTTAAATTGAAACACATTTAAGAAGTTGTTATTATTATGTAAATATTATTAATTGTGTTAAAAATGGACATTTTACACTAGATAAGTGGTCCAAGTTTGTCATGCTCCAAAAAGTTTGACAACTCCCTTAAAGGATCGATCACTAATGATGGAGGGACCCATATTTTGGGATGGATCCAAAATTTTTTGACCACCAAGCAGGAATCTCCTCAAAATATTATGAATGTCATAAAAAACAACCCCCTAATAGGAAAAAGGGAAAAGAAATTTTTATTTATGACATTTACATTCGCCATACGCCACAAAAAAAGAATAGAATGGGGAAAGTGGAAAGTGGAAAGAAAGGCAAAGAAAATTATTCTGCTCGCTGTCGCTCTAATTAACGTTGGAAAATTAATTTTTTAAAAATTTATCATTCCGAGATCCTTTCTATTACATTTTTTCTCTCTTGTGATTCTCGGACAGTCTCTTTAAGTTGATTATTGAAGTAGATGAAATCGCATAGGGAAAAAAATCCTTTTTCTCATTTCCTTATCTTCTTGTGCACTGTAATGATAACTATTTTGTGAAATATTAATTTATTAATTACATTTTTTTACATTTTATGTCTTTACAGAGCCTCATTCGGACAGCAGAACAATTAAAAATTAAAGGATTGTGTGAAATTAACGACCAAACAGCCGCGGAATCGGATACGGAAGTAATATATCCGCCACATAAGAAAATACGTGCATCGAGGCACTACGAGAGTCACCATAATCATAATAACAATAGTAGTAGTAGCAATAAGAATAATCAATCGTCGAACAATCGTGAAGAATCTATAAAACAAGGATCATCTGCAAGTCATAGTGTCATTGAGAAAGATGCACAACCAATAGCTTCACAAGATACAGATAAACGTAAATCGAAATCACCAATAAAGGATATAGGAAAAAATTCATCATCATCATCGTCGTCGTCATCGCCAACATCGCCGAGTAATCAAAATCAAAGCAAAAACATGGCTAGTCTTGAAATGGGAATGGTAAGCATCAATTTGAAATTCCATAAATGTTTAATTGCTTCATTTGTCGACGTCGTTGTCGTTGTTTCTCTTCTTTTTTTTTATTCCTCCTCGCAACTCAAATGTGCTCTTTTCTTCATCAACCAATCCAACAACAAACAGAACGGAAATGTGGTGATGGGAGTTCCACTAACATATATGGATTTCGCACCCGAGCCACCCGCACCAACTGCAACGCCTGTCATTACAACAGAAGTAAATTGCACGCCGAGCCATGATACAAAAGATTTGTCAAGTGAGTATCTACATGACGATGTCGTCTTGTTCTTTACATACATATTTACACACATACACACACATACTTTTTTTTATTTTAACAAAAGCAACATATTTCGCAATTAAAAAAAATGAATATGAAAAAAAAGTAAGAATGATGAATAATTTTTCGCACTTTGTATATTTTTTTCGTGAATCTGCCATTTTGACAACACACGCGAATCCCATTTTCATGTTTTTCATACATAAAAATTAACGAGAAATTAACATTAAACGGTATATTCACTTCATTTATTGTATATTTTAATTCTCATTATTATTTTTATTTTTATGGTTGATTCCATTTCATATTTACCTCTCAATATTGTGCCAACTTTGCATCTTATTAATTGAAAAAGGGGGAAAATAATATATATTTTTTTCGATGGCTTTATGTTAATCGATTTTTTTTTCATGCTGTTCTTTAAGAGGATTTGTCTGGTAGACACCCTTGGTGAGATTATGGATTGACTTTTTCGGGTGTCTTCTCTTAGGGATTTGAAGAATTCCTTTGATATAACTTAGTTTCTAGTGAGGAACTAGTAAAATTCACTGGATATTTCGAAAATGCTGCTCTTAGTCATTTAGATATGGTTAGATTCAAAAATTCAAGTCTAAAGGATAGAAATCCTTCAGAAAGTACCTTTGAGTACTAAGCCGGAGACCCAAGAGGTTGAGGATCAATCCAATAATGCCTTAGATATCCAACAACTAGTTCGACTATTCCAAAATAAGCTACAACATTGAAAAACCACAAAAACAGTCAAAAACCACAAACTCAAATTGACTATAATCTCTGAAAGTTCCTTCTCACGACTCAATTCTATGCTTTAGTCCGATCATTGTTCCAATTTTTATTGTAAAAACCCCAAAGATCCTGGTTCAATCGAGTTCAAAATTGCCTCAAAGTTATCTCCTTAAGAATTCATCTCTAAAAATTCCATCTTTGTTCACCAACATTTTATTGTTATGGCTACATCCATTCTTATCAAACTGACTGAAATATCGAAAAGAATTTTGTTTTCCCAAGGACAGATGTCGTTAACTTTGCGAAATCTAAAAACTTTTTTTATTTTACGATTTTGCTTCATTAAAGTCTATTATTCTAGAATTCGGATTATAGAGATGCTACTTTTGGGCTATTATTAGACATCTGTGATATAATTCTAAGCAATATTCTTATGTGATTATTGACTGACATCATCATTCGGGTCTTAAAACTTGTTGTTATACATACAAGAAGAAGATCAACAGAACGAAAGAGATCATAGAACTTTTTGTAAATAGTGAGAACATTTTTTTACATATAAAGCTCATTATTGTTAATTCGTGCTGTATTTGTTGGAGATGATATAAATTTCAATTCATTTTTTAGACTCTTAAGATGGATATAATATTGTTCTAGTCAGTAATAATGGTAATTTTGTTTTGGAGTTGACTTTGTGAAAGAGATTTTAGATATTTGTATGATATGAAGGTAGCAAAGAAGGCTATAGAACTGGAAATTTAATGAATTCAAAGACTAGATCTCAATTGAATATATTTATTTACGTTTTAAAAATTTTACGAAAAAACTAAAGGTTCAAATTTTAAATAACCGTTATTAAAGCTAATTTCATTCAAAGGGCTCTGTTGGATTCCTAGTAATCTTTAATCAACCAAACTTGCTGAGATGACTTTTTATGTCATTAGTTTAGTTCCACATCATTTTAATAGTCCCAGGTGTCTTTGTTCTTAAAGTAGCATAACGGTCATTTTGGAATTGAATTTTATTAAATTGCTTAGTTCAAATTCAAATTTTGAATGACGGTTGGCTTGTAACGGATTTTTCACATTTTTGCAAATTTAATTCTCATTAAAATTCTTAAAGCATTAACAACTCGTGAGACTCATTCGAATACTAATTCAGCCAGCATTTCTCAGCCACTAATCAACTGTAAAATTTTAATTTGCATCCAGTATATTGACCATTTCGAAAAGAAATTTCATTGACTTCATTAAGCACAACCTTAAGTTAAAATATTATTTCTAAGTTTAACGGTATTTTAAATAATCTACTAATTTATTTACAATTCACAAGTCATTTCGAGAGTCGAAGATTAAATGTTGAGATGTTGACGAACGTGAAAGAAATTTCCGATTCTAAATGCTCGTTCCTCACATCAATTTTCACATCGTAAAATGGAGATTCTTCAGTTTTATTGATTAATTGATATTGTCTTTGTTAATTACTTTTAATCCTCGTGATGTTGGACGTTTCCTTAATTACGTACGACATCCACACAAAAACTCAATCCATACCATCGAGAATCAATAATAAAGTGTTTGATTTATACTCATAATTATAATTTTATTGGCATCCATTAATTCATTCATTCATTCATAATTGTTGTTGTTGTTTTTATTATTTTACAATTTTTTTATTATTAAAATTTCATTACTAATTTTTTATTTTTTATTGTTTTTCTCATTTTTTCTCTCATTTTTATGTTTTTTTTAAACACACACACACATATTCGCCTATGTATAATTTTAATTCTTGTGGTGTCCATAACATAATTATCTGTGCTTGCTGGTCATTTGTCGCATATTATAATAAATCCATATAAATAAATGCAAAAATGTGAATGAAATTGATCAAAACACGTTACACAAAATGAAATATAAAAAAATTAAAGTAGACTCAACGCAAACTAACGGTAACGAGAATGCGAGAATTATAAAATTTGAAACACTACGAAGCCTCGATCCGTCTGAAACGATTGTTGAGTTTGATAATTCCATGCAACATTCCATTTGTCGTCTAGATCATCATACGTCAACGGTATCTGCCCATCATCCAACCGTTACGTCAAACAGTCCAATCTATACGCATCATTCATCACCCGTTCAAATCATAACGACATGTCCATCGCCTGTAACATCATCAATGAATGATTTAAGTGGCTTAAAGACATCAATTATAACGACGTCTGCGATTACGACTCCAACATCACAATCACAGAATTTAAATCATCATCAGCATCATATCCATCATCATCATTTGCTTCAAAATCATCTCCAAAATCATCATCATCATCAACAGCAGCAGCAACAACAGCAAATGGAACATGATGAAAATAATCATCATCAGCAATCCCACCAGCATCATCAGCAGCAACAGCAGCAACATGAAAATAATCATCTTCAACAACAAATGGAGCAGCAATCGAGACAAAATGAGCAGCAGCAGCAGCAACAACAACAAATTCCACACATTCATACGCTTCACCATACACCGCAATCGATAACAATTCAACAAGCACGTCCAATCATACAGCATCATCAGATAATTGAAACAATAAAGACTGAGGATGTGGATATAAAGCCATCGATACATGATTTGATGGGGGTTGGAAATATGGAAGTAGATGGGCAGGGAAATAATAATGATAATGTTCACGGCATTGTCGTGACACCGGAAATTGCAAATATGATGACCACAACACCAACATCGCAAATTGGTAATGATCAAGCCATCTAATCGTTTTAAATTTTTATTTTGGTTCTTTATCACTCTTACAGATACCATCATACAAAATCATAACAATCTACACAATCATCATCATCATCAACAACAACACCATCTGCATCTAAATCATCAAAATAATTCAACAGACTCGGAGGACTCTAAAATGCAGACGGATCATAATGGTGGCAGTAATGGTGGACAGCAGCTACAATATATAACATTAGGCAATAATATTCCAGCAACATCAGCTACGACGCCAACGAGTGACTCGAAAGGTGCAAATAACAATGGGGGGCCTAAGACGTGGACACCGAGCGATATGGAATCAGCTCTGGAGGCACTAAGGTCTCACAATATGAGCTTAACGAAGGCATCAGCAACATACGGTATTCCATCAACAACATTATGGCAACGTGCCCATAGACTAGGAATTGGTGAGTTTTAAGAATTATTTTATGTCAAAAAAATTCCCCATCATGATTCCAGGATTGATTTCTAATTACTAAAAGTTCTTGCGAAAACAGACACACCGAAAAAGGAGGGTCCTACGAAGACGTGGAATGAGGATTCACTTAATAGTGCACTCGACGCTCTTCGTACGGGTACAATTTCGGCTAATAAAGCTTCAAAGGCCTTTGGCATTCCGTCTTCCACATTGTATAAAATTGCTCGACGTGAAGGCATTCGCTTAGCTGCACCCTTCAATGCTGCACCCACATCATGGTCAGCTGAGGATCTCGAAAAAGCTTTAGAAGGTACTGACTTGACTTTTAATTAGTTCTGAATTATTCATAATTTTTGCATATATTTTTTTTGTAGCTATTCGTGCTGGCGCAGCTTCGGTACAGAAGGCAAGCTCTGAATTTGGAATTCCTACAGGTAGATATAAATTAACGATTATTTAATTCACAGTGCATTATTGACTTTTATAGGAAAATTCAGTTTTTTGAAAATTCAAAAATCAAAAATCCGTTAAATTACAAAACATTCTTTAATAGCAAATAATGCACAAATCATATGTCATGCCTGCTCATACCAATAACTAAACTACTATTTTCCTCAAAACAATCTAGGTACACTTTATGGACGTTGCAAACGCGAGGGAATCGAGCTGTCACGATCAAATCCAACACCTTGGTCAGAGGACGCAATGATGGAAGCACTAGAAGCTGTTCGGTATGTGAAAACATTTCAATATTTGCAAGTCAATAATAATTAATTTATGATAATTTTTTAGTGTCGGTCAGATGTCCATAAATCAAGCAGCAATTCACTACAACTTACCGTATTCATCGCTATACGGTAGATTCAAGCGAGGAAAATATGGCGATCCGCCAAATGGAAATTCACATAATGACTCATCATCACACAACACAATTGAACATAGTCCAGAAAATTCAATAAGTAATTATGGACATCATACATTAATAGCTGATACAAATGTGCCGCAATTACAAGAACAAATCATCTATCAGCAACATTATTCACCATCAACACAATTAATTCATCAACAACCACCACAAATTTATCATCATCAACAAATTATTTATCATCAAAGTCCGCCACCACATCCACAGATTTTGCAAATTCATCAAATTAAAAAGGAGACTAGTTGAAATGATTATTCAAATAATCTGCAATCATCATCACCACCTTCATCATCATCAACATCATTATCGGTTAACAACAACACCATTCGTAGACGTAAGAGGAATTAAAGAAAATTATATATAAAAAAAGGAAATTTTGATGACGTAATGAAGAAAAAAAAATCAATTCAAAAATATTGTGGGGTGGGAATGGGTTAAGGCGAAAAAAAAATATATTAATGGATTATTGAAAGTAATTGAATTAGACTTTTTAGACTTGCATGAAAGGATGAATATTACAGCAAATGCGATTAAGTTAAAAATTTTAAAATGAAATTGTGGAAAATTTCCAATTTTGAGGACGATGAGAAACTTATGATAGATGTATGAAGTTATTAAAAATCTGGAAAATGGATGACTTAAGGTGCAATTTTGTGGGGTTGTTGGGTGATTGGCTAACGGCCTACTATTTTATGAATTATCAAAATAAAAGGTTTTTAAAATTCAAAATTTAACGGATTTCTAAATTTCAAAATTTAACGGATTTTTGAAATTCAAATTTTAACGGTTTTTCGAAATTTAAATGCTAAAGGATTTTTTAAAATGAACTGAACTGAGATGAACTTCCGTTGGATTACTGAACAATTTCAGGTAAAATTAAAATTAGCTATTTCCATCTTAATTAACGACTGAATGAACTCCAGTTCTTCCCCATATTGCAATACTAAGCATCAATAACTCAACAGCATCCACAAAAATGCACCTTAAAAGCTAAGTTAATAAAATATCAATGATTCTCGTGTATGAGGAATAGTTGCTAATTTTTAGGCCATCACGACGAGTGTATGAAGAAAAAATTTGTTGTTAGCCGAAGATAATAATTAAAGAATTAATTAAATTACATTTTTAGAAGTTTAGTTGACAAAAAAATTGATAATGAAAAAATGGAGAAATCTCAATCAAGATTTTTGTTTTGTTAATTATCGTACGTACAACGTAGATTATCATTTTTGTTTAATATTGAATTAGTTATTTGGGCTAAAGGATCGGAGGAAAATTTAAGCTTTATAATGTGCAGTAAACGATTCTTGACAATCTTTGTAAAGTTGTATTATAGCATGCAATAAACCGTGTTCCGTACACGATTCTGAACTTTTTTTGGTCCCAAGACACACACTTCATTACTGAATAGGCCTTATCCAATTCTATCGCCCACTCTACTCTTTCATTATCAATGAAACCTTATCTCACTACTTTTAGATACTTTTTACATTATTTCCTTTGATTTATTGACTTTAATTAAGGCATAGAAATTTCATTTTTTAATTTAAGTTGAACTTTTTAATTAAATTCAGTCTCTAAAAGAGACAAATGCGGGAAAAATTTTAGATTTGATTTTAGAAAATTAAATTCTGCCTCTGCAAAATGGCTAAATATTAAAAATTAATTATGATTTTTTTAAACTCTTAATTATGGCATGTTCACTGAATATTCAAGAATGATTCTAGACAGGGACGTAGCTCTCCAAATTTAAATCTCGAGGGGGTCAGGACCATCTTGGTACCCCTCTGGCTACACCCCTGATTCTAGATTGTCTAGTGAGAAGAGAAATTGGCAGCAAAAAATCGATCAGTTCAGTGTCCTTCTCACTTTAACTACACCTGTGATCACAAAATTATCTTCAAACTAAAATAAATAAAAAAAATATTTAACAATCAGATCTTAATTTCAAGGAACATGGAGAATAATCTGACTGGATTATGGTGAATTGCATTCAAAATGTCAAATTCATTCATAAAATTTAATTTAATTATGATTACTGAGGGATTTTGGGCATTTTTGTGTGAAATTTGATGTAAAAGGTTTTTAACGGTCGAAAAATATTTAAATTTTAGAACCATACAACAGCAAAATTGAAGTTTAGTTTCAGAACCTTACAACAGTTGAATTTTCGATTTTAGAACCTTACAACAGTTGAATTTTCGATTTTAGAACCTTACAACAGTCAGAAAACCCTACAAATTCAAAAAGAAAATCAACCAAATTCACACAAAACCCCCAAAAACATTAAACAGATATTAATTAATTATATTAATAAAGTAAAACATATTTACATCTTTATTTTCATATATCAGGGGCATGAAATAGAATCCATTTACATCCATACAAAACAGAAAGAAAGAAAAACTCATCAAATTTAGATTTTAGTGCAATTATTTCATTATTATAATAATTACTTATAATTTAATGATCTTCCAATTTAAGTAAATTTGAAAAATGAAAAATCAATGAGAGGTAAAGATAAAAGTAGATTTTATATTATATTGACTTTAGTTATCAAAAATATGCGCTTTTTGATATTTTTCGTCTCATTTTTAATTATTACAACTATTATTATTATTATTATCAATTTTATCTATTTTAGTTATTATTATTAAACACGAAGAAATAATGTGAAATCTACATGGTGATTCATTTATATATTATTATACATAAAAAAGAAAATATATATCTTAAACGTAATAATTTTTAAATTATCAAAACTTACTGTTCGTCCATTAAATTTTCATTAAAATGAAAAGTTAAGAAAAATTTGCTTCCGAATTTATGCACCGGAAGTTGATAGAGTTTATGGAAACTTTTTTTTTCGTTCTGGAAGAAAAATGGAAAATTTTATTTCGATTATTCTTTAATTTTGTTAATCCTACCACGAAGGAAAGAAAAAAAATCAAACTTGTTAATAATCGGCAAATCATAGAGGTAGAAATGAAGAAAATTTTAAAATTTTAAGGAAAAAAACACATGAAATTTATGCTTAACATGAAATTATCTATGAGAAGCATTGAGAACTTTAATTGTACAAAACAAGAATATTATTGATGATATCAAATAAAAATCATAAAAATAGAATGAAAAAATAATATTATAGAATACATGTTGTTCGTTTAATTCCTATATTTCTTATTTTTCAGGCATTTATTCTTGATTGTTTCAGAATTTTTGTTTTCAATTTTTAACGGCATTTTAAAATTTAAATTTCTAGCGGTCGTTTTCATTTCAAATTTCTAATGGTCGTTTTCAATTCAAATTTCTAACGGTCGTTTTCAATTCAAATTTCTAACGGTCGTTTTCAATTCAAATTTCTAACGGTCGTTTTCAATTCAAATTTCTAACGGTCATTTTCAATTCAAATTTTTAACGGTCATTTTCAATTTAAATTTGTTCAAATTCTTGAAAACCCTACAATTTCTCCGTTCAGAACCCTACAAATGTTTTATTGAACCAAAACCATACAATTCCACAAAAATCAGAAACCTGAAAATTCAATAATTTATAGCTCTATATGAATTTTAGTGACACAAAATTATCATTTTATTTTAGAATCTTTACAAAAAAACTTTTAATACATTTAACATTATTATTGCATCTATTTGCAAAATATTAGCTTTGATTTATAAAAAAATCCATTCGTTGCTGCCTTTTACTGTACGTATAAAAAGGGCGATATTGAGTTGAGTCAATTATGATTGCATTGAATTTATAGGACGAATTATATGGAGCATCTATACTTTTATACAGTTAATGACATTAAAAAAGTGCTGTTCCTGCCATCATATTCTCAGCACAATATTTTGGGAATTGGATGCATTTCAGCAGGAAATCAGTGACAACCTGGAATTGAAGTAAAATTAATAAAAATTGGAACCACAATAAAACTAAGTCAACTTACGCTAATGTCAGGAATGCAGACGGTGATTGGATATAAGATGATGTAGAAGAACGCAAGGAACGTTGCAATCCAGAATGAAAAGATTATCAAAATGATGAGCCACAAAATAGACCACACAATTTTCGGCATTGTCGCACCTGTAACGAAATGAGTGGATAACAAAAGTTATGATTTTAGACTGAAAACTTTAAATAATCACGTAAAATTGATAAGATAAAAGAGAACCGCTTATATTATCTAGCAAGCACAATAGATAGAAAGTTTTTTTATGACGAAACCTTAATTGTAAAACTCTTTTTCTAGGAACTAAGGCTTGAAAGAATGCAGATTGCCAGAAATGGTCATGTACTGCATAAAGATTTTCCATTGAATTTTAATGCTAACTGTAATGGCTATTGTGGTGTCGATTCTTTCCTGTGTTTTTTAATTTTTAAAAGGCGTAAATTGGCTACAGATTAGTATTCTGAACATGAGCTTTAATTAAATTAGAACTAAATTGTTCACGACTAATTGTTTGTTCAATGCACTATTATCTCAGCTATAAAAAAATCCATGAGTATGCATGTCAATTAGCTCATTTTCGGCTAGGTATTAACAATCAGACAATAGAACACAAAGTTACAAAATACATTAATCTATGACCAGATTATGTTCTATTATGAAATATCATAGACTAATTTTGGAAACAGAAGCAGTTTAGGGTTCCCTTTAAAAACATGTTTGGCACTAACTGAAAACATATGGAAATATGATCAGAAGCAGCACATCCACTTGTTCTTTTATGAGAGATCTTCATATGGCAATAACATCTATCATTCTAGGCTAATTTTCATTTCTAGTTCATTCCTTTTACAAAACACTATTTTTCTTGTTACCAATTTCTTCTTTCAAGACTGGCATTGTTGTTTTTGCTTTGACTGTCTTTATTTTATATTTACTGGCTGGCTTGAGATAATATTTACGCGTTCCAACATTCATTAACTCTGCTGATATCATTTAAATAGCTTAATTTAACAAAAATTTTAGGACACACTTTTAAAATAAAATTTATAAACAAAAACTTTCAACGGATTTTTAAAATTTGAATTCTTCATGATTTTTGCATTTTGAATTTGAAATTTCCGTTAAAAATGTACAGAAATTATAGCAAGCATGGAATGTCTTTAAATAAGTTAATTAAAGCACACAGGAAGTACCAATAAGTGTTAATTAATTCACTTGACAGTAACAATCACTCAAGAGCGCACCATCCACCAACAATCAAACGACTTTCTACGATTTCTTCTTTCAAGCATATTCTTCATAACATAAAGCTGTTGATGTCCATCGCGCGCGGTATTGAGGCACCAATTTCTAGTTTATTTTATTTAAGGGAATCTGTGATAACCAAACAGTGAATGTTTAACGATAACGGTAAATAATATGCCCATATCTATGAAGATTCTCTATGCTGACAGATATTTTTATTGACAATTCTTCTTATTGCTTCTCGCTTGCCTGCTTGCTGTTTTTAAATTGCGAAAATTTTCATTTAGATTGAACTATGAAGATCAATTCCCACACATATCTCGCAACAAATAGCTTGTGTAATGAGATGAATATTCAATTAAGAGATGCATTAAGCAGCACCACACCCAAATGTGCCCAATAACATCACAAAAGAATATTAAAAATTATGCTAAGCAGCATAAAACAATGATTCACTTCTGTTATTGCATAAATCTTGAAATTGAGCTATGTTGACTTTAAGTCATGGCATTAAATTGACAAAACATCTATTTTATAAATGATAAGAAGCCATGTCACAAAATATATCACTGGATCTTAATAATTTACCTCTCGAGATTACAAATTTTCCAAACTGATCACAAGAACTAGAAAGAAGAAACTGACTAAGCGTAAAACACAGCACAACATACTATGAAAAAAACAACTAAGTCGTCATCAGTGTGCTGGAATGTGTAGTAAAAAGAAGTTAAGCATGTATTTGAGTATTTTACTTCATAGCTGATAAAAATACAGTCACAGTTTTTATGCTGCTCACATACACAGCGTGCCTAACTTTCTTTGTGTGTGCATCAAATCACATACGCTATGAATTAACGAATTTATGGATGCACTTGTTTGTTTTTCGATAAATATACTTAATTGACGCAATGCTTCTTTTCATTTTGCGGCCATAATTGATGATTTTGTGGGTTCTAGACATTGAAAGTGCTGTATAATTAAATTTACAAGTCACAAGATCATCTCGACGATGATTAATTCATTAATGAGATTTTCGCGGCAATATGTAAGCTCTGGCAGGGTTCGACGACGTAGAAAATTATTTCTGTGGATGCTTATGAATGCTGACAAGCTATTTACTCGCTGTTTTCCATTAAATTTCTTTATGTATGTTGAGAATATATCAACGGTCATTTTATATTTGAATAATATTTATTGTAACATAGCTGTTTACCCTTTTTGCTGGATCTTTTAATTTACATGAATTAAAGGATATTCTACAGCTCATACAGCGTTTGTAATGTTCTTTGGAGGATCTTGCATCGATTGGTCAAATTGAACAACAATGATTAAGAATGAAATTGTTGCTGAAATGCACTGAAATTAAAAATCATTAATTTTAGCAGCAGAATCTTACAAAAAAAGATTAATTAAATTACCCCAAACAACAGTCTCCAATCAATGTCAAAGAAGATTGTCTCAAAAGTGCTCTTATATCCTCGAATGTGTCTTAAATATGCCTTAATAAAATGAAAACTTTCATTATCCAAAAGTTTCACGTCGCAAAGGATTTGATACTCGATAGAATTAAATTTATTAAAGCTTGAAGTCGTGCTGACTGATGAATGAATTACGATAATCCACAAGAAAAGATACAGTAACATCCATGGCACGTCAAAAGCAAGCACCAGGAATTCACCACGATCTAAATTATGAAAAACCACAACAATATCATGGATATAAAAAATTGTTAATCCCAAAAATAATCCAAACATGTAAATCAGCTGCATTGTCAAGTTGCTGTTAATTAATTCGATGCATTGGAATAGTTTTTCATAGACATCCAGAATTAAATTAAGTTCAAATTTGTTATAAAATCTTCTCTCATGTAATAAATCAAATCTTTCTCTAATAGCAATGACTGGACATACGAATTGAAAAATGAACAGCACGCAGTAGATATGCATGATATTGAAGTTTATTGACATGATTATATCAAGATCAAGGTTTTGCATAATTAATAATATTGGATTTAAAATGATATTGAAGAGAAGCATCAAAAAGGATCCATAAATGAAGTATAATGATGTATTCTTTTGTCCTCTGTAGTCAATTGTGAGCTTTAAGAAGGTGATCTAGAAATAAATTTAATTAAATTTATTTTAACTAAACTGTTTATTTTACCTTATCGTCAATTTGATTAATTATCCTGTAAATTTGTTGAATATTCTCAGATCTTACATGCTGATAAATCAATGTCAGCAACAAGATACCTCCTCCAAATATCACAGTAGCTAGAAGAGCACTGTCCATTATTTTAGTAGAGTTCAAAAAAAGATTAATATTTGAATAAAAATTCCATAAAAATAATCCAAGAACAGACAGCATAACCAAAGCAGCATAAATCTTATGAGAAAGCTTCACTATCAAGCAGCAACTTGTGTCGAAAGATGGCACAAAAATCCCACAAATCTTCAGTAAATAATAAATTGGATAAAATGAGGAACACAATTTTCCGGAACCTTTTTGAACCATTTCCGTGCTTGCTTGCTACTTTAATGAATTACAGAATACGAATGAGTAATCAAGCAGGAAATGCGTGAATCTTTGTGTGACCAAAACAATCTAGATAAGCAGCTAATTACTTGAATGAATAATTTATTATTTCTGAGAATCTAATTTAATAATTTTCAGCTATAGATTTATCTTCAAGTCCTGAAACACTGAATTAATTTAGACCAAAATATTTCCTTAATTCTAATATAATGTTTTATTGAAAGAAATCGTTTTTGCAGTTATACAGTTTATATTGTAATTAAATGGAGTCAACTCATTTTCTTATCTTCTGATTTATGCTCGTTCTCCACGAATGCGTCGTGCCAATTGAACGTCTTTTGGCATGATTGTTACACGCTTTGCATGTATAGCACACAAGTTAGTATCCTCGAATAATCCAACCAAATAAGCTTCCGAAGCTTCCTGTAATGCCATGACTGCAGATGACTGAAAACGCAAGTCAGTCTTATAATCCTGAGCTATTTCACGGACTAAACGTTGGAATGGAAGCTTGCGAATCAACAATTCTGTTGATTTTTGATAGCGACGAATCTCACGAAGTGCAACGGTGCCCGGACGAAAGCGATGCGGCTTCTTAATGCCGCCAGTTTCAAGTGTAGATTTACGAGCAGCCTTGACAGGCACTTGTTTTCTTGGTGCTTTTCCACCTGTTGATTTACGTGCTGTCTGCTTAGTACGAGCCATCTTTAAATATTTTTGATGCTTGATGTTTACACCTCGAACTCTCGAAATATACTGATGAATTTTTCAAAAATGTGCCTGCTTTTATAGAGAAAAATTATAGGAAAAAATTATAGCAACAAAATGGCGGCTAATAAAATCTTAAATAACTAAATATCTCAATAAATACTGTAATTAACATCAAGATATGCAATTTAAAGTGTTCTTTGGACGATATTCTATGTTTTAAACTATCTTCAGCTTTTCAAATGTCTCAATTTAATGCCCAAAAATCCACTTTTTCATTTTTAACGTTAGAAACTAAATAAACTTGTTTTAGAAAGCATCGTTGACATTTCTATTGCATTTTTGTGTTATCTAGACTTGATTTGAGGATATAAATTTGTGAATTAAGTAATTTGCTATAATTACCTGTAATAAATAAAGATATTCTTAGTTCCTGGCTATTTTGCGTTTCTTTACTGCTTTAGTTCCATTGAACATGCCTAAAACTACATTTTGAATCAGTTACTTGCTTCAATTTCACTATAATTAAGGCTAAAAATGATTTTTCAAAATTTTTCTATTAAACATGTGCTTAAAGTTTCTATTCGACTGACTGTCCACCGAAATCTCAAGAAATATTTTATACACAATTTTCTCCTTATTTGCGTTGGTTTCAGGTTCTTAAACTGCCTGTATATTGTTTTATCCTTTTTAATAGTTTTCTTTACGAAATATCCACTAATTAAGCCAAAAACTGTGATTAAAAAATTTCAATTTCAATTATGATTTCAAATTTTGACCGTTATTTTTGTCTATAAAAGGAGGAGCATTTTCGAAAAAATCTTCAGTACGCATCGAGACTTCGAGGAGTAAACATCAAATAAAATATTTCTTAAAAATTAATAATAGAGCCACGTGTGTGTGAAAAGATGGCAAAAGGCAAAGCAACATTGAAAGTTAAAGCTGAAGCAGTGAAGGAAGTGGTAATTCCAAAGGATAAGAAGAAATCTCGTCGTAAACTGAAACGCAAGGAATCGTTCGCAATCTACATTTTCAAGGTTTTGCGTCAAGTTCATCCAGACACTGGTATTTCATCAAAGGCAATGAGTATCATGAATAGCTTCGTTAATGACTTGTTCGAAAGATTGGCTGGAGAAGCAGCACGTTTGGGGTATCATAATAAACGTTCGACAATGTCAAGTCGCGAGATCCAGACCAGCGTTCGTTTATTATTGCCTGGAGAATTGGCTAAGCACGCAGTCAGTGAAGGCACTAAGGCTGTAACTAAATATACATCAACACTTAATTAAACTTTTATACGACATGTCCAAACTTACTTTCTGATTAATAAAACTACATTCTTTTGAAGACCTTTATAATTAATTCTTTTATTTTGATCAGATTAGCATTGAATTTTTTTTCAGAATTTTCTTAAAAAGTTTAAATTAATTAAAAGATGAGTGTAAGTGACTCAAATACTTTGATCATATCCATTCCAGACGCAACAAATTTTGAGTATGTAGGCAGAGAAGACAGGAAAATTAAAATTTTCATTAGCTACGCAGATTCATATTATGGGAAATTAATCGTCTCAAAGCTTTTGTCACATAACTCATCATTAAATGATGGAAGTCCATATGAAATTTATGGAACCATGCAAGAGAATCAGACAGTAAAGCTTAATAATGTTGAGTGCTTAAATTCAGGCAGTGAAAATTTCTTAAATATTGTATCTCAATGTGATATTATTGTGTTGGATATCTCGCAAGATGAATTGCAGCTAAAGGAATCGACAGCAATTGTGGATTACTTAGAGAATCAACTGGAAAATGGTACTGAATTAAATCTTAAATTGATGCTAATTTCTACAATATTGACATGGGCAAAAACAGCACAAAAAGACGATGAAATAATGACAGATTTGAGTTATCGCAAGCGACGTCCTCATCCGTGCTTCAATAATCACTTGCTGCTTGAAAGGAAAGTCATGAATTTACAAAGGAAATACAAGAATTCTATCAAAAGTATAGTTTTATGTCCAGGAATAATTTACGGCGAGGAACAAGACATTTTCCACTACATTTTCAAGCAGTGCTTCTTTAACTCTTCCTATGTTGATATCTTCATGCCAGGAGTCAATTATTTGCCAGTTATTTACATTCATGATTTTGTTAAAATTGTTCTGGATCTTGTGACAAACTTTCCGGATGTTTCAAGCAATTATATATTAGCAGTTCAGCCAAATCCATTAAATGCTTTCGATATTGCTAGAGTATTTGCACAAACAGTCAGCGGAAGTGAAGTTATGATCAGAATATGCGAGAAGGAAGAGATTTTTGCAATGAGTGTGGAAAAAATGGCGGTAAACAAAATGTTTTTTAACGGTTTTACAAAATTTGATTTTTTTTTGCTTGCTTTGAATTTTGAAAGTCCGTTATTTTTTTAATTTATCTTCCATACTTATAGCAAAGAACTTACAATCACATGACACTGAATCTGCGCCTGGAATCTGATTATTTGAAGAATTTTGAGTTCACTGTTGATGGACAAAACTTCGAGGAATATGCTGAGAAAATTGGAAATGAATTTTACAATTCAAGAAAATTAAGGCCCATTAAGATTTTAATTGATGGAAGTCCTCATACCTTTCAAACAAAATTAGCTAAAATGCTCAGTCAATTCTATTGCCTTCATCAGGTCGATAACAAATGCTTTTTGAAGATTTATCAATGTCGTTTGGTGAGTTTATTAATGAATCACCAAAGCCGTATGCTCTCTACGACTTTTTCAATTTTCAGGCATTAAAGATTCATTATATTGAAAAGTACTTATCATACATGAATAAAGTGTCACTAAAATGCTCGGAAGAAGCCTTGAATACCATAAAATATAAGAAATTAATCTCCAGCAATGAAAATCTTCTGAAAAAGTTGAATGAAGAAAAAGAGAAGATTGATGGATTTTTACTATCAAAAAGTCATACTTTTCAAGACATTAGCGAGTTTCTGATCGAGAAATTGTCATCGCATGGCTGTTCAATGCATCAAGGATATGTTTTAAGTAATTTTCAATTAGACAGCACAATGGCAGCAAAGATTTTCCTGGATAATGACAATTTTATTGAGGCTATTAAGCCTGATTATGTGATTGTGATCAATAGAAGTGTTGAAATCGGTGAAAACTGCCAGGATGAAGGCACTGAAAAGGATAAAGTTCAACAAGATTTAACGGATTATTAGTGAGTTATTTTTGAATTTTTAACGGTTTTTTGACTGTCTTTCATTATTTTTCAAAAAAAATTTAACCGTTATTTTTAAATATTTTTTGACCGTTAATTTTTTAGTGATAAGCATGACGAAGAAGTATCCATTCTGAACTTTTTCCTTGATCGTGGCATTATTCCAATTGAAATAACAATAAATCATGAGAACGAGGCTGAAATTCAAGAGATATTTGAAAATTTAAAGCTTAAAATTGGACTTCCACACGTTTATGAGCTGTCAAAAGATGAGCAAGACGAACTTAATAAACTTAAAAGGCAAATTGCTGATAAGGAAGCAGCCGAACGAGAAGAAATGGAACGGAAAAAAGCACAAGAGGAATTGGAAGAGACACAAAAGAAACTTGAAGAATGGGTAAGAAGAGTAAATTAACAGCTGTGTGCTAATTGTTGCTTACGTAATGCTATAATTAACAGAATAAGCAACTTATGGAAGAAAAGGAGAAAGAATTTCTGAAAATTGAGCAACAAAGTCTTCCTGTTCGTCAATACTTGATGAAATATGTGCTTCCAAAAGTAACTGATGCATTTGTGGAAGTGACAAGACAACGTCCCGAAGATCCAGTTAAATTCATTGGGAATTATTTATTTCAAGGAAATTGTGATGTAAAATGTGATTCTGAGATTGATCAGCAAGTCGTGGATGAATTTGAACGGTTGTCAAAATGCGATCCTGGAAATGAAGGCACAGAAAATAAAAAGCTCTAAATTTTGATTCATTAGAAAAAATAACTTTTTAAAAACTTTATTTAACTACCAAAAACTTCTCTTTAATTTCATCATTGTGTTTTTCCTTACTTTTTTCAGAATAAATATGTACAGGATGTGTGTCTAAAGATCGATCTTTACGATTCTTGAAGGAATTGTAATAATACAAAAATTATTTGATGAGAAATGGAAATAAGAGAAATGTATTTAATATCTAAAAAAACAACAACAAAATATAAAAGAACTAATCGCGAGGAAAGGAAACAACAATCTTGGATCCGATCCTTTCATTCTCTTCCTTAATTGATCATAAATAAATGAATATTACTATTACTGATTTGAGTACTTGAGATTTTTTTGTTTCATTTGCTTTAAATAATTAATCTGCTCACGATTCTTTTGTCTTACGCTTTTTCGGAGAGTCTGAATTGGTTTAAATCTGCTGGAACTTCAATTTTGAAAATTTTAAATTTTAGCGGTTTTTCAGAATTTGAATTTTAACTTCAATTTTGAAAATTTGAATTTTAACGGTTTTTCAGAATTTGAATTTTAACGGTTTTTCAGAATTTGAATTATTAAACATTTGAATGGTTTCAGTGAAAAAATTGTATGGTTCTGAGACATTTCTAATGAGGTTTTTACTCATTAATCCACCAGATTTAAACCAATTTAAGCCTCCGGAAAAAATGTTTCCTCTTCAAAATAATTTAACTTACAAAAATTCAGGACGATGGAATGTGGAGTTACAAATAAAATTTGTAATAAAAAATAATAATTTCGAGTAGGTACCAACAATATGAGAATGAGATAAAGGCACACACAATGTGTGTCCGTATATCACGTTCCTTAATTTCATTTTCATTATGTATGTCATGAATATAATTAATTTTCATAAATAGGCGATCTCTTATATTGATCATGAGTCTGGTAATTTGACGATAACTTCTCCCGAAGGCGTTGACGTTGTTATAAGGTGAGGAAGTTGAATTTGAACAGGTAGAGTCGTGTTATTACTCGTTACCTAAAGTAACAAACAAATTAATTATCATAAAATTCTGGACAGCCTCAAAAATGGACTTACATGAATGGTGACTTCCCGGGGCAGTGTATAATGTGGAATTGTTAGTGCCGTATTCGTGGAAGTTTCTTCACTCGATTGCTGATTTGGTGAACAGTTAGGTGATGTTACTTCTCGCTTAATTATCGGTAAAATTTCACTATTACTCGTCGATTCCGTCGTCGTTGATTGTTGAATTGCATTTGCTGCGTTTGCTTCCTCTTTCGCTCGCTTCGTCTGATGTGATTTTATGTGTTTTCGAAGATGATCTTTCCGATAAAAGCCTTTACCACACTCTGAGCAAATCTATACGACAATAATAAGCAATATTAATTAAAACGAATCAACAAGAAAATTAACGGTCGAAATATTTTTGAAATTTAACGGTCAAAATATTTTTGAAAAATTGAAAAAATTAAGTAACAAAATTCAAATAAATAAAGACCGTTAATAGAGCATGAGATAATTACCTCAGTTTTATGTCCACTATGGATCACAATATGAAGATTTAAGTGCTCTTTACGTTTAAAACCTTTCATACAGATACTACAGACATACGGCCGCTCAGGATTATGTCCAAGTTTATGCCTTTCAAGGTGCTCTTTTCGCTTTAATCCAGCTCCGCAAATGTCACAAATATACCTAGAAATGCCAATTAATAAAGTATTTCAGTGTAATTAAGTAAATATCACAACATACCGCCTCTCGATTTTATGAACAGCTAAATGCTGCTCGAGACTCTCTTTTTCTGGATAGGCCATTGAACATTCTGGACAGCAAAACAGTATAGTTCCATCGATTGCCGTTGCTATATGAACTTGACCAGGTTTGGGTCGTTTTGGTTTTGGTGCCTTTTTCTTAACTTTTCTCTTCTTTTTCACCTTCCCATTAGCATCTAGTTCAATTTTCTCCTCATCGCCGCCATTCTCAAGCTGTGATGTACTCTCAACATCCGGATTCTGTTCATCATCATCCTCTAAATGATTTGAACTTGCTATATGATTATTGCTATTGTCTGAATTAAAATTGTTATTAATGCTCAGCACATTATTATTGTCTGTTAATTGAATTTGAGTAATTGCATCATTATAAAGCTCCTTTTTAATGTTGATGCCTTCCGTATTAAATTTTAGATATGGTTGCATATTTATGCTGCGTGTATGAAAGAATTCACTAAGATCAGTCGTTATTGCATTTGGTGCTGTTGAAATTGTTATGGGAGATTGTCCCCAAAATGATGGCTCCGTTTTTATTATTCGTGTTAATTCCTTCTCATGATTCTCGTCAGAATCTGATCCCTGCTGCTGTTGTTGTTGCTGCTGCTGATTATGAAGATGTTGTTGTTGTAATTGATTCTGATGATGCTGTAAGGTCTGTTGGAGCTGATGATGATGAGCTAGGCCATTTTGTTGTGCCAAAAGCTGTAAATCTTGAGGTTGAATAGCTGCTAATACAGTCACGGGAGCACCTTCTGTCTGATTTGGTACGATTTCACCATCTTGAGGCGAATATGCAACAGTCAAAACAGTCGTTCCATGTTGCTGTAAGCCTGCTATGGGAATTTGAAATTTTGGCGGAACTGGATTTGGATTTAGTACTTGAATTTGAAACGTTTGAGTCGCATCGCCTGGTTTTGCAGGCGGAATTGTAATTGGCAGTGTTATATATGTTTGCGTTGGATTTAATGTTGTTTGTGGCGTCGTCATTTGCGGTTGAGCCTGTAAAAATTGCACATTTCCATCGCTGCCTGACACAAGACTGAGTACCTAAAATGACAATTTTATTTTGTTACTTCCATTACTTCATTTTCTATTCAATCGAAAGAGGAAGAAAGTGAATGCAAAGAAACAGTATAAAGTATGCAACTCTCGTATTAAGCGCATGTAATTTACTTTTTAGAAATCTTGATTGTTAACGGTCTTTTGAGATTTGAATTTTTAACGGATTTTTGAGATTTGAAAATCAATTTTTAAAAATTCAAATTCGAAATGACCGTTAAGTTTTCAAATCTCAAATGACCGTTAGATTTTGAGAAAAAATAAACTCAAAGTAAGCGCATTTTATGAAGGAAGAAAGAAGAAACGAGAGAGAAATTGTTACACAACTCAATGAAATGCAGTCATATTGTGTGTGGGAAAAATTGGCATTATGCTTCTCTCCGTGGTTGCTATTCAAGAAATTCAGAATTCACAAACAACAACCAGTTCAAATGCACTTTTCCACAAACAAGAGAGTCAAAGACAAGCACCAGCAAATCGTTAAATGTTAAGTGAAAGTTTTTCGCTCATTACATTCAAGTATAAAAGAAAGAAAATAAGTAATAATAATAATAACGAGCAGGCAAGCAAAAAAGAAAGAAAAAAAGATTAAAATTGAAATCTAAAGTAAAAGTAAAGTTACAATTAAATCTCTGCTGGCATGCTAATATTTCTTTTAAGCATTCACAAGCTCTAACTTGTGAGTGTGTTTAATTGACATTTTTACAACTAATTATTACATACCTGACTTGGTGTCGGCAAATTTTGGGCAAACTTTGCAAATTGATTCACATTCACGTTGGCTTGGTGAAAATGAAACGGTGAAAAATTCATTTTGGAAAGCTATAAAAAAAATGATTAGAAAAGTAAATAAAAGAAATATTTCTTATTGCTAAATTTTTTATGTGTAGTGACATTGATTCTCCATTATTGATCATTCATTCATTTTTTTGATAACGGAACATGTTGTGTGATTTTTATGCAGTAACTGTGCGTATCGCTCAATTCTAGGCTCTTATTCTTCACTATTATAATATTTTTTGGGAAATTTAACGGTCATAAAATATTCAAATTTTCAAACATTTGTACGGTTTCACGGAATTTGTAAGGTTTTCAAATGATTTTCAAAGGAATTGTATGGTTTTAATCAGCAATCAAATTCCAGCAACGAAAAGAAGTATTTTCCATCCAATTTATAGCATAACAGTTTGATATTTTCGCTCAGACTCGTAGGAAAGCTTACAAAATCAACTATGCTAATTAATTTATAGGTTTGTTGAACTTTTTTTTCTCTCTCAAAAGTCTCTAAAATTTTGTAAGAAGCCTGACCATAAACTGAGTCTTTAGTTGCAATGCATTTCACATTTTAATTAACATTAAGGTATAGACTAGGTCTTTGGCTAATAGTCTAAATTACAATCTAATTACTCATGCAGTGTTTGTTTTTTTCCACTAAACACAAATGACAGTAAGCTGATCAAAATAGCCAAGTTCCAGGAACTCGTTCGATCATGTGTAGGAAAGCATTCTAGACATTAATGTAGATTGTATATAGACTTTAAATGTTAAATTGTCACAAGCAGAATTTGATTCACTGCAATCATTTACTGGCTTATTAAATTGATACAGGATATTGGGATTTTATTGTAAAAGTTATGAATGTGATTTAACAGATATTAGCCACATAATTTAGCAAAACATACGGGCATGGTCGAATTGGTCGTGTATGGAGCATATCTGATAGATAATTTAATTTTTAGATTGAATTGTAAAATTTTATGAGATTAACGGTTATTTTTGAAATTTAAAACCATACAATTCCTTTGCAAACCAAATCAAAACCGTACAAATTCGTAAATATGTTTCAAAACCCTATAAATTCTTAAATTTTGGTTCAAAACCCTACAAATTCTGAAATATTGAGGTAGAACCGTACAAATTCCAACTTTTTTTCCCAAAACCCTTCAAATTCTTAAAATTTGAATTAATTTTGACCGTTAAAATTATGAAAATATTTGAATTATTTTTGACCGTTAAAATTATGAAAATATTTGAATTATTTTTGACCGTTAAAATTATGAAAAATTTGAATTAATTTTGACCGTTAAAATTATGAAAATATTTGAATTATTTTTGACCGTTAAAATTATGAAAATATAAAAACCTTTAAGCAACACAAACTCTTATTAACAAATACTTTCTAAGTTTCAATCCACATATATCACCTTAACCTGTGTCAAATGAGCACGAAGAACTTGCTAAAATTATGATCATTAACAAGATTTTTCATATTCATTAGATTAAAATCCACTTCCGATTAGAAAGAAATTCCTCAAATTCCAGAAAACTTTCTAAAAACCTTGCAACTAGCTCACATTATTGAATCATCAGCACATATGTAGGCATAGAACATTACAGTCACATAGAAAATACGCCGTTATCCTTCCTCAAATATGTTTTAAGAAAAGACTAATTTTTACACTTGTCTCTCATTTAAATTAATAGCCAAAGAGAATGCATAATAAATTCGCATACACAAAGCCGTTTGCGGAACGAACCAGAAGAAATACACCGAGAGAGATATAGGAAATTCACAATTCACATTCCACGTAACGAAAAAAATATAATTTCAACGCTTATTCATTCATGAAAGCAAGTAGTAAACAACATTAGCAGCAGCAGCAGCAATCATTCTGGACCAGCTCAAGGATATAGTGATTTTCTCACCTCAAGGTAATTCTCATTGTCGTCCATCGTACTACTGTTTTCTGTGTCTGATTTCTCAACCATTTGGAATTCAGCTATTGAATGTTTATTGTATTATTATTTTTTATTTTGCTAGCTTCAAGAAATAGCATTACACACAGCTGGTTCTATGGGTTCTTTAAATTCCTTCATGATTTTTTATTTTTATATTTTTTTGGTATGGTGTCCGCAAAAACAAAAGAGTTGGTCAACAACTTAAAAGCTTAATATACCGAAATGTATGATGAATGTCGTCAGCTCACTTTTACGTTCTATTTTTTTGTATATCCACATATATTTATTTAAATTATTCACGGAACTATGTTAAATTTACATTTTATGTATCAAACTTATTTCTCCTAAAATTATCTTTTATAGCACATTAGCATTGAGATCAACAAAGAATTTCTTTCTTTGACTGCTTCTTTTTCTTAAATTGATACAGTTAGAACTTGTGATTGATTCATTAGGACGGATACGTAAGGCACTCAAAAAAATATTATTCACGACTTTTTTTTTCTCCCCCAAAATAAATCATATGATGCACGTTGATCGCTCTTTCATAAGAAACTGATGATCAAAGCACACAGCACGAGAAGAAATTCCAATTGTTGTTGAAAGTACTTTTTTTCTTCTTCTGTTGTTGCAACAAGCAAAGAGAACTAGAGAGAGACTTTTTTTTATGCAACGAGCATATTACCAATATTATCAAGAGAAAAAAAAATGAGAGAAAAACTATTTAATAAACACGTTGGATGGACTGACTGTTGTTGTTGGCTTTTTGCAACTTATTGAGTAGTGAATGAATTAAGTGAGTAAGACGAAGGAATCGATTCCAAATGTTTTCATAGATAGTTGTTAAGAAAAAAAGAAATACATGCATAGGATGTATGTAGATGTTCCCCAATGAACGGTAATTTTTGCCCAGTTGTTTAATACGGTGTATTGGTTTCATTTCATTTCTCTTCTTCCTTCTCGCTCGAATTGGTGATCACATTAAAGAACGCACGCACATAACAGTATAGTGTTTACTCAGTTCCATCGCTGTATATTATGAATATATATTTGTAAGCATAAGTCGTCCAAGAAAGCTGCTTAATGCACTTTATTATTAAGGCTGGCTAAATTACGTCCGAGAACCTTACAAATTCCAATATTTTTGAGAAAATGCTTCAAAACCATACAAATGTTTATTTATTTTTTGGAAACTGTTGTATGGTTCTAAAATTCAAATTTCATTCAGCCGTTAAATTTTAATCAATTTAAAATTACAAGTAAGTTATGCACTTAATTAAGGTAGACACATTCAGGCTGGCTAAATTATATGTCCGAGAACCATACAAATTCCAATATTCTTGAGAAAATGCTTCAAAACCATACAAATGTTTATTTATTTTTTGGAAACTGTTGTATGGTTCTGAAATTCAAATTTCATTCAGCCGTTAAATTTCAATCGATTAAAAAAATAAGTAATTATGCGCTTTAGAAGTCTTTACCAGTCAAAAGCAGCCACGACGAACTTGAGAAACTTGAAACACAAGAATGAATGCTTAAGTGTTCGGGCATGGTACAATTGTGTATGATATTATGGCGATGGAATGTCTTTTTTTCGCTCAGTGTTGTCGTAAACGGAATTAGATTCTATGACAAATTTTTCACTTTTAATACAGACACGTAAATAAATAATGAAATATGAACGATTAAAAATGAGATAATTTTCTAATCGATTCAGCGGTATTACTTCATACTTGTAATTTCCGTATTCATCATTATCAGATGATCCCATCTAATATTTCTAGCAAATTTTACGTGCTTGTGTTACTTAATTAACATTTTCTATTTCACTCTCTCGACTTGTATTTCTTGTGATCATTTTTGTGAGCTTTAAAGCAGCCAGCAAGCAAGTAACAACACACAGACATTTATTTTCCATCTCACATTTTCTTCGTTACTTCTTTCATGCGATCCATCCATCCACCATTCATTCATTCACAAAAAACTATGTGTATTAAATACTTTGAGCTTGTTTTGGTTGATGGAAATTTAGAAAGTTTTTTTTTCTGTCTTGCTTCAATGTCTATTAAATTATACTGCATTGTACAACATGAAGCTTCCAGCACAAGAGAAAAAAAACTTGAGGAATAAGAGCTTATTTACCAGTTATAATGCGATTTTGCTAGTCTTTAAATTCACATTCCTTCTCTGGACACTAATTCACACAAATTTAGCACACACTTAATTAAATTAAAGGAAGGGATGGCGAATTATTGGAACTAACAATTGGTTTGTTTATATTTTTAAACTTACTATAAATCAGTCGTTTTGCACTTTATCTATAATTATCATGATTTAACTATGAAATTCGATGTAAACTTTTACAAATCCAGATACTCTTCACTCTTATGTACACGTCGACACTATTTAATTATATTTTTTCTACTTCTGTCTTTAGTTTTTAATTAAATATTAAACTATATCATCAAAATTATTGTGAGAGAGAAAAACACAATTTGAGTTCTTGCTGCACTTTCCTTCCATGCTCATCCTTTTGTCGTTACTCTGTCGGTGTGTCTGCTATAGCTTTATGCTGCTAAAAAATGATCATAAAAAAATATGAAAATAACGGTCAAAATGTTTTCAAAATATGGAAAGACGGCTACGATTTTTTCATGTTTTTTTGAATTTGAAAAATACGTTAAATTATTTTTATTTATATTGACTAATTAACAAGGTTTTAAACGGCTAATTAGAGTAGATATCAGGTAAAATATACGAATAATAAGTTTATAGCAGCTTATAACACGTTAATAATAAGAATTGAATAAAAATGCGTCTTAGACACAGTTACTTGAAAAGTGATTAAAGTGTGCGATGCATTTTTTGAATAACGAAAAACCGTTGACAAATTTTAGGGCACGTTTTTATCTTGCAAGCATTTAATTACTGTTTAAGTGGGTTTAAATATTATAAAACGATTGAAAAGTTAGCTAAGTTGATAATAATTGACAAATCATTAAGAATCAGATGAAGAATAGCTGAAATAATAGCAGAAAAGAGCTAATTAAAAAAATTTAAACATTCAGAAAGGGTTAGTCGATTTTTGCAAAACGCGATTGAGCAATCTGAATTTCGAGAAAAGTTAAATTATTAAAAATAATCTATTAATAGTGATAGTTTATTATATTTAATCAATTAATCGTACAAATAAGATCATCTAGAATGGAAGACACGTGGACAAAGGCTGCTGAGACTCAGGAGCAACAAGAAATTCAAAAATTGGTAAATTTTCATATTTCGGCCAAAAAAATTGATGCAAAAAAATAATAAATGTGTTAAATCTCTTCACAGAACGATAATATTAATAATGTGACAATTAGTACTGATGTTAAGACACCTTCGGCACCTAAAGAGGAGGATCTGGATGAAATCAAGTGAGTTTTTAATAAACTATTAATTCATTCATTCTTAAATTTATCAAATAATGAAATAAAATCAACTTCCAGTCCCGCCGATGCATCACTTTTGATGAAAATAATCCGCAAAGGATTAATCGAGACTAAAACGGACTTGGATATTCAACGAAAAGATCCAAATTCACCTCTTTATTCCGTCAAGACATTTGAAGCACTTCATTTGTAAGTTAATTAATTAATTTTAATATTTGCCTTAATTAACAAGTGGTTTAAATTCTTAGAAAACCTGAGTTGCTTCGTGGAGTCTATGCTATGGGTTATAATAATCCCTCGAAAATTCAAGAAACGGCTCTGCCAACATTGATTGCTGATCCACCACAAAATATGATCGCACAATCTCAGTCAGGAACTGGAAAAACAGCAGGTAAGAAATAGGGTTTCTTGCGTATAACTTTGGGTTAGCTAGAATGATATATATGGATAATATTCAAAGAGATTAATATAACCAATGTGACTGAATGGTTAAAGTACTCGATCGAAAATCAGAGGTCCTTTTGAAGGAGTGGGTTCGAATTCCACCGGTTGAAAAAAAATTTGAAATATTTTTCACCGTTTCAAATTCAAATATTTTATAACCGTTAAATAATAGCAATGTTAATATGTATCATTGGTACTTACTTCAAATTACTGATGCTGAAAAATGAAATATCCATCTCTCGACAGCTTTTACATTAGCTATGCTCACTAGAGTCGATACAGCAAAAGATTTCCCTCAAGTTTTGTGCCTAAGTCCAACGTATGAGCTTGCTATTCAAACGGGAGAGGTTGCAGCTCGAATGGCAAAGTTCTGTCCAGAAATTCGTATTCGTTATGCTGTTCGTGGGGAAGATATCGCTAGAGGAACCAAATTAACTGATCATGTCATTATTGGCACGCCTGGAAAAGTACTTGATTGGTCGCTAAAATTCCATGCATTTGATTTATCAAAGATTACGGTTTTCGTCTTGGACGAAGCTGATGTAATGATTGCACAGCAAGGACATCAAGATCAATGTATCCGTTTGCATAAGCATCTGTCGAAAAAGTGTCAAATGATGTTGTTTAGTGCAACATATGAGAAGAAAGTAATGGAATTTGCTGAATATATCGTTCCGTCCCCAATTACGATTCGCTTGAAGAAGGAGGAAGAAGTATTGGACAATATTAAGCAGTATTACGTGCGATGTCCAAATCAAGATATCAAATATCAAGCAATTGCTAACATTTATGGAGTCATAACCATCGGTCAAGCTATTATTTTCTGTCATACACGCAAAACTGCTGGTTGGTTGGCTAGCAAAATGGCACAAGAGGGACACTCGGTTGGCGTTTTGTCCGGAGAACTGACTGTTGAGCAACGACTAGCTGTTTTGGATCGTTTCCGTGAAGGACATGAAAAGGTAAGAAAATAACCGTCAAAAATTATTTGAAAATAACGGTCACGAAATTTTCAAATTGCATTGTTATTTTTTTGAATCTCAAAAGTCCGTTAATTTTTAAATCTGAAAAATCCGTTAATTTTTATTCGATAGGTTCTGATCACAACAAATGTTTTGAGTCGCGGCATTGATATTGAGCAAGTTAATATTGTCGTAAACTTTGATCTGCCAGTTGACCAAACTGGACGTGCTGACTGTGAGACATATCTTCATCGTATTGGACGTACTGGACGCTTTGGCAAGCATGGAATTGCTATCAACTTAGTTGATTCTGAACAGTCGATGAAAGTTTGCCGTGATATTGAAAGACATTTTGGCAAGAAGATCATGTTGCTTGATGCCGAGAATTCTGATGAAATTGAAAAGATTGGATCGTAAATCATCGTTACCTCATCATTTTTTATTATTATTCACACTTATTTCCTTATTAAGTTACTTATAATTTTTTCAAAGATATATTTTTTGTGAGTCTTGACTTAAGACACAAATTCTGAAGTGACACTTGAGTCCTTTGTAAATGAAAACTGAACATTCTCAACTTTTTATATTATGAAAAAAACATTAAAATACATCAATAAATTGCGGCATAAAATGCTTATCACCATAAATCTATCGTGTACAATCTGTATTTTAAAGAAGATTTAATAAAAATATAGACATGAAGATGTATCAAAATAATTGAATTAAATTTTTATTAATTTCTCTGGTTCTTCCTTATTGTCATCTTCAGATGCGAGTAAGTATGGTCTATAAATCCTAATGTGTATGCATGAATTGAGTCGTTTTTGGACTGAGAAATCGTCATCGTCGTCTTCTGGGAAGTAGTCATCTAAAATTTTGTTAAATTAATTAACTTTTTTGACTTAATTTATGTTTATTTATGTTTCTTACCAACAAGATTAATCGTCGATGTGTTTACTTCATATTTAAATGAATGATCCTCTTCTAGTTTTAATGCTAAATTAATTGCTCTGTTGATGGCATTTCCAATGCTGTGGATATAAACCTCGCCGACTTCACTATTTAATATTTTTATGCATTTATTTATTTGTGCTCCAAAATCAGTTTTATTAGTGATGTACACATCATTTGGTCTAGTGAAATTCTTTGGTGGCTTCCTCTTCTTGAAATCCTGCCTGTTTCTGTTTTGAAAACTCATTCTGTGACCTGATTTAATTAAATTTTCTCAAAGATAATATGACAATGTTTTTATTTTATTAAGCACAAGTTTTGAGTGTAAATTTCATCATATATTTGCACTTTGTCTGACTGGGAAGTGGTTTGTTTTGTAAAAGAGCTTAGAATTTATCTACTGACAGCATTTTCAGCAGATAGAGTGACTATTTAGTTAAGTTATTTAAGAAATTGTTTTATGTTGGAATTTTGAAAATTTAACGGCTTTTTGGAATTCAAAAAATGGGTGAAAAATTACACAATTTTTGAATTTCAAAAAGCCGTTAAATCAGTGATGTTCTAATATTAATCAGCAAATAAATCAATAATCTTTTGCCTTACAAAACATAATTCAAGCCATTAGGACTATTAGCTAATGCGCTACATCCATGAATTCAAGAGTTTCAAGGTTTTGTTGATTTCTCGCAGACAGGGGCTTGTGACTTTCAATAACAACAAAATTTTTTTGAGAAAGTTCCCAACCCTTGCTAGTCAGAAAAATCTCTCAACATTTAATTAAATTCCTGCAATTCTAAAGGCTTAATTCATCTATAAATAGTTAATTTGTTGTGTCAACATCAAAAATGGCTTTAAGAATCCTTAAGCAATCGAATTGTGTCGTTCTTCAAGCATTAAAACGAGTAAGAATGAATTTTCATTGAGAAAAAAATGTTATCTAACTTTTTGCAATTTTCATTTAGTTTATTTTTGCATTATTCATTTAATAACGATAATGTCAATGCGCATTAACGTGTTTACAACTTTTATCGTTTCTAGAACTATTGCTCGGCCTTTGAATTGCAGCACAAAAATCCCATTCAGAAAACCATAACTCAAATCCCGATAGCTAAGTATGGCGGAAGACACACAGTCACGATGCTTCCAGGCAAGCTACCTACCTACCTTTATTTATACCCAATGATTCTCATTAATTACTATCCTTTTCAGGCGGTGGTATTGGACAGGAGTTGATGAACTGTAAGTCAAGTCATTAAAATAAGCTTTCTGCTATTATTAATGCCTTATTTAAACAATGTTTAGATGTCCGCGAGATCTTCCGTTATGCTGGAGTTCCAGTAGACTTTGAGGTGCTCGACATCGACCCAAATAGCGAGTCAAATGACGATTGGGATAATGCCATCACGTCAATTAAGAGAAATGGCGTCGCAATTAAGGGAAATATTGAGACTAAGAGTGAACAAGCTGGAATTATTTCGAGAAATGTAGCCTTGAGAAATGAATTGGGCTTATATGTTAATGTTTTACATTGTAAATCATATCCTGGAGTAAGATGTCATCATAAAGATGTTGATTTAATTGTTGTTCGACAAAATACAGAAGGAGAATATGCAATGTTGGAACATGAATCGGTTAGTGGTGTTGTAGAATCTCTTAAGATCATAACTGTTGAGGCTAGTGAGCGTTTGGCACGTTATGCCTTTAATTTTGCAAGAACTAATGGACGTAAGAAGGTGACAACAGTTCACAAAGCTAATATCATGAAATTGTCTGATGGATGCTTCCTCGAAACATCAAGACGTATTGCCAAAGAATTTCCCGATATTGAGCACAATGATATGATTATTGACAATACTTGTATGCAGTTAGTCGCTAAGCCACATCAATTCGATGTCTTGTTAACAACAAATCTTTATGGAAGTATTACAAGCAATGTAATCTGTGGCTTAATTGGTGGCGCTGGATTATATTCGGGAAGAAATTATGGCGATCATTATGCTATTTTCGAGCCAGGCACTAGAAATACTGGAAGTACGATTGCTGGAAAGAACATTTGTAATCCATTTGCTATGCTTAATGCCTCTGTTGACATGTTGAATCATTTGGGACACATCCAACATGCCCAGGCTATTCAATCTGCTATCTACGACACCATTGTCGTCGACAAAATTCACACAGCAGGTGAGCTTAACTAATTTAGAAAAAACCGTTAAATTTTAATTTGAAATATGCTGATAAATTTGAATATCGAAAATCCGTTAAAATTTGAATTCTAAAAATCCGTTATTTCGACTTATAGATTTGGGAGGCACCGCATCATCGACTGATTGCATTCAGAATGTACTCAAGCATCTTGCCGAGAAGCACGTCTCATGGTAAGTTGAAATTGTTTTCCAAAATACCTTTGCTTACAGGAAAGTATCAAAGACTATATAATGAGTGTGTGATAACTGTTTAATTCATTTTAATATATATTCATTAACAGGCATGGAGTTCTATAAGTTTTTTCGGCGTGATTTCCTAGTATCGTACTAATGTTGTTAACAAAAATTGTTCAACACAAAAAAAAATCCTTTTTACCATATTTCCTTCAATTTATGTTTAATTCCAAAAACATGTATTCCAAAAAACACATTCCTTTCTGCTCAAAATTAATCTAATTTCATTTATATATAATTTTCATTAAGGACTTCGTCTGTTGAAAGTGAAGAGGATGAATCTGAAAATACTACATTCTGGCGTTTTGCTTGAATCAAGATTGTGTGGAATTGATAATGTTATTTTAAAGATAATGTGAGTGGATTTTGGTATGTTGAGTTTTTGACGCATTGTTGCTAAAATAACATTATCATGAGCATCTTGGCACGAGCATAACTCACAAATTACATTAAAAGATATTAGAACATATAAATCTCAAAATTTGATCATTCATAATCGTTACTAATTAATTTAATTAAATTTTTTAGTTACTCGTTTAATATTGCACCCACATTTATCAACAAAGAATTGGCAAGAAATCCGGAAAATCCATAAATTTAAAATTTGATTATTTTCGTTATCCTTAATTATATTATTTTATGGCATGAAAATTTATGATTTATGTATCTCAGCAATTTAAGTATTCCAAATCAGCACTATCCATCCAAATACATCCCAACGATTAATTTACTATCCACTTTTTAATCTTAAATTTATCTTATTTCAGATTGTTTACATATAAATTGTTAAGACTAAACTTATGTAAAACATAAATTATTGTGAAAATAAAGAAAATGTAATGTGCAACATTATTTTAACGGTTTTTTAAAATTCAAATTGCTCAACGGTTTTTTTGAATTTGAATTTTCAGGGGGATTACTGTGATTTTAACAAAAACATAGGATTTCTCACGTGTGAATTTGTGAAATATTAATTAAAGCATTTTAAGCGTGAATTAACAAGGAAAATGGCAAAGTTTCGTAGTAAATTAAAGCGCAACAAGAGTGGGAAGGCTCTCCAAAAAGGACAGTCCTCATTATCAAATCCAGAAATTAATAAACATCGATTAAAAGCAAGAGGCAAATTTTTCCAGCCAAATTTGCAAAACAGTAAGTTAATTACACTATTTTCACATGATCCAAAGCTTAATTATACTGAAATTTCATTCTGTAGATTCAAGTAATGGCTTGACAATGGAGGCAGTCGAGAAGCATGAGGCAATACAGTCATTTAAAATGACAGATCCAATAAAATCACTTTCAGGCTCAATGAAGGACTTTACGATCGACGATGATGGAGAATTCTCTCAGTCACAACGTTCCATGAGTCAGGCAACAACATTTGCCACACAATTCTCGGCTACATCAAACATGTCATTCAATAAATTACTTATGAATTTTCAACCAAATTCACAGATTCATAAAGAAATGCTTGCAATTTTAGCGGCATTAACAGAGATAATTAAGGAAAAGGGAGGTAGTGAGACAAATACAGAATATTTCCTGGCATTAATGGAGACCATAGAGAATGTAAAAGATGATTGTGATCTTCATGCTGCATTAATGCTATTAAATATGGGAATAAAGTCAGTTTCACAAGCAGTTTTAAGGAAAAAGTTTAATGAAACAGCAGAAGTTTTGTTAAATTTGATAGCACGATTCGCTGATAATGAGAACAATATAATAAAGATCATTTTGAGTTGTCTCTCAGTCGTCCTACGTGCACAAGAATACTCACAATGGAAGTTGAGCAGCACAATGAAATTTTTCGATGCAATTCTGGCATTTGTAACTCATTCAAAGCCTAAAATTAGAAAAGCAGCACATCATGCTGTTGCTGGTGTCTTATATGCTAGCTGCTTTATGTTGCCACCTAAAAATGAGGACGACGATGAAGAAATGAAGACAGAAAGTTCAAAAATTGTACATCCAGCATCGTCAAGAATCGCTAAATTTTGCATAGATCAATTTAAGCCTGAAATAATCAACAATAATCAAACTTTACTTCTTCATGTCATTAGCGTCCTTCAGTCTGTAATTCCATGCTTTGGTAAAGACGATATTAAGAATATTTCCGAGCATCTTTTATCGATTATGACATCATCAAATATTCTGGTACGTACAAATTGCTTCCAAACTTTTCACTCTTTATTCAATTCGTCCACAAACAATAACAATCTATCGACACAACTTGTTGGACGGCTATTATCAGCCCTTTATGAATATCGACCAGATCGATCAGATTTTAGACAAATTCTTGCCTGGATTGTTGTCATGAAGCAAGGACATATAAAATTAGCATCCTTAAGTCAAGATACATGCATACAATCTCTCCCTAAATTCTTTGAGATTTGTATTAATGATTTGTGGCTTAGTGATAAGCTGGATGTTGTCGCTGGAACATCGAATGCATTAAAAGAGGTTCTAGAAGAATGTATTAAGCCAATTTGTAGTAGTGATGAGGAACCGCCAGTCTTTTATGCTTCATATATAAAGAAAATTGTCTCAATGATCACAAAAGTCTTGGCAGCACCATTCAGTTCCACATCAAATCATGTCCTGGTCATTTGTAGTGTCATGTTTGAATCTATGGGAAAATATTATGGTGAAGAGCTTGAAGAAGCCATGACAATTCTGGGTCAACGGTATGATGAGCAAAGTTCTCAACGTGTACACATTGAACATGCTGTTTATTCAGCTATTTCGACAATTGAAACAGAACGAGTACTAAAATGTATCCCATTAATTGATGCACAAGGAAGTATGTCTGTAAAGAGATCTTGGATACTTCCATTATTGCGTGAAGGCTTACACAATTCATCATTTGAATATTTCAATAATCACATCATTAAACTCGCTTATCAGTGCTACACAAAATGGCAGAAATTTAAGGAAGTTGACAAGAAGGCTGAGGCACACATTTATGAGCTATTGTGTTGTCAACTTTGGGGTCTATTTCCAGGATTTTGTCGTAAACCGAAGGATATTCATAACTTTAAACTTATTGCCCGTACTCTTGGTGATGTGCTGAATAAAAATCCAGATTTACGTCAACCAATTCTTGATGGATTTAAGGAAATCCTCGAAAATCTTGATGATGAAAATGATAAGCAGGTTTTTGCTAAATATTCTGAGAATTACTTGACTAGATTCTTCAACATTTATACAGCTAAACCAGCAACATCATACGAACGTGAAACTAGAACTGCAACATTTGAAGTAGCTCAATTGTACCTTAAAATCACACCAAAAGAAACACTCGATAAATTATTCGAAAATGCATTAAAGGAAATGGCTTCAAAGCCTCCTGGATCTTTCATCTACGACTCATTATTTGATCTAATTGAGGCACTAGCTATGTATCAGTCATGTGATAAATTAACGGAATTATACAAGAGTTATATAGTCACAACATTAGTAAAGGACAAAAAGGATGTCGAGGCTGAGGACAGCAAGAAGAACAAAGACAGTAATTTGCGTCGAAGATTAAAGAAGGCTTACAAATTACTACAGGACTTATTATCCAGCGAGAATGATGGATGTGTTGATTTTGTGTCTGCAGAATTAAATAATATTGAAAAGATTTTGAGCAGCACATCATATAAAGTGATTGAAGGCACACAAGTCATGAGATTGGCGTGCATAAATTTAGTGCTTGAGAAGAAAGATTCTGTTGGAATTGCCAATAAAATCATTAAAACTGGAATTTCTGAATGCATTGCTGGATTTAATAATGAAGCTGTAATTAAGGATGGAATTGCTTACAATTTATTGAGAACTATTGGCAAAATATTCCAGGATGAGGAGAAGCTTAATGAGTTTGTTGATTCCATTATGGTTGGACTTGTCGGAAAGGATCATCAGTTAATAAGCAACACAATTTATGCACTAAAATTCATCTTACAAGAATTCGGCGAGTCAATGACCATTGAAACAATCAAATTTATGCAGGATCAAGTTCTCGAATTTGTTGTGAGCAATCAAAGAAATGAAGCTAATGCCAGTCTTTATTTCCTAGCAACATTTACGAAAATTCTACCATCAGCATTTGTAGCAAATCAGTTGGGTCTAATTATGAAGGCAATAACATTAATGCACGAAGATTGTCGACGTCACTCACGCCAAGTTTTGGGATATTTGCTAAAGAAATTATGTAAACGATTTACAGCCGAAGAGGTCATTAAACTGGTTCCAGGACAATGCGAATCACTTCATAAAAAGTTGAAAGTTATTAAGAAGCAAATGGCTAAAGCTAAACGAAATCAATTAGAGCAAATGAAGAACAAGTCAAAGAAGAACCAAGATGATGATTCCGACGATGAGTTTTTGAATTTGGAGAAGAAGAGCATGACGTAAGTTGATTATTTATTTAAAAAGTGTAAAAAAATGGGTTAATAATTTTTTAAATCCACAGAATCGACGATATTTTGGCTGATAGTGATTCAGACATGAGTGATGGCGAGGAGGAAAAAAAGAAATCAAAGTCTAAAGCAAAGGAACCTCAAACATTCATACGCGAAAATGAAGACTCTATCGTTGATTTGGCTGATCCTAATGCTTTCAGTAAAATTACAAGTAAGTTGTGCTTTATAACTTTTTACTGGCTTTTTGGAATTTGAAAAACATCCTTAGAAATATTTTAAAAAAACAGCCGTTAAATTTTGCTATAATTTTAATATTATTTTATAGCAAATTACTGGCTTTTTGGAATTTGAATTTCGTTGAAAAAAATTGAATTTCAAAAGGCCGTTATTTTTTAAATTTCAAAAAGCCGTTAAACTAACAAATGTTTATTTTTATTTAGCCACAAAGTCCAACAAGCAACAAATCAAACAGAAGATAAAGGATCCGAATCGTGGATTTAAGACAGCTCCAGATGGACGTCTTATTATTAAAGATATCGAAGATGATGAGACAGACAGCGATGATGACGATTTAACTGGATATAAAGAGAATAAAAAGGATGAATTGGACGGAGATTCATCAGATGAAGAGGATGAAAATAATGAGGAAGAGGAGAAAGCAGGTCCATCCAAGAAGAAAATAGCTTTAAATCCATACAAAACTGGCGGAACTGGAATTCATCGACCATTAGCAGAATCTGTAAAATCTGGCGTGTCTAATTACTCTAAAATGTCAAAGGTTTCAAAGATGACAAGTGCTAGTAAAGCTCCTGGAGTTGATTATAAGGCAAAGAAAGCTGGCGGTGATGTGAAAAAGAAGGGAAAACATGATCCTTATGCTTATATCCAATTAAGTAGAAATTCACTGAATCGTCGAAAGAGAAAAGCTGCTGGAAGTCAGTTTAAAAGTATTGCCAATAAGTCCAAGAAGAAGAAGAATAAAAAGTAAAGTTCTGATTTTGTAAAACCTTAAAAAAATTCATGAAATAAAGAAGAAATAAAAATTTATATTGAATTAAAGTAAGCATTTTATTTTCACAAATTTAATTTAAAAAAGTTTGCAGTAAACATGGATGACAAGGAAATTCAGGAAGAGCAAGTTCCATTAATTATAACTGATGAATATTTATCGACAGCCTTACAAAAGGCTGAAGATTTCATCAAGGAACTTCGTAGTCAGGAAAATTATCAGTTAGCAAATCAATTTCTTCGTTTGGTGACAATTCTCGAGAATGTCCACTTCCAGTTGAAAAATGAGGAGACAAAGACTCAAGATTTACTTAATCAGCGACTTGATGCAACTGGCAAAATTGAAGCAGCACTTAAAATCTCACAAAAGGACAATGACTTGATTGTAAAGCTTAAAACTGAAACGATGGCTGCATGGAAGGAGACAGATGTGTCAGTATTGAGAGAACAGCATACAAATGAGTCGTTAAATGTCACTCGAGACCGTTACTTGACCCTTAAAGAGAAATTACAGAAAATGTCCTCAAAACTCGAAATGAATGACGAACTTGGCGAACATAAATTTACAGTTTTACAGCAGTGCGAGCGTCTGCATGTAGAAGTTGAGGAACTAAATAAACGGCTTTTTGTCCAACGTGAATACTCTGAAGAGCTGCAAAAGAAGCTTGATGACTCGCTTGAGAAAAATCGAGATTTATTTCGAGAATGGGACACAGCTACAAATGAAAGTCTATCCAATAAAAAGAAGGCTGAAAAGCTGCAAAAGACCTTGGATGATATTAAGGATAATTATGAAAATAATTTGGAAAGTTTAATTCATTATCAGGAAGTGGCTGAGAATTACCAAAAAAAATTATCAGAACGTGAAAAGCAGGTTATTAATTTTGCTGATAAATTGGAAAAGTCTCAAGGTGACAATGCTTGGCTGAAAGAAGTCAAATCCAAATTGGAACTGGCAATTAAGTCATACAAATCTGAGATCAATAATATTAAGCTTGAATTAAAACAATTTGAATCGTATGCCCGCCTAAAAGATGATGAGAATAGAAAATTAGTGACTGGACATGAACTGGAAGTCAAGAAAGTTGAGAATCTTGTGAGAAAAATTTGCAGCGTCGAGAAAATTTTAAGTCGTCAGGAACAGGAAATGTTGATTAAAAAGAATGAAATTGTGACTGCTGAGAAGGAAAGAGATCTGATAAAGAAGTCAAGTGATGACATGAAGCGTGAAAATGATAAATTAAGTCAGAAGATTGAGCATCTGATGAAAGAGATCGAGCGATTGAATGGTAAATATTAAAGATTTTTTAACGGTTAAAATTTAATTTTTTTAAGTGTCAAAATTTGAATTTTTAACGGTCAAAATTTGAATTTTTGTAACTGTCAAAATTTGAATTTTTAACGGTCAAAATTTGAATTTATCGTAACGGTTAAAATTTGAATTTTCCGTAACGGTCAAAATTTGAATTCACTTCAAAACCCTACAATTCCATTAGCTTTTAACGGTTAAAATTCAAATGCTTCAGAACCGTACAAATGTTTGCAAAAACATCCCAAAACCTTACAAATCCGTTAATTTTAAATAATTTGTTGAATTTTCCGTTAAAATGTTTCCCAATAAAAATATCACAAAACTACATGAGAATCTCTTGATAATTTTCCCATACTTAATTTTATTCACAGCAATAAATTTGACACTAAAGCAAGAGAAACAAAAGCTTGAAGAAGAGCAATTGCTCATCAATAATGACTTAAAAACGTCAATTGAACGTGAGAAAAGATCCAGTGCGAATGTGAAGAAACTTCAAGCAAATATTGAAACAGTTGAGGCTGAAAAGCTGTACCTGACTGAATCGATTAAGCAATTACATGAAGATGCTGAGTTTAGAAAGAAACAATATGAACAAATTAAGACTGAATTGAATGAATCAAATGAGCAAGTTACATATTTCAAGCATGAGTATAACATGTCACTAAAACATCTCAAAGACATCCGTTCTGATTTCCAGAGATGTCATGAAAAGGAATCTGACATGATGGATCGAGTAACGATATTTAAGAGTCAAGTTGATGACGTTAATAATAAATTGAGTGCAAAATTAACTGAAATTCTGTCGTTAATGAAGAAAGTTAAAAAGTTGGAGAGAAAGAATCGAGACATAAAAAGAGATTTAGAGAGAACTGAATATTCATTGAAGCTATGTCGTGCAGATTTAAAGAATTTTGAGCATGACAACAACTTGCTAAAAGAGGAAATTCATGAAAATCATGGACGGTTCATCAAAATGAAAACTCAGGCTGATAAAATTGTCCGCGATCGTGATTTAATTGCCACACAGATGTACCGTAAGAATGATGAAAATGCACTGCTGGTAGATCAAGTGTCAATGCTGAAATTGTCAATTGAGCGTGGAAATTTAATGTACAGTGAGCGATTGGAGGACATAAGCGTAATGAAAAAAGAGATACAAAGTTTACGGTCACAGTGTAATATACTTAAACGTGGTCTTGAAAATACTACGGATATGAGACATGAGGTGCTGCAATTACATCGAAAATTAAATCAAGAACGAACAAAGGCAAAGGTTCTTGAGGATGAAATGAAAACACCAATGAATGTCCATCGATGGAGGAAATTAGGTCATCGAGATCCAGGTCGAATGGAATTATTGAGGAAGTGCCAAAGATTGCAAAGGAATTGCTTGAAAGAGTCCACAAGAGTGGTTCGAGCTGAGGACTTGATTAAAGCTCTTCATGATCAAGTCACCAAATTAGAGACGAAGCTATCAAGATGTCCAAATCAAGATGTATCTGAAAAGTTGTTGCTCACAAGGGTAAGATCCTCACTCATTTTTAATTAATTAATATAACAAGTTTGTTCATATTTCAAGAATAAATTACAAGAGAATACAAAACGAATGAAAGCAGCAATCGCAATATCTCGAGCAACAGAATGTGATGTCTACAAAAAAGATAAAGAAATTGTTGAAACACAAAAGGAACTGAATGATGTTAAGTGTCAATTGTTTAAAGAGGTAATTAAAATTTAATTTTTAACGGTTTTTGAAAATTCAAATTTAACGGTTTTTGAAAATTCAAATTTCAAAAGAAACTAAAAATTTTGAATTGCAAAAGTCCGTTAATTATTAATTAATAAAAATGTTTAAATAATCAGCTATTCATTTAGTCAAAACAATTTTCTGGTGAGATAAATGCGAATTTGTATTATATCACGCATATCGAGCTGCACGATTTAAATATTTGGACTTTCTCACGTTTTATCCATCAACAAAAGCTGCAAATACATTGCATGCGTATTTTCCCATTATTAAATATTCTTATTTTTTAAAAAAAATCATCTTTATCGTGTGTAATGTGCAATTAATTGAAGGCTATTTTCTTTTATCTACAAAGCATATAAAAAATGAATGAATTAATGAAGGAAATATGCAGCAAAACATTGGATATAAAATTAATTAATAACACATTTCATTAATTTTTCTTTCCCAGAAACGATCAAAACAGAAATTGATGCAAAAGCTGAATGAGTCGAGGAAAAAGTCGGAAAATTCTGAGTATGAAAAGGAAGTGAATGAAAAGCTGAAAACTCTTGGGAATGCATTAAAGCGTAGTTTATTGACTTAGCTTGTGAAATTTGACTTTTGTGGAATGTTATCTCGTTTTCCAATTCAAATGATTGAAGCTGCTTAAAAACTGGTTGACTTGACATTCTCATCTTTTTTGTGCAAAATTTTAAATTAATTAAATTCATCTTTTTTTGTGTGTGTGTTAATACTATAAATATTTTGTTGGTGATGTGCTGGGAAAAAAAGGAATGAGTTTCATTTATATGTGAATGCACAGTTTATGTTTGTTATTCATCTTACTCATTTATTACTTGAAGATACACCATGGAACTCAAACTCACACCTTCTTAAAGGATGACAATCATTTTTTAGTTGGGAACCTTTAGGGACTACCCGGGGTACACTACCCACCTCGTGTAGCCCTAGAAACAGGCCTTAGAGGGATAGCAAGAATTTTGGTGGGGTGGGGTTGAAATCAATTCGTTTTTCAGTTCAAAACCCATAACACCCCCCCCCCCCCTTATCTTAGCTACGCGAATGCCACTGATTCAGACACTTGGGTACTTGAGTCAGTTTGCACATTATACATTATCCACAGCCAGGTGTCCATAGAAGGTTTGAGGGTCAACCCCCAAATAATAAATATGAATTTATATTTAATATTATCAATAAACAATATTATATCCAATGCTGGGTTTTTTTTCGTCCATAGAATTTCCATAAAAGACAAAGTGCGAAGTCATCAGAACCGGATTTATCCAAATGATAATAATATTTTATAGAAGATTGTATTGGCAAAAATATTGGAAAACACGCTATGGGGTCGTTCGCAGAACAGCGACGTTTTACAAATTTTGACTGAAAAAAGATTTCTTTAGTTTAGCCTGTTCCAAAATCTCACACCCCTCCACCCCCCTCTCCCCGTACGTAATAAGTGGACGACCCCTAAGCTTTGTTATCTTTACAAATGTTTGTCTCAATTCAATTCTCGAAAAAAAATAACCAGTCTTTTGGCTCATTTAACATTTGCAAGTCACTCAATATACTTTATCATTTAATAAGAAGAATGTAAAAACAAAAAATTGCAGTAACCAACATTTTACATGGAATTGATTCACAAATTCTACATCCAAAAAAACTCGTCGAGGACATCAAGTTTTATTATCCAACAAAAATATTCAGGTTCTTCTTCAAAACTCGTGAGATTACGTCACTCAAGTTCTTGTCTTGTCGACAATTCTCACAGAAGGTTGATTAGGCAATTAACGTTGTTAAATATTTAAACATGCTTTACATCTATGAGACTTTTTGTCAGACATCTAATGAAGAATTGCCGAATTTGGTCTTGCGTCTATTTGTCTACGTTGACAACAGGTCAGAATGTTTTTTGGTACACGATTTATCAAAAGTGCTAAATGAATGAATATTTTCCGTGTATTGACGATTTTTTATGGAAAAGATTGATCATTTTTGTTGGATGTTCAGTGACATGTGTCTGGCAAAGCTAGATGTTATTGACTTTATCTTACTTTTAGCTTGTACAAGGCTAAAGATAAAAGAAATGAGCCACAATTTCAATCAATAAGGTCTTTTTTGGGGTCCTTACCCTACACTGACCCCTATGTTACTCTACCCTACCCTAGAGGACACCTCAGATACAGGGGTGGGTGTATAACTCTAGAATAGGATATGGCACATTATACGGAATGTACTTGTGTAAATATGAACACTTGATCTCCTGACTCGTAGCTCAAAATGCGCTTTAACCTAACCTAACCTCAAAAATTCTCCACATCATTTGGGGTCATTCACTTATGACGTCCATCAAAAAATAGGATTTTTAATCCCCCCCCCCAACTCCCCCCCTTTGTCACAAAATTTTAATTCAAACAAATTTCTTTAATTTAAAGTGTCACAAAATCTCAGAACCCCCTCCCCCCTAAATCATGGACGTCATAAGTGAATGATCCCTTTTCTAGAAATTTTGCATCGTGCCAAGTTTATACTCTAAGTATCTACTAAGTTAGTACTTCTAAGTATCAAGCTACGCATTCAAGTACGATTTCAATGACGAATATAATGAGAACACTCAATTTTAATTACTTTATGATAGCCACTTAAGTCAAACCTTTATCAATGATTCATTTTCATAAATATAATAATATTTTGCATTGAATTACGTGTGTCAATTTAGATGCAGATTAATAACAGGCTTCCTCTATCGATTTTATAAGAAATGAAAAGCAACAACGATGCATATCAGGCTGAGATGGCTAAAATTAGAAATGAGTGAGAGCCGAAGAGCTAATAACCACTTTCTAACACTCTTTTTTGGTAATTGAAAATGAAACTTTTATCTTTTTTATTTTCTCATCTCATATCTTTAATTTATTCGCATTTCATCGGACCATCATGCACCTTGCATTGCCAAAAAAAAATTATACCTGGATGTGTGTGCGTTAACGTGTAAGAGTCTGGAAGGTAAACATTGATTCATAGAACGTGCGTAACCAGAAAAAAATTGTCAAATCATGCTGAAATTGCTATGAGACCTAAAGAGACATGATGATCAACCAGATGACTTGAGCAAATCGGCAATTGTTAATGCCGAGTACAAAAAAACTCGTTTGTTTTGGTGTGTTGCATGTTTTTTTGTACAAATACAGGTAAAAGCTGCTGTGAAGAGGATGAGAGGAAATGAGAGTTTCTTTTCTTATACGATAATACTATAGATGATAAATGATGTGACACTGCTGATGATTAGCGTTAGGTTGATCAATAAATTGATTTTAGATGGACTTAAGTTTTAACGGTTTTTAAAAATTTGAAATTTTAACGGTTTTTCAAAATTTGAAATTTTAACGGTTTTCAAAAATTTAAAAAATTCACCAGTTTTTAAAAATTTAAATTTAAAAAGTCCGTTAACTTGAAAATTTGCTAAAAATCAAAACTAGACCAACATGCAGAAGAAAATACCACGAAAAAAATCTCTTCACTTGTTGCCTTAACAATAAAAGTCCGCAAAACAGAATTTTTTTATCTCTCATTCTCTCATTGCTCATTTTTTTCAGCTGCTACCTCTTCTGTGGCTTCATTTTCTTCTGCTTTTTAGTCGTGTTCGGTTTTTCGATTGCGCAAGCACCTTTTGCGCTCATCGTCTTTAAAATATTATAGTACTCTTCACATGTATTGTAGATCTGTGTGAATCTATCTCTCAAGCTCTCAGTCATATTCTCGGATTTATAAAAGTTAAATTATAATTTACGATTTTGTCAAAGCAAAAAAAAGTACTTGACTAATTCAAGTAGCAACTTGTTGCACACATTAGAGTGCATATATGTTTTGAATGTCATGAAAACTATAAAGCTATCAGTTGATGCTTAACTGTCGATAAAATCAGTTTTAAAAAAAACTTTGAAAGTGAATTTTTTTCTTTTTTTTTATTACAAAAAAAACTCAAGTTTGAGTGTTAATCGTGAGGCAGTCGCCTGTGTTTGTGATAATATCCGGAACTCAAAAATAGATTTTTTTTATTGTGTAAAGATCATCAATTGGTCATCTTTTGACTTTTATCAACAAATCTTTTTGCTGTGGTTGTGATGCTTTGTTGAATAACATCAAGCACTTGTGTATAGATTTCCTGAATATATTGCACTCATGAAAAAAAGTTATTAACTTTTATTAAAAATGTATGAAGAATTTTAATAAAAGTTAATAAACATACATCTTGCTAACAAGTTATTAAAATTTAATAAAAGTTATTAAGAAAATTTTGGTTTTGTAAAATTTCATTCAAATTTCATAAAACCGTTAAAATTTTAATAATTTTCATACTAAAATTTAATAAACACTTAGTAAAATGGGACGATGAAAATTTATTAAAAAATTATTAAAATTTAATAAAATATTCACTAAAAACTTTATTAATTAAAATAATATAATTTACCTCAACATTTTAGTACCACATGAATTTTATTTCAATTATTTCATATATATTAATAATATAAAAGACATGATTTAATGACAATTAAAGAACATTCTCGATATCCACATTGGATATTAGATTTCGTAAAGATTTACATTTAGGATTGAGTATGGATTCTTGATCTAAAAGAACCGAAGCGAGAAATTCATATACATTTCTGTTACATGAAGGATAGCAAAGATTGAAGACGGTGAACATTTGGAGATAAGTCTTAAAAACTGAAGAAAATTCTACAAAAGAATATTTAAATTCATCGAACGCCAAGATAAATACATTTTCCTTAATATTTTCAATGTCTTCACCAATGCAGAAGATAACTGGCTGAAGTGGCTGTTTTTTATGTAGTAACTTTTCTCGCAGACTGTTTAGCTTAATTGCAACCGTGCCTTCATTAGGTACAATTGTTATCATTTGCTCGAAGCCATCCTCAATTGTCTCTCTATTTTTTACGTTGCTACGAGAATACAAAAATCCATGAAGTCCATACATTAACGCAACCGATTTTGATGTTTCTGTTAATTTCTCAATTATATCCAGCTTCGATTTAATGTGACCATTTGCTACATTGTTGACTAAGACAATAGTTAATTGCTTTTTTAGTTGTGACCACTTATCTTCAAATATAACATTCGGATTAAGAGACTTAAAATCCGCATCAATCTGGAAAATTTTAAATTATGGAAATTATTATGATTAATTTTAAAAAGATATATACGTGTTTCAAAAATACATACCAAAAAGTAACCATCACTTCGTCCGTAACTTTTGTAGATATCTATAATATCCTTTATTCTACAATCTTTTAGATTTTTTATATCATGAGATCTCTTACGATATGCCATATTCCAATGATACATTAGTTCGTTCAAACTAGATAATGGATTGCAACGAATAAAGTCATCAGAATTAATCTCTTCGGTTGTATATGCAAGATCTGATGTAAAATCGACTTTGATCTTTTTTGTGGCAGGTTCCTCAATAATAATTTTATCCTTCAATTTGTTGGCAAGATAATTGGCCTTCGAATATAGAATTCCTGCTTTGCCATCAAAATATATGGAAGCATCTTCCTTTTTAAAAATACTTGCTATCGATTCTGCTAATAATCTAGCTCCTTTTCGTCCAATTTTTACGCCATCATTCAATAAATGTCCACAGATGATCCCAGAAATTTCAACCTTAGCTTTTGAGTTTAATGCTTTATCGGTTGGAAAATTCTTCATAAATTTTTTGCCTTCATCTGTTTGATACATTATTTTATATACTGTATTTTCGTCAACGTTTTGCTGAAATAAAAGTAAAATAATCATAATCATTGTTATATTGAATTGGATGAGGACATGAAAGATTACCTCATTCAATGATGAACTGTTTGAAGCCAGACTCTTACAACTAGCATAACTGTCGATATTTTGACTGCCGGGAATATTGTCCAAAAATGATCTGAGCTTATAAAAAAATTTTAGTCGAATACCCACAGGATATTCATGCAAAATCATCATTATTGCATTTTGATCTAAACTCGGAAGCACTTCGTTATCGATTTTTTCATCTGAAATTGCAGAATTGTGAAAAAATCAAATATTAAAAAAGCTATTCAATTAATTTCATTAATGGTAATAAGAAATATTTTAATAAATGTAATAATTGATTCTTAATATCACTTAAATTAAGCGTTAATCATTGTAAAAATTGCTACAACATAGCCAATTTTATTTTTTTTCTCATGAAATTTAAAGAAAGATCAGAAATTCAATTGATTGTAATCATAAGATATGATTTTTATGCATTGATGCTTGTAAAGCAATTTTAATTAGGGATTAAATGAAATGATCATCAATATTTACAATTATTTATGCCTTATGGTTTTTAAACTGCATTATAAGGATATTGTATGTATGTTAATTCATAAAATAATATATCTCGACACTTACATAAGAAAATTTCATAAAGTTCAGGAAATCCTATATGCTGTAACATTTCAAAGACATCTGTCATGCCATCTTCATTAAAATGATGATCAAGGTCAGTTTTATAAGCTGGATCTGTAATACATACAATGAAAATTATAATTATTTTATTATCAATGAACAATTTTCTATTTAAGATCAATTTTACCTTGTGCTATATATACTCCTTGAGCCATATCGACATTTTCGACCTTTTCGTGGATAATTTGCTGCTTAGAATGGAACATACTTGCACTTTTTTAATTATTTTAACAAATTTACTCAAGCGAGGTTACACGATAAAGAAACCAGAAAAACTGAACTTTAATATTAAGTTATTAAAATTTTAATAATGTTTATTAAATTTTAATAAAACTTATTAAAGATTTAGTAAATGTTATTAAACTTTAGTAAAAGTTTAATGAACTTTAGTACGAAGTAATTAAAGTTCATCAATCATTAGTTCATGCAAAAATGCAATAAAATAAATGTGTTCCTGCCATGATAATTTATTAAATTTCCAATTTATTCAGTTTATAATATTATTTTAATGAACAATTTTTTTAAATATATTTTAGTCTAAATGCTTTTTGTCCTTCAAAAGTTGCATGAATATTGAAAGGGAAATGTTCAAAATCTTCGACTTTTTTTGCAATGAACTTATTTAGTGATTCACCAACATAGTAACTTAGTGTATCAATGTCATACTTAACTATGTCAAATTCTTCTAAAACTAGATAGAATAATTCACTTTCTTTCAAAATATCCACGATCTTGAAACATCTGATTTGATCCAATTTTAAAGCAATATGAAAATCTCGTTTGTACAAAGTTCCTTTATATCGAATCCAGTTTAGCACGTAAAATTTATTACTATTCTGCAATAAATCTAATGTTTTGTATGGCTTCTTAAGTAATACTTCCACTGTTGTTGGTTTAGTTTTCATATCGTACAAAATATTTGACGGAAAACCTTTACTATGTTCTTTAACGAACGCGTTAAAGCTCATTACACTTTTATACATCAAAGACCATGAGAGATTAATTCTTTGATGACACACTTTGGAATATTTTTTTACGACTCTGTTTTTTTGTTCATGTGGGAAACACATTAGGTAATGTAAAGGTCCACTGTTAAAAATGCAATCTCCATAGTGTAGCATAAAATGATGTTTAGGTTTTAAATTGTTCTTAAACATAATTAATCGATCCTTTAAATATGCACTAATTAATAATTGAAGATCATTTACTTCATTAAAACTCATGGAAGATTTTACCAAAATGTCTCCAATTTTCACCAATTGAAGGAGTAATTTCCACACTTTTTCATGTAGTCTATCTTTGAACAAATGTCCGATCATCAAAGGTAAGAAATGAAGAAAAGTTTTCATTTCGGATGCACTCATCATTATGCATAAATTTTTTATGTGAGTTTCTGATATCTCTGGACCCATATTTCCAATTTCGATGTATCCATAATCGAATTCCTGCTTCAACTTGTTTAAAGTCCACAAATTGAAAATTTTTTTCTCGTAAATTGCGTAATGAAGATATAGTCCTAAATCATATCGAGCGATGCCTTCGAATAAGTCATGCATTATATCACAGGAACAGTTATTAACTGGACTAAAATATTTTAAATCGTTTAGAGGACAGTTGTTAATAACACCATTTTGTTTCTTGTGTAAATCTTCTTCGTATGATTCTGTATCTCGTAATTTTTCTTTCTGAAGAGTACTTTTTGTAGCTGATATTTTTTTTTCTGTTTTACAAAATCGACAGAAGAACGTTGAGTTAAAACTTTTTGAAAATCCAAGAATTTCATTCTGAGCTAAATTATCTCCGAGTAATAATGAAGCAACAATAAATATTCTAACTTTCTTTCCATTTATGTTCAATTCAATGCCATCTTCTTCTAGTTCTCGAAATTCCTGAATGAGCGGTTGCAGAACACTTTCGAGATGTTGTAGCTTTAAATCAGAAGGAAATAGTAATGCATCAAAAACATATTTTGGCGAAGACAAAAGATGTTGCGGAATAACTGGAAAACTATAATAAAATGCTGCAATTTTGTTAGATCCAGCATTACTTCCTAAAGCATTATCAGGCTCAAAGTCATCATGATATATAAAGCAAGGAATTACGATATCCTCCTTTCTAAAATTTTGTTTAATTTCTCTCCATATTTTGCCTTGAATAAAATTTCTTAGCTGAGTTTTGTCATTTTCTAGTGTTGTCATATTTTCAATGATTTGTTGAAGAATTGTTGGAAGTTCCAAAAATGTTTGGATTTGTTGTTTGATTGGCATCAAAGTGACTTTTTCTTTAATACTTCCATAATGTGGGCAACCATTTTTAAACTGGAATCCGACATGTTCAACTACGACTTTCTGTGTTGGCTCTGACATTAAATTTCTCTTATTTAATTCCTTTTTGTACTTGTAGAACGTTGAGCATTTATCATATGCATTTTGAATTTTATCCTTCACATCATCATCATGATAATTTTCCAAAATTGGATGCAAAATATCATTTTTGACTTTGTCGTATATTTTTGCAATTAACTTTTTTGACAATGAGCTTTCAGAATGCAAAAATGTTAGAAAATTGAAAAATGCATCATCAATGTCCTTAGATTGTTGTTCAACTTCAATTGGACTTGCATTTCGACTACGTATGTTGTGACTATGTAATTCAACATCTTCATGAATCTCTAAACTTTGTTGATGTGGATCTTCTTTCTGTGTCTGTTGACTTCTGTCAATAATGCAAATTTTAGCTGAAATGTATATTTTGATATAAATATGTGATCAATTGAATTATTAATATTTATTAATAATATATTTACATACATGAAATGATTTCTTTATGATTCTCCAAGTGTTTATAAAAGTTTGAAGATGAATTGAATACTTTGCTGCACTCCGTGATTGAACATTTATAAATATCATTTTTCTTCATGTTGTGAACATTTTTTAAATGTGTTCTTAATGATCCTGTATCTTTAAATGTTTTTGGACATTTTCCAGTAATACACTCCATTTGATGTTGTTAATTAATTATTATTTCTTTTTGTAAGAAAAATACAACTTGCAATATTTTAATAACTTTTTTCTAAATTTTAAAACCAAATTATTAAATTTTAATAACAATTTATAAATTTTAATAATTTCTTATTAAAATAGTTGTAGAAAATATTTTAGTAACTTTTTATTAAAATTTTTTTCATGAGTGTGTGAATGGACGTTAAGTTAGAAAAATAAATAATTGTTTTACAGCATCAAACTAGTGAAACGAGGAAGTTAAATTTTTTACCGAAAATATCAAACAGAGATCTTTTTTGAGTGTGTGACTTGTGAATATCTGAAGAATAAAGCTTAATTAACATAACAAGAATCATGGATGCAGAAAATCAACATCAAATTCAAAGACCAAAAGTCAAGAAAATGTTCAGTTGGTCCGACGATGGAGCACCAACAATTCCTGTCGAGTGAGTACCTCTATGCTTGATATCTATATCTTGTGGTGCTAATTTATATAAGAAAAATGTTGACCTTTGTGATTTATTTTGAATTGTAACATTCATGGATAGTTAGATGATCTGCTAAATTCGATGACAAGCTTTGATCGAGCATCCTTCGAATACATTTATTGAATTTTTACATTTGATTTTAACTTATTTACATTTTTGCTATAAAACAACAGATTTGCTATAAAATTTTAAATTTAAAGAGACGCGACTTGCTATAAAATTTGCAAAAATTTTGAATTTAAAATGACCGTTAAATTTGAATTTAAAATGACAGTTAAATTTGAATTTAAAATGACCGTTAAATTTGAATTTAAAATGATCGTTAAATTTTAATGACAGAATTCTTTTGGAGGGATCATATTTTAGTCTCATTAGTACAATTTTTATTTTTCGCACGTTTTGACAATTAATACAATACGATACTGGATTAATAAAAATCACAGCATTATCATTCCTCTTCTGGATGTTTATTCTTCTTGCTATTCATACAACAAAAGAAGTTTACGTCAATTGTGGCACAAGTTACGGAAAAAAGAAGCCCATTTAAATTAAGAATGTAGTCACATCTTCCAGCTTATGATTACCAATCACTTGTTACGTCAATAAGTAAACTTGAAGATGTGTTGCCTTCATAGTTTTATTGAATTATATGAACAGACATTAACAGAAACATATTTTTTTATTTAATTTTAATTGTATAGGAAGAGAGAAGAAAAAAAGTGAAAATCGCTTCACTATTTTACCGTAAATTGTCTATAGATATATATATTTTATTTGGAATTATTGCGTACATGCACGAAATAATTTCTTTGCTTTACTTTATTTCACGAGAAAAACGGAAAATTTTCTTTGAAATTCATAATTTTCATTTTAATTTTAAAAACAACGACTATGAAGTAATTAGTAATTATAGTATGGAAGAATCATTGTTGTTGGTGTTATGCAAAGTTAAATACTTTATCGGCAGTGATGGAGTTTGAAGTATCATAAGCATTTTAATTTGCGTATAATAATGAGACATGTAGACATTGCTGAGATGAGAATGAGAAGAGTAAGCTGTAAAAATGGTGTGAAAAATGAATTTCAAAATTCGATTTTTTTAGAACATAAAAAATTAACGGACTTTTTAAATTTGAATTTTTTCTAATTTTCTAGTACAACTAAATTTAAAATCTAAAAGTTCGTTATTTTTTTAAAGTCAAAACTCACAGTTTGTTCGAAAAATATTATTTGAGCTTCTATAGACATAAATTTAAAGATATTAAAGTCAAAATATTGAGATAAAATAATTAAATTTCCAAGAACATCTTAAAAACAAGAAGATACAAAAGATTTGAATTCACGAACTCAAATCTTGCACACTGGTCTAAAATCGAAAAAAAAGTGCAATGGACTCTTTTTGGAAAAGCTTCACCAAAATTCTTCGGAGATATCTCATTTGAAAGCTGATACATGTAGGAACAAATCCCCAAAGTTTCAGACATTTTGGTCCATCTGGTGCCGTATGGCAGGTCCTTAAAGTTGATAGGGGGTAAATATTCGGAATTTTTTTGAACTCACTTGACCTAGATTTTCTCAAAAACTACTTAATCAATTAAAAAACGGTTTTCGGTTCCTAAAAGGTCACATAAAGAGCTTTAATTTGGTGTATTGATATGTAAAAAAAATTGTTTCTATGTAGAGTTTTGATGGAATATGTACAAAAATTTGGCCAAAAAAGGCTCTAAAAACATTGCTTTCACTACAGATCAACTAAATCAAAAAGTTTGGGCACTCTGTTAACGCTTTCTAGTAGTAGAAGGTTCCAGTTTTCCAAAATGGGTTCAACCTTAACAATCGGACTGCACGTTTGGGAGTAATAGTCAGTCAAAGTTTGGTAAAAATCCGAAAACTTCAAATATTAGTTTCTTAATTTTTGCCTAAAATTTTCAGTTTTTTCACAAAACATATCCAAGTTCAATATTTTATGTTAAAGTTGCATAGGAAAACTATTTCTGGTCAATTTTTGAAGTTTTTTTAAAAATTGGCTAATTTTCGGTACCTTATGCTGATTGTCGAGTATCACCTTTTTCGACTCACTTAAACCACTATAACTTTTTTCATGATAAATATTTTTCAATTCTGTTTTTGTTATTTGATAGCACAATGTAGTACCTTTAAAATGATATGCAATACTTGATGGTTGTATATGTTCTTGGTCATGAAATTGGTCTTGGTTTGTGAACGACCCCTTTCTGAAAAATTCTTAAAAAAGCCATTTCTAGATATGGCATTTAGAAACCAAACTATTCATTGTTTGTATGTTTTTTATATTCAATTATGATCATTATGAGCATAAAAAATAAAATTTTGTGTTTTGAAAACTTTCTGATGTTTGCAGGTAGCCTTCTGGGAAGTAGCATCTAGCAAAAATTTAGTAGCATCAATATGGGCATCAAAAAATTTCCAAAACACAAAATTTTATTTTTTATGCTCATAATGATCATAATTGAATATAAAAAACATACAAACAATGAATAGTTTGGTTTCTAAATGCCATATCTAGAAATGGCTTTTTTAAGAATTTTTCAGAAAGGGGTCGTTCACAAACCAAGACCAATTTCATGACCAAGAACATATACAACCATCAAGTATTGCATATCATTTTAAAGGTACTACATTGTGCTATCAAATAACAAAAACAGAATTGAAAAATATTTATCATGAAAAAAGTTATAGTGGTTTAAGTGAGTCGAAAAAGGTGATACTCGACAATCAGCATAAGGTACCGAAAATTAGCCAATTTTTAAAAAAACTTCAAAAATTGACCAGAAATAGTTTTCCTATGCAACTTTAACATAAAATATTGAACTTGGATATGTTTTGTGAAAAAACTGAAAATTTTAGGCAAAAATTAAGAAACTAATATTTGAAGTTTTCGGATTTTTACCAAACTTTGACTGACTATTACTCCCAAACGTGCAGTCCGATTGTTAAGGTTGAACCCATTTTGGAAAACTGGAACCTTCTATTACTAGAAAGCGTTAACAGAGTGCCCAAACTTTTTGATTTAGTTGATCTGTAGTGAAAGCAATGTTTTTAGAGCCTTTTTTGGCCAAATTTTTGTACATATTCCATCAAAACTCTACATAGAAACAATTTTTTTTACATATCAATACACCAAATTAAAGCTCTTTATGTGACCTTTTAGGAACCGAAAACCGTTTTTTAATTGATTAAGTAGTTTTTGAGAAAATCTAGGTCAAGTGAGTTCAAAAAAATTCCGAATATTTACCCCCTATCAACTTTAAGGACCTGCCATACGGCACCAGATGGACCAAAATGTCTGAAACTTTGGGGATTTGTTCCTACATGTGTCAGCTTTCAAATGAGATATCTCCGAAGAATTTTGGTGAAGCTTTTCCAAAAAGAGTCCATTGCACTTTTTTTTCGATTTTAGACCAGTGTGTCTTGTTGTAAACAAAATTCCCCAAAAGAAATTCCAGAACATTCTCATTAAAAAAGTAATGTCCAAGAAGATTTTCGCGTTTTTAAGCAAGCAACATTTTTTAAGGTCACCATTTCTCTACTTAAGCTGCACGTATATGCGTCACATTCTCAAATAAAAGTAAACAACCATGACAAAGACAGAAAATTAAAATATTTTTAATGCATATCATCTAATGAATAAATGGCTATTGTTCTGATAATTTTCGACCTCCGAAAAAATATTTGTGAATTTTGCAACAATAATCATCACTTACCTGCGTTTCTATGTACTATGACTGAAACAATTGGAGATGATCTTGAAAATTCAATTGAATTTAAGTACTTACTGTGTCATAAAAATGGGAATTTCTTAAGGTCTTTTCCATGCTCACTTTTGTCTCTCTTTCTCAACTGTTGCTGCTTGTGAGCATTAAAAAGAATTTATTGTAGTGAATAGTTTTTTTAGAGAGAACGAAAATATGAATAAAGAAGTAATGCGAACATATCCAAAGCCAAAGAAAGTGTGTCATAAGAAAAATAAAATGCAAGAAGTAAAAAAGAGAGAAAAAATGAGAAGAAAGCAATCAAAACAAAACTATTTTGAGAGATGTTGACTAGATGGACTGAATTTCTGTCAAATTCCTCTAAATTGTTGATATTATTGACTGGATTCCTTGATTATTGGGTAAACAAAAAGCATGGGATCCTCGATTTTAATAAATTAATTTTTTCTAAATTTTAAACCAATTTTTTGCAATTAAAACAAGATTCCACTTCAAAAAATGTCAATTATTCAAACTGAAGACCCCCCATCACTTAAAATTCTTCATTCTGATGTCATTCCTGTATTTATCCTCACACACATCGACGATTTATTGATTTACATTGATATAGTAAACAATGGGAAGGTAAACACTTGCAATATTATTAATAATGTCTACATATTTAATTAACTTCATCGAGAATTGTCATTCAAATTGTTCCTCTTGATCGAGAGGTGACTTTAAAAAAAGTTAATAGTCGATTACGAGGAGGTCAATGTTGATGATTTGAAATTATAATGACAAAATCAATAAATCATGGGATATTAGACGCGAGAATGTCTTTTAAGTATCTATTAGAATAGTTTCAGCGTTGGTGTGGTACAATTTATAGGATTTTTTGAATTTTGTAAGGACACAGATCCTAATAATTGTTGGAAGTGATTATATTCGTAACTTATGGGCTAGATATTCAGAACTTAATACTATTGGACTTTGATTTTAAATTGAACTTAATCAGCGGGTTGGATTCTTGGACTAATTGGGGTACCATATCCTGGATAGATATGATATACTCTAGAAACCATAACTACTATGCCATAACCTAACTCATAGGCTACTTTGAGGCAGGGTAGTTACAGTAGTAGAAGATAGAGTAAGGTACCATTGATAGCCCCAGAAACCAGTCTGCATCTTCGATTCTTTGGTCAGAAACTCTTGTCACAATCTTGCAGAGGCGTTTGTTTTATTCTGGCTACTAGTTTTATTGTTTCTTTCAAGCTTTGGTCAATTTACTAAGGATATGAATTTTTAGCCATATCTACAAAACATTAACTTCTGCCTGCATCTCAAAATCTCTCCATAAAGGTACATAACCTCCAAAATTACCTGGAGTATGCTCATGACTGCAACACTTTGTGGATTTTTACTTTTAAACAATTGACCTCTAAGATATGATATCGAATATGCATTTTGGTGCATACAGCGTGACTCATACTTATATGGCAAGTGAAATACTTAAAGAAGGAAATATAAAATCAGGTTAAAGACATAATCGTCATTTCTATGGATAGTTTAAAGTCATTGGACTGAATTTAATTAGCAGCTAAGTTCAAGTCACCAGAACAGAAGCTCTAATTAATTTATTAAAAAATGTATTGTTATGAAGATGAATATTTCTATGAATCATGGTCAATGATTAAGCAGTTACTGAAACTTCAACAGTTGCTTTCAATAAAATTTGAGATTCATGAATTTTCTTCTCTCACAATTAATTCATTACTTGAATCAGAAAATTTGCGTATCTAAAATCAACTTTTGTTGAGTGAAAATAAATTTCTCTACGACTGACCTTAAGAGTTCCCTTAATCGCTGTACAAAAAATCATCAAATCGTGAATAAAAAACATTAAAGGGAAATTTCTCTTCCATAAAGTCATGTTGAAATGATAACAATGAGTTAATGGACATTTTTATTAGCTGCAAAGAATAATGAGTCATTGTTCTGGATGCCATTAATGATCCATGAAGGAGATCTGTTTATAAACGTGGACAATTTGGGATAAGTTGTTGACTTCCACAATCTTTAAATTGGATGTTGATCATTTGAGTGGAATATAAGCATCCACATGGGTGGTTGGGGATGTTGGTTCCTCCTCGAACTTGAAGTTTCTCTTAATTTGCTATGGATTTTGTGGGAACTGTAGTCGATGACCCCTGTATGCAGGTGATAACTGCCGCAGCAAGTAGTTGAACACCTGTGGCACAGTCCTTACCATGCTGTTCTCGTTTGGTGGGTTTTCGACTGCTTCATGCCAACTCTAGCACTAGCAACGCTGACTAATCATCAAAGGTCAATATTTTGATCAAAAATTCACTGAACAATACCCGGAATAAAATCATAATTTCAATAACAATAGAAAAAGTGCTTCCAATAGTGAAAAACAAATGTTTCATTTGGAAAGTTTCACTTCCAACAATTTGTGCTGATTGCAGTTAAAAAAATCGCACGATTTTTTTTCTCTTTGTTTTTCTTTTAAAGCATAAAAAATATAAGTTTTATGTTTTGATAAATGTGCAGTGAGGTGTCAATGTCACGTGTGAATAAGTTCTCATTATGAATGTTCATGTATTTTTTTAGAGTGGGAGCAGCTTCCAGGTATAGAATGACAAAGTGTTGACAGTTGCATTTTGCATGATTGATGTCTACACGAGCATAAATCACGTAGACGAGACGCTTGACTTATTGATAACAAACAGAATGAATATTGCAGTCAAAATGTAGCTGCATGTTGGTGAGAATTAATAGTAGGCAAAGTTTTTAGCATTTGGGATGAGAATTTGGTGCTTTGGGGTAATTTTAGACACAAAACAACTTGTTCTTCAATTTTGTGCCACATCCTCTTGCTATAAATTGATATAGCCATGATAGGAAGCAGTACGAAGGCGGTTTGGGGTCAAACTCCATCTCTTTAATGATATTCCTTTCAAATTACTAGAAATTTTAACCTCAAAAATTCCTGGATGCAACCCTAAACATCCAGTCAACCTAACAAGAATCAGATAGTCACTAACTAGCAAAAACTCAACACGTAATTTAAATGATCAATGCTCATTAAAATCAGACTAACGTCACCTGAATTTCGAAAAGTTCGACATTAGTTCGACATTGATTTTGAAAGTTCGACATTTCGTTCGAATATTTTTTGTTTATAAATTTTATTTTGAAGATTTCATCATTTTAGCTATTTATACAACCAAATTTCATAGTCTATTACAATTACCAATGATGTTTAAATGATTTAATAAGCTCAATGATTGCTAAAACATAGAATTCAGTGAGATTTCATTCAAAATTTTTTCAAAAATATTTTCACCAAATTTTTGTTTACATTTTTGTTTATGTCAAGAAATTTTAATTTTACTTAAAATTATCTACAAAATCAACATTTTATGACTGATTAGAAGTTGTACAAGCATAAGAATGTTAAGTTTTGTGTAAATAAGAAGCTAAAAGTATGATTTTCACAAAAAAAATCATTTTTGTAACGGTCAATGAAATTTTTGAAATTTTCTTCTAACGGACTTTTTTAAGGTGACGCTAGTCTGATTAAAATTATACATCTCAGACACAATGTTCTTGGTGTTAAACACACAATATCCCTAAAGCTTAATCATAGTCTTACGCGACTTACTCAGCACGGAAAAAAATGTACACATTCAATGAGAGAAAAATTAACTTTTAATAAGAGATTTTAGCACGCAATAAAGGTCATACAACGGGGGTTCCAACAAAATGACGATCAAGATCACGGCCATCATCACTTTATTATTAACAATTTATTATTAATAGCTTTTATTTCTCCTTAATAATGCACGGCTACGACAACAGACATTATTGTCTATACTTGCATAATCACAAACTGCACTGTTAATGAATTAATAATGATTAGTGATCGTTATTGATTTTTTTTATTGAACACAGAACTGGAATTTAATTAAATGATGTCCATTTGATGTTTGAACTTTGGATTAATGGAATTAAAATCAATTGACATGTTTTGGTTAATTTCTTGTTTTGGAATTTCCAATTTTTGATCAGCAAGCTGGTAATCCATGTAAAGCTATGATGATAAGCATATTGTGGACAACATGTTTTGGTTTTTTATCGATCAGAACTCAATCTAAGTTCTATATCTTTAAAATTTGCATAGTCATGATATAGAAAGACCAGAGTTGGCAGGTGTCCACTTTAGAGGCGCATCCATTGGTGTCAGACTCTAGTTTTTTGGAGTCTGGGCTTCCAGAGTCTTACAAACTCTCTGAGCGAACTCTTTTGAGAAATACTCAAGCCGCAAGCTCAAATATATCGAAAATCAGCTTTTGTGCCATTTTCTATCCTTGAATTTTTTTTAAATGCAAAACTTTGAAAATTAACATAGAAGAATAGAACGTGAAATTTAAATAATTTAAAAAACTAGTCTGAAGTTAATCAAGAAGTCAAAATTTATGATTATGATACTGAAAATGCCATCTGCATTAGTTATCTTAATGATACGATCACATCGACAATCTTTAGTTTTTAGATAATTTTCAATGCCTAATTTAAATGCAAAATTAATGGCTAGAACCGCTGTCTATGAAACTTACCTGCTCAGGGCGTAGCCAGAAATTTATCCAAGTTGAATAATTTTTTGGTGAGGGGGGGGGGAATTGGTCCCCTAAATCCTTCTGGCTACGCGATTGAAGCTGTCCAGAGGCGTACCCAGGGGGGTGATTTTGGAGTTAGAACACCACCCTCGACAGAAATTGTCGTCAATTTACTAGAGTTTTTTAGAAGAAGATGAAAAGCTCCTGTAGCTGGTGATTCAATGTGTTTGAAGGGGTCCAAAAAATTCCCAATACAAATTTTAATCTCGAAGGGGTTCTGGGCTCATTAAGACCCCTCCCTGGCTACGCCCCTGCGGTGACATTACCAGTTTTAGTTTAAATATTTGTTAAATTCAATGAAATCAAGTTTAACTTGACTAACTTGTTCTTATTAATTAATTTTCTTCAATTATTGAACATCCTTAACCTCAAAATAGTGATTACAAAAATTCTAGTTTAATAAATCATTAAAACTTCAAAACTTCCCAAAAATCTTTTCCTGAAAAATTTAAAAAGTCAACAAAGAACTTGCCATAAATTATTCAACATTGAAGAAGATTAAAAGGACAAGTTTGAAAGCCTGTTCGTGGCTACGTGAAATTTTTTAAATTCTCTTAATAATTTATTTATGGACTTTAAAGTTTGTATTTGTCCAAGTGCTTCTTAAAAACACTTGTTCATTTTCAATGAGGCTCAATAATTATGCAGCATTTTCCTTTGTCTTTTAATTACTGGTTAAAGTCCAAATATCCTTCAGTTTTGGACTACTTAAAACTGGAAAATTAGAAAAAAATCGTAGAATTAATTAAGAAAATTATAAAAGCAGAAGCACAAGAATTAATAGCTGTTTAATAATTTGTTAAAAAATCATGTGAATTTATGCAACCCGCGTCGTCCGTGATAGTCATGATAGAAATTAAGCTTTTGTAAGGTTTTATATTTCATGCGGCATCGAAAAAGCTTAACATCGACAATTTCATGGCACTCTGCGATTAGTCAATAATATTTTAATCATTTCTTAAGAAATTGGCATTAAACTTACATCAAGACACTTGATCCGATGGAATCGCTATTATCTGTAATTTCTCATGCATAATAAGCATTTTTTGAGTACTTTTAATTACTTTAAAGCTTTTCAGCTTGTAGATTGAAGATTTTCGAAATAATTACAGAATTTTATCATGATCGCATTTAAGAGCAACAAATTGCTGTCGCATGTCTTAGCTAAATTTATAAGATAAATCAATTTTGCACGGCTGTTATGAATGAAAGTAAAAGTATCGTCTGACAAATATGGGAATTTGTGTTGTATCTTGTGTTTATATCGTCTAGCGAAAATGAGACGTCTCGGTTTTGATGAGTCGAATGTTTGTTGCGGTTGTTCTATTTATTTCCGAGTTGATTTTGTTAGTCTTCTTTTGGAATCAGTTGGGATTTGAGTAGGTTCTTGCTTGACTACTAACAACTACGTGACAATTACGCGATTCTCTATAAATCGGGTTAGGTAGCCTACCTTAGGATACAGAGAAGTGAATGACAAGAAACCAGACCCCTTGGATTCAAATCCAGAGGTTACCACAGAAGAAGCTAAGAATGCATTTAGGGACTAAGGCAGGGGCGTATTCAGGGAAGGTTTTTGGGGGTCAACCCCCCCCCCCTTTTGTTAAATTTTTTTCAATTTGCTAGGGCTTTTTTTAAAGAAAAAACTTCTAGATACGCCCCTAGACTAAGAAGTTCGAGAATTAAACTCTTATTTGATCCTAAACTGAAACTTTACTATCTTCTGCTTGCTCCTGTCATTGGTAACAATTCATTAGCTTTCTGATGCCAATATCCACACACAGGGGGTCGTCACTTAAATCCAATTGTGGTTAACACCAGTTAACATATCTCTTCAAGAAAAAAGTATACTGTGGTTAACACTTACTTTTCCCAGAAAAAAAGCCAACATCAAGAAGAGATCATTCACTTCAAATTACACTGTATTTATATCCAACATGCTTGATGTTATTTTATTATTATTTAATAATACAAAATTGCATCACTTTTTATGGCTTTTGTGAAAGTTAGTCGTCATCGATAATTCATTCAAACGATTATCTACAGCACAATTGCAACAAAAAGAAGACCAAACTTAAATCTCCAATTTATTCTATTCAGTCAATTTTCATGTGTCACTGCGAGTTGCGTTACATAAGCTGATCACTTTTTTTTGTTTGAGTATCCAACAAGCAACCACGTCAACGATGACAAAAAAATATCCCCAGTCGCTTGAACTTTATAATATTTTTGTTTAGCATGTCTACTTTTTATAAAACCACACTTATCGAGTTGCTTTACGAAAAATCAATAAAATAATTTTTTTTATTCGCATCACGAATATCACTCTTCACCTACACTTGAAATTGGCGTTACACATGCATGAGAAATAGTTATGTGACTACGAATATGAACTAGACACTGTGACCCATTTAGTTATGTATTGAAAATACAAAATTATCGCATTCAATGGTTTTTACTGCCTAATCGTCTGCATAAATTAATATTTGCAATTTTATGCTGTAATTCATATCCAACCTGCATTGCTGCATCACTAAATTGGTCAAGAAAAGGGTTTTGAGCTTTACTTAATAATTCATGTATTTTAAGCTTGTTAAACATCTTATTGGCTTAATTTTCGGGAGGCAACTCCATTTCTTCATGCATGTAGGTTTTTTATGAATTATGCTGTTTATTGATGTTAATGCAGATCAGATTGTACTGCAATGTATTGTAAAAGTTATGAATCTTTGTAAATAAAAATGTTCAGCCTACGTTTTAGCAATCGGCTCATTTCTTCTTTAATATCTGATTCCAGTGTGCATTTATGCTGCATCAAATCACTGATTGTTGATAAAATGTTAATAAAAGTGACTTAATGTTTATTTATCTCAGAGACAATGTTCTCTCTTACGAATTGTGAAGGAAACTGAATAATAAACAGAAAGGGGATTACAACTATGACAAGGGGAAATCAACTAATTGTAGATGATAACACAATTCAAATATTAAATGACCGTTGATATATTCTCAACAAAATGTTCACTAATAAGATCCATACCCTAAATTTCCAACCCATTATCTCTTACTCAATAAATTTGCCATTATCCAATAAACAATTAACACAAATATTTTCAAATTATATGTGACAACTTTTATATCAACAAGAAAAAGTTGCAGCATGTAGCTAATTTATTTTTGGGACAAAATTTCTTCTTAGTCATCTATTTCATACACACTTTGTAGTTGCCGCAATTCATACAAGATGAAAGTTATGTAGAATTTTTTATGTAATCCCAAACGACATGGTGTTGTGTCTTAAATATTTAGACTATTATGCTTGAATAGTTTTTTGGAACATTATTGCTGAAAATAAAGTTCAGAGTGGTCAATCTACTTCTTATGAATTGGACGTGTTTATTGAGACTTGTGGGTTTAAATCATTGAAGTTTTGATGGATATTGATTTGCTGCATATCTCAAATCAGCTATTGATTGACCTTTATGGACTAAAACTAAAGTGTGCGAGCAAAAACTTCAAAATCAGACTTTCAGTCGAATTCCTTGAGAACTTTCAGACTTAACTTTCATAATCCTTCAGTTCCAAAAATTAAGTAACAGAAAACTAGATCAAATTGTAGTATTAAGCTCGAAATTCGTCAAATCAGGAAGTCTATTGAACAACAATTGCTAATAATTTGACAAAAAATTGCTCATGTATTAATCCACAAAAAAATTAATTGCCAAAAGTGATTTCCTGTAATTAATTTTTCCAAAGTAGACAAAGACTAAAGTTTCATAGCCTTGACACTATATTTTATTAACTAAAGCATTTTAGAGACACAAAATTGATGAGGAGAAAAAGAAGGAAAAGTTGAATAATTTTCCACAAATAAATTCATCAAAACTTTTTGTTTAGGTTGAATCATCCACAAGCCATAATTGTATGCATTCACTTGATCACTTAAGAGCATTTCTTTTCGTGTCGCAACATTTATTGCAATAAAGTTAGCGAAATGTTTAAAAGTTGATGCAATTATGATTCCATTGGTGAGTTGGATTCAATAGGGGATTAAATGTTGAAGCACTGGATTGAAATATATGATTGGTAAGATGCAATAGTTGGTCAATTTGATACTTAATTGGGTGAAATGTTTCAAGAGTGATCAAATTAACATTTTCTTCTTATCCTGTTGCAGGACTGAATATGATGGTTGGTCATGTTTCCTTAAAGAATTGTGGATAGTTTCCTATGATTAAGTGCTTAAACCACCCTAAAGTTGATCTCGAATGGTCTAGAGTTAGATTTTAGGTCATTTTGTGATGGAATATTGTTGTCAATTCCTCCGACTTATTCAGAATGCTGCGCTCGTGTGCTCATGTGCTGGATATACCATTTTATACAGAATATGTCTTCTCTGTTAGGTATACAAAGATATACTAGCATTTTAAGGACTTTATTAATGGCACCATGTCCAATTAGACCTTTCACTAGGTAATATGAAGGCTACATCATATCACAATTACGTGCTAGAGCCTCTGGAATGATAAAAACTGATATTTTTCACTATAAAATGTAAGCTAAAAAGGAATCAGGCCAATACATTCTCCACAAAATTAATCGCAGTGCCTCTAGCTCAAAAAGACAGAGCCCTTCACCCATAATTTATTATTCCTTTTACTTACCAGCAATCAGTATAAACAATTTACAAATACATTGATCACATTATATAATCCCATCTAATTTACCTCCATATTGAATCGCGTACCAAATTGTTTCATATCCAGATTTAATTGCTGTTAAATAATATTCATTTTCTTCTATTCAAATATTGTTTTGCTTTTATTTTTTTATCAAGCGCACATTCTCGTGTATGGGTCAGAGTGAGAGAGAGAGTAGGTGATGCAGATAAAGAGCGAGAGTAGAAAAATGTGTGTCAATTATTTATTTCTTTTTCTTTGGTACAACAAAAATGCTGTGCTGTTGATCAGATGATTTCAGTGAAATTTTTTTTCTATGCTCCACATTTCTCCAATTGGTTGTGTTTCTCTACTGTTTTTGGCATATAAAAAGTTGCTAACCGACTTCACCTATATACCTAAATATGTATGTCTTACTCACTAAATAACAACTCATATAAACATGAAAAATGAGAAGAAGAAATTATGTAATAAACCCGTTTTTGCTACAGCATTACTCGTATCCATAACAACTGGCCAAGTCGGTAACTATCTCTCGGCAATGTTAAAAGCCTTTTACTTGAAAATTATCAATGTTTGGCTGTCTAAAGACATCCAGCATCGCTCTGTTTCACTCTCACGAGTTTATGATGGATGAATTTAGACTCCAAAAAAACTGGTTGCTCGCTGACATGATGAGAAGTTTACTTTCTTTTATTTCGTAGTGCTTTTTTCCCTTATGTGAATCCATCTATGTTTAATTACTCAATTTAGTCATTAGACTGCACAATTTTTTTTCCTTTTCTTCGTCTTGTTTTGCTTTTTTATTCATCTTTGAGCGTTTTGAGATTTTATAATTGATGGATTGTGATGTTGCCAGACTTTTTATAGATTTTGGCTAATTGATGCTTTTTCCTTCCTTGAATTAGTAAAGAAAATTATTTTGTTTTGTTTACATCTCCACTTCGAGTTTTTGTTGACAAAATTTGACTTGAATTCATGTTTTTTTCTCAAATCAAATGATTGTAAACTGTTAAGTAATTGTGAGCAAAGATATTGACACTGATTTTCACTAACAAATAGTTCTGAATAATCCAATAATTGCAAAAATTCATTTCAGGTTATCAATTTTGTTTTTTCTCTATTAATCTCTAAAAAGTGTGGGAAAATTCAAATATCTTGAAAATAACGATTTTTTCTTCAATTTTTCTTTCGTTGGACCAAAATATAGCATTTTTTAGCAAATCAGATGTAAAAAACATGCATCAAGATTAAAACATCAACAAAATAATCACATTATTTTCCACTTAACTTAATCGCTTTACTATATAATTAAATTTTAATAAGAAAATCTTCAAAAGTGCGCTTTTGACCTTCGCATATGATAATTTTCATAAAATAGTTTAGCTCCCATCCACACATTTATTATAAAATTCAGTTAAAAGGCAATAAAATACGTAAAAGTGTATGTAATCAGCTCATATAGAGCCTCACATTTCTGTGAGATCACATTGATTATGTCGAGATTTACCTCAATAATAATTATATCATAAACGAGTCAGATAAAATGAGATAAATGCTAAAAAACTTATAAAGGAAAGGGAGAGTAAGCGCGCGTGAGAGAAGGAAAATAAAAGCACTAAAGAAATTTGATAATGTCATCTATCAGATCTTGTATTGTGCATTGCATGTACAGCCTAAGTCCATGTCAACAAAAGGAAAAATGAAAGTAAAGAGAGATATATTTCTTATTTTTTGAAAGATATAATGAAAATTGTTATTTTATGTGAAGAGCATGCTGTTGCGTAACTGACCAAGTTTGTTGCTTTATCGCCTTACCTTACCTTAAGCTAAATTGTATTGGGGAACTTGATATTGACGTTTTGGATGGTTTGAGGTTTCGGATGAAAAAATAAAAAGAAGTGACATACTTATGGGTACCTCAGGTGTATGTATCTTAAAAGGACACTAGGGTATATCCAAAATGAACCTAGGGAACCCTTACTCATACCCATACCTAAGGGTTACCCTCGAATTCTAAAACCTATGTAGAATGGCTCTATAGGTCTTTTGGGGGGAAACTCAGGTATATCCTTCTAGTTAATGTTGAAAAACCACGTCATGCATCTGTATCTCATACTTTACAATCTCATTCATTCATTTCCCCTGCAATAAAACTATAAATCTACAAAAATTCAACTTTTTCCATTATAATCAACAAAAGCTTTTAAAAAATCAAAATGTAGCAATTAAATCTGCATTCACCAGCATATATGAACAACACATCTCCAGCATAATGAGCATTTATGCTATCGAACATAATGGAACCTTCGATTTGTATGTAAAAATAATTTTACAGAAAGAAAAAAGCTTTAGTTGCATAATTCCTTTATAAGATAGTCAAGCGACAGTATTTTAAGTATCAATGAACATTAATTTTTGAAGTGAGATCAATACACTCGTCCATAAATAATTTTTCTGTGTGTATTTTCATTTTTTTTAGTAAAGTTCACGTTCAGTTGGTCAGTTGGTCTTCGAAAAAAATTTATAAATGATTGTATGTCTGGCAACACCTTTTGTCGCTGTCTTTTTTTGAGATGTTATACAATATATTAACCCATACATTGGCTGATAACAGCTTAACATTTATGTCAGATTTTACAGATATTTTTTTTTCGAAAATATTTGCATATCGCAATATTATTTCGAATGACCCAGAAAATAAGAATTCGCAGGTTATAAAATGGCGGCTGATTATGATGGCTTGTAACAGGATTATTAAAATTCATACTGGAATGACTTGAATTAGTTTTAAAAACATGTTTGTTGCTTAGGATCGGAAATTAGTAATAAAATTTTATTGAGGTTATTTTTATTGAATTTTGCAGTCTTATACTGAACAATCAAAAGCTTTAACGGTTTTCTAAGTTTCAAAAATTTTAACGGTTTTGAAAATTTCAAAAAAATTAACGAAGTTTATAAAAACTCAAATTTCTAACGTCTTTTACATGCCAAAACTCAATGACTACAGCTACAACTTAATAAATTTATTCACAATTGTCACTCTCCAATTCCAATCAAAGTGTGAAATTGCAAAATGACAAAAAATAATTATCTTTCTTCTCGATCGGTTACTGAACAAGACTGAAAAATTGTGCGAGAGGAAAAAAACAGCATTTAAATATGTAATAAAGAAATGTGGGTCAACATGAGCGTTATTTAATTGATGACGAACGACAACAGTTTTGGATGTATCACTGACCTTCCTTAAAATATAGTTTATCACATCAAAATGAGTTAATTTTTTAGTGAACAAAAGATAAAGAAGTGAAATGGTATTAATGAAGATGATATTGACATCAAAGAAATGTTATGTGAAAATTCATAATCACGAGTCTCCAATTAACTAGATCATGGTAGCCTTGACTACAAATTTCTTGTGTTTTTTGTGAAAATATTATAAGTCATGGATTTAAATAAGCTTTGAATTCATTAAGCGCGTCACAATTTTTTCCAAAAAATACTTCTTGAGGCTTGCTGAAGATGTTCTTGAAGCAGCCACAAAATACTCATTTTGCAGTAAACTTTTGAGGTCACTCGAATGACGAACACAACGATTTAATGACGGAAATTAAGAGTCTAAATTTTACTACAAATATTTTTGATGTTGCTAATTTAAATCTGCAATGGATTATTCTTCTTATTTAACCATACGCTTAACCTTAATTGCTATCCCATTCAGATTCTTGCCAAGAGCTAATTATTGTTATTGTATTGTTGAGCTTAGAGAACATCGCAATTCATTTATTTGAAGATTCAAGCTTAAGTAAATGATTCCTAGATTGTTAATATTTATACATTTCCGATCATTCTATGGAATGTGACGTATATTGAACACTAGATGTGATAAAATAACTTGGGAAAACCTGATTTCTGAAAAAAAAAGTAATTTTTTTTGTAAATTCCTTAAAAATTGGAAATTTTGGATGGATAAATATGTTGTAACAAAAATAAGCACAGTTAAAATGTTAATATAAGTAAGTTAAAAGTTTATTTAATGTTTATTCAATAAGAGACGATGTTCTTTCTTACGAATTGAGAAGAAGACTAAATAATACAAAGAAAGGGGTTAACAACTCTAAAAGGGGAAGTCAACTACTTGTAGTTGTTTATACAATTCAAATATGAAACGACCGTTTCAAAAAAATATGTTAATTAATTTACTTTTATTAACTAGATTGTCGCTGAAAAACGTCTTTGTGGCAGTCAAGGTGCTTTGTTAACCTATTTAAATTTTATAACTGATAAGATGCTGATAATAATTGAATTAGTCATAATTACTATATAATTTTAATATATTGAGATTTTAACTTGATTTTCTCAGAATTTGGGAAAGCTCGTGGTAAGTTACTTGTATTCATTAAACAGCTCAGAAGCCCAAGATTAAAAATAAACACAACTAGCCATAAAAATGTAAATTATTAAATAAATAAATAGCTATTTTTATTCATGATACTTATTTTAAAAATACGATAATGGAAGCTCATCTAAAAGAAAGTTCAATGAAACATGCAAGCTACAAGATCACGATAAATCATAAATTATGAAACAAACATAATAGAATAAGTTAAACGAAGGTGGACTGCAAAAAAGTGATAAAAGTACAATAAACTTACTGACATTCTTTCACATCTATATTAATGTAAGTAGATACAATGAGGTGACATTAAATGCATCATGGAAATGTCTTCATACAGCCAGTGCAAGTACCTTTCTCCATTCTCAATAATTAATGTGTCAATGATCCGAACGTGAAGGTTGTAAATCCGCGTTGGAAAGATTTTTTATTATTTCATAATTTATGTCCTGCGGTCGGTAATATGATAATTACTCTTACTATGCAGTCAGCCAATAACAACTAGACTTTTATGGCTTAAAATCATTTGACGGTCGTTATAAATATTGCTTCTTAATTTTCAATTATCTCTAAAATTGATTCGATTCGCAACTGTTTAAACTTCTCAATTTACATGAACACGTCATGTGTTCCGTTAATTCTCATTTTTTATTATGAAGTATGAAATGTGGTTGATTTATAGACAGCTTAAAGTGAATCCTTGACGATTGTTCGCACATAAACAATAATGTCAATAGACAATGATGACAGGAAATCTGCGTCACATTGCTTCTATGACTTTGTGTGAATTTAAATAAAGTAAAACTAGCTGAAATTATTAGTTGAGAATTTTGAGTTTAGTTACAAATTTTTTGACTAGATGATCAGGATTGTTGCCAGGCAAATCAAGGGTCATGACGTCCTAAAAATATTTTTGCCCAGGGGTGGCGAACGGTCCTTATCTTTCGATTTCGAATTTTCGAAAGGTCCCTTATTTTTCCGTTACAAAAATTTTTTGAAAAAATTTGGTACCTTATTTTTCCGTTACAAAAATTTTTTTGAAAAAATTTGGTACCTTATTTTTTCTTTACCAAATTTTTTGTGAATATATCATGTTTTTTCTTTAAATTTCGTTTAAAATTAGAAAATCAATGTCGATACATTCACACAAAACAAATTTGCATCAAAATGCACTTAAAATTTTGCTCTAAAATAACGGATTTTTAATTTTTAAAAAAAATCCCGCATTTTTTTCTCAACAAAAAAATTTTTTTTAGAATTTTTCGGAAACCAACGGAACAGTTCTTGTTCGCCATCCCTGGATTTTTGCATATTTCATTTTGAAGGATCCAGATATCCCACCTATCCTACACATGGTACCCAACTATCCTACGCAGGGTACACCACCTATCCTGTCCAAGGTAGCTCTACCTATCCTACCCAGAATCCCCTAGAGTAATCAATTTATCCTATCCTAGGGTATGCTAGGTGGAGGGAAGGGTAGAGTAGGGTACCTTTTTCAACCCCAGAAATCAGCCCCTGAACTAAATGCTACTTATGTAAACATCTCGAACAGAATTTTTTTGTCAAGTCATTTGACGCAAGTTTGCAGACGTCATGCAAATCTTTGATATCCAGAAATTTATTGATTGGATTCTGAACACAATTTGCTAAATGTCACTGGATAAATTAAGTCAGAGCCAACTCCTTAAAAAGAATTGTACACAATTTTTCTAAAATTTGATAATTCTCAACGTTATAATATTAAAATGATCATGACTGTGCAATTTTAATTCTAAGAAAAGAATACAAGCTTGTTTGGACTACAAAGAGATTTGTTTGCTGTCTTCCTGGATTATTTTGCAAAATATCATATTACGAATTTCTTTATTCGGTAAGAATTAACATTTTAAACTGTAAATATTGACACAGACTTTATTTCATTGTGGAGAAGATGAAATTCAGACTTTGTACTTCTTGTCTTCATCCGGGAATTACTGATGATATAAATTATAGAAGTAGCAACTCTGAGTCACAGCAATTTCAAATCATTAACTATTCTGCATAGATTAAGTAGTTAACAATATAATAAGGCTTAACTAGATTTATTCAATTATTCATACATATTCTGGAATATTCGAGCCCCCTTAGAAAGCAAAATTTTGTTAGATTGTGGGATTTTCCAGCATCCCACACAAAATGGAAAATTTTCTGAATTTTTCTCATAAATTGAATTTAAGACTTAATTTATCTAGAATAGACTGAACACGACTCTCTATTTTTACACCGGCAGAATAATGCATAGTTTGCACTTAGGCATCAGCACTTAAAATATTTACGACTTGCTTTAAATTTCAAAACAACAATTCGTTCAGACCGCGTGTATATTTGGATAGAAAAGAATTCGCAGTTAAAATTGTTCTAGCGACATTTTTGCTCATCATGAGCACGAAAAAAATTGATGTAGGAAGTAATTAAAATTTATGAATCAGTATAATATCCATAACCATTACAAAGAAATTTAGCAGAAGCACTTTAGCCTTAATAGTAGCAATTTCTCCGTAATTAGTGATCAGGTTTGAATTGGATGTCTGACTGGCTGATTAATTGACTAACTTGCGTCACAATGACTTTGCATTAATGGCAATTTAAGTGTCAATCAGCTAATGATCCAGACAATTCACAAATATCAACCCAGAATAAAATCTTGTTTGCATTAATTGGAATTTCCAAAATTCTGAATGCATTTTTAAGTGATATTCCCAAAAGAGGCATGATTATGACTCTGGAACTTTTGCTATCTAAATGCGATCTTAAAGACTTTTCGAAAATTCCCAGCTGCACCTTTTACACCTATTAAGAAGTAATCGATGATCTAAATCAAGCACTTTAATATGAGCTCATCTTTGGGACTTTTATATTTACTGCACGATGCTGGATTGACCTTTCTGTGTGTCTTTTTAGCACTAAAACGAGCCTTTAAGCTTCTCTGAATGCTCTTCTTTTAAATTCTTAAACTTGAATGAATTTCTCTGCAAATTTTTCCCACCAAAACACCAAAGTTCAAACTTTGAACTTTCTATTTAAATTTTAATTTACCGTTATTTTTCAAATTTGAAAATTCCGTTAATTATCTTTTGCCTTAAACTCAATTCTCATTGTACTTGTTTTTATCAAGAGTATATTCATACCACAAAATAAATCATCAAAAGCCGTTCACATTCATGAGCAATTAACAAATCTAGATGCGCAATTTCATTGTATGCACTTGCTAAACTAAATAAATGAAATGATATTCCAATCGATTCCAATCTTGCAATCTAGTTCTACAATGCATAATCATCATAATTCGTCATCATCATCGACATTGTGAAATGCTCAGGTTATGAGAGTTGCACAGTAAAATGTAAAAACATACAAATATGCAGCTGCGAGTATGATACGTCGATTAAGTCATGTGTACTGTATTTTATGGCTAAGAAATAGCATTTACTTTCAATTCGGCATGTGAGCTACCTAATGGAGATGTCTTATGCTGTTTGCCGACATCACTTATGCTCAGAATACATTTTTTGAGAGCTAATCGAGTTTACATTGTGTGAGAAACAAAAACAAAAAATGAGCATCTATGCTTTTAGGTCCCCTTCTTTGTGGACTAAATAAAGAAATAATGCAGAAAAACTTGTGTTGAAAAAAAAGCACAGCACACAAACTGCCTTGTTACCTCACAACACACATCTCACACATACAATCACAGCAATGTAAACCTCATTTCCACCACTTTATGTTCATTCGTTCGCAAGCATCACACACTGTACATTTTGTTCGTTTTACTGCTGCCTGCTTTTGTTGGACTTTGTGAGTTGTTTAGTTATTCTTGGACATTCTAAGTTGTTGGATCGTTCGTAGACAAGACTTTATAAATTTTTTTAAACGTGCTCGCGTATAGGATGTCCATAGAGTCCGAGACACTCTGAGAGAAATAATAAAAAAATATTTTTTTTGAAGCAGTTTAAAGACAGAAAGTTGTGATCGTTTTCAGTTTCATTTGGAACGTCTCGCGAGTCACTTTAAAATCGGACTTAATATCGTTGATGTAATTTCTTAAGTGCTAATTAAATTGTGTCTATTTTGCACTACTTTTTTCTTTCATTTATTACGGAGATAAATCTATAAATAAAATCTTCTTCCTTATAATGTGAGTTGAGTCATTCAGTGAATAGACAATTGATAAAGTAAAGAATTGAAATTGATAGTGGAATATTTTTTTTAGTAAATGGATAATTTTTGTGAGCTTTATGTTGAATTTTTGGATATTGTTGAAATAATGGCTGGAATTTTTGCACATCAGCTAGTCATTGAGTCATTTTGGACCGGTCATGACAAGGATTAACCTCTTAAAAGTCCAAAAAATCCTTTAAAGCTTATTCAGGCAATTTTTAAAAATTGTAAAAAATTAGAATTCAAAAAAATATCTCAAAATGTTAAAAAGCATCAAGTTATTGTGTTTTAACTAAAAAACTAGCAGCTGCAAAACTAAAAAAAATTAAATTAATTTCTACTATTTTAAAAGTGCAAGTTTGCGGCTGTCGTGATAAATATTTTAATAATTTCTATTATATAGTCATAAAAAATTTATTAACAAGCCGTCTTTACTTTTTAAAGCATTCAGTAATGCACATTAAAGCATTCAGACGAAATTTAAAAAGAAAATTGAATTTAATCGATCAAAATTGAAATTTAAAAGCTTTTTTTTTCAAAATAATATTTAAAAAAAATCTACAAAAATTCAAATCAAAGCTCACAAAAGTTCCACTAGCGGATGTTGACAATAAATTTATTATCAGTAATACAAAATCAAAGTTCAACAAAATTGCTCTTATTATCAATTTTAAAAATTATAATTGAAGACAAAAGGTGCACAAAAGTGAACAAAAAAATTTTTTTTTCTCGACCAACAAAGCTGAAAAAAAAAATCATTGGCCCCGAAATTAAAAAGATTTTCAGTCTTCGAAGTTACTCAATATTTGGTTATTTCGACAATCCGAGAAGAAAAAAAGAGCGGAGTAAGAAATGGCTTGTGCATAATCAAATAATACGCGTAGTGTTGTGTTTCTTAAGTTTTGAAGAAGAAAAAAATTGTGTGTGGCTTTACATGTGTGTCTGGTATCTAATTTTGGTGGTGTTTCTGCCATAAATGCCATCAGAAAATGGCAATCGTAATGCTGTAATTTATGAAATTCATATTTTTATTATTATAAAAAGCACAACAAGTAACACTGCAGTCAAGCTAACAAATGAAATTGAAAGTTTTCTTTTTATTTATGCTTTGCTTTCAAAAAAAAGCTCAAATTGTGTCTAATGTTACGTGATCTTCGCACTCTCAGCAACAAAATATCGGTGATGAAGTCCACGAGTGCTTGAACGTGCAATGAGCAGATTTGATATAACGGTCAAAAATTATTTGAAAAATAACGACTAAAAATATTTGAAAAATAACTGTCGAAAAATATTTGAAAAATAACGGTCGTAAATGTTTGAAAATAACGGTTGAGAAATATTTGAAAAATAACGATTGACAGTCAGACATGAGGACATCATCAAATGATTCCCCTTTGGAAAATGCGCTAAAAAGTCATTTCTTATTTTCTTTCATTTCATCAATTCTCCTTGATCATTACTAAATAAATGGATATGTGCATACAAATATTATGTGTGACTATGGCTTACTAAACATTTTTCTATTCGTTGCTGTAATGTGCAGAAAAAAAAATTGGAATCGAGAGAGAGAGACACACGGAGGTGAAATTATGAGAATTGCGACACATCTTGCATGCAAGTTGAGTAAACAAGCGAGCCTAGTGAGTGTAATCGAAATGGAAAAATTTTTGTGTTATGCACAAACCTTCGATCAGCTTGTGTAAAAATTGAAAATTAAATCAATTCAAAAACGAGTGGAAAATTAGCGAAAAAAAAGTTACAAGATGAAAAATCGAATTTTAAACTTATCGACTCTTTCGTCATGCATTTAAACAAGTGCATGTAAACAGAAATGCATGATGCGATGGCTTTTCATTGTTATTTAAGATTTGCAATATTAATATTCATTGACTACTTGCGAACAGTGAGCATTTACACACTTTAAAAATTTGCATAATTGAATTGTTTGATGATTTACAATAGAATATGCACGTTGCAACAAAAAGAGCACATGAAAATAATGGAATCATGAACTATGGGGTTGGTATGAGACGATGGAATTTGTTGAGATATGTGCTTTTGTAGCTGCATGGAGAAATTGACATGAAAAAGCATATTGACAATTTAATAATTTTGTAACGGATTTTGGAAATTTGAATTTAGAATATTCGTTAAGATTTTAAAATTCCGTTACAAAACAAGAAAAATTCAAATCTTAAAATTCCGTTGCAAAAAAAGGCACAAAGCAAATTCCTGAAATATCATCGCATCAACATTGTATAAGCATCAGCATATTGAGTGATGAAGTTTCAGTTTTCAAGAGATTGAAAAATGCGAAATCATTTTAAAATTATATAATTTGCGATCTAAAGTTTAATAGAAAAAAATTAAATATTTTTTATAACAACAACAACAAAAATTTTGTTCAATGAAAACCACATTCGCGCAAGTTCCATTGAGTTGAGAAAAAAATAATACTCGTCTTACAAAACAACATCAGTAGCTCGTAGTGTTAGTAAGGAGAATTTCTGAAAGTTTTGAGACTTGGACGCATTTAATTGAAGGTTGTGGAATTTTCTGGATTTTTTTGAGCTGGATCTCAAAATGTAAAGGAAAATTTAAAGTTTGGTGTCTAAAAAATTGATGGATCATGGAAATTTGGAACCTGAAGCTCATCAAGATCATTCTCTGCTGATAAACCGGACAAACTGCTCAAATTTCACCTCCAAAACCTCCCAGCCAGCAAATTACGCATCGATCGACAAAACTCACACAGATCAACGCTTTAAAAGGTGCAATTCCATCTGACTCTATGTCATACTCACAAACACATGCGGTGGAATCAAAGGTCATCACTGTTAAGACCTTTTTCGAAGCAATTTAATTATTTTTTGCGAGTCTCAAAACCAAAGACTTTGTATTGAAAGGAGAAAAAAAAGTCATTTGTAATCGATGCATAATGAGAAAAGTGTCTAATGTTACTAAATTGGCATGTCTATTGCATGTGCACATGTGCAATTTTTGCTGTTGTTGTTGTTTACACACTGAACTTTGAATGCCTTTCTACCTGCTGTGTTTTTATCATTCATTTTTGCATAAAGACATTCCACAAGTGGATTCATTGACAGTAGTAAAAATGGTTAAAAATCAAGGAACTAGTGAATATTCACATTAAAGTCAGGAATTGTGTTTTATTGAGGAAAAATTACAATTAATAAATTCTGAGTTGAGATTTAATGAGAATTGAATAATTTGATGAATTAGAATTTAAATTATATACAGCAGGTATCATTTGAATTTAGAGATTTGTTTTTGTTTAGTAACGCAGAGAATATCTAATAAATTCCATCATATCATTAAAATCTACTTCCAACAAACTACAAGTCTTCTTTCCCAGTAATTTTCCGATCGTTTACTAAAAACTAGTCTCATTATTAATTAATTATGCTAGACTTGTCAATATCGGTGATTCTAAAAGCAATTACTTCAACATTTCATAAAAATTATTAAATTTGTGTGTAGGGGTCGATCGGAAATTATGTAACCCATGTGTGGGGGTGGGGGTATACTACCCCAACTACTCTACCATAGGGGCTATCCTTACCTACCCTATGGGTTCACTTCATAATATATTTTTCCAATTTTTTTCACAAAATTTCTTACAGGGAAGGGGGAGTGAAAATATACGTAACTTCCGAACGACCCCTATATTGCTAATTAATTTTTGCAGCGTGAAATATTTTCAAGGGTAGAAACGCAAGTGCAGTTGTTGGATATTCTTTATGTGATGAGAATTTCAATATTTCTTGCTAACTCATCTGGTAGATCAATGGATTATTGCCTCCAGCATGTGATCATCATCAACAATCGATGGATTCTTCCACTATAATTTGCAGAGATAATTGATGAGGGGCGTTTCTAAGGGGGGGAGAGATTTCAGGGTTAGTTCTCTTCATTGAGTAGCATGCTCAGGTTTGGATGAGCCAATAGCCCATTTCAAATCTAAAATTCAAACTAATTGCATCTAATTGACTTAAAGACATGCAAAAAACACCAATCTCATCATCCAAATTTTGACTTCATCACCAATGGATATTGTACAGCATGTAGGATTATCTAATCCATCAGACAACCTCAAATACATATTAAATAACAAATGAAATGAACTAACATGAACGATGTACCTTCAAAAACATCATATTCGTTCACCAAAACCAAACCATTTGAAACGATAATGAACTAAATGATCATAATATGAACAAATCGGAATGTAAACATTCATGAAGTACAGCAGCTAATGCTAATAGAGTAAAGGAACTCCGACAATTCTTATTCTTCATGTGTCAATTAATTCTTGAAATATTTTTGTAATGTACAGCAAAAAAGCTACGGGATTTTCCTGTATTACGACCCAGAAAGCCTTGATTTTACATTTAAAATTGTTTTCTTAAGTTTCATATTTTTTTTTACTTCAACAAACACACACACTTGTACAAGCACTTAGCCACCAATTAAATAATATTTTTTTCTCACACTCACTATAATATTTACGTGAAACTTGCACAATCGATGGCCGTTAAGTCAGACCTCTTTTAGTGCACCTTTTTCTTCAATTAAAATAATAATAACAAAAAATAAATTAGTGAAAAAATATTTTTGAGTGAACTGAGCTGGATTTAGTTCCTAATTGTGAAATATTTGTGAGATTCTAATCTTTATTTACCTGTCATTTCGATAACAGTATCGCCGTAACACAAAATAGAAGGAAAAACGGGAAGTGACAAGATACTTAGCTATAAATAATTGCCTAAAAACATTTTCAAAGCATCAAATATGCTGATAACGTAAGTATTTCAACATTCATGAACGATATTCAAGTTCAGGAAACATAAAAACTGATTTTTTGCAATGATTTAATTAACTTTTTTCCTCTTGTATCTTATTTTTTTCTGTGTCTAATTGAAAGGTTGCAAAAATGCACAGAAAAAAAATTGAGATAACTTTTTTTCGGCTAAGTTGGTTTCGAATGAACTCAACTGAGTGAATTTGTTTCTTTTCTAATTTTAATTGCTTCATTTCACAATTGCTAATTGCCGCAATCAGGAAATTTAGATCAAATCGTTGCTTTATCATTGAAATTGTGCTAACGGTCATTTAATATTTGAATTATCTGAGTTAGTTGATTGCCCCTTTCATAGTTGTTTACCCCGTTCTTTGATTTTGTTTAGTTTTCTTTTAGAATTTACTTTGTTAACAGAAATCGATGATTTTGGTATCAAAATTGTTTAATAAGAGACTGAATGCATAAATTAGATAATAATTTAGTGCTTTAACTTCAGAAAATGGATTCAAATACATTAATTTATTGAAAATTCTGGAATTTAACTAAAACTGACTTGAAAGTCACTAGATAATAAACATTTTAATATCCTATGTGCATCATAGACATAAAAACAGCTTCTTATTCAACTTCCAATACTAATTTCAGTTCAAAAATATTATTCTTTCAATAAAATTTACAATCTTAACTCAAAAACTGAACAAACTGAGAAAAAAACATCAACGAGCTATAAAATCCAGCAACCAACAGGTGTTTAAAAGATTTAATTCAAACACTGCATGGACCTGATCATGTATATAAGCTATTTAACCTTGAATCACCACAGTCGATGATCATTTGAAGACGAATTAATGTTACTAACCGCACAAAAAATGTAAAATTACATGATGTTCGCCGCTAATGTCAAGTACAAGTTGCTCATTTCTCAATTTCAATAATCATCATAATTTTGATTATTTTTCGACAAATTCCTCTTAAACTTGTTGTTATTTATCCGCAATAAAAATTACTTATTAAGCTTGAGAAACAACTCAAGTTAAAGTATCGAAAACAAAAAAAAATCTTTTGAAATCAATCAATAGTTGACGATTGCGTCAAATGAAAAGGAAAATAAACAATGAGTATTATAAAATTGTTGGCAATACCGCGCTATTATTACTCTTCTAATTTGAGTCTTTTGATGTGGAACAAAGGCAAAATTGGTTGTGTCAAGTTAGATTGGTCATTTAGAGGGCATGAAATCATGTCTGGAGTTGGATCCTGAGAGAAAGTTTAGCCTTAGTCCTGCTGGATCTAGACTTGAAACTTAGTCACAGGTTTCAGATCAAATTTCACCTCCTGCGTGCCTGAAAAATGCTCAATTTCTCCCTAACAGTTGTGCAAATTTAATTCACAATTTAAAATATCATGATTACAAAATTATCAAGCCACTGAATTATTTAACATTCAACATGTCTGAAAAATTTCCTCTCTCGATCGTCTTTTCGTCGTTGACTCGTGTTTTTGTGTTAATATATTTTATACGCACTTCAATGTCCTAAATTTCATTCATTATGTAGTATTTTTGCGTCAAGGTCGTCGAAGAAATTCACGTTGAATAACATCGCATGTGATTTTAGCGATCGTAAAAAAATGTCGAATTATTTAAATAAAAATTGAAATTCCTTAATAGCAGGCAATTTTGTTAGGACTGATTGGATTTGAAATTGTAGACACGTGACTAATAATTGGCGGAAATATGAAAGTAAAAAAAAATTCAGGAAACTTAACCTCAAAAATTCCCAGGCCTTAAAGCTCATTTCTCAGTAATTGCAAGCAATAAGCATTTACATACTGAAGCATGCAATAAATCTACATAAAATATTCATCACCAGAAGCATCGCAGCACGAGTGTGGGCGACTTAATTCCATTCGCGGGTTCGTTGCCATTTCTTTCATTGATGTTTCTCGACTCATTTATCTGATTTGTTTGAGGAAAATGTTATTAATTCAGTGCCAAACCTCCTTCAAGCTGCTTTTTTATGGAAATTAATTTGTAGCAAAGTCATGCGTCAGAATGCTGTTCATGTGCACATACAAATTCATTGAGTTCAATGTTGTCAATTTTTATAGAAAAATAGAAACAAAACTCGATTAAATTGATGGCTACTGACTTTGGTCATTTAGAGATTTATGTTTTTAAAATAATATTGTCATTAATTTAGAGTTATGAAGCTTAATTAGTGATTTATTATTGCATATTGTTGAAATGTGAATTTATTTTGCTTGGAATTCGTGCATTTTTATAGCTTAATTGTGACTGATTGCTTTACTTGTTTGGGGTCGTTAACAAATAACGTTCGATTTGAAATTAACGGTCAAAAAATGTTTGAAAAATAACGCTCAAAAAATATTTAAAAAATAACGGCTAAAAAATATTTGAACCTTTTCTTGATCCCCTTTTAATGCACATCATTTGTAAAAAACCCCTTCCGTAGACAGCAAATTGATTGGTTGTTAAGCCATTGTATGTCATTTAATTGGGCTAATGCATGAAACTCGACTTTATAGAATGCATGTTATTTTGCATCTTAGTGTCAAATCATTAGCAGAACTGTTTTTTATAGATTGTTTGTGACTAGGTGAAACTGAGCTTGACAAAAATTTCAAAATTTGAATAGTGGTCTTGTCCTCAACTACGTACCTATGCGTAAGCAGTTTCTATAATAGACCTGAGCTAGCAAGTCTAGTCATAGCCAACTAGCAAACAGCTCTAGTTTATTAGATTATTAGTCATATCCAACAGATTTATTTTTCATTCTTTATTAGCCCATTAACATTTTTGCATAAAGATTTGAGTGCTTTTGGGATAATAAATTGTGGTCATTTCAACTTTTCTAACCAAGAAAATAAAATTTCCTGTTTTATGTGAAATTCTACTGACGCAAATCGATGACTCTCAGAATTTGTTTCGGCTGTATCGAGTCATGTCTTTCATGCAAAAATTCCTGTTTTTTGATTTTGCTTCTACCTGATCATACTTAATAAGAGCCTTGAAAATGACATTAAGCAGTCAATAATCAATTCTAGTTGCTGCTTTATAATTTAAATTCCAAAATTTCTTCAATTATCAAAAATGGTCTTATCAGTTTGTAAAATCAGTGTGAGCTTCCGTTAACTATTTATTTAATGTTGTTTAAATTACCATTATTATATTGAACCTGTCTGAGCTGTGGGCCTTATTATTGGCTTGTTATTCGTGTTTACCTGAAAATTTTTTATGACTTATTATGAATTGAATAAATTCTTCAAACTTAGGGCATTTCTGAGTATTTCTCAGGTCATTCCTTAACATACAGTGTCAAGACACAAAATATCCATGCATACGAAGAGCCAGTTCCAATTTTCATCTATTTCACCATAAACCGCAATCTCTTTGACTTTTTCAATACCAAATTTTGCAAACTCATTTTCATGTGGGTTTTAAAGACCATAGTATGTATCTTCACCCTGACAATAGTATCATTTAGCAACAACAAAAAAAGAGCTGATGAACTTGAATATTCACTAATGGCTGTGTGCCAAAAAAAAAAGTCTTTTTGAGAATCAAACCGGTTTTCTTTGGGATCGTGTGACTAGATTCAAGCCGTCTTACGTCAAAGCTATACTTTAGATATTGTGATATTCTTTTGTGAATGACAAGAAAGAGAGTTAAGTGACTGTTAGTGATGACTAAGGAGGAATTTACAGTTAATTCTTGTTTAACTGCCAAAAATTCCATAAAGTTTCCAATTTTGTGCTTCAAAAGTCTCAAAAAAGTTTGTCTATGGTGAAATTCTAAAAATTAACAAAGTTCATGCCAAAGTTCAATGATCTCCCCTCAAAATTCGCCATATGTTTATGGATATTTTATTCAAATTAGTTTTTACAATCCATTTCATGTTTATTCTCGACAACACGGATATCGATGTCTACATAACTTAAAATAATTCATGGTTTTTTGAATGAGAGATGAATATTTTGATAGTGAACTCCAGCCAGCTGTTTGGTAGTAAAAATTAGTTGATTTTTTGTCAATCAAATACAGTAAAATAGTCGTGATGAATCTCATGAGCCATTTTGGAAATAATTTTATGAATTAATTAAAAATTGTCACATAAATAACGTTGGTATAATGTAGAATCTAGGATCAATACTAAGTCCACGTCTGTCAATAATCTTTAAGGCTTCATTAGTTCCAAAAATATCTCAAAAAGTCCTGTATTTTAAGATGCCCCTTTCGGCAAGCTTCTTCATACAGATTAGTCTCTGGTTGTTTGGTATACCCTTGGTATACCCTTAGGGGTACACCCCAAGGGTACCATATGGATATGTTCTAGGGTACCATAGGGGTATGGTCTAGGGTATCATTAAGGATATGGCCTAGAGTAACCCTAGTGTATACTCTAGGGTATAATGAGCATAAGTCCCAGACTAAATAAATAAAACTTTGTATTCTCTGGTTTTTACGTGTCAATTCCCAAAGTCTACAACACCAAATGACCCCTAAAAATTCATCATTTAACTACAGTCAAAATAATCATCCGAGATGTCGAAATTTCGCTTCTCGTTTGTCTTTGAATGTTATTTTTTCTGCTGATTCACTGTTCCACGTATAATTTGAACGAATAATCCAAGGTCTCATTAATATATTTTTCTTTTATCCATCGCTCTCTTCAGTCCATTTGTACTCATACTCAATAGCAATTATTGAACATTTTTTCTCATACCTGACGTCATGACTTGCGTCACAAGTATGCAAAATTACTTGATGGAATTATTGAATAACAAGTTGTGAAGTCACTGGCCATTAGTTGAGTGGTTAAAGTATCATAACATGTGAATGTCTTAGTGGTCAAACTGGATCTCTGATTATGGCAAAAAAATTCATTCCTGTTACAAAAATTATGAACGAAATCACGTGAAGCTTATGACAACAGGTCTGGATGTTTGTAAACATTTTTACAGGCTTTAAAATGTCATTTAATGGAATTGTGTTTTGTTAAAGAGTTTAATCAGATCTGTAATATTTAAATGCTATGAATATCGAGAACAGACAAAATGGATTAAGAAGTGCAAGTCATATACGAAAAAAATGGTTAAGGCGAATTGAAGGTGAAGATTGTTGAATGTAAGAACAAGGAACTAACCAGATTAATTTATTTTATAAAGCAGCAACTTCTGTTAAAGCTCACTGCAATAAAAAACTGCTTTAAGTGAGGCTTTATATCGATCTAAGTGCTTATGTTCTCATGACGTATACAATTTAGTTGATAATCCGCAATCTAATGCCTTTCATTTCACAATCTTCTTAATTTTTGGCAAACACGACCATTCTGTGGTTGCGGTCTTGTATTCCAAATGACAACGGAAATTCCAAAAACCTTCTTTTTCTTCCATTCGAATAAAACTTCTGAACCTTCTTTATATTTGACTATAATTCAAAATTTCTTGACGTCAAACATCGCAAGAGTTAAATTGAGAATTCTTTTTCTTTCCTTTCTATTTAGCATTATTGCTGCTTCTCATTCGTAACTTTTACTGAACTTTGTACCTTAACTTAGCAGATTAATAAGAATTTTAATTAAAAATCACAATCCTTTTAAGATAGATTGTAATTGAAAGGCGTATCTTTGAATACATGTGTTATTAATTAATTCTAGTTAACTACTTGACTTGATAGTATTTAAAATCGCTTATAAAATTTAAATACGACTTCTGATCAATTTGCTAGAACTGACTAGAACAATAACAATAAAATACAAAGTAATTTGCAAATAATGTATTTTTTAAGAAGACTATCCATTATGTTTAACATTTGTTGTCTGTAGACAGGTTCAATTTGTCTTATATTTTTTGAAAAATGCTAGCTAGTAATGATTTAACTTAAGTGTTTAGTCAGAAATTGTTGAGTCAGTTACTAACCTACAGTTGGGAAATCCACAACTTTCCTAAGTCCTTGTGTTCCTCATTTCTGATTCATATTCTGAAGGTTCAATTCTCATGAAAAACCTTAGTTTGTGTGCTCACGGAAATCGCAAGCTTTTAAGCCAACATAATTAAAAGCCGGAATAAAAAAATCACTTCCAATCTCTCTTCACATCAAAATTCGCAAATCATCAGTGTAAATGATTTTAATTCCGCATGATGATGATTTTTATTACATCCAACATTGATATTTTAGTTCAAAAAGTGAGATTTAATGCACGTAACATCCTCTTAACATGACTCATACCTAAATCCACATTAAGCAGCTTTTCTTCAATATTCTCAATGAATTGCATCACTTGACCGTAAAATTTTTATTATTATTTCTTTTAATATTTGTAATGTCTACCCCACATGCTTAATAATGCATTAACTAAAGCTATTTGCAATATTAAAAAAAGTTAAACATTAAGCTAGTGAAAACAAAAATGTATAACGTTATTGTTTCGATGTCCATTAACCACTCGATGACTGGTTTATTGCACCATTGACACAATGTTTGTGTTTACATACCGAAAGGTTCGATGGCTGGCTTGTCGATTTCTCATTCTGCGAAAATCGTGATGAAATTAACACAGATTTATTGAATATATCTACTTAATGTTGTTTTGCGTATGAGTTATAGTAGCTCGTTGGTTCCATTTGTTGTTTATTATTTGTTTGTGTTTATTGACTTCTTGGAAGTTTTGAAGAAACTATGAAGTAAATTAAGTTGATTTTCTATTGAAAATATGCTAACGGTCATTTCATTTTTGAATTATCTCTTTTAAAAAAGTTAGTTGATTTCCCCTTTCATAGTTGACTTCCCTTTTCTTAATTGTTTTCCTCTTTCTTTGTAAAATTTAGTATTCCTTGAGATTTTGAAGCTATCAGCACGATATTATACATAAACATTAGCACTAAATTAATCGTTGTGATTACTGAAGCTTAATTTCATCTCAAATTCGCATGTTTTATGGAATTATGTAGCAAAATAGAATGCTAAACTGTCGTGATTGATGTTAAGGTAAAAAATGTAATTAACTGAAACATACAGAAGGAATATTGAGCAACCGTCTCTGTCATGTTTACAAGAAAAGACTAAAGTTGTTTCTGTTTTTGTTTCATACTAAAATTGACGCATGCAGATTGTGTTTTTATATGTTTTATAATTCAGGCAAGAATCATCAACAGAATGGAATGTGAAAAGGCACAAGGAATGCCTCTGAGACAGTTATTGGATGCTTCAATCATCATTAAGGTTAATTAATTGATGGATTTTATAAAGTGGAATCTTGGGATGTCAAAATCTCGAGTCCTCTCTTTTCTGAGATGTAGGTTTAATTCCTAGCAGATACTGATCCTTAAATTACTGCATAGTATTGCTGCCGACTCGTAAAATGCTAACCGATGGTGACAACTCAATAACAATTTGTCTTTTGAGCAATAACATCGTCAAGAACGGTTGCATAACGTGGACATTATTCATGTTTCTCTTTAAAGGTCGATCATTAAATTGATTTGCAATGTTGTGATATTATCCACATAAAGCAGGTCTTGATGAATGAATTATTGTTTTATAATTGATTGTTATGATAATTTACGGAAGGTTCTTTGCGAATTTTTTTTTTGAAAACTTTTTAACACTTCCATAAAAAATATTTTGAAACATTTTTCGTGCCTCTTTGTGTTTTTTTCTGTTGAGTTTGAAAATAATTTACGAGAAGAATGTGAAGAGTTGCTAAATTTTTTTATGGTTGTTGGAAGAATGTACTTTATGATGATGATGATGCGTGATTGTAATTGCTCGAGAGACATAAAAACTGGAATTAGTAATAAGTAGGGAAGGAGGTCACTTTTTGAGAGGTTTTCTAGGTTGAATGCTCTAGTCTTAGAGCTTATCTCGTCTATAGATTGCTTTTATCATAAAAATCAGCTGTCACAAATGCTGATCATCACATAATATGTAGCTTAATATAATAAACAATTAAGATTTATCAATTAATAGCATTTAATTGACAAAAGTCACAATTTCATGCTCAAATGCACATGCCTAGTGTCTAATTATTGTAAATATTCTCAGATGCAATTTTTCACGACCACAAAGTCATTTGTTTGAAGAGCACATTGTAAAAATTTCACAACATTTTAAGCAAAAAAAATAAACAAAAGAAATGCAAAATCAACACATGATAGTGTCTAACTTTCTGCATACATGCCGTAAAATAACGTCATTCAAAATAAATATAATAAAAATTTTCACAACATGAAATTAAAAGTGAAAACTATAAAGCACTGAAGTTGCATTTGTCGTTACTTCTTTTCATGCTTGTGTAAGCATATAAGTAAGAAAACATAACAAGAGAAAGAGATGGAGAGACTTGAAATGAGAGTGGAAATAAATTGGGTCAAGGTTGCATCACAAATTTCACATGAAAAACTTTTTCTCGCGTGTTCATTTTTTTTTCATCATCTCTCTTTCATGTAACCATCACATTTCTTAAGATGGTTGATGACTTTTTGTTTTTAATTGTGTTAAGCTGGCAATGTTGATGGATTTTAGGGGATTTAGCGCATTTTTGATGTTTTTTGACCAAATTTTGTTATTTGCTGCATAAAATTCAAGTTTAATCAACTGTCACAAAAGTTTGAATTTTAACGGTTTTTTAGAATTTGAATTTGGTTAAAATTCAACTTGAATCAACTGTCAGATAAAATTTAAATTTTAACGGATTTTTGAAATTTGAGTTTTAACGGATTTTTAAAATTTGAGTTTAAACGGATTTTTAAAATTTGAATTTTTACACATCATGAAATTTGTTTAATTAATATTCATCGACTATCAATCAAAATTTGACTTAAAATATAGTTTAATTCACTTTTTATAGCATTTTCTGTCAAATTAAGTATTGTTAATCAAGCCAAAACGAATCACTTACCTCAAGATTCCTCGTCGAATAAATAGCACCAACGAGACAATAAAGATGAGAGAAAAATAAATCAAGACAAACTTAAATTTGTTTGTTTTCTCAAATTACAATTTTGTACATTTTGTGTGTCAAAAACAAAATATTCAAGAAATATTTTCTTTTGTATCTTCCAGGAGCAGCGAGCAGACGATTGCCACAATAGATGATGGCGGGACGACATGGTCGAGACCACAGAATGCTGTATCAGTACGGCATGCTTTCAAAACATATGGACCGAAGTCAAAGCCTAATCAAGTACTTAATAATTTAAATATGACTGTAGCCAAAGGAACGATGTGAGTATTAAGCTTTTAATTCTTATTATTCAGCGCCATATTATTTTTTGCTTCTAATTAGTTGATTTTCTAGTCTAATTACGAGTCGTAAATGCAAATAGATTGCAATCAATTTTTTTTCATGTTACTTCAATTAAAAAAAAGTTGAAGTGTAGATTTGAGTTGGTAATGAAAAAAATGCGATCGTCCTTGGCACTCTATGAAACTCTCTAAGTAATCCTCTTTGTATGTGAGCTTATAAATGTACACAGATGAAATGTAAATTATATTTACAAATACAGTAAGATGGATTAGTTGATTATTAAGATGTATTGGCAGGTAGCGGTCAATGCAATAACATTTTGAGTCAATGAATTGCAAGTTCAAGCTTATAATGTCTGTGTAATTATTTCTAGATTTTTTTATTAAGTTGTTGTTCTGATATGAGTAGAGGGGAATTAAGGAATAAGTGCTAGGGGTGCTAGGTATATAATCGTCTAGGAGCCGGTTTAGATACAACAGCTAGTGTATACCCTAAAGTATAACCGAGAAACTGGACCCAGGCATGCATTCCTGAATTATCTCTTCTTTAGAATGACTATATTGTTCCCAGTGATATACCCCAAGGGGAAAGAACTTGTAAATCTTCATGCATTTACCCACAAGTCCTTTCCACTTGGTATACCCTAGTTTCCTAGGTTTCTCAAACTCAAAAGTCATGCCTCTAGCTTCATACTAGGACTTTTTAGCCTCAAATCAATTAAAATGATATTAATTTCTCCTTCATGATAACCTTCATATTTTAATTAATTCAAATGTAATACTAATTACAAGCTGACATTTCCCTCTTTTTTGTAATAAATACTATAAACACGTACGCTTCAAGTTTGCAGGATTCGTCAAATTCCTGAATTTTTGAAACTACAAAAAGCCACAAAATCTCAGAAAAATTAGGAAAATGTTATAAAAAGCAAGTGTCAAATTCTCCTGATTCATAATCTCGCTTCACGGCCAATTTGTTTGGTCTCACATTGTGAGATGTTGCGAAATGGAAATATTATATGATATTGCTAGACATTTGGGACCTTATTGATCGGTATGATGGTATTTATGTATAGGCAAATATCAATATTGGTGTGCATGGTCATTTGGACACAATGTTGAAACAAGAGAAATTTTTTAAATTCATTCCTCAATATTTCGTATACTTACACACATGTGTGTATAGCTCGTGACCTTCATTCGATGAGCAAAAGCAGTTAAAAAGAGTGAATTGTGCAAAAATATGTGCAAAATATTTTATTTAATATTTTTTTGCTTATCTCTTTCGCACATTCACAAAGCCTCATATGTTATTTAAAAAAAAATGAAATCTACAATCTATTGCGTGTTAAATAGTTGTAAATTGTAAACACTTGCCGTTTTATTTACAGCAACACTTACCTAATCTAACATTTCTACACTTTTATGAAAAAAAATAAACATTCATCGATGAGGTCCATTAAAAATGACTCCTTCCATCTTAGGTCACAAATTTATTGTTTTTAAAAATGGAGTGTTACACAGTAAAAGACCCCCCATCCCAAAAATTGGACCCACAAGCAAATTTTGCAGATATGAAAATTGTAACAACTTATATGATAATTTTCATTGAATCTACAAAAATCCATCTTTTGGATAGTTCCTTGATCGTCAACTAAGTTCGAATTCATTCAATTTAAATATTTTCATAAAATTAGTTTCTGAAATATACAAAATTCTCCAAACGAGAAAGAATTTTTCCATTCTCGTGATTTTGCTTTCATTTTAAGGCCAAAGAACTTTCCAAAAGCATGACCAGAATGTACAAAATTCTGGCTATTTCTACAGGTTTTTATAGCTTTTTATCTTTACCGTAGTATTTATTGATTTAATTTAGCATAAAATTACCATATGCAGTGTCCGTGTCTTTGGTAATTTTTCATGCATTATTGGTTAATTGAGGCTTGCTATTAAGCTTATCAGCTATGACATTCTTAACATCACAATTTCGAAATATTAATTAAAAGTTCAAAGAACTTTGCATCAAACTATAAAGACAATTGATATTCACATAAAAAACGAGTTTTTCAAGACTTTGGAACTGAATGGAACTGAATTAATTCCGTTCACGTTTCAGAACACAAAGGAGAATGAATCTCACTACAAATCGTTTTTACAGCTCGAATCAATTCCTGATTTATCCTTGAAGATTAAAATAAAATGTCATAAATGGTTCTTGTCTCAATTTACTTCTGTTTCTGTTGTCCAAAAGAGCCTCTCAGCAGGTGCAATTATCGAGAATGAAGAAAAGAGTTCATGAAATTGAAGCTAAGGTAAACAAGTATCGAACAGACACAAATCGCGTGATATTACTTACGTTTTTTTAACTTTACGTCTCTCTTTCCTCCTTTCTGACATCAATCGAGTCTTGACAGATTACTTAAGTTATTAATAATTTATTTATTTATATTTTTTTGCAAAGTCATCAAGAACTTTGTTCCCGAGTGGCAAATATCTTTTTTATTGCCGTTAAACAGTTTGAAAGCAGCCATTCACCTCTTGCCGTTAACATGGTAACTTAGTGGTCTCCTAGGAACTATGTATGAACCGCTCGGGTTTGCTCTGTCTGATGGGATTATTTCTAGAACATATTGACGTTTCCAATAAGATTAAGAAGTTATAAACTTAATGTATAAAACAGGATTATATGAGATTAATAAAATGCTTTAAGTAATGGGAGTAAAAGGTCAAATAAAAGATTGTAATTAAATGGCTTTAGCTTCATGTCAGATAAGAGGATTTTCGTTTAAATCAAGGCTGGACTTGAATATTGCTTGGTATCGAGCTATATGTAGGTGAAATTTCCAAAGCTCTGTAACAGATCCATCAATTAGTACGACTCCCATCAGGTTACTCGTTTTACCAAACCATTACCTCTGGGGGAGTCTATATAGAGTAATTTCGACCATTATACAACATCATTTACATCTCATATGAACTTGTGTCATCGATTTTATTATTTTGATCCTGATAGTGTCAAAAATGCTGCATATTAAGCTTTTGAGTTTCCACAATTTTATAAAGACTTTAAGATCAACACCATTCAATAGGACATGAAAATGACAAGAGAAACCTGAAACCAATCGAAAATGCAGCAATCATCCTTCAAAAATGCAAATTTCTCTTTAAACATTTTTAATCGATGATATTGCAGATGACAACACCATTAACGCATCCTCATTATTTACAGTATCGAATAACAGCTGATAAATCATGTGAATATTAATCATCTAAAATCAGGTGCTGTTTATTAGCATCATTAAAAAAAATTCAAATAAAAATATTTCCGTGTCTGATGGACATTCGAGGTTGACTATATGTAGAACGGTGCATTCCATGAGATTATAAATTTACAGATTTTATGGAAGTACTTTCAATTTTTTCGATATGTTTTACAGATCTTAACTAAAAATCGTCATTAAGTCCAAAACGTGAAGATTTTCATGAGCATCATCAATCACATTCCAAGATTCTCAACAAAACAATTAATGTAAATAATCTGATTGATGCAAGACCGCTCGACAAACAATTAATTTTTAACACAACTTACTTGCCATTTTAGTATTCTCCAGACACACGAGAAATTAAAGTTTTTTTCTGTGTGCTTCAAAATAAGGAAATTTGTATGCAAATTTTGTTTCAAAAAGCCATTAATGAACATTAAATGTGTTTATTGTTTCAAGGTTTTTCTTAATTTAATTTTTTTTGCAATAAATCCGCGTATAAGCACGGAAGAATGTTGAAGATTGAGACTCGTGGGCATGACTAGGGTGGATGATTGACTCACATTTTGATGTAAGGACTGATTTCAAGTCAGTTTCTAGACAATATCAAAAAGACTAATCCACAATCTAGTGGCATTTCAAGAGTAAACCATAAATACTAGATGGACACTAAGGCATACCTAGTAGGACACCCATAAGGTTACATATTTCTTAAGATACACTCTTAGCAGTGCTAGTGGCTAGATTTGCCACAAATACCCAGACACAGGTACTTGGTTATCAACCCTGCTTAGCACTATTCAGATCTAACTTCTTTAATTTCTTAATTTTAAATTAGATTTAATTTCTAAAGTGGTTCAGATCCCACTATAAACTGTAGGTCTAAAGGATGTGGTACAATAGATTTCTATAATCGCAGTGCCTCCAGCTCATAAGGCTGGGCCCTTCACGCATATTAATTTCTAAATGACATTATGACAGACAGCGCACATCGATAGCCATTATATCTAATAACTCTCACTAATTACACATTTTTCGATTAAATCGACATTAAATGATTATCGTAATAATAATCAGTGACTGATCATTTTCATGTACTACGTAATCTTAGGCTATGAAAATCAACAATTGCAATTTTGTTTTGAGACTTGACAATACAAAAGATAATAACTTTTTTAAGCCTTATAGCACGTGGCACTTACTTGTGTCACGGCTCTAGAATTTCAATTGATTTTAACCTTAATGTCAAGTGCAACAAATAACTCTCTTAATGTACATATAATGTATGAGCGCAGCAGTTTGAAGATTTGAGGAGTGCTTTGAATTAATCATTTTTTTATCCATGTTCTAGATATGGCCTATTAGGTGCTAGTGGGTGTGGAAAGACCACTCTTTTGTCATGTATTGTAGGAAGAAAGCGACTCAATTCTGGTGAAATTTTCGTCTTGGGTGGAAAGCCAGGCACAAGAGGTAAGCATTTAAATTTTTAGATGCTTCTGAATTTTTGACATTAAAAATGCAAGTTTGACTTTTTGGACAGACAATACTTAATATTTATTACATTTTTAAATCCATAAACAGGCTCAGGTGTGCCGGGAAAACGTGTTGGATACATGCCACAAGAAATTGCACTCTATGCTGAATTTTCAATCAAAGAAACAATGATGTATTTCGGATGGATTTTTGGTATGCAAACATCAGAAATTATCGAACGTCTTCATTTCCTGCTCAACTTTCTTGACTTGCCATCGGAAAATCGTCTTGTAAAAAATTTGAGCGGTGGTCAACAGCGACGAGTGTCATTTGCCGTTGCACTCATGCACGATCCAGAATTGCTCATTCTTGACGAGTAAGTTGTTGCTTAACTGACATTTTTTGCATGTTTATATCCAATTTCCTTTATTTATAGACCTACAGTCGGTGTTGATCCCCTCCTACGACAAAGTATATGGAACCATTTAGTACATATTACAAAAGCTGGACAAAAGACAGTCATCATTACCACACATTACATTGAAGAAGCACGACAAGCACATACTGTATGTTTATTGCATTTAATTTCCTTCCTTAAATGGACATAACAATTATTATTTTCCAATTTTAGATTGGTTTGATGAGATCTGGACGTCTCTTAGCCGAAGAGTCACCACAAGTTTTATTATCTATGTACCGATGTTCAAGTCTTGAAGACGTATTCTTAAAATTATCTAGAAAACAGGGACAACAACAGCAACAAGCATCAGAGTTAAACATAAGGTAATGCTTTGTGGATGGCTTAAATCATAGGATTTAAAATTAATCGTGGGATTTAAGATTTAAATCTGAGGATTAAAAAATTAAATCGTTGGATTAAAATTAAATCTTTCGAGTGAATTCAAATACAAACTTTATACATACTTAACGATATTTTCCACTTCCAGTAATAACATATCATTATCAGCATTGGCATTTGGTAATAAAAAGGATAATCCCGTGTATATAAGTCAGGAGAGCGGCGTTATAGGTTTAAATTTTCATCAAAGTAAAGAAGTCTTAATTAGTGAGAGTAATAATGGATCTACTTATGGAGTGAGTAGCTGCAAACGTTTAGCAATGCCTTATGAATTATTAATTTTAAAACAATTTTCTCTCCATATAGTTAAATGGAAGCACACCTGCCCTTCCTGCTGCTGTTCAAAACCAGTCAGCTATCGAATGTGATGATTGCGGCGTAGATTGCTGCAATGTAAGATATAATTTTAACTTTCTTAATGGATGTTTCATTTTAACCTCGTATATTATATTTTTTTTAGATAACAACTCGTGGTAAAATTCGTGCCTTGCTACAGAAAAATTTCTTACGTATGTGGCGTAATGTAGGTGTTATGCTGTTCATTTTTGCTCTACCCGTTATGCAAGTTATTCTCTTCTGTTTGGCAATTGGACGTGACCCTACTGGACTAAGAATCGCTATCGTTAATCGTGAAATGAATGCTTCTGGTGAATGTAAATATGAGAAAGGATGTTCATTTTCGAATCTATCGTGTCGGTATCTGGATCATTTAAATTCGAGCATAATACAGGAATACTATGATGATGTGGAATCAGCGAAACTGGCGGTTGCTCAAGGTAATGCGTGGGGTGCGATGTACTTTACGGAGAATTTCACAGATGCACTTGTTGCTCGTATCGTACTTGGACGTGATGCAGATGATGAGACATTGGAACAATCGGAAATTCGTGTATGGCTGGACATGTCTAATCAACAGATCGGTATTATTCTCAATCGTGACTTACAATATTCATACAGAACATTTGCTCAAGGATTGCTCGGGGATTGTGATAATAATCCAAAACTTGGTGACGTCCCAATTCAGTTCAAAGAACCAATTTACGGAACTAATGAACCATCGTTTACTGATTTCGTTGCTCCTGGTGTTATTTTAACGTAAGTTTTACATCCTTATTGCTCATTAGCATCATTAACATCTGATTTTTCACCTTTTTAGCATCGTTTTCTTCTTGGCTGTTGCATTGACATCGTCGGCTCTTATTATTGAAAGAACTGAAGGTTTATTGGATCGTTCATGGGTTGCTGGAGTTACACCAACGGAAATTCTCTTCTCACACGTCGTGACACAATTCGTTGTCATGTGTGGACAAACAGCATTGGTCTTAATCTTCATGATCCTCGTGTTTGGTGTCACAAACAATGGTGAAATATTCCTCGTCATTTGCCTCACAATTCTTCAAGGTCTGTGTGGAATGTGCTTTGGATTTGTCATCTCAGCTATTTGTGAACTTGAGAGAAATGCCATTCAATTGGCTCTTGGCTCTTTCTATCCAACGCTTTTGTTGTCTGGTGTCATTTGGCCAATTGAAGGAATGCCATATATTTTAAGGTTAGTGTCTTTTTGATGATGACGTCTAAAATTAGAGGATAGGTTGTTAAAGGGTGATGAGAGTTAGTGTGTTATGAGTCATGGTACTTGATATACTGAATCTAGTGCTTGACACTAGATTGGACAGCTTTTATTGGATTGTGGCTCATAGAATCGACCGAACCCACAGAAAATCTAACAGAGTCTGGATAACCTCTGAATTTGACTGATCCTTTGAATTACATCTTGTTTAGTACTCTATGTCTCGTAAGATCTGATTCAATGGCTTAGTGTGTCAGTTTGAGAATCTACGACCTTGATATTAGACGTCATTAGCCAATAACTCCTTCATAAACATGTCAAAATGTAAATTAATACTCAATTTTTATTTATTTTTTAGAAATATCGCGGTCGGATTGCCATTAACACTCGCAACATCAGCATTGCGTTCAATATTGACCCGTGGATGGGGAATGATGGAGTTTGAGGTGTACATGGGTTTTGTTGCAACAATTTCATGGATTCTCCTGTTCTTGATCATCACGATGGTGTCCTTAAAATTGAAACAAAATTAAGAGAATTTTTAGATACTTTATATAAAAAATTTCACTTCCAAAAAAAATGTTACCTTTAATTCTGTTTGTAGAAAATTTTCCTCTTACCCTAAACTTTCCCTATTGTTAATTTATTTTCAAATGAACTCTTTTCTTTCTCTTTGAATTTTACGATTTATATAGAAATTGTTGTTTTTAAAAAGAAGCCTGACTGTTCTCCTTTATAACTTAGAGATGTTTTGTATTAGGATTAATGAAAAAAAATGTAAAATTACCCGGACTTATAGGACATTCCCCCTTACTTCTTAAAACACAAAAAATGATAAAAATAAACTTAAAGAATTAAAAAATGTGGGATTTAAAAAAAATCATGTAAAAGGGACAAAAACATGCAATTATTTACTTATAAAAAAAATTTCTATTCAATTTTAGTGATAATTAAATTTTTTTACATAACTTATTAGAATTGTAAAAAAAGAAAAAATAATGACAAGAAAAATTCTTTCATACATAAAATAAACAAAAACGGAATGAATGAGTAAGCTCAGTTGGATGTTTCCAACATATGGAAATTTCAATATGTGCACATTTCATTCGTAACTTGATACTTTCATGAAGTATAATCTATTCATGGGAGTAATTTTGTATATCTTATAATTAAGAATGACAACTAGCTTGGTGGACTTCGAGAGAGAAATTTTTAAAAATTGCCACAAAAATTTTTGTTTATTAAAAATTATTGAAAATTAAAAAAAAAAAAAAAATTGTTCGAGTTTTTTTTGTTGATATTTAGGGGCTTTAGACATGTGGAGTCATCTACAGACATGAGTGTTTTAAGATCCACTTCAGAATGAAGTTAAAATGTCAATGTTTTCAGTGATACTACCTTATTTAACATCATATGTCTATAATCCTACCAGGAGGGTAGCTAGAAATTTTTCGAAGGAGGGGGGTATATCCTCTCAAGGGGGGTCATGAATTTTTAATTTGTAGGAATAAAAATTTAAATTTGAAGCCCGCCTAGTGCTGTTTTCTGGGTATTTCCTAGATAGAGTCTTTAGTATGGCAAGGGTATACCCAAGAACCGGGCTTCTAGCTACACCCCTGAATCCTCGTCAACAGGTCTTGATACACTTTTAATTGGTCGTTCCTTATTCAAGATTTCAAAGATTTTCAGGAACTCGTAGACAGTTTTATGATAACATGTCTATTACATATTAGTACGCTGTTATCGTCAGTTTAACTTTGATATGAAAGTCATGTGCTTCTCGGGTTACTCAGACTGAAGCAGTTCTGATGCAAAATTGTTTTGAAATAATTAATATACTCAACTGTGTTTATCTTTACGTATTCTTTGTTATGCAGAATTTGATATCAAGTTTTCATGTCAATACCAAACATACATACATAAAGCTCTTGCTACCCATTGACATTTTCAGTCAGCAAAAAAAAGATGATGACTGTGACATAAAAAATGCTTTATTAATAGAAATTCCAAAGTTAGTTCATCTTCAAAAGGTTTAAACTTTTTTCTATTTTTATAAAAAAAAAAATATGTAAATCATCATGACGAGGGCATTTGCGTCACGGCATTTCGATTTTTTTCCCCAGCATCAGGAATGATCAAATTGAATTATTCAATATGCACAATTATTTCATAAGTCACACAATTGCGCCAATGACTCATTAGATATGAGATTGCAAATTCGATTGTTTCCGATTTATTGTTCCTCTCACGTAGATTATTAGAACTTTATCCAAGTCTCAGATTACCTTAAATGTCGAAATCACTCGAACAATAAATTATTAGCAAAAAATTTGAGAAAAATCTTTAATTTTTCAATGAATACTTAATAAAAAATTACAAATTAAAGAAATGTAATTTTTTAAATAATTTTTTTGGAATTATCAATGTAAATAAGTTTAAAAAAATGTAAAATAATTGAATGGATATGAAAATATATTTTTTTAAAGGACTACAATGTGTTTTTACTGTACATTATTTAATATAAACATTTCATGAATACTTAAGTGATATTTCATAACAGATAGTGTCGTTTGTTATTGCTCGTTTCACAGTTAATTAAATAAAATATTTATTTTTTCAGATAACGATTGCATTTATTAATATAACTGAGTCATCTGCTTATCTCTGTTGTGTTTATAGAGTAAATTTTTAAAATATTTTAACCTTTACAGTCAGAAAATGTCAATAGCAAACTGATATGACGCAAAATGGTCATCAATAAGCCGGAATTTATTTTTTTAAAATAATAATAATAAAAAATAATCGTTATTTTTCAAAATTTTAAATTTTCCCGCGCTTTCTATGTTTGTAAAGGGGTCGTTCATAAATGACGTCCATCAAAAAATGGGATTTTTAGACCCCCTCCCCCCCCCCCTTGTCACAAAATTTTCATACAAAACAATTTCTTTTGTATGAAGGTGTCACAAAATCTCAGACCCCCCTCCCCCTAAATTGTGCACGTCATATATGAATGACCCCAAACAAAGCTTGCGAAAAGCATTGAATTATTGATGATTTAGAGCTTTTTAATAATGCAATGTAAAGGCTAAATCCTTGCTCATATCCATAAAGCTCTTTACAATCATTTAATTTAATAAAATCCATTAATTCAAGCCATATTAAGTGAGCAAAAATCTCTGACGATAATTTCGTTATTTTCAAAAAAAAACTTAAAAATCAATAACTTTTTAAGACATCAATGCTATGCATACAGAACACAATCAATATTGAAATCAGGATATAAAATTTATTTGCATAGCAAACATTGAAATATTTTTTTATTTATACTCGACAGTCTAGCACCGGAATTATTGATTTTTTTCAACAATTTACTTAAACCGTTAATACTTTGTTAATATTTTGACTAGAATAAAAGTTAAATTACAGTAACAAGAGATTCCTAAAGTCAACAGACTTTTATTTTCTTTTAAAATCATAATTTTCTCAGTCACTGCTTTTGAAAAATGAGTCAACTGAGACTGAAACCGTTTTGTTTTTCTACGAAATGAATAAAATTTTAAAAAATATTTTTTTACTTTTTGCACAAGTAAGTAAAGGTTCCAAAAATAAAACGTTATGATCATAGCAATCATTATTAGGTATTTAGGCGAAATTTCTATGAAAATTCACATTTATTTTTTAAGAAATTCTAATTTATTGTTTTCTCGAAACTAAAGCATGTTCACAACTTATTTTTAGGGTCCGTAACTAAGGTGCGTATCGAGAGTGGGGGGTTTCAGGGGTCTATTTTTTTTTGGAAAACCAATACTAGCTTAAATAAAACGCCAAAAAAATTCGAATATATAAAATAGCAAACAGATGTTCCCCCTAAGATGTTACCAAATCCAGTTATGTCTGGTTATATCTGGTTATATCGTGTTATAATTACTGATCTATAAAATAAAGAACATTCAGCATCAAAATTTAGTTGACATCTGACGTTCGGTTTGCAATTATGCATTTAAAATAACTGATCAATGATTTTTTGAGGTTACAAATAATAAAAAAGTTATTATAATGAAATTTTTGTGCAAAAATGTGAAATTTAATTAAAAAATGTTTTTTTGGCGCAAATACTTTTACCAGCTGTGAAGATGAATAATAAAACAGACGAATGTTTACTTCATGAGTTTAAATTTAAAATAAGAAAATTCAGACGAAGAGCCACTTAATGTGAGTATGACGAATTATTTTTCCTACTTAACATTCAAATTAGTATTCCCCTGAGTATTCCTTTTTTTGAAAAGAAACATTTGAAAAAATTTAGTAACCAGTGTTCTTAGAAGCTTTATTTGAATTTTTTTTGAATCATATGTGAATCATCCTATGTGCTCAAAGTAGGATCTTAATTAGTCTAGTGTTTGTCACATAACCCGAGAGGTACAACGTAGTGTTAGCCGCTAAATCGACGTTATAGCGGCAAAATGACAAAATGACGTGAGGTTGCCCTTATAAGATCGTGACGATGGTTTATGTTTGCCTTGCCACAGCGTGCCACTTGGGTAATGCTACCATGTGATCAAATATTTTGTTCTAGGTTTCATACTTAGATATATCTCAGATATCCCAAATTTTCAAAGCTTACTGAACATTAGATGAATAAATTTGTATTCTAGTAAAGTATTCATGTACTCATGATTCTGATTTAATACTCGAGATAAAAGAGTGGGTCGTGATTTAAAATAAGTTCTTAATCCGTGTTTGACTCATTCCTTCGTTCTGTAGCAATTTAAGAATTAGAATAAGTTATTGTTATAACGCAAACTAGAATTGCAATGTCATTGTTTAAAATTGACTCATCAAAGCCTATTATTGGCAAAATTATGAAATTTAATTTTGAGACAATTTAGAGACATGATGAAAAAAATTTAATCTGGACAGTAGGGCTAGAGGTCAATTCCTCATCAGAAAAAAAATCTGGCTAAGCTCCTGCCTATACAACATCAGGTCAACGATTGTGATGACTAAAATTATTGATAAATTTCAGAAGTCATGGGAGAAATACGCAAAATTCTACATACATTGACGTCACACATATCAATCAACACATTTCAGAAAAAAATGTATTAAATATTTGTTTTCACTTTTAAGGCTTCAATGTCGTGAGTACCAAGTATTAGATGTACAAAAAAACAAAAATTACGACTTAAACACATGTCTCTTTGTGAATGACTTTGAATCACATTTCAAGAACATTTATTCCATTGAAATTTGGATTTAATACAAATCTTGGCGCAGAGAAGTGACAAATTCATTTGAATGTATGCTGCAAAATTCTCTTGCGAGTGATTATTAGACGAAAAATGTGATGTAAATATGAATTAAAAGAAACATGTGATTTTAAATTAATGAGCCAGAGGTGAAGCCATGGAAGCAGACTTAAGGATAAAAGGAGGGTTTCGAGCACAGTCACACATCTCTACTCTTTGATTTTGAATTTTCTTCAATTTGCAAGGGATTAGGGATCGTTTGCAAATTACGTCACGCAAAAAACGACTTTTTCGTCTTCGAAATTCTCCTACCCCCCTCCCCCTAAAGCGTGACGTAATTTGCGAACGAACATTTATCAGAAAAAATGCCAAACCCTCTTAAACCCATCCCCCTTAAAAATTTTCTGTCATACGAAAAACAAAAACTCATCCAACCCTGGAAAAAATGTCTAGCTATGTATCTACAAAAAACTGTCTGAAAGATACATCAACTGCCATTCTAAAGCCATAAAAGATGAATCATCCAAATTTGAGATTTTTATACACTTGAATCTTACCAGCTCAAAGCTATGTAGATATTTTAAAATAGAATTTTATTAAAAATGAATAAATTTAAATAGGATGAATCTCTGTGTATTTTTAAAGATCTCATCTCATTCGAAATTTAACCTCAATTGTACGTTGGCGGATTTGACTGCTTGGTATTTCAAAAGACTGTCCTCTGTCATCTGAAAAGTTCAATTTCTAATCTACAGGGGCGTAGATTAAAAAACTTTGAGCCGTGCTCTCGCTGCGGTTCAAAACTTTTGGAGGGGGTGCCCAGACCCTCCAGGGTACGCCCCTGCTAATCTACATATTTTCATTAATTGTTCTCTATTTCTGATAGATTTTGATGCAGATTATTTTGTCCTCTATCTGTCTCTAGAAAATCTGGTCACCCCAGTCATACTGCTAATTTGGTGAACATAAATTTTCATTCATTTTATTAGCAATAAAAAATTTTCTTTTTATTATGTTTTACGATTGTACGAGTTCATTAAGTACAGCTATAAACATTATGTTGGTGCTCTCATTTTTAGCGCATTTTTGAAACTTGTTTTAAAAAGGTAGCTTAATAATGCACTTTGTTCGGCTGTTTGGCTGGAACACTCGAAAAACTTTTTAACCAGACATCGTAGAGAGCTCTGGTTTTTTGCATTAGCTCCGTGCCATCGAGTTATTGGCCCCCCGGACAGTTAAAAATCTCAAAACCATCGCTTAATACTATAATTAATGATTTTTTGTTTTCAATACAATAGAGCCAACTTCAAGTGGGATAATTTCAAATATTTTTTGTCCGTTAGAAAATTTGAATTTCAAAAAACCGTTAAATGACAAATCCTTTTAATATTACAAAAACCCATACATTGTTAATTATACTATAAATAATGATTTTCAAGTGAATTTACGCGGGAAATTTTAAAATATATTTTGATTGTTAGAAAATTTGAATGTCAAAAAAACCGTTATCGAGCCGTCGAATTTATTTAAGTCACAAAATATTCATGATTGACTAATTTAATACGAAGTACTTTGCTAATCAAATACTGATCGCTAACACAAAAATGCGCTGAAGTCCCTCGATCTATAACACGAGGACTTTTTTTTAAATTTTTATTTATGCATGCATTTGCAATTCCAAGAAAGTCTGCTTTTAAGGTACATATTTCTATTATTATGATTATTTGCATATGTTGCACATTTTATGAGGAGTGTTATGTTCGAATGTTGGACACGTTAGACTTAATGGAGTCTTATTTGTGTCTGATTTGAAATGAGGTGAAAAGTATCAAGTAGATTGTAGATGTATCACTCAAATACTGAAATTTTGGTCCAAGATTTGTTGGTAAGTTTGATCATTAGCACCAGCCCCCCACCCCTTCGGGATTTATACCTTACTCATAGTCAATAGTCAACTCAACCGTTTTAAAAAAATTAAAATTTTCTTCTGAGAAAAATAATGCAATAAGAATGACGTTAATATCAAAATTTTCTTTGAAATTTTTTAAAGACATCGCATAAAATATTTTTATTGTTTTTTAAAACTTTTGTTAGGTTTTTGCTTTTATTTTTTATAGTCGAATTTTTAATACTTTCTCAGAGTGTAGACATTAAAAATTGAGAGTCGCTGTTAGAGAAAATTGCAAATCAAAAGTAGAAAGTGTCTATATTACGATAGGAATGATAATTGAAAAATTAGCAATTTTAGGTGTGAAAATTAAGTTGTCAAAGTAATTTATTTTATGATTTTTAAGAATTTATTATTAAAGTTGTCATCTTATTTTCGTGAAAATTCTTAAATTTTATGATCATGAAATTTAAAAGCTCATTGATTGACTTTTTGTTATTACCTGTAAATCAGTACCTGTCAAAAGGTTTATAGACTGCTGGAAGTGATGAAGCATTAATCACACAAATTAATTTTCTTTTAAAATATTAATTCAGAAAACCCACATTTTTTGCAATTAGTAATTAATCTTCCTTGGTTCTTACGTTTCCAAATTATAAAGAAGAATAGCTATAAATATTCAACTGTGAATTAAATATGCCTTAAAGCATGCATGAATAATGATCAGTGATGTATGGAAATATTAAATAACAGATGCAATAAAAATAGAATCCAGCAATCATAAAATATTTATAGTTTCAACGGATAATTGAAAACGTTTATGTGTTCCCCATATGAGTCATACAGTCATACTTACTTACCTTGGAGTCTTATCACTGAGTTTTTTTATGAAAGTTGCAATATTTTCGCAATAAAGTAAGATAACATAAGTACACTGTAGTGATTTTAAAAGTAAATAATTTGCTGTTTAAGAAGCTAAAAATAGAACTTAAATGACGTCTTTTGATATCAAATTTTGTTTAATTTCGGTGTCTCATGACAATTTTTTATTTAACTTCATGTGCAATTAGATTCCATCGTTTACAAAGAAATCATATTACCGAATTTTATTTTGACTCATCGTTGAATGTTAAAATGCCCAGAAGGAAGGGGCATATCCAGAAATTTTTCAAAGGTGGAATTTTCATTATTGACGTCGGTAAAAAATGGGAATTTTTCATCACTTCCCAGGGGCCGGTTGCTAGGTATACCTAAGGCATACCTTATCTAGGTTATCCCTTATAGCAAATGGCCTCAGAATATTGTCACACAACCTAAGACCCCCCGCCGGCCACTCCAACCTAAAACATTGCCAATGATTTCTAGTAAATTAAAAAAAATAACCGAAGGATAATTTTCCTAAAATTGGTTCTGCTCCAAAGTACAATATAATAGCTAATAATTTGAATTTTTTTTTAAAAAAAAATATTAAGAACCGATCGAACCATTTATAGTCTCAATATAGAATTTTAAAAAATGCACGATCTTTGTGGTCTGAATCATGACTCATTTTGGAGGCGTAATCTCTATCATACTCGTATTACTGTTTAAGATATTGTAGTAATTTATACTAGATGTTTGCTCTTTGTGCCTTAGGCATACAAACTATAAAAATCTAGAAAATCATCTGAAGGAAGAAAGTTAAAAAATGCAGGTTGAATTTTTTTTAAATTTCCAGTCACAAAACGTATCCAAAAATGGTTATCAGCCGAGAACGTCCTAGCGCAGTTCTGGAACACATTTGATCTGAATACTTACAGGATTTTTTAATCGAGGAAATTAGAATATTCCAAAAATATAGATTGCTCATGTAACATTCTAACTATGAATTTAAATTCAGATTGTGGCTATGGAAGTAGTTCTTAAAAATTTTTAGGTACGAATTTCAAAAATATTATCATGCACGTAGATGCACCACAAAGACTTATTTAGAAAAATAGGTGATTTGGTGATTAGTCGTGCCCTTAAATATAGCGGACCTTATAAACTGTCTTTTGATTATTTTTCATCAGTTCCGCACCCATACGTGCTCCTTTCCAGGGGCGTATCCAGAAATTTTTCGAGGAAGGGGTTTTAAAACTGTTTTGAATGGACGGGAAAATTTGAGGGGATGGGGGGAGGGTTGTTTTGAGATTGAAGCAAATTGAAAACTTTTTATCAAAAAAAGGGGGTTTTGATCCCCAAACCCCCTCCCAGAATACGCCCCTGCTCAGGGGGAAAACTACTTGGTGGAAAAAATCATTTTCCGCCAAAAATATTTTTTCCGCCACGCACTTTTTGAGCTATAAATCCAAATTTGCACATATTTTCTGGCGGAAAAAGGGTCAGTAGTTCTTGTATTAAGGTTTTATATATGTTAGCACCAAAAATTTGATTCTTAGTGCTCTCTGAAAATTTTCCGCCAGACGTGGCGGAAAAATTTTCCACCAAGTAGTCTTCCCCCTGCCCCTGCTCCTCTCTGCTCAATAAAAAGCTTCTTCGTTTTGTTGTTGTTGTAAAAAAGAATAAAATCTTACCTATCCTTCAGGTCTTCAAAATTTTCTCCAGTGTGTTAAGCTTTCTTGAAAATTCCATGAATATTTTGTAAACTTTTCAGGTTTTCATGACATATGGTAAACAATCATGTCTTTCTGCTTTCACCTGTGCAAAATTAATATTTGCTTTTTTTCTATACACATATATTTCTGACCGGATATATTTTTAAGCTGTGATTTTCTATTCCACTAATCAGATTAGAATTTTTAAAATAATGTAAGAACGATACAGCGCGTTTCTGTATTTTCGTGAGTATTTTCTAATGGAGCTATATTTCCCAACTCATATAAATGCAAAGAAAACAAAATATCAGAGTTTAAATACAAATCGAGAGAGCAGTTTCGCATCACATTCTCAATATTGTACTCTTTGAGTACGGTTCGTTTTATTTTCGTCTTTCGAAAAACTAAAAAAAAATAATCTGCAAAAATGAGTTCTTTTAAAATAAGTTTTAAAATTATATTTAGTTTAGTTTTAATTTTAAAAATAAGTTGTTTACCTATTAGTGATTATAAGGAAGTTATTGAATATCTACAAAATTTTGATTATTTAACAGAAGACGAAAAAACGTCATTAAATCATATTGTTGATAAAGATGAAAGTGTTAAAAACGACAATAGATTCCGAAGAGCTTTGAAGTATCTACAGGTTGGTGACGAAATGTTTCAAAAATATCACGAGATTTTTTTTTTACTAATTTGATTAACAATGACGGAATTTAGTAAATTGGATTAAATTCAAAATATTTCGTAAAGTGATTGTGATAAATATAACAAAAAAATGCTATATTTTGGGTTTGATTGTTTGATAATAGAAAGAATATTAAATAGCATTCAGCTGTATTCAATTGTTTAAAACCGCAAAAAAAAATTATTATCTTCACAAATCGCCCAAAAAACTTATTTTTCGATTCTGTTCAATAAATGAAAATAAAAAAACCCGAGCGACACACGATGGGGGGTGACCGAGGTATTTGTCCCAAACCCCGCTTAAAAATGTCATATATAATGTATTTCTCAATGGATCAGGAGCACACGGAGCTAAACTTAAAATTTAAACCTACCACAAATGGACCGTAGACATGATAACACTCACATTGCCATCATTTCTTAATGAATGGTGTGTCGTTAGATTTTTTAAAGAGATTCCTCCCATACTTACTTACTTGCTGGTCGTACAGATCAAATGTGATCCGTGACTCTGTTTCCATATGACTGCCATTCAGGATGTGTTGCTCGGAGAATAAATAAATACAATAAAAACCAGTATAATGAATAAAACATTTTTGGAAGTAAATAAAGCACGCAAGACTGATTTCTTTGTGGACGTGTGCAAAATAAACATGCAAAAATGCTTCTATTAAAATTTTAAATTATAAAAAATTATATCTTGACATTTGTCGGTGAAAAAGATCAACAGTTCATAAAATATATTTGTGTGATTTATCTGTTGACGTTGTTCATTAGTGTTTTTTTAAGATACACATTTGTCTTCAGAATGGTGGGACACAAAGTTTTGGAAATAATAAATATTTAGATTCTTCTTAAAAATACGATGTCCATTCATTCATTTTTGGCGGGAAAGTCTAGCTTTTAACAAAAAGTCTAAAAAAAATTGAAAATAGCAAATTTGAACAAGACTTTAAGTGCATCTAACATTGTCTTTGACCAAGACCAAACAAATTCCAAATTTAAGAGACAATTCGATAGTCAGCCTGTCAAAAATGCAACTTTCGAATCAAGCATATCCATTACGACTGCTTCTTGATGTTTCCTTCATTTTCTTTTATTTACCTTTTTTGCAAAGTCTTTGTCTGAAGAAGAAAAAAATAGTCTAAACAAGTCTGAAGACTGGCCATCTGCTTGATTTATCTGAAAACATGCCTTCTATTTATGGAACTTGCTCTCTTAGAGCACAGAGAATAATAATTTTTTTCTAAAAATAGGAAAGAGACAAGAGAAAAAACATAAGAAAGTTCATCGACGGGTCATGAAACTTACTCTTGCACCCGCGGCTGGCTTCTCTAGTAAACGAGTTTTTGCTTCTCTGCAAATGTTTGTGACATACCAGAGAAGAAGGATAATAAAAATCTTGATATTTGAAGACATTTTATTGAACAAGTTCTAAAGCTGATCTCCTTTTAATGACATTAAGCTGAAAATTTTAATATTTAATTGTGCTAATCAAAATTAGCACTTAAGTTAGATTTTTATAACATCACACAACTCGCTTGTTCTACAACAGCACATCGCTAATTAAAACTACCTTCATGAAAAATTCTATTGTGTCAAAGAAAACTTCCTATTTGATATTGAGTGGCATTTATTAACTGATAAACTTGAGGATTCCAATGCTAAAAGCTGCATTCTTTAGCTCAGTTATGATTAATTTTGCAACACTTGCTGCAATTACATGAATTTTTAGAATCAATTACAGTAATTGAATTATTGTGTATAGATTTACTGAAAAACTGTGTAGCGTTGATTTTTTTCTATTGTCGTGATAGCTTACTTCGTGACACAGTCAGTGATTCATTTGGGAAAAAATGATACAATCAAATAATTGACGGATTAACGGTTCATTGGAATTTCAAATATTATGAATGACAAAGTCAACAGCTTTCAATTTATTTTTTGTGATATCAACTTTAGTTTTAAGCTTGTAATTAACACTTAGCTTAGTCAATGATTCCGGGTTCTTTTGAGAGGTCAATCGCAAATGATGACTGTCTAAAATTGAATTTTTAAACCAACAAAATGTCGAGAGGTTTTTTGTACGATCAAGAATAGTTTTAAGGATTGATACACAGCTAAGTGACATAAGTTGTTGGATGTCATATGCAGGGATTAATTTAAGGAGGGGTTTGGGATGTCAAATCCTAAGTGTTTCTGAGAAAAAACTCTGAAAACCCCATAAGTAAGCGACCTTACCTTTAGCTTGAGATGGAACAGAAGAAATATTCAGTGTATTATCTCATCTGTTAATAATAAATGGGGATTAAAAATGTTCAGAAGTTAAAAATAAAAATGCACAAATCCTTATTATAATATTTTTCGAATGCTGGATGTCATCAGCATTGTACAAAATGCTGGATGTCATCAGCATTGTACAAATCTTAGTCATATGGAGAACACTCTATTGTAATGTCGTGAGTATTTTTTTGGTGGGAATCAAACCCATGTCGTCACAAAAGAAAGTTACTGATATCCGGTATATTGCTTATGCACTTGGCCTCAGAGGTCTTTTTCTTGCACTGGCAGATTCGCCTACATATGACTTGATACTCCAGATTTCACTCCACTCAGACTAAACATTGCCTGCTTGATGCTTTTTCAAATTTTATTTACCGAAAATTTCAAGCATTTTTCATTCGATTCTCTTCTTGGATTTATATGGTTTGGAAGCCCGTATCGGACTATACTAGAATTTTATAAAAATATAAGCTTCAAGAGTTCATAAACTTTGAATTTTAATCAGATCCTCATTTCTCAGGTGTCTCGAAAAATGATATCATTTGTTTATTTAAAACAATAAATGACCTTGTCAGCGTTTTTGTGCAGCAAATATATTTTGAGAAAAAAACGGACATTAAATTTCAATTTATCAAACTGAGAATCTTTTATTGCCGTTGTGAATGAATAAAATTGTCAAACAATCTAAACTGCGTATCAATGAGTCAGTTTATTGCTTAATAACCAGAAAATTAATTATTTTTTGCGGAATTAAAAACAAAAGCCGATAAAAATAGTTCACTTTATTGCTGACCACGTTAACTGTGGTTTGAAGTTTACACATAAAATCACTTATGAACATTAAATCAGAACTAAATGTTGTTCATTTTCTTTTTAAAAAATAGAAAAATGGAAACATTCCAATAACGGGAAAGTATGATAAAAATACAGCAACCTTGATGGATACACCGCGATGTGGTGTAGGCGATAAGAACCTCAATATAAAACGCCAGAAACGATATACCTTAATGTCAACAAAATGGCCATCTTCAAGTCTAACCTACAGGTTGGTTACTTGAAATTAGTTTTTGATGACTTAAACTCACATTTAATTTCCACTTCCAATAGATTTGACCATAGAAACAAAGAACCTTTTATGAAGGAAGAAGAAAATATCCGGCGGATAATTCGAGAATCTTTCAATGTTTGGGAAAAAGACACAATAATGAAATTCAAAGAGGAGAAAGAAGGACCTGTTGATATTTTGATTTCATTTGAGCATCCAAAACATCCACAAATTGATCCATATGTCTTTGGAAGTCAAACTTTAGGGCATGCATTCCAACCTGGAAAAGGTATTGGTGGAGATGCTCATTTTAATGAAAGGATTAAATGGGATTTCAATGTGAGATATGCAAGTAAACCAGAAGACGGTAAAATCAGCTTCTTTGCTGTTGCTCTTCATGAACTTGGACATAGTTTAGGTGAGGATATTTTTGGGTAAATTATAACAAAAATTTAAAATAATTTTATACAGGTCTTGGACATACACGCGACAGTGAAGCTGTTATGTATGAATTTTATTCAACGAGCACTTCCACATTAGCTGAAGATGACATTCGAGGCATACAGCATATCTATGGCGTTCCACCAAATAGAAAATATAAACCAGATAATAAAGCAAAAGAAGAAGAAGAAGACATGCCAGTTTGGGGTCAGACTCCAATATATCCAGATAAATGCAACACTTCTTATGATGCCATCGCAATGATCGATGATGAGTTAATTGTATTTAGACGAAAATATATGTTTGGACCGAACATGAACACAACTTTAATTCGAGATCGTTGGCAAGGCTTGCCATCGAGTTTGACCCGTGTTGATGCTGTTTTCCAAACTTCCGACAGGAGGATTTTGTTCTTTATAAACCAAGATGTGTATGAATTTAGTGGATCTAGGTTTAACACTTATAAGCTGAGTGATTTTAGTATGAACTCCAGTACACCAAAGATTGATGCTATTTTCAGAAAATCAGACAATAATCAAGTCTACATCTTTGTTGACAAATTTTATTACCGATTTGATGAACATAAAATGAAAGTTGGCCAAAACAAATATAGAATTACGAACGTTTTTAAGGATGTTTTCGATTATGAAACTGGATTTACTTATAAAGATGACAAAACTTATTTCTTCAAAAATCAAAGTTTCTACGAATTTGATAACGAACATTGGGTCTTGAAGAGGATGCAGCCAAGATTATCTGCTAATTTCTTTATGGACTGTAACATAACAGAGCCAGAAAATGAAATTGTTGATCGTTTTGGAATAAATGATGATTTTATTGACTTAGGTCCTGATTTATCAGCAGAAAAACCAAATTGTGATGATAATCCAGAGATACCCTGCAATGATCCTAATGGTACTAACATGAATAGAAGCTACATATTTACATTTATATTTATAATACCAGGATTTTTTGTTTAAAATAGAAATCTTAAGAGACTCTTAAAATTTTTATTTTATTTGCATTTTTAATTGGCTTATTTCAGGGGCGTACCCAGAAAAAATTTTTAGGGGGGGGGGTCCAAATTTTTTTTGATCTTTTACTCAAGTTTTTGTACTTGATGTTAATTTTAACGATACATAAATGATTAACTAATAAAATAGAGCTACGGAAAAACTTCAGAAAAGTTTTTTAAAGAAAAACTATTTTTCAGAAAAAGAATTTTCTAAGGGAGGGTTCAGACCCCCCTTCCCTTCCCTTCCCTCCTGGTTACGCCCATGGCTTATGGTCCGTCCTTCTGTCTCAGCCTATAACTTCTTTTGTAAGAAAGGGTTAATCCTATTTTTTTCCTTCCCGAGTAACATCTACCAAGACTTATCCTTTCCTTTTTGAAACTCACAGTATAAACTGTTCGTGAAAATGATCTGCATACGCCCCTGGACACAGATGCAAAACAAAATTTCAAGACAATGTTTGATAAAAATGAGGTTGATATCCGAGAGCTCTGGATTCTAACACAATGGTATCCATTCTATGAAATTTATACTTATCATTGGAAATAAGAAATGAGAAATCAAATATGGAGTATTATTTTGAAACAGACAGACTGACATGAAAAATGCAAATTCCAGCAACAAATCTTCTTCAATACCATTATGTCAATCTAAAATATTTATTTATTTCCTATAGGTACAATATAGAATAAGGACAAATTTAAATTTGACAAATATCTGTGATCAATTGAGTGAAAGGAGACTAAATTATTTTTGTGCTGCAGAAAATGGAACCCCTGTGATAAAGTTTTCATACAAAAAAATTCTTTTCATCTTTAAAAAAAATTAAAAAAGGTTAGAGATCGTCTTCCATCCACTCAAATGATAAACTTGATGCGAGCAAAATTTAAATAATTATTTTTTGTTATTTTTAACCTAACTTGTAGAATAAACTGAGATATTTTTTGTATTATAAAATTTATCGTTTATTTTCTTTCTCAGCTTCATCTTTCACATTTTAAAATCTTATATGCAATAGGATGTATCGAACATTTTGTTTCTGACAGGGGAGTAGACAGAAATTTTTCGAGGGGAGGATTTTCAAATTTTTTGTATGAAAAAATTTAGACCAGATTTTTTTTCTCAAAACCCCTACGAAATTGAAGAATTTTGTCCCTTAAATCCCCCTCGGCTACGCGTCTGGTTTCTGACATGCCAAAAAAAATTATTTCATCATTTTCTCAGAATATGTTGAATAATACATGCATCAATCTATCCTTTTTTTGAACAATCAATATTTTGGTCAGTAGTGATGGTGAAATTCAAAAATATGGCAATTCTAATAAAAGACGCAGCGCGCTTTCTTAATACTAAAATTAGAGCAACGCTTTCTCAAAAGTGTTCATGCCACTTTGTCTATTCTGCTAAATAAAATCATTTTTTGGGTAAGGAACTTTCTACGAAAAAGTCTGTATCATAACAATGATGTACATTGTAATTAGCTTGAAATGAAAGATAAGATTAGACTCATATCCGACAATTTATGTGTTTCAGCTATGTGACAAAGCGTTGTTCGGATATTACTTAACCCCGTCCACAACCCATACTAAATCTTAAATGGAAGATTTTCTCCCAGTTCCTTCAATTGATAAAAATTTCTGGAATTGGTGTATCCTTCCTGAGTTTCAGCCACTGGAGTTGTCTGCTGCTGCAAATTTGCCAATAGAATGCAGTTTTCTTTGATCTTGAAACTGATCCTCTTTTACAATCTAAAGGGCACACAATACTTCAACACCATGCAATTCAAAAACCACTTGAAAACTATGTCAAGTGTTTGAAGTACAAAGTGTTTACTAACTGCGCATCATTTACAGTTAACGCATGAAATATCAATACTTAAAAAGTGCTCGTGAGAGAAACGCAAGTACTGAGTTCCCTTCGTTCATTCTCTATTCTCTCTTCTGACTGTGTAGATTGTTTTTTTTTCTCGTCGCAAATATTTTCGTTTGCAAAAATAAAGAAAAAGTATGATTTTCATAAAACAGACTTTTACCTTTTTACTTACCTTAGTTTTAGTTTTACAAATAAGTTGTGTTCCTATTAGTGATTATAAGGAAGTTTTTGGATATCTTCAGAATTTTGGATATTTATCAAGTGACGAGAAAACGTCACTTAATCAAATTGTTGACAATCATGAAAGTGTAAAAAGTGATAATCGGCTCAAAAGAGCATTGAAAAACCTACAAGTAAGTGATGAGATGTTATTGAAGTGTGCAAAATTAATAAAATTGAAAATTCAGCAAATCAATTGATTCAAATGTGATACATTTTATGGGGGCGATAGCAACACATGCTGAAATTCCCAAATGCTCCCATTTGAACTGTATTAATCAGCTTGATCAGCTATGAAACTTTCAAATAGCAACAATGATCAGCAAATAGTACGATGTATTAAAAATTGAGAAAAAATGAGCACAAAAATTATTTCTGACCGAATTGTGTATATTAAAAAAATAGTGTAAGAAGAAAAAGCCGAAAAAAGAGAAAACAGTATTTTAGACACGGCTGGTAGCAACGCATTTATACAATTTCGAGTTGAATGTCATGCATTGTTGGGCGTTCATTAATTCAACAAAACTACGCTGTTTGTTGTTAGAATTTTGGAAGAATGTACTGTGCATACTCAATTGTTTGTCTCTACAGCCAACAATAGCTCATCAACAGATCTTTTGGAAATACCAAAATAGTCTCTTGAATTGAAAGCATTCATTAAAATTCGGAATGTGTATCAATTTTGACAGAATAGAGCCAATAAATTTAAATAAACAAGACAAGCTAAGAATTTATGATATCCTTATTTAATTGAATCCAATCTTTTGAGAATGGATGGATGAATTGTATACAAATCTGTACTAACTGAAAATTATTTGATGTTTATTGTTCAAAGTTCAGAGAAAGACTAAAAATATTTATTTGCAAAAGGAAAAGGCAACTATGATTATAACATTCAAATTTAAAATGACCGTTATTACATTCTTTGATATTAAATTTACGTGAGAAAGGCCAAAGCAAAAATCAACCAGTCCTGAATAATTTTTCAGGCTAAATTAATAATACAACTTTCATTTTTATTGTTTACTCTCACATTTTATTTATATGTGCGTATGAAAACGTGATATGGACTTTAATGACCATTGTTATTACTTGTTTATTTATTTCAAGAGAAGGATCTCTGCTTGGTTCATGACAGCTTTGCTTGGTAATCTTTAACATTAAAGCTTAGCAAAAAATGCAAAGAATCATTCAAGTTGTTAGATCAAACTTCAACAACACTTTATATGATCTCATCTCCCTGTGGATTATCATTTCAATGATCCAGAAATACATTATTCCATAATATTTGCTGAATATTTAACTGCTTTTAATATAGCGTTAAATAAGCTGTTTTCACTGTGTTTTGTAACACGTTCTAAGTCAATAAAAGGCACCCGCAATAATGTGTGACAACATTAAACACTTAATGATAGCATGCCTTCATGAATTGCTCTATTGTTGTCGAGAAGAATTTCTCAAACAGAGCTGTTTTCTAGGCGATAAGCTAGAGAATTTTAATGATAGCTATTGTATAATTATGATTCATTAGCATTTGTTTCAATAATTGTGCACATGAATTATTTATTGAACTATAATGTGCATAAATTAATAGAAAAAAATGTCACATTGATTTTCCCTTCAAAGTCAGTTATCGAAACTTTCTGACATAAGCAATGACTCATTACAGCAGTGACATGCAACTTACAAATTACTAATTTATACCGAATTTATTTTATAAGAATTGATCATCAGGATAAATTTTAAAATGATTCACGGTCCTTTCCAATATTTTTACACCCAAACTGGATCAACTGGAAAGAAAATAAAGTGAAATATTCATTTCTGACGTCAATCTACGAAGCGTAAAATTTAGAAAAATTGCTATGGGGTCGTTCATTTATTACTTTACGCAGAACAGCTACTTTTTAGACCCCCTCCCCCCTTGTTACAAGATTCGAACCAAATTTTTTTTAATTTAGCCTGCTACAAAATCCTAGACAAGTGAACGACCCCCTATAGGATCAGAGTCGTGCAAATTTGTTGATTGATGATGCCTGTAAACAATCCCTAATTCTGATGTCAATATTTAAGTACCTTTGATTTATCATTAGATGTTTATTTGATGCTCTTTTGCTTGGGTGTGCCTTAATTCTGAGTTTTATTAATTATATGTTTGTGTTGGCTGGAAGTTACTCTTTTTATAGGTGCGAGATCATTTTTCTAAAACATTTGTCAATATTAGAAAACGTAAACAAAAGTGACCTTGAAAATAGCTATTCACTTCCACTTCAAGTGCTCTTATTAAATTGAATAAATAAATCTTAAAAAATCAAGATTTTGAGTATTGGAATGCTGTTTGTAATAAGGATTAGACAGTACAAGTCAAAATGAACATGAACAGAAGTAAATAGCCAAAAAAATCGCTGCGCTGTTCTAAAAATAGAACTAAACACGATAAAAATCAATTTTTTGAGTGAGGAAAGCATTTGCGGTCAAATGAATTTGTTCTTGAAATTTTGGCTCGTTTAATCAACTAAATATTTATGAGAATCAATATAAACAAAAATTTGAGCTATAAATTAAATTTTTTGAATTTTCATGTAGAATTGAATTTGATATTTCATAATTTTATTCTTACACTAATATAGAGAAATGGAAACATACCGATAACGGGGAAGTTTGATAAAAATACTGCAACTTTGATGGAGACACCACGTTGTGGAGTATCTGATAAGATTCTCAATGTAAAACGTCATAAAAGATATACATTAATGTCTACAAAATGGTCTACAACAAATCTTACATACAGGTTGGTTACTTGAAACTAGTTATTGATGACTTAAACTCACATACAGTTTAATTCTAACAGATTTGATCATGATAACAAAGATAGGTTCATGAAGGAAGAAGAAAATATCCGGCGGATAATTAGAGAAGCTTTCAATGTCTGGGAAAAGGACACAATAATGAAATTCAAAGAGGAGAAAGAAGGACCTGTTGATATTTTGATTTCATTTGTGCATCCAAAACACACTAACCTTGATCCATATGTTCTTGGATCTAACACATTAGCACATGCATTTCAACCTGGAAAAGGTCTTGGTGGTGATGCTCATTTTAATGAAAGGATAGATTGGGATTTTAATGTGAGCTACGACAGTAAACCTGCAGAAGGAAAAATCAGCTTCTTTGGAGTTGCTCTTCATGAACTTGGACATAGCTTAGGTAACATTTTTCATTCTATTTTTTGGATTATCATGCAATTTTATCTATAATGTTCCTATCTAGGTTTGGGACACACCCGTGACATCGAAGCAGTTATGTATGAGTTCTATTCAAAAAGCACCTCAACTTTAGCTGAAGATGATATTCGAGGCATGCAGCATATCTATGGTGTTCCACCAAACAGAAAATACACTCCTCCTCCTAAAAAAGATGACAGTCAAGAAGAAATGCCAATTTGGAGTCAAACCCCAATGCCATCACCACACAAATGCAATTCAACATATGATGCTATCGCATTGATCGATGATGAACTGATTGCTTTTAAACGAAAATATATGTTTGGACCGAACATGAACACAACTTTAATTCGATCTCGTTGGCAAGGCTTGTCACCAAAATTAACCCATGTTGATGCTGTTTTCCAAACATCCGACAAGAAAGTTTTGTTCTTTGTGAATCAAGGTATTTATTCATTTGATGGAAGTAAGACAGCCAAAACTTATAAGCTGAGTGAACTTGGCATTGATTCCAGTGCACTTAAAATTGATGCAATTTTTAGAAAATCCGACAATGATCAAGTCTACATCTTTGTTGACCACTATTACTACCGATTTGATGAAAAAAAGATGGTGGTCACTGGAAATAAGATTAGAATTACACAATCTTTTAAGGATGTCTTTGATATTGATACAGCATTTACATACAAAGATGGAGTCACTTATTTCTTCAAAAATGAAAGCTTTTACGAATTTGACAACAAAAATATGCGTCTAAATAGAATGAAACCTGGATCAGCAGCCAATTACTTCATGAATTGTGATGTACATCCTGTCGTTGACTTAGCAATTCGTTTTACTGACTTTGACATTGACAGTAAAGAAGAAAAAACAACTATCATCCCAGATTACATAGATTTAGGTCCAAAAGATGATGAAATAGAACTTGACTGCAATAATCCTGAAAGAGCTGTTCCATGTGAAAAAGAGGACGAAAAAGAAGGCAAAAAAGAGAGCGGAAAAGGTGACGCTAGCAGTATTAAAAGCTTCTCATTTTTAGTTGCAGTATTAATTGTAACTCGCTTCTTATTTTAAGTGCCTTTCATGTTGGGAAAATAACTTGATTATTGGAAGTAGCTCAATATAAATTTTGAATATATCTCGAAAAAATTGTGAATTTGCAAAATTAAATCCGAATTTGTTATGATCTGTAAGTTCTAGTACAAAGTATGATAGTGATTTATTGAAAATATTTAAAAAGCTTTAAATTTATTTGGCAGAAAAGTTATTTTATTTCCCGCTAGGGGTCGTTCGCAAATTACGTCACGCTTTAGGGGTGGGGGAGTTTCGGAGAATTTTTGACCCCCTTTGAAAATCCAAACACAAAATTTTACTTTCTTTGGAAAAGTTGTGACAAGGGGGGGGGTTCGAAAAAGTCGTTTTTATGCGTGACGTAATTTACGAATGACCCCTTAATGCTTTATAATTTGAACTAAACTTATATAATTTCATACAAAAATGCTCTCAAATAGAACTTCCAAAAGTCAAGTTGTTTTCCTTGGGGGTTATTAACGTTTGACGTCCACTTTTTGAGAAGGGCATGAAAATTTTATAGAATGTAAGAGAATCGTAAAATCATATTTTTAATGGACCTCATTTGTAAATGGCCCTCGTAATAAAATTAAACACCCAAAAAAACTTAATAAAGCATTTATGCATAGCATCAGCTTATAAATCTTAGCTCTGTTCCTTCCACATATCTTATGGATTCTTTTCAGCTTGAAAGACTTCAAAAAATTCTGAAATGTGGCTGGTTTTTACGTCTTCATCTAAAATTGAATCAGAGTTAAATAAATAAATTTATTTGAATGCTCAGCGGTCATTCGGATGTTACGTCACCTTCCCGTCTACCCATAAAACAAAGTTTTGAATTTGAAAAATTCATAAAAATTTGAACAACTCTCCCTTTGAGTTACGTAATATTTGAACGACCCTTCATGTGCTCACCGATGTACAACAGTTCCATTCCAGAAGGTAAGTAGTAAGCACCACATTTTCTCATTGGATTTCCCATGATGTTTAGCACCTTAAATTTATTCGTATTCTTAAACAAATCTTTATGGAGATCGTGAATTTTATTATTGTCTATTCGTATTTCCATTAAAGAATAGCACGTGCTGAAAAGAGTCGATGACAAATCTATGACGTCATTTTTGTGTAAATCCGAGGTCGTTAGATTATTCAATACTCTAAATAAATTATCTGGGAGATGTTGAATGCTGTTGTTGTGGATGTTAATGCTTTAAGTTCATCTAAAAAGCTCCATCTTCAATTGTGTGGATTTGATTCCTTGCCAAGTTGATGTCTTTATGCTTTTTTTAACGGCATTAAGACATTTGCACTTAGAGCTGATAAAATCCAAGGGGAAAAGGAACATACTTTTATAGCAACGATCTGAAAGTCTATATTGAGTTTTATAGCAATCTCAGAGAAAAGCAAGCATTCAACACATTACTCAATACAACAATCTTTATAAAAACAAAACTTTATTGTGATTTCTTCTCTCAGTTTACGCTCTCTATTTTGCTATTTATGAATGAAAGTTATCATATGTTATATTCTATATTGAGAGAACCCAATGCTCCATTGTGCTCCTTTTAATAAGTATACACGAGCCAATTGTAGACTCCAAGCTATGAGTTCTTGTATCTTACTGATTGATTTAACTCAAAAAGTAATAATTTTTATTGGTGTGACTGACCAAGATTTTTGAGAGTAATTTTTATTAATTTTATCACTAAATAGCTATTAGCAGCTTCAGGTGCTAATCAAAATCAGTTTAAAAACTCAAAATAAAGCAGTGACTGAAAGTTTTTCTCAGTAAAAGTCCATTGTTTTCGTGAAAATTTGATTTAAATTCGAATTCCACAATTATGTGACTGACCAAGATTGGATCTCAAAGATATTCATGCCACTGTTGAGAATATATCAACGGTCATTTTATATTTGAATTGTAAGAGCATCTACAATTAGTTGACTTTCCCTTTTTGAGTTGTTTTCCCCTCTCTATGTAAAAGTTAGTCTTCATTATGAACTCAAGAGAGAAACATCGTCTCTTATTAAATAAACATTAAGTCACTTTTAATTACATTACAATCATGCAGTTTATTTATACCAACAGCCACTTTGTCTTTTCTGCTGAATAAAATCATTCTTTGAGTAAGGAACATTCCATGTAAAAGTCTGTATCATAAGAATGATGTTTATTGTAATTAACTTGAAATGAAAGATAAGATAAGACTTGTTTCCGATTAGTTCGAGTCAACTAAGGTGTTTCAGCTTGAAGATAAGGCGTCGTTCAGATATTCAGTAATGCCTTCCACAACCCATAACAAATTTTGACAGAAAATTTAAAGAATTATTCATAAATTCTCTCACAGCTCTTTGAAATGTTAATGATTTTAGGAATAAACATGTCCTTCCTGAGATTCAGTCACTGGAGATTTTCATCGCTACAAATGAGCTTATTTTGCCATATAAGGTTTGCCAATTTGAAAACTAAGGGTACACAACTACAGCAGGCCCATGTAATTCAAGAATTAAGTCTTGGGAACTGGAAAATTTTGTCAAGTGTTTGAAGTACAAAGTGTTTACTAACTGCGCATCAAATACAGCTAACGCAAGAAGCGTTAATACTTAAATAGTACTCGAGAGTTAATTAATTAATACGAAAGTGTTTCCTTCGTTCATTCTTTATCCTCACTTCTAACTGAGTGGATTGTATTTTTTCCTCGTTGCAGATATTTTCATTTGCAAAAATAAAGAAAAAGTATGATTTTTATAAAACAGACTTTTACCTTTTTACTTACCTTAGTTTTAGTTTTAAAAATAAGTTGTGTTCCTATTAGTGATTATAAGGAAGTTTTTGGATATCTTCAGAATTTTGGATATTTATCAAGTGACGAGAAAACGTCACTTAATCAAATTATTGACAATCATGAAAGTGTAAATAATGATAAAAGATTCAAAAGAGCGTTGAAGTACTTGCAAGTAAGTGATAAGATGTTTCAATAAGTGCTATTAAAAATTCGATTATAAAAAAATTAAAAATACTGCAAATTTAATCAATTGATTAAATTAAAATGCGATTCATTTTATGAGGCAATAAAGAAGTGAGTTAAATGAACTGTACCACTTGAACGATCCGCTTCACCTAAAATGAGGACTATTAGGGCTGAACTCTAAATCAAGATTTTGAGTTTATTCCTTTTTAACGGAATGCTGTTTGTATTAAGGATTAGGCAGTACAAGTCAAAATGAACATGAACAGAAGTAAGCAGATCAAAAAAATCAGTTTGCTGCTCTTAAAATTTAACAAAATACGATAAAAATCAATTTTTGCATTTGGAAAGCATTTGCGGTCAAATAAATTTGTTCCTGGAGTTTTTGCTTAACTAAATATTTATAAAAATAAGAGATTCATCAATATAAACAAAATTTTAAGTTATGGCTTTAAATCTTGGAGCCGAATTTCTTAACATTGAACTTAATATTTTATAAAACAATTCTTACACTAACATAGAGAAATGGAAACATACCGATAACTGGAAAGTTTGATAAAAATACAGCAACTTTGATGGAGACGCCACGTTGTGGAGTGTCTGATAAGATTCTTAATATCAAACGTAATAAAAGATATTCTTTGTTGCATTCTAAATGGCATACTACAAATATCACATACAGGTTGGTTACTTGAAGCTTTTTATCGATGAAATATTGTTCAATGTCAACTTCCAATAGATTTGATCATGATAACAAAAAGCCTTTTGTAGATGAAGAAGATAATATCAGGCGGATAATTCGAGAAGCTTTCAATGTCTGGGAAACGGATACAATAATGAAATTTACTGAAGCTAAAGAAGGAGATGTCGATATTTTGATTTTATTTGTGCATCCAAAACACACTAACTTTGATCCATTTGTTTTCGGACCTAGTACATTAGCACATGCATTTCAACCAGGAACAGAACTTGGTGGTGATGCTCATTTTAATGACGAGGTAGATTGGGATTTCAATGTCAAATATGACAGTAAACCGGAAGGAGACAAAGTCAGTTTCTTCGGAGTTGCTCTTCATGAACTTGGACATAGCTTAGGTGAGGATATTTTTTTGGATCATCATGCAATTTTATCTATAATGTTCCTATCTAGGCTTGGGACATACCCGTGACAGTGAAGCAGTTATGTATGAATTTTATTCAAGAAGCACCGCAACCTTAGCTGAAGATGACATTCGAGGCATTCAGCATATCTATGGTGTGCCGCCAAACAGGAAATTCAAGCCACGTCCTACACAAGATAACAGTGAAGAAGAAATGCCAGTTTGGGGTCAAAGTCCAATACAGACACATGGGACAGACAAATGCAACACCTCTTATGATGCTATCGCAATGATTGATGATGAATTGATTGCATTTAGTCGAAGATATATGTTTGGTCCTAATATGGACTTGACTGAATTTCGTGTTCGTTGGAAGGACTTGCCATCGACTTTGACCCATGTTGATGCTGTTTTCCAAACATCTGATAAGTTGGTTTTATTCTTTATCAATCAAGATGTTTACACCTTCAAAGGAAATAAGCTAGTAAAATCATATAAATTGAGAGATTTTGGATTCTACACAAGCATTCTTAAAATCGACGCTATATTCAGAAAATCGGACAATCATAACACTTACATCTTCAGTGGTGATAGGTATTATAAATTTGATGAGCATAAGTTAATGATTAGAGGCTTCGTTCAAGGCTACGAAATTGAAAAAGTTTTCACCGATGTTTATGATATCGATACAGGATTCACATACAAAGATGGCAAAACTTACTTCTTCAAAAATCAAAGTTATTTTGAGTTTAATAATAAACTCATGAGTTTGGATAGAATGAATCCAGAATATTCAGGAAATTTCTTTATGAATTGTAATAGGATGATTATTAGTGAACGTGCTGGATTTTCTAGTGATATAGTCGATTACATTGATAAGTTCATAGTTGTTGACGAATCACCAGATTGCAATAATCCTGAAATAGTTTGTGAAAAGGATAGCGCAAATAGTATTAAAAGCTTTTCATTTATAGCTGTAATATTAATTATAACTCAGTACTTTATTTAAGTGCCTTTTAGGGTACCCCACCTACCCTACCCTCTCCTAGTGTACCCCACCTACTTTATTCTAGGGGTGAGTACCCTAGGGGTAGGATGGATAAAACTTGATTGTTTTTTATGACTTTTTCAAATTTAAATCCGAATTTTTTAGAGTTTACAATTTTTAGTACAAAAAGGGGGTAGCTCGCAGAGTCGACTTGGATTTGGTACACTACACAAAATTTAAGTCAACTTCGAGCATTAATAAAAAGTTGGACACATATAAAGTCAAAAATGTGAATCCTGTTTAGTTCCTGTACATGAATCAATATTTTTACTATAACGTTGTATAACGTGCTATTTTCTTATTCAAAAATGCTCTAAAAAGCAGCCTCCAAAAATCAAACCAAATTAAATAAAAACCAAATAAACTTAATAAAGCATTTATGCATATCATCAGCTTATAAATATTAGTATTGTTCCTTCCACATGTCTGATGGATTCTTTTCAGCTTGAAAGGCTTCCAAATATTCCGAAATGTTCAACCAGTTACATGCATGAAATTTATATAAAATTTTCAGGAGATGATTTTTGAGCACTTCAGGTGAGAATTTTTATGATTTGATCTCATTCATGTTATGCAAGATATTTGAAAGTCTAGAAATTGCTTGGAAAGAAGGTTGCTCTAAAGTTTTTTTAGTTCTAGTACTTCTTGTTAATTCTAACGGTACGTAAATGATCAAACTCTAACCAAGAGCTTCGGAAAAATTTCGGCTACTTTAAAAATCAGAAAGAACAAAAAAAAATTTTTTTTCCAATTTAATGGTCAACGGCCAAAAAACCCAAAAACATTAAATTAATTTTGGTGATTTTTTATTATCATCAATAAGACATAAATTAATTCAGTAATCAGTGAAATTTCCCAAAAAAAATTTTTTTTCAACAAGTAAACATAATTCTTTGCTTAAATATTTCTGAAAAAGACGAGAACCAAACCTCAGTTTAAGTTTTAAATTCTTGTGGTGCGGTTGTTTTTAAATTTGACTAAAATATAGCTGTTAAAAAATGAAATTTTATAAACTTGCAAGTTTAATCTTCACTTTAATATTAGTTGGAGAAAGTAACTGTGTTCCTATTACTGATTTTAAGGAAGTTATTGCGAATCATCAAATCATTCGCCTTAAAAGATCTGCTTTCGAAGTAAGTAACTGAAAGTAAAACACTTTGACGGATATTTTATATTACCCACTAAAATTTTAAAGCCTAAGTATTGATGAGAGATGAACAGAGTAGATGAATGATTTAAAAATAAAGAGGACATTTGAATATGAAACAATCAATTAACACATAGATTGATAACCTCAGTGACACCTTATCACTTTTTTTCTCAAATTAAAATTTAAAAAAAATATTACAGGAAAATAAAATTGGAAATGTGGCAATAAAAAGTAATGTGGATATGACTATGCTTAATTATCATGAATTTGTAAATGCAAACAAGAATCACAATTCTAAGCGTCAGACAAGATATAATGAAAAGAAATGGCATACTACAAATCTTACATACAGGTTGGCACTTAGGAACTTATATCCATAATATTTGTAATCTAATGTCCACTTCCAATAGATTCGACAGTAAAAACAATGAGCTTATTATTAAGGAGCAAGGCAATATCCGTCGACTAATTCGAGAAGCATTTAATGCTTGGGAGAAAGACTCAGTCTTGAGATTTACAGAGCTTAATATTGGAACCGCAGACATCATGATTTCATTTGAGGAACCAGCTCATTCTAATATTGATCAATTTGTTTTTCCAAACAAAACAATGGGACATGCATTCCCGCCAGGAAGTGGTCTTGGAGGTGACATACATCTTAATTTATTGGTTAATTGGGATTTTGAAAGAAGCAATAACATCACACCTGAAGATGATAAAGTTAGTTTATTTACCATTCTTCTTCATTTTATTGGACAAAGCTTAGGTGAGAGGACATTTCCTTATTAAAATAAATAATTTAAAGCTGATTTTTCGTTACAAATACTTTAAAGGTTTGCGCGCATCGAATGATAAAGAATCAGTGATGAGTAGATACTATACAAGTATGATTTCAACTTTAACAGCAAATGACATTCGTGAGATCCAGCGTATTTATGGTGTTCCGCCAAATAAGTAGTATAAATGAGATAGATAATAAAGGACAGGATGACAAAATCTTGGCAGTATGGGAATTTTAGCTGAAACTGCATAGAACGGAAGTTGAGAAAAAATTTCATTTTCCAACGGTTATTTTGTAAAACAAATTGGTGTACTTAAAAATTGCATCTAAGTTAACATATTTTGAAAAATTTGACCGTTATATTTTGTGTTGTTCCCCCTCTGCTCTGAATATAATATAAATAATAAACTCAGCTTATAAATTTTAGTTTTGTTCCTTCCACATGTCTGATGGATCCTTTTCAGCTTGAAAGACTTGAAAGATCAAGGTATTTCAGCATGGACAGTGAATTTAAAGCTTTCTCGTCGACTTTTGTTATTTGTTGCTGCAAATTGATATTCTTTCCAGTGAGATTGCTCCCAAAAATACACTATCATTAATTTCATCCAGTTCATTATCATTAAGCAGCAATTTCTTTGCTCCTTTAAAATCGCCACGTTTTACATGCTGCAACTTCGATTCTGATAACTCCAAAACTTCACAAAATGATGGACGTCATAGATGAAGGACCCCTTATCAGCCATTGAAAAAAAATCCCCAAAATTAATGAAATTATTTAATAGCTTAACCTTTAATTTTGGTGATTTTTTATTATCATCAATAAGACATAAATTAATTCAGTAATCAGTGAAATTTCCCAAAAAAAAAATTTTTTAAACAAGTAAACATAATTCTTTGCTTAAATATTTATTAAAAAGACGAAAACCAAACATCAGTTTAAGATTTAAATTCTTGTGGTGCGGTTGTTCTTAAATTTGTCTTAAAATATTATTGTTAAAAAATGAAATTTTATAAGTTTGCAAGTTTAATCTTCACTTTAATATTAGTTGAAGACAGTAACTGTGTTCCTATTACTGATTTTAAGCAAGTTATTGAGAATCCCCAAGTCATTCGCTCTAAAAGATCTGCCTTCGAAGTAAGTAACTGGAAGTAAAATAACATTTTGTGTAACTGTTGGTGAGAATTTTTTGATGGTTATTTAAAGCTTTAGTTATTTAAGTAAGGAGTTCCCTGTACTCCTATGTTGGAGCGTTGACCTCAACGTTATAAACGCATGTCGTAGCCAGAATTTTTGCAGGAAGGTGGGGGGTTTTGTGGCGAGGGTTGTCCAATTTTAATTTTTGAAAAAATCACTGTAATATTTATTAAATTTTTTTCCCCTTTTTTAGACATTGAGATTAATTTTGCGAGTAGTCCTTATCATTTTTTTTATAAAAACATTTTCTCGATTTAAAAAAATTAAAAATTTGTTTTGAATATTGATCTCGAGGGGGTAAGGTTTAACCCCTGGCTACGCGTCTGCATAAACGATAAGCATATAGCTCAGCGACTAACCTTCAGCTTATAGTTTGATCCAAGCTTTATTTTCAGTACATATCATTCGAAAAAGGACAAGTTACAAGCTCAAGCAGAAAAGATTAAAAACCTTGAGGACATTTGAATATCAAACAATTAATTAATACATAAATCAAATTGATAACCTCAATGACGCCTTATCACTTTCTTTAAAATTTAAATTTAAAAATAAAATTAATAATTAAGAGTTAAATGTAGGAAAATGGAATCGAAAATATGGCAACAAAAAATAATGTGGACATTCCAATGGATAGGCTTAATTATCATGAGTTGGTTGATGCAAACAAGAATCACAATTTAAAACGTCAGAAAAGATATACTGTGATGCATTCTAAATGGCATACTACAAATCTCACATACAGGCAGAGTTGGAATCGTCCTGTTTATCGTCTGACGTCAAAATCGTACGACGATAAAATCGTCGGACGATAGAAAAAAAGTATCGTCCGACGTCACTTATCGTCGGACGATTAAATCGTCGGACGATAAAATCGTCGGACGATAAAAACGTCGGACGATAAAATCGTCCGACGTCGGACGTTATCGTCCAAAAATTAGAAAATTTTCTAATGTTGGTGAAAGTTTTTGGGAAATGATGAAAAATGGTAGGAAAATATAAAAATGGTGAAAAATCGTGGAAAATTGTGGAAATTGATGAAAATTTTTGGGAAATGATGAAAAATGGTAGAAAAACATGAGAGTGGTTAAAAATCGTAAAAAGTTGTGGAAACTTTTTGGATAATGGTAATAAAATATAAAAATTGTAGAAATTGTGGAAATTTATGAAAAATTTTGGTAAGTAATAGAAAAAATATCTAATAAATAAAGGAAAAGCATTAAAAATTTGCTTACCAAAATACTAAAAATTTTAGGACTTAAAATTTTAATATTTTGGTAAGCAAATTGTAAATGCTTTTTCATTATTTCTACTCATGATTTATATTATTATTAGATATTCTTTCTATTACACACCAAAATTATTCATCAATTTCCGTCATTTTCCACGATCTTTTACAACTTTTGTTGCAACAAATTTCCAAAATTTTCATAAATTTTCACAATTTCTACAATTTTTATATTTTATTACCATTATCCAAAAAGTTTCCACAACTTTTTACGATATTTAACCACTCTCATGTTTTTCTACCATTTTTCATCATTTCTTAAAAATTTTCATCATTGTCCACGATTTTCCACGATTTTTCACCATTTTTATATTTTCCTACCATTTTTCATCATTTCCCAAAAATTTTCACCAACATTAGAAAATTTTCTAATTTTTGGACGATTTTGGACGATAACGTCCGACGTCGGACGATTTTATCGTCCGACGTTTTTATCGTCCGACGATTTTATCGTCCGACGATAAAAAAAAAATATCGTCCGACGACACTTATCGTCCGACGTTTTTGGTTTTTATCGTCCGGACGATCATCGTCCTGCCAACTCTGCATACAGGTTGGCATTTCGAAACATGTTATGGATGTTTTATTTGTAATTTTATGTCCACTTCCAATAGATTCGACCATAAAAACAAAAAACCTTTTGTAGATGAAGAAGGCAATATCCGTCGACTAATTCGAGAAGCATTTAATGCTTGGGAGAAATACTCAGTCTTGAAATTTACAGAACTTAATGAAGGAATCGCAGACATCATGATTTCATTTGAGGAACCAGAACATTATCATATTGATACATATGTTATTCTAAATCGAGCAATGGGACATGCATTTTTTCCAGGAAAAGGTCTTGGAGGTGACATACATCTTAATCAATTGAAAGATTGGGATTTTGAAGGAAGCAATAGCATTACACCTGAAGATGAAAAAGTTAGTTTATTAACTATTCTTCTGAACTTTATTGGAAAAAGCTTAGGTAAGCGGATATTTCCTTAAAATAAATAATTTAAATTCGATTTGACATTAAAAATACTTTAAAGGTTTGGGCGCATCGTATGATGAAGGATCATTGATGTATGGTTATTATACAAAAACGTTTTCAACTTTGACCGAAGATGAAATTAATGGAATCCAGCATATTTATGGTGTTCCGCCAAATAGCAAATATAAACCAGCTAACAAAAATAAAACAGAAGAAGAAGACACACCAGTTTGAGGATAAATCCAAACAACACTTTGAAATGCTTAATTAATTCGATCATTTTATAAAAATTTGTTTATCATAAAATTTCAGCGTTCCATTCAGTTGAACTATAACAATGTTTAAGAAATGACAAATAAAATTCTAGCTTTTTTACACATCCAGTAAAATGTGTTTGATTTTTTAATTCAGGATAACTGTGGCTTCTTTCAATGTTTGCTGGAAATTCTGATGAGAATGTCTTTGGATTCTTATTTGATTTCTGCCTTGTTTTTGTTAGTCTATACTTGTGCCGTGCATGCTCAAATAGATTAATTATGTCACTAACTGCTGACAATAAATATTGATTGGAATTTGGAGTTGGACCATCAAGAATGTCTCGAATGTCTTCAATCAAAACATTTTTCGTGTTTAAATCAGCATATAAAGTTGAGTTGTGGCAATTAAAGATAATGGAATCGACGGCTAATGTGATGTTCTCGAAATTGACATTAGCTTTAAGATTGTCACAAATGCTGATAAAATTATTTGTTGCTTCCAGCTCATAACTATTGTGATCAGCATTATAAAATCTATAGATGTAGCTAAAATGATATGAACAGTGAGTATTTATTGCATGCTTACAGAATATGTTGATGCTTACCAGTAAGTTCCTATAATATTGGCGATATTGTATGTTATGCATTGTGCTGGCTTTTTTGTAGATATTTTATTAAAATCTTTAATATCCTCCAGAATCTTTGGACAGTTCTCAATAATTTCTTTCAGTTCCTTTTCATTCTCTTCAATGTCAACGACTGGTTTATGCTCTAACTTCTGCTTCCACCAAGGATTAACAGGCTCAACGATCTTCTCAATTTCTCCATTATACACAATACTTTTAAATTCCTCCTTTTCATCTTTTGTAAGCTTTTCCCATACTGCGTCTGCATTATTTAAGTCGATTCCATCCAAACGGTCACCTAAATCGCTTTCAGAACTGTCGTCAGAGTCTACATCCTGAAATTCTTCATCTTCCTCATTATTTTCAATCCTCTGAAGCATTTCCATCACTTTTTTCTGGTCTTCTGGATCATCTTGTCGATTTTTCAGCTCATTCACGACACATTCCTGGAAATATTAATTTAATTAATTGTCTTTCTGGATCAAAACGATTAAAATTGTTTACCTTATAAAATGCCTCGGAACATTGACTGTGATTTTCAGACTTGTAGCAGTCTAATGAGCAATATTTGATGTTGCATCGTGGACATGTGTATTTGAACTCACGGGATTTGCATCTAAAATTATAGTAAGTTAGTTAATTAAAGTGATTTTAATGATTTTTCTAAAACTCACAGTTCACAATCCATTTTTATAGCAAATTTGTAAACATTCGAACATGCCCGAAAATTCGAATGCATTATAGCAGTTCCCATTTTTCACGGACTGATTCTAGCAGTTTCCAGCAGCTTAGTTTTTATTTTATATTTCTATCTCAGAATTATTTTAAATCGTGAACTGTACGCGCAGCAAACAAAATTGCTGCTTAATTAAATGTTCGCAACACATACAATAGATCAAATAGTGAAAATGTGGTTATCGTGATAGTTTAAATGTGAAAATAAGCACTAAAGTGAAAAAAGTTAAATTTTGCAAGAATAAAGTTATAAAAAAATTAAGAAAAACTTGAGAAAATTTAAAAAGAGTGAAGAAAAATAATAAGGCAATAAAGTGTATATCTAAATTATTGAACGCATTCAAATCAGCTATGGATTCACTGAGAAAATGGCTTAATAAACCAAAGGTAATCAGATTTTTTAATTACAGACAAATTTACACAAAAAGATCCATAATATAAATCACAAATGATAAAAAAAGTAGAGCAAGTACTCATTTCGATTTCATTGTTTTCCTTCTCATTGCCTAAATATATATATATATATATTTCATTGATGTGTTCTGTAAACTTCCAGCTCATTAAAATTAAATATTTGAGTTTTTCTCTTATCTAAACAAGCTAGCTGGATTAGGATTACTGGTGACTTTTTGATCAAGTCCAATCGCAGACACAGACAAATTTATTCTCACGATTCCGCAATTTTTTCTCTCTGTTGTTCTGTCGAGATTTTGTATTAAAATTAAATATTTTATGGCATGTGATAAGTTTCTGTCCTGTGCGAATAATTACGAATGTTGCTAATACACTGAGCAAACAGGTCAAAACAACAGATAATGTTGGTGACAATGTGAAGCGCAGCATTTTCTCTTTCTTCATTATCTCCAGGCTATAATTAAACTCCTCTCATATAAATAGAAATGAAGGCGTTACATCATATCCACCAGAGCATTTTTAAATAAATCTCAGTCTAATTATGGAAAGAGGGTCGAGAGAATGCTGTGAATTAAAGTTTCTGTGAATTTTCTCAGCGGTTATAAAGTACAGGCTGTATTTAAATGTATACAAATGTTTGCCACTGCCTATCAATCGGTTCTGCAATGCATTAGACTTAATTTTACATGTTAATTAATGTTTTCACAGAAAAGTTCGTTAAATTTTAATTTGAATTTTCTTCGCTAAAATTCCAAATTCAAATCTAAAAAATCCGTTAAAATTTGAATTCTAGAAATCCGTTAAAAATCAACTCTGAAAATTTCTTTACGCATCTTAAACATTCACTTTTATCTCTTCCATGAGAATCTAATTTAAGGTCAAATGTTCAGTGTGATAAGAAGACAAAAACATTATGACAAATTTTATGTGAGCATCAAAATAAAGTACTACTGAATGACCAATCCTCAAATTGAGGAGAGCCATTTTTCTCTTTCTTCCCTTCCTCATCCATCCATAGCTTATTATCGCAATTTTATTTGTCTGCTTCTTATCAATGCGAATTGTGTATATATATACAACTCGTGTTTATTTCATAAATAATTTCAGAACTCTTAACAATTTTTTATTGTGTATATAATTTCTGTAAAAATACAATATAAATGTTATCCGTATTTCTCTTATCACACACAACGAATTCACTTCAATTTCGAGTGACTATTGAAGTTGTTAAAAAGAATTTGTTCGTCGCTTCAAGGAAGGAAAATTTCTGAGAAAGATATTTAAGATTTATTTTCTGCACGATTTTAAATAAAATGGGATCCCATTCATGGAAATTTATAGCGGTTTAGATTCCCACGTTCAATTTCTCTCTCGTCGATGACTGTATTAAAATGTACATTTTGGGGCAAAAGACACAGAAAAAAGGAGTATTGCCAACCTTAATTGTATTACACATCATATGTCTATACGATCACATGTCTACCATAAACTAAAATCAAATTATCACATTCAACACGTCAGTAAAAAATTAAAAATAAAGAGTTTGTGTCAGATAATCTGTTACTTTATTTTTGGTCGATCACAGAAACTCATATTTTGTGGATTTTAAACTGCTAAAACCGTTAAATTTTCAAATTTTCTTGACCGCTATTTTTCAAAATTTATTTGGTCGTTAGCTTTCAAATATTTTTGACCGTTATTTTTCAAAAATTTTCTGACCGTTATTTTTCAAAAAGTTTTTAACCGTTATTTTTCAAGTAACATTTGAATTTTTGTCTTTGATTTTGACAATTACGAAAGATCATTTCCACATAAACTTCTTGTTCCTTGGTAAACAATTCGTATTTAAATTGTGATAATTCGTAATAATAGCCAATTTTTTGTTCAAACATGCAAATGAGCCTAAATTTTTAGCAGCAATCGTCTAATTTATCACTAAAAGTAATCTAGTTTTGACTGGAAAATAGAGGAAACCTTCGTTTCGTCAATAAAATTAAACAATGACACATTATTAAGATAAATTACAATTTTCAAGACCAAAAAACTTAACAATCTGAGATTAACAGAAGTTTTACCTTCAGCATCTTAAAATCTGAATGATTGAGATCAATTCAATTAAGCTTCAACTTATCGAGATTTTTATACTCAATTTCAAGTCACTGTGAATAGTTCAAGGCTTTTTATGTTCATATTAGATTCACATTTCTAACCTTAGACCTTCTTGAACTAGTTTTGATCATAAACGACCTTGAATGCATCTTAACTTAATGTATGTCGTATGGAAAGCCACAGTCACAATATATTCAATTCGCTGGCAATATTAGGTACGTCTTCAATTTTTTATGAATGTCAACAGTTACAATGACGACCTTCTTTAAATGAGACAAAATGTACAAAAATTCAAAACTTCATTGTTGAAAAATAAAATTCGTAATTTGCGTACGCTAATTTGCATTGTTGCTAAAATTTCTCATGGATAGAATATGTGTGTGTATTTTTATGGCTTTTATGTTTTCAACAAAGATCTAATTTATTATTCATTTTATATCTTATATCTAATTGAATAGATTTTTCCTGTTAAAAACAGTTTTAATCATATTGTGAGCTTTAGACACGTTTGCACATTTTATTACATTTTTTTGTAGGCTTTATTTTAGTAAAAGTGCGATAAATGTGAACACAACAGGAAACATTACAGGAGTTGCAGTTATTATTCATTCGAGCTCACATACTCATTTATTTACTACATTCGTGACGTCAGTAATTGTGAATCTAAAAACACAGCACAAATATATGAAAAATTAGTAAAAACGTCGTGACTTGTGAGCGACGAAAGCGAATTTCCTATGAATAAGATTCTCTAGTAGAGCTGATCCCAGTTTGAAAATTTAACGGTCAAAAAAAGTTTGAACAATAACGGCCACAAAATATTAAAAATATAACGGTCAAAAATTATTTGAAAAATAACGGCCAAAAATTATTTGAAAAGTAACGACTAAAAATGTTTGAAAATATAACGGTCAAAATAAGGAATCAGACCTTACCTACCTCGAAAATAATTACAAGATCAGACAGAATAATAGACAAAATGTCCACAACAGCACCTTTGGAGCAAGATTTTAGAAAACACGCCACAAAATTGAATCGTAATTGCAATAATAATGTAACTATACTAACTTTCGAGTAGAACAGAGCGAGACATATCGAATGATATTACTTCCTATATCTTCTATTGTGTGCTTTAGTTTAAATGTACAAATATCAAATATTCTCAATGCAAGGTCGTCATTTTGCTATTTATCGATAATGATAATGGCAAGAGCTCGCCTCGTGGACGACTTTAAAGCCTTTCATGAGTCACACGAACGTGAAATTGGAACGACTATTCTCAATACCTATCGTTTCTTCTTTCATCTTTTCATTCCGTCTATTTATTTTGCAGTAAATTTCTTTTTGCATAATTGATGACGAGCTCGTCGAATGGAAATTGCATAATTCAATTAATGTTACAATTGTTGCATGAACTGCATTGTTACATAGGTCTGTAATTTCCTTATAGTTCTCAATTTAATTTGATTTTAATTTATTTTAAACTGTATAAAAAAGTTTATACATAGAGAAGAAAGTTTCGTGATTGATTGAATGTAAATGATTACACCGTCCACAGAATTATAGACGAGAGAAGTGCATAACCATTGCTCATATAATCGACTTGTTATCAATTAACATGCATTTTAAATTTCCCAATTTGTCAGTGACAATATGAAGGCATATGAAATAATCAACATTAAGCTGATGAATATGAATTTTTATAAGCTGAATAATAATTAAGGCTTGTTGTTTATTATCACAATTTAACTTTGTGGATTCTGTACGCGAAAGAGTATGATTTATAGCACTTGATAGATTAAAGTTAATTAATGCATTTATTATGGTTATTAAAAGCTGCTAAGTAACAAATTATGACTTTGTATGGTCGAATCAAGTTTAACGGGTTGTTGGAGATAAGGATTGGCATCGAAGGTGCTGAAAAGTGGGGTTATGGATTGGGTGTAGCTCGAGTTACTTCTAGGACGAGCTGCTAGCTACCCAAAGGATCCAAAAACTACAAAACAAAAGTCAATAACCTCAAAACCCCTCCTTGAAATTCCATGCTTTTACTTCTTATAAACATCATTTTAGCATCAACCTTTGGAATCTTAATGACGCTTTAAAATTGTATTGGAAATTCCATAAAAATATTCTATATCCTCTGATTCTCAGCCAATGTCAAAGATTATCTGAATCATGTCCATATAAAAACTGCTTATAAGACGTAGTCTCAGTTTAATGCTAGATTCATAAATCAGCTGATTTACACTCGAAATAACACAGCCCATACTTTGCTGAATCGACTTAAAAACTTGCCTTGCCTAAAAGTATGATATAAGAAAACTCAGCCATGCTCAATGCTCTTATATAATTTTCTAAACGCTAGTTGAAAATGAGAAGTACAGTACCAGAAATTGATTGTAAAACTATAAAACATTAAAACCTCGATTTTATATATTCGATTACATAAAATAAAAAATATTTTCTAATTGAAATCAATGTCCGAAATTGACAGGGGCCCGGAACAATGAAAGGAAGAGTTTGTAATAGAAAAAATTGAGATGAAGATTAAAATTGAATCATTTGAATGAGAATAATTGTAGTAAATCGGGAAGTGGTTTGTCGACATGATTGTAAATTTTCATGTTTAAGTCAATCGAACGTGTTTCCCATTAAAAAATTAAATTTATTGCAGCAATGTTGCCAACTTTTTGGCTTCTCTCTTTTTGACATCGTATCCATGAATCATAAAGCATTTGTTCATTTAATTGTGTTAAAATGTTGTAAGGGGTTGATCAGAAGTGACGTATACTGACCTACTCACTTTGGATCATCCTCTGTCGTACCATACCATCCAGATAGTAGGAGTATACCCATCCTTAGTCCCCCTAGTCCTAGTCAGGGTGTATACCCCTTGTTACCCCCCTTCAGAGTAGTGCTTAGAGTGTCAGCTCAATTAAGATGCATAGACAGGGTAGCCTATGGTGGGGTCAGGTCTAAAAAATCCAATTTTTAATTGAAAATCATCTATGCCCTCTAAGAAGCTTGAAAATGTTTATTAATTCACCTCGTGTCGGTGGTTGGGTATGAAAAAGACTTAATGTGAGTCGTAAAAATTAAATCCAAGGTGTATATTTATTTATTTGTGTGTCTACAACTTCTTGTCTTCTTCTTCAATTTATTTATTGTTGTTCATTATTATTTTGCCAATTACCGTTTTGTTCATTACACATGCGAAAATAAAAGTTACAATAAAAATCGTATCTACTTTTTGTTGTTGTTTATTTTGCGACGCAACAAGTTGCGGAAGGTTATTGATGATTCTTCCTGAGCTTTTTTTCGTTGTTCTTTTGTGTTTTCTTTATCAATTATTTCACTCATTCATTATTCACCCATGAGCAATTAAGGAACTTTTAGTATCACTCGATAAATAAACACTGAATTAAGACGTAAATATTTTTTTGGTAATCTCCAAAATATTATTTATTTGTCATGAAGGTGCGAGAAGTAAACGCATTGAATAGATTTATTTAAAGCCGCGAAGAGAATGCATTGGCAAGATATTTTTAGCTCTATCGTAATGAGGCAACAGAAGCAACAACAACAACAATGTGTCGCATATGATTATGCGTGCATGAATGTTTTCATAAATGCCAAAGGCGGCTTTCGATTTCTTTTTGTATCTTTTTTTGAGATTTGAAATTTTCACAAGGCAGCCATTTTATTAATATTTTCCACTTCAAATTTTGTTTTGGCAATTAATCACTTAAAAAACATTAAACTCTTGAATAAAATGTGATATTCCTTATCAAAAAAGTTCCAACAAAGTAAGTAACAATCTTACAGGCCTGTACACGCGTTAATCTTAACACTATGACACAAAACCCATAAAACATAACCTAACAAACTCAAAAAATGCTAGTAAAACTGCAGTAAGTCTGTAAACAACAGCTCAAACTAAACAAGAAGAGAAGAAAACCCGCTCAAGGTTAGAGATACGTCGTAGTTTTAAACGCCGTAATTCTCGTTTTTCAAATACATTTAAAAATATATATTTTAAAATAATAATAAATTTGAGAATGAAGAGAAAACCTTGTTAAACACGGCTACTTTAAAAACTTGTTGCTTGCAAATTAACTTAAATACATTTTCATTTTTCTTGCGTAAGTAATTTATTTATTTTTTTCGAAATTGTATGAAATTTGCAGAGGCTGATAAGGAGAGAGCTGAAACATGTGTCTATATTTATGGCATACGTTTAAATACTTAATCGCTCCATCGAGTCATGTAAATAAAAACAATGATGACTCTTCTTTTTTCATGAGTAAATTTAAATTTAAATTTAAATTTACAGTGAAGAGAGATAATGGCTTGAGTGAACATTTGACATTTTTTAAAATCGATACACAAGCCGTTTGCGTAATATGATTTTTTATTGTGACTTTTTGTTAACCTTAACATAAATTTTTTTGTTGAAAAAAGATAAAATTAAAATGTGCCATTTTAAGATTTACATAAAATTTATGTTAAGAGCAATGTTTAAAGAAAATATTGTAACATCCAAATCAAAGCATGAAGTTCAGTTTAACCTTCGTGGATTAAGACTGAAATAAAATATTCAAAAATTGAGTAAGGTCTAGGATTTATGCTTTCAAAAATTCATTCAGTATTACAACAATCGTGTGTAATATGCGGTTTTGGATTTCTAGTTGCATATTTTTATGAAATTTCAGTTAGAAATCAAATTATTATTTTTTGGTTAGAATGATGAAAATTTCACTTTATGTAAGGGATTGCTCACGAGTTTTAAGACCCCTCCCCTCCCCGTTGTTACAAAATTTTCAAAAATATATTTTGCTTGATTTATTACAAAACTTCAGACTCATGGTCTTTACCCCTTTCCCTTCCTTAAACGTGAAGTCCCCAATTAGTAGCTTAGACAGAATTTTGGTGGGGAGGGGGGCAGCTGAAAAGACAATTCTTCACTTCAAAAACCCTAGCAACATTTTAAATATTTTTTTTTGCTTGGCTAATTTTTCTCTAAAGAGGGGGGACAAGCGCGTGGTCAGAGGTGTGAATTGAGGAATTTGCATCCCCCCCCCCCTCCACGGAAAAATCTCCAATTTGCTAGTATTTTTGAGAAAAACTTGAAAATTCCCTTCCTTTAAATTCTTCCATACAAAAAATTTCAAAATCTCCCTCGAAAAATTTCTGGCTACGCCGCTGGGGGTGAAAAACACCCTCGGTCCCGGCTACGACTCTGCGTCCAATCAAATTTCCTTCAAGGGGTGTTTTAACATCTAAAAAATGGCCGGTTATATATTATAGGATACCCCTGTAAGAGACCTCTAACCTAAGAGATATACCTACCTATTAAGCAACCGAACCCTAATTACCTCTTGTCATCATTTCTTTCTCCTTAATTAAATATCTTAATTAATATACTGTTCATGACAGTTTGTTTGTAATTTAATAACAATCGTTAACCTTGTTAACATTTAAACGATGTTAGTCAGCAATTAAATTAGAAAATTTCTAGATTTTTTCTTCTTCTCTTGAAGCAAAGCACAAAGAAAAGTAATTAATTAAAGTTCATTTCTTTATTCTCTCAAATGAAATGTGTCGTCGGATATTTCTCAATACAATTTACTTAATGCTTCACACGCAAGATAAAGCAGAGTCGAGGTTAGTTACATTTTTGCTATTAAATCGGTCACTTTTTGATATTAAAGCAGCCTTAATGTAAGCAATTAAATGTTAATGAATTGAATTTAAAATTGTATAATGAATGATGAGTGGACAAAATCAATTTATTTATTTTATTTTATTTTTTTTCGTAACCGAATGTTTTGAGTTTTGTTTTCTTATTCTACAAATTGTGTGACGTATCAGAAAATAAAAAAAAAAATTGTGTGATACGTAAAAAGCTTTTAAAATTCTTGCGCGTGTCTAAAAAGATTAACAAACAATGCTCATATGATAATAGTATCATGAATTATTTGTATTGTAAATAGATTATCACAATTTACAGTCTATGACTGTTTATTCGACTGTAAAAATGTGTGACGTAGAAGGAATGTGAGAATTCCTTTCTTCTCGGCTCAGATTAAGGAAGTAAAAAGGAATTTTATTTATTCTTGTTGGTACACAGAAATCAGGAAAAGAAATGCACAAAGAACTGTATGAGTTGAATGCTGTAATACTGAGAATTATGAACTTTTTCTTTATTTATTGCTGCTATGACGAAATTTATTGTGTGGTTTTGGAATGACATACTCTTTTGAGGTATTTGTGGGAATGGTATCTGACAGAGCAGATTGATAGGTGATTTATTGGTGGTAGATCTAGGAAAATTTAATTGATATGCAAAAAGTTTGCTAAATATATCTCTGATGACCAAGATATGTATGGAAATACGTCCTTTAAAATTTTATCTACGCAACCTACTTGAATATGTAGTCTAAGGCTCCCATCAAGGTCATTTTTTGAATGAAGGAGGGGGAGGTGGGTGGGCTTGGATGAAAAAGGGTAAGGACCATGTCAGGGAGGTCTAATTGAATCTACTAATAGGGTATCCCACCTACCCATAGTAAATTTCTATCTAGGGTAGTCAAGGGTAGTGGTGTGGGTTAAGCTCCTGGTCCCCACTTTACTAAAATTTAAAAAACAATACATCCAGTTACAGAACCGTAAAACAAAAGCTTCCGCACACTTTCAACAATCATTTCATGGAACATGCTCTTCAAAACTCTACAACCTTATTTTGTTATCAGACTCGTTTTTAAGTCAGACAAAAGAACAAGTTTCAATGAATCGAAATCAATTCAAGTTAAAATGCACTTAGCGAAGAGTTCCTTAACATTTTGAAATGGACTCTGTGTTTGAGAGCGAAAGAAAATTGTGCATTTTTATGCTGCAGTTATAACGTTGAAGTAATCTCTCGTTATGTCTGTTAATATGCCATGACGAAATCGAAACCTTCCACAATACAATAAGCAGCGACCATCGCCAAGGTTAATTATTAAATACACACAAAAAAATTTTTTTTATTGTTAAAATCATACAAATATTTCTGGTTTAATGTTATATACTCACATAAGTGGATTGTAGGTAAATTGAGATCTCTTAATTGGAACTGTAAGACCTTGCCTCAACTTACTTCTGCTTCATAAAACAGAGACATAAAAATTACATGAACAATGGAGGAAAAATTCATCAAATCTTATATTTTTCTTGAAATGCGGTTGACTTTCACTTTTTAAGTCACTGCTTATTGCAGATTTTTTTTTGTTTTACATTCATTGCCTCTCTCTTTTACACAAACATTGCTACATGCTCGTGAAACTGTAAAAAAGGAAAGAAAAAGAGAATAAATATTAAAAAAAAGTTGCGCGTGGTAAAATATTCAGAAAAAATAAATAAATTGTTGGCAACATTGCTAGACTACCGCTTGGTTGATATTGGCTGGCTGTTGTTGCTGTCGTTAGCAACAGTGCAATTGTGAGGCTTATTGGAGCGAGTTTCTAATAAATGAGATTATGCGATGTTTTGATAGCGAGGTAAATGACAAGAGTGAATAAAATTTCATGGCATGACGTGCTTTAAGTTAACTCCACTTAATAGCTATTGTTACGAATAATAACAATAAAAGGAAAAAGTTTTTATTATTATTATTTTTTTTGGAAAAATTAAATTTTTTCCTCACTTTTGTATGCGTTGTGAGAAAAATAAAAATAAATTACTTATCTCATTGAAGGGATTGTTGATAAATGACGTCAATGAATGGGATTTTAATGAGCCCCTGGTTTTCTGGGGAGGTATTCAAGGGGGGGGGGGGGGGTTGGGGTGTAAAAAAATTAGTATTGGTGAAAACAAATTAGTATTGCTATTCCTACCCTTCCCTGGCTACATACCTGACCATTGGGTATGCATAATTCCAAGAGAACTAATGAGCATCTATCAATAATAAAACAGACCAAACAACTCAAAATTCAAGAAAATAGCAAAAAGCACTCGACAGTAGCAACTTGTTGATTCATTCTTACATTTATACTTTCACACATACTACGTCGTGTAGATGAATTAAGATGATGAAAATCTCGGGGATTTTGAGTAATGACTAATGTGCTGAACATTTTCGTAATGAAATTCTTTGTCAAGATTTTTGAGTTTTGTACAATTTTCTTTATCTCAGTTGTTTTACACGAGCAACACACAACATCCGTGGATATCATGCAATTTACACGAGTTGTTCATTTACTCTGAATTGGATCACATTCCATAACATGATAGACAGAATGCTTTGTTATGATTCTCGTCTTTCTGTCTGGGCTGGTTTCTCAGGGATACCCAAGCTATTGCCTTAAGTATAGCATATATCTGGCTTCTCGTGTCCTTTGGGAATTCTAGTGAGGCGAAAAATCGAAAAAGCTCGTGAATCGATAAAAATTAAGCAATAGTGATGAAATATATTGGGAAATTTCACTTTAAACTTGTCAAATAGCTTTCAGAAATCGTGTTAATTGATTTTTTATCGTGAATTTCATGGTTAGAAATCGTGTAAATTCAATAATTTTGTTGATTTCTTTATTAGTCATGACAAATTTTTATGTGCAAAGTACAGATGACTTTATAAATAAAAATCATAATGATTGTAACGTCTTGACTGTAACGAAGTAGATGAGGAGATATCATCATGTAAATATTTGCATTATTCTCTGTGTAGATAATTCGGTTTGAAGTGATATGAGAAACTAGGTCATATGACACATCATAAGATCTTATTTTTAGTTTTTCTGGAAGTTTTATTGACTTTCAAGATTGAGAAGATTTAGTCTGAGCCAAGGGTGTAGCCAGAAATTTTTCGAGCTGGAGATATTCAAATTTTATAAAATTTTTTCCTAAAAACTCTAGGAAATTGAAGAATTGTTGGCGAAGGGGGGGGGATTGAGGGACAAATCCCCCCTGGCTACGCGCCTGGTCTGATCTACATTAAATATATTCATAACCATGCCATAAACCATCAAAAATCATAAATATTTAAATTCTAACCTCAAATTTTTCAAACTACAAAAAATTCATTACAAATTAAATTAAGCTCCTTGCATTGTGCTGCAAATGCTGAAACCAAAACTACAAACCGTAAAATACACAAAATATTTCCTAGAAAATTAAATTTCATAAAATTGAAAATAACAAAATGGAAATCAACAAAAATTTAGAAATTCTTGTAGCAGAAAGAATTTAAATTTCAAAATTTTATTAAAATAACAAGTTAGTGCATTCAGTAATCCATAAAAATTTGAGTCTGGGAAAATTTACTAAAAAAATAAATAAAAACAAATCTCGACAATCACGAGAACTAGATTCACATACAAATTAATTAGTCCATAATAAAATGATTTATGACTTAACAAGACATTAATTTTACGTCCCACAATGTGAAAACGTTTCTTACTTCACTTGTTCGTGCTAGATCTTACTCTCATGTCACTCATTTATCTAACTACTTTTGTAGTTTGTTCCGACTAAGTTGTTCATGCTTATTTTCCATTTTAACTTTTATTTATGAGTTGATGACTTTTTTCTAGTGCATTATTGTACTTTTGTACTTGTCCTGCTGATTAAACGAATGAAAATAATAATTTATGCTTTCGAGGTTATCAAATTTCTTCTAAAATTATTAACAAAACATTTTTAAAAGCTGTTCTGAATGTGCGTAAACACTGATAGCCTTATTGATCGTCTAATTTTTTCTTGTTATTTATGACTAGTTGCTTTTTCTTTGTTTACTGTCACTAAACTTTGTTTATTGTAGTAAAAAAATCAACAAGCAAGGTACAGACCGATAATAAATTTCTTTATTCTTGAAAAGTTCTATGACCTGTATTTAAATGATCTTTGGATCAAGATTGGGTCATTCTTAGTCATATGGTGACAGTTACTTTAAATATGTTGATGATTCATGTATCTCTTGTGTCATCGTGATTCTAATTTGCTCTGAATTTGAGATTCTAAATTATTGGTTTGGAGTTGTATGGAAAATTTTGAAAACTAGACATAAAATTTTTAAAAATAAAATATAAATTTTGAATTTTAAAAATAATTCTTTAATTTCAAAAATAATTTTCAAATTTTTGAATTTTAAAAATAATTTTCAAATTTTTGAATTTTAAAAATATTTTTCAAATTTTTGAATTTTAAAAATAATTTTCAAATTTTTGAATTTTAAAAATAATTTTCAAATTTTTGAATTTTAAAAATAATTTTCAAATTTTTAAATTTCAAAAATAATTTTCAAATTTTTAAATTTCAAAAATAATTTCAAATTTTAAAAATAATTTTCAAATTCTTCTATTTTTCTAAAAAATTAAAATTCTTTGAAAAAAAACCTCAGACTAAGAACCGAACTTATGACCTCTTGGTTAGTATCTCAGTGCTTCAACCACTTAGCCACCGAACCATATGGAAAATATTTTTTAAATAAAATATTAAAAATCAGCTTTTTAAAGGTTATTTTTTTTTAAATTTTAATTTTTCTAATTTTCTGTACCCAGTTGCTAAAACTCAATTTACTTTTAATAAGAGCAATGCTTATTTTTCTGACTTGTCTGTTCATTCCTTAAAAATCAAACATTTGTATACCATTGGGTCAGTAACAGAGTTCTACGTGATTATTTAAAGTCTGTCTCTAGAAAAACATATTAATGGCACGTTATGTTGTTCTGTTGATGACATTTGTTTGCCAATGCTGTCTAGATCGGATAAAACTAGATTTTAGATTTCAATTTTAGGAAAAATATTACGTAATCAGTATAATATGGATTTCGGTGTCCACAGAGCTTTTATTATTTTAATATTGCTAAATAGCAATTAAAATGTCTTAATTATTCACCTGTCTGTGTGAATTAAATGTTTTTTGTATCAAAGCTACATTCTAATTATATCAATAATTAAATAGATTATTTTCTGACAATAACAAAGCTTCTTTTGTCGCCCCACCTACGATCTGCTTCCTTGATAATTAAGCGCGTCAATAATACTTACCGTATTTTAATACTGATTCAGCAGTTTAAATAAAATCGATGCTACATTTTGCTCTCAAAGGCGATTGTGGAAAAATACAGGAAATTTTGGCATGTGCGTTCTTTGTAAATAATCCAACAAGCATCGCACATTCAAGATATTTTTAAAAGACGGTGATAAAAATATGAAGACATTCACACATGCCACGTGTAAATATGTATAGTAAATAGCGAGAAAAATAAGAATTAAATTCTTGTGCGAATTCTAAAGAATGGAAATTTTTTATTCTTGTTGTTATTTTTTGTTATCTGCGTTGCTGGAATTTTAAGAAAAATATTAAACGTAATATTATTTTTGAGAAAAGTTCTAGATCATATGATATCGGTAAACGTAATTAAATCCAAGTTGTTTTAATTAAAAATTAATAATACCGTGAGTCACTATTCAAATGTTAATTAATTTCTTTGAATTTGTCACCAAAACATTTTAATATTTATACGATTTATTTTTATGCTGTTGCAATCACACTCACATGGCTCATTAAACTTTCATTCAAGTGTAAATCGATGATGATGAATTCTATAGCAGCTCACATTTCACAATTTATTGTCATAAAATCGATTGATTTTTTAAAATAAAAAAAATTTAATGTATAAATGTCGACGATTAACATGCACGAAAAGATAGTCAATTCTGATCATTAATGTGAATGAGAAGCTCATTTGGTTCTTTTGTTAAATGTGACAATCAAAATTTTATTGAGTGGTGTAAAAAAGCTCGTTAATGAGAAGTTCATAGATAATTTTTCAGACATTTGCTATAACAGGGGCGTATCCAGGAGAGGGATTTGGGGGTCAACCCTCCTATTATTTTGAAAAACCAATACTAGCCTAAAAATAATGTCCAATCGAATGATATCCAAAAAAGGTCATGATTCGAAACCCCCCCTCTACCCCCCTCCAAAAAATTCCTGGATAGGCCCCTGCGTTATATGTTTATATTGCACAAACAACAGACATGTCTGCATAATATGTGACTTTCGATCACATTATAGACTTAAATTAGACTTTATAATTTTGTTATGTGTGTCGTAGTTATCATGTATGTGTGTTTATGATTATTGTTTAGGTTTCTCTCAGGGGTGTAGCCAAAGAGGCATGAACGTACCCAAGAGGGAAGGGGGGTCGATTGGGTCTTTTCTAAAAAAAATATCTGTCTACATCCTGGTTTCTATTTATGATTATTGATTAGGCGTAACCAGGGGCATGGGGGGTCCTCTTTTTGAGTACACCCCTGGTTTCTATTTATTAGAATGGGAATTTTCAGGCACAACATTTCTCAATTTTAATTTGCGCTGGGAAAGTTTGCTCAGTATTTTTTTCCTGTTGGATTTTTCCAGCAAAATCATTAATTTATTGATAAGTTAGCCTTTTATTGAATTATATACGAAAATGCTTATTTGAATTTTATTCCAGCAAAAAACATTTTATTTTGAATTTTTTTTAGAAACTGCGTAAAATGATATTCTTAATTCTGATTTCGTAGAATTCTGTCTGTGTCTATATTATTGCCGTTGAGTCATTTATTTATATCACAGAAAAATATATTATTTCCTAAAATATTGCGTATCAAGTAACTTTTCACAACAACCGTGCATATCACGAGATTCTGCTTATCAAAAATATATTATCTCTGACATTTTATCTTTTTAATTATGTCTGTGTGTGTTGAGCGAAATATTAATTATGACCTTGCAAGGATGGAAACAAAGTCATAAAGCAGCATGTGCTAAACATTTAAATAATTAACATATTTTAAAATTAGACTCTAGTTTTGCTCATGAAATTTTCTAAGCTTTTTAGAGTGGTCATAAAAACTTTTACGGCTATACTAAAATATTTCATATTTTTCTGAATGAAACTTAAAATTCATTGCAATGAATTTGCGAAATTTTAAGAATTTTATGTTAAATTAAATAAAAGCGTGTAAAATGGGAATAATATAGATTTCCGGTGAATTTTGTGATGGATATTAGCCAATGTTGCTATGATATGAATTCTGATAACATTTTGGCTCTATCAACATGATAAAGTCAAGGAAATTAAGTAGATTGTGTATTTGCTTATTTTATAAGCTCTTTATTACTATTCTAGGGATTCCATGTTAGTGCGGATATTAGCGTTGGGCAAAATCATATTCGAATATATTCGACTATAAATATTCGAATATTTTAGTCGAATATATTCGAATAAAAGACTATAAAATATTCGAATATTTTAGTCGAATATATTCGAATATATAGTCGAATATGCAATATTCAAAAATATTCCGTTATTTTACCAATTGTGCTTTTTAACACTAAATTTAGCAATTAAATATACAGTGTAAGCATAATCAGTGCTTAATTGCCAATGTTATTTCTTTAATACCAACAGAAAGCTTAATTACTTTCAATTTCGTAATTTGAGTAACGGCTTAAAAAAATTCAAATTTTACTCAACTGTTTGTAAACAAACAAAAAATATTTTTTTCAAAAAATATCTTAATTTCATTGAAAACCTTCAGTAAAATCCTTTAAACATAGAAATTTGAGCATAAGAAACATCATTTAATTTATTACGCTTCTAATATCATCAATTTAAAGCATTTTGTTGGAAATTTTCAACGTATTTTTTGTGTTTCGAATTATGCATATTCGACTATATAGTCGAATATATTCGATTATTTTTTTCTTCATAGTCGAATATATTCGAATATATTCGAATATTTGCCCAACCCTAGCGGATATTAGATAACTTGCTCTGTAGAAACCTAAAATTTAAATCATACTATTGAACTGTTCACAATATACTTTAAATATGCCAGTGGGGTATCCATGGGGATTCCCCTTGAGAGGTCAGACACAGGGGCGTACCCAGATAGTTTTTTTCGTATAAAGAAGAGGAGGAGGGTTCGAGTCCCATCTGGTTCTCTTGGGTACTTCCATGGTCGGACCCTTCATCGAGACATATCAACTAGGGGCACACCTGGTGTATACCATAAGGGGTAGGTGCATGTAAGCTAGACCTTCCTTCGAAGAATCTTTGTGCTAGAGTTCAGGAATACACCCATGTCATAATCACCACAATTTGTGCCAAAATAATAAATTTGAATGATGAAATCAAGTCAATTGAAAATCATCCTTTGAAATAGCAAACATTCGTCAAAAAAATACGTCTAACCCCATTACAGTCACACAAGTATTACAATTTTGCTTTCATCAGACAAAAAGCTCTCGTCAAACAATAATAATCTGAGAAAATAGTCAGATAACAAGCAATCAACACGATTATATGGCAACATTTTATCTCGACAAAATATCCACTTATTGCCTGTTAAGATGAGTCTTGTCAAGCGCTCAGTCATGCAATCAAAGTCAATCCAAAGCAACAAAATTACATTGTAAAAGTGCATCAAGAATTTATGGGAAAATTGACAGCGTGAATGACACTAATGGCAGTGATGACATGAAAAATATATTTAAATTCTTTCCGTAATTGCGTCTATTATACTTTAGGATTTATTATTATCGTAATCAAGGTAGGCGTAGCACAAAGTCTTGTACTTCACGGTCATAGTTGAATTTCACGGATGCCATTAAACCAAAACGAACAATGGAGCATGTTCTGATCGTGCTTTATGAGAAATAATTAATTAAAAAAATACAAAAATTATTAAAATTGAAATCGAAACTTTATTTTTTGCTCAAGTCGAGAAAAGTTGACAACATCGCGTGGTTCAATGAACACCAAAGTTTTTTTTGTTATATTTTCTATTGATATTGTTTAATTTATTGTCTTAAAACAACAGCAATATTCATAATAAAAGTGAAAATTGTGCGACTGTTCAGGAAGAGATTCGCAAATTGCCCTCTCAAGCGACTTACTTCCTAGAAAATTCATCACACATAAGTGCACATAGACAGTATAAACAGCTGTTTGTGTATGAAAAATATATCCAAGTGTCAAAAAATTTTATTATTCATGCTCACATAAAAACAACAAGTATCATATCATTTCACACAGTGCTGTGTTTGTGTACTTGAAAAAAATATATCAAGAACGTCTTACACGTAATATGCATGCCATTTCTTTTCGTTTTCCTTACTTATGACACGTTTGTAATGTTTTGAAACTTTTTTGTTTTTGCGAATTAAGTTTCACATTACGTCATTGACTCGCTGATTCATAATATTTTGTTACTTCACTCATTGTATTCTAAAACGTAAAATCATGATGGAAGCTAACGGAAGGGCACTTAAAGGATACAATAAGAAAAATGTCGATAACGTTTCAAAGACTGACATTTCCTATCATTTTGATGGTGAAATTGATGAATGTTCACAACAAACCTATCTTTTAAATTAAAATTGTCTGCTTGATGACGAAATATTTACTGAATTGGAATCGAAGAACAATGGAGTTGTGATTGTCAATTTTGCTTATTTTTAGCTATTAAAATTGAGAGATATTTTGGTAATAATTGATATTGCAGGGGTGTAGCCAGAGAAAAGGGCTCTGACCATCTCTTCTCCTCAAGTTCGAAATTTTTAAGATGAAAATCTTTAGAAACTTAAAAAAATCTGGACCCCCCCCCTCTCGAGAGGTCGAAACCTTTGAAAGCTCTTGGATCGTTCACGTATGAAGACCATAAAAAATGGAAAGCTTAGACTGCTCTTCGCCTTGACATAAAATATTCATTGTATTAAGTGGCAGACAGCTCCACACCCCATCCCCTTTTCCTAAATGGTAGAGTCATTTATGACTCCTCAATTAATATTCTAGCTCGGTTATAGCATAGCTTTTCGACAATTGTGCCAATCTGAGTCGTATCCAAGAATGATTTGGGTTTCATTTTTTCATTTTCTACAAAATTATGAATACTAGAAAGTTTAGAGTCACCCAGCTCCTATGCATCTGAACATATTCATCTGCTGTCATTTTCTGATGATCCTTCTACTAATTTCAATTAGGTATGTAAATCACATCTAAATCCTTCACATACTGATACAACATTATGAGCAAAAATATGAAAATGAAAAGTACTTTCGTACAAGCGATGCTGCTTACGAGCTCAGCATTTACTATGTTTATTTTCATCTCAATTGAAATGGATGACTAATTCATGTCAAGAATCTTTTTTTTAAATCGAGATTTGTTTGTGTATTTTTAGTGGAGGAAATGCAAAATTTTCTCTTATTTGTGTATCTCAATGTGCCTAGCATGTCACGTGAACTAGACTGATGGAATAAAAGTCTCAATGGAATCTATAAACACATTCTGCCATTGATTAATTGTTATGAGAAATGTCAGAGAATGTGAAAAAAGTCAATCATTAAGCTACGACTTTTGGGATTATCCTATGGGGTTTATTCTCAGTCAGACGTCTCTGATCATCATATTGTGGTTGAAAAGAAAAAATCATTATGCAAAGCTGTTCGATGAATATTTTTATTAAAGACTTGAGGGAATTTTTTTTTGGGGGGGGGGGGGGGGGCGGTTGGTAGGGCATTTATTTGGATGTTATGGCAAACCCCGTAGAAATTATTGTCAAAAAACAAGCAAAACAGCCTCAATAGATTCTTTCTAAATTGATCAAATTGTCATCCTTAAGTCTCTGATTGATAAAATACACAAATCAATAAAATAAAATAACTTAATTTTAAAGCATGTTCTCCTCTTTCCCCACGAGTGCTTGTTCAATCATTGATTTTGTTTGTATTATTCCTTCTAATCGCTTTGTGTATACTTTTATAAAATGATCTTATCAGTAAGGGTTTCAAGGCTATCATAAATTATACTTATGCATGCTAATGGGAGCATTCGAGTGCCTCATTTATGAGAAATTTTACATTTTTTGAATGAAAATAATGACATTAAAATAACGAAATTTAATTTGGAGCACATGAAGATAAATTGGAACGAAAATGTTACTGTAAACATTGAAATATTGAGATATATGAGGAAATTGAAAAGTTAAACCTAATTTCGTAGCTTTATTTAATCAATTAGTTTCTTTTAACTTTTTAAAAATTTCCCGTTTGTGTCATTAAAATCAAATTACAGGTCTGGGGGTTTTTTTCAACGAGAATTATTGATTTGGAATTGTTTATTGAATAACGATTTGTGTTATGTTGAAAATTATCTCGAATGGGAGTAAAATTTGGCTTTCTAAAGTTAATTTTCTTCTCAGTAAGTTTGAAATCTGCTATTTTGACCGTTAATTTTTCAAATATTTTTTAACCGTTATTTTTCAAATATTTTTTAACCGTTAATTTTTCAAATATTTTTTGGCCGTTATTTTTTCAAATTGCTTTTATCCGATTAAGACAAGTTTACTTGACAGCTAATTTCCAACATACCAGTGTGAACTGCTGTAAAGTAATTGCGCAAAAAGTTATTCATGTAGATTTATAATCATCACAGTCAATATTTAAAGAATCTCTCATTAGCATACGATGAATATTTCAAAATTAGTCATGCATCTTATCAGACTGTGACTGCTTAAAATTATTACTCACAAAAGCTGTTAGTTGATAATATTTCCATTTTGAAGCTTCCGAAAAATTGATTGATTTTGACAGGATTCAAAATAGCTTTTAGTGGTTGAGAAATTGATGACATTTTTGACGCTTTTAATTACTCTATTGTCAATATTAATAGAGTGTATTAATTTTAATTAACGATTTAATTTAATAAATTGGCATTTTATAGAATAAAAAGCCATGCTATTGACTCTTCCACCACAATGAACTCAAATTGACGTGATTCACTTTTCTCTTTTTGCAAATTGTTTAATACAAATTGAGATTTAAATGTGGAACAGCTTTTTGTGCTCTCATCATAGCTATGCATAGGAACGAACGAGTTTTATCATGAATAAACATCCAGATTTCCCAGAATTATATGTCATCGCAAATGCCCATTAAAATTGTGAATTATTCATAATTTTTTATTAATAACGTTTTCTGGTGACATTTAATGCCATCACATTTAATCACATTTAATGACATTTTCTGACCGTTATTTTTTTAAAAATTTTTGTCCTTTATTTTTCAAATTTTTTATGACCGTTATTTTTCAAATGTTTTTTGTCCGTTATTTTTCAAATTTCTTCTGACCGTTATTTTTCAAAATAAATTTGGCCGTTATACTTTCAAAAATGTAATTTCGTGTTAAGAGCATGTAGGCATTTTTCTCTTGGTAAAGTGTGCTGATAACTCTGATATCCATACCATACAAATGGATAAAAATTTACCAATCTTCCCTGTTTCAACATTAAATCAATGTTTTAATGAATATTTTGCCATAATTCTGATAATGAAGATTAAAAGGACTGCAATGCATTCATGCCTACTGATTTCTACCTACAAAACCACAAATTGATGCTACGTTACAAAATTGAACATCAAAACCATGAAATGAATGCGAAAATCGTGTGATGCAAACGATAATTGAACTTCAAAATTGCAGTTTATATAAACTGTATCAACAATTTGATTCATAACAGTGCTGTGCACACGATTTTTGTGTAATATAGGAAATAATTGTAAGACTCGATGATGAAACTTTTTATTTGATTGGAAAACAGCTTGCAAACTTCTTTTTGATGGAGATGAGGAATGTAAAGTTGGTTCATTGATTCAAACAACCTCTATTATCGACCTAATCATTTAAACATAATCGATAATCAATGATTTGTAAATTTTTCTATCGCTTCTCAATACTTTCTTATGCTGTTGCATGAATAACTTATGGCTTACTATCTATATTCATTTTAACTCCTTGAAACCTCAAAAGTAATACTTTTAATAACAAATTCCTTTAAAGTCAATTTATTGCTTGTTGATATGTGAAACTAGAAGCTGAATTTTTCATTTTTCAATTCACGTTTATTTCACTGCTGCTACTGGTACTCTTTATTATTTATTCACCAAAGAAAAGAAGAAAGAAATAATAATAAAAAGCTGCAATTGACGTCATTTCATTATTTGGAAATTGCTTCTTTTCTGTACATTCGTTGCTTAGAAATAGATGAATCTTAGTTTATTGATTGAGATAATTTGTCAAACATGTGTGGAGGTCGAAGAGCGTGCAATCAATCTTGAATAATGAGTTTTGTGAGCTTGTGTAATGTTAGAGTTTTTAACGGTTTTGTAAAATTTGAATTCTAGCGGTTTTGTAAAATTTGAATCTTTAACGGTTTTGTAAAATCTGAGTCTTTAACGGTTTTGTAAAATTTGAATCTTTAACGGATTTATAAAATTTGAATCTTTAACGGTTTTGTAAAATGTTAATTCTAAATAACATGAATCTGCTAACATAATAACTATAACAAGTTATAAGCTATAAATAAAACATCTTCTTTTCAAATTGATTCATAAGACTGACTATTACGATAATGTTAAGGATAAAAGCAAAGAAGGTAGCATATTTGAGAAGGTATCTTAGATATGAAATTGACCTTTTTTGAGATGTGAACTTTATAAAGCAGAAATACAAATTTATGACATCAATCAACCGCTTTCTATTTTTGTGAGAAGAAAAGGAAAATCTCTGAAATATTAATAAAATACAAGCTCGAACCATAAAATGATTAAAATTCATGAATTCTATTCATAGTCTAATCAATTAACACTATCATCATTTTAAGCACCACAAAATGCGAACTTTATGATTACTAATTACAAAATTTTTGATTCTTTAATTTCAGGCTGATGATAAATCCCTGCTCGCTAGATTTTATCATGCAGATCGTGCTTTATCACAAGTAGCAAATGAATTAGATAGCTTTGATGGACGATCAGAACCGGAAAGATGTTCTCGACTAGTATCAAAATTACGACAAGAACAGGTACGAAAATGAAATATTTTTTTCACAGATGCTGCATTCTATTTTTAACTTGTGGCGCTTTAACGTGCATCGAGACGAAATTTTTGCTCATTGACTGTCGACGTATTTGATCTTTTTGTCTGAGAACGCAAAAAATTGAACCTTTTTTAAATGTTTTTTTTTCGCTTGACTGAAAGATGACGACATTTGTTGTTGTAATAAAGAACTTGACTCGTAGACATTATGTCTGGCATAAGGTCAATAATGAATTGTATTTTTATTTGAGCGATTAATTGGGCATAGAATAAATCAAATATCAATTGAAATGCGTCTTATGAGCTTCAATATCGTCATGACTTTCCAACTCGTCACATGTTTGCCGTTAGAGTTCAAGGCAAATTGTCTAAAAATATTCACCTAAATAAACACTTTTTCATGCAATTACTTATTTTTGCGTATTTTTAGGATCGTGTTCTTGGAATAATCAATCAAATAATGGACGAATTGCTAAGCGATGATAGAGCATGTCGTGCATTTAGAGCGAAATTTCCGGAAGAAGTCCTTCAAGAAAGTCTCGCAGGTCAATTATGGTTTGGTGCTGAGTGTCTGTCGGCGGGTTCTGCAATTCTCAATCGTGAAGTTGAGAGTGCTGAGATGCGTCCATTAGCCAAAGCAGTTACAAAATCATTAGATAATGTGAGAAATTTATTGCGAGATCAGTGCCTTCGTAATAACACACCAAATTCACCGCATTTAAAATTGGATATAAATGATTCCGCAACAGAAACACTTTACGAGTCGTTGAAGATTTTTGATAGATTATTTGCCGAGTTTGAATTGCTGTATGTTAGTGCAATGGTTCAGGTCAAGACGAAGCAAGAGCATGAAATTCAACAACTCATATGTGTGCTATTTTCGGAAACGTTGCAGCGTGCACTTAAAATAGGCATTTTAGACCAAGATCAAGTCGATACTTATGACCCATCCTTAAGTGAGTATTTTGTTTTTGTTAAAATTAAGTTTTTCTATAAATCTGTTAAAATTTCAAATTTTAAAAATATTTAACGTATTTGAAAAATTTGAATTTTAACGTATTTGAAAAATTTGAATTTTTAACGGATTTTTAAAATTTGAAATTTTAACGGATTTCAAATTTTAAAAAACCGTTAAAGATTCAAATTTTACAAAACCGTTAAAGATTTATTTCTAAATAATTTTCTTTCAATTTCAGTGTTTTCAATTCCACGTCTTGCAATTATTAGCGGTCTCATAATATTCGAGAAAGGTCCACTGAATATGGATCAGAGCAGGTAAGACTAGTGTCTCTTAAATAAATTCAAACTAAATTTTAATAAAATTTTTAAATCATTTTAGTGACCAATTATCAGAAATGTTTCGTCCATTTCGGAAGCTTCTCATAAAAATGCGAGATTACCTTCGGACGCTCAACAAGAACGAGCTGTTTCAACTGGAAAAGTTATTATGCACAAATGAAGAGATAAATATTAAACAATCATTAGCTGACGAAAGCACGGGGCAGTGCTGTGATGATAAAACAACAACAACAACAACTCCATTGACAACAAACGTGACAATTGTGAATAATAACGAATCCAGTATTATAGACAGAAATAATGAGAACTTCTATACAATAAAGACCAATCAAAGTAATAAATCAGATGAATGGGTATCCGAGGATGCAGAAGGTGCTGATGATGAGGCAGAGGATGATGAAAATGATAACAGTGAGGCAACAAGTAATTACGAAAATCTTGTAACAGCCGATTGCGCAACTGGATATCTCGTACCAAATACAAATTTAGGGAATTTACTTCAATCCAATGCAGCGCCATTAACGTACAATATTGTCATATCAGAAACTAGTGAAAATAATAATATTAACGAAGATGATCAAAATACATCACCAAATAATGAGAACGTAGCCAATAATTGTGATAGTGGCTTAGGTACGAAAGAAAATGGTAGCTTAGATCAAAGTCCCGAACAAGAGCAAAATACGAATGTTCTGACGGGTCAGTATGATGAAAATTGGGAGAATTTGAGGAAGATTGTTGATCCAAATTCAAATTTAAATAAAAGCGGAAGTAGTTCTAGTCATCATCATCACAGACATAAAGAGCACAAAAGTGGCAAGAGGAAATTACGGAAGCATCAATCAAGTAGCAGCGATTCTACGTCATCGTCTAGTGCCTCATCTAGTACTGCATCATCACCATCGTCCTCCGATTCACGAGATTTATCAAGACGAGCTAAATTCAAGTAATTATTTCCTCATCTTTAATTAACATTTTTTTGCACTAACTTGAACTTTGTTTATTAGTTTTTTTTAATATGCAACTTTCTTATCGCATTTTTTTGCGATGATTCTTATCGTAGATAAGCAGAAGTGCTTATTTTTGCACTTTATTTGCTTTAATTTAATTAATTATCTGCCACAAATAATCAGCTCTGTGTTGAAGTTCTTTGAAAAAGCCGTTAAACTATATTAATACAAAAGCCGTTGAAAATTTGAATTTTTCAAAACCGCTAAAAATTTGAATTTTTCAAAACCGTTAAAAAATTTGAATTTTTCAAAACCGTTAAAAATAACTAATTTCTCATTCCACTTTTAGGTCAACAGAAAACTTACTTCATCGACTTTTCGTATGTATAGCAGGAGTTGCGGATCAACTTCAAACCAACTTTGCAGCAGATTTACGCCAAATTCTTAAAGCCGTATTTTTAATAAATGTCACGCAAGACGAGGAGGAAGAGATAATTGACGAGAAAAAGTCTAAAGACAATCCACAAGATTTATTTGAGTTTCGTGCAAGCGAAGAGAACGTAATTAGACAAAGTAACAGTAATCAAGGATCAATAGGATCACAACAAAGTATATGTTCAGCAGAAGAGGTAAATCCAGAGTCAGATGATGCTGTTTTTGAGGAAGAGGAAAATCCAGAATCAGATGAAGAGGTTTTTCAGGAAGAAAATAGACGTAATCATAAGAGACAGTATGGAAATCGTTTGACTGGTCGAAGTATCAGTTTGAGTGACGATGCAACATCACATCGATATGATGAGGAACAACCATCACCTCGTCGAATTCTCCCATCAACAAGTAATCTGCCTGAAAGAACAGAATCACCTCCAAAATGGATACCAGATAATGCAGCTCCCCGTTGTATGGGCTGTGAATCATCGTTTACCGCATTCCGTCGTCGTCATCATTGTAGGTGAGTGTAAAGGGTGATATTTATGCATAATGCCCAAGAGTCGTGTAATGCACACCACTATAGAGACATAAAATATTATTGGGATGACATAGGTAACTTGTGATGACATACAATAGTAGTGCTCTTCATACGACTTGTGACCAACAAGTTTTATTGAGCAATACCCTTGATATGTGTCATGATTCAGAAAAAATTCCAAAGTGGTGTGCTGCCTGCCATTCTAAAATTTCAAGATAATTTGAATTCATAGAAAAATTTATGATTATTCAATTTAATTTTAGGTGTTGCGGACAAGTATTCTGTGGCGTTTGTTCATCATCAACGATACCACTATTGCGTTATGGAATTTCAAAACCAGTTCGTGTTTGCCGTTTGTGTTTTGTTCGTGAAGCTACGTGAAAAAGTTTTACCATTATTTAACCATCGATTTGCGTGAAAAAAAAAATAAGAAAAAGTTATTCTAAATTAGATTCTAACGTCTGACGAATTATATGTTATATATTTAAAAATTAATCTGAGATTCTTAAAGAAATTTCATTCTCCATAGCTTTCATCGTTCATCTATTCAGCTTTCATAATGAAATGCAATAATCTAGATAAATAATATTGGGAGATTTGAAGAAGAAAATTTGTGAAAGGACGAGAAATTTAACAATTGACGAAAAATTTAATGAAAAAAATTCTAGAAAAAAAGTTAGTTCAATTTGACCCCAAAATGTTACATTTTTCAAGTCTCTAACCAAATCATTCCCAAATATCCAAAAAAGCGGTTAGTTAAGATAAATACGATTCGGTAAAGTCGGAAAAAAACTTATTTTGATATTGATTGAAAAGATTCTTTATATTCTAATATTTTACAAAACAAGGCATTTATTTTTCATAGACAAAAAACAAGAAAATTGTTTTACTTTCCTTCCATTACATCAATTTTCATTGCAATAACCACAGTTGTGTCCAAACTTGCTGATTAAAAAATATTTGAAAAATAACGACCAAAAACTATTTGAAAATTAACGGTAAAAAAATATTTGAAAAATAACGACCAAAAAATATTTGAAAAATAACGGTCAAAATATATTTGAAAAATAACGACCAAATAAATCTTAGGATTAAAAATTAATCCGTCGATTTAAGTTAATCTTCAGATTTAATCCCAGGATTAAAAATAAATCCTAGGATTTAAATTAAATAATTTGATCCAAAATCTCAAAAATTCTGTATTAACTGCTAAAAAATAACCAAAGAAAATTTCGACTCATCCAGGATCAAAAAGTCACTTTTCAGCAATCCCTTTTAAAGTTTGGACTAAACTGCTCTAACAGCACAAAAAAAAATCTGTAATTAATCAAAAAAAGTTGTGTATCAAATAAACAAAAAATGTGAAAGACAAAGATAATAAGATATATAGTAATTCATACTTACTTACTGCCTAGTTTATAAAGACAAAGACGTCAAAATTGAGTTGGATAAGAAAAATTTTTTATTTGTTTTTTTATTTAATTAATTAACTTTTTTTTACTGTAAATCTATCAAAAATCATATTCATTTATGGTATAAATATAATTAATCTAATTGTATCATAACTATTTTCTTTATTATGGTTTATAGGAACAAGTTTTGTGAAGAAAACATGGAAAATATGAGAAAGTTTTCAATAAAAATTCAATGTGATAAAAACCTTGTAAACTCCTAAGTTAGGTCTACTTCCTGTTTTAATTGCTTTAGTTTACAGCACAGAAAAATGGATGTTGGTAAAGCAGGCTTGCTTGGATAATGCAGAATAAAATTCATGCTGAAATAACGGTCAAAATAAATTTGAAATTTTTTCATATGTAAAATTTGATGTGTAAAATTCAAATTTTAAACGTTAACGGACTTTTAGAGTTTAAAGACTTACTTTGTTAAAAAATCTTCTGGATATGACTAAAAGAGTCCAAGGCATGATTAATAATCTAAATAACATCATCTTCACTACAACAACATTAAGACATTAAATTCCTTGAGACTGTTTTTGATACAGAAATTGAATATGCAGGAAGTATATCACCATTATGACATATGTGATGGATGGATTGATATGTCGTCCTAGATGAATTTATAATATGAATGCTGATTCTTGGTTATTTGTAATACAAAATCCTTGAACTCTTTCAAATAAAAAATCAAGAGATTCCAAAAGGTCAAAATAATCAAAAATTCTCAGGTGCTTCAGTTCTTACGACAATAAATTTGCATCTTGTCTATTGAATTGTCACTCAACCTACTCACTCTTGTAAATTGAATTCCGTACGTCAACTTGTTATGCATTTATTGTCATTTTGTTATCATCACGTCTATTTTAAGTGAATTATCATCCCCACATCTAATTAGTTGCATTCAATATTGTGTATCATGACGTCACTTCAGCCAATTATCGTAAATAGAATAACCTCCAGTTAGACATTCTCATTCAGGCTACTGTAAAGCTAATTTTATTGAAATTCAAAGCAGCAACCCACACAAGTTACTTTAAAATGGATTGCTTTACATGCACACATTATATTGTATGAGATTGGCACGTGTGGCTGAATAAGAAGCATTTTAACTCCGTTTGTGCGCAAAACAATTGAATGCCTAATTGAAGATATCCTTTCCAGCCTCTACATAAGAAAAAAATTAAATTAAAGTTTTTCTTAAAAATAAAGTTGACCGAAGGGATTTCGGGATGCTTACTAAGATTGTCTGATTGCGGTTTTCTTATTTAAATTGAATTTTTACTGCTAAATGTGTAGGCATGATTCTTATTGAATTTGAGGATTTAAATTTAATTCTCCATTAGAGTCGATCATAAATGACGTCCATAAAATAGCATTTTCCAACTGTCATGAAATTTTCATGCAAAATATCTTTGGAAAATCACTTTGGGGTCGTTCGCAAATGACGTCCAATTTTTAAGGGAGAGGGGGGTCTATCGCTGTGTGACACTTCCATAAAAAAGAAAAAAAAAATGTGACAGATTGGGGAGGGGGGGTCTAAAAATTTCATTTTTTGTTGGACATCATTTACGGACGACCCCTTAGAGTTATATATATATATCCTTAAATTGCCTTTTTACTACCTCATTGTACTCAAAAATTTTCCTAACATCCAAAAGGTAAGACCTTCGTCATCTCCATCTATTTCTTCACAATGGCATCAAATATACCATCAACTGGAAGCTATGACGCAATACTTTTTGATGAACATGTGAATCTCCCATCAGCTGAGTCATGATTGCCCCTTTGTCAGTCAATATAAAGCTTCAAGTTGTGTGATTTAATTTTTGTGATCAGTTAGTTTTAAGTCCTGGACCTGTCTGCTTCAGAGCAATAAACTTTATATTCTGTGCCGTCATTCATAAATGACGTCCAATATTCAAGAGGGGAAGGCCTTTAGCTGTTTGACACTCGATTTGGTGGATGTCATTTGTGAACTTCCCCCTGTTGCTCCTTACTGCACCTGATAATGTCATGGTCAAACAGATTCTTGACTCATTCTAGTCTTTTTCAACAAATGGAGATCTCTAGAAACTAATTTGAATTGAAAAAGGTGTACGATATTGGATAATAGACCTCAAAATAAAAGAAAATTGCAGAACATCCACATCAAGCAAAAATTCGTGACTTGACAGTTTAACAGCTGGAATTCATGCTCAGACTGAATTGATTCTTAGACAGACATACTTTATTTCTTTACAATATTGTTATCAAATTTTCCTCCTTGACTTTATCTTAAATCCATTCACCCTCATAGACAATCCTGTCTACGAGACTAATCTCGAATGACTTTATGATTCTCAAAAATAAACAGCGTATTCACAATTAACACCATTGTTCTATTTATAAGAGAATCGCACCATCAATAAAATTAAGCACAAAATTTAAAGATATCAATTTTCTCATCCAAAGAGTATGCAGCTCCTTTATCTGTTTCACGGTACATACCCCCAAAAAATCTACGAAGAAACATTCAACAAGTGTGTTGTACAGAGATGCACTCTGCATCCCACATGTTTTACCAATTTCTATAAAGCAGCATACAGCTCTGCATACCTCCGTCATTGAAATGCAATTATGAAGATTCCTTTCAACTCATATCAAAATTCACACTTGTGTATGTGTGTGCGGAGATGCTTTAAAGTAATTGATTGTATTCTATTTTGTTTTCTCACAATTACGCGTTGAAAGGAGATGTTAAGTATGAAATGACTACGAGGTTGGAAGCGCAGTTTGTGAGGGGAGTCCTATAAGCTACTGATTAAGGATTGTTGATGCATTTGGGACTGATATCATGTTCATATCCACTTGATTCTAGTTAGAAATCAATTTCTTGGCTATTAGATCCTCTCAAATTCGATCAAACCTTCCTAGCTACCCTTCCTAGGTTCTTGACTTACTTTTAACTGATTTAGAGCTGTTTTTATCTAGTTTGGTTTCTTGGGTACCTTAGTTATGCCTCTGATCATTTATCAGGTGCTCTATTGTTTCTAGGATATGATATAGGCAGTAGAAAAGCAAGTGGAGGGTAGCTTGACCCCAGCAGCACTATATAGGGGCGCAAAAGCAAAGAACCAATCAAACAAATGCTCAATGGCAATCCCAAGGTAGATTATATTCACCAGCAGACATCTGAGACCAGTTTCTAGGATAAATCTCTCCTACCCTGGGTAGGTATAATCTAGGTATGGTAAGATACCCAAGGAAGTCCTACAAACCAGCTTCTGAACACTGAAACTAAGACAAACTGAAACAATGTCGAACCAGCTAAAAAGTGTGAGAGATCCTCACAATAAAAGCATCAAAAATATGTATATGGATGTATATTTTTATAAAAGGGTTATATCATGTATCCAATTTGCTCCGCATTGTATGCTTTATCTTCATCTACATATTCTCTACGTGCAAAATATCATTTCAATTACTTTGATTTGATTTGATATGTTTTACTTCCATCTCCCTCACTCTTTCGTAGTTTCCGATGTATGCCCTTTCTCAACCACGAAATCTACATACATAGATTCCTTTTTTTGATATGATATGAGCAGATGATGATGATGCTTCTGCCAAAAAGGAGAGAGGATATAAAGGACTTATGTTGATGCGATTTTTCAATCATTGCTTCAGTGATTTTTGTAGAGTGAACTTAAGATAAGCATAAGGAAATTCTCATAGGATATACAGTATATTAAAAATGTCAAAGTCAATAATAATATTAGTGATCGCATTCTTCTGCATTAGTCAAATTGCTGCACAAACGTTTCAATACTCACGTGGCTGGACAAATGGGAAGCGTTCAAGTGCATCGGCAGCATCTCCAACAGATCTTCCACAACCATTTAGACAAATGATGCCGAATTCACTCTTGATGACAGCCAGTGAGCTCAATAATCGTGAAAGGTATGGTATAAAGGATGTGTGGGGGGGATTGGATATGATGTGTAATGACATGTGCCACAGATCCATTAATTTATCATTCTCGTCTCTTTGTGGTTTCTCAGATTATTTCAACACATTATTAAAAATCCATGTGATGTGAGGATGGCACTGTTGGCAAGTCACAATGGATTTAAATTTCCAAATGATGATTTTTCACCATCTGCTGCCGACATTTTAGACGAGGATGCACTTAATCGTTTTAAGAGAGAACTGGGACTACACAATTAAGCTTTAAAGGCTTCATATTAAATTCTACTCCTAATGTACATACAAGCCGTCATCAAATAAAGATTATTAGCAACACCTTTCCATTTCTTCTCGATTATTAAATCGACTCTCAGAACTCCATCATCGACAACTTCTATAAAATTGCATCATGTAAAGTTTATCCTAAATCGGCGGACATTTAGATATTTTACACAAATGAAGGAATTTTAATTAAGTGACATTACCTAAAATATACAAAAAAAGTTTTAAATGTTGAGCAAATGAATAAAAAAGGCATAGAAGCTAAAGAAGAAAATTGTTGTTTTTCGCATCTGCACATCATTGAAGATTTCATGAATTATTAATCATGTTATCCTCTCCGTCTTTCCATTTCCAACCAGTTTATTTATAAAAGCACATTTCAAGGCTTTTAAATTTAAGTGAACCAAAAAATATATGTGTGTTCATCTGATTTGTGCAAAAAGGGATGAAAATGGAATAGGCAATAAAAATTGAAAGGTTTTGTACACAAACATCGATATACACGCGCTTAGATTTTACTCTTACACTCTGTGGCAATTTATTTTTACTTTTGGGTTTTCGATCTTGCTTTTCTTTTTTATTTGTGGACGAGGAATTTATGGGAAAATATTTTTACCTCAATAAGGGGTGTGTTGGTAAGTTAGGGATGTTGGTTTAGTGAAGGCAATTTGAGTGCTTGATGTCCTTTTTCAATAGAAGTTCTGTTCGGAATATTAATTTAGTTCCTGTAAGCGTATAGTTGTTAGAAACTAGGTTATAATCAAAGGTTTTCCAACTGACTCGGTTGCTGTCTGTAGGTTGAACATATTAGCTGTCTGCTTGTAGCTTTTACTCTTGTGGATTCCATCCAAGAGTAGTATAACACTAAAGAATTTTCTTCTAGCATTGTTATTTCGAAATATATGTCCAATCCAGCAGTCCTTTCTTATCTGTATCTTCTGGATTCTATTCAAATGAGGCAAGTGAACATTTCTGAAGTAAACAGAATCGTGCTGGTAGCAATTGTCTTTAAACCAGCTCAAAAATTAACCTTAATGATCCTATTTACAGTTTTTTCTAATTATTGATGTACTTGATCCTTTTTTCACGATTATTATCCATAGAAACCAAAGTTTAAAGGAGAACTTATCATTCAGAACAGATAGTTGCTGCAAATTATTAATCGTAAACAATTGTTTACAGCTGTACTGGATGATTATTACATTGAATTGATGTAAACAAAATTGCAGCATTGAATTATGTTTTTCATTGCAGACGTTCCTTTGCACTGTATTCGTTGCTTTGTAGACTACATACTATGCTTATATGCTCATTATTTCAAGTAATTCCTTCAAAAAATGTCCTGTATTTTTAATTTGAAATTTTTCGACAATATTTACAGCTAATAAATCACTTTATCCTCAACCTTCACAGATGATAAGGCACGAAAAGCCACTAGAAAATAAAATCTAAAGATTATTTCCTTCTATCATACCTATTGACCCATTTTATTACCTTTAAAATTCCCACAAATTTTATTACGTATCAACTACGTGACATAACATACAAACTTTCCATTGCGTTTCAAAAAATAAAAAATCTTCTCATTCAAGTTAAAACGCACTGAAGAAAAATTCGTAAGGACGAAGTCATGTCCGAGAATAGAAAGTATCCATAAAACTTTAATGTCATGAATGGACGATTTGAAAAAAAGAAATCGATGAAAAAGAAGAACTTGACCAAACAAATGGGGTGTTAATGGCTTGATGTAGGTGCTAAAAGTGATTTTCAATTTATCGTCATTGATTTTACAATTCAGTAATAAATTTTTCATCAAATTTCAAAAATATCTTCACATGCTGCTTAATTTAATGAAATTTCATTTCATCTTAGATATTTCATTTTATTACTGGATGTTCGTAAGGATATGAATTAAATGTAATGAAAATTTAATTTAATTAGTTTGAAAACTATACAACTCCCTTGACGTACAGCCCTCTTTACATCAAATTTCCTTGCCTTTTTCACTCGCAATCGCATTACTTGGCAACTTACATTCATCATTAATTCATGACTATGAAATGAGCACTGTGAGACTGGTTATGATGGATTTTTGCATGCATGTTCATGCTCTCGATATAATAGAGATATAAACGCTCGTGCTGTAACGTACGCTTTTGACTTTTTGATGATGCACTGTTAAAATAATTTAGGGGGTTGGAAATTACACTAGTCAATGTCTCTAGGGATGATTTTTAACAATTTTTATTGTTTCTTCTTTTTCTATTGTTCACATACATGTGAATCTATTAAATTTACAGGCAGATCTTCCAAAAAAAAAACTAATGTGCGAGACTTATTCTTTCTTTAATGCGTATTTTTTCCAATATTCTTTATCAGTAATTTGATTTTGCATCAATTTAGTTAACTCATCGTATGGCAGCGGTTCCACTTTCAATTTGTCGAAAATTCTCAACATTCCACTGAAATGTGAATAGATTAATTAATAATCCAATGTTTTAATCCTAAGATTAAATTAAATCCGATGTGTTAATCTTAAGTTTTAATTAAATCCGATGTTTTAATCTTAAGATTAAATTAAATCCTATGTTTTAATCCCAAGATTAAATTAAATCCGATGCTTTAATGCTGAATCTCAAGTTTAAATCCTAAGACTTAGTTGATTTAAAAAATACTCACTACTTGATCAAAAACCAGCAGTCATTAGCCAATTCCTTTAGTCCGCATTCACAGGAATACTTATAGATTTTCAAAATATGAACATCAGAATGCATAATTTCTCGATAGGTCTTTTCCACGTTATACAGGCACAGCTTCTTCAATTCCTCAATTTGAAAGAATACAGCAAGTTGATGAAGTTCAACAAAGAAGTACGGACCAAAAGAACAAGTCTCAAGTTTTCGCGTATAGATGAAATTTAGCAAGATTTCAAAATGAAAGTGATTATATCCATCGGTGTTTACGCAATAATACGTTGTCATATCCTTATAGTCCTCATCGTACTCAATTTTCTCGAAAAGTGTTTTAAAGAATCCACTACCTAATGCCAGAACTAATTTATGGACTTTAAAGCTATGATTATCAAATATTACAGTAAAGTCGGAGAATTCTGGATTAGCCAGATCTACATGACTGAAAGTACATCTCATGCTGCCCATATTTGCTTCAACATCTATCAATCGAGACAAATTAGCAGGTTTTATCATTTTGACAGTAATCTAAAAGGTAAATAATGATTAATTTTAGATATTTGGATGGTTTTAATTTATTTTAACGTACCTTTGTTGTGATTTGTTTCAGAAGCGATGGATTTTGGACACCGCCAACGATTAATCCACCGTTAAACGGCGTTACTTGATTAATAATAAAGGAACCATTTAATTGGTGAATGACAAGTGGTCCAATGGACACAATATATTCAATTTTGATACGTCCAGGGAAGCTCCTGATGAAGGAACGATCAAGAACTAGAAGTCGTAGGATAATGCTGCGCAAAGAACTGTTATATTCCATCCAACTAAAAAAAACGTTAAAATTATTATTAAAAATAAGTATTTTTTGAGGATTTTCAAATTATTTTGAACTTACCAAGAGATCTTGTCGTAAATATTTATACGTTCCGACTGTTCAGCATTTATATTCCACGAAATTGCGTAATTTAAGGAACAAGTTAAATTCAACGTGTTTGCCTCCATTTTCTGAATCAACATTACTGTCATTTTCGAGGCTGAGCTTCATTTTTCAGTGGAAATGCGTTAAAAAATGACAAAATATCAAAAATCAGGGTGTGAAAATATGAAAATTTCGACGAAGGGAGGAAAACTATCATTAAAGCAACATAGTTTTATACCCTTTGGAGGTAAATTATTTTGTTAAAGTAAAGTTATGTAGCTTATTAGATGAGTAAAAAATCTCATAAGATTTAACTTTGTTGTGTGGTGAAAAAAATTAACATAGTAACCTTAACTAAATGTGTATTGATTGTTTTTGCATTTCTGAAATAACGGTTTTTTGAAATTCAAATTTTCACAATGTATTTTTATGAGAAAATCATTCTAACAATATAAATCACATCATTAGAATTGTCATTTGTGGCTTAATTAATCATTTTCACAACTCAAAAATGGTAAAAGAAGGTATTAATGTTGAAAATACACATATTGGAAAGTTGTCGCTTAATTAGAAGCAGTAGAAGTATATTTAAAAGGAAGAATTTTGAACAAAACCTCTGATGTAATATTTGCAGTTAAAGAAATAATAAAAAGGAAGCCATGACGATGAACAGGAACCACAAAGCAGTGTCATTACACAAGAAGTAAGTAGCTCATTATTCATTTGAATTTTCTACTCCAATTTATTAATTTTCTGTTATTAAAGCTAACATGATCAAAATTTATGAATTAAACTCAAAATTGCTGCTTTCGTGCAAGCTTGTTTTCCTGTAACTTGGACTCTTTTCCATAAGCAATTACTTTCTTTCTCCATAAATTTATATCCGGTCAAAGTCTTTATTTTGATGACTTTTTGATTTATTTCTAAATATTATTTGTTTCAAACTCAAATGATATTTCCCACATTAAAATGAGCTCGTCTACTGAAAGGACCAATTAATTTAAGACGTCATTTATGGTTAAGTAGCTTCACAAATCGTTCCATTGTTATACCCGAAAAAAGAAAATGTCTTCTTATCATTAAATGTATTATATTTAAAATAACATTATGCATATAATCTACGGCAATTACTCTAACATTATCCCATTTACGATAAAATTGTTTCAACCTTTAATTGTGGTCATTTTTTTAGAAGTTGAAGAATAAATGACTAAGTGCTGTGACGGAGGCGTAACTGTGGCTGTGTCGCATGTTATGTTGCCTAGATTTGAATCGATAACTTCAACAAGAGACTTAAAAAAATGAAAACCAATTTTCTGTATTTTTTTTAAAAAAAACTTTAATTTCTCCAAATTTTAATCACAAAAAATCAAAAAGCGGAAGCGAATTATCTTTCTCAGCAGTTTTGCAATTTCCCAACATTTTAAAATGCCATTAGCGAAAAATAAAATTGACTCAAAAAATCAATTTCACACTCGATTGACTTAAAGAGTGCATTTTAATGGTGGTCAAATAAGCAGCTCTATAATTTATGGCATTTTAAATCAAACTCTTTAAGACCATTCGAGATGCTCATTGGAACTGAACCAACAAAATGCGGTGGATGATTTTTGGTCAAAAAGAAATATAATTCTCATTAATAACAGGAAAGAAATGCACACCATTAATTTTCTCAGCTATTAAGGTTATGGACAGAGATAGAAATTATCAAAACCTACAAACGATCAAATGGAATGCATCAGGTATGAATCTTTATAATATACACATCGAGGAAGGAAGACCGCACACACAAATTATTTATTTATTGGTCTTTTTTTGCTCCTTTTTTTCTCAGTTCCTTTCGCATTTTGTTGCTATGAGGGGTCGACCATAAATGACGTCCATAAAAAAGTGACTTCTTAGACCTCTATCCTCTATAGGAATGTTTTATGGACTGTCACATTATTGGGGGTCCATAAATGCTGGACGTCATTTAAAAACGACCCCCCAAAAGGAAACTTGACTTTGACCGAGTCACAATTAAAGATGATTTAGGTATTTCCATAATGAAAGGCTTACTCATTGTTTTAAGGAGGAGGATGATCAAAGCGTTTCTTTTCGAAACTTTCTTGGTTCCATAAGATGCACAGATGTGAGGCATCTGGATGAAATTTCAGGTGAATTTTGCAAATTATAAAAAAAATTTAAATTAATTTTCGCGCATTTTTTAGGATCATCTGGCAGCAAGAAGGAATTTTTAATTAATTATTCACAAGAGACCGTCGGCTTGAATTTACAAAACGCTTCCTTCCTTCTCGGATGATGAATGGGCATTTATTTATGAAATATTGGGGTTCTCTGAGCATCTTTTCCCTCCTTGATGTTTTAATTCAATTAAGTTTACGGATATTAAAATGAAAATCTTGAAGGCTAATATCTTTTGGCAATTGCATGAGATGAATTTTATTTTCTGAGGTGGGTCTTGTTTTGTGGATTAATGGATGAGTTTTGTGTTGCTGAGGGATTTGTTTTGGAGATTTTGAAGCTTTATAACGTACTGTAACCTAATCAGTGTTAGATTCTGTGGTGTCGTGGTAGGATGGAGTCTGGGGTATCAAACCATATGTTGGCAAATCTGCCATAGCTAGAGAAAGGTCTCTGTACTGGAGTAGTTAAGCAATATACGAGATAGAACATGTTAATATCATTACTATGAGAACATGGGTTCAATTCCCATTACAGACTGATCTGTCTAAATTATTAGACATAAAGTGATGCCTAAGCATGAGTTCTTAGTCCCAGGAGTGGAAGTTTAGCACTTGGGGTGGTAACCTCAGTTGCACTTTCTGTGCTAAGCTATTGAATATATCTCTACACATTTTATATCACAATCAAGATCTAATCTACAGATTTATTAAACAAAAATACCAAGAGTAGAATTCCATCCAGAACATTCCTGCAATTTACCGTTAAACCTTTATCACAATTCTCCATATTCCACGTTCTAATCCCACAGTTAACCTAGCAAAATTACACAAAATCAAATTATCATCCATTTTCCCCATAATTTTCACATTATATCCCCCTTAGTAAGCATAAAGGTTGTTCAACAACAAGCATACTTAATGAAGAAATTGAGAAGTAACAATCAAAACACAGCAGAAAAGAGAAAACAGCAAAATCGAATCAAACGACACTTTATTTAATTTTAATTTACTAAACAAAATGTAATCATGTCACATTATAGTACACCTTCGTGAGACATCCGAGCAGTCGGGATGAGATGAGATGAGGAAAAAATGTGATTATTGCGATTTCAATTCAATTTAATGTCGTCAGAATGAGACAAGTATCAATAGTTATCTATACGGAAAGGCATTGTCTGCATGTGTCAATTGAATAATTAATGTTTGAAGAAAAAAAACAAAGAAACAAATCGAATTGCTCCATTAAATGAATTCTCAAGTCAATTGTGTATATCGATAAAATAATTTATTTTGGGAATATTTGTGTTTACTTCTTTTCGCTACATGACATTGCATGTGATTGAATTATCGAGCAGCACACGAGAGACAGTTGGAGCTTTTTTTGAGGATTGAGATGGTTTAGGCGCATTTTGGAGGATTTTTTGAAAGGCTTGTGTGGTTTAGTTGGATATATAATAGTATTGGGAAAAGCCAGGTGGTCTAGGGCTAGTTTCTTGGGTATATACATGCTATTGTCTTTAGTATGGCAATAGTATATCTGATAAACCGACCCCATGGGGTCCTAGGTATGTGTAGGGGTATTGGCAGAGTTACCAACACATACCCTGACGCTCTAGACTCGATTTAGCTCTAACCCCATATCAAGTATCCCAAACAACTAACCAGCCATCAACTCAAAACACCATCAACTCCAATCTACAAAAATCCAGCTAATAATCCATGTCATGATTGAATTTCATGAGTTTTTCAATCAAGAAATTGGAGGCAATTATCATTAAACCCTTCCATCATCATGAGGCACTCATGAAAATTAACATTTTGCCTTTACTAAAGCTTAAATCACCGAGAAGAACGGGGTAATTAAAATTTTTAACAAATTACATAAACCAGAAAATGACGATAATATTTTAGCGATGATTTTAATTAGTCCCCCATCGTTTGACGCAATTAAACTTCTTATTCTCTAATTTCATCTCATTTAACTTTTTTTGTCAGCACAAAAAGGAGGCAGCTGAAAATGTAAATGTGATAAAGTTTAAAAGGAAGCACCCATTTACATAAATTTTATGGCCACACACATAGCAAAAATGTAAAAGGTTGATGTGGATTCTCTCCCTGCTCTTTTTTTTGAAACATCTTGAAACAATTTATATTGTCATGAAAATGAACTCTTGGTTTTCCTTTTACTTCCTTAATGCTTATGCTTCTTTGGAATTTTTAGAGAGGAAAATGGTGAAGCATAAAAAATAAAATGCCATGTTCATAAACAATTTATTTATCATGAAAGATTTTTCATCTTTCCTTAAGTTTTCTGGATTTGAAATGAGATTCTTTTTGTGGCTCAAGGGAGATGGAAGGGTTTAAGAGGATTTGGTTGATGAGAAATCATATTTTAATAAAATTATCCACAAATAAATTCAAAATGGCGGATAATCCTTTGAAGTAAACAAAATCATTGATATTTTTGGAATTGGAGCTAGTAGATAACCTTAAAAGGCAGATATAAGCTTGCTCCAACGTAAAGTTTGAGTTATTATCATTATTTTGCCATAATAATACTTAATTATGGAGATATAGACTAAGAAAAATGCGATGTGAGATGATCCGCACAAAAATGACTCGTCTAATCCAACATCAATGATGAAAATATTTAAAACTCATCAAAAATTCAATTTTTAAGTGAATCTCAACTAAAGTTGAATATTTTTTCTCAAACTTACTATTTATAGCTGTAAAATTGTTCTAAACAACAAACTGAAAGCATGATTTATTAATTTTTTTGAATATTTCAAAAATTCTTAAAAGTTTCCAAACAAAAGAGGGTAAAATATGCTCAAAAATGTAATATTTTAATAAGTTTATTAACAAAACAATATTTTTCACAATCTCAATCATCCAAATACAAAACTTTATCCAACCCTCGCGTTTACAAAATTCCAGAAAAAATAAATAAAACAATGAAAAGCAAACAACCCTCTTAACCTCTTTTCACCTTTTTTTGCCATTTTCTCTATTGCTATATAAATGGATAAATATTTATGGAAAACAATCTCTTCAATATTCATTCTTTTCTGCTTTACTTACTGCTTCATATTGTTAAAATCAATTTGTATTTCATCAATTATTAACAAAGCTGAAATTTTCTTGATTCTCATTTTTTCGTTTCTTCTGCTCATCTAAGTGAAATCAATTCAATTTTCATATAATCTTGTGACTTGTCGGTTTTTTTGTGCTTTCCTGTTTTTATTCTGATTCGTGACCCTTGAAGGATTTCAGGAGATATTTTTTTTTTGTGATGAATTTTGGAATGATATGAAGGGGTTGAATCATCAGAAATCAATGAATTTAATTTTACTTTTTAGGTCTTTTTATTTTATTTTTGAATAACTGAAGCTGTGTTAGGTAATCAAGAGTGTGTCATCTTCAGGGTCGTAACCAGGAGACGGTTGTTCACTATATCTTTAGGTTCATCCTAGTGTATACCCTAGGTACCTTTTGGGTATACTCTAGTGTAGGTGTAGCCCATGAGGTGGTGTATTCTTTAGGGTATACCAAGAAACGAATCCCAGGTAGGAGGAATGGGGGTCAAATCCACCCCCGTCTTTCTATTTACGTCTCTAAACAGACAAAATGATAATATCTCCAATTTTCTTCCGACATCATCAAACAAGAATCCAAAAATGGCTGATAAAGCTAATGAAATTTTGTTCACTTACATGCTCCATGTTACACTTTTAGAATTCAAATAGGCATCATTATCATTAACAAGTAAATCAAGGGAGGTGGCAAGAAGAAGCATTTTTATGACCAAATTTACTCTCGAAAATGGATTGTATCGATGGATATCTGCCTCGTGAATAATTAAGAATGTGTCAGTCGTGAGATAAAACAACCAATTACATCATGAACGAATCGATTTTATGTAGAAGAGAAAATGGACATGCTACATGAAATAGAAATTTGTTCTATCCGAAGCACAAAATCGTTAGTGCGTTCTTGTACAAAACTTTTAGTCATTAATTATGAAATTTTTCGTTGTCATCGAGTTTTATAAAACTTTCATAAACTAATTTATCCTTTTCAACATCAAATCAAAACTCCTCAAAATCATCTGTACCGTTGCTTACTCTGACTAGTCTGCCGTCAATCATCTGTTCCCCAATTCTCGTGATTATTGTAAATGGAAATAAGGGTTAAAAATATAATTTCACTTCCCCATTGCATTGCATGTATACCGAACATATAAATTGTATTTTTATAGCTTAAACGCAAAGCGGCATTCATAAAAAGGGTGGCAATTTAAATATCATAATTTTAATAATCATAAAAGTAATTGATATTTATATTTATTCATTCATTCAACCTACATATACGTCGTTTAAGCTCATGTTTGGCCATGTTTTACCATTTATTTCTAGTCCAATATTTTTTTGGGGGTAAATTTGGAATTTTGATTAGTTTGTCAATGATTTTTGATGAGGAAAGGGCTTTGTGGAATGGGAAATTAAATATTGAAGGCAATTTTGGTAAAATTTTGTGGTTTTATCCTCAGAGACGTAATAAAAGTGGGGAAAGTGAAGTTAAAATTCCTAAAAATTTCAATATGACATGGTCGTAGCCAGAATATTTAGGGCGGGGGTTCAATAATTTTTTTAAATTTAAAATAGTCGAAGTTTTTTATACCAAATTTTTTTTGGAGAGGGGTCTTTCTGACACTTTTGAACCTTCTGGATGCACCCTTGACCAGGTGAGGGGGGGCGTTTGACCCCCAAAGTTGAGATTAGGATTATAAGTTCAGCAGTTTCCTCGAAAGATGGACTTTAATCATTAAAGTTTAATGAACCTAAGCTACATTTTTATAATTTCCGTCGGGATTTGAACTCTCAACTTGACCCAAAATTCAGATTTTCTTTCAAAACAAGCTAAGATACTTTTAACAAGAACCCCATTAGCATTTGTACCACATTTTTAACAGAATCGACATACACAAAAAGCAGACATCAAAATTCAAATTCAATTTTTATTCAACATATCAAAGAAATATCAATTTACAAAATCATCAAAAAATAATCTTTGCCTGTCAATAAACAACTCCATTTATCACAATTGAAATAAACCAAAAGGTTTTGCGTATATTCGTACATGCCAGAGAAACAGAGTAAAAGGAACGTAGAGTGAGGAAATGCGTTAGAATATTTCAAAAAAAAAAAACGAAATCGATAAAAATCCAATAACCATAATATGGTGCTTATTGCTTATGATCCTTATTTCCTTCTTATTCCTTCTCATTTTATTGGCATATTGAAAGGCAGGCTTGTGGTAAAAGAGACGGGAAATGAATTTTTGAGCTGAATGTAAAATGGTAGCGTTGGGAAAGTTGTAAATGAGATTTTTGTGGGTTTAGGGATGTTGTGAGCGTTTTTTGAGGATTTAAATGGCTTAAAATTAATATTGAGGTTTTCTAACGAACTTTTGAAATTTAAATTTTTTAACGAACTTTTGAAATTTAAATTTTGTAACGAACTTTCAAATTTTGAATTCAAATTTGATTTTTTAACGGTTTTTAATAGATTTCTTTCTGTAACAAAGAAGTACAATTATTCAGTTTTAGATGCTTCCTAGCTTAATTTTCTGCAACGATAATAAAGCAATCTCGTCAAAATGACCGAACAAATATAAGTTTTTGTCTTAAATCTAGCTAAAAAAGTATGAAAAATTATTTTATTTATTTCAATCCTCCATATCGCTCTTATATACTTAAAAGCATACGAATTTATGCCTTAAACGCCATTTAACTTACTTATGGATTCTTTTTAAGAGAGAAAAATATGGAAATGCTTATCCGTAGGGGAGGAAATGTTGCATAATTTATGAAAATTTTATCGTCTCTCGGTTTTCCCTACTTTGAATATAAACAATTTTTGATGGATGGTAAGTGGGCGGCTTATTGGCATAACACTTAAATTTTTACTGCCTCACTGCCAAAAAATGGTTTCTAAAATTTTTTTTATGAAGCCATAGATATAATGGATATGGAAGTCACGGCATATGAATAGAAATTAAATACCATTATGTGTTTATAGCGTCATGCACCGGTGACCAAGGTATTTTTTTTGGAGGTACCTAAAAGCCATTGTGTGTCTTCAATCATTCATATTCATCATAGGAACTATAATTAAACATTCTCACATGATTCCATTTCCATTCATCATATAGACGATAAATAATTGCAATTCTTTCCGCAACGTTGAGAAATGGAAAACAAAAAAGCAAGAAATTATTTTTTATGTTTTTTAAAAATATCTTTTTTTTGACAATTGTTGAAACATAAACACATTCAAGAAATTCCACAATTACTCGCATCGTATCGTCTTAATGATCGCAACTTATCTTTTCGTTTTTAAACTTACTTATGTGTAATAATTTTGATACTTTTTTGTGGATGGTTTGTTATGTTTTTTTTAAAAATTGTTGTTGGTAAAGATTGAAGATTTTTGAAATTAGGGGTATGTAAGAGGGACTTATTAGCCCTTTTTAACCAAGTAAACTTAACTATTGTACTTTATTCGTATTTGTATTCGAATTTCAAAAATCATTTGTTTACAATTTCGAAATTAAATTTTTTCTTCTAAATTTTTGCTTAATTTCATACCTATTAATTGGATAATAGATTGAAAAGTGCTTATTGAGTTTGATCAAAGCTATTGGTATCATTTAACAGCAACAAATCGTACTAAAAGCTACAAAAATTGCAAACTTTAAGAATTGTTAATTTTCGAAATTGCTTGTAAACAAACATTACAAAAAATGCGGGAAAATTTCAAATTTATTTTATCCGTTATAAAATTTGAATTTCAAAAAACCGTTATATTTAATTGAAAAAATCATTCAATATCAATTACAAATTATCACCATAATACCTCAAAAGCCCACACTTACTTTGCCAAATGCACAAAATTCTCCAATCCATCGATCATGCCGAAAGAGAACAAGCTTATGTCAACTTATGAAGACACCACCGTTAACATGTTACTTTGTAGATTTTTACTTCTCATTCCATTCCACTTTAGACATAAAATACCTTCCATATCTTCAACCAATTCATCATTTTCATATGACTTTAAATTTAACGATGCGTCTCTTTGTTTTAATTCCGCTTTCATGTGAAGCCAAATAAGCTTCTGTGCATGTGTATATGAATGAATAAAAATATTTTAAATTGCTATTTATACTGTGTGCATGATGCTGTTGTGCACCTTGAATGTATCAAAAAATAAATAAAAATCGAGACATTGTTGTGTGTAGAACATTGTGAATGAAGACCTTATCATTATTAGCACGAAACAATGACGAATAAATTGACACATATCTCATTATTAAATATGATTCCGGCATACAGTCACAGAGGCGCCGGGCTGTTGATGCCCTCAAAGAAATGCAATTAATTTCATTATTTCATCATTTTTTGAGTCCGAATGTCAAATGAAATGTCACGCAAGGTACTTTTTATTTCTGTTCTGTCCGGCTTTGCACCTTTCCGAAAATGACCCCATGATCACTTTTTATTTACTTTATATCCAAACAGTCTTTTATGATGATGAGTGTCTTAACAACATTTGCGAAATGAAAATTAATTGATGGAAATAAATTTTATGGCAGAATGACTTTCATTTATGCACCTTTTTGTTGTTATTGCCTTAATACTCTCAGCACTACATTGTATGCAGCTTCTATCTTAATGTGATTCAATCAATTTTTTTGTGTGTTTGTGTTTGAATATTAAGCAAAAATGCTGTAGAAGAATCATCAGCGGGAGCTAAAAGTTTATCTCTGTTGGCTTTAGTTATAACTACATAAAATGTCCATTAACGTATGTTTGGGAGTGTATTGGCAATTGAATGACCCATAAATTGCAACTGCATTTAATTTTTATTGTACTGATGCATATAAAATCTAACAGGGTTCACATGAGGTAGGGAAAGTTTTTGAGGATATGCTTAGAACTTGATTTTTGATACTTAAGGAATTTAAGTTTGAATATTTAGCAGAAAAAGTAAATTTTTGAATAACGAACGAAAGTGGGAATCGAACCCACGTCCTGAATTCCAGGAGCATACCCATGGGGTAGCACCCTAGTATAAGATACCCTAGTATATATTATTAATTTCTAGTCGCATGATCCTACCACTAAGCTATCGAGTGTAACTCAGAAGCTTGAAAAAATGCCAACTTTAGTTATAAAAGTTAACTTTAATCATAAAGTGCTATTCATAAATGACGTCACAGATGAAAACGAGATTTTTAGAGACCCTCCCACCTATGTCAAAAAATTTTGATATAAAAGCTTTTTTTTATGGAATTGACACATAGCGTCAGACCCTCTTCTCAAATAAAAGACGTCATTTATGAACGACCCCTAATGTTGTTCATGCGATTAGTTTGTTGGTGAAAAGTGATATTTATCTCGAGCAGCAAAACGTAGTCTTTAGGGTAACACCATAATACCGTCTTAATGGAAAAGACACCACAAAGACGAGGGTCTGGTGTCATGATTGCTGTCTGGAGGCAAAAAATGAGATTTACCGAAATGCGTCACTCAAGTATGTCACTAAACTTGTCATTGGATGGTTGGAGATCAACTCATGAATTTTTTTCTAATCATTAACATCAAACTAATAAAAATCTCAAACTTAATACCCCACAGCCCAACTCTCCATTCAAATGATCCATTTTCAAAGTGCTTGTTCTAATGACTTTAAGTTTTCAATAACAATTTTAATTCAGATTTATCTCATCGCTCGTGATTGGAATTGATTGGCTAAATGTTTCTTACAAGCATTTATGCTAATTAATTAATTTTAAATCAATATATAAAAAATTTATTTAAATTTATGTAAGATAAAGCATTACGGTTGGTAAGAAGGTGTTGTGAAAAATTGAGATTTGTGGTATATTTTTGAAGATAGAAGCTTGAAGATTGGGAAGTCATAGCTATACGAGCTTCTAAGTTTGAATTTGAGACTGTTTTGTAGCTCAATTCTGTAGGATCCAACTAGCTGCCGAAAGTTATCAAATCTCCAAAAAAATTCAAGCACACGTCCATCATCGCAGCATGTAGAACAACATCAGTTCCACTTAAAAAAGACAATAAACTTTTAATCGCTTACAAAAGATTTAAATTTAAATCCCATAAAAAGATTCGATTAGAGGACATAAATCAAAATCAATAGTGCATCGACTCGTTCCAAAAACACAAAAAATTTACATCCAAATATCATTTATCATTCGAGAAAAATCACACATTTGGGTAAGAAAAACTTATAGCTGAACATCATTTTATTTTATTTATTTCTTCAATAAATTTTATTGAGTCATCGAGCTGCTTTTTGGATCGGTTTTGTTTCTGCTTTTATTATTATCGCTCACACCTCGATGTCGATTTATATCCACGATTCTGTTTTATAGATGCTTAACCATTTTTTGCTATGGCAGTCATCCTTAATGCTTTTGACAAATATGAACACTTTTCATATATTAAACTTGAACACAGACGCATGCTTACTGTCAGTTAGCATAGTGATTAAGGTAATTAATATTGTGAGGCGATAGAATCGAGAATTTGTGCATATTTATGGATAAATTACTTTTTGACATGAATTTGCAGACTTAAACTTTTAATCCATGGATTTAAACTTTAATCATTGGATTTAAATTTTAATCCATGGATTTAAACTTTTAATCCAACGCACAGTGGTCTAGAATTGGAAAAAATATATGTTGTAGCCACAAGTAAGTAGTTTACGAAAATACATAAGTTTTGGTCCAGAAGTTCCTGGTTCCGGAGATATAGGCCAAAATGTGTGAAATTTGGGTTCGGACAAGTCATTTTCAAAGCTCTGGTACTCGTCACTGCTACATCCAATTTTTCCAAACTTTTTTTTATTCGATAGGTATAAGTAGGAACTTTAATAAAAATATGCACATGATATACTTTTGGTGCTTCCTGTGCTCGATAGACTCGAAAAAGTCCAAAAATGATGATTTTTCATAGAATTTTCGACCCTGTGACAACGTAATGCAATAAAAAAAATTGAAACTTTCTGTAATAGGTAAAGATCATCAATGTCCATAATTCATACGAAGAAAGTGTTTTGATAAGTTTGACCATTGTGGAGAAAAATGAGTTTAAAGTTGAAATTTTTTGATTTTTTGCCTTAGGGGACCCCAGGTACCCCAATGATGGTCGGTTGCGTGCCATTTTATTTCGGAATATTAAAGTCCCTATTTATACCTTTAATTTAAGACCAAAACAAAGAAAATTGGAGTACCCCTTTTTCCGCTAGAGTCATTTGAAGTTTGGTTCTTGGGGTACCCCACTAAGAAAACTTTAATTTTTCTCATCAAAATCATGTCCAATCTTGATGAAACTTTCAGATTTTATGTAAATATAGATTATCTTAACATTTCTGTCAAAAAAATTTGATGCATGGTGAAATTTTGTCGAAAATTGGCAAGATATGATTTTTTGGGGTTTTGAAACCATATCATGGTACCTAAGCCTACTGAAACTAAATTTTATAACTTTTTCTCTTTTTTTATTGCAAAGTTTATTAAAATACCTTTCTAACGAGGTATAAAACATTACAAATGAATGAGATTTGTCGCATTTATGGCGAAAAAACTGAAAAAATGGTCAAATTTGAGCGAGTTTGTAGGTTCATACTTTACATTTTTGCTTATATTTCTCCCCAATCTTAAGTAAATGTAATAAATTTGGTATCGTTGGAAAGCTTATAGTAGTGGCTATGCAATAAAATAAACATTTGAGTTTATAAGTTGTACAGTGCATGGTTAGGCTATGTCAAAAATGTCAAATTTTAAAAATTTCGAAACAAACTCGCTCAAATTTGACCATTTTTTCAGTTTTTTCGCCATAAATGCGACAAATCTCATTCATTTGTAATGTTTTATACCTCGTTAGAAAGGTATTTTAATAAACTTTGCAATAAAAAAAGAGAAAAAGTTATAAAATTTAGTTTCAGTAGGCTTAGGTACCATGATATGGTTTCAAAACCCCAAAAAATCATATCTTGCCAATTTTCGACAAAATTTCACCATGCATCAAATTTTTTTGACAGAAATGTTAAGATAATCTATATTTACATAAAATCTGAAAGTTTCATCAAGATTGGACATGATTTTGATGAGAAAAATTAAAGTTTTCTTAGTGGGGTACCCCAAGAACCAAACTTCAAATGACTCTAGCGGAAAAAGGGGTACTCCAATTTTCTTTGTTTTGGTCTTAAATTAAAGGTATAAATAGGGACTTTAATATTCCGAAATAAAATGGCACGCAACCGACCATCATTGGGGTACCTGGGGTCCCCTAAGGCAAAAAATCAAAAAATTTCAACTTTAAACTCATTTTTCTCCACAATGGTCAAACTTATCAAAACACTTTCTTCGTATGAATTATGGACATTGATGATCTTTACCTATTACAGAAAGTTTCAATTTTTTTTATTGCATTACGTTGTCACAGGGTCGAAAATTCTATGAAAAATCATCATTTTTGGACTTTTTCGAGTCTATCGAGCACAGGAAGCACCAAAAGTATATCATGTGCATATTTTTATTAAAGTTCCTACTTATACCTATCGAATAAAAAAAAGTTTGGAAAAATTGGATGTAGCAGTGACGAGTACCAGAGCTTTGAAAATGACTTGTCCGAACCCAAATTTCACACATTTTGGCCTATATCTCCGGAACCAGGAACTTCTGGACCAAAACTTATGTATTTTCGTAAACTACTTACTTGTGGCTACAACATATATTTTTTCTAATTCTAGACCACTGTGCAACGATTTAAAATTTTAATCCAACGATTTAAACAAATCCACAGATTTAAACCTTTGATCCACAAATTCATGTAGCATGTTAAAAATTCCAATAAGTGCTACCACAATTCAACCAATTTTCGATAAAAATCTCTTGCTGAATTGCTAATTAATTAATTAATTTTTATGTTGATCTACAAAGACCACCAGCCGTGCCTGAATAACAAAACTGATTCTCATATCGATTGCATGCCACATTGCGCCTCGTGTTCAAAGTTGCATAAAAATGCGAATCATGTTCAACTTAAAATTGCATAAATTTAATTAAACTTCCACTTCCAATTAAGACACCGGCATGGCATCAAAGAATTTTCATTTAGCTAGATTTACTTTACAAAAAAAAGTAAGGAGCGAGTGAATGAATCTGATTGAGCAAGCTTTTTTGGATAATGGAACTGGATTTTTTGTGGTTGCTGCTACTTTGGACACTATGTCTTAATTTGTGGCTGTCTGAAGGTTATTTGTAAAATTTACAGGTTGCTAAGTTTTAGAGTGTAGCCAAAAAGGAGGGTCCACTGTCAAATTTCAACCCCCTTTGACTAGTTTGACAGCGTCAGTCACTGATTTAATCAACAATTCGAAACCAAAAATGCGTCTCAATCCACAAATCAAAACCCCAAAAACCTTCCAACTTCTTTTCATTCTTTTAGTGCCATGCGATAAAGCATTAAATAATCACCTCGTTAAAATTAAAAACCTCATGTTGCCTGCGCTGTTTTCTTCATCTTCTATTTCAATGAACGTCTTGTGCTCTTCCGTTTGTATCCCTACAATACGAATCGGGCTATGCCACCAAGAGTCTCATAGAAGACGAAGAAAGAAAGGATGGAAAAAAGGTCGAATCATGTTACCGAGAGTGTTTTTGTTAATGGACAATTTGTGTCATTTTCTTATCGGACGAGAATTGGATATACAAAAGAAATTCACTTCTTCTTGCCTTTACTCGTTTGCATGTGCAGTGCTTTGAATGATTTGAAAGATATTTTTTTTGCTTGGTTCATTAATGAAAATTCTGAATGGGATTGTAGATTGGATGTTTCCTTATTGCTTGCTGATTACTGTTGCTGTTGCTTTGATGTGGTTTTTGGATGTGATTTTATCAAGCGGGTGACTTGTTAGACATTAATTGACAATATTATGATTAAGTTATATGTGAAGAATCCAAGAAAAATGCTAAATACTGAGTATATAGCCAAGAGGAGGAATTTTCTGCCAAAATAGCATCAATAGACCCCATACCTATTGAACTAAATCCAAATTTTGTGAAAGGACAGAGCACATTCAGCTATGATTCATCATTCCCAAAAAATTTCCGATCCCTTTCCTATACACCTCAATTTATATCACAGACACCTCCAAAAGGGTAAAATATTTATATCTAATTTTTATTTCTAGTCATTTACCATTGAGATAATAAACTCGATTGAGACAAGTCTCGAACATCCAAATTAATTTGTTTTCATAAGTCGATGACTCAGATGGAATGGAATTTGAAGAATTTTCTAGTCGTCTGAGACAAAAAAGGATTCGATCCTCAAAAGGTGGTCAAATTAATTAGGTGATAAAATGACAGGCATTAACACGAGATTGAACATTTTTATTTTTTTGATGAGGCTTTCGGGATAGGCTTTGAAATTTTTTGAAGGGAAAAGTAATTTTTATTAGAATATTGTTTGATAATTTGTTTGTTGGGAATGAATTCTCATGATTTTTTAAGGCTGACCTTTAAGACTGTTGAAGTGTCTTTCATGAGTTTCTATTAGTCAAGAGTTGTTATTTGTTGGAAACAATTGTCAATTAAATTTATTTAACCCCAGGGGTGGCGAACAAGAACTGTTCCGTTGGTTTCCGAAAAATTCAAAAAAAAATTCTAAAAAAAATTTTTTTCTTGAGAAAAAAAATGCGGGATTTTTTTTAAAAATTAAAAATCCGTTAAATTAAAGCAAAATTTTAAGTGCATTTTAATTCAAATTTGTTTTGTATGAATGTATCGACTTTGATTTTCTAATTTTAAACGAAAATTAAGGAAAAAACATGATATATTCACAAAAAATTTGGTAAAGAAAAAATAAGGTACCAAATTTTTTCAAAAAATTTTTGTAACGGAAAAATAAGGTACCAAATTTTTTCAAAAAATTTTATAACGGAAAAATAAGGTACCAAATTTTTTCAAAAAATTTTTGTAACGGGAAAATAAGGTACCAAATTTTTTCAAAAAATTTTATAACGGAAAAATAAGGTACCAAATTTTTTCAAAAAATTTTTGTAACGGGAAAATAAGGGACCTTTCGAAAATTCGAAATCGAAAGATAAGGACCGTTCGCCACCCCTGGATTTAACCTTTAAATGCTGTAAATTAGACACGTTTATCCATGTTTATTTACTGTACTGTCATCATGACGCAAGTTGTTTGGTTCAAACTTAAGCTATTAGCCTGAGCGGGTAGCATTATGGATGTGTCACCAAAAAAAATTTTAACCTCTAAAACCCCCTGAATGCGTCCCTAGATTCAATATACCAACAGTTCTATGGATTATTCAAATACATATTATTCTCATGGCGCAATATCCACTTTTCTCATGAATTACGATGAAAATAAAAATAAAGTGCAAAAAAAAAAAACATAAAAGTTCAAATTGAATTTAATGAAAATGCGATAGACTGTCACACAAGTATCTAAAGTGAGTATCAATGGAATTTTAAAAGCCTCTTTAGACGTTTAATGCTATCGAAAATTACAAGTAATGAAAAATTTATTTAAAAAAATGAATTAAGCGTATTTTTTGGTTTCGAACCACCTTAACCGAGCAGCAGTGCAGTATACCCCACTTTTTGCTGTCAAGGCACCATCACGACACCGTCAGGGAACTCCCACGTCTTGTTGACATTTTGTCGTTATAACGTCGACGTAGTGGTGATCTAAGGACTACATTGTGCCGCTTGGGCTACCCAAACACTAGACTTACAATTTTAATTGGGATTTGAACTACTTCTTTGACTATATCCTGTACAAAGATAGCCTTGGGGCTGCATTTTAGGCACCAAATCACAATATTTACTATCCAGACATTGAAATGTTGACCACACGCTGTCCAAGCGGATAGTATGCTTAGAACCAAGCTTACTAAATGCCCACGAAGACTATCCAGACAAAATAAGCTTTCAAAAGTCCTTAACCTGCTAAAAGAATCCAAAAAATAAGAATTCTACTCAACAATTTTGGGTAATTTTTACCTCAAGATAACAAGCACAAAAGTTATTGCACAGCAAGCATTCATTGTGTATTGTGATGTGTGTTTATCTTCGTCTTTTTCTTCAGTCTTGAACTGTGCCGCATATGTCGTTATCTGTATTTTAGGATTTTCTTTATGGCTATTAATGGAATGTGTTTGACAAATTCATTTACGGCGGCTATATTCTTAAATAGACCGATAGAGAACCTGTTTTTGTGAATGCCTTAATACTGAGAAAATAAAAATAGTTTTCTAATAATGTTATTGACTTTTAAACAGGCACTTTATGGATCTTGTGCCAAACATCAACCGATTATTCAGCATTTAATGAAAATGAACTATTTTCTTTCCTTAAATCGCATGATTAAGACACATTTTACAGTCAATTTATGAGGCGATATAGTACCATTTCAACTCGACATTAAGACTTTAAAACTTAAGAGACATATTTATGATCATCACATTCTTAAACCCTTTATACACTTCGCTCTTTCTTCTTTGTGCCTTTAATGTCAAATATTTTATTATTTGTTTAGATAACAGTAACGAATTAAGAGAAATTGAATAAGTAAAAATATTAAAAGCCTCACGACGATGAAGAAAATTGAGAGAGATACAATAAAGCAACAAAAAAAAAAAACTCACACAAAAGCACGAAAAGGCAATATTCAATTAGCGATAAATTACCATTGGCATGAGGTAAACTCATTGAGAGGGGCTGGCAGTAATGCAATAATGTTGATGAGATATTGACTTGATGGAATTGGATCAGTACATGTTTGAAGTTCTCTAATAAAGCCACATCAATGATAACATTAAACACCACTCGGAATGAGCAGAAAACAGTTTAAATTGACATTCTGTCAAGCTACAAGGTATCCTCCAATACCTCAGTGATAGAAGAATGTGACTAAAAATTGTAGGACATGGGTTCGAGTCCTACTCATAATCGTTATTCAAAAGTTTACAATTTTCTGCAAAATATTGAAAAACTAATAACATTTTCCTTAAAATGATGCAAAAAATTGAACTACGGCTCTTAATAGTCCTTATTCCATTGCAAAGTAACTGCGGTCCAGTTTCTAAAGTCAGTGTCTCTTAAACCTGATCATATCGATAATATCCTTGTGGAATATGAGGATTTTGTAAGCTAAATATGTGAATCTGCTAATGCAAGGGTAGACCGAAAATTTGCAACTCTTTCTCTTCATGAAATCGTGGGTTCGATTCCCATCAGAAACTGATTCTTCAATTTTAACATAAGGGGTCATTTATAAATGACGTCCAGTTTCTAAGGGGGGAGGGGATCTGACACTGTACGACACTTCCATACAACATTTTGGGATAGAGTGTGGAATGGGGTCTAAAAATATTATTTTTTACGTAACGTCATTTATAAACGGCCCCTAAAATATTGTTGCTATGACAAGGGGTCGCATAATGCTCACTATATTACAAATACTAAGCACAAATAGTCTGGAAATTCTATAAAAACTCACAATAATTGCACTTCACACCCCTTTCAAGACACAATATTGATCACAAATTAAGAAGAGAAACAACCAGAATGAGAATGAGGAGGAGGAGGCAGTGGAAGAAGAAAAAATAAATTACTCAAAAAGACATCGTCGCTAATAAAATCAAAGAACTGAAAGAGGAATAATGTAATAAAAATTAAAGACTAAATACCCACCAAAAAAGGCAAGAAAAGAGTTTCATTTTCATAATGTGATATTAAAAGAAATGAAAACCTGAAAGATTATGTTTTTATAATATTTAATGAACACACGATGTGAGGACGACTAAAAAGAAATCGCTTTTAATATTTTCAAATAAAAAAGCATCTTTCATAAGATTTAAAGGCCTTCAAATCTCTTCCTTATCTCACTTGATTTGCTCATTAACATTTTAAAAACGACAATAACACAAAATGTTAAAAGCTTTTTATTTTTAAAGACACCGTGTCGGTCGAACGTTTTTTTTCGTGTCTTCTTATCGCAAAAGACTTTTTTTCTTCTTTCTTGACTTTGCCTTTGTTTGTTTCTATCGCTCAAATTCATTTCTGTCGAAAATGAAGAGAGAAATTCGGATTTAAATTAATTTTCATTCTATTAGAAACAATTTATTAAATAAAATCTTTCGTTATGACTCATTTTTGATGGTGGATTATTGGATGTCTTATTCATGAGGAGATTCTTTTTTTGATATCTCAATTTTTTAATTATTAATTCGACTTTGTGATTTGGGGCATTGAATTTTGTAGATTGAAGGGGGCTACTGATGCTATTTAGTGGTTAAAGTCACTATAAGGGGGTTTGATGAGCATCTTACTGAAGTTTTTGTACCTTACTTAGTGGTATAGTATGGTTATTTGGCACTAGGAGCTAAATAAAATCAAAATTACCATGTAAAGTCAAATACTAAATAAAAAGTAATTTTTTTAAATAATTTAAAAATTTAAATCTTTTTAGTTTAAATAATTTTTATTAAAATTAACGTTTTTTAAGTTCTGCCTATTTTAATTTTAAATTTTAGTTTTTTGAAATTTTAGTATTTTTTTAAATTTCAGTATTTTTAAATTTTAATAGTTTTAAATTTTAATTTTTCTAAATTTTCATTTTTTAAATTTTCTTTTTTTAAATTTTAAATTTTTTATTAAAATTCAAATACTTTTTTCACTTTCCACAAGCAAAAATGAGCATTCAGCATTTCAAACACAACGCAAATCAAATTTCCATCCAGCAACAACTTTTCAGAAGCAAACAAAAAAGGAAGCAAGCAACAACAGAACATATCGCGGTAACAATAAAAAGGCAATTTCGATTCTAAATGTAATTTTAATGAATCCCATGAAATTTCTTCTCTCTCGCTGGTACCGGTAATGGCCTGCAATATCAATGATATCTCTTCATATATGATTCTTCAAGCACATGTTATTGCTGCCTTGTATACAAAGTTCTTGGCTTTTATTGAAATTTATTTTGCCACTTAACAATGCAAGGGAGTATGCTTATTGAATATGAAATTGTGCTTCTACTGATTTTTATTATTTCTTACTCTCGAGAGTTTGGAAATTAAAAATAAAAGCATCTCATACGTGAATGGGGGGATATGAGCTCCATGAAATATCGCAAATAATGAAAAACCATAAAAACTTTTTTGTTTTTTTCTCTTCGTTTTCATTTCCACTGCATTTACCGAGAATTCGTTAATAAATTTCAATTGTTCTTGCTTTTCATATGCTCCGCTTTCTATTTCAAGTCATTTGTATTTAAAATTCATGTGAATATAATTGAATTAAATGTTTATAAGGTAAGAATATAAAAAAATGGAAATGTATAAAGGAAGGAGTGTGAATGAATTTTAGAATTGAAAATAAACCTCTTTTAATGTTGGAATTAATTTTTTTTTGGAATTTTGTGAGAACTATGAAAGTAAGACTCATTTGTGCTCCATTTTTACTAAAGACTCTCACACCATGGGCATACCCAAGAGGTCCGATGGGGTTCAGACATGAAAATAAGGAAAAAAAAGTTTTTTGAACTCCCTTAATTTTCTTCTGTATATGCCCTTATCTCACATAGATACATCTTGAAGTAACCACAGTCGCCGATGGGTTTTGGTAAAGCTGGCTCCGATCAACACAATTTTTTGGATTTAGATGGCATCCGCATGGTAACTTGGTGGCAAACATCCTTCAAAAGTCATAAAATGTGCTGATCAGCTAGTTTGGAAAAGAATTGGGCATCATTGTAGCCTGAAAACGACACCAAACCCGTTTTAAAAAATATTTTTGACATTTTTTGTTGGAAAGAAGCGTTTGAACCTTGGGGTTTGGAGATTATTCCTGAAAATCTTATTAAATTTGGAATTTGTGGCATAAATTAGGAATTTTTGTATGGGATAGCCGAGTCGAGTATGACGTTCATCAAATGAGTCACATCATTATCATTATGGGTCACAGAATTTTCATACAAGAAATTTACTTTAATATCGAGAGTTACACAGATCTGGACCCCCTCTGAAAGTTGGTCTTGCGAACGACCCCTTTAGAAATTTTTTAAAATCCTATAACGCTAGAGAGGGGTTAGTTTGACCCTGGTTTGAACCTCGTCCCTGGTTTTTTTCAAATCCACACAATTAACAATTTTTAATTCAGTAATCAAATTTTCCACTTATTAGGTATTTCTAATCCAGTTCATAAATTTTCTCTCGTACTGATTTGTGCCCTCCATCAACTAAAAGCAAATTTATTTTTATACTCAATACGAATTTTCTTTGTCATGTCACATTGAAAGCAAACACACAAAAAATGTCTCTGTCAAATCAACATAAAAGTTTACTCAATAAATGACAAATTCAATTTTTTTCTTCCTCATCTACTTAAATTAAGCAGCACGAAAAAAGAAATTACTTCCTAAAAATCGTTTTTTGTAGACTCTCATTTAATATTTAATAGGATTGTGCTTGTTAAAATTATCTTCAATTTAGAGACAAAAATAACAGAGAAAAAGAGACACAAAAATTACAAATTGAAAAAACTGATTAAATTGATATAACAACAAAACAAGCTTGTTCGACTGTGTGCGGATGGATAATCAAGTGAAAAACCTCTTCAAGTATTCATCATGCAGAAATGAAAAGTCGATATATTTAAAGAGAGTCTTTTATTTAAATACACAAGTACGACACATACCGTGCCATTGTAGCTGTGTTGGTTCAAACCAATGGATTACAAAAGTGGGCGGATACGAATGACGAGGGAAAGACGTAAAGACGATGAAAAAAATGAATTGAACCACATCTCGAAAATAACAAACTAAAAATCAGTATCTGTGTTGCTGAAGAGCTCAACGAACGTGGAAAAATATTTTTCAAAATTCAGGAGATTCAATTTCCGTGTCGAGTGTGCGATTTCATCAAAAAAAGAAATATTTGTTTCGACGATAGACCTTTTATTTGAGTAGAGCAGTCATTTGTTCTTCTTATTATTTAATAGCTATCGTGTAATAATATAAACAACAATAATAATAAATTGAGGCATAGTTTGGACAACAAGACTCGGATTTGTTTATTTGGAACGTCGCTTAATTTTTATTATGAATTTCGTGTTCGCGATTTAAACGTGTTTAAGTCTTTGAAGTGGAAAGATTTGTCGATGTGGAATTAAAGATTTTTTTCTTGGATTTTAGTGAAATTAATGTGAAATAATTTAATTAAATTTTTTTAAAAATTTGACGATAATTTTAAAAGCTGCAAAAAGCTACTCAAGGAAATTAAAATTTGTGATTTTTAAACGCAAAAGTTGATAAAAATAAAGACAAATAAAAATATTAATCAACTTATCATTGAAAAATTGTGATAAAAAAATTTAAACAAACAAAAAACACAAGTTTTATTTAAAAAAAATAAAAAATCCAGACAATCAAGTTTATCAACCTAGTTACAGCTAGAACAAAAGGTTTTAAATATTAAAAAAATTTAATTTGAAACTGAAATAATCCAGATAAAGCTAATTGCAATTAGATTGTGCAAAATCAGATACAGAAGTGCAATTGAACAATAAATTGGATAGTTTGTGAATATAAGTGTAACTTTACATTACTGTAATTCAATTAATTTATCAAATTTCTGTAAAACTTTCTCATCAAAATTAGTGAAAAATAAAAATTATTTAATTAAAATTCTAAAAGTCCAAAATCCAAAATGAGATCAATTTGATAAATCCTTCAACAATCTCAAAACTATATCAATCACAAACACTTTGGTGCTTAATTAAAAACTATTAAATTCAAAAACCCATCACAAATGAAAATGTCAACGCACGAAGATGAGGATCTGGATCACGATCAAGAAGAAATCAATGTCGATGATGTGGATGATACAGATTCTAGGATATCATATGGAAGCAATGGATCGGAGATAGACTTAGATGGAAATGGAAGTTGTTATGATGACTCAGAGACAGTTATTAGGTGAGGATTGTGTTTTTTGGTATATTTACTTGGTGGGTATGTGGACAGGGATGAAAGTTCACTTATCAAGCGGCGGCTGGTTGGTTTTAAGTATACAGTCCTTTCGTGCCTGTCGAGTGGGATGTAAATTTGATTTTTGCAGTGTTTAAAGTGTAAAAATTCAGGCTCTGTGATAAAGTTGGCTATAAATTTTAGTAGCACACAAGGAACAGGTTAAATTTAGATTCGTGCGCTTAAAACCCTTTATTTACCCACTATTGTGACGATTTGCCGTACCTAGATGAAAAACCTATAAAAATATCAAGCTATAAAGTGCAGGATACATATTTAAATTTAAAAACTTAATTGAAATTAAAAAACTTTATTTATTCCATCCAATTGAAGTTTCAAACGACAGCCTGCATATTCCTATATAAAACCATATTCATATTTCAAAAATACATGTTCATGCGACATGCAATCTCCAACTCTAAATGGTAAATCCTCTATTAAATATTTTAAATGCAAATTTCAATATACTTTAAAGATTAAATTTAAAAATCCATCAGATTTTCTTAAATATTACTTAATTTACGTGCCTCAGACATTTTCCAATTGAGTGTCATAAATTTAAGTCAAGATTCCAAAACAAATCCAGCCAGAAAGATAAAACTTAAACGTTTTATGATAATTTTATTTTGATGTCTACTCAAATTTTTTTGTCATATCTTGCCACACACAAAAAGTATTTGTTCCTTATCGTCAAAACTATTTTATAAGGAGTCGACCTACTAAAAATGTCTCATTTATATGGTAACAACATGTCTATGGTCTCTTCTGTCTCTACTCATTCTCATTCTCATTTTCCTTAATCCGCGAATAATATTTTAATTAGCATATAAATTGCACCACTCTAAAATGCCTTTTTTATAACTCTATAGATGTATACACATACATACAATAACGATCATATCAAATGTGCCGTGGCTGGAGACCGAAAAAAAATCTCTCTTTTAATATTTCATTCCATAATATACATTTTCAGTGAGTCCATACACAAGTTTATAAACTTCAAGTCTTATCTAAAGTGAATTCAAATTAACATTCAACTAATTCCTGAGTGCCTTATAACTTGAATTAAATAAGCATTAAAGAACATAGGCTGTGGATGTAGAAATAAATGTATTTTAGTCACTAGATGACGATCATAATTCAGTGTTTGCACATTCATTTAAATCAATACTTATCGCGTCACAAATGCACTTTTGATTCCATTATGAGGCTGTTTTTATGCATAACTAAACACTAGTTGGAACTGAAATGAGAGGAAAATTATTGTAGACTGTTTATTTTATAATATTGATGGAAACTAGGGGCTCCTGGTGGACCCGTTAGCGTAGTTGGGGATTTATTTGATGTATCGACTCAGGGGTGTATTTATAGAAAAGCTAGCTTTTGTATTTAATAAGGGTATACCCTAGACTATACTTGAAAAACCGACCGCAGTAACCTCGAAATTCAGATCAAGGTGCTGTATTGATCACATTTGAGGAAAAATTATGAACTAGGACTAAGTTTGGTCCTGGCACAGATCTAAGCTATGTTCAGCTGAGTGTACTTAACTGAACTACTTGAAAATCTAAAATAAAATAGTGGACGAATGGGCGACAACAGTTCTTATTATTCGAAATTGGTTCTTATTTTTCGAAATCGAAACTTAGAAGAAGTAAATTTTTTAAAAAATATAAGACCGTTAGAAATTTTCATAAGTAAATTTAACGGTTTTTGAAAATTTAAAAATTTTACCACTTCGAAACAGTTTTGAATTTCCAAAAACCAACGGTTACTATTGTTGTCATCCACTGGAGTGGAAAATAGAATAAACTTGAATCTAAAGACGTGCAAATTCAAAAGAAAATCAATCAGCACTTTAAAAATATATATTCAAGACTAAGCTAGTCAACTCCCTTTCTTGTTTGATCACTCCGTACGCGTTATATGGGATTGAAAATGAAAATTGTGTGTTAACTAATTTGCTAGCAACTTTTTAATTGAATGTGGAATTAAAAGCTACTTTGTTGCTTGTAATTAAAAGTTAGTAGCTAATAATGAACCAGTTTGTGATGCTGGCTGAGCAAAAAAAAATTAAATGGTTGACTTTAAGATTTCTGCTGAAGGAAATGGAAAATTGTCTTTAAATTAAATCATTTATGTTTATGATTATTATTGAATATCTAGTTTTATGGGTGGAACTTTAGATGGAACTTATTTTTAGATTTTTCATCATTGCTAACAGATCTAACTTTGGGTTTAGCTAGAATTTTTTTGATGTGATCCCCATCTTGAGTAAAAAGACCCCAAAATTCAGTCAAGCGATGGTTTGACACCCCAACGTCTTTTTTAATACGGTCCCTAGTTTTAAGCTACTTCCTAAACATTTTAGAAATTGAAAAAAAATTAAATCAGTCCATAAAAATACAACTAATACCTAATCATTAAGACATCAACCCCAAGAGCCCCCTTAATTCCTTTCTAATCCACAAAAAACCAATAAAATTCCACAAAATTCTCCTTATTTACGCTCATAAAACATTTTTTCAGCTGTTTACCGACTGCTATTGTATTTTGCTCTTGGCATTGTTTATGTCAACTCAGTAACACAAAACAAAAAGACACGAAACCAGTTTCAATAAAAGAGAAAAAATTGATAAGGAAAAAAATGTCTGGTGACTTTATTAACAAACATTTTCACTCTGTCATTAAGCTTTAATGTTATTTTACGATTTTTGTTTGCTGTCTGCAAGCTCTTTAATGTATTGAAATTCGATAAATTCGAGTTTCGAAATATGGACAGAATTAAGAGCAAAATTGAAATGAGACTGAATTATTGAGCACCTATGAAAGTGACTCGATTAAAGTGATTACTTATTTTGATATGGAATTAAAAAGTAAGTCGAGTTTAATAACAAGCTCAGCCGTTGATGGAGGATTTAATGAAAAATTAACGAAACGAAAATGAGTAATGATTTCTTAGTCATATGTAGCACAAGTTCTTATAATTTTCTTGCCATGCTTAAGTAGGCAATTAATAATGTCAAGCGTTTAAGTTTAATTACTCGATTAATCTCAACTCACTTATGGACGAGACCTTTTATTGTTATTACTGGATTTTTAAAATTGTACTCTTGTCTTTTATGGAGCTTAAATTAAGCTGGTTGAGTAAAATTGTGCATTTTTTGAGGTTATTGAATTCAGTTTTTTGGTTTTTAAGGTATTTAATAATTTTCTGATTGTGATTTTAACGGAATATCTTTTAATTCTGAATTAATGGGATTCGAACCTGTGTTAAACAAATTCTGGCTGATTTCTGGTCACATACTCTTACCACAGTACTATAAGAGGGGAGGGTTGTAGTCGCATTATCATTAAATTCTACTTAGGACATTCTATTTAGAAATAAGTGGGGGATGCTTGGCTTACAAACCCAAAAAAAAACTCGTACATGAATTTCAATTGATTGAGTAAGGGTGTATTCAGCATATTAACTAGGGTATCCCTGCCTCTAATAGGTTTTTTGTCGTTATATGAAGACCATTCCAATAATCTTTGTCACTGCAAAAATGATTAATTTATAAAGTTACAATTAATAATATAAAAATTCCATATTTTTCCACAGCGATCATCACATACGACGCGATCAAATGCGTTCAACAAGTGAGAGTCTTCCGTTTAGTATATCACGATTACTATCCAAATCAAGTAGTAGTGAGAATCTAAATAATCACAACAATAACAACATTGATAGTGATAGAAAGAGTGTAGAAAAAGATTTAAGTGATTCAGAGAGTGGTAAATTAGCATTTAGTAGTAGTGGACTTCAATATACAGCGACTGGTGGCATTTACTCATATCCATTGTACACAACCGGCGGTGTTCTTCGTGTGCCGCCACAGCGCGGTTATCCACCACACGCTCTACATCCTGCATTTCCTTTACATCCGGCCGCGGCCTTAGCATTAAAAGATAGACTTGCTGGTGAGTTTAAAACAAAAAAATCTTATTTTTTACCTGGAAAAAATCGGACGTGAACCTTTACAAACAAAAAAAAGAGATATTGAGCAACAATTTAATTAAAGACCCATGCCGATCCTCTTAATTCCTCATCTTCCTTTCGCAGAGTTAAATGCACACAAGAAAAAAAATCAACAAAAACTTAAAAAGATATTATTGAATCATCAAGAAATGAGCCTTAGTTGTGTCTCATTTCTTCATCTTCCCTCATTTGTGTGTGTCTTAATGCCTGTCTCATTGCGTTTCACTCCGTTGATGAAGAAGGCACAAAAAAAGATGAAATAAAAAGAACTGATGATGAGCTGTTTTACGATGTCAATTTGACAGATATAATTTGTTCGCATTGTCTTCTTTTTTTGATGACGATCCGACAAACAATGTCTTGTTCTTAGCTGTTCTTCTTGTTGTATCTCACTTCACGTGATGAAAGATTTTTTTTTTGATACAATTCTTTTTAAATTTGATTTATTTTATAGTTGATGATATGAAAAATGGTTTATTGATTGACTTTGGGTATTTTTGATGGGTGGGTTAATTTAATTGGAATTTGTGGATAGTTATTGATGGCAGGAAGGATGTAGGATTTTTTTTAAAACTAAGTATGTATTTTCACATTTTGTTCACCAAAAAATTAAATTTGACCCTATGACATTAATAAAACAAAGACAAGGAATTTTATTTTTAGTTTGACATTATATTTATTTATGGATAAATCTTAAAGTAATAAATAACTACAAAAAAAAAAAAGAATTTGAAAAATATTCAGAAAAAAGTGGATTTATTATCGCAATCATTAAAATTTTTCACATCAACTGGGATTTGAACCAATGACTTGATATATCTATATAAGTCGAATACTTCTACCACAAAGACATTAAATATTTTTATAAGATTTTTGCAGAATGTAAATATTAATATTTTTGGCATTCAAGGAAATTAAATTATAATACTCAAGACTTTAGAGTCATTAGACTTTAGAGTCTAGAGTCTAGACATCAAAAAAAACCCAAAAGTAAAGAATACAAAAAAGAACAATTTCAAGTACTGCCACCCAAGAAATTTTTGGTTCATATGGGAATCGAACCCTCGACTTGTGATTTCTGAAGAAATTGATTACTTTTGCTTAGCTTTGACCACAAAGCTATTAAAAATTTAATGTTTATTATTGCGGAATGCAATATTAATATAAGATATCGTTCAATTATGACGTCCAGCATTTAGAAGGAAGAATTAATACTGATGTGTCTTGATGGACGTAATAAGTGTCATAAGTGACCTTAAAAGAAACTAGATTTTCTTATTCTAGAGTCTTGAAATGCAAAAAATTTACACAATTCCTTTAATTTCATCAAAATTAAAAACCATCTGCCCATCAAACTTCTTTTGACATTCTCCACTCATCTGATGCAATTTAAACTTCAAGAGCTTCGTGCTCATCGTTCCTGTCATTATTATTAACAATTTCATCTCCCATTGAAGAAATAAAAACAAAAGAAATGAAATAATTTCCGGTATTTTTTTCTGTTCATATCCAAAAATAACACAAAACCTAAGCCCGTGTTGCAATTAAAGACACGTCAGTGAGGTCGAGATATAAAAGGAGATCAGCAATAATTTCCAAGAAAAGACAATAAAAATATCGTTCGTAATTGATCTTCATCCATGCAATGATTCATGTACAAATAAAAATAAAACAAAGAGATGATGATTGATGGTCATTATGATTAATATTTTTTTTCGTATTATTTCATTTTATTGTCGCAAATGTGATGTGGCTACTGTGCCAAACGTACCCTCCAGTCAAATGCACACACATTCATTATGACGAATAAAAATAATTTTTTATAGCGCCAAACGATATCAAAATTTATTTGAAGATAATTCCGTCCGTGTGTGCCTCATAGCCAACCAAAACACAGTCAAATTAAAAATGCCTAAAGAGATCGAGCACATTGATTGCGTTTGACGTGTAGCATGAGATATTTCTGGTTTCTCTCACTCTCTCATTCATGACTCTTTTTTTTCTAAATGGAATTGCTTTTTACAGCGATTGGAAAAAGGTGTTTTCATGTATTGAATGTTATTTATTCAGCTACTGGGCATTTTTTCCTGCTCTTTACATTTCTCTTCATTTAATTCTTACATCAGAACTTGCCGCGCTGCTTAATGCGTTAACAAGCAAACGAAAAAGTAATTCTACAAATTATTTATGTAATGGAGATGAAATGGGAGATTAAAAATTTTAATTTTGTAAAAAAAAGTTTTTAAGGATGGCAATTAATTTAAATTGGAAATGGCAGTTGAGGGAATTTTTTTGTGGAAAATAAATTGGTAATGTTTCCGGTATTAGTGGATAAATTGTGAGAGTTTAGTTGACGTGTACATGATAATATAATTTAAAGAGAATTTTTAATAGCTTGTAGAAGCTATGTTAGTTGAAGTGGCTCATTTTGGAAGTATCTGAAAAATTGTTAAATTCACACAGCGATCGTGGGTTCAAGACTCAAAAGGGTTATTTTCTGCTTATAAGGACTAAAGCTAAGTGAAAAGTTCAATTTAGATTCAGTTGTCGAATATACCTAGCTTTTTTAAAGACTAGAGTCTGCTATGACGCAGTAAGTAAACCAGCAGCCTCCATTTATGGGTGATTCCATGGAACGATTTTTCAACAAATTTGTCTCCAAATTGATTTTTCACATCTTTATCCTTAATAGCAGTAAATAATCTTTTAACAGAGCATTCGAAAGAGCATTTACTATGAATTGTATATAAAAACCTTCCCAAAAGTGGTTAATTAGTGAAATATTTTAAGTTCTTTGCTATTACTTGGTAACGCTGAATGGAAAAAAATCATCTCTCCTAATTTTGATCTTCATTTTTTCAAGTTTCTAGCTACTTTGCAAAATAAAAAACTATACAGAACGATAGATTGTGAAACCATCTGTAAAATTTAAGCCTTAATTTATCTCAAATATGCATAGTTAAGTCAAAATTTGAATTCCACGGAAGTTACCAAGATGTTACCAAGTAATATTGGAGAGAATTTCCGCGATAACCTACAGAATGTTGAAAATGAAAACTTTAATTCTGAAGTCTAATTTACTCAAAAATAATTCTATGCTCTTTTAAATTGCTTATTTTTCACGAAACAATTAGTTAAATTTAATGAAACTTCTTAAAATCATCTGCAAAACGAAATATAGAAAATTTGCTTTTCTTTGGCGAAGAACATGGATTCAACAAAAATGTAAACATTGAAATTATTTCATGGAATCACCCTTATGAAAAAGCTATAGGATACGTCATCTATTGGATTGATTCGAGTTCTAAATGTCTTATTTTGAGTGGTAGAGTGGTAAAATCTGTGAATTTTATGACCTTTGTAGCTATAGCTAATCATTAGGGTCAGTGATGTCGTAAGGGTGGTTCGACACCCTTGGTACCCTCTTATATAAGATTTTGTGCCCCTTAGAGGCTTTCATGAAAGTACTTCCATGAAAATATGGAAATTTTGGACCCCTTCTCCCCCTTGTTCTAAAATTCCTACACAAAAAAATTCAAATCACAGTTTAAGATCCTCTCCATTAGACAACATAAGTCAATAACTTCAAATAGCGACTCTAGTGACCAAAGCATGTATACATACTCAAAATTAACCTCTAAACCACTTCAGTTTTCTGTCCTCACCTCTCCATTCCACAATTTTCTGTCAAAAAAAGTGCCATAATCCTTTAAGTACATCAGAAACACAAGAAAAGATCTTCTTTCCCACAAGACGCGACACACTCTTTCATCTTCTTCCTGACAAAAATACATTAAACACTTATATATTTTTTTGTGTTGAATTAAATGAAATTGATTTCAATTTTCTTCGCAATTTATTTCAAAATGTTTATCCACATTTCATTTTACATTTTGTGCTTCATTTTCATGTTTTCTGTCTCTTAGTTTGCGATGTGTTAACAGCACAAAAAAAAATTAATCGCATGCAAATCTTAAAAGCTGTTTGAAGAGGAGTGAGATGAGGATTAATTTTTTTACACACAAATAACGAATTGAGATGATGAAAACCAATTAGGCCTATTAATTTGTAACTTAATTGAATACTAAGCGCCTTTGCATATTTAATCGACAATTATTTTCTTCGCTGTGTGATTAAAATTGATAGCTTAAATGGATGGGAATTATCGATAGTCTACAAAAATATTCATTAAGTGAATGTCAAAATTTAAAATGGAAGAAATTTTTTCGCGATAAAAAGGGTTGAGAAGTGATTTAATTAATTAGTCTTGTGAAAAGTTTGTCTTGCTATCTCATTTTGAAGCTTGACTGGATTAGAATTGTTGAGATTAAAGACATTAAATCAGAGACAAATAAATAATATACTTTTGTAATTAAATCTTTAATTTATCGTAGAACAGTTTTATAATTCCTGATTATTTTGAAAAAAAGTAAGTGTCAGTCATGATTAGAATGGCTGTAGAAATGACTGATTTTAAATCTCAGATAATCCAGTGAAAAATTGATATTGAATTGTTGAAAAATTTGCTAATGAAAGGATTTAAAGTGTTTTTTCATGGGAATTTATTGTTGAATATTAAGGCACAGCGACGTAGCTATGAAAAATACTTTTAACTTCTTGGTGTGAAGGCACCTGAATCTCAAAACTATGATGTGAAGGCATCTGAATCTCAAAACTCTAGTGTGAAGCCACCTGAACATCTTCATACTAAAAATTTCTCATAAAACATATAATTAATCTCGCATGACAAATAGTTTAGATGACGCTAACATAGACACATATTTCTGACACTTAGTGATACATTTGTATATTTTCTGAATTTATTGCAGAAATATACATGAAAGAGAAGCATTTCAGAGAAAATTCAAACTTGTATTGTGAGTACCAATTTCAAATTAATCCATAAATCCTTTTCTTTCATATAGATTCTATTGATTGACGATTAAGTTAATGAAGTTATTGACAAGGACTGCATTGAAATAAATGAACTTGAGATGAAACATTCATAAAAAATAGGTTTATGACTTTAAAAATAGAACTATTGGTAGGGAGATGGTTAGGTTGGTTTTTCAAAGGATAGTCTCCAAATTTTTTCTGTTTTCTATTTTGACTTCTATTTTTTAGATCAAAAATGTCAAAAACACATTCTTTTTGCTTAAAAGTAGCTAAACTTTAACAAATGTCTTCTATGTCAAAAAGTATCAATTTAGAGGTTATAGTATGATTCAGACTAGTCGTTTGTTCTCTAGTACCTTCTTCTCTAGAGTCTAAAAATCGACCATTCCTAATCTTAAGCTCGCAAATTTTTAAAATTCGTCTTAAAAAACCAATTACTTTGAAAGGAAAGTTCTTTTTCAGATCCATAATTAGCCAGGAACTCGAACCTTGGGCGTACTAAGAGGGGTGGTCCTGAGTTTTAAAACTATTTCTTTCGTGAACATCGTGTCAACTTTTTTCAAAGTTTTGTTTGATTCCTAGTTATTAGATGTAGTCAATTTGAAGAAATCATTAGTTTTTCGAGTGTTGCCATAAAATACTTGAAAATTCATTTGATTTTGAGGTAGAAAAGACAGATAGTAACAAAATATAAAAAATACACTCTAGATTACCCACAGTATATGAATAACCTATAAAAACCTCAACTTTTAAATCAAAATACGCAATCAGAACGCTTTTCTCATCATACATAATATCCAATTTATTTCCCATTAAGTCATCCACATCATCATTTACACACATGTGCAGATTATCTGCCTCATTTAACAAAAACAACGCAAAATTAAACAGCAAAACTTGATCAACATTTTAATCGAAATTAATGTTTTTATAGTGAAATGAGACCGCATATGTATGTATTTGTCTATAATGGAAATAGCAATGGCTGCTGTTGCCTCATTTTGAGGACTTAATAAACATAATTTTGTACAATTTACCTCGTATATATTAAAACTAATTTGAATTGTATATTTATGAGGAAAGAGGGGTGGGATAATAAAATTACGAAATGCTTAAACATCGATGATTATAACTTCTCTGCACCTTTCCATTCTTCCCCTCTTTAACCACACACATAGGCATACGAACCAATTCCAATCATCATCGTCTGATAATCATAACTTTTATATTAATAATGATTAAATCCCCAAACATGAAAATAGTTTCGATCGTCCAATTACTTTCACAAACATAATCATTTATTATTGATGTTTTCCGTTACAGCCTTTCCCATTGCCCGACGCATCGGACATCCTTATCAGAATCGAACACCGCCGAAGAGGAAAAAGCCACGAACATCATTCACCCGCATCCAAGTTGCTGAATTAGAGAAAAGATTTCATAAGCAAAAATATTTGGCATCGGCTGAGCGTGCAGCATTGGCGAGGGGACTTAAAATGACAGATGCACAAGTTAAAACTTGGTTTCAGGTAGGCGATTGTGAGGAATTTTTCATTTATTGATTTTTCAATGAATTTTATTTTCTATCTCCATATAGAATCGAAGGACAAAGTGGAGGTGAGTTTGACAATAAAATTGCAATTAAAATTTTAATCCAGATTTATGTATGAATGCATGAGGGGAGAGACTGTAATGTATGTGATATATGAAAATCTCTGTGCAATTGAAAATGCATAATTGAGTGCCTTGATGACATTTGTCTGTTGATAAATTGCTTCTCATGACCATCTATTGAGTTGATGAAATTTTAAAATGATTGTAATGGGAATTTTTGGGGTTGTGGATGTGAGGGAGAGGGTGAGGAGAAGTAGAGTTGACCAAAATTGATTTTAAGGATGCGTGAGATTTTTGTGACACCATAGAATGTAAATTCTAGGGTATAAATGCACTAGGACCACTAAATGATAAACTAAACTGAATTTACAATCTCAATCTTGTCTAGTTCCAAAAAAATCCATGTCAACATACCGTTAAGCATTCCATTCTTTATTCCATCCATAAAATCTGTAAAATATGAAAAACCAATTTCTGTGTGGAGTTATTCGAACGTTTTTTATTGACTCTTTTAAAATTCAATTCCTTATCTTATCGCAAAAATGGAAAGAAGATTTATTTTATGGTGATTGATTGATTCACGTGTAATAAAAAGTTGTGCTAATCCCACTGCTTGGTGTCTTGTTAAAAATATTATACGAGAACGGTGTTAATCCAATCACGGGTTGCAGATACGCGGATGAAGACATCTGAAAATGAATTTTGCATATTTTTTTCTCAGACTGGATATATACTGAAATTAGATGAGGTACTGACCTGGTAATCCATCTCCGCAAGGGAACGTCCTCCAGCTTAGGACACCTGCCACTCTGCCGTCAATCACTGTAAAAAAATTATGAATAAATATAGAAATTTTATGTTTTGATGCAATTTGTCATGATTCTTCATCCTAGGATGGACATCCTATGTATTGAATGACTCTCAACCGTGCATTAGATTCAAAACCTGACAAAACTCACCTAGTGGACCCCCAGAGTCCCTGAAAAATTCAAAATAATTTTCACATTCAAAATCTAATCCATAAAAACTCAAACTTCTTACCCTCCACAAACAGAAGTCCTAGGTCCACTAACAATGCACAATTTTTGATCAAAAATGTAATCACCACGATGAGTCACGATGTATCTCTCACGACAATCCTCATTCGAAATTGTTCTTGTGTACATTTTTTGCATCGTACTTGCAAGACGTTGGAAAATTGCTCCATATCCAATTGAACCCCATCCAGTAAAAACACCTGGAGCATCAATTCCAATGTGCTCATTTGTACCAAGGGGAATTGGCTGTACAAGTGGTCCAAACTCAATTTGCCTTAATGTCCTTACAACTGCAATGTCATAAAGTTCTGGACCTGATACGTAGCCTGGATGGAGGAAAATTCTTGACGTTCTGTAGCTTGTTCCACCAGTTCCATTTCTATATGCTGTGCCTACAACTACTGATACTAATGCAGGTTGTGAGATGACAGTAGTAAGGCAATGAGCAGCCTGTTGAAATTAATTATTTTAAGGATATTTCACAAAATTATGAAATGCTAAGCTTATTACTGTGAGGAGACTTCGTGAAGTAATAATTGAAGATCCACACGTGGCAAACATCATGGTGAAGATATGAGCCATGTAAGGATAGTCTTCAATCCTTGCATCCTCGCCATTTATTACATAACTTGATATTTCTTCCTGAAAAGTGGAAGTAAAGCTGAGAATGAGCAAAAATGATGTGAACAGTATGAACTTCATGTCGGAACTGATCAAAATTGATAAAAAGCGACCGACTTTTAATGATAAGCAAGATAAAGACAATAATTAGATAAGATTGTTAATGCTAAATTATCAATGGGATAAAAGTTAATTCCAAAAATGAGTATGATGATAAAAACTTCAAGAAATATGATTCAGCTTGAGGTTTCTTCTTTATTTCAATTTTCGTGACACAATTATTGATGATGTTTATGCCTTATTGTAAGATGAGAACAGAGTTGATCCAATCACGGGCTGCAGATATGCGAATGAAGACATCTGGAATTAAATTGATAAATTTTTTATAAACTTGGACTCATTATCTAGCTGCACCCCTAAATTAAGCTATAAATCAGCTTCTACAGACCCATTATGTTTAACAAAATAAAATAGGTCACAGCTATACAATGCAGCAATACACTTGAAAGAATTAAAATTCCAATAACAATAATTAATTGCATTTCTGTTTTATATTGTGCTTGCACTATATCCGCTCTATTATGGCATGTAATTTACATGCAATTTAACACGTACTGGAATTTACTTCATTTTTCATAAAAGGCAATTTTAATTTCAATGCTGAATTAGAGCAATTTACCTGGTAATCCATCTCCACATGGGAACGTTCTCCAGCTAATCACGCCTGCAACTCTGCCGTCAATCACTGGAAATAAAATTTGTCAGTTCAGCCATAATTTTATTAATTTTTGTTCAACTTACCCAATGGACCTCCTGAGTCTCTGAAAAATTAACAAATTTTAACCATGATTCCTGCTTTTATGTAATATAAATTAAGACAACTCACCCTCCACACACGGAAGTTCTTGGTCCACTAACAACACATAGTTTCTGATCAAAAATGAAATCTCCACGATGAGTTACACTGTATCTCTCTTGACAGTCAGCATTTGAAATGGTTCTTGTGTACATCTTCTGTAAAGTTACTGCACGTCGTGGCAATATTCCACCATAGCCTATGAAACCCCATCCAGTGAACACTCCAGGAACATCAACTCCAATATATTCATCAGTTCCTAGTGGAATTGGTTGAACAAGTGGACCAAACTCAATTGCTCTGATTGTATTGACTATTGCGATATCATAGACATTTGGACCTGATACATAACCTGGATGCATTAAAATTCTTGATGTCCTATAGCTGGTTCCTCCAGTTCCGTCTCTATATGCTGTACCAACAACTATTGAGACTAGAACTGGTCGAGATACTACACTGAGTAAGCAATGAGCAGCCTGTAGGGATAAAAACTGTTATTTACCAAAAATGATGAAATTCTGATTAATTTACAGTCAAAACGCTACGTCGTGTGAGAATCGACCCACCACAAGTTGGCAACATGAGAGTATAGACATGTGCCATATATGGATGGTCCTCAATTCTAGCATCCTCGCCGTTTATTACATAACTTGATATTTCTTCCTGAAAAGTGGAAGTAAAGCTGAGAATCAGCAAAAATGATGTGAACAGTATGAACTTCATGTTGGAACTGATCGGAATCGATTGATAAAAGTTTGATAATCAAGATGATTAGATAAGATATAAATTAATCCATGACTTTATGAATGAGAATTTTTTGAGATATGATAAGAGCTTCAACTTTAAACCACCAACTTTCAATCCCCAAGATTCCACAGATGAAGAAATAAAATTAATTATTAATGAAACTCATCGCGTAAAAGTCAGATTGCTGCTCGCACTGTAACCATAGCCATTTGCAAATCTTCATCATTTATTGATTTTTTTCTTCTTCTCCATTTTTTCTCGCATCCCTCTTTGCATTTATGTTGATTTTCTCTTCTGCTCTGTTTTGTACCTGATGTATGGAAAATTGGTTTTGAAAGTGAAAACAAAGTGGAAAGGAAATTGAAACTAGTAATACGTCCGAATAAATGCGGTACGAAAGCGCATTTTCCTGTTACAGAAAGCGGCAACTAAAAAAATACATCAATGCTAAAGCTTAAATGAGTTTGGCGTAGCTTCTGTTCCCTCAAAATCCAAAATGACGTCGGTTTCATATTCAAACACAGCTAAGGAACATATATATCAAATTTCAGCTCATTTGGTTAAAGTTAAAGCAAAAATCACTTTGGTGTAGCTTCTAACCCCTTGAAATCCAAAATGGCGTTTGTTCCATATTCAGACACAGCTAAGGAACCTACATACCAAATTTCAGCTCATTTGGTTAAAGTTAAAGCAAAAATCACTTTGGCGTAGCTTCTAACCCCTTGAAATCCAAAATGGCGTCGGTTCCATATTCAGACACAGCTAAGGAACCTACATACCAAATTTAAGCTCATTTGGTTAAAGTTAAAGCAAAAATCACTTTGGCGTAGCTTCTAACCCCTTGAAATCCAAAATGGCGTCGGTTCCATATTCAGACACAGCTAAGGAACCTACATACCAAATTTAAGCTCATTTGGTTAAAGTTAAAGCAAAAATCAATTTGGCGTAGCTTCTAGCCCCTCAAAATCCAAAATGGCGTTGGTTCCATATTCAGGCACAGCTAAGGAAACTACATACCAAATTTCAGCTCATTTGGTCAAAGTACATCAAAAATAAAACTAAAATGAGTTTGGCGTAGTTACATGCCCCTCGAAATCCAAAATGGCGTCGGTTCCATATTCAGGCACAGCCAAGGAACCTACATACCAAATTTCAGCTCATTTGGTCAAAGTACATCAAAAATAGAACTAAAATGAGTTTGGCGTAGTTGCATGCCCCTCGAAATCCAAAATGGCGTCGGTTCCATATTCAGGCACAGCCAAGGAACCTACGTGCCAAATTTCAGCTCATTTGGTCAAAGCAAATCAAAGTTAGAGCTAAAATGAGTTTGGCGTAGTTGCATGCCCCTCGAAATCCAAAATGGCGTCGGTTCCATAATCAGGCACAGCCAAGGAACCTCCATGCCAAATTTCAGCTCATTCGGTTAAGGTATGCAAAAGTTTTAACAAAAAAGTTAAATTTGTATGAAAAATGTATGAAAAGTATGGACAGCAGTCACTTCTAATGGCTATAAGTCAGGAAGGAAGTGACCAATTCCAAATTCCTTTCTTCGGTCTGGTCCTAGATATGAAAGCTACCAGTGTGCCAAATTTCAAGTCGATTGGACCTTCCCTGCGAAAGTAGATACGAGATCAGACAGAATAACAGAATAACAGAATAACAGAATAACAGAATAACAGAATAACGGACAAAGCGAGGACAATAGCGCCTTTCAAACAGAGTTTGGAAAATGCGCTAAAAAATGAGTGCAAAAGATGGTTTTTAATTTGTTATTTTGGATGTTCATGAAGAAAATTGTTGATGGGATTTATAGTTGTGGATTATTATGCAGTGAATTGGATGGATTTTGGTTATTTTTGGTTTTTTTGAAAACTTTTCGTTATATGTAATCTGGTAGAAATCTTTTTGCTATCTTGAGCCAATTTAGGGTACTTAGAGACATAGCAAATGGGATATTCATGACTATTGAACGTGAAGCACGGTTAAAAGTGGTTATTATTGGTGACATGAATGATTTATTTGAACTTGAATGTCGAAAATTATTGCTACGCTCTTTTATACAGCACTAAAAATATATTAGTAAAAAGCTGACTCGGATCCATACAAAACCTACTTCAGCAGGACTTAGGGCAGTTTTTGACCATCGACTCGATCAGAGCCTTATTCTGAGGGGTCATTTGCAAATTACGTCACGCTTTAGGGGGGGGGGGGTGTTGATAAATTTGTGACAGTCAGCTTAGTCCTCAAAACTGATCAAAATAGAAGAAAAAAGTGACAAAGGTAGTGTTTTTGCGTCAACAAAGTAGTTTTCTTTCTAAAATTCAATTTAAAATAATTGAAATCAAAAACTTAATCAACAAAAAAAGTCTGTCAAGTGTGAAAGTTCAAGGAACCTGCCAACACAAAATTAAACTAAATTCAAGATTCAAAGCTCTTCAAAAAGTCCTCATCATCATAAACAATCATCAAAATTCCTAATCTTCTTGTGCAAAAAATACTTCTTTAGCTCTTTAAATTCCAATTTACATTTGATTATTCGACACAAAAAAGAGCTCTCATTGCCATGACATGCTTGTTCCATTAAAATATGATTCGACCATTTTTTAAAAATATTTTTTTTGTGCGTCGGCAAATTGGGCCACAAAAGAGAACGGGAATTATTTTTTAATGAGTTGTGTTTTTCATCCAAAATAGAGGAAATTAACTTTTTTTCGGACGGTACGTGAGAGTGTGTGTTCCAGCCATTGTTTGATTTCAAAATGCTTCCATTCTAAATATCATTATTATTTAATTTTTGATGATGGCAATTGCTCTCTTGTGATAGTATCTAAAAAATATTTTTAAAGTATTTTATTCAGAACAAAAAATCGATACCAAAATTTTTTCCCTCACGACAAACTTTTTTTAAGTGACTTCCTTTCCAGCTTTGCTCACTTTTTTTGTTGTTTTGTTTAAAAAGTCCCATCATCTGCCATTATCTTGCGGATGAATTTTTAATGAGTCGTTCTGAAATAAGAAAAAAAATTTATACTGAAAATAGATCGTGAGACATAATTCCATGATGCTGCTACTGCTGCTGTTTTGTGTTCTGTTTTGGGACATAAGTTATTGGAAAATTTTGTGCTTTAAAATGTGGAAAATAAGGAAAATTATGAAAATAATAAAAAAGAAAGATTGCTAGGTTTTAGGGAGTTTCTGGATATTTTTATTGGTAAGTGTAGTGTTTTATGTGAATGGAATTAGGGATTATAAGGAGATATAAGGTTATAGGGGTCATCAGTGGCGTATCAAGGTTCTTCGTGAAATCAGAAACTTGAGTTTCCGTGAATAAAATTTTGAAAAAAATCTCGTACCCCTTTATATGGAATTCTTCTAGTTTTTCAGACGACGACCGAGGCCAAAGCCTAGGTCGACCTTCTTGTTGCGCCAGGGGGGGTTGTTGCGTATTTAGGGGGGGGGGTCGTGGTTCCAAACCCCCCTTTTCGGGATTTTTTTTCCAAATTGCTAGGATTTTTAAGAACAAAATCCAAGAACCTTTCTTTCTCGTCCATACAAAAAAATTTCAATCCACCCTTGAAAAATTTCTGGATAAAAAGATAAAAATTTGTCAGAGGGGAAAGGGTGACTAAAAATCTCGTTATTAACATGACATCATTTATGAATAGCTCCATAAGGTACTTTAAAAAATATTCCTAAATTATCAATAAATTCTCTCCAAAAACCATCAAAAATAATTTTTTAAAAATATTTAATTCCCAAGCCATTCCAATCCCATCAAATTTAATCTGCCCCCCCCCCACTCAATTTTCATACCAATTTAATTATAAATTAATCAATTCTTATCATTTTTGTCTTCCTTTTCCAACAAAAAATTAATTTCCATAACACTCATCATTAATTATTCAACAACTTTAGTAAGTTTAAAAAAATTTATCCAAAAATTATGTAAATCCACTCAAAGACTAGCTGAAATAGCACAAAAAATATTTTTCTTTGTGGTTTTTCGAAATGTTTAGCAAAACAAAAAATTAATTAATCAAGAAAAAAGAACATCAGCAACAGCAGTAGCAACGGCGATAGAGTTTTACGGGGCGTGAAAAAATATTTTTTAAAAAAACCACAGTCGAGTTGTGTAGGAAGAAATTTGTCGGTTTCAATTAACATTTCAATTAATAACTTTATGCGCTTTAGTAGTTTAGCTACAGAACGAAATAAAGCAGCATGCGGAAATGAATTTAGTTTGTGGATTATGTGCAATATGCGGAAAAATGATGCTAATGGAAAGAAAATTGCGAATTTTTTTACATAATTAATTGAAGATTCTTTAATATTCTGTTAGAAGCCGCAACGGCTGACAAATTTTAAGCTACATACGTAATTGATATGAGGAAAATAGTTTTGTGTAATGAATATTTAATGTGATATGAATCCAGTCTCCCCAACCATCCTCACCACATGTATGAAATATGAATCCTATCAACAATATAAATGGATGTCATGAATGTGAATGCTGAGCTGTATTTACCCCCCAACAATATAAAAATTTAATTAACCTAATTCTCTTTCATTTCTTCGCAGAAGACAAACAGCTGAGGAACGAGAAGCTGAAAGGCAAGCAGCAAATCGATTAATGTTATCATTACAAGCAGAAGCATTGAGTAAAGGTTTCGGGGGTCCATCATCTGGTCCACATTCAAGCAACGGTGCACCGCTTGCAGCACTTCACGGCTTACAGCCATGGGCACCGTCAGCACCGCCACCTGAGCCACACAGTGTACAGTGAATTTTTATGATAGTTTAAGTGTAAAAAAATAATTAATATTGTGTAATTTTAACCTTCACATAACCATGAGCACAATCATTGCAATTATATTTTACTCATTTTCATCCTTAACATTTTAATTGAGATGACTTTTTTTTAGTGTAAAGTGATTTTTAAGGATTCACAAAAAAGAAGTTTAAGCAATAATAGAGACATCGTTAGATCTTAACAAAATAATAATCATGATTAGCTTGTGGCGAAAATATAAAATATTTTATGCTGATGCTATTGCTCTGTAGATCTCAGATAAAAAAATTTGTGTATAAAGTGACGGAAAATTTATTTGATTTTATTTCCATTTTGTGGAGATAATTTTAATAATTTTGCATAGACATCACTAAAGTTTGAGGATTCATTTCTGATTGTAAATACGTTAAAGTGAATAAAGTAATTTGTAAAATAAATTGATTTTAAATTATAGATGAGTAATATTGAGACTATTGGGGTAGATTTGAATTGAGAGTCTTGAAGTTCTGCTAAAAAAGATGGGGACATCCACTATTAAAGCAATCTTGGAAACAAAATGGCTAGTTTAGGTTCAGAGGACAATTTGTGATAACTGAGTAACAAAATAGTAGATTTGCGGCTTGATATGCTTCGAATATGGTCTATTGATGAACCTTAACCCAAACTAGTGCTAAATTGCAGTGGTATGCTCCCTAGGCAAGGTTTCTCATTACAAATCTATAACAATAGTCTCCCAAAAACCTCAGTAATGAGAAGAAAGCTAGAATTAGCTTGAAAATAGCTTAGAGTAAGATTTAACATGGCTTAAAGCAGTGATTCTCAAACTGTGTGCCGTTTTATGAATCATCTCTTAAAATTGGTAGAGGTCCGAAATTCTACTTGACACATTTGGGCAACTTTACTAACTTAAATTGATTCTAATGTGCCACCAAATCTTCAAAATGGTGGTTAGTGTGCAGCGAGCCAAAAAAGTTTGAGAAATACTGACTTAAAGTAAGCTTAAGCCTAGTCCTAGCATTCTTCTCGTTACTGAAACAATATTAGATAAAAAACAATCATAAATCCATTAAATTCTAAGAAATTTTATAAAATAGAAATTTGCAAAATTATTTTTCATCTTTTGATTTTTATTTTGATTGAAAATTTCTTGGGCATAAAAATATGTCAGATTTTTTTTGGTATATACCATGATATATTGAGAATGAGGTACTTCTTGATATATGAGCATATACCCATTAATTCGTGAGGGTATCATGGTGTTCCATTCAATATATGAGGAGGTATCAATATATGAGGAGGTACCACTAGATATTTGAGGGTGCACCTCTTAATACATGCAGTATACCCACGAAAATCTGATCAAACTTCACAAAAAATTAAATTTAAAAATTAATCTATCCTGTAAAATAATAATTTAAAAAAAAGTTTTGATAACGACATATGCCTTGTTGAATCGACTAAATATGTACGCTAATGTTTATGCTCTTTAATAATGGTTTTTAAAAAATATGAATGATTCAAGAAATAAGCATAAAATTTTGAAATTTTTCAAAATTCAAAATTTTATACTGCTTGAATCAATAACCCTGTACTAATTAACTATTAAGGTATCTACATAGTAAGGTAAAAACAATCTTATTTGGCAATAGTTTATAAAAATAAATCATGTAAATGAAAAAAATATAAGTATACAATTTTAAATAAAGATTTAATGCGCAAAAATATTAATTTTTTTGTTTTTCAATTGAAAAATTTGACTTTATTTAGTATTTTAAGGTTACAATATTGAGGATTTTAAATCATATTTATCAGAATATTGATACTTTTGCTGGCTATGTCAATAAAAACTCAAAATTTCATTCTCAAAAGCAGTTCAACAACCATCTGCATAAGCAAAATATTAATCAAATCCCAAAAAAAGAGATACTTTACCATCCACGTGTCGGAAAAATTAAAGAACTAAAAGGAAATTCAATTAAAATATCATCAATAAATGTCGAAAGTGAAGAGCCCGTATCTCAATTATGAAACAATTATTCACTTGTTATCTCCTCACATTTCATTTACTTTCTATATCAAAGTGTAATTATTTTAGCGAGGGTTGAGCATCAAATCCCAAAACATCATTTCGGAACATACGCTAGTTAATAAAACTATCAAATAAAATTTTTAACAATAGAACGATAAATCAAGTGAGCAATTTGAAAATTGGTTTATCATGTAATCTGAGTGGTACTTGTACCCCTTATTTGAGACAGTGCCTTTTGAAATTAAATACTCGTGTGATAAACCCCTCAAATAATAATCCAACCCCTCTCATTACTCACTTCAATTTTTTTTAATTTTTAAACGACCTGCACTTGACTCACACACGAGAGTCAATGATCCTTTGCAAAAAATACAGTTTCACATCGTACAATGTTTTATTTCTGTTAATTTAACAATTATGTTGTTATGTTTTATTTATTAACTCTCATGACACTCAAGACACATTGCAGTAGCAACACACAAAAAAAGGAACTAAATAAAATAAATTCCCAAATGAATATTGTAAGGCAATAATAAAAAAGAGAGACACAAAGACTCACATTCACATGAACCCCTCATTTCGTGCATAAAAATTGTAATGTAAAGAGTGAATTTGCTGTGCTCTTTTGTGTCATGTGTTTTTCCACCCCATCACCTTACTGTTGGGCACTTTTGTATTTTGAATGGAAAAGTTTTTGTATGTTTGGTGCTGAATAGCTATTAGAAGCTGAGAATGTACTTGATTATTGATAAAAATACTTGTTTAATCTTTGTTTACTTTTCAGAAATCAGATGTTGACATCAATTTCACTCTTTTGACAAATTTTAATGGTTTCTCCTATAAATTTGATAATCTTTTAGCTAAAGTACTGCTTAATTATCAGTTTAAATCAATTTTGAACACTTAAATTACATTAAAAACGTTTAAATTAACAAATTTTAAAAGAAATTTAATTTTTTGAAATTCTTTCGCTTCAATCGACGCAAAAAATGATGCAAAAAATTCAAATATAAAAGTTCCGTTAAAATGTCAAACTTATCTAAATTCGCTTAAATATTCAAAATAAGAAGATTGCGCCTCCTAACTTGAAATTTATCCTGAAATTATTAAACAGATTCCACTTATGTATATTGTTGCATAATATTCATAAAAGTATTCCTTGTTGTTGCTGGTTTTTGCATGTGCTTTACATCATCTTCCTTCATTTTTTCCAGGACACCACTTATGTTAAATGGATTTTTTGCATACTTTATTTTTAATAATGCAACATAATAAACAAGTCTCAACCCCTCAGCAATAACCTTCTTTACTAAACATCGTGTCTGTCAATACGCATTATGATACACAAAAAAAATTGTAGAAATTATTGAGGAGTTATATGAATGAGCACATGTTAATCATAATCTTTCATGTTGCGTCTGGTGTTTGATGAAAATTGAATGGAAGAAACATAAATTTTATGGCTTTAAATGTAATAACAATTTTTTTGATACCCTTGAATGGGTTTTTGTTTGATGAATTATTTTTGGATGTATTTGAAATTGATTAATTTTATTGACGATGAAGGGTTTGAGGGATGGGAAGTTTTTGCAATAATTTCAACTTATTTTCTACTCTTTTACAGCAATTAACTCTTCAATGCTCAAACTATTCCCTGAACTGTGTAAAAACCTATTAAATTTAATTAAAAATAAAACAAACATTAAAGCTTTTGATTAATTATACCCCTTTCAGCTCCACATATAATTTCTAGCCATAAAAATCATCGCATCAAAACAATTAAATGATTTCCATCGGAATTAATAACTTCAAAGATGTAGAAAAATAGTCATTAATCTGGTTTACTTCTGCAATTATTTATTTGACAATATTAAATTAACTTTATGATTAAAATCATCACAATTAAGTAAAAATTTAAATCAAAATCCATAAAAATCTTTATTTTATTCCGCAATTATGGAATGAATGGGTTTAAGTAATTGGGAGGTTTGAAGAGGAACTTAGGATGATTTTGTTAGAATTTGTGAATTTTGTCAAGTTGCTATTTAATATTTTTTATCTATAATAATTTAAAATGTGATAAAAATTTATAAAAAGGATTTGTAAAAAAATGGTTTAAGTTTTCAGTTTTTAACTTCAATTTAAATTTTTGAATTTTCAAATTTTAAAATTGTAAAAGATAATTTTTGAATATCAAAATTTGAAAATTGTTTAAAATAATTTTTGAAATTTAAAATTTGAAACTTATTAAAAATAATTTTTGAAATTTAAAATTTGAAAATTATTAAAAAATAATTTTCGAATTTAAAATTTGAAACTTGTTAGAAGTTAGTTTTTAAGCTCAAAAATTGAAAAATATTAAAAATAGTTTTTGAAATTTAAAATTTGAAAATTGTTAAAAAATAATTTTTGAAATATGAAACTTGTTAAAAATGAGTTTTGAAGTTCAAAATTTGAAAAATGCTAAAAATAATTTTTGAAACTTAAAACTTGAAAAATATTAAAAATAATTTTTGAATTTTAAAATTTGAAACTTGTTTATAATAATTTTTAAATTTTTTTAATATTCAAATTTTACTTTACCGTTATTTTTCAAAAAATAAATTAAAATTTTTCCAATAATTTAAAAATGAGTGATCCAAAATTCAATTTAATTTATTCTCGTAACGAATCAAAAATTCAGAACTTCAGCGCACTTCAATTATTTTACAAAGAAGTTCACAATCTAACAATATTTTTTATCTTAAAATCTCCTTCAATTTACCCTCCAACCATCATTAACCAGAAGCTATAAAGTTATCTTATTTTATCAGATTTTTATTATCACCTCCACTATCATTTCATAATTTTAAACTCGTAAACTTTTCTTTTGATACAAAAAATGAGAGAATTTTATTATTTCATAATTATAACTTCTCATGTGGCTGTGTCTTGAGGCTCTCTTCTGCAGAAAAAAGGTAAACTTTTTATATTTTTTATAGCTCGATTAAATTAAGGAAGAACTCGGTAAAAATGAAAAGAGAGTCAAGCTGCCTTGTTCGTCTTTAATACAACAATATATTTTTTTTCGGTATCTTTTAATTCATCATTCGACTAATTAAAACAAAACTTGTTATTAAGGCACAATGACATCAGAATAAATGTGTATATATAAATAAACAGCGAAACCATTTAAACCTCTGCCGTTGCTTTAACTGCTGCTATTATGTCTTGCGTTTACTTTAACTGATTTTTTCTTTGTCTTTTGTTCGTTGACGCCCATGAATGATTCTCATTGGCTGGATTATGATGCTTAAAATCCACACAAACACATGCAAAAATAGAAAAAAAAATTGCAGCTGTATTGGAAGCATCAACATGCTTGTGTGAGTGCGACGAGTGGAAAATTTATAAATGTAACATTTCTTTTAAGTATATCGACTTTTCATTTTGTTGATGATGAATATACATTCACTGAATACTGCCAGGTTTTTCATTTGCTCGACTCCTTATTCATCATTTTAATTTTTTTCTCCTGCTTTACTCTTCGTTCTTCTTCAGTCTTACCTTATGGCTTGGATTGCCTTACGGATGTTCTGACGATATGAAAATTACAAATGAAAAATTGAATCAGCAAGGCAGCAATTTAATGTTAAAGAGATTCAATTTTTGCCTTTTTGAGTTCTGCCATTTGAGGTGGAATTGAAGAACGAATTGCTTGTAATTTATAAATGTGAGATGTTACAATGGAAATATGAAAAGAATAGCGAATAAGTTGGGGGGATGAGACGCAGTTTTGAGGGGGTTCTTGGGTACACTCAGGGTATACTTAGGTATACTCAACAGCGTATTCTCAAATGAAGTTCATTTTAATCATTTCCTAGTCAGTTGGACGGTGTAGGGTGCCCAAGTTAAGCCTTATCAATAACAATACCAAAGATGTTGTTCAAGAGCAGATTAATAGTTTAAGTTACCATTCTGCCAAGCTTCTGAATAACCCCCAATAGCTCAGTGGTAGCATCATGTGACTTTCAATCATAGGACGTGGGTTCGAGTCCCACTCAGAATTCTTTATTCCAAAAATCTATTTTTTCTGCTTAACATTAAAACTAGAGTTCTATAAGTATCAAAATCAAGTTTTAATAAGCCAGTCATCTAAATGCCATAACCAAACTTATCAGAATAGCATCGCATCTTCTCAGAAACTTCCATCAAAAAGGCAATTTTCAACTGCCAATTTTATTATCTCCCATCAATTATCCTACCATGAATATTATAATAGCATATCCATGTAACAAATACTGTGGCTTAATAAAAGACAATAGCGGGAAACTGACTGTGTGTGTGTTTGTGGATTAAATAAAAGAGTAAAATGCCCATGTTGTTGAATGAGGAACAAAAAAAAATATTAATCAAATTGTAATTGAATTTTTTTCAACTCCATCATCATCATGATTGTCATTGTCGTGAGTGTTATTCATATTTTGTATTGAATTGATGGCAAATTGATTCGTTTGATGAAACAAATTAATTTTTTATGAATATTTTATTTCAATTTTGAATGGAGAGTTTTAATGTAATATTATTGGATATTAGTGGAATTGAAATTATTATTATGACGAGTTTTTAACATTCTTTAATGGAATTAGCTTTGTTATTGGGGTTTAAATGTTTTGTTGGAGATTTCTTACAGATTCTGTTAGTAAGTTTAGTTTAATCCTTGGATTAAAAATAAATCCTATGATTAAAAATAAATCCTTGGATTAAAAATAAATCCTAAGATTAAAAATAAATCCTTGGATTAAAAATAAATCCTAAGATTAAAAATAAATCCTAAGATTAAAAATAAATCCTAAGATTAAAAATAAATCCTAAGATTAAAAATAAATTCAAAGACTAAAAATAAATCCTTAGATGAAAAAAAAAAATCCTCAGTGTAAGACAACTAATCTCAAACCAATCCAACTCTAATCAACACAAAAGTAATGCATTCACCGCTAAACGACCTAAAACCAACAATAATCACCTCCATTAACAATAAGCTGTCCAAAAAGCACAAAATCTAAACATTCCCATCATTACAAATTGTTTTTAAATCACTTCAGTTTTAAATTCAAGAAAAATCCTCCAAAATTAACCCAAAACCAAGACTTCATTAACTCTTCTTTTCTTGTCGCAATGAACTTAAACTTTTCCATAAAGAAACAATCTAGCGAACCAATTTATGTGATGGGAATCTCATAAAATGCTTCCATTGCTTTGAATAGATTGCTATTTAATGCTCCTCAAATTCATGAGCACTTAAATCTTCATTAAATTGAAGTTTTATTCTCTCATTCTGCTCATGGAGCAATTTCCAAGATTACAGCAACTACACTTAACTGTAATTGGACGCAAATTTTATTGTTACACAAGATTTTGTATTTATTTCATAGTTTTCTTTTTCCTTATCATCCATTTTTTGTTTTGTGATGATGCTTTAAGTGCTTTGGGTTTATATTCATTTATAGGTTTGAATTGCAATAAGGCTTCTTAAGTTTTTAGCCCTTTGGGGGTGATTTTGGAGAGATTTATTGAAGTTTTTGTGGATTTAAGGTTCAAATTTTGTTTTTCAATAACTGAAGTCAATTTGACAAAATTGAAGTATTTAGCAAAACTGAGCAACTTTGAGCAAAAGTTCTACAAAACTGAGCAATTTTGAGCAATTGTTCTACAAAACTGAGCAATTTTGAGCAAAAGTTCTACAAAACTGAGCAATTTTGAGCAAAAGTTCTACAAAACTGAACAATTTTGAGCAAAAGTTCTACAAAACTGAGCAATTTTGAGCAAAAGTTCTACAAAACTGAGCAAAACTAAACCCAATTGAGCAAAACTGAGCAATAGTGAGCAACTTTGACCAACAAATACCCCCAAAATCATCCTACAAGACACCACTGAGTGTGATTTTAATGTTCACATAATAAAGTTACAATTTTATATCCAGCACATGCATAAAATGACAAAATTTATGCTTGTCAATTCGCCATGATCTTTAAAAGGATTTCTGGAAGAGGCTTTTACATTTTATTGATGACATTAAATTTGCGTTTTCATTTCGTACTTTTTGGATTAGGTTATAAACTGAACGATTTGATGGACAAAATATTGTTTTTTTGGGGGATATTAAGTGAGATGTTATTGAGATTCAAGTCGTTTGCTATGATTAATAATTAATGATGTCTTATTTTTGGAAAAAAGAGATTGGATTTTTGATTGGGGTTGAGATTATGTTGAAAATTAACGCTGTAGCACGCTGTTTAGATTAATTTAAATCTTAGAGTCTATTTCAATCCATTGGATTTATTTTAATCATTCGGATTTGTTTTAAATCTTAGGATTTATTTTAAATCTTAAGATTTATTTTAATCATTCGGATTTATTTACAATTTCTACATCTAAAAATACTTCAAGCCACTTGTTTATGCAGCACATAACCCAAATAGAAAACTAGTAATGCGTCCACGGGCTGCGGACGGAAGTGCATTTTCTTAAACTACTGTGCCCAGAAATTTAAACGTATAAAAAATTAGTAATGAAAAAGAAAACTAATGCACGAAACACTGACGCAAAAAATTAGTCAAAAATATTTGAATAATAAATATAAGTTTTTAAAAAGAATAAAGGTAATTTCTTTTTTTTTGGAAAAATAACGGTCAAAAAGTATTTGAAAAAATAACGGTCAAAAAATATTTGAACAATAACGGTCAAAAATATTTGAAAAAATAACGATCAAAAAGTATTTGAAAAAATAACGGTCAAAAAATATTTGAAAAAGAAAAAATAACGGTCAAAAAGTATTTGAAAAATAAAAATAATACCCCCCGTTTTACTCCCCCCCACCTTCATATACACCCCCTCGTTTAACTCCCCCTCCTCCCCTTTCAATTCACACCAAGAAAGGTTTACGTAATGTAAATTTACATAACACGTATTTTGACATAACGTAAACTTTAATTAATTTAACTTCGTGAAAAGTTCGGAAAATGTGAGGAAAAAATATGAAAATGGAAAATTTTATCATAACACATCATGAAATATCAAAAAAGTGTAAAAAAGTACAAAAAAAAAGTTGCTCGGAGTGGGGCTCGAACCCTGGCCGGAAGATTGTAAGAAAAGTCATGTTTTTAAGGGCTACGTAAAAAATACGTACGTAAAACGTAAGCAATTTTTTTCAAAAAAGTTAATTTAATTAACCTTCTACTGCACCGATCAAAAAAATCTTTGGTCAACCTTTTGCCTGACCTAGTCCACACATTTTAAGCAAAAAACCGCATCGAAAAAGCTTAAACTGGAGGAGGAGATAGGGCGACAGACAGACGGACAGACAGACAGACGGACAGACAGACGGACAGACAAAACGCGGACAATAGTGTCTTTTCCCTATGGGAAAATGCACTAAAAATATACCGTACCAAAGAGTAACAATGTATCCAAAACCATACCCATCAATTACATAAATCTGACCACAAAATAAAATATTTACAGCATATGCCATAAGATAACCTTCACCCTTAAGCAATGATGTAAAATTGCCAGGCTGCTAGCCACCTTTTACAGAATTATTATCACATTTTACAAAACACTGCAGATGATCTTTGATGTGCAACAATTTGACTACAAAATATCAATTCAACGGCGGTTTAATGGATGGTTGAAGATTTTTGTGGAAATTGGATATTAAACGTACAATCATCATCATCCATAATAATGATATTCATCATCATTATCATTTTGGCTCTCTTTTTTTTGAAATGCTGCAATATTGTAATATTAAATGTGATTTGGTTGTAGTTCAGTGGAGAAATAAATGTTAGCGGCTGGAGAGAAAATTTATTTTTTAATCCATTGAAAATTGAAAAAGTCTCGAAAACATGAATTTTTTTTAATGACGAAGCATTTATGAGCAAAATTGAAAAACGTGATCTTTATGCAAATTGTTGACTTTTGCAATCTCGATTTTTCCTTTAGTCTTTGGCTATAATAGATAGTTTGAAATTGAATGGCGGATAAAATGTTGGAATTAATGGGTCTCGATTTCAAATGGTTTATGTTCTTTAATAATGTCTGGAAATTAATTTTTATTCGTTCAATGATTGAGAAATATTTGATTGGATATTTACGTTGTGTTTTATGATTTTTTCAGGTTAACTGTCTGGAGGTTTTGAAATTGAATTATGACTCGATACTTCATACAAAGTGTGCTGTTAAGAATGGATTTATAGAAAATATTCTAGTCTGATATTTTTATAGGTTATAAAGAGCCATCATGATATTTGTTATAAATCCGAAAATCAAAAGTTCATACAAAAAAGGGCTCCCCTGGGGCTAGGCTATACCACTAGTGTAATGCTGCTACCCATAGATAACCCTAGCTGCTATAACACAAGGATACAGTCTAGAGGTAACTCTGAGGTAGACCCTACTCAAGCATATAGCAATCAACTGACTTCTGAGAAGAAGGAGGATAAAAAATTGCAATTTTTGTATCACAAAAGACTTGAATAACCACTTTGCGAATTTTAACCAAGAAGTTACATCATTGATAATCGACCATTATATTGCAGTAGCATTTAAATTATTTAAAACATGCAAATTAACATAATCCATACAATTAAACATAACCACCTTCAAAAAAGTTCATTAACGATTTAATTTTCCAGATTAAATTCAATCAGATTTCCTCAAATTTATGTTAGTGAACTACATTTCGTGTAATTTGCATGTTTCTAGTTTTTTTATACATGCCATATACTAGTCTATGCGTATGCTATGATAACTTCCGTAAAAAAAATTAATTGTTCTCAGTACATTTAGTTTCATTAAAAATGTAAATAAAAACATTTTCGTGAGAGAGAAAATAAACAAACTGTTCTGTTCAGTGGCGTCACATGCCATCCAGAACATCTGATGGTTTAATTCTGCATTTTCTGGAGAGAATCAACATAAAATTCTACCAAAGAGAGCGCTAAAAAATAAGGAAATACGCTTGAAGTCTCATGACGTCATCATTAATTTCCACATACACGAAACAAGGCAGAATGTTAAATAATTAGGGGGAAATTTAAGCACACACAATCCACTTCTGTTCACTTGCTTGTGTCTGTGTTACACATTTTATAATCATTGTCATTTAAAATATATTCTGTCCATCATACATGACACAATGTTCTCGACTAAAGTTCCATAAAGCACACACCGATCAGTTCTCGTAATCTCATTCACGTATGCATCCCACATACAGTGACATTATAGAAATTCTTCAACTCTAATTATATTCGCAGTGCTCAGTTTAAAATGTAAAATTGTTCGCGTTGGACGTTTTTTTTTATTTGTTGACATCAAATTATACAGTTTTAAGTAATTGAAATTAATTGAAGGAGTTATTTAAATTCTCGCTCTGGAAGTGACACTATGAAAAAATCTTTGATCTTATCAGTGAATTTTGAAGATCTGTGAGATGAAGATTGGGGGAATATCGCGTGCTATAATTGTGATTATTTTTATTAATGTCAATCTTTTGGAGTGTCAAGATGTTAGTGTTCGCGTGAAGCAAGGAACTTTAGTTGGGGTAGGTTGGAGTTCATGTGGAAGTGATGAGATGTGTGGAAGTGAAGATGACACTGTTTATATGGAAAATTAATCGAAGCTAATGTAGTTTTACGCATTTTAGTTTATATAATACGACTTTTTATGACTTATTTTAACTCAAAGGACTTTAAAGTGTATGTGATGCTGTGAAAAATTTGTGACGATGCCAAAATTATTGAAGGAGATATCTTGGATTGATTTTTCACTTGATCACCCAACCCTCAGCTATCAACTTAGTGCAAATTATTCGTGTATTGTCAATTCTGTGTTAATATTATGAACTTAGTCTCTAGTATGAATTGAACCCATGCCCCCTCAAAAGAAGGGCTTTTAAATTTCCGCTTAAATAGCTGACCACTTGACCCCACTTCACCACAGAAGCCTTTCTCCAGCACTGGCAGAATACCCAACATATGACTAGATACTCTCAGATCCCACTAAATGGGGTGATGTAACAGATTAGAATCTATAGTATCGAGCCATATATAGTTGAATCTGCAAGTGCGAGAGTACAACCTCCATGACTGTCTGGTTAGGCAACAGACTGAAACTCTAAAACCCTGTTTTTTGAGAATGGAGGTTCGATTCCCACCAGAGGCACAGTGCTCACAACCTTAAACTATACTAGAGTTGCCTGCCCTTTTTAGGGGTTTCAACTGTAAAAAATTCTCGATAAAAATCGAAATCAAGACAACAACTTGAAATTTTGCATTTGATCTCAGGAAACAACGTTTGGATTCTGCATTTTCATGAACAAAATTTAACAAACAAAAGCAATCATTGCATTTTTAATTCAAAAAATTTATTCACCAACCTAAACAGTCTACAGTAGTTTGAAGAACTCTTGAGTTCCACAATAACAAATCCATTCTGGTCAACAAACTCACTTCCCATAACAACTCATAAAAAACATTTTAAACCAGTTTGTTTCCATAAATCAAAAATTTTTTCCATCAATTTAATTTCATTATTATTTTCCAATTCCCAAACTAGCTGAAAATATTTCCTGAAGCATCACGCATTCCAATTTATACGTACTTAGGTGTTCCGTATGCGGAACCGACGATTGGTGCAAATCGTTTTGTAGCACCACGATCGTCTGAAGCATGGAATCGAACATATTATGCTCGTGATTTTAAGCCATTATGTCCACAACTTGAGAGTTTGATGGAACTAGGGGAGGGTCGGTATCGAAGATCGTCTGAGGATTGTTTATACTTGAACATGTGGGTGCCAGAGACAGCTATGAAAATTGGTGGATTTCCAATTTTAATTGTCATAACAGGAGAAGATTCTTATGACTGGTCAACAAATAGAATCTCAGGACTTGACATGGCAGCTGAAGGTATGATTGTCATCACAATCCAGTACCGTACAAATGTTTTTGGATGGCTATCACTCGACAACACAATTAGTCCAGGAAATCTCGGCATTATGGATCAACTGATGGCATTCAAATGGATAGATGAGAACATTAATAAATTTGGTGGTGACATGAATAATGTTACATTACTCGGTCACGGTTCGATGGGTGTTTTCAACAGCTTTTATCATTTATTGTCGCCGAAAACTAAACGTAAAATTATTTTTTTTGATGCTAGTCGGAATTACCATTGATATTTTTGCTTTACAAACTTTAGGAATTTTCTCAAGGGCAATTTTAATGTCTGGCAGTCTTTTTGCACCAAATCCAATCAATCATGATGCATCTGGTGATTTTGTGAGGCTTTTGACATGTGATTCTGTTGATTTTCAAATCATGTTAAAGTGTCTGCAGTCAAAAAGTTATGAGGAACTGCTGAAAGCTTACGAGAGTATTATCAGAAATGAGAAACGTGTTAATCGCTATTTTGGACCTTTGGCTGATGACTTCATCGATGACATTGACAGCAGAGTATTTTTGGGTGATCCATTTCGCCTCATTACAGAGTTTAATTACACCATTGATATACCAGTTTTAATTGGAATAACGAGCAATGAAGGCGCATTTGTTGACGGTTCGTATGACATTGAGAGAAAATATTTTTTTATATTGTGACTGCTTACTGTGATTTAATGTGATGATAAGCTATTGTATTTTGATGAAATATTTTCATTTCATGGACATTTTTTTTTGAATAATAATTTATTTCTGTACAGATGTGTGGCTGGCTTATGGTAAAGAGGGGTACAAAAAGTTTAGGAATTTCATAGATGACTTTGTGGTTCCTAATATGCTGAAGAAGTCTCATTTTGAGGTTTTTGATAAGAAACAGGTGAGATTGACTGAATGAAAGTGTAGCCTGAGCAGCACAAAATGGCTATGTCCGTTTTATGACTGCCAATACATGGACTACCCTGTGACTTCAATGTAGCATCCATAAGATTGCCATTTCCATTACATGCTGCTTGGGCAGACCTGTGAACGACCTACTGCCTATAAACTCAAAAAATGACCTAAAATCTCCCCATTTTCAGATAAAAGAAGCCATAAACTGGCACTACTTCCAACAATACCCAAAAACAACGTCCCATCTCCTCAACTCAATCATCAAACTATCAACAGAAATTGCATACGAACTTCCGCTATTCAAGACAATTGAACTGTTAACAACGCCAACTGAATTGCAGTCCAATTACAATATTGTTCAAAGTGAAAATAATTTTTCGACTGTCGTTGAGATCAAAAGTGTCAGAAGCGGAAAGCAAACTGATTTTTCAACAATTGGACGACAACAAAAGAGTGTCAACAATAATTTATATGTGTACGTATTTCATCATTCAAATGCGATGGATATGCGAGGAAGTATAAATTATTTTGGCGGTAAGATGAACACGTGAATTATTTTTTATGGATTTTTTTTAATGACGTTGTTGATTTTTGGATTTTTAGGTGCACAGCATAGCTCTGATTTGCCTTTTCTGTTTGGACCAAGCCTGTTTAAGCAGATTAGTCGACGTAGATTGTCACAGACTGAGGAAAAGTTGTGTAAGAAGTTTAAGCAGCTGTTTGGGGATTTTATAAAGACTGGGTAAGTGATATAGCTTAGGGCAGCTGGAATTGTACTAGAAAAGACTTGAATTTACCTCTAAAGATTAGTCTATAACACTTTACGGCTTGTAGATCCAATTCTATGACTGGATGACAAATGATATGAAATTCTCATTAATTTTACCTGATTATTCACAGAAATCCAACCCCAGACCGTCCATTTGATGCCTGGCATCCTTACAATACCAACACAAAATACATCAAGATCCTCGGCACCAAAATCGACAGTCTTCTTCACAATCGAATCCTCAAAGACTCTTCATTCGAGCAAAATCATGAAAAAATCGACGACTTACTGTCAACAGACACAGAAGAGAAGCTCCAAGTTGTTGTTTCAAATGTCAACACACCGCCGAGCTACCAATACAATCCATATCATTTGAGTAGTGTAAATCACGGATATGATGAGAGCACTCGAGGTGCTAGACAGTTTGATGCTAATCAGAGCAATACAGCTGGAAAGAATACAGATTATTACTTCTATTTGAGAAGGATTTATGCATTTTGGTATGAATATTTACCGAGTTTGTATAAGAATTATCAGGATCGAACAGGAAGGGCTAGCAGTGAGCAGGATCGATTTTCAGAAGGTAAAATGATAAATTTTAATTTTTTAAAAAAATTCATAGCTACTTTGATTAAAAATTTCTTTAAATTCCAGCAAATCCAAAATACAAACACGCATTCTTCTCAATGCTGACCCTCGTGTGCCTTCTTCTTGCCATCCTCGGCCTCTGTGTCTATCTCCTGAAGAAGAACAACCACAGCTTATCATCAGCAACGACAATCTTATGACAAAAGTTCATGTTTCGATCAAGAATCTTAATTGATCGAAGAGCAAGACGAAGACATGATGAAAATGACTCACATGACGGTCATTCAACGGTAACCAAAGAGAAAATAACCAAAATCAAAACAATTGACGGCAATAATAATAATAATAGCACTAATAATGATGTCAGTTATCGTCAGCAAATTAATATAAGTAGATTAAGGATGAGCAATAATAATAATAGTAATTTTGATTTCATTGAGCCATGTGATATTGCAGATGAGTTGAATAATGAGGTTGATAGTCTTGATAGCTTAGAAATTAAGAATTGGAGATATCACTTAACAAATAATCGATTTTGAATTGAATTTTTATTTTTTGAGGGGAGGGGTTATTTTTCCAAAAGGGGGTCTTGTCAAAAATATCAATGGATTTAAAAATTAATTTGATGTTACCTTACTAATTTAAGAACCTAAAATTGTACAGAAATATAGCCATGCACTTATTAAGTTAAATAAAGATTTTTTAGATATTTATTTCGTAGAAAAAATTGTAGTATTTTTCATTTGACGTTCAATACTTATTGGAGCGAAAGGATCACTTACTAATAAGCTTGAGAACCCTTAAACGTTAAGCCAATCGACAGTGGTATAGCAAGAGGTGGATTATATTGGATATGGTGTGTCTGGATATCAACTCGATCTTATTATATTGAGAGGTTGAGGATAAGAGCTAGGAAGGGGTATACCAGGGGTACGGTAGGGCAGACTCTGTTCCTGACATCAAAAACCCTTGCTAAGCCACTGGATATCGACATAACAGCCGCTGCAATACAAAATTTAAGACCACAAACTCAGCATTTATTCCATCTTTTAAATATTGTCAATAGTTTTCTTTTATTCATTCATTCTTCATTTTCTAATAGAAAAATATTATCTCCGTTAATTCAACTATCAAGTTGATAAGTAAAATCATAAACAATTAGAAATTAAAATCAAAAATCCTGTAGGGCAATTTTAGAACAACAACAAAGTTATACTTCCATAAATAAATTTCATCTCTTCATTTTCTATTCCAAAAATGACTGAACAATTAGTCTGTTTAAGAGTTATTAATACTAGAGTTAATTCATTAATTAATGGTATATTTTGTTTTTATAATTAGTAAAGGCACAGAAATTTCAATTCTCATAGTTTTTGATTATTTTTTGTTCGAAGTTTAATCCTTAGCAGCTTGAAATGTTGAGGTTTAGTTAAGTTTAAGTGTGGTCTCTGGGATCGGTTGCTCGGTATATCCTGGAATATAGCATAGGGTTATCTCAGTGGTATAGCCTAGGGTCATCCCTGGGAATTGTAAATGTAATAGCTGGCGTATACTCGAGAAAACGATCCCATGGGTATAGCTTAGGGTTACCATAGATTATATCTCTAGAGTAGCCCTAGAATAAACCTAAGTTATACCGAGCAACCGGCCACTGGTTTGTTAAGTCTATGGTGTGGTCTGGTCTGTAGTTATCTGATCTGAACATGGTTGATTGGGCTATTTTGGGGTTGGCACTTCTATTTTAATTCATTTTTAGTTAAAACATTCATAATAACTTCATTTTGTGCTTTAACTCTGCTATTCATGCCTTACTATGGTTTAGTAATAATTAAGATTCAATAGAGACAAGTCCAATGTGACTGTAGACTACTTTAGATAATTTACTACTTAAGTATGGCTTAAAAATAACAAAATTTAATTAATCCATTTCAATATTCCAACTTTAGAACAAAAACCAGAACCACAGATGCCAAATATTAAAGAATTAAGTATTTGAGTTAATTTTTCAAGCTGCTTGTTAGTGACTTCATTGAACATCTCATGAACATCGTTGTTTCGGAACAATTTTTTGGTATTTTGAACAAAACATTTTCAAGATCGAGCTCTTGAAGCTTTCTTTGACTTGTCAGCTCGTGGTGGAATTGGAACTGCACTTTTTCCACCGGTAACGTGACGATTGTATAAGCTAAAAGTGATTGAAAAATAATTAATAAATCAAGTTTTTATGCATTTTCAATCGTCCACCTACATTCGATATGCTTCTGTCTTAATATAGTCAAGTACATGACTTATTCCAAGTAAATATTGTTCACTGATCGGCTGAACCCATGGATTTTCTGAAAGTAAATTAAATTCATAAAATTCTGCAACTATGCATGAGTATAATTATTTTTACCTTCCATCTTAAATACAGATTTGTTGCTGTAAAGATCCAAGTTTGCAATTTCTGGTGGGATTACTGTCAATCGGTTATTCTGAATGTGCAATTCACGTAAGCGAGCAAGTTCACCAATTTCACGAGGAAGTTCTAAGAGATCATTATCACGTAGACCAAGCTAAAATGGGAAGTATGAGGTAAGTAAGAGAGATGTGATAAAGTTGGGCTGTATAAAGCATCAAAAGACCCAGATAGCACACAGCGTAGAATTGGGCAACAATGTGACCCAAGGCTGACGTGATTACGGCATCATGGCGGATTTGGTGAAATTTGGCATTCACGCCAGGCCGGGTTCACATTCTTGGCCATTATTACGCCGTGTGCCCTCCAGAAGAGTAGTTAGAGAGGAGTCCAGAAAATTCTAATACTTTAAAGTTGTAAAAGTTGTGTAATGAGCTTCAAAATCTGGTCTATTTTCAAGCTTCATCATCGTACTACATGATGGGCATGATGTACAGGCGTGTAGCCAAGAAAAGGGGTTTGGCTAGGAGGTGAGAAATCCTTAAACCCCCAAAAATTCTGCTCATACAATTTTTTTTTAAAAAATCTCTAGCTACCCTTCTGGACCATGACATTAGCTCTCTTTGATCAAGTAACTGTAAATTTTCTTGTTTCATGTAACTGAATGGTAACTTCACTACACAAATTTTGTTGATCATGAATTTTTTCTTACTCGAGCATTGAGTATCAAGTAAATTTTTTCAAACATCAAGTGAGTGAGTGATTGAGTGGTCCAGGCATATGAGCCAAAAAAATTATATTTTACTCACAATTTGTAAGTTACTCAAGTTTTTGATTTCTGGTGGTAAATACTCAAAGTCATTATCTCCCAAATACAAGGCACGGAGGGTTTCTAAAATAAAAATTAAAAAAATTATTAAATAAAATTCTGCTTTAAATAAAAAAGTTCTGCTTTGATTAAAAAAATTTGCATGCGAAAAACTGACTAATGATTTAATGCTAATGTAGATCTACTTTTGGATGCCAATGCGAGAAGATTAAATAATTGTAATTTAAATAGAAGAAAAATCAATAATCATATCAAATTTAATTGCTTAGAGTTTAGAAATAACGAATTATTTCATAAAAGTCTAGGTTCAAATCCTAAATTTCTTAAATGTTTCGACATGATTCTTGTAATATCTTGTAATGCTTTCTTTTTGCATTTTTTTTTCAAAAAATTCTACAAAAAGACAAAAAGAAACTCTAGTAACAAAAATATTTCAATTTAAAATATGTTGAATCACAAACAACGAAACAGACACTTTTGTATCAAGATTCCCAAATCATTCGATCACTTGTCTATTTTTTAACACTTGCATACAAGTTATTTTTACATCCACAAGTCATTCTTACCCAATTTGAAGAAGTTTCCGGGAAGTTCTCGCTCATTTAAATTATTATACGATAAATCCAAAACTTCAAGAACTGGAAAGGCACCGAAGCCGCTAAAAATACAAATTTATGTGTCACTCAATTAATATTTTTCGTATATTAATGAAAAAAAATGTCAAAACAAAGCAAGCTATTCAGCTGTTCATCAATTAATCATGCACGAAATTCGACTCACCGAGGCAGTGTGCTGAGACGATTGATTGAACAATTTAATATTCTCAGTTTTGGCATCGATGAGAGTGAAAGTGGCAGTTCCTCCAAGTAATTATTTGACAAATTAAGGATTTCCAAGTTGTTTAGGTTTGCGATCGCTGGTGGCAATACTAAAAAAATTTATGGACATAAAAAATTCATAATTTTTCATATTTGTGATTTTTACATACCAGAAATCTTGTTATGACTCAAAGAGATGCGAGTCACGAACTGCATGCCAACTAAAAGGACGGAAAAGTTAACAAAAATTGACAATTTTGAGTGAAATTTAAAATTTTTGTAAACAGATGGGCGTCAATGTCAGAAAATGAATATTTTATTCCATATTTGGTCAAAACTTGTCACAATACTCGACTACTTACAGATGTTCTGCAATTCGTCGATGGATGTAATATTTCTATCGACCAAATCCAATTCGCGAATCTCTTTGTCGCGAGCATCTTCAAGATATTTTTTAACTTTCGACATATTCTTGCCAGCTACGGGTAAACACTGAACTTGACTCATGATAAGAGAACCTTTTTTTCTATGCTCCGACTTGAATGAGTAATTTTCTATGGAATATTTTACTATTGTGAGTGTATTGGTGACGACAGTTATGACAGTTGAGAGAGAAATAGGCTTGGTGGTGTTGGTGTGGTCGGAGAGTTCATGTAAAATGAGAGTTTTGTTGACATTTTTGAATTTTAAAGGATTTTTGAATGAAAATTGCAATAGCAGATTGATTTATCAACTTATTATGAAAATAGATGTAATTCTGATTATATTTAGGTTATTAATCTGAAAATTCATAAAGTGTGTAAAAATAAATATGTTGGATTAAATTGATACATGTGCAATGTTGGATTCACCTATTTCGAAGATGTTTGACGACTATGACACTTGATCATATATTTGGTTATTTGAAATATAATGTGTATTTCATCAATATTTTGTATCATGAGATGTTCATACATTTTTAACGATTATTATTTGTAATTCAACATATTCTAAGTTGAAATAATTTTGTTTAATAAACACAAATTTTTTTAATTTTGCTTTGTAATTTTTTTAAAAATCATATTGCGAGATAGAATTTTTTGAAAAAAAAAACAAATAATACACATTCATTAGTAAATTTAGAACATTTAAGAAATTTAGGATTCGAACCTGGACTTTTATGAATTAATTCATTAATTCCGAAAACTTAGCAATTTAATTTGATATTATTATTGATTTTTCTTCTATTTAAATTACAATTATTTAATTTTCTCGCATTTACATCCAGAAATAGATCTACATTAGCATTAAATGGCACTGTTATTCAGTTTCTTAAATTAGACTTTATATGATATTAATATTTTATTTAAGGAATTTACAAATTGTAAGTGAAATATTTATGCAACATAATTTTAGGCCTGGACTAGTGTTGATCACAAATTTCCTCCTAGCTAGGATGTAACTTCTTTTTATATTTTATTTTAAAAAAAATGAGAAAACTTTGACTTTTTATTGAAAATTCCTCAACAAGAATTTCATCAATTTTCCTTTCACAAAACCTTCAAAAAACACAAGAATTTCATAAGTACCGGCGCTACTTTAAATAACAGTTAATCCTCAGAAATGCACATTACAATAAACTGCAAGAGAAATCCACTTGCAACATAAGCACTGATTATTTAAATTTCATCCTCCATAACTTTTCTATATAATCACACATAAAATGTTGCTCGATTCCAATTTCACATAATTTCCAATCGAATCCAATCATAATTTTATTGATTATTAGCAATTGGAGCAAAATCTTACAGTAGCACTTCATGCAGATCTTTCACTTCCTCAGATTATAGAAATTTAAATTAAGTTTATTGCAAAAATTCGATTTTTTACGTGATTCATTATCTGATTGCTGCTGCTGATGCTGTTGCTTCTCATTTTACTCGCGAATTGGTTTAATGGGTGAGAAAAATTCGTTAAGTTTTGCAGCAGCACAGAAGCTGTTGCATGAGTGAGTGATGATTACAATTATGAATCGATAAGTAATCAGTAAATAAAGGCAATGAGAATAATTGAAATACTGATTGATCGGCGGATATGAAAGGAATTGGATCAAATTGAGGTGAAAAACTTTTCACAGTTTTCTTCTTCTTGTGCTGATTGGATTGTGGAAAATTGAGGCGAGGAAATTTCTCTGATTGAAGATTTTATGGATTTTTGATTAGGATTTACTTTGTAGCTGAGCTTAGAGCTTCCAAGCATCAACAAGAATCAACAAAAATATTCTTCAAAATTTAAACATCTTAGCAACCTTTGCAATTTTATTTCAAATTTTTTGGTCAAAATCTTAAACATCATCTTTCTAGTCCCACAAAAAAGTCTCAAATTCAAGCTCAAGTGACAATAATCGTCAAATGCAAGCAAACTACAAAGCTGAAACTTAATTCACAATGACAGCAACAGCAATGCAGGAACAAAACGACAAAAAGAGACAAAGTAAAGTCAGAAATGCAGAACAACATTGCATGAAATTTAATTGGCAATCATCATCATTATAATGTGAGTGAGCACCAAAGTACAGAGCAGAAATCACAAAGAGTGTAGCATAATTAATTGATGCTTCATATTTAGTTAAAATAAGTAACTTAATTCATTTAAAATGAACATCATCAAGCAGGCTGCATGAATGAAGGAAAGGGGAGAAATGGAAGGCACAGAGCAATAAGAAGCAACACTTCACATAACTTCATTAAAATTTGCGGAACAAAAAATCACGCAATGGCGCTTCTTCATTCGTCTAATTGAGAATGTGAGATTTCACTTAATTTAATTAATCCTCATTTGCTTTCGTTATCGCATTTCTATAATCTCTCCCGATCGGCACACATCGAAATGTTGCCGAGGCGGCACTCTGATGGTGACGTGGTGGCAGTATACTTAGAACCAAGCGGCCGCCACAGAGCAATGGCAGCCATATGGCTGCCACATGGCTGCCAATGGCGGGTGTGGCCGCCGCTTGGTTCTAAGTATACTGCCACCACGTCACCATCAGGGCACCGCCTCGGCAACATTCACTGTGTGCCGATCGGGTCTAACTCTATTTAATTATGATTTCTAGCTTGTAACTCATTTTTCACTGACATTGATGCAAATTGCGTCTATTTCTTGTGGACGTGAAGTTAATGGAGACATTTTGGATGATAAATGGACGATTTTTGGTATAAACTTTGTATAACTGAAGGCATTGAATGCTTTAGGGATGGATACTTGACTCTAGAATTGAGCATTGATCCATAAATGACCATCAAAAAGAAGTCGAACCTGGCAAGAAACATGAAATCTTCAAATTTTCTCAATAATCACGAATTTCTGTCAGGCACAACTACTTCCAAGAACATAAATACTTTTCAGAACAATTACTTTTTCCTCAGTCTGCATAAGTGCTGCATCATGATGCAAGTCAATCAAAATAATGACAAAACTTAAGAATCTTAGCCTCAAGGACACCAAAAATCATTCAAACTCAATTTCGCATTAAATTTCCTCTTATCAAAATGACTATATCCCAAAAATCCAGGTGCACTTACTCAAAAATTAATTCACATTAAAAATCTTCATCCAAAGGCAAATTCCCGAAAAAAACTTAATTTCACAGACATCAAGTACTGCTCATCATCAGCAATCAACAATACCAGCAATTATGATGGATACAATGATGCCTGCAAAGAATTTTTGATCAAATGAAAATCACGATGAGATGTGGACAATGACAGACAATGAGCAGCATAATGAAGTAAATAACGTTGGAACTAAAAATGGAGTCTCATCTACCACTCGTGGCTTTAATTTTTATAGCAAATCACATCATGTATGATTTCCATTTTCATGCTTCATTTATCAACTTTTTTTGTGTGTCCAAAATTATTAAGCAGTGCCTGTGTGGCACGTCCATTGGAAAAAGCTCAAAAGCTTGCTAGAAATTCAGTTCAATTCAATTTATTTAAATTCATATGAACGATTACTTAGACATACGTATGATGTGTTGCGGTTCTTAGTGCTGTTGTTGTTGCTGTTCTGTTGAGATTTTTTCAAGAAAGCAAAGCAAGAGCAAGCAAGGAAAGACAACAAAAAAGGCAACAAGAAAGTTATTAAAGAAAAAGATCAAAGGAAATTTGCCGACAATTGCAGAATGCATGATGAATGCATGGTTAAATGAATGAGTGTGGAAGTGAGATGGAGCGAGGCCGTTGAAGTACAAGAATAAAATTGGCTTGCCTTGTTTTGAATTTGAATGCCTAAGATGCAATGAATAATGCAGCACAGCACACAAAAAAGGCAAAAAAAGACTCAATTGAGATTTAAGATAAAAAGAAAATCGACTTGACGCCTCGCGAATTCGGTTCCTTTGGTCTTGAATTAATGCGTGAAAAATTCTGTGAAGATGGACGGAAATTGAGAATTATGTGTGGGTGGCATTGACTATTCGAGGAACTGCAATTTGTGGAGATAATTAAGAAATTTTCACCTAGGAATTAAACCTCATCAATTAATCATCCACAGCATCTTCCACACTCTATTTACAGCACAAATGTCCATTAATTTCATTTTATTAACAGGCACAGGTTGATTGTTGTGGACCGAAAAGCTGTGATTTGCCACACATATAATAAAATTGACCTCACACGTGCAATCACTTTTCTTCATCTTCGCTTCCTTCTTGACCATCATCATCATCGGCAATCGGCACCGAATCTGAGTGAAAAATTCCTCAATTAATTTCATGACTGTGGAAGCACCAAAATCTCAGCGGGAAATCTCTTCTTTACTTTAATAATTTTTTGAACTTCCAATTTGATTTTTTGAATATTATTTTGTGAGCATCAAGAAGCAGATTGCAAAATATCCAATAATTCACACACAAAAAAAAAGTAATTTCAATTCAGGCAGGTGATCACTATTTCTCACTTAATCGTACGTAATTATCTATTCTTTTATTTTAAGAACCGAAGAAGCACCATAGACTTAAGGAATCAGAAAAATACATTAAACAGTTTAATGAAATAATTTTTTGAGAATATTTTTTTTGATGGGTAATTTCGAGGCAAAAAAATCGATTTCATGGAAGTTGGAAAAGAAAATGAGAATCTACAATTTTTTTTGTTAGGAGCTGTTAATTTTGCTAAATGTCTATTAATCATGTGAGAATGTATCATTAGTTATGGATTAATTTTTTTATGTACTTTTCAATATGATATTGTGACGACCTTGGAGAATAGATTGAGCATTGGAAATATTGAGACAGTAGCTTGTGTGAGTTGTTTTTTGATGTCTCAATAGGAATTGTTTCTTTCTGAAAGGTTTACACCTTAGTGACTAAAACTGAAGAAAATGTCAGCAGGCTTCAAGCTTGATCTATGATAATCCCGAGCAGCACAACCACCAGAAAGCTGTATCAGGCGACTTTGCTAAAACTTACCTAGAAAAACCCTTATTTTTCGTAAGATAAGGCTAATAGAGCAGTTTTTGACTATGCAACGTCTTGACAAGCAATATCTGTACTAGAACTACCCTAGTAACAAAAACCGTTAAAAAGTTAGTTAAAAACTAGCTTTGACTAACTTTCGGATAGCTTTTAACGGTTTTGGTTACTGGAGCTAGTCTTAGTTCAAAGTTAAGACATCTATCCTGTAACTTTACTCGAATAAGCCTATTTTGTTAAATTTTTGAGATGTCTTGGGGGTCCTTTGCAAATTATGTCACGCTGTAGAGGGGTTGAAGAATTTTTGTTTTTAGAGAATTTGTGACAGCCCAGAGGGGGAGGGTGGTTCGAAAAAGTAGTTTTTTGCGTGACGTAATTTGCAAACAACCATTTTTGGTATACTTGAAGATATCCATAATTAGACCTATCTAGATCAGTCTTTTTCTTAATAAATTCCATAAAAAAGATGAGAAGCAAAGGTAACCCACCATCTAATAGGATACACTTGATGTACACCCAAAAAACCAGAATCTTTCCAGAATCATTGAGCCAATAGACCAAGGATGCATAACTGATCAAGATGATCAAAAAATTGTTGATCAGTTCCGAACCCTTACAACCATACTAAGTAGATTAACAGCCAGTTATATAATTTTTGCTAAAAAATAATTTTTTCAGATAGACTTAAAGGATTCCCATACCACATTATCTGCCACAAAATAAATATGATTTAATGAAAATAATTTAAATCCATTTACTCAAGAAGATGATTGATGTATCTTCTGTTTTTTTTTGTGTTATTCATCTTCTAATAAATAGAAGTAATGAAACTTTTATTATTTTTTGCGATTATTCAAATTACGTAAACATGAGAGTCTTAATTTTTTGTTCAACAGAAGCAGATTTGTAAATTACTAAGCAATTTAAGTTAAATGATAATTTAATAGTTATGTTTATAATAAACAGCAAGAAGTGTGAATTATGGGTTTGCTTAATAAGTTCGAAAAAGGTCAAGCTACTGTGAATAATCTGTAAATAATCTGAGTTGAGAGTTGATTTTTAAGTGCGTAAGCAAGATTGTTCAGAGAAGTTGCTGCTGTTTTACTCAGGAAAAGAATACGGAAGAGATATTTTAGTTTGATTTTTGGATGTGATCAAGGGTGCTGAACTCTGAGTCAATGATTCAATTTTGATCAATTCGATCAGTCCAGCATCCTTGGATCAGGTTCTAGACCATGAAGTTTTTATTTTACTTTAAACCAAATATGTGGAACTGATTAACAGACTTTCAATGATTTTAAACCCTCAACCTGCAATGTTTCATCCATTATGAGCTCCTCCTTAATAATCTATTAATGAATGACCGGTGAAATTTCACTTTTGCCCTTAAAACACAACTGGTCAATTAAAAAGGAGCACAGGCAGCTGCTTGTCAACAAAAATAAATAGAAGAACATCCAACGAGCACCATTCAATTAAAAAGTTATATCAATGATGGCAATTTGTCTTTTTTGATGATTCTGTAAAGCATTTTTTGCACTTCCTTAAATAAAATTTAAACCCCAAAGCAGGTACAATTGAACTTTTTACTGTGCTATTATAAAATTAATCTAATGGCTTCTTATTATTTTTGTCTAACATAATATTAACTTAGATATTAAGTCACACATTCACAAGAAAATGACGTCGTTCACAAATGACGTCTATCTCTCTTTGTATCGAGTACTATAAAGCTGCAGATCCACTGAATATTGGACGTCATTTGTGGATGAAAATTAAATCAAATAGGTATACACAACTGAAATTATATCACTTTTTAGTACGTGCACTCATCAGTACTTTGCCAATTCATTCCTTGAATCATTTAGCGTGAACCAAGATCCATATAAAGGTGGTGGTGAGTTTATTTCTTCAATATTCGGTGTAGTGACGCCAAAAATAATTTCACTGTCACTTCTGTGAGGTTGTGTGGTGATTACTTCAGTTCCGACTGGATTTGAGCTAACGGCAGATATTTGAGGTGGTGCTGATGGTTCAGGACTGAATCTATTTGGATTATAATTCCATGCACGGTCACGACAGATGTCATTGTCGTGGTTAATTGAGTATGCTTGATTCCCGTTAGTCGCTTCTACAAATTTGACTCATAAAAAATATGAAAATTAATTTTTTAATTTTTTCTTACGATTTTCTTGTGTTTCAGCTTTATTTATAGTTAAATGTCCAAACCAAGTTTCGAAGCACATCGTACAGCAAAAATTTGCACAAAACAGACAGAGTAAACTGCAACAAAGCTCTGTTATAGAATCATTGCCTATAATTATTGTCACAAATTCACTTTAGTCTCGTTTGACGTACTAAGAACAACTAAACTCTAAAAAAATATTTCGCTTATCTGTAATTTGCTGTTGAACTTGTCTCACTCTCGCGCAAAGTGAGTTATCAAAAAGATTGTAAATTTTTTTCGGTGTTTTCTTAGACACGTGCTGTTTGTGATGTTTTTACTGCCTTGATATATTGACTGCCGGTTAGATTGCTGACTTATTGTGAAATTGTTAAGTTTTGGAGGTGGATCGTATCGTTTGGCTATTAGATATCGCCTAGGCGGATGTGTTTCATGCATTTTGCCATACTTTGTGTAGTTCTCATATTGAAATGAAAGATCAGGTCTTAAATGACCAGAATAGATGTGAATAAAGTTGCAAAGTTATTAAAAATCCGAATTAATCTAATCACAAAAATGCGCATTAACAGTTTTGGACATACAAAATTAATTTTCTTCATTACTTTGACTTTAACTTACTCATGAGGTGAGAATAAGCCAATCATTCTCTTTTGACGCATGATTCAGATTTAATTAGTAATTTAATTAGATTAGTAGAAAAAAGCTAAAAGTTCAATGATTCTTATGGCATCTGGTGCTTTATTTGAGACAATTGAACAAAATACAAACTTAAATGACTAGAAATATGAGAAATAAACATCAAATCATGTTTATGCTAAGACTATAAATTAATTAATAATTTAATGAAGCATTCTTAAAATTATAAAACAACCAGTATTATTATTGTAAAAGGGTTCAGATTCTCTCGTTCACAGTACCCTCGGATTGTTGCGTTTCGCTGTTGGAATCCTTCTGCATTATTATTATTATTTTTACTGATAAACATAAAAAATTTTTCCAAACATGCTAAAGTTTGAACACAACATTTTAAAAAATCGTAAATATTGCTCATAAGTTATGCTTTAAAAATACAAATTTATTTTATTTTCAAACTGGTTGTTTCGACTGCACTTTTGTGTTACTTTCTTTGTTTTGCAACAATAATATTATAACGTTGCAATTTTTTATTTCGTTTTTTTTAAATATTTTATTTAAGGTTGCTAACATTTTTACGAGTATATAAATACTTTGATTCTGATTTCACTTAATTTTTATTAAATTGAACAATATTTTTTTTGACATTTTCAAAATTATCAATATTTATATATGTACCAATACGTTTACGTAGAGCCCACACTGAGCCCACGCGTAAAAAAAGTGAAGTCAGAATTTTCATCAAAAATGGCAAAGTTAGTAATTTTTTTGGGAAAGTCTGACTATACTTACCAAAATACATTAATTAAATCAATTTACAAAGAAAATATTTAATATTTGAACCAGGTTTGAGCAATTTTATAAGTTTGAAATTTTTGAATTTTAACGGTTTTTTCTAATGTATTGGTACATATATAAATATTGAAAATTATTTTTACTTCATATGGATTCATTTTTTGAAGAACTTTCTAATCCTCTATTACTAACCCCGGATTATAATTTCTATGAGGTTGGATAGTGATCACATTTGCTTCAACCGAATTTGCACTAAAAGTTGGTATTTCTGTTCTAACGTTTGATGCAGAGGCTTGGGAAATATCGTAATAATTGTTGTCGTCTTCTTCAAATGGATCCAGTGGTCGACGTTTCTCATCACAAACTTCAGGTTTGATTACTGACACTAATGAAAAATATACATTTTTTTTAAAAATTTTTTTTTAAAATTAATTGTTGATTTTACCATTATCAAAATAGATATGTTTAACGCCGCAGTTCATGCATTCACAACATTTCATCCATATATAAAAACATCCACAACAACATTTTAATAGTGAATAATTATTCCCCATAGTAACCAATTTTAAACTATTTTTGTCAAAAACTAAATTACAACTGAACTATTATGCTTTTTTGAACTTTACTCGCCACTTGATTTTTGCATTCCATTCTTTCCTATCACATAATTTTGTTTGCGATGCATTTTATTTAATTATTAGTTCAACAATGACAAAAACTTATCTTTTGACCTGAAGATAATGTAAGAATGTGAGTTTGAATTTAGGTTTAATTTTCGACTGAGTCGAGTGACGTCAACTAGATTTCAAGTGCTGTATGAGAATGAGGATTTTTTTTTAAAAAAAAATTGATAATGTTTGGATGTAGTTCAGTGTTATTCAAACTGTGTGCCGCGGCACACTGGTGTACTGTAGAAAATGTTTGAAAATACCACGAACCACACGCTGTGTGCGGTTTTGGTCATGGTTTACCATCAAGGTGTGCCGTCTCTCAAAAAAGTTTGGACAACTCTGGATGTAGATTACAACAAATACGATAGTTGAAGTATGTTTATTAGATTAAAATATTTATCAATTACGTACAGCATAATGTGTCACATATCACATAACTTAAACCAATTCTGAACTTTAAAAATTTAGTCACTCTAATTTTTTTAGTCACTGCTTCTAGGTTGGCAAATAACAACTTCAGTTTCAATTTGATTTGAGTTGATGAATGTTGATACTGATGGCATATCCGATCCATTATTATGATTTGTGTCTTCTGTCACACATTGATTCCAATTTTCGTCATTAATTGTGTAAATCCCAGACAAGTCATATGAAGCTGGAAATAATTTATTAATTTTTGACAAAATTTCTTAATTATTTTAAATTAAAAATTACCATTTTTGTTATCAGGTTTACAGCAGAGCTCATAGCATAAATCTAAACATTCACATAATTCACAAAAACATTCAATAAAATTCCAAAAATCATTCATTGCTGCTTTAAAATGGCTTTGTTTCACTGAACTATCACAATAACTGAATTAATGCTTCTTATTTCTTATCTATTTATTTTATTGAATTACTGTTTTCTGTTACTTTAATACTTATTTGTTTCAAAAAAAATTTCTGTAAAAAATCTAGCGAATTAAGGGAGGAAGGGGTGTGTTAACCAATCTGATTAGGTTGTGAAATAATAACTTCAGTTTTATTTAAATTTGAGTTAATAAATTGTGGTGCTGATGGCATATATGGCCCACTGTTGTTATGATTGGTGTCGCCTGTCACTGTTGTATTAGCTTCAGATCTAACTGGATGTTCTAGAAATTATTTTTTAAAATTAATTATTCAAATTTAAAAAGTTGACTATTACCATGATTAGAACAGAGGCAGTAATACAAAGTTGTAATACAACAATCTATAAATAATCCAATATTTTCCATAGCTTTATTATAATTTACTGAAAACTAAATTATTAATGAAGCTGAAATATTATTTTTGGAACTTAAAATGCAAATAGAGAATGAGTTCTGTTGTGTTTTCCTTGTCCTTTATATGTAAATTTTTATAATTAATAATGAGTCAATTTGGGAAAGTTATTAGAAAGTGAAATCCAGAAACTTCCAGAAAAGTTTCCAAAACAACAGAATAATAATAATTACCAAAACAGAAACTTCAAAAGGCGAAATCATAACAATAACAATCCACGAGGTTTAAACGCATCGATAGTAGTTGGTACAATCTGGAATTTCATGCTGCCCTTACCTACCCTGGGAGTACAATTACCTACCCTAGGGTACCCCTACCTACCCCGGGTAGCCATACAAACCGGCCCATAGGTTGATCAACTGCGTAGCCAAAAATTCTTCGAAAACCCTAGATAATTGAAGAATTTGCCAAAAAATGAGGCAAATTTTCCCCTGGCTATGCACCTGGTTTATCTAGTAACACAGTTTTTTTTTTAAAAAATTTAATGGCTGTTTGAGTATATTTATTTGACAAATTTATTAATATGAATCCACAGTTCACAACTTATTACATCATATCAATGTGTGACACATCATTACAGTTCAAGACAATTCTGAACTCTTAAAATTTTTAACTTCCAGGAAATAGGAATACATTATTTTGATGGTGATGTTAAAGGAACATTTTCAAATGTTGCTAATTGAACATGCTGAGATGTTGGAATATTATTGCCAAAGCTGATTTCTTGGTTACTTCTCTGAGGTTGAGAAATAATAATTTCTGTTGGATTTGAGTTAATGAATGGTAATAATGCTGATGGCGTATATGCTGGTCTATTACTGTAATAGTTGGTGGTTGGTGTCTAAAAATAGGGTGTTACAATATAAGGTGTCACACGAGGCTCTAAAAATAAATTATTTTCTTTGACAAAAATTCTTAATTATTTTATAGATAAAATCACCTTTTTTCTTTTTAGATTTGCAGCAGCAGATGTAGCAACATTCACAAATTGCACAACAACCTTCCAATAAATCACCATCTACCATTGCTGCTCTAAACTGACTGTATTTCACTAAATTCTTACAAAAACTGAAAAATACAGTATATTTCTTATCAACTATTTCTTTTAAATTGCTATTTGTATTACTTTATTGTGTCAAAATATATTTTTCCTTAAAAAAGTCGGGTGTTTGACCCCTTCTGAATACATCCCTGGTCCATAGCTACAACCCTGCTTATTTTTTTTCTTTTGTCATTTGACAGCAAATTTTATTATTAAGTAATTCAATGCTTAGAATCACTATTTTCAGGAAATAATGATGAGTATTCCGGCGGTGGTGCCAAATGATCATTAGTTGATGGTGTTTTACTATTTGTTGCTGTTTGATCGTTATTAGAATTAAAGTTGTCACTTCTTTGTGGTTGAGATGTAAATACTTCTGTTCCTGTTGGATTTAAATTGTCAAATGGTGGTGCTGATGGCATATTTGGTACGAAATGTGGTGTTGCTGATGGGATATTTGGTGAGAATAGTGGTCCATTATTGTCATGATTGGTCACATATTGACTTCTTGGTACTCGACTTTCAGAACTAACTGGAGGCTCTAGAAATTAAATTTTCAAATTAATTATTTAAAATTAGAAAAAGTTTATTATTATTACCTTTATTACAAAAGATGCATAAGCATTTGCTGCATTCTATGCACATAACGAAACAATGCAAAGTTATAACACAACATTCGAGGAATGAAGCAACATTATCCATAGCTCTGTTATTTTTATAACGTTTAACTAGAGAATGAGCTCATCGCTGTGTTTTCCTTGTCATTTATATATCCATCATGATCAGTAAGTTGATGATGCAGTATGTATTTCTGCCTCAATTTGAGAAAGTTATCAAAAAGTAAATTTTGGTATCTAAAAAATCATTCCAGAAAAGTTTCTAAAACAACAGAAATTAACAACACAGGTCAAATAATTGCCAAAACAGAAATTTCAAACAGATATCTGGGTAAATCTACGAATAAACGGTACTGCAAAAATCGACTAAAAATTCTTCTTAACTTGACAGATTCAAAAAAACCGCTAAATCAAAAAATATTTTGCTTGAATTAACTTTTTACGTCAAATCACCCAATAATAATATCGACAAGTTCAATGCTTTAGATCTATAGACTGCCTTTGACGTACATTGAGGGTTGATAACCGATATTTAATTAAATTTATTTTGTTTGGAGACAATTTTAGCGGAAATTTGTTATGCCACAATGTATTGCAAAGTTGATGCTCCAACACATTTTTTATTAAATATTTCTATTATTAGCTATTGTTTTTAAATGAAAAGATAACATATTTGAAGCTTTAGCTTTTGCTACCCAGGGCACCCTACCCTACCCCACCACTTAGAGTATATCTTAGGTAAGTAGGGTACACCCTAAAAGGAAGGTAGGGTAGGATACCCCTGGTACCCCTAGAAACCGAACCCTGAAATAAGACAGACTGACTAGCTATCTAATTTTTTTCTTCTGTTAATTATTTTTCAGTAAATTTTATTTTAAACTAGTTTAATCACTTTTCCTACTTTCAATATTATGTCCAGAAAATAATGATGAGTATTCCGGTGGTGGTGTCAAATGACCATTATTGGATGGGGTTGCAGGATTATTACTATTTGTTCGATCGTTATAAGAACTAAAGTTCCCACTACTTTGCGGTTGAGCTATAACTACTTCTGTTCCTGTTGGATTTGTGTTGATGAATTGTGGTGCTGATTGCATATATGGCGTGTAGATTGGTCCACTATTGTAATGGTTTGTGTCGCCTGTCTCAAATTGATCCTGCATTCCATTTTCATTTCTGATTAGAGGCTCTAGAAATTATTATTATTAAATTAATTATTCAAAACAAAAAGCTAGTTATTACCATCATCAAAATAAAGGGTCATGCATTCACAGCATTTTCCGCACAAATATAAATAGTGCAAAGTTTTACAACAACAATCTAGTAAAGAAACAATATCACTCATAGCTCTATTGTAATTTATTGAAAACTCATTTATTACTGAAGCAAAAATATAATTTTATTATTTTCGAACTTCAAGTGACAAGAGAAATCTCTTTTGTTCTTATCACAAAAAATATTGTTATCATTTTGTTTGCTTGCATTTCTTTTAAATATTCTAAAACTAGTATAGTATCCGTTAAGTATGGCGGGAAAATAAATTTTTTTGTGCTTCAATGGGGACACAGAAGGAAAAATTTGGGAGGGGGGGGGGTAGTAATGTGAGCGGCCTACCATAGATAGTGCAGACACCCAGACAGGGCGACAAACAGACTTCCAAGTCGACATAAACTTTTTACGAAGCTGAGTCGACTCGACTCTTGTTTCATCCAGTTGTTATGCAAGTGAGAGCTATATAGAAGCTTGAACATCCTTCTCTTTAAGTATTGAACGTCCCTTTAGATGATAAACATTCTGATTTTTAGAAAATATTGATTCATATTTTGGAAGTGGAGTTGATGAAGTATTGTAGATTGATATTTCTGGTTGGTGGATTATCATTGCCAAATATGATTTTAAGGTCTCTTCTATAATGTTCTATGAACTAATTACTTCTGTTCTAGTTTGAGTTAATGAATGGTGGTGCTGATGGCATATAAGGTGTATACGCTGGTCCAGTATTATAATAATTTGTATCGTCCATCAAAAAACAATCCTTTGACACTTCACTTTCATCATTAATAATACAACCTCTAGATCTGTTTTGGGGACCTGAAAATAATTTTCTGTCTTGTAAAAGAAGATTATCAACAAACTTAAAATTGAAAATTACCATAATTTTGGAGACTTTTTACAGAATTGATGCATAAAATACAAAATACATCACAAAATAATGAAATTAGAAAATGATCACTCATCACTACTGTACTGCTTCTGAATCACTATTGTTTACTAGTAAACACTCAGTATGCTAAAAATATATTTTTTCTTATCAGTTTTTACTATTAAACTTCACTTATTTCCTGGGATCTGTATAATGATCTCTCATAACAAAGGGTAAAGGAGGCTGTTGACTTGAAGATTAAAAGTTTTTGACCTTATGGACGGGATGAAATCAGGTATACTATTAAAGAAGCTCATGAAATAAAGCAGTGACATTGAGAAAGGAGGGTGAACAGGGCAGTGAGTATAGAAATTGAGGTATCTATCTTAGTAAAGTTCAAAGTATGAACTTAGATGCAGATAGATTTGGCGAGGAAGAATTTGTCTTTCAATCCTCTCGATCATAGTTGGGGTTACCCTAGGGTAAGATACAGGGGTGTATCTAGAAATTTTTTGATGGAGGGGTTTTAAATTGTTTTGTATGGACTGGAATATTTAAGGGGGTTTTGGCATGTTTTTCTTGAAAACCACTAGCAAATTTTCTCAAAAATAGAGGGGGTTTGACCCCAAAAACCAACCCCCCCTCTGAATACTCCCCTGGTAGGATAAGTAGAGACGTTCCTGGCATGAAAGAATTAGACTAACTGCCTGAACAACGAACTAAGAAGCTAGTTAAAAATCGAGGATACACCCCTACTATAAAATTGTATGCAATATGATTCAAATGTGTATTAATAAAGTGCATGTAGATAAAGATTGACTTACAATGGGCTTTTCTATAGGCGAATGCTTTATTATTCATGATATTTTTTAATACTTCATTACAATTGAATTTAATCAAAATCTACAATTTAAAAATTTGTAGGTGTTGTTGGTGTATTATCAACCTGGATACCCACCATTATTAAGTCGAACCCGTTCAATATTCTGAAAATTTTGCGTATTTCCCACAGTTCCACTTTGTTCATAAGGTTGAGGCATTTGTTGTGTAGCCATCGGGTTATTTAAATTTGCTGGTATCATTCCAGGAGTCGTCATACCTTGTGCATTTAAAACGATCACCCTACGTCCAGTTCGTTGGGGAACTTGCTTACTTGCTAGAAAGTTTTCTTTTTCAGCATTTCAAATTACAATAAAATAGTTTAAGGATTATTACCTTCAGGATCTCTTCTTTCAGATTGCCTTCCAGTCAACCAGCTTGGACATTTTCTTATGCAGTAGCGGACAATATGAAAGAGTGTGAGAAGCACAATATAAATTAAACCTGATACCACACCAGCGATTATATAGGCTTCACGATGCTTTACAACCATTTTTATTTCAATTGATATTTTAAATGATATTAAGTTGCTTATAAAATAATGATCGAATTGAGACTGAATTATTGTTTAAAATAATATTAATATTCATGAAAATTATGATTAATAATTGGATGATTTGAGAAAATCATCAATTTTGATAGTATAGTCACTATAATTATCTTTTAGAAGTCAGTTAGAATTAAATTGATTTTAAGAAGGAAGGCGCAGTTTTTAAATACGAGTCCTGGGTCCGGTTGCTTGCTACCTTCTCGTATACACTACCCTAGAATTCCAGGAGTATGGCCTAGCGTATACCGAGCAACCGGCCCCTGGACCAACTCGTTAAACTATCAGCAGCTATGGATGTCTTTGATCAGATCAACTAGGAATTTTTTCATGCCAAGCCAGGATGCGGAATTGATCAATTGACTTTTAATCATTTTTGATCACTTTTGATCATTTTCGTACCCTTGAGCCGAGTTCTTTTAGGATTGCTCAAAAATGATGTCCAATTTTTTAGAGGAGGGTGCTTAGAGATGTGTATGTGGACATAGTTAGGACAGGGGATCTTAAAAATTCCATTCTAGGATCATTTGCGAACAACCCCAAAGATATTCAAACTTAAAGTAAGGAAAGATGCACCATGCTACTGTCCATACCCAACTTTGTAGTTTAAATAGAATACAGACAGTCAAAAATATAGAAATCATTTATTTTTTTCAAAAAACAAGCTGTCACATGAAAAACTCGAATAGATAATTTAAATTTTGTCATGATCAGTTTTTATCCAACCATCTGAGAAAAATGTTCGAGAATAAAATATTTAAATTATTTTAAATAATTTATTATATTCGATATTCATATTTTTACAAGAAATAGACTGACTCCAGCAATAAATCTTCCAGAATTCTACAAAAAACTACCCAAAACTCAATCATCAGTCATGGAATGCTGTGTCTCATCAGAAGAAATAAAAGAACAAAGACGAATTAGCAATGAAATTGATCAACAGTTAAGAAGAGAAAGACGTGAGTCCATGCGTGAACGGAAGCTACTTTTACTTGGTACTGGTGAGTCTGGCAAATCAACATTCATCAAACAAATGCGTATTATTCACGGAAATGGCTATTCAGATGATGATAAACGTGGATTTATCAAGTTGGTGTATCAAAATATTTCTATGGCAATGCGATCAATGATTCAGGCGATGGATTTACTTCAAATTCAGTATAGTGATGAAAAAAATTTAGAAAATTCTAAACTGATACTTAAACATGATTTTGAAGCAGCAGCGACTCTTGAATCATCGTGCATGAATGCAATTAAGGAGCTTTGGGCTGATGCAGGCATTCAAGAATGTTATGAGAGACGTCGAGAGTATCAGTTGATAGACTCAGCAAAATATTATCTCAATGACATAGAACGGATTGAAAAGGATGACTACTTGCCAACAGAACAGGATATTTTGCGTGCACGAGTACCAACCACTGGAATTGTTGAGTATCAATTTAAATTAGACAATATCTTTTTTAGAATGGTTGATGTTGGCGGACAAAGATCTGAAAGACGAAAGTGGATTCATTGTTTTGAGAATGTCACGTCAATTATTTTCATATCTGCATTGTCAGAGTACGATCAAGTTCTTTTTGAATCCCCTGATGTAAATCGAATGGAAGAGTCAATGGCTTTATTTAAGACAATCATCACCAGCAATTGGTTCCAAGAATCATCAGTTCTCCTCTTCCTAAACAAAAAGGATTTAATGCAAGAAAAAATCATGTATTCACATTTGGATGACTATTTTCCTGAATATTATGGACCTAGGAAAGATTTCAAAGCTGCTAGAGAGTTTATCCTACAAATGTTTGTGGATCTTAATCCTGATGAAGATAAAACTATTTATTCACATTTTACATGTGCGACAGATACGGAAAATATTAAATTTGTGTCTGCAGCAGTAAAGGATACGATATTGCAGAGGAACTTGTCAGTTTATTTACCTATGTAGTCATGGCTGATGTGTTTGGTCAAGTTTTAGGTTAAGCTGACAAAGGTTGTAGTTAAGCTGACTCTCCACAGCTGTTGGAAGGAAGTTGGATCAAATTCCAATTTTTTGATGTACGTCATATGTGAACGACCCTTGAGTTTATGATTGTCAGTTTAAAAATTCTTTATTATCTTGTTATAAAATAAAATGTCATTAATGCTACTTTAAGTATGAAATTTTCAATCAATTAATAAATTTTCATCATTTTCAAAAGGCGCGTATTGTGGCGGAGGTGTTGTTGATGTAAAATCAGGAACTTGTACTGTCAAAATGTTTCTTGTTCCATCTGAAAAGTGAGAAAAGTCATGTTATTAAATATAGACCCGTTAGGGTTACGTCATTAGTTTCAAACAGTAGTGAAGCACTGAAAAATTGGATCAAAAGTCTGATCGAGTATCTTTTTGGGGTTATGTTTCATTTTGGAGTCGTTTGCACGCTTTAGGAGGGAGGAGGTTAAATAATTTGTAAAAAGGGGGGTGCAGGTTAAAAAATAATTTTTTGTTTGACGTAATTTACGAATGACCCATTAGAAAATTTATTTAAAAGCAATCTTCGTGAATCAACAAATTTCTCATATTCACCAATGTCATGTTCCAAATTTGGCTTAGTCGACTTTCTTCTCCACACGATGTATTTGTATATGTAATGTGTAATAAACAGAAATGAAATAATCCACACGAGAATCACAACATTTTTATAGACGTCTATTTGCATTTTTCTTCTATTTTATTAAATTATTCAATTTTTTGTTCACTTTTGAGAGTAATTTAATTAAAAGTTGAGGCTTAACTGATTATTTTTATTGATTAAAAGTGCTCTAATTGCTCATTTGACATCACAAACATCTACTCACAGTCAATTAAAATTTATAAGATGCAGTAAATAAAATTTTCACATTTTTACACAAACTAAGCATTTTGTTTACTGATTTTGCTTCTCACTGCTTGCTCTTGTTATTCTCTTACTCACGAGAGTAGCCTCAATTGCCTCAATTTTTTTTCGTTAATTTGATTGAAAATATTTTTTTTTGCTGTATTACTTTTAGTTGTTGTGTCTTCTTTATTGTGTAGATTTAAAAATTTCAGTGTTTTTTAAATTTCGAATGAGAAAAAAAACCGCAGAACTGCTGATAACTTAATTATTTTGTTGTGTCTGGATGGTGCTTGACGCATAGATGTGAAGTTTGATAGAATTATAATGATAAAATCATGTAAGAACTGAGAAATTTAGTATTTTTTTGAAAATTACTGAGGTACTTCTAGGGTAGGATAGGTGACATACCCTAGGGCATCTTAGTAGAAGAGGGTAGGGTACCCTACTAGCAGTAGCCCGGGTACTACCTTATTTACCTCTCAATATTAAGCTTTGATGGCATTCCCTACACATGCTGCACTATGTCTAAAGGATGACAATTTTTAAAAAGATCATCATAACTAGGTGGCGGCGTTAAGGCTTCATATAATGGTGGTGGGGTTTGTGGAACTTGTCGGTCAGTTTGTGCTGAGAAACAAGGATGAAAATAATTTTTTTTGTTTACTTAATTTTTTTTTATTGTATCTTACTTTGTAGATCAAATTCACTTATTTGTGGATAACATTTATCATAAATTATATACATCATGAATATAATTATACAAATAAGAAAGAATTTAAATAATTCAAACATGCTGCCATCTCCTTCATACATTTTTGATTTACTAAAAATGTATTAAATTTTATAAATCTATTTAAAAATTGTTAATAAAGCACTAGTGTTGATTCTCAATGAATTTTTACTTATTTTTGATATTTGAGAGAGGATTTAATGAAAATTCTTAAATATGCTGCACATGATCCAAGGGATGAGAATTTCTAAAAAGATCATCATAGTTAGGTGGCGGGGTTAACGTATCATACAATGGTGGTGGAGTTATTGGAATTTCTAGTGACACTTGATGGCCAAAAAATACTAAAAGATTAAAAAAATGTTTAAAAAAATAAATAACAATTAATTTTTTTACCTACCTTGTAAATCAGATTCATTTGTTTCTGGATCACTTTTTTTCGAGCACAAAAATAGCCTAAATAAAATTGCACATACAAAAATATAAAAATATAATGGAAAAAGTCCGTGATTATTCTCAGACATTATTTTTTGCAAAACTTAAACTAGGTTTGTGATATTTCTACTGAAGATTCACAAAATTATTCATAAACATTTCAATCAGTTCGATATCAGTGAAGATTCTCATTTAAAACAGACTCTCTTGAAGTGAGCACACATAACATTATCAATGATTTATGCATATACATATACACCAATTGACACTAAATTTATTGATCATTCGCATAAGTTGACATTTAGAAAAATATTTTGACTAATAAAACAATAGATTCCAGATCGATTGGAGTCGTGGTGCCATCAGTCGCTGATACCCTCTTCAATTTAAAATTTTCTACTGTCCAAGGGTCAAGGGCATAGTTAAATTTTTTTTGGGTTCACTTTCTCTTTGGCTACTGTAATTTGAGGTGTCCGGGTCAAATCAAAAATTGATCAGCTTCTTAGGGATTGTTCAGAAATGATGTCCAATTTTTTGGAAAGAGGGGGCCTGGGGTCGTGTGACACTTCCATACAAATCAAAAATTTTGTTACAGAGAAAGAGGGGGGGGGGGGTTCAAAAAAATTTCGTTTTTTTGCGTAAAGTCATTTATGAACGGCACCTTATATGGAATTTTTGGCCACTAAACTAGTATTAACTTAATTATTTTCCCACATTTTAAAAAGTAATTCAAATTTAAGTACAAAAGTTTGTAAACGCTAAGAAAATCACGCTGCACTTAATCTTTAAAAAATAATTTACTCAAATTTTTAAAACTAGAACTTTCTCATTCTCTTTTTCTAAAATATAATCCAGAAAACCTAGCTTCTCTCTGTATTTTTCAATATTTTACTTATTTACAAATCGTGCTTTAAATGAATAACAATATATTTTCTTTAAGCCACACTGCTCATGAGTCATTTCAATATTTCATATTGAGTAAGACAGTAATCTAGTTATTTTGAATAACGACAAACATTTAACATGTAGGTAAGATTCTGAAATTTTATAGACTTTGCGATTTTTTTTTTAAAATTATTAAAATTTTCATACATTTATTTATTTTCTTCAAAACTTCTACCAAATTGAAGAATTTTCCCGTGAAGATGAGAGTAAAATCACTTCCACCTTGATTACATGTCTGCTATGTCTTATTCCCAGGAAACAGTGAAGTCAGCTTTGAAGGATTCGAAGCTGAGATGCATCACGCCATATTTTTAGTATTCTCGCTCATGTTGATGATTGATCATGCAGTTATCAATGACATATCTTCTAAATACTATATTTTCAGTCATAGTTCATATGTGATTCGCTGAAAAATTGTTACAGCTTCCAAAAAGCTCTTCGTACTTTGGTAGATCTAGTAGAGTGTCATATGCTGGTGGTAATTCGCACTGATCCTCAATATTGACCCTTTGTGACTGAGAATTTGTTTCTGGTGGATTATCCAATAGACCTAGAAAGTTAAAAAAATATTTGAGTAATAATTGATTAAAGAAATTAATACTAAAGATGCAAAATAGCTTCAAATAATCAGATCTGTCTAAAATTCAATTATCACTTCTTATTTCTGTTAGCATGTAGCATGAGAATTGTTGTTTTCATAGCTTGCACGTTTCATTCTCCAACCTTGATTTATTTATTTTGTGAAAAATTCGGTAAAAATTTTTGAATTTGAGCTTAAAGTTCTAATTCTATACAGCAGTGTAGGAATGATTTTTGATATCCAGGAAAAAATCAACAACTTCCGACCTCCGATACTTTAGGTATTAACGGTTTCTTAAATATGCGCCTTTGTGTATAGGAGAATCCATGTGTTCATAAATATCCTCTCAAATCCAGCTTTCTCTAAACTAACCTTCACTATCTGTATTATCACTAAGTCTTATCACTTGTCTTCTTCTAGTTATATGATATTTTATAAATATATAAATATTAAAAATTAATAAAACTAAAAATAATGTTAAGTAAAAATAGAAACTAAATGATTTCAGCATTCTAGACGGCTGTCATTTCTACTGTACTGTACTTAAAAAATCGTAAATTTTATTGTTGTTTTATTTTCTTAGTATTTATTGTTCTAAGTGCATTTGAGAGAGAAGAGAGTGCAAATTTAGAGTGTATGTAAATTTCGACATGATTGTGAATTATGAGAGTTAATTTCGCATGTGTTGCTTTCCTGAAATTCACGTTATTGAAGTGATAAGAAAAAAATATTTTGTTTTTATCTAGATTTTTATCAAAATTTAAAATAATTTTGAATAATTTTGAATAATTTTTTATTTATTTATTTTATTACATATCTATAGTTTAACATTTAAGTCACGCTTTTATTTATTTTAAGTCACAAATTAAGTCACGCTTTTGGTGGGGAGGGGGGTTTGAAGATTTTGTGACAGTACAAATAATATTTTTTTTCTTCATACAAATTTTGTGATAAGGGAGGGGTGATGGATGGGTCAAAACGTTATTTTGTGTGACTTAATTTGCAAACGACCCCTAATGAACTATCACATTTATGTATGATAAATACTGTTTCTTGTGTCTGATCTGACTGACTTCTCCTAGGGTTTCTTCTAGGTATATTATATACACCCTAGGGGTATGTATTACAACCTAGAGATACTAGGTGTGCTGCCAAATACTTCACAATATTCGACTAATAAAAATAAGACACTGAATACTGACGTTAATTTCTATGTGAATCTACTTCCATATAACATAAATGGTGAAATTTAAATGCAAAAATGCTGAGTGAAAAAAATGTGTGAGAGTTTTGTGAGCACGTGTTGGCATTTACTCAACAAGTTGCTCTTTGATGAAATATCGTCAATTGTTTTATGAGAATTAGTCATCATTAGAAATTGTTGGTGGCTGAGAATTTTGACGAATTTTAGCATCAGCAGGAATGCCACTAACTCCTGATCCTTGTTTCCAGCCACTTACAGTTGCTTCTGGTTTAATGTTTGAATATTCTTGTGGAATTTTATTTGTTTTTGCTGTTTCTTCCTGATTTTTAACAAGATTTTTTGATGTTTCGTCTTCGACTTGTAAGATGTAAACTGTATGTCTGATAACGGCTGTAAAAATATTTTAAAATATAATGATCACAAATTATTTTGAAAATTATATCTTACGAGTTGCATTTGGGACCGCTGGAATATTTGGTCCATGTTCACTACTTTTTCCACAACAATACGTGATTAATAATATGACAGCTATCACAAATATAATAAAAAATGCTAAATCATCCATAGCCATATTTTAAAAAGGATTTAAGTCTGACTGCTATGAAATACTGCTCCGAACTAAACAAGAAGAGTGATTGATTGCAATATTTTATCTTGATGTCTTAATAGAGGAAAAGTGCGCATGTGTCTTTAATTTGTCTTTCAACCTGACTATCAGGTATCACTTAATCCCAAGGGTGTATACAAGGGGATGATTTGGATGTTAAAACACCACCCTAGACAGATATTTTCTACAATTTTTGCATAAAAATTCCAAAATCTTGTTTAAAAAATTTCCATCTTATCCTCGGAATTTTTTTATCCCCCTCTTAAATCACTCCATAACAATATCCATTTTATAGCACCATTGGATATTAATCCAATTTTTGATGCACACAAGCAACGTACGAGAGAATAATTTATGCGTTTTAAACGCATTTGATGATTAAAGATTCTTGCATCTTTTTTTAATAGTTCGGCTCGGTTCGATACGGAAAAGGAACTATGGTGAAATACCTAGTGACACACATTTTTCATTGATATGAATGTTTTGTGATTATTGACCTAAATTAATGTCGATAGGTGTTCTTATAAAATTAGAATTATGGTTTTTCATCCTTTTTATGTTCTAACAAATGTTGTTTAAATAAAAAATTAAAAAAATAATTTTATTTTGAATTCATAATTTTTCAAGTCTTAATCGCACAAAAATTAAAAATAAAATGATTATTGAACTAGTTTTTATTGCTACTTAGTCTTAACTTTAATACAATAATTTGAATAATTGTGCTAACACACATTATTTTACAATAGTTTTAAGTAATACTCGACAATATTTATTAGCACTTAATGGGTTTTAGCTGTGATTCTAATAGAAAAAAATATTAAGTAAAAAATTTGTCCTGAGTGGGACTCGAACATATGATTTTAAGTTGCATGCTTCTGGCAGTGGTGCAGCACGAGAAGTGGGAGTATGATGAGGACTTTGGCTGCGTAAATCTTCAATTCGGTCTCAAGTGACAAAAACCTGATTGTTTTTTGCTAGTGAGCTATCTGAGATAATATAATTATGTTGCTGCACTCATGAAAAAAAGTTATTAATTTTTATTAAAAATGTATGAAGAGTTTTAGAACAAAAGTTATTAATTTTTTTTGGTTTTGTAAAATTTCATTCAAATTTTATAAAACCGTTAAATTTTTAATAATTTTTATATTAAAATTTAATAAAAAGTTAGCAAGATGTATTTTTACTAACTTTTAGTAAACTTGTTCGAAAATTTTAATAAAAAGTAATTAAAATTTCTTTTAAAAATAAGTTTTATACCATAATTAATTCATAAGTCAAGACTGAAAAACTTTCTCAAAGTTTATGACTTTGACAAATGTTTAGTAATTAATATGCTTCATAAATAATCAATTGATTTGTATAACTTTGTATGAGAATTAAGGCTCATATTTGTATTTGTCATTTCTGAGAACTAAGTTTCCCAGACATAATGTGTTGATAATTTAGATTCTGGATGGATATTCAAATAAATTTCCTTCAATCGTTTCATAATTTGGTGGTGGAGTCAATGACTCATAAGCTGGTGGCTTCATTTCAAGATTATTTGAGATTATCACATTATCAACTGTTGATGGATCTATTTGAATTGTGAGGACGCTTGGATGTGGTCGGTCTGAAAATAAAAGAAATTTCACTTGATTTTGTCAGATTTATTAATGAAATTTTTGTTTCTTACGAAACTTCCTTTTCAAATATACTATAAAAAGGTATAATAAAATATAAAACACAAACAGACTAGCCAGAATGATGCATGTTAAAATAACTATATCAAAATAATTATCTTCCATTTTTTATGATCTATGAATAACTTTATGGAGCAGGAATATTAACGTCCCTTTTCACCAGAGAATATACAAGGTACTGACTGAGATTTTTAAAATCAGGCAATAAATGAATGTATTACTTAGAACACTCCAAATTTGAAGATAAGGGTCCTATGAATGAAATCACTTTTTATTTAGCAAAAAATTTTTAAAATCATCTTTATCACAATTATTCAATCAAAAATGCTTCAAAACATTAATCTTCATCCAAGATTGTCGGTGGTTGAGCATTCGCAGGAACTCTTGCATCAGTTGGCAATTCAGTGATTCCTGATCCTTGTCTCCATCCACTAACAGTCTCTTGTGGCTTTATATTTAAATATTCTGGTGGAATTTCGTTTGTTCTTTGATTCTCTTGTTCATCATCTTGCCTACTTGTAGTTTCGTCAACGACAATGAAATAAACTTGATGCCTAACTATAGCTGCAAATGAAAAATTCAATTTTTAAAATTCTATTTAGTATAATTGAAATTTCAAATGTCTTACGGGTTGAAGTTGTTTGGTCTACATGATTTGTGGTACTATTTTGATTAACCTGATCTTCATCGTAACTGATGCAAGCGCAAAAACAAACACAACAAAGTAAAAACACAATAAGGAAAAATATTGAAACGAAAAAGCTTATTTCTTCTGACATTCTTATAAAGCAAGAATAATATTTCACAATAAACTGATGCTTTGTACTTGACTGTTTTCAGAATAATGAGACGCTGTTTAATCTAATACAATTTATATTAAGATTTGCATATCATGTTATAGCAGTGCTACTGGAGTATATGACGACGTATAACATGAAAGGAGTTATTTATAAATGGCGTCTATCTTAAAGTGATAAGAAATAAAAACGAATGGTGTTGCACGTGACCAATACATACATATTTTAAGCAACAAACTATATAAAAAATATTAAACTGCAAAAGTAATTAGATGTCAGATAAAAAGTACATCAGACGGATGGACAAAGTAGCCACATCAAAATAAAGGCCTCATAAATTAATGAACCTAAGGAGAATTTACGACAGAGAAGTTAATGATGACGAATCAAGTAGGAATTTCCAGTTCTAAATCAACCGAAAATTGTAATTTTTTAAGGATACTTACAAATTTCTGGAAATCAAAAAAGTCGTAAAAATCATGATTTTTTACATAAAAGATGTGGCAGTGCTACTCAAACACACTAGTGTCATGACGCGATCTCATTGAACATGGGAAATTTCCGTTTTTTACCAAAATTTTCGCCAAAAATGCTATTATTATCATACAAGGAAAAGGAGGTGGATAGAGAGGCTCTAAGCATCCCGTTTTTTGTTGTTTCATTTGTTTTCATTTTAATATACTTTTAATATTTTATCATAATTTTAATTGATTTAGAACCAAATAATAATGCGTGAAGGGCCCAGCCCTATGAGCTGGAGCCACTGCAATTACAGAGTCTATTGTAAATAATTAAAAATAGTTCATGGAAAAAAAATTCTTAGAATGGGTTTGGACCCCCTGGAAACCTTAGTTCTCATTTCTTGTGACAAAGCTTCAATTGAAACCAAAGAATTTCATGATGAATGAACAAGATACAGAGAATTTACTTTATATAAGTCATTTGACACTTAACTTAATTTTAGTTTTTAATACTTTTTCTGTAATACTTTTCAATTATTTGTAGCTGAGAAACAAAAATTTATGGTACATATACATTTACGAAATCAGTAAATTATAAAAATCAAGCTAGTAATTCAAATTCTAATGATACACATTTTTTTTCGAAATTTATTTATTTTTATTAAAATTACTATTAGGGTAAAAAATGTTGAAATTTGTGTGGTTTTGTACTTGAAGATTTCATTTGCTTGTAACTTTTTATTGGCTTAATGTAGAAATTTGAAAATGGTCTTAAAAGATCAGAAATTGTAGAAATTTTCATTTTAAAATTCTTTATTCAGGCTTTCTTGCTTACAGGAAGAGAAATTTGACATTTTTGGTCAAATGTTGAAATTTGTGCGGAAATTTTAAAATTTGTGCAAAAAAATGTTGAAATTTGTGCACATTTTTAATAGCAACCTTTGACATTTTTAAGCAAAAAAGTGTAAACAAACAATTGTTTACAGATTTTTTTGAGTACAAAAATGAATTTTTCAAGAAATTATCAAGGAATTGGATAGAATCGACCTGAATCAATTTCGAACTAAAAATTTCAAAAAATTGGCGACTGATGTATCACTTTCGGAAGTTTTTTTCAAGAACTGATACAAATTTTCAAATTTCGGCTGAGTTGGTACTGGCTGATGTAATTAAATGCAAGAATTTAATTTCAAGGAACAAGTCAAGAACAATTTCAATATGCAATTTCTTTAATCATGTATCAATATTTTATTTATTAAGTGCAAAATAAAAACAATCATAAGTTTTACGGTATCTTATTGTTTCTCTTCATAAATTCTAACTCCTCTATTGAAATCCTTGACCTGTTCGGAAGTAAACATGCTTCGGCTATTCAATATTATTTTTTGCGTTTTCTTGATTTTTATTGAAATTTTGACTGACAAATTTTTTATTATTATCATCTTGACGATTTTGGTACTTTCACTAAAGCTTATCTTCAATAATGCTTTAAAATCGCATATTTTGAATTAAAAAATATTTATTGTTGACAAAAAAATTTCGTTGAATACTGCGATAAAAAGCACACAAATTTTAAAATTTCTCCAAAATTTTTGCACAAATTTCAACATTTAAAAACAAGCCATTTTGAAATCAATTTTTAAAGCACTTCCAAAGACATTTTTGAACCAGAAACTTTTTAAATTGATGAAGCAGCATCGAAATTTTATTTTTCAATTCCAAAATGTAAAGCAGAAGCACTGGTTTTGTCCAAAAAATTAAAAGATTTGAAATTTTCATTTCGTATGGGATTTTGTATTTCTCAAGTTTTAAGCTGATAAAAGCTTTTGGCCTGTCCAAAAAGATACAAAAACATTTGTGCAACAGTTTTACACAGAATTGCCATTCAATGTTTATTTTAAGAAGAGGATTTTGGACGTAATTTAACATTTTTAATTTTCATGTGAGCGCACAAATTTCAACATTGCACAAATTTCAACATTTTTTACCCTAGTTAAAAAAATTTTCATCCAACATTTTAATTTCTTAAAAAACTATTTCAACTTTCAAGCGTTTTAATGTTTTTTTAAAAATATTGTTGATTTTTTTGGAGCTTTTAGAACTTTAAAAGTATTAAATTTCACCAAATTTCCAATCCTGATATTTTTTAAAGCTGCAAAGTAAATGTTCTTAATTTAGATGTATTAAAACAAAAAATGTGTAAACTCTGACCAGCTTAACTTGTGTTAAAATTTTCATCTTTTCCTTCAGACTTTGAACAGCAACAACAACATCCATAACAGCACATCGTGATAGCTACAAATGTTGCAATAATTTTTAAAACAAATAAAAATGCTTTTGTATCAAACTTGCCCATTATAAACTGACAAATCTAATACAAGTAACTTTTTAAATAAATTTATTCTTTTGAATAAAAATCAACTTATTGAGAATTTTTGATTTCTGAAAGAGAAATGCTTTCAATGTGCAAAAGAAAAGTCTCAGTAAAGCCGTAAACTGCAAACAAAAAAAGAACCAAAATAACAATTACAAAGAATAAATCATCATCCATCTTGGGTTCTAATTATTTACAATTTGCTGCCTTAGTTGTAGCTGCTCTGAAAACAGCAATTATACTGAATTTATTATTGTAGTTTACAAATCTAATTTGAAACACAAGTGCACTTACTAATTACTCTCAATTTTAGTATAGGATGACCATCAATTGTTTTTGAAGGGTTCGCAAAAAAGACGTTCATATTGGAAAATTTAACTTGGCTGAAAATTTAAAAATTAAATTTTTTTGGAGGGTTAGGTCACTTTAAAATGCATCCTTAGCTCAAGCCTACGTCACTGTTAACAAACTTAAAATAAATTTTACATTTGTATTAAAAAAATTATTTATTTTTAGTTTTAACAAAGCTATGCAATTTAAAATGCAAAAAATTAAAAGCAATTCTTTTGTTTGTGTAATTTAAGTAATTTCACCATCATCAACTGATTATATCACTCTTATCAGCATTTATATCTTCATTCATGAATTATCGAATAAATTTATTTTGAGTGTTTCATACTTTGGTGGTGGTGGTATTAAGGCATCGTAAGCTGGAGGGTTGATTTCATAATTATGAGAGTATCTTAGAGGTCCATATAAAAGATTTCTGTTGGGAGTTTGAATTTGCTGGTTCATTTGAATTGTGAAGATTTCTTGTTGTAGAGTCACTGGAAGTTGAAAATTAATTAAATGATTGATTTGATTAAAAAAATTGAAGTCATGTGTGCTGATATTAATGTTTCCCAGTGCTCTTTTTTGTGCTACATGGAATATCCTACCTTGCCAAACCCCTAGTATACTAAGATAGGGTAGATGGGTTACCGCTAGGGATATCCTAGCAATCCAAGGGTCTTCATCAATCCATCTACCCTATCCTAGGCTATCTTATGTTGGACTATAGTAGGGGGTGGATATGTTACTATAACAATGGTTCTCTGACTATAGGGTAAGGTATTGGCAGAGTAGCAGGCAGGGGCGTATCCAGAAATTTTTTGAGGGAGGGATTTTAATTTTTTTTCGTATGGACGGAAAAATTTAGGGGGTGTTTTGGCACTTATTTCTTGAAGAACCTTAGCAATTTAAAAAAAATTCTCAAAAAGAGGGGTTTGACCTCCAAAAACCCTCCTGAATACACCCCTGGTAGCATGTACGTAGCCAGTGGGATTAGGTGATTGTACCATTCTTTCACTAGAAAACTTTTCAATTTGATATAAAAAATAAAAAGTTCCCACCAAACCCTCCCCACTCTTTGAAAAATTTCTGACTACGCCACTTTAGAGTACACTAAATAGCCCTTTATACACTTTAAAATCTTTTTCGTGTAACATTTCTACGATCTTAAGGGTATCTGGAGGGTCCTGGATTGTTAATTTGTCACATCACAAAAAATTTCCAAATCACACCACATCCTAAAATATATAATACATACCATCTACAGTCCGTCTTTTCTCTCTTTTAATTAAACAATAATGAATTAAAGTTAAGCAAAAATAAACGACTATTACGAATGTAATAATAGGCAGAATAGCTATCAGCAAAATCAAAATAAAGGAATTGTCAGTCATGGTCGTATAGTAATTAGATGAGAGCTCTCGTGTGAACTTACTAGCTCTAAATGCTGATTTCAACTAAATCTCATTTGCTCTAGAAATTTTTGTGCCATTGAAATTTAAATTCCTTATGTCTTTTTATTTATAATTATGAATTTTTTTAACGATAAATTTATTGTGTGAAAATAAAATGCGGCCGGCTTCCTGATTGCGTTAAATATTAAGTATGCATGTGATGATCTGAGAATGATTTTGTCAGAATTTTGTGGTTTACAAAGAAGTCGTTCGTAAATTATGTACGTCATCCGACTCGAAACGACTCAAAACGACTCGAACATCCCCCCCTTGTACCAAATTTTCCACAAGAAAAATTCTCATGTTTGGACTGTCACAAATTCTGCAACTCCCTACCCGCGTGATGTGATTTGCGAACGACTTCGAAATTTATATGAAGTTTGGATGTGAAGTCAGTCATGTATGGCTCAGGCATGTGTCCAAGGGGGTCCAAAACCCCCTTAAGATTGAAATTTGCATGAGAAAATTTTTTTGGACCCCTCGAGGACCCTCTAAAAATTAAAAATTTATGAAAAAGTACGGAGTTCTGCTCCTCTTTCTATATGTAAGGCTGCTCTTCCGATGTGGTTTGAGAGTTGACTGGCAACTCCTCTATACCAAGTCAAATGCTATAACTCAAGTGCTATAAGTTATTACAAGGGACTTGATAACACTGAACATGACCCTACATCATCAGTAAATGAATCATCTTTATGTTTTTACTGAGTTGAAGCAGACTTGACAGCGGACACATTAAAAATGTTATAACTTAATTCTAAGAATTTTGATAAAATTGTTTGTTGGATGCTTCTTGTTATGCAAAACAATGTGTTGTACATTGACATAAAATTATGACTAAATTGCTATCAGCACGTCGTTAGATGAACTTGATGGGATTTTAATGTTGTTACAAAAAGGTAAATATTTTTTCATAAAACAGCAAATTATCATTTTTCTTGGGAAGTAATAAAATTAGCGTTAAGAATTTTTATGGGATGTGCAGCTGGTTATAAGATTAATAGTAATGCACACGATGCATTGTCATGGTGAGACTTACACTTGACGCATTGATCATTTGTTTATAAATAAAACTGCATGATGTCATGAATTTACGACATAATAAAATTCCACATGGTCACTTTGTCGCGTCACATTTTATTGCAATAAATGCTCAAAAAATACACACAATTCTCAATTGAGTTTGTCTCAAACAAATGCTGAAAATCTCTCGCTCAATTTTTTTACTCTCAATTTTTTTTCATACAAAAATAAAATTTTACTCTAGTTTTGAGAGAAAAAGTAAACATAGTTTGTCATTAACAATGTAGTTTATTTTTTTTATTTTAGTAATATTAATAATAATATCCTTATATCTAAAATTTACATAAATAAATTAAAAATATCCAACAGTTAACAGATCAAGTTCATGAAAAAATTACGATTTATGATAGAATCAACAAGATTTCAACTAGAAATATTAAAAATGTAGTTTTGGTTTCAATTCTGTCAAATTTTTGATTTTTTTAATAAAAATTTAAATTGTTAAAAATTTAGTGAAATACTTTTGAAATTTGGTGGGAAATTTTGAAAATTTTGGACGTTAAATAAACTGTTATTCTAGATTTCTATAATCACAGTGCCTCCAGCACGTAAGACTGGGCCCTTCACGCATTATTATTAAGCTGCTATTCATTTATGACTTAATTTCAATTTTAATTTCTATTTTAAACCCCAAACTGAAAAAACTGCACATTTGCTATTATATTATCAAAATCGATATTTTTGCCTAAATTTTAAATATCAATTAATTAAATGGATATTAATATTATCCCTAAAATCTGATACATGAAAGTAAATTGCCTTATTTGACAATAGTGGAAGAACGACATTAATAAATCCTATTTAGGCAGTCACAAGGACATCTTCTGATGCTGTATAGCCTCACATCAAAATGTCTAAAGTCTATTTTTCAGCATCTCATACACTTTTATAGCATGCACACTAATACAAAGTATCTTTGAGTACATCAATTAACCTTCAGAGTCTCTCAAGATAACGCATCAAATTCTAATATTTAACTTCCAAATTTTAATCCTAAATTGAATTGACTTCTCATTAATTTAGATCTTAGTCCTCAAAATCAGTGTCGTATTAAGGGTATCTGGAGCCAGCTTATAAATTTGCGTCCAGATTCACAACGTTAGTCGTCCTCCCTAGCAACTCCACTGCTCAAAGCACAATTAGCTCTTGAAAAATTCCTCATATTTTGGTGGTGGTGTAAGCAGTTCATAACTTGGTGGAAGTGACACTTGTGTTGCGTACTGATTGCGAGTATTTTCTTGATTCATGTTAATGACTGTTGAGTCTCGATCGACATTTGTTGAATGATTTAGTTCTGGAATGGAAGAAAATGAGAAGGAAAGTTAGAGATTTTGGGAAAACTGAAGAAAATTGCTTAATTATTTATTGACTTATAAGGGGCTGTTCATAAATGACACCATGCAAAAAACGAGATTTTTTACCCATCCCCATGTCACCCCCAATGTCACCAAACTCCCTTCCCCCCTAAATATTGGACGTCATTTATGAATGCCCCCTAAGCTCTAGATTGGAAATCGTTAATACATAAAATGTCTAATACATTTTTCATGGTATCAGGATTACTCAAATCTCGACCACATGCTTCAAATTAATTAAGTAATTAAATAAATTTCAAAATCAATTTTTTTTATCATGATCAAGGACAGAAACCCTCAATTAATGGTATAATTACTGATAGCACATTTGATTAAAGAAATAATCATGTAACATTACCATTTGCCCTCCTCAATCGTTTCTTAACTGATACTAAAATATTAACAAATGACCATAGGCACAGCGTACAGGTACAAAATAGTAGGAAAAACACAAAAAATACAATAATTGCAGCAAAAGTCTCCGACATTTTGCCAAAATAAACAAAAATTCCCACTCAGAATTTTGAAATCAATTGCTTGTTCGACACTGATTCATATAGGACTGAGACACACTTATCACCGTATTTTAGTGACTGTGTTAATAAACTGATAAGAAGGTTATTATTTGCGTGTACAATAATAAAACCCAATAGGAAATTTTTTTGGGAATTTTTTCAGAATTTGTTTTTTTTATAAAAAATTAAAAATTATTTTAGGGGGCGTTCACAAATGACGTCCAGCATTTAGAGAGCCCCGGTCGTCCCCTTGTTACGTCACTGTTTGTGACACTGAAGGTGTCTCTGTAATTTTACTGTATGAAAATTTAGTGACAGAGGGGCGGAGGGGGTCTAAAAATCCCTTTTTTGCGTGACGTCATTTATGAATGACCCCTTATAGTAAAAATCGAAACCAACTTGAGTCGAATTAGTAACATTTTTTTTACTTTGGTTATGTCGACTTCAAAACGACTCGAAAAACTCTAATCGAAATAAGACTAGAATCAAAAATGCGCTTTAATTTTGCATTCGTGAGGACATTTTTAACTTGTTTATCAGTGCAAACTTAAATTTTACTCTGATAATTTTTGAAAACTGAATATTCTGTCTTATTTTTGAAGATTTACTTCAAAACCCCCTTGAGCATCCAGTCTATTGTATGACACTTTTCAAAAGTTCAACAACTTTTTATAAATTAATAAATAAAGAAATATTACCAGTCGCTTCTTTAGCAGTAAATATACCATACATTACATAAAAATATGCAATAATGAAGCACAAATAAGCACCAATAGATACAATCAGTGCTGATAAAATAATTATTATAAGAATAAAAACTTCCATAGCTTAATAATGTTTGTCAAATCACTCTGAATGTTTAATGCTTAATGGAACAGACAATCGTGTCTTTTAAGTCCCTTTTTGTGTAAACTGTCTCTCAACTGGACATTTTTTTTGTTGATGAAATTGAGAGTAATTTAAAACTTTTTTTTTTGTTAATAAATTTTTCTTTGTACAAATGATGTATGTTGGGTAGGTCAGAAATTAATTTCAATGTCGCGAAGGCAATTTATTGATAATAATCTCGAATTTAATGCCTATTTTGAGTATAAGCAGCATCGCACTGAGTAAGTTTAGATTTGTTGTTAAGTATTAGAATGAGAAAAATTAGATAATGATTTAGAAATAAAATTAGCGGTTTGGAGGGTATGTTAGTAATACAATAGCGTGGTTTTGGGTCTTTTGTAAATAACGTCACACAAAAAACGATTATTTTGACCTCATTTCTCCCCCTTGAAATAAATTCTTCAACCCCCTCCTCTTAAGATTTAATGCTTAAGCGTGTCGTAATTTGCGAACGACCCCTTACTTCAATAATAATAATCCAAATGACTAATTGGAGCTAGTTTTTCAAATTCTCTTAAGGGTACTTTATGGAGCTAGAAATATTTCCATACTCACCATCATCATCATTCAACTCCTTATATAACTTTGAACAATTATACATAAGTAAGTAAAAGACTAAGATAATTAACAGTAAAATTAAAACAAGTTCCCTAAAGTCTTCCATAATTTTCGAATTTCACAATTTCTATGAATTAAAATTCAGCACACAATAAAAAACATTATTATAATCTGAGGAAGCACTTCTACTTGGTGTGTATATCATAAGGTATGAATGTTTACTATTGATAAGAAAAAAAAAAATCAAGTGTTCGTTTAAAATGCTGATGAGTAAGTTTGATAAATTTAAAGAAACTTTTTTATTGTTTTATTTCATGTCGTTCTCACAAAATCTGTGTGGGAGAGGCAGTAATTGGAGAAATGAGAAGTCAAATGAGCGATAAAAAGAATTGTAATGGCAATTGATATTTTTCTTTATATTTATGCGATCGAAAAGGTCAGTCGCATTTTTGAAAAATGAATATTTGGTCTAGTAGTGGCGTAATAAGAAAATGGGAGGGGGTCAATTAGTTATATCCTATGGGTATAACTTAGGAGTACCCCAGAGTAGGGTAAGTGGGTTACCCTAGCTTATCCAAGGGCATCCTCGGAGGAAAGAGTAGGTAAAATAATTATTATAATAATAAAAACTTCCATAGTTTAATAATGTTTGTCAAATCACTCTGAATGTTTAATGCTTAATGGAACAGACAATCGTGTCTTTTAAGTCCCTTTTTGTGTAAACTGTCTCTCAACTGGACTTTTTTTTTGTTAATAAATTTTTCTTTGTACAAATGATGTATGTTGGGTAGGTCAGAAATTAATTTCATATTCTAATGATTTAGAAATAAAATTAGCGGTTTGGAGGGTATGTTAGTAATACAATAGCGTGGTTTTGGGTCTTTTGTAAATAACGTCACACAAAAAACGATTATTTTGACCTCATTTCTCCCCCTTGAAATAAATTCTTCAACCCCCTCATCTTAAGATTTAATGCTTAAGCGTGTCGTAATTTATGAAAGATCCCTTATTACAAATATTGCTCTAAATTTAATACGAATGACTAATTGGAGTTAGTTTTTTAAATTCTCTTAAGGGACTTAGGAAATATTTCCTAAAAATATCCATACTCACCATCATCATCATTCATCTCTCTATATAACTTTGAACAATTATACATAAGCAAGTAAAAGACTAAGATAATTAACAGTAAAATTAAAACAAGTTCCCTAAAGTCTTCCATAATTTTCGAATTTCACAATTTCTATGGCTTAAAATTTAGCACACAATAAAAAACATTATTATAATCTGAGGAAGCACTTCTACTTGGTGTGTATATCATAAGGTATGAATGTTTACTATTGATAAGACAAAAAAAAAATCAAGTGTTCGTTTAAAATGCTGATGAGTAAGTTTGATAAATTTAAAGAAACTTTTTTATTGTTTTATTTCATATCGTTCTCACAAAACCTGTGTGGGAGAGGCAGTAATTGGAGAAATGTGAAGCCAAATGAGCGATAAAAAGAATTGTAATGGCAATTGATATTTTTCTTTATATTTATGCGATCGAAAAGGTCAGTCACATTTTTGAAAAATGGATATTTGGTCTAGTAGTGGCGTAATAAGAAAATGAGAGGGGGTCAATTAGTTATATCCTATGGGTATAGCTTAGAAGTACCGCAGAGTAGGGTAGGTGGGTTACCCTAGCATACCCAAGGGCATCCTCGGAGGAAAGGGTAGGCTAGATAGGGTGATCTAGGGTACCTCACCTATCCTGCTCAGGATAGGTGGGGTAGGGTAAGGTACCCAGGTCGATAGCCCTAGAAACTTGCCTCAGTGCATCCGACCCCTAATATAAATAATGACAATAAACCAGATAGTTTTATGAGTAATTAATCAGCTCATAAAGATTTCGTACATTTTATCTCAAAAAATTTAAATTTCTACAGAATAATGACAAAACATTAGTTTTATTCATTTAAAAATTCATAATAATCTACACTTATTCATGAGTATTTACACAAAATCTTCTCTCAATTCTTCCTCTCATTCCTGCCTTTTCCCATCTCTCAGTCTCACATCACCAAAACCTTCTCTTCTCACTCAATTCCAACAATGTATCACAGCACAGTATTTATTCTTCTTATCAATTAACTCGTGTCTCACTATGATGAGCAGATTTCACGGTCATTTCGCTTTTATTCTCATACGTGACACAGACTTGACACTTGTAATGATTTGACGTCTTTGAATGTTTCCTCATATGAAGGAGGCGAGCTGATGGATTCGTATGACGGTGGTTGATCGTCGGTCAGGTTGATTGTGTATTCTGGTCGATTATTTGTGATGATGAAGACTTCTGGTGTGATGAGGGCTGGAAAAATTGAGAACAGTAAGTTTTGGGATGTATAAATTGGTAAGCGGTTAAATGTTTATGGCGTGTAGGAATTAGATTTAAGGGGTTGGTCTTTTCATGACATATTTCTATTTGCAGCTTACAATTGACGGCTGTACGCTTTATTTTCAAAAATTATGACTTCAAAACTAACAAATTATTGCATCGAGACTCGAACCAAAGTACGTGCTGTCGTTTTCAGATACCGAAGCACACGACCACTTCCCCTTCGAGTCTCTTCAGTCTTACTTCAGTTAAAGACATATAAGATGTAAAATCATAATTCTTGAAGGAAGTCATTTATGAATGACCTCGAAGTCATGGTCACAAAATAAAAAAAAGAACACTTACGAGCACCATGAAAATCAGAACTTGACGACTCAAACTCATTATCCTTACAAAGGTCCTTAAAGGCTTTCATTAGAATACTGAGACACACGAACAAGGTAAACAGATAAATTAGCACTGGATTGTATTCAAACATTTCAAATCAACTTTTGGAAATTTTGTTTATTTATTCGCAGAACAACTTTATTCCTGACAAGAATAAAAACAAACAAATCACAAAATTACTGAAAAATGACCTGAAGCAAACGAGAGTATTCAACTGACTGATATGAATAGGAATAATTATTTTTCAAAAAATGATTTAATTACAAAAGAAACTAGGGATGTGTGTTTGGAGTTTTTGTTATTAAATCACAGTGTCAACTATGGACCGTTAAACATGCTTTGGGGGGTATTTACTTATGATGTTCATCATTTTGAGAGGAAGTGGAGCTTTATGGTACAAATTTTGTATGAAAATTTTGTGAGAGAGTGAGGAGGGGTCTAAATATTTCATTTTTTGATTGACATCATTTATAAACGACTCCTTGATAGCAGCTTGACTTGGTGAATCATGCCTTAATTTTTATCAAGAGTCTGAGGTTAATTGTGTGTGGATTTGTGTGCTAATCTATTTTTTGCGGTACATTTTTCACTATCAGGTGAGTCAGAGCCATAGTCAAGGGGGAATGTGTGTATATGATATAATCATCCAAAATTTAAAAAAAATTGATCACATCTGTCAAGGTCATAGTCTCTGCAAACAATAAACATAAAAATCACAAGTTCAATGACGTTTCTAAGGCTTCTTAAACAAATAATTAATAAATTCCTAGGAAAAATATAAAACAGCAATTTTATTTACTTTTACACATTTAATTGTTTCATTTCGTTAACATGTGAGTAGCAAACTTGATAAGGATTTGCAAGGAGATTAAGTGATCCTGGTTGAATATTGTATGCAGGATTTATTGCCATTTGATTCATTTCTGATGATCCAGGACCCATTTCTTGCATCATTGGTGCTGTTGGTTGAGGTGTTACACCATTGAGTTTTTTCCTGACTATTAGCATTAGTTGGGCAACTGGAAATGAGAATTTGATTTTTTTTGTGTTAAATGGATATTTTTGGATGTCACGAAAGGCTGGTTCCACTAAAGGGTGTGATTAACCAAGGAGGTGATTTGAGTAAAAAATCCTCCTTAACGGATTTTTTTAAATACGCAAATTCAATTCATGAATCACTGCTTAAGATTGTATATTTAAAAATGTTTCAAATTCTTATCAAATATGAATTTTTAAACAATTCCGAAAGGCACACATGGCATTAAAAAAAATGTCCTCAGGCTAGTGTGAGGCTGCCATGGGGTCAGATTCATACCAGAATGGGAACATTTTCTACGTCGTGTACCCTTCGGAAATAACTTTCACTTACAGTTTCTATCCGACGATTTTCTAATTTCTGATAATCCAAAGAGTAAAATTCCAAGCACCAGTAACTGTCCAAAAATAAGGACAAACAAAGTGAGCGTCTCAAAAGTTGTAAAATCAAACATTTTAATTTAATCTAATTTATAATTCAAATTGAATTTCAGCACAGTTCCTTAATGTTTAAAATACTTTTGTATACTGATTTGAATTTTGCTCTCTTTTACGTAATTTATTCAATCTTATTTATATTTATTTTTTTTTCAATCTTAATTATATACTTCGTTATCATTTTACGTTCAACTATCTACTCCAGAATTGTTTAATACATTTTTATGCAAGGCTCAGCTATTAAATAATTATTTTAAAAATATAATAGAACATTTAGAAAATTTCAATTTCGGTATAGTATAGTAGGGGGAAAACTACTTGGTGGAAATTATTTTTAACAAATTTTTTTCCACCGACCAGTGTATTGCACCATATCTGTGAATTTTTGAGTATTTTGTGGTTGAAAATGGTTAGTTTGATCCTAAATGTCCACTAAAATTTTTCCCACCAAGTAGTTTTCCCCCTGGTAAGTTTGAAACTTCGAATCTTAATCCTGAAAATTCTGATTATTAAAAAATTTTAAATTAAATTAAATCTAATAATAATAATTTTCTAATCACTAGAAAATCAAACATCCAATAAAATAATTAAAAATTCAAAACTAATATTTTTAAACAACTATTAATTTATTTCTTATCAAACAGAAAAATTCACATACGTCAATAGATCATCGAGGATTTCCCAGAGTCTCTGTGACAATCATTGCATGCTTATCAAGTATTATGTCATTATTCCCATTAAAATTGTTGTTTCTGTCATTGATCGGAATTTTCAGTTCCGTTTCTACAACTGCCGACGAGTCTGTGTCTGAGTCAGATTCTACATCAACAAGATCCACTGAAATATGAAATAAAAAAATGTATTATGAGAAAATTTAAATCGATTTAATTTTAATGTCAGATTGAAATTTGTTTGTGATGAAATTGCCCAGGGGTCTTTCATGAATGGCGTTCAATTTTTTTTTGAGGGGGGGGGGGGCGGAGAATTGTCTGATACTGTGTGACATTTCCATATAAAAGAATAATATTATGACAGAGGAGAGGAGGGGGTCTAAAAAGACCCTTTCTTACGTGACGTCATTTTTGAATGGTCCCTTATTAAAAATGAGAAGTGATGTTTGGCGATAGCGTCGATGAAAAATTGAGTAAACAAATTTTAATGCCAATTTGTGTTGATTTGATTGGAGAGTTTATTGGATTTCCGAATTTAATCTTAAGAAAACTTGAATTTTATTAAAGAATTTTCTCAGATAAATTCGTGAACTAAGTGGGTTTTTGGAAGAAAAGGTTGTACCATTTGTACCATTTGGTCAAGAAGATTGTACCAACATTTTTCAAAGTATTTTTCATAATTAATTTGATGTAGTCAATTTGAAGGAATCATTAGTTTTTCAAATGGATACCATTTATACTGAGTTTGAAAATTTGGACCCCTTCTTTAGGTACACCCATGCTTGGTTTCATTGACTGGTTTGCTGGTTGTCTAAATATTCACGAGATGGAGGCAACCAGTCATCAAATAGACCATAAATACTGTGATTATACCTAAATTTGTAAGATTATTTAGTGTTGCATGAATTTTGAGAATTTAGGACAAGATGCAAAATTCCCATTTCATTCCTAGTACCAAGATTCCCAACATTCACCGCAATTTACAATTAATCTACAATTAATATCAACAATTTCAATACTCACATTCGACTTTAGTTCCATTATCATCACCCGAATAAAAACAGTAACCTATGAGCTTAAAACAAATACATGGAACAGTCACAAACATGAAAATGATTGCAATATAAGCAACAATCATCTCCATTTCCTAAGACTAATTTTCATCAGGAAGTAAAAGCTGAAGAAATCCTAAAATAAGAAGTAAATTATTTTTAAAATTGAATTAAATTTAAAAATGGAAGTAAATTACCTGAGTGAGTCTACAAAAATTGAAAAACAACTTTTGAATGATGGAAATTGGGAATGGATGAGCATTAAGATTTATTTTGAGAGTTTTTTGGGAGCATTCTTGAGATTATTAATTTTGTGAGACTAAAATTGAGTTCATCCCTATTAAAAGTCATAAATAATCAAATATTTAATTCCAAAATAAATCTTATCAACATCTGCAGACTAATTTCCCTCAATCAAGAACAATATCACTTCCTGTCCATGAATAATTCAATCAACACCAAACTTGACTGAGCAAAAATTTCATTAACTTCTCTCCTTGCCCAAAAAATACAAATTCTCTTTATTAAAAAATTCTCAAATTTGTCACGGTAAATTGTCGTCAAGTGTTTTGAGTTCATCTCATAAAAAAATCTGATTTTTTTGTCTCTTCTCATTTTTCATCTGGTTGTACAAATTATTTAATATTAGCTAGTACCAATAATGATGATCATGATACGCAAGTAAATATACAGTTAGGGGAAAGAAGTTTTCATGAGTCGGTATGAAATTGGTAGTAAAATTATGTGAATGCTCGGTCATGTGGAAGGTCATTAATTTTGAATGATTTTTTGGTGAATTTTTATTGAAATTTTGATTTGGATTACAAATAGGCTTCCCAATGGTTCTCAAATGGAGCCTTGTTTCCTAGGGTACTTTAGGATGCCCTTTGAATACCACTAGGATGCCATTATGTACCTCTATCCCTAGGATGCCCTTAAAGTATCCCTAGGACACCCTAGCGGTAGGGTATGGTTACAAAGGGTACCCTAGGGGTAGGGTAGGGTACCCCAGATAGCCCTAGTAACCAGCCCCTGAACAATTCTTTTTGATCTTTGAAGATCAGCCCAATATTCAATAAATACGAACCCAATGTTCAGTTAATCACAAAACCTTAATTTTTCATAATTAATATCATTTTCCACACTCATGAATATCATTACTTCTCACACTTACCATTGTTATTGTTATTTCTTTTGTATATCCAAAAATAAACATTTTTCATCAGAAGAAGCAATAAGTTGAACAAAAAATCCAAAAGTAAATAAATAATAACAACAACAATTCACATAAAAAAGGCAAAAGCACTAAAAAAATTAAATGCATTTAAAGGTTAACATTATACGATATATTCAGTGAGAAAATGAACAGCAGCAGCTGCAAATGTTCAAATAAATATTGTTTCTTTTAAACAATCGTTTCGGAAGGCTAATGACTTTCACAGAGTGAGCATTAATAATAGTAATGAAAAGATCTAACTTTAATAGGTTTTTGATGGGTTATTAGATAGATTCCTAATGTTCATTCGAAAGGATATGATCGGAAATTGATAGTTTGATTGAACTACACATTTATGTTGTATTGCAACACCTTTTTTGTTCAAAAAAGGATCCCCGAAAGGTCTTTACATGCCGCATCATCAGATAACAAAAACAGAATTAATTTCTTTCTCACTCTCGGCGCCTTTCAAACATTCCCAAAATTTTATTATTGAACCCTTTTATTCCGTGTTTCATGAAAATTACATCATGCTTATCGATTATGATCTTTTTGACCTCACCATGCGCATGTAAGGATGAAATATTGTTTGAGGCATCAGTTGCATTATTTTAAACATATTGGCGCCATTATTATTCATAAAGTCATGTTTTTTTTGGTAAGGTTGGATGAAGGAATCATATTTTTAATACAAAGGGAAAATACACTTTTATCCACGTTTTGTCGTTTCGTCAGACTGTTGCGTTAAGTACTCTTCAGGTTTAAATATTATTTACGTGATTTAGATTTTTTTAAACATTTTTTAAAAATAGTATTTGATCGTTATTTTATATTTTAATGGTTAGTTTTAAAACAAAATGTTTGACCGTTATATTTTGAAATATATTTCAACCGTTATATTTTCAAATACTTTTTGACCGTTATTTTCAAATATTTTTTGACCGTTCTTTTCAAATTTATTTTGACCGTTATTTTTCAAATACTTTTTGACCGTTATTTTCAAATATTTTTTGACCGTTATTTTCAAATTTATTTTGACCGTTATATTTTCAAATAATTTTTAACCGTTAATTTCGAATGTTTTGGGTTTTATTTTCTGCTCACGTTCTAGATATAAAAAATTTAAAGAAAGTCCTCGTGTTATAGATCGAGGGACTTCAGCGCATTTTTGTGTTAGCGATCAGTTTTTGATTAGCAAAGTACTGCGTATTAAAGAAGTCAATCATGAATATTTTGTGACTTAAATAAATTCTACGACTCGATAACGGTTTTTTGAAATTCAAATTTTCTAACGGTCAAAATATATTTGAAAATTTCCCGCGTAAATGCACTTGAAAATCATTAATTATAGTATAATTAACAATTTGCACGGTGAATTTTCATATAATAAAATGGTTTGACATTTAACGGTTTTTTGAAATTCAAATTTTCTAACGGTCAAAATATATTTGAAAATTTCCCGCGTAAATGCACTTGAAAATCATTAATTATAGTATAATTAACAATTTGCACGGTGAATTTTCATATAATAAAATGGTTTGACATTTAACGGTGTTTTGAAATTCAAATTTTCTAACGGTCAAAATATATTTGAAAATTTCCCGCGTTATTGCACTTGAAAATCATTAATTATAGTATAATTAACAATTTGCACGGTGAATTTTCATATAATAAAATGGTTTGTCATTTAACGGTTTTTTGAAATTCAAATTTTCTAACGGTCAAAATATATTTGAAATTATAGAGGTAATGTTGAAATTATAGAGGGAAAACAAAATTTTGACAGGTTACACCGTATTAAAATTAAAAAATCATTAATTATAGTATTTAGCGATGGTTTTGAGCTTTCAAACTAATCGATACGCCAATAACTCGATAGCACTGAGCTAATGCAAAATACCAGAGCTCTCTACGATGTCTGGTTGCTTCTATCTCGATTCACAGCCGAACAGCCGATCGAACAGCCGAACGACCGACCGAACAAAGTGCATTATTAAGCTACCTTTTTAAAACAAGTTTCAAAAATGCGCTAAAAATGCACCCACTAAAGTGGATTTTTAAGTGCATTATAATCTCTTGTGATTATATTAATATTTTTGGGGGAATCTAATATAAAATTCACAATTTAAAAACAATTTTAGGCTTTGGGGTGTAAATTTAATTTTTTTTTTCATGTAGAATATTTTTTACAAAATTTTTAAGTTAAAGTAGCTCAGTCTTCAGGTAAAAAACTAAATTAACACAAAATGAACCAAATTAGACACCTTAAAAAATCCATTAATTACTTTCATTATTTCGAGTCAGTGTCCAAAAATATCCATGACAAAAATAATTCCACGTGTCTCGTTTCCTTCCAAATGAGAACACAGTTACTTCCTAATCCATTACATCAAAAACGAAAATAGAAGTTTTGTTTGCCCATTCATCATTTCACCATTAGGAATTTTTTTTAATTAAACCATATCTTATTAGAATTTATTCATTTTCTTTTGTATTGTAATGCTGACCATTTTTTCTTGTTGTTTGTTCCATTTTAAGGGGAAATGAAGAAGAGTTGAAATAAAAAGCCGCACTGTGCATAACAAATATTTAAATTACGAGCGTTCCATGAATGAATTTTTTTAACATCAAAAAAATATTTTTCTTCAATTAGAGCGTTTTTTTTGTTGTGTACACATTGAGTGAAGTTAATTTGTTAATTTTACAAATCAATTTTTTTCATTCATGACTCCTTGAATGAGTAATGATGATAATAATAATAATTTGGACACTAGAAAGAAAATGCCGATGGACCATTAAAAATAAACGATTCAATCAAATGAAATGAGGAAAAAAAGGTTTAAGAGTAAATAAATATTCATGTGAGAGATTCTTCATTTCCTCTCGACTTATTTGTTTACTCGTTCATTTATTGTTGGACTTTTAAATGAAAATAAACTTTTGGATTGGAGGTTTTTTGTTTTGTGAATGAAATGAGATTTTTTTTTGAGGAGAAAAGATTTTGTGAGATATGAAGTAACTTTTTTTTAAATAGTAAGTTGTGGTTAATTTTTTGAATTTTAAGAGGCTTTGACTTAGTTTTCCAAATTTCACATTTCGATTACATTTTGTCGATTTTTTTTCAAATTTCGATCAAATTTTAATCAAATTTCACATTTCGGTCGAATTTTGGTAAAATTTCGTTCAAATTTTACATTTTGGTCAAATTTCGGTAAAAATTTTAATTAAATTTTACATTTTGGTAGAATTTTGTTCAAATTTTAGTCAAATTTCAATCAAATTTTACATTTCAATCGAATTTTTGTCAAATTTATTTCAAATTTTAATCAAATTTTACATTTCGGTAGAATTTTGTTCAAATTTCATTTTTTTATAAAATGATTTTTTTTATTAATTTTTTCGGATTTTTAAAGTATCGTTTACTAAATTTAAAAGAGTCGCTAACACCCTTTTACATTATTATTATTATTAAATTTAAAAAATTGACAAAATTCACAAAAAACCTCAACATTAATACCTTCAAGAAATATTTAAATTAATTTCCACAACAAAACAGCGATCAAAAAAACAAATTTCCTTCATTTCTTAAAAATTGTTCATTTCCTATTAAAGTATTAAATTCTCTAACTGTATAATTATTCACAAAAGATGCTAAAGAACTCATAAAAGTGAATGGAAATCCAACAAATAATAAGTAATAACTCATTCTCACGCATAAATATCATTCGAATCGTGTTAGATTTCCTAGAAAGAGAAGCAATGTTTTATGCATCTTAAAAGAGTGTTTAATAAAGACATCATGAGGCATAATAAACAAATAATTGACTGTTATTACAAAATTGTAACTGTGTGTGGGATTCTTTTTCATATTTATTTTCATTAATTTGTATCTGATTCAGATTATTTATGGAAATAGGAAGAGAATATTCCATTAAAAATCGAGAGAAAGAATGAGAAATTATGAATCCGATAGGCGGATGAGCAACACGATTGAACTTTTTTTTTTCTGCACAACAAATCGTCCATAAATTTCAAATATCATTGACATCATTCTGAGGTTCTTTTTAATCCAAACAAATAAACCCGAGCAACACACCACGGGTAATTTAATTTGATCGACGACTAGGTACCATAAAACCACCATGCCTATGTTGTGTTGCTCTGGTGCATCCGTTGTGTTACTCGGGCAGTAAGAAATGAAATAACAAAGTTAAAGGATTTAAGTTATGTGAATTTCATTAACATGCAATTATATTCATTGTAAAATTACTAATTGACAGCTGTATAGCTAATCCAGAGATTATAACAAACCATTCAATTGTTTTTGAGATTCAATCTGAAGTTTTTGCAATTTTTTTTTGCATTTTTATGTGGTTTTGGATTTTTAACAAATTCTGTTCATGAGAAATTAATAGATTTTTTTTAAAAACGTTACTTTTAAGTTTCTCTTATTTTAAGTTTTTTTCTTCAAAATTTAGCATATTATTTATTTTTAAAGTTTATCTTTATTGTTTTTAAATTTTAAAATATTTTTAAAATTTAAAATATTTTTTAAAATTTAAAATATTTTCAAATTTTGAAATATTTTCAAATTTTAAAATATTTTCAAATTTTAAAATATTTTCAAATTTTAAAATATTTTCAAATTTTAAAATATTTTCAAATTTTAAAATATTTTCAAAATCTAAATTTTTAAGTTTAATATTTATTATATATTTTTAAAATGTAAAATATTTTTAAAATTTGAAATACTTTTAAAATTTAAAATATTTTTAAAATTTAAAATATTTTTAAAATTTAAAATGTTTTTAAAATATAATATTTTAAAATTTAATTTTTTTTAAATTTAAAATATTTTTAAAATTTCAAACATTTTTGAAATTTGAAATATTTTTAAACATTAAAATAATTTTAACATATAAAAAAAATCAAAACAATTTTAAAATACTTTTCAATTTAAAACCAATATTTCAAACTAAAAAAATTTGAATAAAAAATCTTAATTTTGAAAATTTAATTATTTTTAAGTTTTTGCCTACAAAAAAGTTCATCAATCTCAGTAATTGAACCTTTTTTGTCACTCATAGTCTTCTCTTAACCGTTATTCTTTGTCACTACTTAATTTCCAATTTTATTCATAAAAACTTCATTAAAACTCAACAACAACTGCTCAAAAAATTAGAAATCATTAACTTCAAAATTCGTCACAGCATTCAAAATTGACTCGTTTCCACTTCATTTGCTAAATAGAAATTGGAAAAGAAAAAGAAAAATTCACCTGCTTCTAATGCCGCAACAAAATTGACTCATTTGCTTGTTAAACTGTAGAATCAGCACATGTGTGTATATGTTGATCGTTTAGTAATAACAATGTATGAATCTAATTGTTTTAGCAAAAAAATATAGAAACTTATTTTTTGAGTTTTTATTTTTTATTTTTCAACTTTTTAATTTTTTGAATTTGAAAATTATTATCTTGAAAATTCAAAAAGTTTAAAATTTTTAAATTATTTTACTTTTCAAATTTTTAATTTTTAATTAATTAAATTTTCTAATTTAATTTTTATTTTTTATAAAACTCTTTAAATTTCTAAAAATTTTAAAATATTGAATTTTTTATTTTGAGTTTTTCAAAATTTTGAATTTTGAATAAATTAAATTTTTTTAGTCAAGTTTTTAATATTTTTTAAAAAATTTAATTTTTTAAAGTTTGAAAATATTGAGCTTTTAGTTTTTCAATTTTTTCTCTTTTTTAATAAATTAAAACTTTTTATTTAGGTTTTCAAATTTTTTTAAATTTTTTAATTTTTTTTTAAATTTTAAATACTGAACTATAAATTTTTAATAAATTAAATTTTTTTATTCTTGTTTTTAATTTTTTTAAATTTTTTAAAACTTTTGATTATTAATTATATATTATTAATATTGAATTTTTCATTTGTGAGTTTTTATTTTTTAAAATTTTGATTTTTTTAAAAAAATTTATTTTGAAATTTCTGAAAAAATGTAATTTTTATAAAATAAAAGTTCATTTAATGCGTCTAAAAACTAAATTCTCAAAATAAATTTCCCTCCTTTCTCATCCAATTCATTACAAACCGCATTGAAAAATCACTTTTTATAAAAGCATTTTTTATTCTCGAATTAATTGCGGCAAAACAATTTGAAAACTCATCAAAGTCATTTGCACCATTGCGGCTTTACAGTTTTTCAAAATCAATTAACCTCGTTTTGAGAACTTCTAATTAAATGGTGATTTGCTTCAATGACTGTTGTTACTGTTGACACTCTTGTAAGGAAATTAACATTTATTTTTTCACTATTTTCAATTATATTTCTATTCAACAACAAATTTGCAAGCATTAGACTCGCATCAAAAAAAGTTTTAAAGAATTTCAATGAGCCAAAGTGCTTATTGACGGTTTAGATATTTCAATTATACTAAAAATGAAGCAAAAAAGTGGCTTGAAACAATTGAGCGATTTCCATGAATATAAATTAGTGTTGCGAATTAGTGACAAAATGCACGGACGTGGATTTTTCATTAGCAGATTGATTAATTTATCGATTGTGTTGTGAACGAGCGATTATGAAAATGTCACGATGTCATGATTTATGAAGTCATTATTTTCTACTCGAAGCTGTTTTCAATGCTGCTAATAATTTATCGATTGTTGAGTGGAAATTTTGTGTTTTGGGGGTCGTTTGCAAATGACGTCTTTTAAGTTTTGTGACTTTTTTGACTTTTCTGTAACAAAATCATTTATTTTTTTGGTGTCATATAATTTTAGACCCCCTCCTTCAATAAACAAAAGACGTCATTTATAAACGACCCCATTTTAGACTTTGTGTTATGAAAATTGTGTGTGATGTGATGCTTTGCGGTTATTATGTGTGCAATAATGGGTTTATTATTGATTATTTACATAAATTTGCATTCATTATGCAATTTCTTGTTTTTAAACTCATGTGTGTGGTACATGAGTATACTAAGGCAGTAACGTAGCGAAGAGTTTTTCTTGTTTGAAAATTTTTTTTAGAATTTTTCACATATTTGTATCCAATGGATGACAACAGTAGTAGTAACCGTTATTTTTTTTAGAAATTCAAAGGTTTTTCGAAATCATTCAAAGTGTAAATTTTTTTGAATTTTCAAAAACCGTTAAATTTACTTACGAAAATTTGTAACGGTCATATTTTTTTTATGAAAAAAATTACATTTTCGAAGTTTCGATTTCGAAGAATAAGAACCAATTTCGAAGAATAAGAACTGTTGTCGCCCATTGGATTTGTATGAGATTAAATGCTTCTTTATTTTGGGGGGTTGTGTTCTTTTCTGCAGGTCGACCCCGGTTGCATTCCCTTAGTATGTCATTTTATTAAGGCTTTTCCTCGGAAGAATTCGCTTTATAATTCTTATTTAGTTTCAATTTAGGAAATAAATAAATTATGTAGTTTTAGGAGCATGTTGACAAAATTACTGATTTCTGAGAATTTAATTTTTATTTTTAGAAACTATTTGTGTGACGTAATTTGCGAACGACTCCTTAGTTCGTAAACTATGTCACACAAAAACTACTTTTTTGAAACCCCCTCCCCCTTATTAGAAAATTTCCAAAAAACACAAAAAACTTTGTATTTGTACTATCACAAATTCTTCAACCCCCCATCCCCACCAAAGCATGACGTAATTTGCAAATGACCCTTAAATAAATTTTTTTTTAAAAATTAAATTTCTTTTTTTCCGACGGATAAGTGGTGTCAAAAATCTGAAATTGTTTGTGTTAAATGGCTTGATATTTGAACGAAACAGCATTTCTTGGTATATTCCTGCCATACTAAAGACAATAGCTGGGGTATACCCGAGAAACCAGCCCTGAAGCATCTATTAACAGCAAATATCAAAAAGATATGTTATGGGGGTACACTGACGGTACCATAGTAGCTGAGTATCAGAAAAAATGAAATTTTTTGCATTTTGATACAAGCTCAAAACAGGGTTTCTACCTAGCATAGCCTCAATAAGTGCAAATTTGGTGAACATGACAAGTAAACTTCTGAAAATACTTTAACATCAACTATATAATTTTAGCATTCACTGCTAAATAACTTCAATTAATTAGCATAAATAAATTGACCTCAAAATCATTGATTTTCCTCCAACTCCATTTTTGTTGAATAAAACCTTTTAATTATCCCCTCAATAATTCATTATTATAGACACAACATTCCATGAAACCGTTTACCATTCACGATTTAATTGAAAAATCACGAATTAACTTCCATGCAAGCATGCTTAAAGTCATATGATTTGAGTGTATCAAAAAATAATTCACTCAGCCTTTTGTTATAAATTAATTATCGACAATTTATGAGCTATGAATTATATAACTCAAAGTGATATTTTTTTCCAGCTCCACGACTCAATCAAATGCAAATCAATTGCCGTGCACATAAAAAGAAAAATTCGTGATTTTAAAATTTTTGAACAGCCGTAATTTACGCATACATGTATTCAATTACAATTATATACGCTCATGCTCATTCCGATATATTTATGTTTTGTGCATATTAAATACGATGAAACTGGGTCATGCTAAATAACTTTTAACTCCGCCTTACTTTTCACGCTCAACAATGGCATCAGCAAAAAAAGCTAAATGGATAGCAATTTTACTGTCATTGAAAATTTTTTTCTTCCTTCATTCAAGCACCATATCAAGTTGCAATGAAGAAGAAGAGGAAAATATATTTTTAATGCTTATTGGGGGCTTTCATGAATGACGTATATAAGAAAATTGAATTTTTAGACCCTTTCTTCGCTTTTTCATTCATAATTTTCATATAAAAAATATGTCACTCAAAAGCATAAGCAGGGGGGGGGGGGTATCTGATGGGTTCCAATTGAAAAAAATTTTACATAGAAGATTTAATTTTTTTCCGACGTTAACAACTTGAGTAAAAGAACGAAACAATTTTGGGGTACGCCCCTGCCTTCAGACCATCAATATTGAGACGTCATAAGTGTACGACCCCATAGCATGACAGGAAATTAAACACACTTCCAAATTGAAGTTTTGATGAATGAGCTTTTCACGCGAAAGTGCTACGGATAAGTTGGAATTGAAGAATTTTACTGATTGTCCACTTCCACGTACCATTATGTGATAGCGGTGCACACAAAAAAAGATTGAACAATTTTCTTAAAGTGGAATAGAAAAAAATGGAAACTATATTGTCTTAGTAGGCATATTGGCATGTAAAATAATTCATTTAAAATGATTAATGAAGAAATAAATGATTTTTTTAGAAATATAAATTTCGGACTCCCTCATAAAAATTTCTGGCTATGTCCCTGCAAAACAATCCTGGGTTTAGGTGTGTAGCTATTATTTGAAGTGGGGAACCGACTTAAATAAATTTTTACGAATTTAAATTTTGAAGGAAGACCCCCTTGGACCCTACTGTGGCTAGGACTGAAATGAATGCAATTTGTTTTAATTTTCTAGAATTTTAAATAAAAAATTGTATTTTTCCGTACATAAAAAAATCAGAATGAAAATGACAAACGCATTGATGATGTCCTTTTACTCCACTGTGAAGTGTAGGGCGTCTACGAAACTTTTGAATCTAACGCGATTGCTAGCTAAATTACAAACGCATTGCACAATCAAAACGTATTATTGAAGGAACATTATGGAACTGATATAAAAAAAATCAATTTTTATAGAACGCAAAGTCAACAATTTTTTTTCCTAATCTACAATTAAAAAAGCTTATGTCAGAAGTGTTCACTTCTGATGTCCTGTTTTATAAAAACGGTTTTCGTATTTTCTGTTAGTTGTTTGACATATAAGGAAGTTTGGCTTGAATTTGTGCAAGTTGTTGTAAAAATGTTTCAAAAATTAGTGATTTTTCTGATTGTGTTCAAAATGATCAATGCTGAAGTTCATGCTCTCACAAAAGTCACGAAGAGCACATCAGGTATTCTTATAGAGGAGGAAAAAAGTGACAATTGGGAGGGATTATGTAACCATTTAGTTAAAATGATGGTCAATAGTGATAATTTACGAGAGGATAATATCGACGTGACAATATTTCTGGCAGGATTAGTGAGCCCTTCTTATGTAGGATTCCATGAATCTATTGTGAAACATAGCGACAGCAAAATAACCTTTTACACGTATGCCTTAGGAGTCAAAATTAATTGGGAAGAATTACGAGATATAAACAAAGATTTTCTTATATTCTTATTGGATGAATATATCGTAAGCTATGTGAATTTTATCAACAAAATTTTTAATCAAATATTTTTGGACAAGTCATTAAGAATGTTTGTAATTATAAGCTTTACCCATTCCAATGTAAATGCTTTAGACGTGTGGAATGCTTTAAGTATTAAAAAGTATTACAATGTATATGTTTTAATGCACCAAGCTTCTGGATTATTCATTGTTTATCGAACAGTGTTTAGTAAAGCAGATAACATGCAGTTGGAATTGTCACTACATAAAACAAACGATGATCAATTTTTGATAATGCGGGATGTCCTCAAAGGTGATGAAATGATTTACATCAGAGTTGTATTTTTCGATTCATATCCAGTGTCGTATGTGGAAAACGGAGTGATTATTGGAGCTGATGGAAATTTAATCCAAGAATTCAGCAAGCAACTCCAAACACCATACAAAGTCGTGAATGATCCGAAGTTGAAACCAACGGTAATGAAAATATTGGAATTTATGGATATTATGGGCGATATTAACCTTTATACGCAGATAAATGTCATGTCACCTAATATACGATATGTTGCTCTTAATCAAATACATGGAGTGTGCTTACTCACACCACGAAATATTCCAGTGTCAGCGCATGGAACCTTTGCCTTTCCAGTTGATTATGAATCAATAATTTTGACTTTAGTATCAACATTATCAGTTATAATTTGCTGGAGATTAATCACCAAAGAAATGTCACTGACATCGATAATCTTTGCAACTTTTGAGCTGGCGTTGAATTTAGGGTCATCAGGCATTGAAAGGCTGTCTTTACGTGAAACTATAATAGTCTACTGCTTCATATTCAGTTCGTTCTTTCTTGTAAATCTCTATGAGTCGATTTCGATATCTTATGTATTTAGTGACACGACATGGCGTTCAGCTCAAAGTATTGAAGAGCTCAACGCAAGCAACACGAAATTTTACTCATATTTTGATGAGAAGTATGTCCAACAAGGCTTCTTACCGGTGATTCGTCGTGACCTGATCATAAATGACGTTAATATTAACGACGGTTTTAATGAATATATTCCCGAGAATCCGGACACCAATTTAGTCTACATATCATCCTGTGAGAATGCTGACTACTTCATGAAATCTTCAAAAAATTACGAAAATGGACGACAATTATTTGACAAGATTGCTGTGACTCAATTTTATAAAACCTATAATGTCAAAAGTGGATATTTCTACATCGATGAATTCAAGAAATTGGTCGAAAATCTCATGCAGTCAGGAATTTATGAGTTTTGGATGAAACAAGATTCTGACGATTTTGTGGAGAACAAGATGGAAAATCGACAAAGCGAGGATTTAATGGTTGAACTTGCAGATATGGTTATTCCAATGTTGGTTCTAGGTTTTGGCTGCTTAATAGCTTTAACAGTGTTCATGATTGAATTTATTGTGATGAGATGGAAGCTTCACTATCTAAATAGGGAAGAAACATTAAGCAACAAGGTTCATGTCCGTAAGAAGCTAAAATTAGACAAATGGATGCAAAAATATTTTTTTAAGAAAAAGTTTAAAATTGATAAATATTTGGGAAAGCCACAATCAGTTCCTGCGAAAAACCCATTGTCATCTATTCCTTCAAGATGTCATGACGAGGAGGTTTTGAAATGTCGAGAAACTGTCAAAGGCGGATATTTTATGGTGACAAAGTTCAAGAAAGTTAAGAAACAGAAGCAGTTTGTGAAACCAAAAGGATATCGATTTATTCAAGTGCAGCCATGCAACCCCCAAGAAGATTAACGTGTAAATTAAATTTTCTAACCGTTATTTTTAAACTTATTCTTTTTTTCAACAGGTCCGTTGGCTAAAGGATCGTTTGCAAATTACGTCACATAAAAAACGACTTTTTCGAACCCTACATCCCCCCCTTGTCACAAATTTTCCAAAGAAAGAAAAATTTTGTGTTTAGACTGTCACAAATTCTCCTACACCCCCTAAAGAGTGACGTAATTTGCGAATGACCCCTAAGCCACTGCATTAAGACTTTTCTTGGAAGATATTGCTTGAATTCTCTTTTTTTAGGGCGTGGGTTCGATTCACACCAGGGGCAATTGCTTGGTATATCCTAGGGTTTATACTTCCCCAGGGGTATAGCCTAGGGTATACCATAGTGACACTAGGATTAATCTAAGCTATATCCCTGGGGTTACTCTAAGGTAGTTTATATCCAAGGGTATACCTAGCAGCCGGCCCCAGAAGCCGATATCTAAACCATTATAAATAGTTTTGCCAATACGACAATAAGGATTCGCACAATGCTCCCAACATTACACACCCTTACGATACTACTTTTATTTCAAGTTTCACTTGCTGATAATAATCATTTCAATAGCTAATGTCAATTATAGATTTTTTTTCCAGATATATATTGTGCAACTTGTTGTTACAAATAAAAATCAATTTCTGTAAATTTTTTATATGGATAAAATTGCAATGTCAATAAAAGTAATGTATTAAACTGTAATTAAACTACAGTTGTGTTTAAAAAATAATTTTTTTTGAAAAATATTCACTCACATTTTACATTTGTCACTTCACATTATTAGAACATAAGTTCCTGAGTGCAGACACTAATTTAGATATGAGCATTAAAGTAGTGAATTTGTTGTTAATTTTTCTTGAATTGGTTTTAGTCATAGCTAACACAGATGTGCAAATCCTGAGAAAGGCAACAGAAAATTTAATAATTGACAGTAGTGCAAATCAATGGGATAAGATAGCTGAGTATACAGCTCAAATGATGCTAAACAGTGATGATTCGCGGTTAAATAAGCTAGATGTGATGATTTTTTATGTTGGACTGAAAGACATGCCTACAGTTTATAAAGGTTTTCTAGAAACTTTGTTGAAATATGGAGAGAATAAAATTGTGATTAATGTGTTTTGCTTAAGTAATGGCGCATCAATAGTCCAAATGAGAGATATACGCAAGGATTTTATCATAGTTCTGCTGGATGAAAAGGCTTCTGGTTATGAGAAATTCATCCTTAATATCTTTAGTCGAACTTTCAACAATAAGACACTAAGAATTTTTGTTATTTTAAGCTACAGATTCTCAACCAATAAGGCCAAAGAAGTGTGGAGTGCTCTGACCCGTTCTAAGTTTTACAACGTTTACGTTATACTGCACCAAAGCTCTGGAAGATTCAGAACTTATCGTACAGCAATAAGGAAGAGTGACAACATGCAACTTCAATTCTACCTTCGTAAAGCAGATGAGCATAAATTCTTAATGATGAAGGACGTCCTTAAAGGAGATGAGATGCCATTTATTCGTGTTATATTTTTCGACACCCACCCAATATCCTACGTGAATAATGGATCGATCATTGGAGCTGATGGAAATTTGATTCAAGAATTCAGCAAGAAGAAACATACAAGCTATAAAGTTATGAACGAATATCAAGCAGAACCAACAATAATGAAAATTAACCAGGTCATGGAAACCAAGGGAGACATAAGTTTATATACATATGTAGATGTTTATTCAGCTAATTTACAGACTATTAGACTTAATCAGATGCATGGATTGTGCCTATTGACACCACGCAATATCCTTGTATCAGCATATGGAAGATTTAAATTTTTAATGGATATTCCTACAGTAATTATGGTATTGGTATCAACACTTTCAGTCGTAATTTGCTGGAAGTTAATTACAAATGAAATGACTCTGACATCAATTCTGATTGCAACTTATGAGATAATGTTGAATGAAGGGACATCGAACATTGAAGGATTGACATTTCGGGAAAATATCTTGGTTTATTGCTTTATATTCAGCTCCTTTTTTTTGTTTCATTATTTGGATCGAGTTTAGTATCATTTGAATTTAGTGACTCGACGTGGCGTTCGGCTAGAAATATTGAGGAATTAAATGAAAGCAGCACAAAGTTCTTTTCATATTTGGAAGAGAGGCTTGTAAAACATAACAATTTACCAAGAATCCGACAAGACTTGATTATGAACTACATCAAATTCTACAATACAATATCTCTTGATATACCACAAGTATTCGATGATAACTTAGTATATGTTGTGTATTGTGATTATGCTGACTATTTCATGCATTCTTCAAGAAATTACAGAAATGGACGTCAATTATTTGACAAGCTAATCTTGACTCAATCTTACAAGACATACAATGTCAAGAGTTCCTATTTCTACATTGAAGAGCTCAAAGCAACAGTCCAAAAGTTCATAGAGTCAGGTATTTATGAATTTTGGAAGAATGTGGATTTGAAAAAGTCATTTGAATTGCACAAAACAGACAAGCAGGAATGGCAATCAGATTTTGAGTTTACAGACCTTGTTGTTCCTATATCTCTCCTTGGTGTTGGCTCCTTGATAGCTGCAATAGCATTTTTGATTGAACATATTGCATATAGATGGTTCAAGGTTCAACTAAACCAATTCAACAGCAGGATTCCCATTAATCCACCAAAAAAGAAGCTTAAGCTAGACAAGTGGATAGAAAAATTCATCATTAAGAGAAAATTGAGATCTCAAAAATCATCAAGCACAGAAAAGCGTCTTTCGAGTGATTTACTCTCATTTATTCCATCAAAATGCCATAATAAGGAGCACATAAGAGTTCGAGAATCTATTGAGGGTGGTTTCTTTATCGTTCAAAAGATTAAAAGAACTAAAAAATCAAAGCCAACACGTGCTCGATTTATTCAAGTACAACCATGCAACTTACATGGAGATGTAAATAATAACTTTTAACTTACTGGGGTCGGTTTCTTGGATATACTTTGGTTAATGCCTTTAATATAGCAATGCTCAGGCTGAAAACTAAGGACTAAGGGCAGGTTTGTCCTCCAAATCCAAAATTCTACGCTCCTGGCAAGGCTATACCTAAGAAACCGTCTTCAGATGTTGATTCAATGACTGACACTTTTTTAACAGTTATTTTTATTTTTAGGAACATGATGAAGTTCAGGCTAGTAATACATAAGGAAACATCAAAGAAAACATCAAAATTCAGAATGATTGTACCAATAGACGGTATTGAGGCTACCCTGTTTTATTAATAAAACTTGCGATGCACCCATTTGCTAATTGTGTTAGATTTTAATGCACATTTGATTATTAATAGACGTATAAATAGATAGACACAGGCAGGGACATAGCTAGGGGTCTGGACCCCTCGAGAATTTGAAATTTGTGTGGAAAAAAATTTCAACCCCAGTTAGAGATACAACCCACCTTCGATAAATATTTAGCTACACCCTTGGACACAAGGACGCATTCAAGTGTAAATGAAAAAAATGCGCTTTATTCATTAAAGCCGCGACAAATCTCATAATTATTATGAACTTTAATTACATCCAATTACATGCAAGCGGAAAGAAAACACTTCATTCTAACAGAACAGAACGAGAACCATAGAAAGAGAATGAAAAAAAAAATTCTGCATCAACTTCTTGGGTGTCTTGCGAGAAGAAGAGAACTCATTCATAAAAGAAGGTGTTGCAAGAATCATATAATAAAGATTTTTATGCATTCTTTTTAAATACGTACAAGATTTTAAAGTTTGAGATGAAAAAAAGAAAAATCTTTGTGCATTTTATTTTATTCCACAATCTCCTTAAAGTACAACAATATTCTCTTTGATGTTTTGCCGACTCATAAAAGAAATGTTTCTCATTCTCTTATGCATCATATCAACAATCCATATATACATATGCGGATATGGGGGTCGTTCACTTATGATGTGCAATATTTATAAGGGGAGGGTTGGTGGGTTTGGTGCTAGGTGATGTTTCTTTTGTGACACTAGGAATTGGAGGGGATCAACCCCCTCCATTTTTGATGGACATCATAAGTGAACACACCCCTACAGACCGCGTTTTTTGGAACAACATTAATTTGATTTAAATTTGTTCTTTCGCACCGACGTCGCCGCTTTAGCTTTGATTGTATGCTGCGGTGATTTTTTGCGCTTCTGGAATTTTACCTTGATCGATAATAAAGTTATGATTACAGATGTAATGAATGTTAATGCCAAAAGAATTTGATCAATAAAATGAATATTCCAGAATGATAACAATGTTGCTGTTGTTCCTAAATGATCTGCTCCATTTGTCTTTATTACATGCTCCACATACCAAGCTGCCTTATCAATTGCCGTAATTGGATTGTCTTTGATGTGCTCCGACAACTTTTCAGCATTATCACGATAAGTTGTGTCATTAAAGATTTTATCAATTGCCATCCTTAACATGTCTTCACTTAAATTGTCATAATCGAGTTGGATGCCATAGCCCTGACTTGTTACTCGCGCCATATTATGTTTCTGATCGTTGAAAATTGGAATTCCAATAACTGGTTTAGCATAATGGACTGCCTCCATCAACGATAAAAGACCACCATGTGTTATGAATGCACGGAGATTTTTATGTGCTAGAATCTCTTGCTGTGGCATCCATGGACCAATTACAGTGCTATGCGGTTGTCTTTCCTTCAAATCTATTCCTTCATATTTCCATAATACGACAATATCTTTGGAGTTTAAATATGTAAACACATTAATAAATATGTCAAGCTTTTCTTTCGGTAAATCTATCGAACGAACATTCCCTCCGAGGCTGACGTAAATTATACCGTAGATTGCTTTGTTCATTATGTTGTTGAGATCCTGTGGGATAATATTATATTTTTATTATCAATGAATTTTTTGATAATTTATGGGGAATCTTACCTGATGTATTTCTTTGTTTTGCGTTCTTAGCTGCATTCCACCGACTTCTATGCTGTTTGGTGGATGAACTCGTGCGGGCTGAATTAGTGGATGTGAATTTATGAACACAAGGTTTACATGGTGGATGAGGTCTAGAGCATTTGGAACTTTTTGATCTTCAAAGTCGTTGAAATTTTCTCTGAGGATTTTATTTTGTTGTGGGATGTATTTGAAGCTGTGGATGGGATATACTTGCTTATACTAATTATTCCTTTAATTTTTAATCAACTTAACTTACTAATAATGAACATGTTCAACCAAAGACACTGCAGTGTTCCTCACTCTGTTTATAAAAGTCATTGTATCACTCAATCCTAACAGCATATTCACATCGTATGCAGGATTTAAAGGATTCTTCACCATTTCGTTTGTCTGTTGATTTGGACCAACGCAGCTGAAAGCTATTGCTGGAATCTTCTGGAAGTATGCAATGCTAAAAATATTGAAAATGGTATAAAGGTACCAAGTTTTGTGATTTTTGGTATACACTACCGCTAGGGGTTAATGCAGGGATATAGCCTAGAAAAAGGCCTAGGGTATCCTCTAGAGTAACTCCTGAGGTATAGTCTAGGGTATAACAAGCAACTAGCCCAGAAATACATTTAATTAGGTACAAAACAACATAGAATCATAACTCACGCCAACAACGCATCATTATAATAAGCATCATAAATAAAAAGATCAAATTTTTCTCCTGATCCCAAAACTTTCAAAAATTTCTCATGTTGAATTGTAAATTCAGCCATTTCAGCTCCAATTTTTACTCTTTCATTCAAAGTTTCAAGAATTGATAGTTTTCTCATTTCCAAGAAACTTGTTCGATTCCCGTACAATGCAGCTTCCGTAGTTCCAGTTAGTTTAACTATTTTTATATTTTCGTGTGTCTCTCGCTGATCAAAAGGGCTGACAAGTGTCACTGTATGTCCATTTTCAGCAAGCTTTTCAAACAACGTCATTCCAAGTGTAAAATGAGTCCTACTCACTACAGGCCATACAGCCAGAATATTTGAAGCATTAATTTCACTAATTAAGAATAAAAATAAAATAAAAAATCCAAACTTCATGTTGATTGTCAACGTGTTCGATTATGACTGAATTAAATTTATCAATTACTATTTTTAATGATAAGGGCACGGCTTTGTTGATAAGATAAATAAGTGCGGTTGCATTATAATAAGAAGGTGAGGTTGTTATCAAAGTTGATGTGAATTGGTATAAGTTGTGGATTGTAAGAAGTCTGGTGGGGTAAGGTGCTACTCCTATCAAGAACCCCTACTCGATGTCACGTACCACTTTATTTAATTTAATTTATTAACAGCTCTAATATTAAAAATATTATCCATCAATTATCGTCATTAATCTTATTTTTCTCAGCAAAATTAATTTATTTTTGTTATTCAGCATCAAATGCTCACTTAGGACCAAATTTAACTGACAAGATCTCGATTTTTCCACAAAAGACATTTAGCACATGTCCAATGTGAATGATTTGTAATTAAATAGTCACGATTTTGGCAATATATTACCAAACAACACCTTAAGATAATAATTCATCATGATGGACGATGATGAGGCCATTAAGATAGCTTTTTTAATTAACGCATGTCGATCGATGGAAGACAATTAAGAAGAATTTGAAGCGATTCGTGTTAAATTAAATTATGACAATGTTATTAATTGACTTCATCGGATGTTGTCGATGGCAAATTAAGGCAGAATTGACTATGGACAATGAGAACAATAATGATGATATTAGCTATGAAATAAATTAAGTCACGATCGTGATATATCCATTAAAGTGTTTTCAATACTGTAAATTGATAGACGTGAAAGATTATTGAGTTTATGTGATGAGTGACGCCATCAATTAGTGGCATTAAAAGTACATATTGGACGATGCCAAAATCAAGATAAAAATCAATTTCTTCTGTATAGAAATGGAAGTACCTTTAAAGTCGACCGACAAACATTTGATTTCTCTCACATTCAACCTTTTCCTCTCTTTTTTCTATTACTTCTGCCTTTTTTGGTCGATTGCTATATAATTATCGCTATATCTTCTCACTTCTTTTACATCCATAACTGACACTTTTGATGATTTTTTTAACACATTTTCTTGTAATTATTTGGAGTTATTTTGATTGAACTGATCACTTTAGATGTCGATTTATAAGATAGATAGGAAATTTCTGTAGCTTCAAGTTTGGGTCTTGGATGGGGGTCTTTTGAAGTCATTTTGTCGGAGCTAGTCAAACGCATTCAAAAAATAGTTGTACACCTGAGTTTTGAAACTAGGATTGCTGAAGATCTTCATATTATTCTGGTGCTGGTTTCACGGTATATCCAATGGAATAATTTACCCTCCCAAGGGTTAATCCTAGAGATACCCCCAAAGATATACCCAATGGTATACTCCCCTAGGGGTTACTCTAGGGGTATGGTTTAGGCTACGACCCAAGAGTACCCCTAAGGGTATCCAAGGGGTATATACTAGGGTTACCCTAGACTATACCCCTGTAACTGGGGGTATACCGTGCAACCGGCTCCTGGAATCACTTTTTTGTTTATGCATCATAAAGACATATCAGCTCACAACCAACCACTCTCCATGCTGTGGGTTCCTTTTTCTCCTATTTTTTATTGACTTAACTAAATCAAATGAGAATAAAATTTACAAAAAAATTTATTTATCACTCAAAAAAATGCGTCACATATCCCTAAATTCAAATTCCAACTCACCGCACTGATTCATTGCGTAAGATATCTCTCCTATCCATTCCACCTTCTAATTCGTTTATGATCGACAACCTCACACTTGACTGTTAAAATCCGACTAGAGTCTAATTGAATATGAAGAAGAAAAGTGCGTACAGATCTATACGACGGGTAGTTCAAAGAAGAATATTAAAATTATTAAGTCGATACATATCATCGAGGATGTTTTCATTTCATTCAATTTCATAAAAAGAGAAAAAAAATTTCTGTGTTGAATGATTATTATTATTACACAATGGAATTGATGCAAGCAACAAATATTTTATTATATGGCGTAAATTATAATCGCCTTCAAATTGTTTAATTCTCTTCATATTCACATAATAATATACACAATGAGATGTTGTGAATAAATATTTATATCCAGCTGAACAAAAAAAGAAATGTGTTGTAAAACAAAAATATTTTGGTTGGATGAGAAAACTGACGGAATTGAATACAAAAAAAGGAGTGAAAAAGAAGACGAGGGCTTTTTATGAGTCTCAATTTCTCTTTGTATTGATGAGGCGGTAGAAAAATATTTATATCTAAACATGTCATAAAATGATCTCCTTTGAATTTTTTATATTCTTGAAAATTTATTGAATTTAATGGCTTTTTTCCTTAGAGGGGAATTAAGTGTGAATCATCAAAAGAATTAAGTGGAGATTGAGAATTTTTGGAGGAATTATTGAAATTAAAGGTAATTTAATTAAACCTATTAATAATGTTATTTTAGAAATTCAACTTTCAAAGCAAGCTTAATCATTCAGTTATACTAGGAAATTGATAAAAAATCTCAGTGAGGGGGGGGGGGCTGTGTATTGATCCCAAATTTAACCTAGTATATCGGTCGTGCAATGTTTCAAAATTTTGCTGGCCGACAGGGGTTTACTCAGAATTTTTTCGAAGAGATTTTTGAATGAAGGTTCCTGACCCCATTGGACCCCTCCTGCATCTGCTATCCTAAGACATATTATTTGAGGTTTTGAACCTCAAAATGGTGCTTGTTAAAATTTTCACGATTTTTTGTTCTAAATTATTTTTTACTTATTTGTATTTTTAAATTTTTACCTCCTAAACTACAACGTCCTGGGTAAATGAATTTTTTTTTCACCTTTGTTACATTACAGAATATAAATTAAGGTTTAGTCAATTTAAACATAAATAAATTAAATTGAGTATTAAAAAACTGTTTAGTATTGAAACATTTTAAGGTTCGAATCCTAAAGTCATTATTAAAATTGATATTCTATGATCAAGTCATTTAACTGTTCTAATATTTTTTTGCTGAAATTTCATGCTCTAGTTTTTTGAAAAAAATTATTAATAAAATCAAACAAACCTAAATCCACAAACAAAAGTGAATACAAACCATCCAATTCAAGCAATCACCAAGCATTACAATGACAATAAATATAAATTAATCCAAAAAAGCATTTTAACATCGTTTACAATTCCCGATTTTCCAAGCCATTGCCCATGATTTTAATTTATTTTTCTCCTCCCTTGTCGTTCCTCCGTTTTCCGTCTTGACATATGACTTTGAACATTTTCTCATTCATCCTTTGTGTATGGATGTGGAAGGAATGTTTTTCCAACACCATCAAATGAATGGGAATGACAAAATTTAGCAGCAGTGATTTAGCAAAATGGATTCACATCTCGTAGCAAATAGAATAAATGGAAGCATGACGAGAGGGGAGGAAATGTGATGAGGAGATGGATGATATCCATTTATCACTAGTATAGTCTCTCATTAATTGAAATTAAATTAAATTTCATGTTTTTTGTCTTTAAATTGGGGATTAGTGCTGAAATTTTTGAATACCTACTTTTTTCTAGTGGAGATGGGTGGGTACCTAGCTTTACAATTCCCCCACTCCCCATAACGGAAAACTAATTCAATTCTACACAATACAAATCTTCATAATCATGCCTAAGCATATTTTCCATCCGATTTACAACAAAGCTCCGTCATACGCACAAAAATAAACTTCTGTAAAAAAAGAAGTAAAATAATTATGAACGCCGGTAGTGAGAAGGAAGAGTAATTAATCATCGTAATGATTTTTACATTTAACATACAAAATGTCCATTTACCACTCGCAAGTAATACTGACGGCGCAGGTAACAATACACTTTCTTTTCATTCATTTTGATTAATTAATATTGCCGTCAATTAATTTCGTTGAATTTAACAAACATTTGCTATCGTTCTCGCTTTTACTTTGTTGGTTGTGGAGATGTTTGAGAGAAATTTGAGGGAATTATGAAGCAGTTTGGGTTTTTTGAAGGGGACAGAGTGTTTTGAGAGAGGGGTAGAGTCTGTGGGTCATAATAACTTTAGATTATCGTCACTGACTTAGTTTCACACCCCTTAGTGTCAAATTTTCTGAATTTGACTTAGTTTTAAACCCTTTCACATAAAAGTGGTATCAATTTTCCAATTTTGACTAAATTAAAAATGATGCCAATTTTTTTGTGACTTAGTTTCACACCCCTTAGTGTCAAAATGGTATCAATTTTCCAATTTTGACTTAGTTTTACACCCCTTAATTTAAAAATGATGCCAATTTTTCTGTGACTTAGTTTCACACCCCTTAATATCAAAATGGCGTCAAATTTCAAAATTCGACTTAGTTTTACACCCCTAATTTAAAAATGATACCAATTTTTCCAATTTGACTTATTTGCACACCCCTTAGTGTCAAAATTTCACCAATTTTCTGATATTGACTTAGTTTCATACCCCTTAATTTCAAAATGGTGTCAATTTTGCAATTTTGACTTAGTTTTACACCCTTTGAATTCAATTTTGACAGAAAATGCGTTGAAAACCCATCGAAAAGAGTTCAAATCAACTTAAAACCCCCTCTAACTTCCACATCCACAAGCCCAACCTACACATTTTTTCTACAGCAAATGCTCAGTGTAAGCGTATACACACAATTAGTAATTAGTTCAATATAAAGCTTGATATTCATACTTATTGATTAGCAGCGCAAGCAGGATGGCGTCATTATCCATCATATTCATAATTAATTTGATATCATTTTAATAAATCAATCACATAAAAATAGAATAAAAATGCCATCAACTTAACCAATGCGTGTAGATTGTAAATAATTACAAAATAGCTACAATGTATGTTAAATAATTGACGTCGTTGGACATTTGTCAGTCAATGTTAGCTGATGGAGACGATGATAACACTAAATTTCTTTTATGTAATTTTCTCTCTCTCTTTAAATTGACGTTGAGTAAGAGAAATTATTAATTCAAATTATGATGGACGGTAGAAAAAAAAGAAAAGAAGAAAATTGATTCGCTAATTAATTTAACATATTTTTCAATTAATTTATCAGGCACGCATAATCGCCATTAATTTGCTTCCCATGAAAAGCAAGCCATTTGTCTAATGTAAGGAAAAGAGTTTCTTTAATGCATTCTTAAAAGACATTGATTGACTGATTTGTGTATATGGTTGTGTGTACGGATGGCTTCAGAGATGGTAATACTGACTTAGTTTCACACAAAATGGCGTCTTTTCTATTATTTTTACTTAGTTTCATACCCCTTAATTTCAAAATGGTATCAATATGTAGTATTTAACTTAGCTTAACACCCCTGAAATACAAAATGACGTCAATTCCTAGTATTTGACTTAGTTTCACACCCCTTATTTCTAAAATAGCGTAGATTTTTAGTATTTGACTTAGTTTAATACCCCTGAATTCAAAAAAGGCGTCGATTATTTGACTTTAACTTAGTTTTACGCCCCTGAAATACAAAATATCGTCAATTTTTAGTATTTGACTTAGTTTCACACCCCTAAATTCCTAAATAGCGTCAATTTATTTCTCAAAAATCCTTCTTAGCCATAAGTCATTCAATCAATTCTCCCAACCCTGACTTTACATATTAATATGACCATTTAATGAAAGCAATTGAGTCTTGAAATGAATATTAAATCCATTAATTCTTTAGGCACCGAATGAAACAAAAAAAACGAGAAGAAAAAAATATAAAAGTTCTTCGCTCTGACTTCCAATAATAAAGAAAAGAGCAACTTTCATGTTAAAATCATAAATTGAATTGTCGGCATTTCTACTTTTGATCTTTCTTAAATCTTTTCCTTCTATTAAGCCAATTAGAGGCACCTCTTCTCTCATAAATGCTGTTAGCGAAAAAAAATTATAAATTCCGCAGCTTTTATATAAAATCACACGTCACATTTAACAGCAGATGTAAAAGTGATGCTATATGTCCAGATATGTTCAAATGTGTCATATTGTATGAATTCTTAAGTGATATGATTGGCATAAAATATCTCTTTTTTGGCATTAATTATGGGAAGAGAAATTTGATACTTTTTTGTGACTTGAGCTTCTGAATTGTAATTTTTTAATTAATTTATAAAAATTTGAAGTTAATTGCCTAGCGTGATTCATTCATGTGCCATAAATTCCTCAACGTGATGAGAATAAAATTTTATTGTTAATTGAATTTATTTTGTGCGTTTGAAGTCTTTAGCTGTAAGTATAGCTTATTGTTGGGGGGTTAGCTGCTCATTTATGACTTTTCTATATATTTTGATGGAAAAATTAAGGATCAAGTGTTGAGTGACATTCTATGGTGTAAAATATGTGTCACAGATGAGTAGGGGGTCCAAAATTCCATTATTTTAAAAACGTTATTTACGAATGACTCCTTAAGTCTCCAAAAATCAGAAATCTAACCAAAAAAATCAAAAATTTCCTCCAAACTTCAAATTAAAAACTCCAACCCCCCCCCCCCCCCCCTCCAAAAAAAAAAAATCACCAATTCACTCTCCACTTCTCAATCCCAATTCACAACTCAAAACCACAAAAACCTTTCACAAAAAATAATATCTACTCTATTTTCATGCTTTTCTCACTTCAACATCATCAAAATAATAAAGCGCGCCTTTCAATTACTTTGAATACAATATCCAATAATTTACAGATTAATTTCTGCCTTCTTACAGAAAATTGGATTAATTTAATTGCTCCGCGGGGCAATGAGCTTTAATCGAAGTTTTTATGAACAGACGAATCAAGAAGGAAAAAAAGAGAAAAAAAATCAGATTTGTATTTCGTTACGCAATGATGGTGGCAAATTAATAAAATAAGTTTGAGGGTATGAGGGTTTGGTGGGGGTGAATAAGGCGCAGATTTTTGGAAAATATAAATTTTCATTTTGTTAAATATTAAATGGCAATTGTAAATTTTTTTCGATTTTCCGTACTAAATAATTTTTGATTTAGTTGCAGATTTGAATTTTTACCTCCAAGACAACAATGCTACCCGGGGCAGGTAAATGATGTCCAAATGTCAAATGTTCCTCACCTTTGTTACACTGCAGACTTAAATTAAGGTTTAGTCCATTTTAATTTAAGTAATTTAAACTGAGTATAAATAAATGTGTCATTTTGCAGCAATTTAGGGTTCGAATCCCAAAATAATTGATAAGATTTTTATTGCAATTAGCCAGTAAACTTTTTTAATTTTGTTTAAATTTAAAAATTTATTTATTTTTGATCTTTTCAAATTTTAAAAGTTTTAATTTTTTTTTGAATTTTTTTATTTTTTTATAAATTTTTAATTTTTTTAAAGTTTTTAAGTTTGTTTATTTTACAAAAATTCATTTTTTTGACAAATTTCAGGAAAATTTCCTCCAATCCGACAAACTGATCCTCCAAAGTATACAAAATCCAGCTCCATCACTTATTAGTTCTGTTATTCTTTTAGCATTAGATCCAACAGAGCACCATAAAGTTTCCCGTAATTGATATGCTTGATATTTTGCGATGTAAATAAAGTAAAGACTTTTGAGGCATATGAAATATATTTCCACAATAAAATTAGTCATAATCGCCATCTATCGTGTCTTATAGTACTTAACTTAATATGATATGATAGACATTAAACAGTTGCAGGATCGCATGATGCATTTAATGTTTCAAAATTAAATTAATGATAATAAATGTGGAAATATCTTAATATTCATCAACAATGTCTATCTCATAATGAGTCTTAAGAACCTTTCACAATGGTAATGACTTAATAAACGTCTTGTGTGAGTCCTTAGCTGCAAAGATTCTTGATAGTGATTTTAAATAATTTTTAGAATGAAGAATTATTATGATTATGTTGAGGAAATTGCTTAATTATGGAAGTTACAGCTGGATTGAATTACTGGATGATTATGGGCTGATAGAGAGCATAATCGATGTTCTTAAGACTGGCTTATATAAAAATATTACAGTTCATCCTAAGGATGACCATCTATTCCTATAAAAACCATCAACAAAGAAAAATCCAAACAAGAATCAAATTGGAAGTTCAAAAAAGTAAAAACTTGAAAGATTATTTAAGTAAAGAAGAGATTTCCCGCTGAGATTTTGGTGCTTCCACAGTCATGAAATTAATTGAGGCATTTTTCACTCAGATTCGGTGCCGATTGCCGATGATGATGATGGTCAAGAAGGAAGCGAAGATGAAGAAAAGTGATTGCACGTGTGAGGTCAATTTTATTATATGTGTGGCAAATCACAGCTTTTCGGTCCACAACAATCAACTTGTGCCTGTTAATAAAATAAAATTAATGGACATTTGTGCTGTAAATAGAGTGTGGAAGATGCTGTGGATGATTAATTGATGAGGTTTAATTTCTAGGTGAAAATTTCTTAATTATCTCCAACAAATTGCAGTTTCTCGAATAGTCAATGCCACCCACACATAATTCTCAATTTCCGTCCATCTTCACAGAATTTTTCACGCATTAATTCAAGACCAAAGGAACCGAATTCGCGAGGCGTCAAGTCGATTTTCTTTTTATTTTAAATCTCAATTGAGTCTTTTTTCATTTTTGTGTGCTGTGCTGCATTATTCATTGCATCTTAGGCATTCAAATTCAAAACAAGGCAAGCCAATTTTATTCTTGTACTTCAACGGCCTCGCTCCATCTCACTTCCACACTCATTCATTTAACCATGCATTCATCATGCATTCTGCAATTGTCGGCAAATTTCCTTTGATCTTTTTCTTTAATAACTTTCTTGTTGCCTTTTTTGTTGTCTTTCCTTGCTTGCTCTTGCTTTGCTTTCTTGAAAAATCTCAACAGAACAGTAACAACAACAGCACTAAGAACCGCAACACATCATACGTATGTCTAAGTAATCGTTCATATGAATTTAAATAAATTGAATTGAACTGAATTTCTAGCAAGCTTTTGAGCTTTTTCCAATGGACGTGCCACACAGGCATTGCTTAATAAATTTGGACACACAAAAAAGTTGATAAATGAAGCATGAAAATGGAAATCATACATGATGTGATTTGCTATAAAAATTAAAGCCACGAGTGGTAGATGAGACTCCATTTTTAGTTCCAACGTTATTTACTTCATTATGCTGCTCATTGTCTGTCATTGTCCACATCTCATCGTGATTTTCATTTGATCAAAAATTCTTCGCAGGCACCATTATTTCCATCATAATTGCTGGTATTGTTGATTGCTGATGATGAGCAGTACTTGATGTCTGTGAAATTAAGTTTTTTTTTCGGGAATCGCCTTTGGACGGAGATTTTTTAATGTGAATTAATTTTTGATAGAAAGTGCACCTGTATTTTTGGGATATAGTCATTTTGATAAGAGGAAATTAATGCAAAATTGAGTTTGAATGATTTTTGCTGTCCTTGAGGCTAAGATTCTTAAATTTTGTCATTATTTTGATTGACTTGCATCATGTTGCAGCACTTATGCAGACTGAAGAGGAAGTAATTGTTCTGAATAGTATTTATATTCTTGGAAGTAGTTGTGCCTGACAGGAATTCGTGATTATTAAGAAAATTTGAAGATTTCATGCTTCTTGCCAGGTTCGACTTCTTTTTGATGGTCATTTATGGATCAATGCTCGATTCTAGAGTCAAGAATCCATCCTTAAATATTCAATGCCTCAAGTTTTACAAAGTTTACATCCAAAAGTTCCAAAAATCGTCCATTTATCATCCAAAATGTCTCCATTAACTTCACATCCACAAGAAATAGACGCAATCTGCATTAATGTCAGTGAAAAATGAGTTACCAGCTAGAAATCATAATTAAATAGAGTTAGAGATTATAGGAATGCGATAACGAAAGCAAATGAGGATTAATTAAATTAAGTGAAATCTCACATTCTCAATTAGACGAATGAAGAAGCGCCATTGCGTGATTTTTTGTTCCGCAAATTTTAATGAAGTTATGTGAAGTGTTGCTTCTTATTGCTCTGTGCCTTCCATTTCTCCCCTTTCCTTCATTCATGCAGCCTGCTTGATGATGTTCATTTTAAATGAATTAAGTTACTTATTTTAACTAAATATGAAGCATCAATTAATTATGCTACACTCTTTGTGATTTCTGCTCTGTACTTTGGTGCTCACTCACATTATAATGATGATGATTGCCAATTAAATTTCATGCAATGTTGTTCTGCATTTATGACTTTACTTTGTCTTTTTTGTCGTTTTGTTCCTGCATTGCTGTTGCTGTCATTGTGAATGAAAATATTTTTTAATTAATAAATTGAAATTGTGCGTGGATTATAATTATTTTAATTAACATTAGTAAAGTTAAAAGAGCGAATTAAGTTTCAACTTTGTAGTTTGTTTAAATTTGAGATTATTGTCAGTTGAGCTTGAATTTGAGACTTTTTTGTGTGTGATTAAGATTTTGATTTGAAAACAAATTTGAAATGAAATTGCAAAGGTTGCTAAGATGTTTAAATTTTGACTATTTTTGTTGATACTTGTTAATTCTAAGAAGCTCTAAGCTCAGCTACAAAGTAAATTCTAATCACAAATCCATAAAATCTTCAATCAGAGAACTCAATTTTCCACAATCCAATCAGCACAAGAAGAAGAAAACTGTGAAAAGTTTTTCACCTCAATTTGATCCAATTCCTTTCATATCCGCCGATCAATCAGTATTTCAATTATTCTTATTGCCTTTATTTACTGATTACTTATCGATTCATAATTGTAATCATCACTCACTCATGCAACAGCTTCTGTGCTGCTGCAAAACTTAACGAATTTTTCTCACCCATTAAACCAATTCGCGAGTAAAATGAGAAGCAACAGCATCAGCAGCAGCAATCAGATAATGAATCACGTAAAAAATCGAATTTTTGCAATAAACTTAATTTAAATTTCTATAATCTGAGGAAGTGAAAGATCTGCATGAAGTGCTACTGTGAGATGATTTTGAAGTAATTATGGAATTATTGGATGCAAACATTGTGTGAATGGATATAATAAAAATACATTTTTGTGGTTTTATCTGTAATTTTTTTGGGGTTTATAAAATTTTTCTCAAGTTTAATATCATTTAAGTTTCTTCTTACCATCCACAAATTGCCCTTTGGTCAATTCTTTTCATCACTTTTTTGATGGAAATTTTTATTATTTTATATTAAATGAGATTATTTCATGGTTGAGAAATTCTTTTTGCTGGGAGTTTTGATAATATTGAATTTAATGATGGTTTGAGGATAATTCAGATTATTTTATTTTATTTTAAATTAGAATCAATCTGATAAATGGATATAAATGCTGAATTATCTCTCTACCATAATGTATTATTGAACTGCCACTGCCATATCTTACTCAATCGTCTTTTTCACGATTTTCCATTATAACTTCGACTTGACTACTTCGTTGTGCTGCTCGGGGATCATTGATTCTCATATTTTCCTGCTAAACTTGAAAACAATCTTTCAATTCTAATAATAATAATATATATTACAATTTAACAATCATCATTATTGCTATTATTTGAAATAAAACATGATACCATCAGCAGTGCTCATATTATAGCAGATATATTCTATTTCCATATCTCTTTTTATACATTTACTAATTTGTATATTCATTAAACCAATTGGTATCAAATAAATATGTGAGTATGTGGAACGGAATAGCAAAAAATAAAAATAAAGAAATTTGAATAAGAAGAAGAAGAAGTCGAGGGGAGAAATTTAATTTTTTAATATTGGGGGTTATCATGGCCTGTAGAATAAATATTAACATTTCCGATTAAAAGGTGTTCTTGCCTTTATTCTATAGACTCAAATGATATTCTCATTTCATATAAATTAAATACACATTCTTGCCTATCATTATTAACTATCGTACCTTTCCATAGTCATATATAATTTGTATAATCCACAAATACACAGAACAACTCAGCCATCCACAATGTGCCTAAGTGAAACACGTTTCCGATGTAAAACTTAATTAATATGTTAGAAATGCTGAAAATATACCGCGACGAATCGCAGCCATTGTTATTTCATGAAAATTTCTTTTCATTTTTAAGGTTCTCGTATTTTTGTTGGAAGGATTGCAGGTCTTACAAGCCACAATTTATTAATCAAGATCTCTAGAAATTGTTCATTATCTTGCGAAGGAAATAAATCTATCCAGTCATTGTGAGGTCTCTTTATTCTATGCTCATTTTCGTGAATTTAACCCCTTGGTGTCTTTAGAAAATAAGCACAACCATTTGATGCTTCATCAATGGCTACCTACCTACCTTCATCTCATTCTCGTTCCTTTGTTGTATTCTCTCTCTCTATACGCCTCATTCACGGTGGTCTTACAAGCAACCGCCTTGTCTATATTCATTAATTTTATCTGGCTGATGGCTTGCGGCTGCTTAAAGTTGATTTTAAGTACACATTTACTATCTTACTTCATATTGTGGCTGTTAATGAAGTATTAAATTTGTTAATTTGAATTATGACAATTATTTTGATGAATGTTGAATTAATGAGTTACGACATAAGATGCTTTTAATAACGTTGAAGCTTCTTTCGCTCTTGTTCGTTGTTTATGCATCCGTTGGATGTGGAATAAGTATATTGATGGTATTATGATGGAGATTTGGTTGGTGTAAATTTAATTTAATTTTTTTAGCTGATTTTTTAGTGGTTTGTTTGGTTTGTTGGAGTTTTGGGTGTCTGGGTTTGAATTTTAGGATGTTCTTCATTAGAATCTAGCAGTTTTTGTTACGGGACTATAGATTGGTTATCTATGAACTGAATTTGGAAAGGATGGGGACCTTAGACCAGTTTTTGGGTATACTACTATCACTACTTTAGGGTATATACCTGTCTGGATACCTAACCCTACCCTACCCTACCAAACCTTAAGGTAGGATTAAGGATATACCCTAGGGTAGGAGCTGGTATGGAGTAACTTTATACCGAGAACCTTAGATACCCTAAAAATAGTGGTTTCAATACCCAACACCCCAACCAACATGCGCTCTAGACAATCAACCCACACCAACTCTCCTTAATTAACTTTTATATTGATTTATACGCGATTCTCTCATTGCTTCATTACTTTTGTATCGATAAAAAAGTGTGCGCTCATTTGAGACTGTCACAACAGCAATGGCATTGAATGTGTCTTATAAGTATTATAAATATGTCAGTTGTTTATTAAATTTTTTCCCAACTCTCATGGGAATTATAAATTTCATCATGATAAATTCTCTGAAGATTAATATTTTTATTTTCATTTCAAAGGCTGCTCTTAATTACTTAAAGATGAGAAATGAGAGTGAAAATTACAAATATATATTTTTGTAATGATGAATGCTTAATGATGTGTAGGAATAATGAAGTGTATGAGTTATTTGACAAATTGGAGGTTGGGGGATTGAACTATGATTGTCTTAGAGTTTTGAGGACTCAGGTCTGGCTATCTAGGGTAGGGTACCATAGAAATTGACCTCTGGTGATGCAAGCCTACTCTTAGTACATCCCAGGTTCAACCCTTGACGCTGACAATTTAAAAATAATTTAAACAGCAATGAAAATCCAATTTAAAAGCTGAATAAAATTATTCCTTTAAAAAATTCACAAAGACACCCATTGATCCATGTATCAGCTCACAATTCCATTCATTCATTCGATCTGAATATCCATCTAAATAACCAGTCGTTACAAAACATCAATTCATCCATAAATCTTTTTGTAACTTTAAAGAATAATCATGTTCATCATCAACCGTCGTTTGTTGTCGTTGAGGAGAAGAGAAGCTGAGAAAAAGGCAATAACAAATCACGGCAACAATGGATGAAAAGAAATCCCAACACATACAAACACAGAATCACTGTCCCTATTTTTCTCCTGTCAATGCCGACAAAATAGTTAATTTATTAGGTGGAAGTTATTTGTTTTCATTTTGTCACACAAAAGAGATTTATTTTTATTTATATAAAGCAGCAGCAACAACAGCAAAAAGAGAAGCAACGGAGAAAAAATTCAATTAAATCCAATTTTTACTGCAATTAAAATTAAATTGAAAATGAAAAAAGGAACAACAATGTGCAATCACACTAATGTGAAGATTTCAATTAATTATAATTATGTTCAAGTTACTGCCGGGGATGAGAATTTAATGCTATCTACTTTGTGCAACGCCTTTTTCCTTTCTTTTCTATCACGAATGATGAGTTGGCAGGCTAAGCATTGCATTGCAATTAATGTGATTTAATTAAGTCAACAGAAACTAATATTACATTTTGATGCTGTCTTGTGATGACTTGAGTCTTTTAGTAAGTTGATGATGTGATGGGTATGGTGGCTGTTGAGGCGACTAGGGCGGATGCAGATTGAGATTATTTTGAGGTTCTAATGCAGTGTTGTCCAACCTGTGTGCCGCGGTATACTAGTGTACCGTAGAATTTTTTTGAAAATAACACGAACCGCACGCTGTGTGCCGTTTTGGTCATGGTTTACCATCAAGGTGTGCCGTGGCTCAAAAAAGGTTGGACAACACTGTTCTAATGACTTGGAATTTTTATATTTTCTTGAATTGTTCATTTCGATTGCTCTGCACTTCTTGCTGTCAACTTGACTCCACATTCTAATTATTGCAGCCCCAAGCAACATAACCCCCCAGAAAAATCCACATATAAAGTCAAATGAAACACTTTACAACATTCATTAACGTGACAATTTTTGCACTTAGAAAATGCTCGTAAATTTAAAAATTATAAGACGTACGGTCGCAAAACTACAACTAATTATAATAATCTTTACAGGAAAATTACTCTCATGAGGCCGCTTGATGCAACTTTTAATTGTAAAAATTTATTGCTTAAGAAATAAAGATGAAAGAAAATGATTTTTTTTTGCTTGACTTTTTTGGCGAACAATTTTAATGAAGAAGACTTTTTTGCTTCTAATTACTTGTACTTTATGCTAGTGATTTATATGACGGAAGTTGGTTGAATTTTAATTTTTGTTGATTTTAAACAAATATTTTGGTGAGAATTTTTGAATGAAGAAATAAAGGATTTTTTATATAAAATTTTGTTTTTTATTTTAATCGACTTGATGCCAGACTAGTCTCAAGTTTATTTTCTATTATACGTGTCTAGGCAACCTATTTTTGAGGAAAATTCATGTTATATTTTTTTATTTTAAATATTTTATACATGTAGGATTTTTAATTGATATTTGATATACTACGAAATATAATTTATTTTTTAAAAATAGGAAAATACTTCAGAATTTACAATTTTTTTCTCGATTTTATGTTTTTTTTAAATTTACCTGATGATTTTTCATTAATATTCCCAAAAAGGTTGATGACTCAGAATCTCCTGATAATTTGCAAAAATTGAGTTTAACATTTTTTAAATTTTTTAATATTCTAATTTTTAACAGTTTTTATAATTTTCTTCAATTCCAATTTTTAACAATTTTTAAATTCCAAATTTTAATATTGCTAAATTCAAATTCTTAACTTTTTTTAGATTCCAAATTTTGACATTTTTTAAATTCTAAATTTTAACATTTTTTAAATTTCAATTTCTAAACTTTCTTAAATTTCAACTTTTATAATATAATATTACTAATTATATTAAACTTAAATTAAAAATTTTATTATAAAAATTATAAAAGTTATATTATAACGTACAATTATTTTTAAGAAATCCTGAAAATTTTAAAAATATTTTTTTTAAATCCTGAAACATTTAAAAATATTTTTATAAAAAAATATCCTGAAAATTTTAAAAATACCTTTAAAAAAATAAGAAAAAACACAAATAATTTAAATTTAATATTTAATTTAATTCCTTAATTTTTATTTCAATTCAAATATTTCTTTCTTCAATTGAATTAAAATACTTTATCTAATTTTTCATTTCTAACATTATCTTCATAGCCAGTCTTTATCTAATATTTACAACAAAAGACGAAGTACTTTACTCATTATAGTACAGAATCTTGATAAGAATTAAATGCTGCAGCACTCAATTAACTATGCTCAACATGCTCATGTACAATTTTCTTCTTCAATATGTTCATGTCATTGACATTCTCGAGGAAACTTTTATGTGCTGTTAATAGTTTGACACTTTCGACGTCCTTTTTCAGCTCTTCCATGTCTCGCTTTAATTTTGCCCTTCTGTTTTGGAACCACGTTATGACCTTTTTTGAGTGAAAAAAATAAATTTAGTTAATAAAATAAGAATTTTTGATTAATGATTGACGAGTCGCCTTACCTGTGCATTTGAGAGACCTAAGCCGGCAGCAATTTCATCACGATCAGCAGGTGAGAGATATTTTTGATAAAGAAATCGTTTTTCGAGCTCAAAAATTTGATGATTTGTGAATGCTGTTCGCGATTTTCGCTTCTTTTTTGCTTGCGGTCGCGATGAGAAGACGTCTAGGTGTGAATTTTCTGGAAATGGACGGAAATTTGATTAGTTTTCGGTGATTGATGAGAGATTGTTGGATAAGTGTTTGGAATATTGTGGTAAATTTGAAGAACTTTCTGGATAAAAATTATTTTTCAAGCTGAATCTTCAAAATTGTTAAATATTTTTGGTCCAGTTCTAATTTCCACAATAAACTCCATCAAAATGCCCACAACTCCTCAATTTTTTCAAGATTGCTCACCATCCTCACCTTCATCTTCAGCTTCATCGAAATTTTTGTTTGACAATTGAAAAAGTGCATCCAGAGGAGTTCCATTTGGTGATTTATTTCCGTTATTATTATTGTTGTTATTCAAACTAGGATGATGATTTGGATGTGATCGTCCTGAATTGTCTGAGGATCGTCCAATGTCGGGTGAACAGCAGTCGCCACTTGCTACAGAACTCGATCGATCACTTCCACTTTCTGATGGAATCACATCGAGATTCATGTGCCTTAATAACTGTGCCTGTGCATGAAAATGTTCCTGCAGTTGTTGATGATATTCCATGGCAAGTCGTTGCTCATAATGAAGTAAGGCAGGCGGAAGAAGTGGACGAATTGATATTGGATGTTGTAAATGATCCCATGGCCTTACAATTCTTGCCACTTGCTGATGATGATGCAAATGACTGAGACCATTGACAATTGTGGCTGCAGTTACTGCTGCCTGTGTTGCCTGTGCAGATGAGGAATTATTTTTATTGCTACTATCACGTCCTAAAATATCAGCTATGCTAAAACTCTTCACACCCTCAATACCCGTCGTCGTCTGTGTTGTCTGTGTCATTGGCGGTGCTAAAGTTGATGATGGTGACTTTAAGGAGGAAGTTCGACTAGCATCACTACTGCAATGATTATTATTATCTACATCATTTGAATGATCATTGACCATTTTGAGACGTTTTAATGGCTGAAAATATTCATCCGTTCCAATTTTATTATTATTTCGTCTTTCACATTCAGAGGGCGGTGGTGACGGTGAACCTACGGATATTTCAGAACCCACTGGACTCGGATCACGACTTGAAAATGTTCTTGTCTGCATGGTTTTTTGTGTTAATCCAGAATTTTTTTGAAAATTGTTTTTTAATTTTTTTGTTTGATTTTTGATATTTTGAAATTTTTTCAATTTATTTTACACATAATTATTTTTTAATAAATTTGAAAAAAAATTTTTTGCTCACAAGAAATGAATCCACAAAATAAATTAATCCACTTTTGTATAATATTTTTAAAAATCCTCTTCTTTTTCCAAAAAAAAAGTCTTATTTATTTATAATCCACAATTAACGCACTTGTATAATTTTTATTCAAACTTAAGTCTTATTAATTTTAAGATTGATTGATGGATTCAAATTAATACTTTTTCTCCCCTTCTCACTGTGCCTTCTCTTCCTTATTTCCAAAAAAATATTTTTTTTTTCTCTTCTCTACTAACGAACCGAATGTTATCACATAAATAAAGAGACTGATTTTGAAGACTGTCAAGAAAAAAAAATTATTTTTTTCTTCTTCTGCTTTCACATACAGCACACAATAAAATCCGAAATAGAAATCGTGTAAAATTATAAATCTGACTCCGCCCATTCTCAACACAGTCTTTTCTTTGTGTTTGTTGCCAATCACGACTAAATTTCTTCTTTGATTGTATTTTGAGAAGCTTTTAATGTGCGGAAAAGCTTTTTAATTTTTATTTTATTTTTTTTGGATGAAATCTTGCCAGAAAAATAAAATCTCTTTTCAACTTTAATTCCATTCACTATTAAGTATGTAATGAAAACTTTAATCACGAAGCAATCACACAAAATGAGCAGTTGCCAATTCATGCATGTAAATTAGGTTGAATCGATTGATATCTGGTTAATGTGCTGTCACTAAGTTTTCTTTTTACATTTAAATGCTATTGTTGTTGTTGTTATTGGGTTTCTTTTTATTTAAATCACGATTTTATTTTGAAGTGTTGTTCGATATTCATTAGTTAGACTAGGTTTTGTGAATTTGTAAAATAATAGTCAAACTTGATTTTTTTAAATATTTTTTGATTTTTTTAAATTTTTTTTGAAGTTTTGAAAAATCTTTTTTAAATAGTTTTGTATCTTTTCAGTTTTTTAAGATTCTTGGTTTTTTAAATTTTTTTTTCTTTTTTAAAATATTTTCAAGATGTGAAAAAGAATTTTTTAAGTTTTTGTTTCTTTTTAATTTTTTTAGGATTCTTGATTTTTTAAAATTCCTATGTTTTTAAGATTTAGTTAATCTTAATTTATTTAATGTATTTATTAAAAGAAATAAATTAGAAAATAATAATATTATTTGAAAAAAAAAGATTTAGAAAATATTTTTTAAAAATGTTTTTGTTTCTTTTTCATTTTTTAAGAGTACTGATTTTTTAAAAATATTTTAAAGATTTTTCAAATACTTTTGTATCTTTTTAAAAATATTTTTTATGATTTCAAAAAGATTGTTTAAAATTTTTTTGTTTTTTAAATTTTTTTTAAAATTATTGATTTTTTAAATTTAAAAAAAAATTAAAATTAAATTTTTTTTTACATATTTAAATAAGTTTAAAAATTCAATTTTCTTATTTTCTTGAAAACTAAATTAATTTTTTTGTCTTGTTTAATACTGAAAAGATTTTTTTTAACAATTTATTTGTTTTGCTCGTGTAATTTTATCTCAGAATTCCATTTTCTAAATTAATTAGTTTTTCTATTGGCTTAAAACTAAATATTTTTTACACTAATTAAAATTTACACTAAGCTATTATTGCTTCCTTCGTTTACTTAAAGTGGATAATTTTACTCCTTTGTTTAAAAAAGAATCTTCGTTAAAAAAAGATTTGCATTAAATTGTTTTCCTTACAAACTTGAATTTTAATTTTGCAGCAAAATAAATTAGAGCAGTAAACTTAAAGTTCGATAAGTTAACGATCGTGACTATTAATTGAATTAAATTGAAGAATAATTGTGGTTTTCTTTTTAAAAATAGCTGATTGAGGAAGTTAATTTCGTGATTTTTAATTTAACAAGGAAGCAAATTATCAATTTTTATTGCTATAAAATAAATTTAATTTTTTACTGTTTCATATGAATAAAGTTTAAACATTTTCGATTAATTAAAAGAAAATAAAAAAGTTAAAAATTCTTTAAAAAAAACTCAATTTTTTTTAAAGAATTTAAAGCTTTCTTTTCTATTTAAAAAAATTAACAATTATTTTTAAAAAATGAGAAAAAATTTAAAATTTGCTTTAAAAACAATTTTTAAAAATTATTTATTGCCTTATAATATTTAAAATATATAATTTTTTAATAAAAAAATAATCGATTTCTTTAAATAATATCGCATTTTTTTAACAATTTTAAGTTTTTTTTATTGAAAAAATTATTTCCATAATTCAAATTAGGTTTTAATTATTTATTTCTCATGACTAGAAAATCCATCAAACTCAATTATTTTTAAATATATCTGCATGAAAAAGACATCACATTTCCTTCAAATAATCACGAGAATCCATAACTTTAATGGCTACTTTTGCAGTTATTTTAATTTTTTTTATTTATTGTTTCCAATAATTGCCTCAGAATGTGAAAAACTAACACAAAAAATGCATTAAAATTCACAGATGATTGCACTGAATATTCAGCTATTCTTCTCATGATATGACTATAAAGAACATGACTTCCTAATTCGTCATGCTCTCAACATCAAAAATTCCTAATTTTCAGCCAGGACATAACATTTCAATGAGGAAAAAACAAAAAAATTATAATATATTTTAATAAAAATTGTAGACTAATCCACTGCGGACTATAATTTGAAGAAAAAAGTTGCATTAAATTTAAGCATTTCATGTCTAAATCCATTCAGCCCTATAAAATTATTTTAATTCCATCATATCATGCAATTGAAACTAGTTTATCATTAAGCGCTATTAATTATTATAATGCATGCATATTTATTTAATTCCTATTCATCATCATACAACCGCACAAAGTACAGAACGGCACTTACAAAAAAATACATTTCATATCAGTACTGGATGTAAAAGCAGAACGAATATGAGGGCAATGTGAAACATCTCAATCAAATGACAAAGGAGAAATTATTTCTGGATTTCAATCACACTCACTCGACTTCTCTTTTTTTGGCAATCAATTGGATATTCATTAACCGCATCGAATTAGCAATTAGGGCATATACAAGATTTACAAGAACAAAATGTGTATCATGTTCATCACAATCATTACTTTTCACACATTTTTTTGAGTGGAGGTAATTTTTTGTAGAAAAAGGTTGTTAATTTGGTGATTTTTTGGCTGGTTGACTTGATTGCTGGATTTTTAAGGTATATTTGGGAGTTTCATAACTGGTTGGTCATATCCTTAAGTAACCAAGAGACGAAGGGTATGGGGCAGTGAATGGATACCTGGGGCCAGTTTCTAGGACTATATAGGATACCATACCCTACCTTAAGGTGTCTTGGGTAACTCTAGGGTATCATTGAAGTACCTTAGGAGTATCCCTACCTTAATGTAGGGTAGCACACCTCGAGTATTCCTGGAAATTGGTCCCTGAGCAGCAATGAAGATCAAATTAACGAGGTAAAGCCGTATCCATAGTGCAATGTTTCGAAACTGATCAAAAAAAACATTAAGTGTCAGTCGATCAATTCTGCAGCCTTGCCGTCGTATTTTTCTATCATTACTAATATATTATAGGACAATGGTACCTTCTAATTGAAAAACAATCCTTCACTCAACAATAAATGCACTCTATTCCATTCATCCCATCTTCCTTCCTTACTTCCATTTCTTCTTTATAATTTTTTTTGTCAAAAATACTGCAACTCGACATGATGACATTTACAACAATGAAAATGTATATATTTTTTTCAAGCCTAAATGTTTGTTAAATAGACTCTAAAAATGAAGTGTGAAGTGCCATAAATATTTTACTCCGTACCATTTGGAGTAGAAATCTATTCAAAATGATAAATGAGACCTTAATTGATTTGAAAGTAAATTTGATGTTGATTTTAAAAATTTAGAGCAGATGCTCTCTATTTTTGGCAATTGAAGATTGTAGCTAATGATGATTGTAGTTTGTATTGGGTACGAATGTAAGTTAGACTCGGATGATTGATAAAATTTAATAGGATGGTAATTGTCAGTGAAGAAGATTGATCAAAAAGTTAATTTGACGAGACTGTAATAAGCTTTTGTAGGGGGTCGTTCATAAATGATGGATGAGATAGATTTCTTGGGGTTTAAGGCTGCATGTTTGAAATATTCTGTAATAAATGGATGGAAAGGACCCAAAAATTAACGTTTTTTGGATGGACATCATTTATAAACGACCCCCAGTAGGGTAATTGTGACTTCATCTTAATGAATATTGAGAAATTCGGTAGTAATGATATTGCCATTTGAGTTTAATGACTATGCTACTGTGTATGACTTGTTGTGGATTAATATCAGCTCATCATTTAGGTTATGTTCAAATAATGATGACTAGAAATGTTTTTGGATTAATGAATGACTAGTTGAGTTGAATTTGGGGTACTGAGCCATGTTTAGGTGATTCTGCCATCATAAAAGATAAGTTGCTGTAGATGAATGGTTCATTGACAGATCAAGAGCCAAAATTTTCCTATTTTGTCAACACATGGGTTCGATTCTCACCAAAAAATAATTTTTTCGAAAATTTACGGATCTTACGTTTAAACAAAATCTAAAAATTGATAAAACTATAAAATTCTTAGTAATCTTGGTAGAAGCTGTAGATTGTTAGACCTCTGACTCATCCAGAAAAGCAACTCAACCAAAACCTAATCAGTTTCTAGTCTCTATCGCATCATCTTAATCCCTTGTCATTCAGCCATCAACTAACGCCACCAAAATTGTCTATTTGACATACATATCTCTACAAAATCATCTCAATTCTTTAATTATTTCTTCATAAAAGAAGCTAAGAAAAAAATTTCGCTAATAATCTCATCATCATCATCGTCATCATCATCACAAAATGAGAATTAATTTAATGAATTAATTAAACTCAGTTGTCAGTTAACGCCCATTTAATTACACTCAATTGCACATAAATCTGTCTTATTATGCCGACTGACTGAACAGTGCTTTATACAAAAATAATAAAAAGAATTTGAATAAAATTTGCATTTTTATAATTCAACTACTGGCTGGGTAATTCACAATTCTCTCACTACGTCTGTCTATTACCCTTTTTTGTTCTCTTTATAACTCTATAAATTATTGCTGATTGTTACTCATTTGTACTATTTTTTTATGTGCACTGATTAATTATTGCCGATTGACGGGTCGTCTAATTAAAGCTGCATGGGAATTTTTTTGATTGTGATTTTCTTGATAAATAGAACAGATTTGATTAAAATTTGTTAAAAAAATGCATAAAAAATAAATTTTGTTGTTCATTAATTTAAAATCTTAATCCATAAGCAAGGAGATACCCTCAAAATCCTAATAGATCACGTGGACCTCTCACCAACTGCCTAATTGTCATTGACTGTTAAAATTTTCCCGTTGACTCGATAATTATTAACACAAAGTAAATTAATTGATGTGTGAAAATATTCGCCGTCATTGTGGCATTTAATTTATAGCTTAATTACTTTTGAATGACATAAATATTGAAATATGCGGTCTGAATTTGAATAATGAATGCGAGATTTTCTTAAAGAAATAATTCGATTAATTTATTCACAGTTGGGGATAGAGTGAGAAAGAGATAAATTGAAAAGAGAGTAAAAAATGCTGCTTTAATAACTCAACAGTTTTTTTGTGCTTTATAAATTAATCGAGTAATATGAAATTTAATTAACCTAATCCCCTCAGTTTAATAATGCAGTTGATCTTTCTGGAAAAATAATAATTTATTCAGCAGTGATTCATATTAGTGATTATTATTATTATAGACGATTTACAGTCACAAAATGTTGATTCATATTTTAATAAGGTAGTTTAGTAAGCAATTGGATACAGTTCATTTATTGATTTAATGGTAAATGCTTTGTATGACTCAGAGGTGTGTTTCTCGATTTAACCCTACTCCTATCTAGGAGTATACCAATCCTACCCCTACCAAGGGGTATACCGAGAAACCCAACCCAGGGTTGATTAAAACTGATAAAGGGAAATATTCTTGAAATGATCCAGAATGGCTCATTTATTTATGACGTCCAAAATTTGAGGTTGCCTGGCTTTCTCGAGCTGCATGATACCCAATTAAGAAATTTTGGGTGCAAATTTTTTGAATTAGGACTAAGTTATCAAAAGCTCCTCAAAAATGACTAGAATCAAGTATTAAGTTGAGTCAGAAGCATATCCATGAGATAAAAGGGGTTGGGGATCAAAATTTTCTAAAAAAATTAGGTGAACTGGAAGAGTTTTGTCACTTTTGTGAGATTTTATCAATAATTAGTCAGCAAATATATATCTGAGCTCATTTTCTCATTATAATATTTAAATTAAAATTATATACCTATTAATCTGTGACAGATACCCTCAAATGGAGTGCCTTACTATTAAAATTATTACACAGATCATCAGATCACACCAATAATTCTCAACTCACGACATCGGCACATAACTTTCATTTTTAAGCCTTTCTTCGATTAGCAAAAATGAAATTTTTTAACAACTTATGTATTATAATCTATCATATACTCATTTAACATCACAGCATAATTTTATCGTTAAAATAACGTAGTACATCCAATCAACATAATCATGATAATGAAGACATAAAAATTACATCTTAACGCACGATATACATAAAATAAAAATGAAAAGGATATAATAATCATTATTAATAAGTGATATGATCATGTGTAATATATCATGTGGCGCTATGATAAAATAATAGTTATCAAGTAGGTTTATTGAAGTGTGTACAGTGTGTAATGGAATTGCAAATGGAATGGATTATGTAAAAATATTTTTATAATTTATTTACAGAGTAGCTTTCTTTAACAAGTCGCGTTTGATAGGATTCAAGTTCATTATCACAAAAATGGGGGTATTTGGTTGAGAGGTTCTAGAAATGTATCAATTTTATACTAAGAATCATTTCTTGCTTTGCTAAGTACAAGAAAATACATATGCGTTTGTAACCATAAGTCAAGTGATTCTGTTGGAGTTCGAATAGAAACAGAAAAGAATGTAATTTATATATGTCATTTAACCATATAATTGGATAACCCTCGGTAGCTCAGCAGTACTATGGTAGTATGAGACAAAAAATCGTAGGACCGTAGGTTCGAGTCCCATTCGAGATCCGTTATTCGAAGTAATTTCTTTTTCTGTTAGCTTGTCATCTAGAAGTTCGTTTCCTCACTTTTTGATGCTGCAATACACATTCTGTCAATGTTATGTCCTCTGCAACCTAGTATTTGCCAAACTTGATGCCATGAGACCCCCAAAAATGCAAAATAATCTTTGTAAAGCTATAAAAATTCCTCAAACTCTCCCAGACTTTCCTAGAAAATCTCGGTCAATTGACTATTTATGACTCATGAAAATAAGTTCATAGACACAACCTCATTCTTATTAATTAATATCAAGACATGCTGAAAATCCTTTCAAAATCATTCTCTTTCAATCTTCTTCTTACAAAGAAACTCTTTCCTCTCACTCGTTTTTTCCCTCTCAACTGAGAAAGGCACAAGGAGATGTGCGGCAGAAATCAAAAAGGCCGAAAAACTTTTATTTGCCGACAAATTAAATATATCTCACGCTAAAAAAATATTATTTTATTTTTATTCCTCATTTCTTCTTTTATCTTAATGACTCATCATATTTTTGCAAGTTGATGGCCTTGTTGTTTAATAACGCTTAAGTATATTTAAGTGATTTAGTGCGATACTAATGAGATTAATCAAAGAATTTAAAAGAAAATAATGCAAGTTGCAAGTTGCTGGCGGTCACAACACAAAAAAAATTATAAATAGCCCCCTGGATGTTAAGATGAGGATTTTTTTTTTGAAAATGCACTTATATTAATTATAATTTTTCTTATTTTTACCAAACAACTTACACAAAGCATGAAGCTGTGCAAAAATACGAGGAACAAAATGTATAAAGAGAATCAATGGCGCTTCATTTATCGCATTTTCTTTTCCTTCATTTCTCCTTCTTCTCAGGCATTGTTTTCTTTCCAATTCCAACTGATATCTGCCAAGTCTAATTAATTTTAAATCAATAAATTCTCATTTGTAATTATTAGTATAGATCGATATGTACAATAATAGAGAGAAATGCGATATCCTATTGTTTGGTGGATATTATTGAGAAGAAATAGAGAAGGTTTATGCGCGAGATTTAAGGGATTATGGGAGATTTTGTGCTCAGTTTGTCGTTTATTTGTGAAAATTCATTAAGTTTCTGTAAAGTTGTGATCATTTTTTGTATTCATGTCATTATTGATAACAATTTATATAATGAATTGGATAGGAGATTGTAGTGGCTTTTTAGGGGTCCCGTGATACCCCAAAAACCCTACCCCTACCTCCACCTAGAGTAGGATAAAATGGATATCCTAGGGTTGGTATAGGGTAGGGTATGTAGGGTATTTCCATTTTATCCTACCCTAGGTGGGACTAGACATTAAACTTCTAAAAACTGACCAAGTCCATAAGACCCAAAATGCGCTCATCTCACCACAATAATTCCCCAAAAACCCCACACCAAACCCTAGGTGGGACTAGACATTAAACTTCTAAAAACTGACCAAGTCCATAAGACCCAAAATGCGCTCATCTCACCACAATAATTCCCCAAAAACCCCACACCAAACTTCACAACAAAACCTTTTCTTTGGCGCGCACTGACTTACTCACTTACTTAATAGCGAAAAAAGCGAGAACTCTGCTGACTGCGCGATAATAATACAAAAGCAAATTAAAAACAGATTGAATCTCATTGTTCAAACTAATACGTTATGCATGAAAGAGGCCGCTCGGATGAGAGACAGAAAGAGTACGAAAGAAAGGAAGAAAAGTGAGCAAGAGAGATGAAGAAAAAAATTTAATAAAGAATGGATGATCAAAGGAAAAATGCCGACATATAGGCACAGTGTATGTAGATGAAATGAATATGTAAACTTAGTTGGTGGATATTTTAGGTTATGATGCTGATTTTTTTGTGTGGAAAATTTGATTTTTGGGTGATGCAGATAGAAAATTTGAGGATTTTGCTGCGGTTTATTTGGTAACCGCAAGTCAATTGCTTTTGTGAGTGTGGAGGATATATTTTTGGCAATAGTTGAGTAGATTTTTAAAAAAATTTAAGTCTGTTTAAGAACATATGAGATAAATAATGAAAATTTTGGATTGATTTAGCTCAAAATTCTCTTAAAATTTTTTAACAACAATGACTGCAAAACTTAGCTCTAGTGCAGAGCATATTAGTTGAATATGAGGAAGTATATGTCGTGAATTGATTGGGAGAAAGTTAAAGTACTTAATTTTAACGGCTAGAAAATATTTGAATTTTAACGGTTTTGTAGAATTTGAATTTTAACGAATTTCATGAATTTGAATTTTAACGAATTTCATGAATTTGAATTTTAACGGTTATCTAGAATTTGAATTTTGTAAAGTGATTTTCTGACACGCTTACATTAAATTGAGAAAATCCACAAAAATTTTCTTAGTAATTTCTACTACTGAATAAACAATTCTAATGGATATCCGAGTAGAAATTTAACTCCAAACTCATCTTCAAGTCACTTAGCCACCAATTAATTCCACCATTATCCATTGAAACTTTCAATCCAATGTCTACAAATTAAATAATTTTTTTTAAAAATGACTGAAGACTGAAAAAAATTAAAATCACATCAAATTATCTCTAAGTCGACTCCATCAGCCTAAGTACTTGAACCTATAAATGAAGAAATTTTCTAAAGAAAGACAGGAAGCACTTTGAAATCTATTAAAAAATTACTCTCAACTTTTATTGTTCTTTTTTTTCCTTGCCTTTTTTTCAATTACAGCACATTCAACCTTTAATTATTTTTAATGTTATGACACTTTCCCCTCCTTTTATGTTCTTTCCATTCCCTTTTTCGGTATCGGCATCTCATCTTTCCATATTCGTAAAATGACTCGGTGACGTGAGAAAATTTAAACTTTATAGGATGTCATTACACTGATTTAATTTTACAGGTATTAATTTTATTCTTTTACACTCACATGCACAGCATAATGATACATAAAGAGTCGTGTAATGGGATTTGATGGTAGGAACATTCCAGTTCTTGATGGCAGCAAGAAAAAGGTGTTTTAGAAAATTGAGGAAATAATAAATTGAATAAAATAACAATTATTATTGCAAATAAAGAAGCTTTTATTTCCATTTTTTAAATATCTTCTTCTTTAATTTATTTACCTTAAGATTACATTTTTTTATATTTTACAGCCGATTAAAGAATTTTTTAATTTTCTTAATTTATGGTAATTTGTTTGTTAAACTTTTTATTTTCTTCTCGCATTTTGTTTGAAATTAGAAGAACATTTTTTATATTTACAGCGTAATTATGCATCTTTTTATAATGTTTCATGATGAACACATCTCATAGAAAATAGCGGAAATGTGGAGATAGAAATTGTCAATAATTTATAGTTTTTATAATTATTTTGAATTTAGTTTTTTTGAATCTAATTTGCGGGGTTTTTTCAGCTAGGTTTCTGGTATATTTTTTTGTTAGAGGCAGGTGTGTAGACCCACATGACCCCCTCCCCAGATCCACACCTCATGAAACAAAATTAATCAAAATTTTTCATCTAAAATCCTAAAACTATCCAGCATCCTCTCGATTATCAATTGCATCATTGATTGACTTCAGTCTCGCCCAAACTCCTATACTTCTCCACACTCTCACCATGATGATTATGTGAACTAGTAGCCTTAGATTTCAGCAAATTCATATCATTGACATTCTCGAGAAAACTCTTTTGTGTCGTAAGAAGCTTCACACTTTCAACATCTTTTTTCAGCTCCTCCATGTCACGCTTTAATTTCGCCCTTCTGTTTTGGAACCACGTTATGACCTTCATGATGATGAGAAAATAAAGAATAAAAAGAGAGAAAGAGGAAGTTAGTAAATATTCATAACATCTGCATGCACCTTTTCGATAATCGTCGATTAAATGACTTAAACTTGTGCTTGTGCATTTAAAATACGAAAATTGATAAATTTGTGTTTTTTGAGGAAGTGATTAGTTGAAGAAAGCTGTTTGGGTTGTCTGGTTTTGGTATGAAGCTGAATATTGACTAGGTTGGTTTTTTGTTGTCCTTTATGGGGTATCCTAGGGTATACCATGGGTGTGAGTTATTCTAGACACCCTATAATAATGAAGTACATCCTAAAATACCTCTAAAGCATCCAACATCCCAACAATTCAACTCAAACAGCGCTTAATCCATAACATCCCAACAATAACCCCCAAACTTCCTTAAGTATCGTTTACTCATTATTTATTCAAAATATTCAAACACACAACAACCATTTATCGCTATTTTGAAATGCTTTTTCAAACGTAATTGTTAGTAATTTGTTGAAATTATAATCAAGACTTGAAGATCTAGTTTAAGCATTAGTTAAAAGTGCAAATTTGCAATTTCTGCGATTATTTCGACAATTGTTGCACTCTTATTCATTTATCTTGCCTGTTTCATGTTTCGCCGAAAAACATTTTCGTGAAGAAGTTTTTAGTTCCATTCATGCAAAGTGGAAGAAATAAAAGGCATGAAATGAATAGGAAGAAGAATTAAAAACGTCTTGTGCGATAATTCGTTTGATTTGTTTTGTGAGTATTTCAATTAGAAAATAATTTGCGTGTGTGTTACATAATTGGGTTAATTTTTGGTATGATGTGTAATTTCTTAGGGGGAGGACATGGATGGACTTATGGACCCTTGATTGCCAGTTTTTGACTATATTTCTCAGAGAAACAATATTTTGGATTTTTTAAGTCACTAAAATATTTTTAATAATTTTATTGGCAATTTGGCTTAGATCACTTAACCAAACCCTCCCTGGCAACTCCCTGTCCTAAGGACCCTTCTGTAAGGCACCTTAAAGACAAAATCTTTAATCATTTAGTTCAAAATCCGTCGGGAGGATGCACAATGAACTAATATCTGGTAACTAAGGGTTGCCTGTGTTGAGATCGAGACTGGAAATCTCAGGAAGTCTCAATCTTAAGGATCTCTTGAGATTGAAACTTAAGAAGCCCTGACAGGTATCCTTAAAAATCATTTTCCTCAAAGCACCATCAATTTTCACATTTTAATCACAGTAACCCATTTTATTATAAAAAAAAAATAATTTAAATCATCAAAAAGTGAAAAAAAAAATACCTGCGCATTCGAAAGCCCCAGACCAGCAGCAATTTCATCACGATCAGCAGGCGAGAGGTACTTTTGATAAAGAAATCGCTTTTCCAGCTCAAAAATCTGATGATTTGTGAATGCTGTTCGCGATTTTCGTTTCTTCTTTGGTTGCGGTTGTGCTGCAAATAAATTTACTCGTTCTATTAAACAAAAAGAAAAACAAAAGAGAAGTGAGTTAATGAACATGTTCAAGAACTGACTAAGAGAAGAAAAAAAAGACAATCACTTCAATTAAATGTGAAAAAAAGCATCAAAAGTCAATTACGAATTGAATGCATTTATAAAAGTCAGCAAATCAGTTTAATTTAGTTTTGTGAGTGACAGTGGCGTAGTTAGGAAGTCCAGAGGTAAGTGAGGATCATTTTAGCAGCCAAAGGGGAGGGGGGTCGACCACCAAGTCACCTCCCTGGCTACAAGCCTGTTCCATAGTCATAAAACTGACCACACACTCAATAATGATACATTTGACATCATTTCCTGCATTCACAATGGCTCTCAACAGCGCGTCTTTTATTTCCTTTCACCAATTTTTATTTTTGTTGTGTTATTCACTGCTGTGTGGATTTACATTCACAGTCACAGAGAAAACAAGTCAAGTCCCGCATACAAATAAACAAATAAAGTCTACATTTAATTCCCCCTATAGGGAAGTCAGTTGGATTGTTGTTGTGTAAAGTAAACATAAAATGGCAATTTCTTTTCTGTTTGTTTTTCATCGTCAGTTCCTTCTTTTTACTTCTTTCGTTCTTAATTTTCGACTCTCTCGTTCTTTCATCTTTCGTACTCTTTTTTAATATTTATTTATAAAGCATAAGTCTTGAAAAAAAACATACATACATTAACAAATTCAAATGCCTTTCTTCCAAGAGAGCGATGAAAAAAATAGATAGAAAAGAAAATAATTTAATCGACCAATCGTGCGGCAACTTTTACCTCAATCATAAATATATACTTTTCATTATCTGTGCCCTTTTCATTCACTCATTTGATGATACTTTGTATGGTTGCATATTATTGCGGTTTATATTCAAATCGCTATGAAAAAGAGATTATAGAAGTTTAAGATAAATGCATAGAAAAAAGAGAAGAAGGAACTGACGTAAAAGAAGCAATGATGTGTAGTTACTTTAATTCAGAAGCGCATTTTAATGAGATTAGGTGTTTGGACTGTGATGTGAGTAAGATTGTTGAATAAAATAAGAAAGAGGATGTATTGACCTAGTGTGTTGAACTGAGCAAATGACTTGAGATTTTAATTTTTCCCAGTTGACACTAGCTGGTATAGAACATAAAATAGAATCAGACAAGGAAGGGTTGACAAAATTGGGGGGGGGGGACTTGACAAACATTGATGAAATTTTGACAAAATTATAGACTTAAGGTTTCAAATCTATTACTGAAAGCATGCAGACTAACTTTAAACTTAGAATAAACTAATATGTGAGCTTCTATGGTATAATGAGTGTGGGCTGCACCAGCTAAACCAACATACTTAAATTGGACTCACAGTTGTATCTAAACTACTCCTAGGATGGCATTTTTGCCTGTGACTTGCAAAGGGAAGGTTGTAAGCTTTGTATGAATGTCAGTATGCTGTAATTAGGTACTAAATGTACTAAACCACTACCAGTCAAGTCAACTTATCTCACAAATAAGAACTTCTCAATAGACCAGCACATGATGCATAACTAATCACCAACCTCTTAGTCAGCCACCAAAACCAACCTTTCAAACCACATTTCTCCTGAAAAAATCCCAACTAAGAAAAAACACATGACTTTAAGCTGCATCTAATTGCCTCATGATACCAATTTTGAAGCGATTGGATAAATGAAAAGAAATCATCATTAATGTGAGAGATTCCTTTAAAGAAATGAACAGAAGATCTTCATATTACTTTTTTTCCATTCCAATATTATTAATTTTCCATCAACCGTGTGTGTTGTTTGTTAACTTGAACGATATAAACCGCAGAATGGAATATAAAGCATACATTTTATGACAAATAATTATCATCGTTTTGCTTGTTGTTGTAGCCTTTTTTTCATGAATGTTATTAAGGTACGAAAACCACAATTTCCATCCTGTAATAATGGAAAAAAAATTCTGAATGGAAAAAGGGATGAGCATTTTTTGGAAGAAGAATTTTAGAATGCATAATGAAAGGCTTCAGGGAGAATAGATGTCGATATCTTAATAATTATCATGTAGATTGAGCCCAGTGTCTTGTAATTTTGTGCAATTTTGCCGACTAATTATTACGGCTTAATTGAAACTTTAAGAGCTAATTGATATTTTACATTATGAATGTTTTTAAAAATTAAGCAATTAGCTTTAAATAGTCGTGTAGATTAACAAGTTTGTATGATGAGCTTACAATGTTAAATGATCGTTTGATCTCTTTGAGGTGGTTATGGATTATTAGAGGACATTTGAAGGATGTTTGGATCAGTTTATGACTGTTTGTATATTTTAGGAATCAAATGATACTTTTTTGGTCAGAATATAACTTAGTTTGAGGACCATTGGTAGAAATCAATAAGAGACATCTGTGGTCGAGTGACTAGGCAACTGAACGTAAATCTGCAATCATATCCTATAAGAGTGCGGATTAAGTTCCTACCAGGGACTGGTTGTTCGATATACCCTAGGGTATACACCAGGATACCCCAGGGGTATGTCCTAGGGTATACACTAGCGTTACTCTAGTCATACCCCTAGGGTATACCATTTGAGTTGATTGATGTCAATATGAATATTTTCAAAACATTCAACTTCACTTTACAGTAACTTCAATGACAAACATACAAAACCAGTAAATCACAGTAAAAAATCTCCTTGAACTATAACCAACCATTCATCTACATCATTATTAACTCAAAAACATACACATTTCCAATCCACAATCATTACAATTATCATCAAATCACTCAAACAAAAAAAAAAAATATATACATAAAATAAATGAGAAGACATCACTTAAAGCACTTAACATTGGCGACATTTGAAATGCAATGAGTGAGAGTCAATAGTCATCAAACAAGCTGCAAAGCTTCATCATCCTTGTTTATGCACTTAAAGTATTGCATTAAAAGTCAATTAGGTGATTTGAGAGACTTAAGGCACAAACATTTATCTCCGCAACTATGAATAACAGAAAAAATATATAATATAATAATGAACAATTTATTGTTGGTGTTGGGAATGTGATTAGTAGATAAATTGCCATAACAACATCAACTGCTAACGATCAACATGTACAACAAAATGATCTTGCCGCTCGCTAGCCTTTTTTGCATGACTTTTTATTGCCATAATTTATTAATCAATCTGAAGCTCAACAATGAGCGAAAAATAAATTAAGTGACATGCAAATTTTCATAAAAAATGGCAATAAAACTACGACGGGGCAATAAGTTTACAAATGATTGATTGTTCAAATGGATATAATGGGCAAATGTTCAGCAAACACACGAAAAACAATTGAAGTTTCAATGACGAGCTTTTTTGTGATTTAATTGAATGTAGTTTTGATGGACTTATTGTTGAATGTAGACGAAAGGGGGATCTTTGGTTTTAAGTGGGGTATGATCACTTTCTTCAAGTTGAGTTCAATCTGGATCCTATTGGAGGTCTTTAAATAAAGTCGAATTAAAAATAATACAAAAGATCAGAAAGTAGTTTAAGTTGGCATTTTTTCAAGATACAGAGTAACCTCCAATAGCTCAGTGGTAGAATCATGTGACTAGAAATCGTAGGATGTGGATTCGAGTCCCACTCCGTTATTTGGAATTTCACTTTTTTCTGCTAAATATTCAAACTAAAGTTCTTTATTTATCAAAATTAAGTTTTAGAACCTTAACTTGCATTAGTCTGTATGACATGGTGTCGTAACCCAAGACACCACGACTTAAGGACCACAAAATGGATTCCATGCTGAAAATTATATAAAAGTCAATCTAAATTAATCACAAATCCCCAATACATCCCCCTACAAGTCCCCATAATTAACTGATACTAATGATTTCCAACTTTAAGTATGCACATAATAATAAATTATGACAGTGACTCTCAAGTGCGCCTATAAATTATCAAATTGACTTGGAATAAAGCAGAAAAATAATACTTTTTTTTGACAAATTGGACGTCAATGAATTATGTAAATTTTATTAATTGATCAATAGCTGCCATGTAATCACTTATCAATTATCATTAGTCACAAATGTTTTTCTGCTTTTTTTGATTAATTGCTGCTCATTTCCTCGTGTAGTCTTGATTATTTTGTTTGGGGGGAAATGAAAGTAGTCAGTCATATGATTGAAATTTATAGGCTTTGATTTGTTTCGTGTTATTCAATTTTTCAATAAATTATCTACAAATATTATTTCTTTTTCCTCATGCCAAGTCCTAATTATTTTCGAATGAATGCTATAAATTATTTTTTATTTTTGCTTGTTGTTGTAGGCGGAGGATTTTTTTTGTGATATTGAACAGATTTGTTTGGGGTTTGTGAGTGGATATTGAAGTGTTTGGCTGACTGAACTATTACTTGTTGGAGAGACGGTCTCTTTTTTTATAGGGAATGTTAAGGAATTGGGGCTATCTCAGCCATTATTAGCCTCATTTGATCATAAGAAGCTTCGTTTGACCCAAAGGAGCATTGTTTAACTTTAAAGATCCACATTAATTTCTAAAAATGTTCTCTCAACGCCTAAATTGCCTCAATTGACATTAAAGTGACTTATATGCTTCCTCGAAGCTTTATTTGACCGGATTTGATCTTAAAGAGCTCCATTTGACTTTAAAGAGCTTAATTTGACTTCTAATCCCGAGCGGCACAAGTCGGTTAATCGAGAGGAAAACCCACGCCAGGGCGACGCTGGGACGACTTTAGGGCAAATTTTCCGTCGTGACGAGAAATTTGCCCCCAGGTCGCCCTGGTGTCACCCTGGCGTGGGTTTTCCTCTCGATTAACCGACTTGTGCCGCTCGGGAATGATATGCATTTAACCTAAAAAAGTCACTTTAGACACAAAAGAGCTTCTTTTGATCCTAATGAGTCTAATACAACCATAAAGAGTCTTATTCAACCCAAAAGAACCTTATTCTACCTACAATGATGCTCATTCGATCGAATATGATCACATTATTTACTAAAGCTTCCCATTTGATACAAAATAGCCACATGCATTCCTAAAGAGCCTCATTTAACATCTAGATTCAAAAACTTAATGATTTTGTGTAGAATTTCTCACATTATTTTCAAGAATTCAATAATTTATTGATCAATTCCATCCCTTAATTATCAAATAAATTAACAACTTTACAAAATCTCATTAGCTTCCAAAAGGATATCCAATAAAATAAATTATCCAAAAGGCAATCGATTCAAACATCAAAAAAACTCCCACATGGATACAATAGCAATAATCATAAATATGTATAACAACCGGAGTAACCTGCTGAGCTGCTAACTTTTATCTGCCCTTTTTTCACATACCGAAAAAAATTTTTCCCAAGAAATGATGCTGTAAAACAATTAGTTACTAATATTGCCTTGTTTATTTAGGATATACATAAATGGCCATTGAATTCACATTACAGCATGTGAGGGAGCGTTGCAAATCTCTCTTTTTTTTGTGCAACACATTAACTTGAGACTCAAAGACCCCACACAGCATGTGCATCTCTTCTTTGCTGCCTTTTTTGAGGAGAAAAAATTCGCACATTAATTATCGTCATCGTTTCAATCATCAGGTTGTTATTTTTTTGTTGGAGAAAATATTGGGTAATAAAATTTGGATTGGAGTTTATGGATGAAGCGCAGGATTATTGGTTGGTTTGAAGTTGATGCTACTTACTTGGTCTTATTTGAGCGAAAAGTTGTTTTCAAAATAGTTTTTATAGCTGGGGTCTAGTGGGTATTTGATATATACCTATATATTGACCAATTGACTTGTTCCTTGACCAGAGCCTGTCATCCCTTACTATAGTACTTTTGCTGATTATTTTGCGATAGGGAGAGAGTTGTCAATCAGCATTAGAATCTGACTTCTCAAAAAAGTACGTGTAACTTTACACATGACACATGGTTTTGGGACCACTATGGTCCCTTCTGTACTACGTCACTAACCAATCCAGCCAGAATGGGTGTCTGGAAACTTTTTGACCCCCCATTAATTTATTTCCAGTTAGATCCTTTCAAAAACCTTCTCAATTTCATCAATTATTTTACTTTTGGACTCACCAGACAAAACAAACTCATCATCCCCCACATCATGTCTAAAACTGTTCCAAAAATGAGAAATCTATTTGTAAATCATTAAGACATTATTTGGCATGAACTCGTGAGAATCAGATGGACAATAGATCACCCACAGTTATTGCCTTTTTCATCTTCTTTCTGTTCCTTTTTTTGCTACAGTTAGTTATGACTAATGGACATCCTTTTAAGTTACATGAGGAACTTGTTGTGTGAGAGAAAGTCGAGAGACAATCTGGTAATAATTATTTAACATATGTTTTGACATTTTTATCTTGACAAATATCCTCTCTATTTACCATAAAAATGTATAAACATAAAAAACTAAGTCTTCAGATTTATCTGTTGACGGCACAAGAGTCCTAAAACATAAGGATAAGCATGAGTTCCACTTATCTATCAAAAAATAAGAAGAACCACAAAAAAAACAAAAGAAATGGAAATAGAAAGCCATTATGTTCAATTAGTGGCAATATGTTTCTCTCATACTCGTCGATATCTTAATTATGCTTAATTGAGGCATTAAACCAATTGCCTTTTTTTTCTTCATCTAATGCCGCACTTGTTGTTGTTGTTATGATTTGATGGTGTATTTTGAAAAACATAAAAAGTCATAATTGGAATTGATAAAGTCAATGATGCTATAAAATATTAATTGAATATTGAAATGAATATGGAGTTAGTGAGGGCATTAAGGAAATGGAAATGGTAATTTTTTAGTCTATGATTTGAATTAGAAATTGCTGAATTTAATTGAACATTATGTGTCAATCTTTAATTAACTTAGAGTTTTTTTCTATCAATTTTGAAAATTTTGTTGAGTTTTTGTAGTTTAAATTTTAACGGAAATTTCAAATTTGAAAATTTAACGGAAATTTAAAATTTAAAAATGTAACGCAAATTTGAAATTTGAAAATGTGAGGCAAAGTTTTGCGTCATTTGAAGCGAAATTATTTTAACAACAAAAATTGAAGTTTTGTTAAATTTAATGGTTTTAAGGATTATAAAATGAGTTTTTATACTTTATAGACTGCATAACAACACAATGATAATAAAATAGCTGAAAATTGTGAGTATTTCACAGATAATTCAAGCTTTTTTATTACAAAAGTCTCAAAAGATTTATTTTTGCTCATATTTTCAGCAAATCTTAACATATATCTCTCCATACTCTACATACAATAACAGTCTCATCAAAATAATTCATAATTTTTTTAACGACTATTTAAAATTCAACATTTTTACATCAAGTAATAATCATTGAATTTTCAACAAAAGTCATAAAACAAAGGAACCCACAAAAAAAAAAGAAATTTTCTCCATTCAAAAATGTTTCAAGCCACAAATTTCGGGTAATAACATTTAACTAATATATTCATGAGTCAGTCATCCAGGCAGTGAGAAATTCCTTCCTTTTCAAAAAGAACATAAAGTCAGAGGAAAAGAAAAATTATAAAAATAATCAACACTTTATGATTGTCGAACATTATTTTTCATCATCGGTTGGTGTGAAATGAGATCTGGCATTTAAGTCATAGACATAAACATAATATTAGAAAAAGTAATCTCACAGCCTAAGTAAGTAATTTAATGTCTTGTTTTTCTTAGTAATAATGACAACATATGACGTACTTTTCCATTAAATAAAAAATCTTTTTATTGCAGTTAATAATGCATACAGAACATGCTTTAAATGAGTGAGAAAAAAGTAAAATAAACATTGTAATTTTTTACTTTAAATCTGAAAATTTATTTATTTTTACAATTCCGTAAAGTTTTACTTTATTTCATTTTATGATGGCAACAAATTTAGATTTTATTCATTTTTCTTGAGCTAATATTGTTTTTGAACGTGATTTGGAGGTTTCTGTGGTTGTAAATGTGGGGATTTGTTGGAATTGTTGTCCAGGGTTTAGAGGTTTTTCTTATAGGGAACTCCTTGAGGCTACTTAAGGGTTTACTATTGGCATGCATTTGGGGTGCACACATAGGATAAATGAGGGTATCCCTAATCTACTAGATACTAGCTTGTATCTGGCTAGATTTGTATTAGTTACTAGATACTAGCTAGTTATTTACTAGACATTAGCTAGATCTGTGCTTGATAACTCCCAAAAATTATCAATAGGGATCATTCATAAATGACGTGATGCAAAAAAAAGAAATTTTTTTGACCCCCTCCCCCTCTGTCACAAGATGCTCATACAAAATTTTTTTGTTTCGTATGGAAGAGTCACACAGCGTAAGACCCCCTCCCCACTAAAAATTGAACATCATGTGTGAATGACCCCATATTAGAGGATATACCAAGGTGTTCCTCGAATGACGCTTATTCTTATTGAGTATTAAATTAAATAATCCCTTTCAGAACCCCTGAATCACAAACTAAACATTCCTCCCATCTTTCTTTAAAACGCAAAATAGACACGAAACAGAAAAAAAGCTCTAATCGCACAATTTAGATTTAATTGCTTATCAAATCGTTTAAACTTCTCTTCATCTATCTCAACTTTTATTAATGGCATGGATGAAAATTGGCAGTCGTACAAGCAAAGAACTCAAAAAAATAATGAAATTATGAATAGACTCATGCATGTGTTTGTGTTTATCGGACAATTAACTCTCATTCACTAGTGTGACTTTGTGTCGAAGTCAACAGCCTTAATGAGTGCAGGTGAAGACGTTCTGTTTTTTTTGCTTCAACTTCCCTCCGCTGTGCCCCTCGTTTCTTTGTGTGTCTTTGTCATTTCTTTGACTCTCTCACTCGCTCTGAACTTTTTTTTTTTTAAAAAAAATAATGTTAATGAAACGTGTTATTTTTAAATTGCCGGAGGAAATTAAGTCGAGCTTGAAGATGAAAATGATGGTTAGAGTCGCATTAAGGGGGATTTGACTGTGCGATCTTTAAATTAATTTTCATATCAACATTAATTAAGCTGGTTGTAATTGCTGTTATTATGTAATTTGCTGAGAAATGTGCTACAATGTTGCGACGATTTAATTGTCGTGGTTACGAGTGTTATTAAAATTTAAATGACAGGATTAATTAAATAAATCCATGGATTTAAATTCATTTTAATCCATTTTAATTCATTTAAATTTACGATCCAATTTTAAAATTTTCCAATTCACTTAACTACTTGATAATTAACTTTCACAAAGAGCTCCTTGTCATCATGAAATGTATTTAATTCACTGACACATTACACATGCACGTACAAATCGCATGGACAAAGAATATCATCATCATCATCACATTGCATTGCAAACAACACCAACAATTACCAGTCTGAATAAGAATTTTTAACATCATCGCGCAAGTGTCCGAATCGAATGATATTTAATTAATTTTTCATTTCATTTCACTTATTGTTGTATATTAAAAGTGAATAAATTGTTGGTTTGTTCTTGGTGTGTGTGTTTTTGTGAATTCTATTTGTTCATTTTGTTTAAAGTGCAGTTTTTAACATGATATGAATTTTTAGGGGATTTCACTTTGTCTAAGGTTCAGTTGGGGTTGGTTTTCTGCTCGATTCGTGATACCCTACCCCCTCTAACATTTGATTATCTCACCTACCATCTTCCTATCCCACTCCTAGGGCACCCACTTACCCTACCATATAAAACCTCACTTCTACTGCCCCAGAGTATTCTAGGCTACCCTCAGTGTAGGATAGGGTAGGATAGGGTCACTAAGGCACACCCTACCTACCCAGGTAGCCTTAGAATCTGTCTCCAAAAGTATAGGCAATAGTGATACCTTAGAGTTACCACCTGGGTGGGTTACCCATAAGAATTGTGAGCAACAAAAATATATGGAAGTGTCACAGAGCTTCACACCCTCTCTCTACCTAAAAATAGCACGGCATTTATGAATGACCCTTAATGAGAAAAAATGCGCTTCAATCACATGTCAGCATCACCAACTCATCTCATTCACTACACCATTCACATTTCTATAGTACATAAACCCCGAAATGATAATGGAATTAATGGATGTTTTTTCCATTTCAGTGACCTCATTATGTTCTGTTTTTATGAGTTTTTATTTCGGCACTACTGGTGTAAGAAAGCAAAAAAAAGAGGAAGGCACGTTATGACTTGAAAATAGTAATAAAAAAATTTCATAAGGGGCTCCTCGTTCTTCATTATATTACATCATGAAGCGGACTTAGTCCTTTGAAGTCGAGTCTTTCTCATTTACTGCTGCCGTATTTTTTTTCTGGGCAATAAAGTTTTCAGTACAAAATTACAAATATTTGTGGCTAAACAATATATGCAGTTAAAATGAAAAGTATTGTAGTTAAAATAAACTGATTTTTCGTGACTGAAAATTAAATTTTGTGCAGTAGTGAATTATTAAAATATAGGAAAAATTTTAAGTCATACATGATTTTGTAATTGTTTAAGTGTCTTAATTTTTACTTTAATTTGTATGTTTACTGCTAATTCATGGACTAAAAAATTACCTCAGGGGTGCTCAAGTCGGAAGAAATCATGCACGAAAAATAATAATCGGCTGATATTTTTGACCTTTTGTTGTCGATCTATTTATATTTCACGAATTGAATTTTTTTTATTCAACAGCTTAGAATGGAAAATTATTTTTATATTCCCAGACCCTCCACATAAGCTATCCACTTCTTATTGGACAATGATAATTATTATTATTATAGCTTTATTTCTAGTCAGGCATTATTTTTTGTAATAGTCTTTTTTAATTAACAACCAAGATTATTCACTAAAAATGGACGTAATAATTAATCAATTAGCCAATCGATATAATTAAAGAGATTAATCATCATTTGATTCATTGATGTTCAATATTTTTTGTAGCTGATTTTTAGAGGGAAATTAGAAGATTCGAGGCAGTTTGGGAAGATTGGTTGAAAAATCGTTGATGAAACTAAAAATTTAAAATTCTGAGAACAATTAATGAAATTTTGTAAATTTTAATTTTTTAAACTTCAATTTTTTTAATCATATTCACACCAATTTTTATTTTTCATATTCATACCAATTTTAATTGCGTGTGAATATATTTAAATTTTAATTTTTTAAAATTTTATCTTTTTAATTTTAATTTTTTAAATTTTAGTTCTTTAAATTTTAGTTTTTTAATGTTATTTTTTAAGTATATTTTTTGTTTTAAAAAAATTAGCTTTTTAAAATTTTAATTTTGTAAAATCAATTTTCAATTAAATTAGTTTTAATTCTTTTATATTTTAATTTTATTAAATTTTAATTTAAAAAAAATTTACAAATTTATAAAAAATTAAAAATTAAAATGTACAAAAAACAAAAATTATAATTTGAGATAACAAAAAAGTTAAATTTTGAAAAACTAAAAAATTAAAGTTTTAAATTTTAAAAAGTTCCAGAAACTATTTTTTCTCTCAAAAAGTGACATTTTTAAAGTTTAAAAATCTAAAAAAAATCTAAAATGCGCTTCAAGATCATTCCTTCAAGTCACCCAACACCCAAATCAAACTTGCTCCCCAAACAACAAAAAAATCCACAATAATCTTTCTAATTAATTTTCGATTTAACGATTTCAATTCATATTCCAAAAAAAAAACGCAAAGTGACGAACGCAAAGCAAAAGAATCGAAAAATAAAAATACATTCAATAATTGTACGATAATTAACAATTAGATCAAACGGGCATTGAGCCTCGATATTTTTCTCACGGCATCGTCAAGTAATTGATCTAGTAGTACACGTTAAGTAGTATCCAAAAAAATAATAATAATTTTTTTCCAACACACAAAAAAAGAAGAAGAAAAAATATCAAAGAACTTAATTCAATTTTTAACCATTATTGAGTGAATGAAAAGAGCGATCGAAAACTGTTGTGCATTGCATGATCAAAATTTATCGAATAGAATAAAAAAGAGATTTCTTTAACACCCGAAAAAAGATTCGAGAATTAAAAAGAATAGATCTTCTGTCTTCACACCACACAAAAAAAAGATCTCTTTTGTTGCCTTTTTAATTGCCATCACAATGCCGACTTTGAAAATTTTTTCTTGTATATATTTTAATCGGGCCTCCCATATAGTATTCAGCACAAACATCGTACACACGAAAGAATTAGACAGGCAGCCAGGTAACAACACAATTGATCATCGTACATCGAAAGATGAAAGGGAGAAAAAAATGATAGAGTTATTACAAATAACACATCCGACTTGATGGTATTATTTTCCAATTCTTTTCATTCTATCTGCTTCCTCCTCTCTCTCACACTTTACCTTCTTTTCTAATAATGCTCAATGTGTGTATGATCGCCCCTGTTATGCGTGCGTTTAAAATATTATAGAAACAATTTTTGTACTGCTGCTGCTGCTGCTGATGGTGCCCCTGCTTCTCACTTTTCATATAATTTGTTTCTTTTTCGCACAACGGGTATTGTCGAATTGAAATGAAACAGGGAGAGCATGATTATTGTTACTGTTGCATAAAATTTAATTGTTTTTTCTACAATATTTTTTTTTGTTTTGTTTTGTGGTTTTTGGATATTTGTTTTGCTCAGCTTGGTGAGACGATAACTTTTTTGTGAATTTGGTGTAATTTTTTAACGGCTGGAAATTATTTGAAAAAAGGTCCCAAAACTTAAAAAATAAATTACTAAATATTCTAAATTTTTCCAACCAAACCCCCATCCCCCTCTCTTTTAAAAATTTTGACTACACCAATGCTAACACTTAACACCATGTAGTTCAGAATGTCAAATAGAAAATAATAATACTAGCCTAGGTACTCATCGTAGGTGCTCATTGAGGTCCACTATGCATACAATAAGAATAATCCCTTAAAAATTAGAGAAAACTTTTTTTATTTAGAGACCCAAGACGTGCCAAATATTCAATTTTTTTTTTGGAAAAATTGTATATTTTTAAAATTACTTTTCCAGAAAAAGTTGCATAAATTTGCAATAAAAACAAGGATTGTTTATATTTAAGATTTCTGTTTTAGCCAAAAAAGTTTTACAATTAATCAATTTACTTGAAAATATCGCATCTACATAGAAGTAGTAAAGGTTCGAATCCTTAAGACGTGAGCAACTTTTTTGCAATTTTTTTTTGTTTTCAAACCTTATTTATATTTAATATATTCCTGTTTTAGCCAATTTTTATCATATTTAAAAATTGTGAAAAAGAATCATAATGCTGAAGTTAATGTAATTAGTTTAGAAGAATAGATAAGGTTCGAATCCTATTAAAATTTGCAATCAAATAATTGTCATGGGGTCTTGATCTTCCAATTTTTACCCAAAAATTTTTGTTTTTTGTGCTAGCAAAAAAATATTTTAAAAAATTAAATTTTTAAAAAATGTTAAAAATATTTTTTTTTGAAAAAATCAATTTTTTTATTTTCAAACCCCAAATGACACCAAAACCAGCATTGAAAGTAACCAAAAACAGAAGTATTCATCTTCTTAATTAATAAGTTTCAGCTCAGATATAAATACATTCTTAATTTCTCATATGGATATATTTTGTCGGCGGTATCGTTTGAAATTCAATCCAATTAGCTTGATATACCGACACCTTAAGGTAAAAATTACTGTGTGCTCTCTCTCTTTTTTTACTTCACATTTCCACTTTAAACTTTTTTTTACAATTCTTTGTTTTCGCACGCACATAAATGTACACGGAATGGTGTGTGTATGTAGACGACTCACACGTTGACTCACTTTACAGGGCTTCTAAATTGAAAATTTGTGTCTTGTGCGGCTTGTTTCTTGTGCTATCATATCCAAATAAAAAAAACTCGACAGGATATTTTGTTAACAATAAAGAACATAATTAATAATATTTAGTCATAAAGAGAATAAATTCAAATGAGACATGCTGGAATTAACATATTAAGCCGATTCCAATTCCAATTCTTTTGACATTTGACTTGTAATTAAAAAGGTCCTAAGCTCCAACAACAACAATATGCTGCTGTTATTTCTTGTGTTGTGGTTATGCGGCAAATGATAAAAGAAATTTCGAACGATGTGTTGTTAGACTTTTTGCCTGACATTGTCAAATGAAATGAGCTGGAAAAAATAATTTGCATGGATTTTCACTGGCTTAAGAATTAATGTAGTCATTAATGTAGTTTTTGATTCCCAGTGAGACACAATTGGATTGTGGGATGGAATTGATAATTTATTCATAAATTGAATTATTGTTTTAAATTGAGGATTTATTTTTAAATGGATTTATGTGGTTTGAACAGTCCCAAATGGCATACAGCTTTAAAAAGTCAAAAAATGTGGTAAGAACCAGGACCACGCCAGATTCACGCCTGCCTGGTGCCACATTTGATAGCTTTTTTACAACTTTAGTCATTTTGGAGTGAAATACAAAAAAATCTAACTAGAAACACCCTGGAATCGAACCTGGGTTGTGTGAGGAGATTGATATCATGCTAACCACTAAACCACTGCTTACTTCCCACTGTCTACTTAATTAAGAATACTTGGGTGCATATCATATAGCTTCCATACCTTACTAATTAAACATCTACTAAAATTGAGTTAGTAGGATAAGGAGGGGTTCTGTGTGAACCTACAAGACCCCTAACGACACGCAATGAACAAAAAAATAATTTTTGCAATAATTTTCGTCACCACAGTTTTCACTGGGTCACGAAAACCCGACAGCTGAGGACAGCAAAAGAACAACAAAAGACAAAGAGAGCGAATGAAAGATACAAATTAAACGAGAAAACTTGTGAATAATCATAAAGAATGTTAATGTGCTCATAACTAATGTGATTTCATTGAAAAACAACAAAAGACAACAACTGAGAGATTGAGAAGTGCTACATGCAGCCAATGATTTTGTGTGGTTGGAACTGATGAAAAAAGAGTGAGATTTTTTTTTTGTTTGTAAGCCGATAAATGAAATGCATTTAATAATTTTATAAACAGCTTAAGAAAAATATGTTAACACACAAACGGACATAAAGCGGCATTGCTGTAAAGCAAGCGACAGAATCACCACGGCTTTAGTCTAAAATCAGGAATAAAAGAAGAAAACCGGCTTGTTTTCATTATGGACAAATTATTTACATTTAACAGCTCGTCATAATCATCAGTGAGTATAAAAGACGGAAGAAATATTGACGGCAATACACAGAGAGAGCCTATTGATCAATCTCATTGTGGCTACAATCATCTCGTTTGTCGATTCTTTTTCTTCTCCTTTCATTCTTTTCTTCTTCCTTTACAACTATTGATGCGATGATTCGATTCAGTCAGTGTAAGGCTACATTATAACTTACTGTAACTAATATGCGTATGGATTCTTTTCTTTTACTTCTGCTTTTTGCTTAGCAAAATTTTTTGGAAGGTGATGGGTTGCTGTTTGTCTGGTGGATGTGTTTAAATATTTCAGGGATGCACAGAAGACTGAATTTATAGCTAGAATTATGGTGAGCGCTACTAAGTAATTTTTCGAATATTTTAACCAAAATATTTGATTTTTGCGTGAATATTGAAGTTTTGGGATTCGAACTGCTATTTTAGAAGCAATTATAGGTCTAATGTCTTTCTCATTGGAGGATGGAACTAACTTTGATCAATGATATTGTTAAATTATTTCTAAAATCATTTTTAATCCAAAATATTCCAAAATTGGAGGAATTCTCCACTATTTCCACAAAATGCGCCTCCTACACCCCAACTCTGATACCTGAACCTTCTAACTTTCCATTATAATTTGTGTAGGACTTTCAGGAATTCGAATCATGAGCGTATATAATGTTGGCATTGTTGAGTGTGATCATCATCATTGTTGAAAGATGGCATATCTAGTTAAGCATTTTACATTCTATTCATCTCAATAACTAGATGCATGGAAATGACTTTTTTTGGGCTGTTCCGATCACAAAGCTTTAAATTTTTTGTTGAAATATCTTTTTACTATTCATGCGTAACAAATCAAAATAACGATCTTATTACGTCAATTCATCGACATCTTCCTGCCCTGTCGGTGTATCATGATAGCTGGCTTGATTCGATCCGCTCCTTTTACAATCATTCCGCGCTCCTCAATTACCAATTACTGATCATCGTTAATATTAAAGACGATTAAAAATCAAAGAGAATCTTGTTATTTATTCATCAATTGATTGTGCGCTCTTTCGTCTGCCTCGTCGTACATGTATAATATCCGCTCCTTTTGATATTCCGAAAGTTTTTTCAATTCTGTGTTCTTCTCGTTTTTTTCTGTGTGTGTCGATTCAGAAACAGAAGTAATTTGAGGCAATAAAATATGAATATCATTCTCGAATTGAGAGAATATCTGCAGACATTCATTAATATGCTGTTGCTGCTGCTGATGCTCCTTCATATCATTATTACACTCTTGATTCTTGCTTTTTTGCTCCCTCCATCTTTCCATAAGAGATGTAGATGAATAAAATGTTGAAATTATATATCCGCTTCTTGATTTCTTGGAGATGTGAGATTGTTTTTTGGTAAACTTATGCATTTTTGGGTGATGAGTCAATCATATTTTGGTGTGGCATTGAAGAATGTTTTTGGAATTTTTAGGAGGAAAAGGTGGATCTGAAACACAGGAGCATATTCAGAGAGGGGTTTTGGGGGTCAACCACCCTCCTTGGGATTTTTTTTTCAATTTACTAGGGTTTTTTAAGGAAAAAATCCTAAACCCTCCTAAATTTTCCCGTTCATATAAAAATATTAAAAACCCCTCCCTCGAAAAATTTCCACTGCTGAAGCAATTGCGTATCAAGGGTTTATTGCATCAAAATACATACTTTTAGAGATTTTGGACCAATTTTGAACCGTCAGAGGGGGATATATTTCAATATATACCCCCTTGTACAAACTAGGTGTCAAATCATGGAACAGAGTCAAATGAGTGAAGATGGGATAGCTATGGATCAACAGACACCTCAGCTTCTTATACTCTCCCAAATTTAACACACCATAACACAAAATAGTTGCCATTATTGCCCTATTCATCGACTCTAACTCTTCTTTTCCTTAAACAAACCACAATCATGCGCCATTTCTAAAACATTCCATATCCATTTCAACAATATTGTACAAATCGTTAACATTTCTCAAAAACATCATTTGAGATAATTTTCTACACATAAATTGCGTCTGAAATATACAACAGCAATTTTTCTTCATCCTCTACCGCAACCAGCAGCCCTTCAGCTACAACCGTCTCAATTTAAATTCCACTTTAAACGTAATTGGACATCATTAACATTTAAACTCCCACTATGCGCATAAGATCACACAAAAATTGTAACTGTAGTCATCATTATCAATCTCATTATTACATGTGAACTCTTAAATCACGTCCAAAATACCGAAAAAGATGATGATGAATGCTCAAGGAAGTAAAGTGAAAATAATATTATATATATAAAATTATGCCAAAAAAGGAAGAAAATAAATTGATAAAAATCAATCATAAGTCAAAATGAGCGGACCTCGATGCACACACGAATTTGTATACATGCCGAAAAAATGAGAGATATAATTTATTCATAAATTATGATAATTGAGCGGAGAGCTTCTGTTAGAAGTAGCATTAAATAAATTACATCTTTTTTATATTTCGTTATTATTACTTCGTTGTTTTTGAACGATTCCGCGATATCAGCTCCGGACGTGCGAGAGGGCAATAAATAAAGGAGTGGTACTTGGCCCCGTCAGAAATTAAAGTTCACGAGTTGGGCAGTGTAATGAATGAGAATGGTGGGGAAGTTATTGAGATAACATTTAGGTTTGGGATTTTTAGAGCGCATTTTTTTATTTAAAAAAATTATTTTTTTTAAAAAGAAAAAATAGTTAAATTTAAATTATTTAACAATCGGAGTAAAAATTCTACAAAAAGGTATAAAAAAATTCAAATAAAAATTTTAAAAAATATTTAAAAATTTAAATAATTTAAAAACACTTAAAATTTTGAAAATTTAAAAAATTCTAAAAAAATTGAAATTATTTTTTAAAAATTCAAATAAAAATTTCAAAAAATATTGAAAAGTTAATTTAAAAAATTTGAAAAATTTAAAAAATTTTAAAAATTTTAAAAACTGAAAAATTTTAAAAATGTAAAATTTTTAAAAAATTTAAAAAATTTGAAAAATTTAAAAAAATTGAAAAATTTAAAAAAATTGAAAATTTAAAAAATTTGAAAAATTTAAAAAATTTAAAAAATGTGAAAAATTTAAAAAATTAAATAATATAAAATGTAAAAAAATCAAAAATTGAAAGAATGTAAAAATTTGAAAAATTTAAAGTTTTTTGTGTATAAGACTGCAAGATTTGGACAAACTGAATATCCAACAAACTCAAACAAACTAACAAAACCTCAACTATCAATTTTTTATGAGAATTGAAATAAAAATTATTCAAATATAGCGACAATGCAATGTGTTACGAATTTGATAGCTTCAATTAGCATCATTACGACTATCAGCAGCCTCAGGCATTTCCTGATGACACCTCTTATTATGTCGCTGCTTCTTCCTTCACACCACAGAAAATTCATCGTTACCGCCACTATATTCATACATGCTAACCAAAAATGATATTCCGCCATACAGTGTCACTTGAAAACAGTCACAAAAATATATATCCACTCAACCTTAATTAGCACCTGTTTTTTTTCATTTCTCTGACAAATCGATATTCGTCAAGTTGCATAAAAGGTTTTTTTCCTTTTCGAACATCGATTTTTTAATACCATCACACTGCCAATTACGTCTTGTATAGCCTATCATCGCGACATTAGCTATTTTGCATGTCTCACTTCAATCGTATTTTAAATCAGTGCTAGTTTATGACGTGCAGGAAAAAAAGATGATTTACAATGTATTACATTCGTTAGTTGTGTGCTGTTATGTGAAATTTTGAAATTTTTAAAATAAAAAAAAATGTGCAACACGAATGCATATTTTTGATGTGCATGTATATTGTACAGAAATGTTTTTCATATTCTCGTTTGAAGTGGCTACGTTTGGATGTGCAATGATTTTTGAGAATAAAGAATTTTAAACGCATTTTAATAATTTAGTCATGAAATATTTTATAATCTACTTTTATTGAAATTTTTAGTTTTTTAAAATTTTTTATTTTTTAAATTTTTCAATTTCTTTTAAAAATTTCATTTTTTATATTAAGCTTTTTTACATTCAATTTTTTAAATTATTTAATTTTTTTAAATTATTTAATTTTTTAAAATGTTTCAAAATTTGTTTAAATTTTTAAGTCTTTTAAATTTTTCAATTTTTAAAAATTTACAAAAAAAATTGAATAATTTAAAAAATTTAAAAAAAATAAAAAAAAATTTAAAAATTTAAAAATTTTTTTCTTAAAGTAAAATTAGCATTATCATAAAAAACTATAAAAATTAAATAAATTTAAAAAATTAAATAAATATAATAAATAAATAAATAAGTATTTAATTTTTTAAATTTTTTTAATTTTTATAAATTTTTAATTTTTATAATTTTTTATGATAATGCTACTTTTTTTTACTTTAAGCAGAAATTTTTTTAATTTTTTAATTTTTTTTAATATTCAAATTTTTTGTAAATTTTTCAAATTTTGTTTAAATTTTTAAGTCTTAAATTTTTCAGTTTTTTAAAAAATTTAAGTTTTTTAAATTTTTTTAAATGCTTAATTTTTTTTAAATTTTTTAATTTTTTATGAAAATGCTAACTTCATTCATGAAATGGTTAAAAAATACATAATTAGTATGCAATTTTGACGTCATTTATGAACAAGCCCCCTTAAAAATTTAAAGATTTCCTCATAATGCTAAAAAATCGTTAAAAAAATTCAAATTTTTTTCCATACCCAAAATGAATATGTTAAAAATTTCCCATTTATGCAAAATCAAATTTAAAATCATTTCATGTTATGCCGGTACTTTTCAAAGCTATACAAACCGCGCGCATTGATTGTTTTTTTCTCTGATGCGATTATTGTTGTTGTTACTAAGGTGCATAAAAAATAACTACATTCATAATTCGCACACTCACACACACAATATTTTTTTCGTTGTTTTTCATGAATGCACTTTACGTCTCCTTCAACTTGGACGGAATAATTTTTTTTAGCAGAACGGAAAGAAGGAAAGGTAGAAATAATAGAAGAAAAAAATTAGCACTCATAGTTGCGCACACCTTTAAACGCCAACTGACTGTAGAATGCGAGCAATACATCAATCATTTCGCAAATTTGCTTGCTCATTCAACATTTTTGTTAAACTAAAGGAGATTTTTTTAATTAATTATTGTAGACTTGCTGTATAGTGATGATTAATTCTAGGGTAAAAAAATATTTTCTGCTATTTTTTTTAAATGCTCACCTTTAAGTCACATTCATCGTTTTATTAATTAACTGAACGTGAATTATAAAAATTGAATTTAAATTGTTTTTAGGGAAAGTTAAATAAACTTTCAGTTACTTCATTCAGCCCTTTCTAATAATGACTGTAGAAAGCATGTATGTTTTTGATGTAAGGAAGTGTTATTGTTTACATGAAATTTAATTGAATTTACGGTCTGTAATGTAGAAGTAATTTTTGTGAGTGGAAGTAAGTGGAGTTTTGGATTCAAACTCATGAAAGTAAATTATTTTTTGATGGAGTTTGAAGTTATTTCTCTTTTATATTAGCAAAAATCGTAAAGTATATTTTTAAATTTGCAAAAGTTAATTAAAAACTCTTAAAAAATAATTTAATAGACATTTTCAAGTAGCGGTGTTAGTATAAATTTCTGGTTTAGCACAAGTCAGTTATTATTACCTAAGGTCCAGAATATAGTCAAGACTTTTTCTATTTTGATGATAGGGTGCCTAGCAAGTGGGTAGCTAAGAGAATGGGGGTTAAAGACCGAACCACTACCAAAAAATCAAATATTTTTACAAAATGTAATGTATCCCACTCTCAAAAATTCCTGGCTTCACCTCTTGTACCCATACATCCAGAATGTCCCCTTTTTTGCTCAGAGGAATAGTAAGGATTAGGTTGGATTCAAAACCCTACCTTGATTTGGAATTCTCATCAATTTTTAAAGGTTTTTGAGAAAAAAATACTCCATAACCCTAAATTTCTTTTATCCATAAAATAAAATTTAAAAAAAATTGGGTACACCCCTGTACAGGGGCGTAATCAGAGATGGGGTTTGAGGGTTCAAGCAAAAAATGAGAATTTGAGACTCTTTTCCTTCCCTCTGTTAAAAATTTTTGATTTCTGTTCTGATGACATATTGTCAGACCCTTCCCCCTTAAAAATTAAACGTCATTTATGAACAATGCTGTAGATAGTACCAACCCCAATTTTATCCAGTCCAAAGAAACATTCAAGCTATACACTGTTCCCCAGCTCAGTTGATTTCATCGAAAAATTTGTCACATTCACCACAATTTCTCTAATTTTCACTCAATAAACTCAACTTTCATTACAGCAAGCATAATAAATTCCCATCTCAACATCCACATAAATAAGTAACATCATCACTTTATGCATGAACATTAGTTTCATCTGAATGATTTGCATTTTTATGTAGGCATACAGCTGCATTAAGCTGATGCCGTCATTAAGACTTGAAAATCCCTTTCAAATGTGCTATGAAAAAAGTATCAGAGCCGAACAAATAACTATTTAGTTACTCACTTTTATAATTTAATTGCACTAAAGTTGAACCGCTTTGTAATTATTACAAATTAGTGGATTTAAGTCTTAAGTAAGGAAATTATTTAATGAAATAATTGCAGGCTTTACTCGCTTAACTATTGCAACATTGTAGAAACTTGCAGTCAATTCGATTTTGATTTTGAAAAATAAATTTTTAATTGAGCATGTCTATTAAATGATGTAGAAACTTAACAGTACAAAGTTCTTACCTTCCTCTTCTGCCTCATCGAAATTTTTATTTGATAGCTGAAACAGCGCATCGAGTGGAGCATTTCCACTTGGTGATTTATTTCCGTTTCTATTGATATTATTGTTATTATTAGTACTAGGATGTTGTTGACTTGGATGTGATCGTCCTGAATTGTCTGAGGATCGTCCAATGTCAGGTGAACAGCAGTCGCCACTTGCTACAGAACTCGATCGATCACTTCCACTTTCTGATGGAATAATATCAATATTCATGTGCCTTAATAACTGTGCCTGTGCATGAAAATGTTCTTGCAGTTGCTGGTGATATTCCATGGCAAGTCGTTGCTCATAATGAAGTAAGGCAGGCGGAAGAAGTGGACGAATTGATATTGGATGTTGTAAATGATCCCATGGTCTCACAATTCTTGCCACTTGCTGATGATGATGCAAGTGACTGAGACCATTGACAATTGTGGCTGCTGTGACTGCTGCTTGTGTTGCCTGTGCAGATGAAGAATTATTTTTATTGCTACTATCACGTCCTAAAATATCAGCTATGCTAAAACTCTTCACACCCTCAATACCCGTCGTCGTCGTCTGTGTTGTCTGTGTCACTGGCGGTGCTAAAGTTGATGATGGTGACTTTAAGGAGGAAGTTCGACTAGCATCACTACTGCAATGATTATTATTATCTACATCATTTGAATGATCATTGACCATTTTGAGACGTTTTAATGGCTGAAAATATTCATCTGATCCAATTTTATTATTATTTCGTCTTTCACATTCAGAGGGCGGTGGTGACGGTGAACCTACGGATATTTCAGAACCCACTGGACTCGGATCACGACTTCGACTACACATAATTGCCAACATTCTATTTTTGTAAGTAAATTTTGTACTTTTTTCAGGTCTCATAAAATTTTCATAATTTTTCGATTTTTGCAACACAAAATTTTTTTTGCCGTCGCTAAATTTGCACATTAAATTTTAATTTATTTCCATTAGTAAATTTCCACTAAATTCATAATAACTTATTTATCATTCAAATATTAATTATTCCTTCATGTCACACTAATTAATGAAATTTCTTAATTCATATTGAGATTTATTTACTCGGTTTTTATGTCACTCAATAACTTTCACGATTAAATTCCCAATATTATGGCTATACACACGAAAAAAATTATATTTATCGTTGACAGTTTGATTGCTGTTAATTGGAATTGATTCTATTTCTGTGCCTCACATACTAAATTTTGACATTCTGTCTCCCATGTCAAGCAAATGAGAATATAAAAAGAAACCTTTTTTTACGTGGCAGCGACGAACCGCGCGATAAAACACAAACGTGAAGACTGAAAGCGTCGAATGAAAAAAAAATTTTTCTGTTCGTGTCTGTATGATAGCAAGCAACACAAACAGTTAAGTTAGTAGGAATGAAAAATAAAAGGGGTAACAAATACATACAGAAACGCCTCGTGATGTAAATTTATAAGCAAACACCATGAATAGCCAATGAGGGAATGCCGCAAAAGCTCACTGACATCTAGTCAGCATAATGTCGGATATTTTATGATTTTTGCTTTCTTCTTCTTGCCTGTTTTTTGCTTTCTCACTCACTCAACATAGCTAGTCAGTTAGTCAGTTACTCTTTGCGCTCTATTCTAAGTGTAATAATATTATATATTCACACATATGTGAATGAAAAGAAGTTCGTTGTTGCTGCTGATGATGGCTATGAATAATAATAATTTAAGAGCATTATAGCACATTTGAGTGTAATGTCGTTTCTCATTTCTTAAATTAATTAATTCCGCTTCTTTCATTTCTCTTTTCTTAACTCAACAGAAGATTGAAGATTGTTGGATACTTTTTTTTGGGTATTCGGGTTGAAAATCGTACGGTTCTGGTATTTTCTAATTCTGTTTAATTTTAGAAAAATTTTAATTCATCAGTACGAATGTGTGATTCTTAATTTCTTTCATTCGTGATTGCTGGGTTGTAAAATGGGAAAGATGATGAATTCTTTTTGGATGTAGCGTGGTTTTGTGGATGGGGATTATGCTTATGTAGGGTTTAATTTTAAGTTATTTGTTATGAAATGAATTATTATAATTTTTTTTAAAATTCTTATTAAAATAGATAAAAGTAAACAAATAAAAAAATTATTTTTAAATTGAAAAACAATTAAGCATTTGAAACAAATTGAATTTTTCAAAAAGAAATTCAAATTTGACATTTAAAAAATGAATTTTTAAAAAACTTTAAATTTAAAAAATGAATTTTTAAAAAATTTAAAATCTAAAAATGAATTTTTAAAAAACTTTAAATTTAAAAAGTGAATTTTTAAAAAATTTGAAATCTAAAAATGAATTTTAAAAAATTTGAAATCTAAGAATGAATTTTTAAAAAATTTGAAATCTAAAAATGAATTTTTTTGAAATTTAAAAAAGAAATTTTTAAAAGACTTGAAATTTAAAAAACAAATTTTGAAAAAATTTGAAATTTATACAACAAATTTTGAAAAAATTTAAATTTAAAAAATTTTTTTTAAAAAAATATGAAATTTAAAAAATTAGTTTTAAAGAGATTTGAAATTTTTATGTATCTTTTTTAAAAATAAAAATCAAATTTGAAATTTAACAAATTTTAATTTTTTCGTTTTTTAAAAAAAAAAGTTTTGAGAAATTAAAATTCCTGTTAAATTTATCCACAACTCCACAAAACGCGCTCAAAAACTGAACCTTTAAATCATTCCCATTTCATTTTTCATGAATTTCATCCAAACTGTGCTGATACACTACAATAGACTTCAAATTGCACTTCCCAAAATAGATTTCTATCAATCAATTAATCCATCCGAAAAAAAAAATCTAACTGCTAAACGTGGTGAGTGAAGAAAATTTCGTGATTGAGTTGGAAATATTTAATTAGATTTTATTGTAATTTAATGGAATGATTTCTCTTTATAAAAACTATTTTTATACGGAATAATTTGGAGTTAGCAGTTCCAATAATTTTTTTAGTAATCAATTAACGTGTAGCATCTACGAAATTTACAGTTTCGCACAATTAAGATTCTTTTTATTAATATTCTAGCTAATAAAATTCAAAATTGGAAATTGAAATATAAAAATTTTTTAATAGATTATGCAAATTACAGAATTATTTTTCGTAGCTTATTATTAGCAGCTGTAATATTTCGGATGACTGAACCATAAAATTTTCAGTCATTTGTCTCTAAATACACATTCTAAGATGCTTCATCTCATAGACTTCTGATGGGTAATTCAAAAAATTTTACGACTTTTAGATGAATCTTAATAAATTTTAATATTATCACTTCCTGAGGTTATAAAACTTTTTTTTAGATGAAATTATATGGTTCTGTATAATTTTCAACTTATTTTCCTACACAAAAATTGATGAGTTTCGTTAAGGTTATGCTGAATATTGGAAGAATGGGATTGTTAAAATGGAGGATCATTTAAAAATTAATTGATGGTGAGGATTAGCAAGATAGGGGTCAGTTAATATGCAAAATTATTACTAAGAGATCTATGAGTCACAATAAGTTGATTTGATTGCTACTTGAATGCTTGGATTAGATTTCTGGATGGTTTGAACTTTTGGAAACCAATTTGACCAGCGAATGTCAGTTTCTTAAGAGATTTTTGGGGTTCAGGGGATACCTATGGTATACTGACTCCCAAAGCATGCAGTGACCTTTAAGGAAGTGGGATGGATGGCTCCTTTTAGTCATGTCCCTCAATGTGTCCTCATCTCAAGCTTCTTGATATCCACAATGAAAAACAGACCATAAATAATATGAATCCATTCCAAAATGGCAGATCAGCTAATTATCATCAATTTAATACCCCGAACCCAATCACAAATGACACCATTTCAAAATATTTTAATCCACAATAATAAACATATTTTTCCTCACATTCTAAATTTTCCACTCGACACTTGGTTGACATTTCAACATTATAAATTATATTACGTAAGTATGAAGATCACACAACAACTCAAATGTGAATATTTCAAATTATTTGCCTATCAAATTAGTAAATCTTGATAAATAGGCACAACATGAACGCTGCTAACTCGACTAATGAACAGCTAAAAATAATTTACGGACAATTTGTTAAGAAAAAAAGGCAATTCATCACTTTAAAATCCTCACATGTGTATGTGTTAAAAATATGTGGTTTTTAATGCATTTATGAATATTTTAAAATGACACATAATTTTCAAATACACCCCAGTCATAATAATTTTTCATACATAACAAAACTGAAAGAGAAAAAAAAAATATTTTTTAAAACCTCATAAACATTTCAACAATTTGGTAAATATTTTATTTCATATTTTTTCTCCTTCATTTTCCATTCACTCGTCAATGACAATATAGCATTTTTGTGTTTAATTGAGACATTTCGGAAAGTGAGATTTATTTTTGGGATGTATTGATTTTGGATGGTGACTAAGGCGCAGATTGAGAGTTGGACATTATTTTGTCTTAGCTAGTGGGATCCAGAATGACACACGGTGTAAAAAAGCAGAAAATAGTGAATCAATCCAGCTTCAGATGCCGGTTTTTAGGGCTACTCTACCCTACCCCTGAATTTTTGGTACCTAAGTTCACAACCCTAGTCCAACTCCCTTCCCCATATGCTGCTCAACTGCCTAAATCTCCGTACCTTTCATAGATATCACCTCCAAAACATAAAACTCAAAGCAAAGACAAAATGCACCCCTATGTCTCCAAAATTATTAAATTTCTCGAATAAAAAAATCCTCTCATCACATCATGCACAGCACAACTCACGATGAAATAAGAAACTTGTGTAAATGTGGTGAAAACACTCGAGTGTTAATAGGGAAGTAAATACATATTATTTTTGGATTAATTTAATGCCTTAACAACCGTCATTATTTAAGCTGACAATAATTTTCATTTTCTACATACAAATGCGTAAATAAATGTCAACTTTCTAATATTTTTATGATGTAGTTGCGATGACAAATTTGTTTTTAAAAAATGATGACAGGAAAATTTTTAAATTAGGAGAAAATAATAATTTTAAATTGAAAAAATAATTTTTAATGAGAAAAATGGTTGCATCTTCAAAACATATCCACAAACCTTGAATAACTTACAAAAAAATCCATCAATTCACACCTAATCTCACTCATCCAATGACAAATCCCCCAAAAAAGTCTCAAACAACCTAGAACAAATTTGCCAAAACATATTTTTCCCAATTATATTCAGAGTGTTAATTCCCCATTCCCAGGTGTATATTATATCAACCTCAATCACATGGATTGACGCACAAAACAGCTTAGCAATTTTTTTTCCATCATTTTCGTTGCAAACCAGACATGCTAATGATGGCACAAAAAAATAAAATAAATATACGCAAAAGACAAGAGTATCGACTGAGATAATGATATAGACAATGGAAATAAGGCGATACAGAAAAATTAGGTGTCGTTGTGGTCTTTGTTGTTTTACCGAAGAACAATGGGTGCTTGATATTTATGTAATACAGACATATAATTTATATCCATACACATATTTCATATATTTATAAATTTTCAATTTTATTTTTCGTATATCAACAACGTGTGTGACAATAAGTATGGATGTGCGGCATTATTAAGGTTTGATGATTTATTTTGGATTTTAAAAATTGGTTTGGACTCAGTGTTGCTCATATGGTGACTCAGAAACTGTCTAGGGTGCAGATACATCTGACCTTGACAAAACAATCTTATTTGAGTCAAGACATGCCTGGACACGTCAATATCTGGCAAGAAGTCATCTTGTTTAAACCAAGCATTTTGATTTGAGTCTAAAGTATCATCTACTGACCTTCCGTCGACCTAGACACCTAAATGCTAAAATAAAATCTCGATCCAGATATCCAGACGTTCAGATATACCCTAGTCTCCTTCATTTTATTTATCTAGGTATCTTGATATCTTGGATTAAACAGTTTCTATACTTCTGGGTATCTGGACATAGACAGTGATTGGTTAGATCCATGTTTAAGGCCATACCGAATAATATTGTCTGCCCCAGACAAGGTCATGATCAAATGCTGCCTAGATGGAACATTAAGCACATAGATGTCAATAGACTATATTAATCTACATACAACCTAGACATAGGGTTCCTATAGGGTTATTTGGAACACCCCAAGGGTAACCTCTTTTGTAGTATACACCTTAGAATATAACGAGCAACCAGCCTCTACTCCATCAACACTGGAATACAGTAATTGATACGACATGTGTATGGAGTTGACGAGATCCATGTTGATCCCTTAAAAATGGTAATCTCAACAAAACCATAATGAGACATAAATTTTGCTCGAGAAAATATTATTTTTGTTTCGAATAACAACAATCATAAAAAAGTGAGAGACGATTGAAGAGTCACAATTGCTTGCCATTCCTTTTTCAACTCGACATCATCAGTTTTTTTGGCTGCAACAATGTGCAGCGACTCATTTTCAATTAATCATGGTTTTTGTGGCATTTTTATGTACATGAGCATTGAACAGTATATTTATGTGCCAGTGCCTATGTTTAACAAAGTGTGAAGAGACGAGTTATTATTTTTGAGCAATTTGAATGGATATACGACAGAGAATGAAAGGAAAATGAGAACAATAAAGAAAAATTTATATTTTGAATGTTGTCAATAAATAATGTCACATGTGCTCGCATTTATTTATTGTTATATGTTATATGTCATCGTGGAGCTGTTTCATGCTGGTTTGTAAATGGAGTGGAATAAATTTATCAAAATTTTTGATGTTTTAATGATGGGAACTCTTTAATTATTTGATTTTGTGTTGTGAAAGGGTTGGATGATGGAGAGTAACTTGTTTGTTGATAAAAATGGATGAAAATTGAAATTAAAGTGGATTTGAATTTTTAAAAAAATATTTTGTTTTGAATTTTTTACCAATTTAGAAACCAGAATAAAGTGTAAATTTAATTAAGAGCAGATTAGTAGTTTAAATAGACATTATGCCAAGTAGCTAAAAAAACCCCAATAGCTTAGTGGTAGAAGCATGTGACTTCAGTTCATAAGAACCTAGGTTCGATTCCCAATCTTTACAAATTGTTGAAAATTTTGATTTTTTTTAGTTAAGTGCTTCAATTAAAATTTAAAAAGCTCGAAGTACTCTTGGATTTAGTCGAATTGACTTCATACAAAATTATGGTCGACTTCGAGTTCTGAAAATTCTCATAAGTATCAAAAATCAAGTTCTAATAGTCAATATAGAATTCAGAGAGTCAAAAAACTGCAAATTAAAAATATAATTAAGTTTTTACATAACATTTATGCAAACAAATTATGAGACACGTTTTGAACCATCGATAATGCAGTATTTATTGCACAAGACAGCCTTAGGCTGTTGAAAATTTGACAGCTGAATAAACAAAAGTCTTTGTTTGTTATTTAAGTTGCTTTAAAGATGTCTCTCATTTTAAAAATAAAATCCAATAAATTCCTGAATTTTGTCGAAAAGTAAGTTTACTTTCTATATTACAAGAGTACCCCCAAGGGGTAACCTATCCTAGGGATGTGTATTGATTTTTACTTCATATAAATCTGTAATTCCGTAGAAATTATTTAATAATCCAAATCTAGTTTGATTACCAAAGATGACAAATTAATCATTTCCAATAAAAAAATCACAAAATTAAGCCTAAAAATCACTAGAAACTTAATTTCTCATACCTAATTTACATAAATCTCGTTATCTTGTTTCTAAAAAAGATAATATAATTCTTCTTACAGCCAACAGCGAAAAGTTCGTTAATTTTACAACCAAAATCTCTCAAACATCTGAACACCATCCATCAATCCCTCAAAGAAATAAAAAAAAATCATTTCCAAAAGTGAGCAACAAATTCCATTTAGCAAAAGTAAGAACAAGAAGACACACGAAAAAAAGAAAATTATTAATGTTGATGTACGCACAAAAAATAAAATGAAAACGTACATCGAGCAATGAGCCACAGATAGACATGAATATGAATAATGGTAATAATAGTCTAATAATGTATCTGGATGAGAAATGAGAAATAATTACATTACTAAACAAACGAATATCATGGCAGGTAATTTGTAAAAGCAATAAAAATAAATGACGGGAAAGGAGTGAGTTGAATGAATCAAGCTACAGAGAGAGAGTGAGTGAGAGAGAGAAAATTAATTAATTATAAAATGAAAAATAATGTTATAAAAAACCTTAAGTAGTTTCTGCTTATAATGCCCAAGCACGTCGTCATTACATCCAAAACAAATACGAATGCAAAAAAAGAGTCATCAACACCGACAAAAACGAGGCATTGCTCAATAAATTTTCCGACATTATGTTTTCATGTCAGCGAGCTTTTCGTGTACGCGTGCTGATTGGCTGTTGAGTTTGTAGTGTCTGTTGTGTATAATGAGAGGCGTTACCTTGTTTTCTGCTTTAGTTCTCTTGTTTCCACTTTACACATTCTTTCCTCGTTGAAACGAGATTTAGTCTTCTTGACTGTGTGATAACATTCGGTTCGATGACTTTGTGTTGATTTCGGGACATGATTTTTTTCATATAGTGCCGTTTTATTTTAAAAAAATCAAATAAAGAAATTTCATAATTGTGAATTGTTAAAAAATTAAATTGAAAACAGTTGATTACTGATAAAGGAAAAATTACGGAATTGAAAAAAAAAAAGAATTAAAAAATTGTGAATAGAAAATGTGAAAAAACATAAAAAAAGTTCATTATCAAGCACGGAATTTATTATCAATAAAAAAATATTTATTTGTTTAGTGAAAAAATAATAAAATAGAAAATCATGCAGACAAGAACATTTGCAAGTCGTGATCCGAGTCCAGTGGGTTCTGAAATATCCGTAGGTTCACCGTCACCACCGCCCTCTGAATGTGAAAGACGAAATAATAATAAAATTGGATCAGATGAATATTTTCAGCCATTAAAACGTCTCAAAATGGTCAATGATCATTCAAATGATGTAGATAATAATAATCATTGCAGTAGTGATGCTAGTCGAACTTCCTCCTTAAAGTCACCATCATCAACTTTAGCACCGCCAGTGACACAGACAACACAGACGACGACGGGTATTGAGGGTGTGAAGAGTTTTAGCATAGCTGATATTTTAGGACGTGATAGTAGCAATAAAAATAATTCCTCATCTGCACAGGCAACACAGGCAGCAGCCACAATCGTCAATGGTCTCAGTCACTTGCATCATCATCAGCAAGTAGCAAGAATTGTGAGGCCATGGGATCATTTACAACATCCAATATCAATTCGTCCACTTCTTCCGCCTGCCTTACTTCATTATGAGCAACGACTTGCCATGGAATACCATCAGCAACTGCAGGAACATTTTCATGCACAGGCACAGTTATTAAGGCACATGAATATTGATATTATTCCATCAGAAAGTGGAAGTGATCGATCGAGTTCTGTAGCAAGTGGCGACTGCTGTTCACCCGACATTGGACGATCCTCAGACAATTCAGGACGATCACATCCAAGTCAACAACATCCTAGCACTAATAATAACAATAATATCAATAGAAATGGAAATAAATCGCCAAATGGAAATGCTCCACTCGATGCGCTGTTTCAGCTATCAAATAAAAATTTCGATGAGGCAACTGGAGGTGAGTGTGATTAGCAATTCCATAGAATTATAATAAATTGCAACCATAATCGGTACCGCTCCTATTTATGCATGTCATAATGTCATAAATTCTGAGTATAAAAAAGTGCAGCAAATTTCAAAGAAATGAAAGCAAATAAGTGAAAATGAATCAGAGTGTTTAGTGCTGTAGCTGTTTATTTTTGCGCCGTTGCAAGGCTCACCTCATTAAAAGTCTACAGTATTTTGCCACATTTTATGGCATTAATTATCAATTTTTGCAGTCACACTGACAGTCATCTCTACTCCGCTCATCGATTCCAATTAAATTGAAACACAAGGCTTGATATTTTTTCGTCTTTTTTTCTCTCCCGTCCGCTCTCGACTTAATAAAATTCAATAAATGTGTGGCTCTTACAAGCTTGTTTATGAGATGAGGAAAAAAATCAATGTGACCAGAAAATCGATAAATCATAACAGAAATTAACAGAATGAGCGAGAACGGCTCATAATTTTCAATAAATAATTTTTGCTTTGCATAATGTTTCGCTATTTAACATATATTTTTTCCTTAATTTATGCACGAGAGCAGTAAATTATTCATTAATGGGCATTCAACCTACCCAACTATCTTCTACCTACCAAGCTCATATTGCTTTAATTAAATATTCAATATCTCGACAATTTCGTTGTTATTATTATTGTTACACGTTTAATAATAATAATAATGCTGCAAAAGTAAACTATTTTTGATGGAAAGTGAGATGGATGAAGTGATGGTTTGGATTAATTTTGTAGGCTGGACGTCCAGTCAGGGAAATAAATATAAAATATGGAAAAATGGAATGAAAAGAAGAAATTTAAAAAAAGTAAAAAGTTCAAAAAATTTTTTTACTTTTTTTTAAATTAAAATATTTCTAAAACTACAAAACATTTTTTAAAAAGTAAAAATTTTAAAAAATTAAAAAATCTAAAAAAAATAAATTATTTAAAAAATTTAAAGAAATTTAAAAAAGTAAAAAATGAAAAAAGTAAAAAAAATTAAAAAAGGAAATTATTATTGTAAAAAAGGTAAAAAAATAAAAATGAGTTTTTTTAAATAACTAAAAATTTAAAAGAAAAGTTAAAATCTAAAAAAAGTATTCTTTTTAAAAGTAAGAATTTAAAAAATCTTAAAGGTAGTAAATTTTTTTACAATAATTAAAAAATATTTTTTTTTCAAAAACACTAGATCAGAGTCTAGAAACAAAATTATTGAAAATATTATTTTTTGTCGAGAATTTCAAATCTTACTTTTTGAAACGGAGAAAATAATTAATAATTTTCCTAAAAATGCGCCTTAACTTCCTAAGAACCCACTTCAACCCCATCCATCAGCTTTATTACGCCTTTATTTAGAGTGTGCGCAACTTTATGAGACCTATGAGACTATCATAATATCTCATGACAGTACTGACTGCTACCTCATAATATTTGAATTATTTTGCAGTTCATAATTTTTTCATTAACTTTCATTTTGCTTCTCGTTTTTTTGCTTTTCTCATTTCTTTTCTGCTCATTTTATTTTATTTTCTGCCGTAATTGGAAATTAAATATTTTAGTGTAAATAAATTGAATTAAATTATTTATAAAATATGTTCATACAAATTGGATGTAGACATGAACAAAACAAGTTTGTGGATTTTTTTTTCGTAATAATAAATTCGAATTAAGAAGATTTGATTACTTGTTCAGTTTTCGTTGGGTAATTTGTAGTTGAATTACATAAAATGAAATAATTGGAAACAGATTTTTGAGTTCAGCAAAAAAATTACTGTTGCAAAAATATTTTTTTTAACTGGTACAAATTAAGTTTTTTTATGAGGTACGTAATATAGTTTTAATGAAAATTTATGATAATGAGGTTTAGTAAATTGAATGGAATTGTCGTATGAAGCTTTTGAGTTTGAACATTGCTGTTCATTAGTGTTTATGCTTGAGGATATGAGAGGGACAAACATTTAAGGGGCATGGAGCGTAGTTTGGAAAACACTGAGCAATAAATCCTAGAATTTGAGAGAATTTATGATTGAAAATTCATTTTTTGACATTTTGTGATCGATTGGAGGGACGGAAGCTTGAAGATCCTGTTTTTGATGAACATTAATTTTGGAAAGCCTTAAAATTCAAAATATAAGTCTAGGGCCCATTGTAGGGGGTCCATATGGTTCCAAAAAATCCTTTCAAGTCAAAAATAGCTACTTTTTGAATTAATTTATAATTCTAAACATCATAATTGAGTTTGAACACACATAGCTTGTCCATAACTAAAGAACAATTAGAAATTTGCAAATATTAATCATCACAACTGCACGACCAAGTCAATCAACTGAAACCTTCCATAAATTGCATCTACGACGTGCAAAAAAAAGTTCAATTATGAAGAGAAGCTCAAGTAGCAAATAATGCCACTTACGCTACTGGAAATAATAATTCAGCAATAATATTATTATAGAAGACTATCCATCTAAAGTACCGATAGCAATCAAAACTCATCTTATTGTCTTCTTTTCATATAAAAAAAAGCGTATTGAATGTCTAAATGTTTTGCTACTCCTTCCACTATTTCTTCTTTCCATTCTCATTGTACTCGTACAAAAAAAAATTATTTTGTTCCGTCTTCTTCATTCTGTGTTTATTCAATTATTATACTTTTATTCATAACTTTACAATAAATGATGATACTTGAAAATAATAAAAAAAATGTACATTTCAAGAGTCCCCCTCAACAATAACAGATGGCTATTCAATAATAAACAACTTAACAAATAATAAGTAATTGTTGGAATGTCACAAAGCACACACAGTTGCTTGATTGCTAAGTGGGTGGCTCTTTTGTGTGACTTTTTAACACCATTTGATGGAATTTTAAAGATTTTTTAAATGCATTCGCACTGACATTCCAAAAATGCATCACATAAAAATTCCTTCAATTCTTAACCGAAAAAAAATCTCTTTTCAAGATGGAATAACAAGAACAAGAAGAAGAAATTCCAAAAAAAAGAAATCAACTAAAATCACTCGTTTTTATTATGGAAAAAAGAGAAATACAGAAAAAAAAAATTTCATCATCATATGAGAGTGTATTATTGGAAGATGTGAGTGTAAAAGGAATCTCGAGACAACAAAGAATGCCGCTCATGGCCTTAAGGTGTCGGTATATCAAGCTAATTGGAAGACCATTCAAAAGAAACCGACTCATCCATAACAAGAAATTAAGAATGTATTTATATCTCTTACATGTAACTTCTTTAAAGAAGAAGAAACTTCTGTATTTTTTTCTTCTTCTGTGTCTTGCTTTTTCACCTTTTTTGATGGTGTATATAGCAGCGAGATATTGAAACGAGTGAGATTGGATTAATTTTGATGTTTTGACACGTTATTAGGATTGAATTTTAAATTTGCTAAGTTTTAATTTTTTTTGTCAATTTTTATTGTTCAAACTAGAGGTGTAGGCAGGGGTGCAGATAAGCTAGGGATGTAATGCGTACAGCTATGGATTTTACAGTTGCGTAAACAGAAATTTGGGGGGGGGGGGTGCAGGATATTTTTTTTGTTAGAACCCATTTTTAATAAAATTGATGTAAGTTTCCACCAAATCACCCTCCTGGCTACGTCACGGTCCCAATATGTAGTCGAAAATTGATCCAAATGGTCATAAAAAATTTGACTTGTTCAGTGGGTCAGTTTTAGAGATCTAAAATTATCACATAAAATATTTTGACAATTTCTACTCCAGGGGCTGATTGCTTGGTATATCATAAGCCCTAAGGTATACCCCCATAGCAATCAACCCCAGTGCTAATCAAATATTGATCCACAACTTCCAGTTTAATGTGTCGTGGTCCAGAAAGTTGAGAACTACTTTAACCAGGTACCTTCTGTGTGTTATGGTAAAATTATGGATATATTCAGGTCACAAGATTATTAAATTCCTGGATACACCGCTGCCAGTAGCCATCAACAGATCACACTTTTGGTAAAATTTAAAATAATTCGAAAATTATAAAATAAATTAAACTAATTCAAAAAATTTGCACACAAAATTTCACTAAACGTAAAAAAAATCCTAAACATCCAGTGACAAAAAGACCCATAAGTCCCCCCATCAAAAAATCGAAGAAAAAATTTCACACACATAATTTTATTGAATAGAGAAAGAAGATCGAAAGGTAACAAGCAACATGAACATAAGTTATTTTATTCTTAATTTTCAACGCACGTATAAAAATTCCAGAGCTGTGTTATTTGTAATATCTCTATCACTGCGGATCAATTGTGTTGTTACCTGATGCTGCTTGTTTGGCAGGTTTCTCTTTCAGTTCTTCATTCTCAAAACGTATATTATATTTTTATTTTTATTGTACACAGCATCTAGTGAGTGATTGAGGTGATTTTTATGATACTGTGTATATAATATATATCGAATTGAATCGAAGCAATCTGGGAGGCCTGTAAGCGTTCGTATCTAATCATCAATATATACACTGCGTTGAACAATTAAGGCAGGTCTCATTTAAAAATTGTGTATAATTTTGTGGTGTAAAAAATTTAATCTCTCCTTTTGTGAGAGGGAGAGCAATGGGAAGACGGAAAGAAGAAGAATTTTCGGCACTTTTTGATTCATCTGTTAATTTGTTCCTAATGTTCTTACCGCGAGTGAGAGAGAGAGGATTTAATATTTTTTTACTTCTCATTCATATTATTTTATTTTTTATTATATCATTTTTATAATAATTTGTGATGTAATTTATGCAAAATGGAAAGAGATTAAGTTTTTTTATATACATATTAACTCACATACTCTGCGATGAGAACAGTCAGATGAGAATCATAACTAAAATTTTTAATTCGGCAATTTAAATATAATTTATGGTTGTTTTTTGGCTTTGTGGATCTTCACGGTGAATATTAAGTGAGAATATAAAAGAACCTCTTTTTATGCTGAATTTCAGGAAATTTTTTTGATTGTTTAAAAGATACTTTGATGTTAATTAGTTTGATAATTAAAAGTCGGCTGAGGCTTTGGGATGCAGTGGGAAAGTTTCTTTTTTGGGTTGCAGAAATTTGAATTTTAATTTTTGGATTTCGAATCTGAATCTGAGCTTATTTGTATGAATTTGAAGTGAAATTTCAATTTATAAATTAATAAATATTTTATTGAATTTAGGTTTTTAAGATTATAGATTTTTTGATAATATTTTTAAATATTTTATGGTATGAGAACACAGGGATGGGACGAGGGTCCAAGGCACCCCAAGAAAAAAGATTCATAACAACCAAAGCGAGGTAGTGTCAAATTTTGATACTAAAAGTCATGTTTTTTTGTGTTTCTGAAATGACACCTGCCATATCTAGGAACAGGAAGTAAGACGAAATATTTTTTTAGTGGACACAATAGGACGTAATATGAACTTAATTCTGACAAAGTTTCAGAGTGATTGGACACTTCATGCTGTGGTACTTCTGTGACACATGAAATACCCCTCTAAGCATTCAAACTTTTGAGCCCTGACAATTTATTAAGAAGCTATCAAGATAATTCTAAATCTTCATACGAAAATTAATTTTTAAAAAATCCCAAAATTCACTCAGGACAAGAACCTCCGTTACCTTAATTAAAAACTCATTCATCACTCTCTTTTCACCTATTCTAATATCTAATATCAAAAAGAGAGAAATAAAAGAAAATTGAATCAAGAAACGTCAAATGATGCCCGTGAGAAAAATATGAATGAATAATTTTTTTCTTCATTATTTTCATAATTTTTTTTAGTTTCGGGAGGATAGAATCAATTTCTACGAGTAAGTAGAAAGAAAATTGAAAAATATAAAGGCCCTGGCGCGATGAGAATTATAGATGAAAGATACAATTGTAACAAGACAATTAATTTCTTTTCAAAATTCAATTAACAGGTCTCACCGGTGTTAAGGTTAAAGAATAAGCAATTCAACATAAGAAAATAGACAGACTCAGACCATCGGAGAAAGATGAAGAATAAAGAGACGGAACAAAAAAATAAAAATTGAAACAGAAGTCAAAGTCAATTGTAATAATAAGCCATTATTTTCTAATTCTTATCTTCATCACTTTTGCGCTTTTCATACCCAAAAAAAATCTTTTCATCTATTTTTCGTTCCACAAAAGACGAGATTTTTTTTTTCGTTCATGAAATAAATCTCGTTAAGTTTTAAAGAGAATGAGAAGAAAACTAAAGGAGATACCAATTAGATAGTATTAAACTCACTCGTTAGTCATAACGTTGAAGGTCCATAGTTTAGGCTTTTTATTAATTTTTAATAAGCTGTCGGCATCATTTCGTTTGATTACCATTGCAAGTCTTTTTATTGTTTTGTGCCGCTTTATAAAGCAACTTTTAATTTTTTTTGGCTTTTATTTCGTGTCTTGTATGAGGTGTTAGGGGGTTTAGTGAGAGTTTTTAGTCGAAATTTGTCGAAAATTGTGTGTTTTTGAGGTGTTGGGTGAGTTTTGGAAAGGGTTGGTGGGTAGACTTAGTGAGTTGTGCTGCTTTTATGAATTGGGTATACATGATTCTTTGAATGCTGGATGCCTTGGCATGTTTTTACACAAAAATGTCAGAAAAATTGAAATATAATAAGAATTTCACTAAAAACTACTTTTTGGACCCTAAAATATGGAAACAGAGGTGTATTCAAGCCAGAACCTCACTCACTATCATCAGAAAATTTCAGAATACCCCTAAACACCCCAAAATATACCGAATCATCAGTTCCCCTAACCCAAATATTCGCATTAACTCACAACACAATAAAACATGCACAGAACTTCTTTAAATGATTATTATTAAGAGTCAGCACTCTGCTTGAGTGTGTTAAATTTTCGCAATTGTGACTCAAGGAGAAAATAAGTATACAAGACTCAATAATTACAAGATACTAGCCTGTCATTTTCAAAATCATCGGCAAAACATCAATATTTTCATTTTTGATAATTTATTTCGACACTTTATGAGAGCAATTTCAATTAAGTGAAATGAGAATTGGAGGAAGAAGTTGGATGTGGATGAATGGAGAGGAAATTCTTAAAGGCAGTGATTAAGAGTTTTGGTTGTTGGTAATTTTCGATAAATATTTGCCATTGTGATGTAATTTAGAGCGGAAATTTGCAACAATGTAAATAATCAGCTGCCATATTTAAATTTTTAAAAATTTAAAATCATTCCAAATATTAAAATATTTAAATATTTTTTAAAATATTTAATCAAAATTTGAATTTATCAAGAATTATTTCTTTTTATAAAACATTTTTAAAACGTTTGATTTTAGCTTTTCAATTTTTTTAAATTTTAGTTGTCAAAATTTTACTTTTTTTTATTTTGTAAAGAAATATTTAACAATTTGTTTTTAAAATGATTAAATTTAATATTATTTAAGAAACTAGTCTTAAATTTTTTTCTTTTTTAAAAATTTTATTAGTTTAAAAATTAAGAGGCGATTTTTAATTTTCTAAAACTATTTAAATTTTTTATTTCTTTATTATTTTAACATTAACTTTTCCAAAATATTTCAAATTCGAACAACTCTTTTTTTTACTTTATACATTTTTTAAAAAATTAAAATATTTTTGAAATTTTTCAAATTTTTACATTTAAAAAAATCAAATTTTTAAAAAGAATCTAAATATACTTAAATAATGAAAAATGAGAATATACTTCAAATATCTTACCTTACGCCATAAAAATATCTAATCACCAAACATCAAATTATTCTCACATATCTTCAAAAGGAATTCCATCTCCCTTTTGTTGTCTACTTCACACAAACAAACATAATCAGAATCCTTGGAATGATGACTAATAAGAAAATTGTTAAGCGGCAAAGTTCCTTTCAGAATAAAAAATATGAAATATAAAAGAGACAGCCGTCCACAGAAGGTAATAGTTACTGTGAAAGATTGCTTCTTTTTGATTCCTTTTTCTGGTTTCTCGATATTTGGATATTTGATGAGTTGGTGCGGTTAATATTTTATTTTATGTGTGAATCATTGATACAAAGTTGATTCAACTAAGTCTGTCGGTGGGCATCTTTCACTCGATTTAATGATTTTTTCCTTTCCTTGCTTTCGTGTTCCTACAGTTTTATGACAAAATATAACACACAACTCACAACCAGCTTCAACCTAACGTGGCTCATAAAAATCAGTCAAATTGAATTTTATCGCTTTTTGATTTGATTTATTAGACACAACTTTTTTTGGTAAATGAGCTTTTTTGGCGATATGGTGCTGCTTACAATGGAAACATTTCTTACTGCCCGTCTCCATTGTGTGCTTCCACTCTATTCTCATGAGCGAATAAACATTAATTAATTTACTTTTTTTTCTGTAAGTGAATTTTTTTGAGATATTTTTGAGCTAATTATGCAACAGCAATGAACCCGCGGCAATAGTAAATTGGTTTAACCATTTAACGCACATGCAATTTCGTAATTAGACCATGTTCAATTACCGAATATAATGTTGCTTACTTCTCGTAATGAATTAGTGCTTACATTTTGATGGACACTAATTTGATTTCCATTTTAGGTTTCTTGTACTCTGTGTGGCTGATTCTTATCTTGAAATCAGATCAGCTTAATCAGTAAATTGGAAATTATTTTGTTGAAGTAATGGGGTTAGTTGCTTATGACGTCCATCATGCAAATTAAATATTTTTTGTCTCTTACAAAAATTTAATAGAATTTTTTTTGGAGTGTCATTCAGGCGTATCCAAGGGGTCAAAACTCCCATTTTTGAATAATCAATACTATCCTTAAAAATAGTTCTTGATTCGAAGCCCCCTGGCCCAAAAATATTCCTGGGTACGCCCCTTACTTCAGACCTCCTTAATACTGGACGTCATTTATGAACGGTCTCTAAGGGGCGATTCTCTTGTGATGTTCAATATTTAGAATGGGACCTTTAGAATTATCTAGAATTTTTTCAAATTTTTGGGTCCATTTCCTTTTTAGACGTCACTTATGAACGACCCCCAAAAAATACACCCCTTGACAAATTTCCTCCAATAATAAAACCATATTTTTTTGCCTCTTCTCATTCTTCACAGTTAATTTTTATTAACACAAAATAAAGCAAATCACTCATTTGGAAAAATACTCGTTAACCATCCGCAAGAACATTCGCAGTTAGACACTCTGTTTTTTTTATTACACATATTTGTAATCAACATCCTTTTGATCAAATGGAAAATTAATTAAATTCAATTCGTTGCGGACACTTGGCAGTTATCGTATGAGTTATTTTTAATTTTGGTAGCGTTCTTTAATGAGCTTGTGCATTGATGGATGTATCATTGATCATTGTTAATTATTCGAGGAGTTTTTGGAGAGGTTCTGGATGGTTTTATGAAATTGGGGTCACTGATGGGGTTGTTTTATGTAGAATTTGTGTAGCTTCGTCCAAAGAAGCTAGCTCCATCGGAGGTACCGCAAGAATAGTCCCATTTGTACTTGATTTAGGCTACATCTTCAAAAACTGACTAAATTCTACTACATTAGAGTAAAATCATCAATTTTACAGATCAAACTAGCCACAACTGCACATTTTAAAGCCTTAAAAAATTCACAACAACCATGACCAGCAAAAATGACCACAACCTGCTCAATATCAATCCCAAAAAACACCTGAAATAACTTTTCTTTCCAAATAATCTAAATGATCTTTGACTTTCTAAATACATCCCCAAAAAACAGTTCCTCCTTGATTACCCATGTCGAATTTCCCAAAAAAAACATTAGCTTAATTCTACACATAAAGTTTTTATTTCACCTGCCTAAAAACTTCTGAAATGTGAAACTTTATTATTTGGTGTGAGCCAATTTTTCACGGTGGATTTTCGAGAAATGCATTTTTAATTAAAAAGAGTCAATGAATTGAAGTCATTGAATCATAAAAAATGTAATTTACCGCCTACATTGGTAGCACAAATTCGCTTCTCAATCAACATTTTATTCAATTCTTTTTTTGATTTTTACACTTCAGAGCTAATATTATTATTTTTATTGAATGTGAGTCGTGGATGTGCAGTAAAAGAAGAGAACGTCATAAAAAAGAAGATACTGCGCTTTGAGCGGAGATGCAATGAAATATTTATGGCCTTTTCTGTTTCTCTTTATTATTTTTACCTAAACACAAATCGCTCATAAAATGTATTAAAATGAAATTATGTTTATTTATATATTCACACACATTCGACATTCATAATGCTTGTAATAATAAATGATGATATAAAGTTTGAAATGCCGCTTTTTGGCTTCTTCATATGGTTTTATGTGGTACTGAATGGAAACTGTACTGGATATTTATGAGAGTATTTTTAGGAGAAATTAAAAAAAATTGGTTTTAAAGATTTTTAAAGAAATTATGGTTTTTTTTAAAGAAAATTGAAAAAATTAAAAAAAATATTTTTAAATTAAAAAAATCAGTTTTTTAAAATTTGAAACAAAAAATTAAAAACACATTTCAAAAAAATTAAAAATTTAAAAATTTTTTAAAAAAATGTAATTTTCAAAACTTTTAATTTTTTTTTAAAAATTTCATAAATTTTAAAAATTTCAATTTTTTGAAATATTTCAAAAATTCTAAAAAATTTAATTTTTTAAAATATTTCAAAAATTCTAAAAATTTCAATTTTTTAAAATATTTCAAAAATTATTAAAATTTCAATTTTTTAAAATATTTCAAAAATTATTAAAATTTCAATTTTTTAAAAATTTTAGATTTTTTTTAAAATTTTAATTTTTTAAAAACATTTAATTTAAAAAAAATTCAAAAATTCTAAAAAAATTAGTTAGTAATTATATGAATTTTGAAAAACAGTTCCTCGTTTTGGAAAACTATACTCATTTTTTGATTCATTCAAAAATTATTTATTACAGCAAAATTTATGTGCTGCCACTCGCTCCTGCTTTTTTTTGCCAACATGATTTGTGTGATTTCGAATTTGACTCGAGGCTAAACAACACAAAAAAATCTCCCCTCCTCACACCATTTTAATAGACTGTAATTTATTTTTAAATGTGCTGTTAAATTTTTTAATATGTTCATAAATATTTTCCAGCGAGTGAAAGATGAAAATAAAATTATTTGAAATTTGATTTGTTTTGACAGATTATTAAGACAAGAAGGAAGAATTTATTTATTTATTTTTAGTTTGTTTAATTACATTTAATGAAAAAAGAATGTATATGATGAAATAATGACGGTGAGAAATTATGAGGCAAAGGAAGTCAAAACATGTTTCTCATGCGTGATAAAATGTTATAAAATATTGAACGATATTGCTCAACTTTTTTACTTATTTATATTTTTAATCTCAACGAGCAGAAAAGCTTATGTCGTTGAGTGAATTATAATTTGATGTCAAAATAATGCGGAGAATTTTATGTATGTTGAATTATGAGTCAGTGCAAATAATATAATTAAATATTTTTGTAACAAACGAGAATGACCTATAGTCATGGAGCCTCTGACGGCTGGTAAATAGGGGTTATTATAGGAAATTGTGATTGAATGTAATAAAAATTTATGTTTTAAAGTTTTGTCGCACATACTTTTGGCTTTGACTTTTTAAGCAGCGCCTCGTTCACTGCCTGAAATTATTGGTGATACTTATAAGGATGTTTGGGGTGCATTTTGGGGGTCAACATATTTTTTTATTGATTTACTAGAATTTAACGTCATTTTTGAACGTCCCCTGCCCAAAATCAAACAAAATCCAGCTCAGCACATCGCTTTAAACACACCAAACCATACATAAAAGTCCATCAGCTCAAAGAAGCTAGAAAACAAATTAAACGGCTAATAGAAAGAAAAGAAAGCATAAACTGTGCAAATCTAATGGACTTTTAATATAAATTTCTCATCTATCTTCATTTCACAAATACAATGTAGCAGCAAACATATTAAATCATGTAACATCACGTACAAGAGTTAGAGTGAGAGAGAAAAGCATGCGGAAACATGCAAATCATGCGAATCAAATCAATTTAAAAGATCTAAATCATAAAATTGTAGAAAAAGGCCATAATAAGCGGCACATACAAGCGGCAATATAAAGCCGTGCAAGTCAATTCAATTAGTTTACCAATGTAAACATATCTTGTACTCTCTTTTACCTTTCCAATTCCACCGAACAAGCAACATAATTATTAATTAATTCGATGAATGTGAACATGCGTACGTACAACAAATTATCTTTTCATAAAAAAAAATAAATCAGGTTGCTTTTATTAGAAACACAATTTATTGATTTTCTGTCAGCTTTGTTCATGATTAACACGACTGTATAATTACAAATGATGTTAAAATTAAACTACTTGCTTATAATTGCATGTCAATAATTTTTTTCTTTCTTTCTATCTCCCTCGTTTTTTTACTGATTTACATTTGACGCATTATGGTGAAGTGTAGAGGGAAACTTGCGTTGTTTGTAAATTTTTAATCTCAGTTTTCAAAGAATTTTATTTTTTTATTATTTTTTATTCATGGCGTGAATTTTGTGATTTTATTTTATATGATACTTATGGGTTTAGTTGGTTATCTGAGCAACTAAAGTGACACTTTAAAAACTGAGCAACTGAAGCGACGCTTTTAAGACTAAGCAACCAAAGCGACGATTTTTAAACTGAGCAACTAAAGCTTCACTTTAAAGATTGAGCAACTAAAGTGACACTTTAAAAACTGAGCAACTAAAGCATCACTTCTAAAACTGAGCAACTGAAGCAACGATTTAAAGACAGCAACTAAATTAACACTTTTTAGACTAAACAACTAAAGTGACGCTTTACAGACTGAGCAACTAAAAAGACACTTTTTGAATTGAGCTATTAAATTGACATTTTTCGAGATAATCAAATGAAAACTATAAGCATATAACTAAGCAATTTAACTACGGTGTCAGTATTCCCATCCAAACTTACTCCTTCACTGCACTAGATTCATTTTCCCATTTTAAATTTTTAAAAGCTAGAAAACTTTTATGCCTCTTTTTTCTCTCTTTTTAAATACGATTGTCATCGTCTACGAGGCATTGCGTGTCTCACATTTCTATTTCGCATGTTTGAGTTAAATATTATAGGAGAAACGCGACTCAGTATAGAAACTTCTATCGGGTAGGTCAAAAGCGTGTTACGTTAATTTGATATGGTCATAAAATATGTATGTCCAACAATACGCAACTACTCTAATTTACTCAATGAATTAATTAAAAACTAAGGAGACATTTTAATGACAGTCATATAACAGAAAAATGTAAATTTTTATTGCAATAAAGTAAGGTATTATTATTATCTGAATTTTTAAAGCTGATTTGTTATGAAAAAAAAAACATTTTTTAATCCGCCATTCTCGATTGATCGAGGAAGAAAGCTGATCATTTATTTATTGAGAAATGGCGACTGCCAGTCAAAAAGTCTGTAGGTGTTGTATTTTCAAAAATGAACATGATGCAGCTGACGCTTTTCATTATTAATAATTTTTTTAACTTTTTTCATTTCTCCGTGAGCTAGCTTAATTGCATCTAATGAAAATTTAAGCAGCGAAGCACCTTATTTGTGTGTCTTTAAATATTCACATCTGCCATTCAAATTTACTACAATTTTTTCTTTTGAATTATGGGATTGCAGGGTTGGTGGGATGGGCTATGAGGTCTATTGTGGATTTTTTAGCTTTGTGAATTAAAGTCATTGGAATTGATAGAAATTATATCAGAAAAATTGAATATATTGAATTTATCCTCAACAGGGAGTAATTCAAAGGGTCTAGACCCTACGGAACCCTACTCCAGAATATGATTATTAATTAAGTGTATCCAGAGGATTACGGAAGGGGGTTGGCAGCTTAAACCCCAATAATTAATAGAAAGTACACTGAATTCTACTAAATTCAACTTAATTTCTATCTAATCAAATAAAAGGAACTCATAAAAATCCAAAAACATACCAGTAGCACCTCATCCTCAGTCTAATTCCCCTCAAAGAACCTAAACCACAACTCTGCCAAAATTAAATTTATTTCCTCATTCCCAAAAAAAAGACTTAACAGAGAAAAACGATTTTGTGGTTTTCATTCGTTTAGAATAATTTTCGGGTGGTTTAAAAAATAAATCTCTGGCGTTCATTATCATGAATATTTTCTTTATATTCCTCGTACATATGCACATCTCCCTATCTATTTTCTTTATTTCACACAGCAATAATAAAAATAATAGCAAGAAAAACAATTATCGTCAGTTGTGAAGCCACAAAAAAGAAGAGCCGAATTTCTGAGATCTTCTTAATGTGAAAGAACATGGAGCATGTATTTAGAAGGGGGAAAACAAATAACAAATAACAGAATGAATGGAATATAAAGAGCCCGCATTTCAATGAAAACGAGGCATTCCATTCTTGATTGGTCGATTAAACATATTTTTAATAACATAAAAAAAGGCCAACAACAATAAAAATGTAGAATATAGAAATGAGGAGGAATAAGAATAAGAAGCAACATGAAAAAAGGGAAACGGAGAGAATAAAACACACAAATGTCACTTTAGATTAAGAAAATAAATAAAGAAGAATTCCATTTTATAGACGAGAATATTTTCTGTTGGTCTCTCGATTCTTGTGTGTTTTTACAAGCAGATTAAGGTGACATTTAAAGTAAATTGAATGGAGATGAGCAAAAACTGGATTGAAAGGAAACTTAGTATGGGAAAATGATTTTTTTTGATGTTATTTAAAATTGCGCCTGCATTTTTGTTAACTGTAGATTTTTATCAATAATTACTACAAATTAATGTATTTAATTAATATCCACGCGATGTTAAAGGTTTGAAAATTATTTTTGACATTGGAATTTTGATTCGGTTAGGAGATAGTCTACATGAAATTGAATATGACTCTAGTCATGTGGAAAAATTGAGGTAGTGAAGTGTGACTTGGTGGCCTTATTTATTCAATCATCTGCTAGAAATTGGAATAGAATTTTGTGTCGAAAAATTGAAAATTCAGTGGCGTTTCAATAAATTTTGGTAGATCGTCAGGGGTTGGTTTTAGGGTTACCCTAGGGGTAGGATAAGTGGGTACCCCTAGGATCTGAAGACACCCTGCCTACCCTATACCTACCTATCCTATCTTAGGGAAGGAATACCCTAGGGGGTACCCCAGGTAGCCCTAGAAAATTTTGGTAGATTTTAAGCTAAGCTTACTCAACGATAGCTCATTGAGTCACTAAAATGACTCAATCGTATAGTAGTTTAGTCCTTTGGTACCTGATACAGTTATCATAATTACAGACTTCAGTGATGCTTCCTCAACCAATAAAATCCATCTCCATCTCAATCAACAGCTTAAAAAATTATCAAAATTTATTTTCCAAAAACCTTAACGACCTCAATATCAAAATCAACTCCAATCTTCTTATCTTAATATCCCAAAATTTCTTGTCACATAAACAAAGCTTTCCCTTAAGATTTTCACAAGAAAATTTAACTGTTATTTACGACCACTGAAAAAAAATATCTTAAGTCCAATTTTCATGACATTTTATTATCAACAAGTTGATATTATCAAAAATGAGTTGTCAGATTTACCAATTTAATTTTTTTCTGTCTGATTTTTTCTCTCTTTCGAATGAATATTCATGAGTTTTTTTGTGTGATGTAGTCATGCTCGTTTAAGTTGAGATTTCTCTTTATAAGTCGGTAAATTTTTTGTATAATCGCATCCATTTAGGATTATAATTTTTAATCTTTAATAATCTTTTGTGTCTTTCTGGGGATTTAAGTCATTTTTTTGTGGTGATTAGCCGATGGAAGGGGATGGAAAGTTTGTGGTTTAGTTTTGTGAATTTTTTGATATCTTGTAGAATTTTCTTGTTTTAGTTGTGGATATAGGATATGTTTGTGCCTTAAATCTAAGTTTTTAGAGACCATAGTGAGAGTTTAGTGCTCAGGGTTAAATTTAGACCTGGATTGTGGTCCTCCCTTTACTGCAAGGTTGCTTAGGATTGAATCATGATCAAAAATGCAGTTTATAGTGTAATTAATTTTTAATTAGAATTTTTTGCAATAGTTTTGATTAAAAATAAAAAAAAATTTTTTTGGACCCCATAACCCTACTGTCACCTCATACCCAGTTCCTACCAGAACCATGTGACATTCCCTAGCAATTGACCTTATTTGCCCTCACACAGCTTTATTCCCTCAATATTTTCAAGAATTCACATCTAATACCTCAAAGAAAAAAAGCCACAATTCCATAATATCAGCATCCTCATATCGAATATTGTCTCATATCTCATAAAGATCTTTTTTATATTTCAATTTTAATTGGAAATGAAAAATAATATTTGATGATGAGCGATTAAAAAACGTTCGGCGAATAACACAAAAAATGAGTCTGAAATAAAATAAAGAAACAAGATATTAAGAAAAAGAAGATAGACATTAAATTAGAAGAGAAATTCGTTAATGAAAATTAAGTTTTGATCAATTCCGAACGAGATCTAAAGAGGTGAGGCGCGCAAAAGATCTGAAGGAAGCATGCGCGACTACAACATACGGTCATGAAGCTGATGTAGAATTATTCAAATCATATTTTATGTCCAATCATCACATCAAATAGATTATGATAGTTATAAATTTCTCTCTTATAAAATATATAAAAAAAAGTCTTGAATATTGCCGCGGTACGATGAACACAAAATCAGAAGATGCTCAGCACACATGAGTGTGGAAAAAAGGCCAAAATGCGAATGCCGAAAAAGAGAAAGATGAGAATAAAAAAGATTCAATTTTGTTTTATGATCAGCGCTTGCTGTTTAGTCGCTTTTTATAAGATATAAAACGGCGCTACCGGCATAAAATTATGAAAATTATTTTACATCTCTTTTTTCGATCTCTTCGGTGATTTTCAGGGTTGGGACGAGGTGACGACTGAAATTTAAGTCTTAATTTACAACATAGTTGTTACCCTGTCCATTTATCCTGACCTAGGGTTGAGGATGGGGGTAGGGTAGGGAGGGTATACTTAGGTGGAGGGTGGAGGTATTTTAGGTGAGGCACCTCAAGTAGCTCATAAGGTCTATAGGATATTGTACGAGAAACACTTGAAAGAATTAAGCTTCAATACCAAAGACCCCAAAAAATTAAGTCACTCACTCACTAAATTATACCAAATCCACCATAAAAAACAACTCTGAATTTTATTCCCCTTAATTTCTCAAAGGAGCAGCAAAACAGAATATTTTGTGTCATTTATTGATCTTATTTATCATTTAACTCACACAACTTGAAAAGATTGCGCAAAAATTATTAAAATTTATTCTCATCTTATATCTTTACAGAGAATTCACATTTAAATTTATTTGCAACACGACCGCAGCCAAAGAAGAAACGAAAATCGCGAACAGCATTCACAAATCATCAAATTTTTGAGCTCGAAAAGCGATTTCTTTATCAAAAATATCTCTCACCTGCTGATCGTGATGAAATTGCTGCCGCCTTAGGTCTCTCAAATGCACAGGTAAGACAAAAAAAAACACAAAAAATAATTCTCGCGAATCAAGATTATTTTATCATACATGTGTGATGTGTTAATCGATGACGATACGAAATGAAAATTATCAATTCAAGGAATATTCAATAGCCTCTAAACATTTTTTTAATTCTTTTGATTTTGTATGATAAAAGATGCAAAAGAGAGAGAAAATTGAAAATTCAGTTGAATTTATCTTTTTTATACTTGAATCATGTCGACTGATGGCTTTTAATTTTGTTTTGGTAATGTTATACAATGTGTGCATAATATTTGGTGCTGACAAATGACAGAAATTAGTAGGAAATTGGAGTTTTGTAGGAATGTTATGTAAAAAATAGGAAATGAGTTGCACATGGCTGGGTTAAGTATTGTTATGTTGAAAATTGAGTATTTTTATTGGAAGTGAGCTTTACAAACAAGTCTTATGCGATGAAGTTGAAAAAGATTACAAAATATCATCAAATTTGAAATTTTTAAAGAAAATTTTCAAATTTAGTCAAAATTTAAAAAAAAAATAATTTTAAAAATAAGTTTCATATTTTAATCAAAATTTAGTAATAAATTTAACTTTTTATCAAAATTTAAAATTAAATTGAAATTTTAGTCAAAACTTAAAAATAAATTTAACTTTTTACAAAAATTTAAAATTAAATTTAAATTTTAATCAAAATTTAAAATTAAAATTAAATTTTGATTAAAATTTAAATCTATTTTTAAATTTTGATTAAAATTTAAATTATGATTAAAATTTAAATTAAATTTTAAATTTTTGTAAAAAGTTAAAAACAAATTTAAATTTTAATCAAAACTTAAAAATAAATTTAAATTTTAATCAAAATTTAACTTTTTATCAAAATTTAAAAATAAAATTTAACTTTTTATCAAAATTTAAAAATAAAAGTTATTTTTAAAAAAATTATCCAGAGGCTATCATCAATCGTAACCTCATTTTGCATCATAATTACTACAAACTCTCTCAAAATGTCCCCCAAAAAAATCCCACAACCCAAAATAATATTCAAGCTGATTAATAATTTTTAATGAGCAATTTAATTTGCTAATAATTTGATTGATTGACTGACAGATTGGTGCCAATAAAGTTAAATTAGTCAATTCATAGTCTTGTGCGCTGCTCAAGGCTTCATTTATTTATAAGTATTTTCACTAATTAATTTCAGATGATTGAGTTAATCTGAAGTCTTAAATACTAGGAGTCATGTAATAATGATGGTCAATGTTTTTTGGAAGGGAGGGGGGTACTGGGGCTAGTTGGTTGGTATGCCCAAGTGTATAGACTATCTAGGAGTATGGTGAGTCTACTCTGTACTCCTGAGGTTAACTAGGGTATCCGAGGCCTGAAAATACCCTTAAGACCTACCCTTCGAGTAGTCTTCACCCTGAGGCAGCCCTCAGACCTGTAATGATTCATCTTATTACATCTTAATGGGCACACAAATACTATTTTCTTATTGTCTTTCTTCATGAACAACCCCCTATGCAATTAGGTTGAAAATAAATTAAATGCAAGTAATTAAAGAAAATTAGTTTAACAACCCTTGAAGCCTCACGATTGGTATGGAAATATTAACGACATGGTCAGGGAGTTAATTCGTTAAAAGAAGCTTTTATTTTACCGGTTAAGTGCACGAAATTAATAAACTTGTAAATTATTTTTTACTCTTTTTTCAAGGAAAACTTTCCGACTTTGTTCAACTAATTAAGCACTTCAAAATGGCTACTTTGAAATGAAATAAAAAATGGCAAATGCTGTCATGTAGTTTTGCATTTGGAAAATTGAGTGAATTTTTTTTAAAAAATTTAAATTTACATTCTTAAACTCAAGCACCAAGATCACCTAAAAATTTAATTTAATTTCCAGCAATTTCCAAAAAATCATCAAAAAAGTCGACATGATTCACAATCCAATGCACAATTTAAAAAAATAAAAAAACTAATCGTAACAAATAATTTTTCTCTCTCTTTTCATATTTTTTCATCCTCTTCTTCTTCTCATCCATCTCAATATCTCCACAAAAAAATACACAAATAAAATAAAAAATCATCAAATAAAGGTGATCACATGGTTCCAAAATAAAAGAGCAAAAACGAAAAAGAGTGCCTATTGAATGTGTTCCTAAAGTACTTTCGTAGTCTCTCTGATGTATCATCCTACTACCTTTTATCTCAACAATCACCATTCAGAATGAATTAATGTAATTATAGTCCTTATTATTATCCTTAATAACTTTAACACATAATATCTCAATGTACATATATTTATAACAAAATAGATAGAGATCATAATGCATTTTTATTCCTTAACTAACACCTTTGAATTAGGGCATTAAAGCCATTAATCTATAATTATTGATGCTATAAGGAACAAAGGATTATTTTTCATATTTTTCTAATGATTCTCCGTCTCCTTTTATCTTTACAGGTAATAACTTGGTTCCAGAATCGAAGGGCAAAATTAAAACGCGATATAGAAGAACTTAAAAAGGATGTTCAGACTGTAAATGTATTAACGGGTCAGGAGAGCTTCCTTAAAGATATTACCGACATGAATCTACTGAAAAAGAAGCCGGTTGCATCGCATGATGATAGTTTCAGTCCTCAAAAATGATTTTCTTATTATTTCTTTTTCGTTGTTAATTCTTGAAAAAATAAATTAATGTATTATAAATATTTTAAGTATATTGAGACTGATGATTTATTTATTCGTATCCTTAATGTAGTTTCATGTTCATTTCATTTATTCGTTGAGATCTTCCCCATGAGATATGAATGCAAAAAAATTTGTGTGAATTTTTAAATTATATAATTGGATGTATTTGAAGAAAATGAGAGCATGTAGAAGTGATAATTATCATATCTTGGAAGAAGACTTAATTTTTTATGGGGATTATTCATTTATGACGTCTAAAATTGGGATTTTAATTTTTTGAAGACCCTTTTAAGGGGTTAAAGAAGGTTTTAATTCAGATCGGAGTATTTTCTTTATGGCTACCAAGTATCAGTCACATGGTGCCATGACCATCCCGAAAGACATACATTGTAGAAAAGTTGAAAAAGAGTGTCCCAGGCCAGCGTGAGACTGGCGTGGGTCCGTATTTTACGTGAGGCTTTCCTGGAACACTATGTTTCCCCTTTTCTACGCCGTGTGACTTATATTTGAAAGTACATGTCAAAAGGATCTGCAGCCATGGATAAAAGGCCACAAAACTAAAGTTACTTTGGATGCATGGTTTTTAGCGCATTTTTGAAACTTGTTTTAAAAAGGTAGCTTAATAATGCACTTTGTTCGGCTGTTCGGCTGTTCGGCTGTTCGGCTGTTCGGTCGGAACACACGAAAAACTTTTTAACCAGACATCGTAGAGAGCTCTAGTTTTTTGCAATAGCTCCGTGCCATCGAGTTATTGGCCCCCCGGATAGTTAAAAATCTCAAAAACATCGCTAAATACTATAATTAATGAATTTTTGTTTTCAATACAATAGATCCAACTTCAAGTGGGATAATTTCAAATATATTTTGACAGTTAGAAAGTTTGAATTTCAAAAATATATGAAAAAATATATTATTATATGAAAATTCACCGTGCAAATTGTTAATTATACTATAATTAATGATTTTCAAGTGTATTTACGCGGGAAATTTTCAAATATATTTTGACCGTTAGAAAATTTGAATGCCAAAAAACCGTTATTGAGCTGTCGAATTTATTTAAGTCACAAAATATTCATGATTGACTTATTTAATACGCAGTACTTTGCTAATCAAATACTGATCGCTAACACAAAAATGCGCTGAAGTCCCTCGATCTATAACACGAGGACTTTCTTTAAATTTTTGATATAAATTTCAATTTAAGCCCTTGCTTTGTTGCAAAAAATCCAAAAAAAATCCTTAATTAATGGACGTCATTTGTGAATGACCCTTCCTCAATGCAATATGTTTTTAAATTAATTTTTCAAGGCTTTTTTCAACGTCTTCATGTGTATTGGAATGGAAGTGCATGTAAGTAATTGAAATCGATGAGAAATATTGACAGTTTTAATTACTTTTACTGACATTTTTCAATTTCTTAAAAGAAGTAATGGAGGGAAAATTGAATTGAGTGTAAGAAAATTGAATGGACAGGAATTTTTATAAAAATGGAGGATGACATGTCTATTTGGTATTAATATTTCTTGGATAGGTTTAGTATTTATTCCTAGAAATCTAAAATACTTGATAATTATTGAGTCTTGATGCTTAATAATGGTTTAGCTATTGAAGCTATTATAAATTGATAGAATTGACATAAATCCAGGCATGAATCTAAATTAATTCATTTAAATCCAGATTTTTTTGATGAGTCAAACTAAGGCTAGAAGAATAATCCCAAGCAGGGCAATGTAGTCAATATGACATTGCTACGTCGACGTTATAATAGAAAAACGTCAAAAAAAGACATCGAGATGCCTTGACGCTGTCGTGACGTCAGTTTTTGTACCACTCGATGCTAAAATCCATGGTTTGTTGCAGCATGTCACTCGAGAATATATCAATTAATTTAATCTAGCCTGCAGGATATTTCTAATAGTGTATTTAATAGGTCCTTCAAGCATCAACAAAGTAAACAATTTAGCCCCACAATGTCTCTTAATAACTGCTCTACAAAATGTTAAATAATTAATTTTATGTCCAAGAATGTCAGTCTTTAAAAAAAGTTAATCATTTCTGCAATAATTCCTCTAATTTACATTGTAAGCACTTCATAATTAAAACAAACAAATCGTACTCGTGTCGAGTGAAAAAGCCTTGAGGATATATTTTTTATGTGTACATAAAACAAAAATAAATAAAATAAAATAAAAAAATATTACAAATCAGCATTCAAAATCAATATAAATGTGAAATTAATGGATAACATAAAAAAAGCTAAGCGTTGTACAAAGAATGTAAATAAATGCAGAGCAGCAGAAAAAATTTAATTGATTGCGTTTTATTTTATTTTTAATACTCAACCGACGGTAATAAAATTCACACTTTTATTGCAGCTTGCTAAAAACTGTTATATTTGCAGTTTAAATTGCATCAGAGCTTACAAGTGCAATAATTTTAGGGCTTTCTTGACAAAGCTTGAAAGCTTTTATTTTGTTACTAATACAGCGAGAAATTTTCCACGCCCTGAAAGTGCATTTCACGCAACACATATGAAAGTAATCCAGAACATTGTATTTACAGCTCATTGTTCTCACAACAATGAATGAAATTTAATGTGCAATTGACCAATAAAATGTTGTAAGTCAGTTTCCTTGAATGTTGCCATAAATTGCATTATTTGCGATGTTCTTGTGATTATTTTGTTGGATTTTCTGCGAATTTTATTGCAAAGTCATGCAAATTTATAAAAAATCGACAAAATAATCCCATAAAAAATTGCACACTTCATGACCTTCATGGAAAAAATAATTAAAATGCATCGTTCGATATAAATCGACCCTAGTTCTCATCACATATTGCACACTAATTATTTCTGGTCTTCAATCATCCTCAATATACAATAATAGTCATCTCCTTTCTTTTACCAATCAATTGAAAATTCATTAACCGTATCGAATTGGCAATTAGGGCATATGCAGCTCGATATTGAGAAAGCACATGCATAAGCTCTGACAATAACAAAAGGACAGAATTAAATGAATTTATTATAAGACTTTGTTAAATAGACTCGAAAAGATGAAGTGTGAAGTAGCATAATATGACATTTTACAGACATGATATTGTAAATTTGTGAGAGACAATTCCTGACTTTCTACTTTTATTTCTATTGTGTGATAGATAGGGAGCTGTAAAATGGTAATGTAAATGGATGAGCTTCACACATTTTTATTGGGTTTAGGATGATTTTATGGGAATTTTAGTTTCTCTATTTTAATATTTTTTTTATTAATGTATAATTTTTCGATTCTTGTTTTTAAAAAGATATTCTTTAAAATATTTTTAAAACTTTTATTTTTTCAAAATTTCAGTTTTTTGAATTGTTAACAATTTAATGTGTTTTTTTCTTCCTTTTTTAAAAAATTGTAATTTTTAAATTTTAGGAATATTAGCTTTTTTTAATTATTTACCAATTTTTTAATTTAATATTGCACTGAGTTTTAATTTTATTTTTTAAAATTTTTGATTTTTGGTTTTCAAGAATTTCAGTTTTGTTTAATTTTTGAATAGGTTTTTTTATTTTTTAATTCTAAACAAACATCAAATTTTCACTTTTTTAAATTTTTTAAACTTCAAATTTTTAAAAATTTCAAATTTTTAAATATTTCAAATTTTCAATTTTTTAAAAATTTCAGATACTTAAAATTTTTAAATTTAAAATAAATTAAGTTTTCCTTATTTAGCTACATTTTACCTTTTTAAATACATTAAAACGTTTTAATTTTAAAACTAATTTGATTTCTTAAAAATTTAAATAAACAATAATTTGTTTTTAAATTTAAAATTTTTGTTTGAAGTTTTTTACTTTTTTAAAAGTCAAGTTTTTTAAATTTTCAATTTTTATGTAGTAGTAATAGAATTAATTCACTACTTATACATAAATTCCATAAAAAATATATATAAAAATTAAATAATCTTCAAAAGAAATTTTCAAAAAATATTTTTACCACGTTTTTCTTAACTTGCTTTCTTGTCTGTTTGATTGTCGAGGTCAAATTTTGTAATCGATTTTTCGACCACTTCCACTGCTCCAATCGAGCTGAAATTTTTCATGCATGCGTATTTTGGATGACAATGCAATCTTTTAATATTTTGGAATCACAAAAATACTTAATTATAGTATAATTTAATTTATGAATTTTTATATGAGAAAATAATCCAATATCAATGATGTCATTTTCTCATGGACATTCTTTGAGAACATTTGAATTTTCTGAAATGTCATGGGTTCAAATCTTACCAATGACAAAAAACTTTTTTGAATTTTTTTGATTCTTTTTTACACTTTTTTGATGCTTTACGATGTTTCATGATTTATTTATGCATAATTATATTTTTATAAGTCATAAAACAGCAAAAAAGTACAAAAAGAGTGAATTTTGATTTTTTGTATGAAATGTCGATATACTTCACAAGAGCAAAAATCTTTGTTCATATGTATATTTTGTCACTAAAATCTATAATCGTACAAGTGATTGGCTCGAAATAGTGTGTAAATACATGCAAATCGTTTCATAGGTTGATATCGCTGAATATATTTTGGGGACAAAACAGGGTATGGCTGTGAGAAACGAAATTTATTTGGTTTGGGTAGAGAGTGTGTGAAAATTTTGTTTTTGCTATGATTGAGAAATCAGTTATTCGTATTATGTGAGGTTGGAAGTAAAACAGCCAAAAATGTTCTATGGAAAAAAGTTTGTGCCTGAAATTCTACATCATATTCAAAAAACCGAATAGGAATTGGTTAAGGCATTCAAGAACAAGAAATACATTTTCTGTAAGCAAGCAAACAAACAAGTTAATGAACAAGAAATAGCCAAAACGAGACATCGTTGAGAGTTCTAGTTTTTTGCATTCGATCCGTGCCGCCCTACAGAAGAACTGATTAGATTTTGGACATGGTAGGAACAGCCGTTGCTTCTAAAAAAGCAAAAAACCTTCTTTTCCATACAAAATGTGAAATTTAAAGGTTGCTATGATTTTTGAAAATTTCGACTGTATATGAAAATTATGTAATGGAGTTCAAGAAGAATCCAAATTGGAAATGGGACTTGAAGGAATTTACTTAATTGAGGAAGTAGCTTATCCACATGACCCAAAAACTTGAAAATCCTCATATTAACACCGAGTGAAGCTCGGTCTATCCGTTGAACTTTTAGTTATAAATGTGATGTATTTTGACAAAATGAGCTGAAATTTGGAATGAGGGTTCCTTAGCTGTGCCTGAGTATGGAACTGATAAAACTTTTGTTTATGTTACGTAAAGATCTTACGTTACGTAAAATTACGTAAAGTGAATTTTACTTAAAAATATTGTTTGAATGAATATAGACCAACTGGATCTCATTTTATAGGACATAGAGGATCTAGATTACTGTATCTCATTTTTATTGGAGACAGGATCTGGTTCTAATTTTTATTGGACACGCAGGCTGTTTACTGGATCTCCGTATGAATTACGTATGAACTGTAATTCTAAACAAGTCGAGGGAGCGTAGCTCAAGCTCGACTCTACTGTGATCCATGTAAAAACTGTAATTCTTAACAAGTCGAGCGAGCGTAGCTCAATCTCGACTCTACTGTGATCCATGTAAAAACTGTAATTCTTAACAAGTCGAGCGAGCGTAGCTCAAGCTCGACTCTACTATGATCTATTTAAAAACTGTAATTCTTAACAAGTCGAGCGAGCGTAGCTCAAGCTCGACTCTACTATGATCCATGTAAAAACTGTAATTCTTAATAACAAGTCGAGCGAGCGTAGCTCAAGCTCGACTCTACTGTGATCTATTTAAAAACTGTAATTCTGAACAATTCGAGCGAGCGTAGCTCAAGCTCGATTCTACACTAATCTACGTATGAACTATAATTCTTAACAAGTCGAGCGAGCGTAGCTCAAGCTAAGTTGAGCGTAGCTCAAGCTAAGTTGAGCGTAGCTCACAAATTTTTACGTCCTGAACGTAGCGTAGCGAGTGAAGGCGTGAAAATTTTCCAAAGTCTTTAGAAGACTGCGGATATGTGAGAAAGTGTTAGTAATTTGAGTAATAATAGTTCGAGCGGAGCTCAAATATAAAAGTTCGAACGTAGTTCGAACTAAGTTGAGCGTAGCTCACAAATTTTTACGTCCTGAACGTAGCGTAGCGAGTGAAGGCGTGAAAATTTTCCATAGTCGTTAGAAGACTGCGGATATGTGAGAAAGTGTTAGTAATTTGAGTAATAATAGTTCGAGCGGAGCTCGAATATAAAAGTTCGAACGTAGTTCGAACTAAGTTGAGCGTAGCTCACAAATTTTTACGTCCTGAACGTAGCGTAGCGAGTGAAGGCGTGAAAATTTTCCATAGTCGTTAGAAGACTGCGGATATGTGAGAAAGTGTTAGTAATTTGAGTAATAATAGTTCGAGCGGAGCTCGAATATAAAAGTTCGAACGTAGTTCGAACTAAGTTGAGCGTAGCTCACAAATTTTTACGTCCTGAACGTAGCGTAGCGAGTGAAGGCGTGAAAATTTTCCAAAGTCCTTAGAAGACTGCGGATAAGTGAGAAAATTTTGAGTTAACCCCTGTGATCTATAACAGTCAGACGAACGAAGCAAAGCGAAGTGGAGTCTGATACTACTGTGATCTATAACTGTTGGACAAACGAAGCGGAGCGAAGTGGAGTCCAACACTACTGTGATCTATAACAGTTGGACGAACGAAGCGGAGCGAAGTGGAGTCCAACACTACTGTGATCTATAACAGTTGGACGAACGAAGCGGAGCGAAGTGGAGTCCAACACTACTGTGATCTATAACAGTTGGACGAACGAAGCGGAGCGAAGTGGAGTCCAACACTACTGTGATCTATAACAGTTGGACGAACGAAGCGGAGCGAAGTGGAGTCCAACACTACTGTGATCTATAACAGTTGGACGAACGAAGCGGAGCGAAGTGGAGTCCAACACTACTGTGATCTATAACAGTTGGACGAACGAAGCGGAGCGAAGTGGAGTCCAACACTACTGTGATCTATAACAGTTGGACGAACGAAGCGGAGCGAAGTGGAGTCCAACACTACTGTGATCTATAACAGTTGGACGAACGAAGCGGAGCGAAGTGGAGTCCAACACTACTGTGATCTATAACAGTTGGACGAACGAAGCGGAGCGAAGTGGAGTCCAACACTACTGTGATCTATAACAGTTGGACGAACGAAGCGGAGCGAAGTGGAGTCCAACACTACTGTGATCTATAAACTGTCAACTTATTATCAATCATATGAACAAATTAGTAAAATATTTGATTTTTAGTCTAAAAGTTATATTTATGGTATCTGAAAAATGTAGCAACAACTTTAATAGTGAGCTGTATTTCAACTTCATCAATTATTCAACAATAACTTCAAAGAATCTCAATGATTACTTTGATCATAAATAAATCTTAAGAAATGTTAGAATTTTATTCAACAGCATCATCGAAAGACTAAAAAGTAGAAAATAATTTACTATATAAAAAAATATTTTTTTAAAAAAAACCACGTTTTTCCCGTGGACTAAAAAGTAGAAAATAACTTTTATTTTGTATTGGTCAGAAATTAATTGTAAATTTTCAGATTTTATTTTAAAAATTTTATCCTCATCCATGAATTCATGATCGTCTATGAATTGCTAATAAGTACACTTCAAAATTATCGTATAGTTCGACTACTAAAAACGTGGGCGCATTTTATAAGAAGTAACTTAAGAAATTTCTATACTAAACAGTAAATTGATAACTTCTTATAAAATGCGCCCACGTTTTTAGTAGTCGAACTATACGATAATTTTGAAGTGTACTTATTAGCAATTCATAGACGATCATGAATTCATGGATGAGGATAAAATTTTTAAAATAAAATCTGAAAATTTACAATTAATTTCTGACCAATACAAAATAAAAGTTATTTTCTACTTTTTAGTCCACGGGAAAAACGTGGTTTTTTTTAAAAAAATATTTTTTTATATAGTAAATTTCATAATAAATGTGTCTTTAATTGACTCCTCTGCCTATCCAGTGTCATTTTAAACCTACACAAAAAAATAAATTAAATTCGACTGCATTCATTTCCATCTCAAATGGACGATCACAAATTGATTAAATCTGGAGCAGATGCAAATTTTTCATCAATTTTTCTTTTCCTTTATAAATTTTTAAAAAGCGAGATGCTTCATTAAATTGATGAGGCGAATCGAAAATGAATAAGAAATTAGTTTGAATTAATTTTTCTCCTCTTTTAGAAAATATAGAATAAAGAAATAGAAAGTCTCAGGAATGATTGAGTTTGCACCTTGCATTAATTCATTTTATGTTTAATTTCCTATGACAAATTTTTTAATTTGAATTTTTTTTACTGTGCCTTACAAAAGAACCTCAAAGCACGCTCCACACGTCGCTCGATCTGAAAATTTATTGTGGATATAATAAAAATATTCTCAAAATGTCGAATGTAAGAACCATGCTCACTTTGTGCGGTTCATATAGGGCAAATATATTTGCTCGCCAAAAAAACAGACCACACATGCTTGAGTGGATTGTATTGTTAAATCCTGTGAACCATAACAAAATAACGCTCATCATTATTAAGTGATGGCGGTTTGAAAGAAATTTGTTTCTCTTCATCACGAGTTTCTCATTTTCAGGATATGAGTCAAAAGAGCAGAAAAGCAGGTCCAATTTGTTATGGTTGTGATTTTTTATATTTTATAACTTAATCTTCTCGTTCATGGAATGATGCACAATTTCTGCATAGTCATTTTTAATCAGAAGCTATGGGATATTTTTTTCTATGCCGTAGAATAGACTAATTGTTGAGGTATGGGATTGATGAGTCTGGATATGAAATGATGCTTGTGAATTTGAAAAAGGATTATGATGTATCGTTTTGGGTGAATTTGTGTTTAATTGATAATTTCTGGATTAATTTTGTATGTTTGACTTGATTTTTGAATTTTATGTTAAGAATTGATAGAATTAGGTCCTTAAAAGACAAATTCAGGACTGGGCCTGGTGTAGGATAGGTGTAGGGCCTGGGATAGAGTATGGTATACCCTGGGGTCGGTTGCTAGGTTTACCCTAAAGAATACCATTCTCTAGTGAGTACTCTAGGATATACCCAAGGGTTACCATTGGGGTATAGCCTAGTAGTAGGGTATACCGAGTAACCGAGTAGACCGAGAAACTCAACCCAGTCCTAAGATATTCATCTGAATAATTTTCATAAGGATATTGCAACTAGCAGATTCTATGATGCTCAGACCTTCCAGTGGTATATGACCCAACACCATACTAATTTCCATCTTATCATACAATTCATGATCCTCAAAATTTCAATCCCAAATGCGTCTCAGTTACCTAAATCCCACAAAGTCACCTCTACTTCCCAAAAGTTGCATGACATCAATTAAATTTGTGCACATCTAATGTTCATCATTAATCTCTTCATTCTTTCTTAATTCTTTCATCAGTCATTATAACATCATGATGATATTTTAATTAATCCTTTTGTTCAACTATTATCTAGTTCTAGGAGAGACCTTTTTTATTAGCATCACATCCAGCAGCAGCAGCAACAGCAGAATGACGAGATTCTTTGTTCATACCTCCCTTTTTTCTGAAAAATCATGCTCGCGGCATGAAAAACTTCTTTTCATCTCGTTCTGAATAACAGAACGAGAAAAAAATGTGAATTTTATGGATCATTAATGAGAATGCTAAAAGTGTTCATTTATGTTGAATGAGTTGCCACACAAATACACACACAGAAAATCACTCTTTTATTTAACATCCCATATTCGACTTAGTCGGTAAAATTTCTTTGATCATTCTTCTGGTTTGGATTTCTTTCTCTTTCTTATTAAATTTTCCCTCTTTCATTCCTCATTGTTCACATTAAATCCAATAAAAACAACACAAAGATAAAGAGACGTTCTAATAAAGTACTTTGCATTATGAATGGACATCAATGGATCGCTGATACATTTCGAACGAATTGCTCTTCTTTTCAGTTAACATGCTTTCGGATTAACTCGAACGATCTCTGAAAATTTGAAAAAAAAAATTGAGAAGAGAATATGTTCAACACACATCTCAATAAATGATCACATTTCCTCATCGAGCTGTGAAAAGCGAGCTAATAAAAAAACAAGCAAAACAAGTAAGTCGGCTTTAGAAGAAATTTAGTAAGAATGATGAAGATGGTGGGAAAGTGGAGGCGCATTTCTATTGGTTTTTTTGATTGTGTCTTGATGCTGCTACCAGTCTAGTCAAGTCAATCTAAGTCAGTTAGTCTGAATGGTACGAGTTTGCACTTTGTACATTAGATCTAGTTTCTTAAACTTCTACTAGAAATTGAGAATATATTGGACTACAAACGAGTTAGAACTAGAGGTCTGTGATTGATCCCATCCCATTTTTTACACATTTGGATCTACCCCAAGGGGTCGATTGCAGGGGCTTAGGGGCCCCTTTATTGACCCCTTTTCGTAACTAATTTTTTAAAAAAACTAGCGTTGGGCAAAATCATATTCGAATATATTCGACTATAAATATTCGAATATTTTAGTCGAATATATTCGAATATATAGTCGAATATGCAATATTCAAAAATATTCCGTTATTTTACCAATTGTGCTTTTTAACACTAAATTTAGCAATTAAATATACAGTGTAAGCATAATCAGTGCTTAATTGCCAATGTTATTTCTTTAATACCAACAGAAAGCTTAATTACTTTCAATTTCGTAATTTGAGTAACGGCTTAAAAAAATTCAAATTTTACTCAACTGTTTGTAAACAAACAAAAAATATTTTTTTCAAAAAATATCTTAATTTCATTGAAAACCTTCAGTAAAATCCTTTAAATATAGAAATTTGAGCATAAGAAGCATCATTTAATTTATTACGCTTCTAATATCAGCAATTTAAAGCATTTTGTTGGAAATTTTCAACGTATTTTTTGTGTTTCGAATTATGCATATTCGACTATATAGTCGAATATATTCGATTATTTTTTTCTTCATAGTCGAATATATTCGAATATATTCGAATATTTGCCCAACCCTAAAAAAAACTAAAAATTAATGAGACAAAATATAAAACCCATCCTCCTCAGCGTTAGTACCCGAATGACCCCTTAGGGTAGACCAAAAATGAAATTAATTGAACGTGATCAGTTTTGGGGGGTCATTTGTAAATTAAGTCTCGATTTAGGAGAATAAGGTTTGAAGAATTTGTGACATTCCATTTTTGACTCCCCTTGGGGTAACCGAAAAACCGTTTTATTCGTGTGACCTAATTTACGAATATCTCCATTTTAATCAAATTTTGCGTTGCATCATTATGAAATTAAATTTGCACAGTAAATACACTGCATGCAGATAAGATAAGATATCTTTTTGTGTCAATTAATTAAAATACATTCATTCTCTCACTGAGCTCAAAACGAACATCCGAATGCACTGTGTGTGCTTCAAAACATGCTAAAAATAAGTCTGTAGTAAGAAAGAACTCATAAAGATCAGAAGGAGAAAAAATAGAGAGAAAATTATCATCCGTAAGTAATAATCTCCCATATCATTACACGGTCTATCCAATAGATCTATCGATCTATCGATACATTGATTGGTGAGCGGCACAACAAAAAGAAATTTAATAAAAAGGCTAAGAAAGAAAATTAATTGAATTTAAATTAATTAATTCAGTGAGTGCGGCATCAAATTTTTTTTGTTGTTTTTGTGGATTTTTTGGGGCTCAGTTTGTCTGGTGGAAAATGACTGTACTTAGATTTGTAAATTTTTGATAAATAAAGTGTCAAATTTGTGTACAAAAATCAGTGCATTGCCCTCTGTGAGCATGGAAGTAACTCACAACATTGGAATTCATTTTCTGTTTATTTATGTCGAAGTATCGGATAGAGCTCTGAACATTGTAATAAAAAATTGAGTTATTTTTAGACAATTTTGTTATGAGGCTTGTTTCTAGATTCTCAAGACTCGTGCTTTGTTCAGAAACAACTGCAAAGTTATTTAAATTAAATTCAACGCTGCAAAAAAATTTCCATAATGCAAAAATGCTTGAAACGATCGTTAATGTGATAATTGAAAATGCTTGTGTTCGTATGAAAGTTGATACAAGCTCACATACGCGTGAAGTTTTGAAATATTCCAGGGTTGCATGACTTAAGTGTTATGAATGCATGAAGCTTGGTGGAAGGGGGGGGGGGTGGTTGGTTAGAGTGAACAATCATATAAAAATCATAAATACCTTCAAAAATTTTCTGTTATTACAAATATTCTAAAATAATTTCTGGCTACGTCTCTAGCGTTCTGTAGTAACCGATAGACCACTTATGAAGTCCATCAATGGCTGGAGTTTTCAGCCCCCTAATTTTCGATCTACAAGACCCATCTCCTCCATCATAATAATAGTCACAAAACATGACCTTTTTATAAAAATATTAATTAATAAAAATTGTTGTGAAGCCCTGGTTTTGATCGAGAGTTTTTCTTCTTTATATGAATATTTTTTAAATTGAATCAATCAGTATTCATTCTCGTCGTTAGTGATTGAATTGCATAGTTTTATTTCTCCAGTGAATATTATAGATATTGAAAGTTTTTGTGAATTTTAGGTAAAATTTATGGTATTTAAAGAGTATAAGTAACTAAATTTAAAAATAAATTCTTAAGTTTTGTGTTAAATTGTAAAAATTGCAGTAATTTTGTAATAAAGTGTTGCAAAATTCTAGGAATCGTTTTCATATTAGATTCTAGTTTTAAAAACTTGACTACAAAATTCCAGGAATTCAGAGTTGAAGTTTAAAAATAGTAGACACAAATTTTGTTTCATAACCGATGGAGGGAGGGGGAGGGGTTCAAATTTTTTTGTAAGATAAAATTTAGACCAGAAATTTTTTTCCTCAAAAACCCAAGGAAATTAAAGAATTTTATGTCGAGGGGGAATTTGTCCCCCTAATCCTCAACGTGCTTGTAACCAAGTCTTGAGAGTTTTTGAAAATTTGAATATATTTCCATATTTTTTCCAAATATTATTATCAGTGGATTAACAAGAGGGACGACCAAAGGGGTACTCTGTGTAAAAATGCACAAAGCTTCATATATAGTGCAACTAAATTTCATTTGAAAGGGCCATAAATTCCAAAATATTTGATGAGACGCCAAAAATCATTACTACGTCACTAACTGTTTCATATATTGACATATCAGTTCACTCTATTTACAAAACAAATGATCACATTTTCAAGATTAAGCATGACTCATTCTCTCATTGAGCCGGGTCAGTTAATAAGAAATAATTTAATAAACACTCGTTCATTTGCTGCACATTCCATGAATACATAAATGCATTCTCGTTTTAATTAAATCATCAAATTGCATCATCACATTTGCAATAAACTATATTCATTTACATAAAAATGCGCAGCCGCTCCCAAAACTTTAAAAACTCTTCAAACTTTTCATTCATTTCACAATTTTATAGCTGATTTTAGTCTATGAGTAAGCATCTGTCGATAAAGATACTCGAAATTTTTTTTACAGTTTTATTCCAAATTGAAAACAGAATCAATTAAGCTGCGCTATATGATTCCAATCGTATTTGCTTGTCCGTTTCCGATTCCATAAAGAGAGCGAATGATTTCATTCTGAATTAGTTACGAATTTGATACGTAATGCGAATGAAATTTGTTTTTGATGGAAATTATGTCATTTGGAAAGTAAATGATAAGATATAATGTGTTATCTCTATCCTCGGTGGGGAGGGGGAGGGGGTCTTCGAGAGGGAAGGGTCCACCGTTTGTAAAATTAATGTTTTCTGGCTACGCCACTGCCCTCTGATAATTTTAAAGAATTGCATTATAAATTTCGATAAGATAAGGTCGATAACATTCATATTAAATATCGTACATGTCAAAATAATTCAGTTCAGTTCCAAAAATCAAACTTCTCAATCGTCATCATGTCTTCACTAAAATATACCGGCAGACTATCCTCAGTTGAGGCCGGTCAGCTTATTTCTGTTGTTGGAAAGATCATCAATAATCCACAAAGATTTGATTTTGAGTTAACGGCTGGAAATGGACAGGGGAATGACTCAGGTGACATCCATATTCATATTTCTGCAAGATTTCAAGGAACAGAACCTGTTGTTGTTAGAAATACTCATAAGAGAGGTGCTGGATGGGAAAAGGAGGAACGTCGTGAGAATTTATTTCCACATAATGTTTTGAATCCATTTAAACGTGGCGGTGACTTTAAAATTGACATTTTTGTGGACCAAGCTGCATTTTTTGTAACAATTGATGGAAAACCATTCTGTACATTTACTCATCGACTTCCACTTCACACCATTCAAGTCATAAACATCTCGAGAGACGTTGAAGCTGTCTACCAAGTCAACCAAACTAGTGCTCAGGTCAGACCATGGCCAGCTGTAAATCCAAATGCATTTGAAGCTTTTATTCCTAAACAATTCAACTCAGGCAACGTCCTTGTCATCACTGGTGTGCCTAGAGGATATCCAACTGGCGATTTTTCAGTCAATTTTTATGATGGCTCAAACAGGTTCCGTACTCATTTTCATTTCCGTGCAAACTTAAACAATCGATCTGTGTTCCTTAATTCTCAACATGAAAATGGAACATGGCGTACAGGAACAACAGCTTTCCCACAGCCTTACCCATTCAACAGCAATCAAGTCTTCAAACTAGCTTTCGCAATAACCAACAATGAATTCCAAGTCGCTGCTAGTGGATTTAGAGTTGCAGCAATGCCATTCATGGATCACATCCAAAGACTTCTCGGTAGCATGACAGGAATTGAGTTGATTTCAGATAATGGCGTAAATGTTGAGGTTCAGAGCGTTGACTTTATGAAAATGGATCAGACTTGCAGTGGATTTGAAAATTTTTCGAAAATATAAGTGGGATTTATTGGGTAATTTTTGGGATTCATTTGATTGTTGGGTTGTTTTTGAGATGCTGTAGACATTTTAGGAAGGTTTTGAAATTTTTTGGATTAGGATGAATAAATTTTAATTTTTTTACTATTTTTGACATAATTACTTGTTATTTAATTGGAAGTATTTGTTATCTTTTCAAATTCTTATCAAACTTAATGCATTTCCCAAAATTATTTAATTATCTTTGTTTTGTTGAAATTTCTTATCTAATCTTGAGCTATGACTTTAAATTGTTCATGATCGAGTGTGTTGATGGATTGTCAGTGGTGTAGCTAGGTTTTTGGTAGTCGGACCCAAATTAAAAATTACTTTTTATTTTTGGTGCAATTGGTTAAGATAGGAATCTGAATGTGGCTTTAAATGAAGCCTTGTGTTGCTCGGGGTTGAATTTGGACCATCAGGGCTGTTACCCTATGCTCAAGCCTTTCTATCAATTTTGATTCCATAAATTTTAAAATTTTCTTTCCCAATTTTTCTTACAGTCATCACATCCTGAAAAATGTCATCACTAAACTACTACGGTCGACTCTTTCCAGTTGAAAATGGTCAATTCATCTCCATTGTTGGAAAAGCTTGTAACAATCCAGAAAGTTTCAGGATCGACCTGACAGCTGCAAATGGTCAGGAAAATGATGACATTCATCTCAATATTTCTGTGAGATTTGGTGGTGATGAGCCTGTGGTCGTTAGAAATACAAAGGCTGCCGGTCAATGGGGTGAAGAAGAAGGAACTGATAATTTATTCCCTCATAATTCATTGAATCCATTCAAGCCTGGTGGTGACTTTAAAGTTGACATTTTTGTCGATGAAGTTGCTTACTTTATTTCCATTGACAATAAGCCATTCTGTACTTATAGTCATCGAATGCCTGTTGATGGTATCCAAGTCATTAACATTACAGGCGATGTTGAAGCTATTTATCAAGTAAACCAAAGAAATGCTCAGCCTAGACCATGGCCTGCTGTCAATGTAAATGAATTTGAGTCTATTGCACCAGGACAATTTGATCCAGGCAACATCATTGTCATTACTGGAGTTCCACGCGGAGATGCTAATGGAGACTTTACTGTCAATTTATTTGACGGTTCCAATCGATTCCGTACTCACTTCCAATTTCAAGCAGTATTAGAAAATCAGGAAATATTTTTGGATTCTCAAGATGATAAAGGAAATTGGCGCGGTGAAGTTACTGGAAATTATCCATTCAACATATGCGAAACATTCAAACTTGCTATTGCATTGACTAATGATGAGTTCCAAGTTGCCATTAATGGACAAAAAGTCGCAACTTTGGCTTATGTTGAAGAACATGAAAGACTTTTTGGAAGCTTGACTGGAATTGTCTTGAACTCCAACAATGGATTGAACGTTCAAGTTCAAAGTGTCGCTTATATGAGATTGCCAGCTGATTGTGAAGGATTTGAGAATTTTACACATGTCTAAAATATTTTTTTGAACATTTTTTTGCCATATTTAAAAATTTACTTTTTGGGAATTTAATTTTTATACTTATTGATGTAGTGATACATTTTTTGGGAACACTGAGGATAGAACTAACAAAAGAGTTTTAGAATCTACTAAAAACTGCCAACATTTATTTTATGAGTGACTTTTATACTGTATCATTCAGAAGTTTAACAAAATAATAAAAAAATATTTTTTATGCTAAATTTTAATTTTTGTTAGGTATTTCAAAAAATTCTTAAATTCTTTATTTTTTTAATTTTTCTTTTTTTTAAATTTTTTTTTCATTTCTTTTAAATTTTCATTTTTTAAAGGAACCTTATTTTTTATTAAATTTATTTTTTCAATTTTTTTTAAATTTTCAACTTTTTATTTTTTTTTAAACTTTCATTTTTTTAAAAAAAAAATCAATTTTTTTTAAATTTTTAACTTTAAAATTTTAATTTTTTTTAAATTTTCAATTTTTTAAAAATTTTAAATTTTCAATTTTTTAAAAAAATTAATTTTTTTAAATTTTAATTTTTTAAAATTTTCATTTTCATTTTTTGTAATTTTCATATTTTTTAAATATTCAATTTGTTTCAGTTTTAAATTTTTTTTAAATTTTTAATTGTTTTAAATTTAAAATTTTTTAAATTCTATATTTTTTTTTAAATTTTTTGGAAATTTTTATAAAACAGCACAGAATATACAGATTTCATCAATAAATACATTCGTTACAATTTTAAAATTAGTCAAAAAAAAAAAATTAAACTTAAACATTTGAAGTGATCTTAACTCCTTCTCATAGTACCAAAGACAATCTAGTTAAAAAATCTAGTTAAAGTGACAGTCACAGGATCTTCATTGTAAGTAATTAACCTCAAAATTCCTCAATAAACTTTTCTTTTTATAGCTGAAGTCAGTAAATAGCGGAAATTTCATGACTTTAGGATTATACAATCAGTTCAATGTCATCAAAAGTATTTATCACATAGCTCAATAGATAAAGTAAGTTTCTAAATTAGCCACCTATGTTTAAGATATTTATAGAAAATCTATTTTTAATTTTTTTGCTAATTTTCTCTTCAATGTGCAACAAGTAGAACTCTCTAGTCAGTGGCAATTTTAAGGTGATACAAATGAAAATTAGCACATTTTCTTTTCATTGATTGTTATTTTTGCATGTAGATTAAGAAGTCCTGCATTTGATGTAGAATTTTCTATTTTTAATTGAACTTCGCGGCATGTTTAGAATTTCAGATTTTACAATTGACTGCTCAGTTGCTCCTCGATTTTTAAGGTGTGAAAATCATCAATTTAAGTAGCTATCAATTAAAATTTTAGTGAATATCAGGTTCATCATTTTTCAGTACCTTGAAAAAATATCAGTTTTTGTGTCTACAAAATGCTAGATTCAAAATTCTTTGGAAAACTTTTCCCAGTCGAGGTCGGTCAACAAATTACAATAATTGGAAAATCATCAGAAAATCCAAGTCGATTCGACATTGAATTAATCCCAAAAGATAGAGACAGTGAATTTGCTAGTGTTGTGCATCTTCAAATTTCTGTTCGATATAAGGATGTTGAGAAGGAACCGATTGTTGTTCGAACTGCTAAAATTGGCATTGGTCCTGTTAAGGAAGAAAGGACTGAAAATTGGTTTCATGGAAATGTCTTGAATCCTGTTAATCCTGGCGGCATGTTCAGATTTGACATTTTTGTTGAGCAAGGCTGCTTCTTCATTTCTATCGACGGCAAGCCATTTTGCACTTATGAGCATGTGATGCCAATAGAAACGATTTATGCTGTAAATATCTCAAAAGATGTTGATGCTATTTATAAAGTTCTACAAAGAAAAGTTAAGGAACCGATGTGGCCAGCTATAAATACAAATTCATTTGAATCAATTGCACCTGCTCACTTTAGTAGAGGCAACATTGTTGTCATTACTGGACTGCCAAGTGGAAATCACAACGGTGACATTTACATAAAATTATTTGATGGATCTGATCAGTTTTGTGCTCATTTTGAGATTCGAATCTTTTTAAAAAATCACATAATTGGATTAAATTCTCAAAGCTTGGATGGAAACTGGCATGGAGGAATAAATGGCAAGCATCCTTTCAAATTCGATGAGGTCTTCAAACTTGCTATTGCGATGACTAACAATGAATTTCAAGTCGCTGGAAATGGACAGAAAATTGTGTCTTTTCCATATCCAGATAATCATGACATCCTTTTTAAGTGCCTTAATAAAATTAGTCTGACTGCAAATAATGGACTGAGCTTCCAGGTTCAAGGTTTTGATTATGTAAAGTCATATACAGGTGATCGTGGATTTGAAGAATTGACGGAACTTCAGAGTGAATTGTAGAATTTTTTGTGATTATTGGAGAGAAATTTTCTTAGTTTTTTAAAATTTGGTATTTTTTACAATTTGAAATTTTTTAAATTTGTTTTCTAAATTTCTTAAATTTGAATTTTTTTAAATTTGAAATTTTTTTAAATTTTAATTTCTTTAAAATTTAAATTTTTTAAATTTGAAATTATTTAAATTTGAAATTATTTAAATTTGAAATTATTTAAATTTTAATTTTTTTTAATTTGAATATTTTAACATTTTTTACGATTTAAATTTCCTAAATTTGAAATATTTTAAATTTAAATTTTTTGAAACTTTTTAATTTTTGAAATTTAAAAGTTTTTAAATTTGAAATTTTTTAAATTTAAATTTAAAAACATTTTAAGCTTTTTTTTAGTTTTTAAAAAAAATATTTAAAATTGTTTAAGATTTAAAAAAAATCAATTTTTTAAATTTTTCTACAAAAAATTGTTAAATTTCTTCAAAATTATCCAGAAAAATGCACCAAAAAAGAAACTTTAATAAATGCATCCGTTACAAATGTTAATTAATCACACTCTATTAATAAATCACTAATTGACTCATTTTTTAAGCATCACATTTTCCATCTGACTGCCTTCGTCCTCCATTTGCGTCTAGCATCAAAACATCAATCGCGCGCACATCACATAACACACATTCGCAATTCACTTTACAAAATGTGATTCTTGTCACATTCAATTAAATATTTTATTTTTATAATTACTCCACTAATGTTTGCTACTTGCTTTAACATAGCAGAATCAGCAACAGCATAGTTGAATATTTCATCTTTTTCCGTCGTTTCGCGTTGATAATATTTTCATTAAAATTTTGCACAACATGTGTTTTGACACACAAACGATTAACGTAATTAGATGGAAATCCCGTTTAAATATTTCAGCATCACCACAATGATCATAAATGAATGCTATTAAGAGTGAGTATGAGGCATTTATGCTATAAAGCAAATCATGTCTAATTAATGCAGTTAGAATATATTTTGTTCTGCATTGAAAGTTGTGAAGGAATTATGGTGATTAGGTTTGATGAATGTGGCGCCTTGTGTGAAATGGACTTTTTTTGGAAGATTTTTAAATTTGAATTTTTGAAATTTTAAAATTTTAATTTTTTTAAATTTAAATTTTTCTAAATTTGCATTTTTTTAAATTTGAATTCCCTTCAATTTTAATTGTCTTTAATTTGAATTTTAAATTTTATTTAATTTGAATTTTAAATTAGAATTCTTTTAATTTGAACTTTTTCAATTTGAATTTTTTAAATTTGAATTTTTTTAAATTTGAATTTTTTTAAATTTGAATTTTTTTAAATTTGAATTTTTTTAAATTTGAATTTTTTTAAATTTGAATTTTTTTAAATTTTAATTTTAAATTTTATTTAAATTGGTTATTTTAAATTTGAATTTTAAATTTTATTTAATTTGGATTTTAAATTTGAATTCTTTTGAGTTTAAACTTTTTAACTTTTTGAAATTTTTTAAATTTGAAATTTTTTAAAATTGAAATTTTTGAAATTTGAATTTTTTTAAATTTGAATTTTTTTAAGTTTTCAAACTTGAAATTTGAGTTAATATAAATGTTTTTTTTTGCAAATATTGAAAGATCCATCATCAGTCACATCTTACTGATACAATTGAGTTTTTGTCCATCAGGTCGACCTGGCCAGCCGGTGTCTACCAAATTGAAGCAAAATCTAACAATAATCTCAAAATCTCTGACGAGCATTTCTCTCCTTGATGCAATCGTTCAACATTTGTTACTAGTTTAATGAGCATTTTAAAGCGTCTACAACCACACATAAGAACATCACATCACTCGTTGTTAATCTCTACTTAATTTTGCTGAGATTCATTAGACACCAAGGACAAATTAAAATACAAAATTTCAGGCTTTTAATTAAAATGTAGAAATTTGTGTGACTGTTTTGTTTTGAGGAAATTGCTCTCTCATTCTACATTTGGCGCTAATTAATATGAATAATCTATTAAGATTTAATTGCTTAAATCTCTTGCCAATTAATTATTTTTTTAGTTTGTTGCAAAAATGATTTTTTGTAGTCTTTTTTTCGAGAAATATAATTTTCGTAATTAGAGTCAGTTCCTGATTCAGTTAAAATTCAATTATGCAGTCATCATATCCTCTTAAAATAAATTTCGAAACTTAAATATTTTTTTGCAACATTTTTGTGAATACCAGTGAGACAGTCGGCTAATAAGCCAGTCAAGTTTTAGGATGTGGACCCCCTTGTACCCCTCCCTGGCTACACCTCTAGCTCCTGCAACTACCTAAAATATCTTTATTTTCGAACCACACTTAAAAAATTCAATCGCATTCCAAAAGTCAATCCACTGGAAAAAAATTTAAATTTATGAATGAAAAAATGCATTCATTGATGAAGACATTCCTGTTACTTCCCTAAGTCAACACATAACTTATCGCTAGCACTAAAAAAAATTTCCTCAAGTCTAAATGAATGTCAAATATTTATCAAGAATAACAAAGACCAAAAATTCATCTCGCAGGTAATTTCCAAAACTATCAGTCATTTTTTTGGCGCTAATGAACAATTCAAACATAATAATCATTATCTTCTCGTCTATGCTACTTGAGGAAATATATTTTTTTCATTAATAAAACAATATCTTTTAAAAATGAGAAGTAACAACATGCGTTGGTGGGCCTAATCATTAAAGCTGAGATTCGTGCGTGCGGCATCTTTAAAATGAAGGCAAACTGAGGTCCAAAAAAGGTAAGAACAACAAAGCGGCGGAGGAAATGAATGATTTGACTGAAAAGTAAACAGGAATTGGACCTTTGAGAGATGATCGCCATAAGACAAGAAGCTTGTTTAAATATTTAAATGAGCAATTAACAATGCACCAAGGCAGATCAGAGGTCGTCTCAATGAGAAACATCCAAGATGCATTCGGTATTAAAAAAAATATTTCACACCTTTCACAATTATATAGGAGAGAGAATTGCGGCAATTTAACCGGTAATAGAGCATTCAACTCATTCACTATAAAATCCCACTTAATAAATCTTCTTAATTTTTCTCTCTCTCTGTTCCAATCTTCGGCTGGTGGATGTGTATATAAATGTTGATCAATCAATTAGGCAATAAAACTTAATACTTCTTTTAAATAAAGTGAATTAGCCTTCTGATTTTCTGTTTTGCTGCTTCATCTTTGAGTCGCTGTTTTTTTTGTTGTTTCTTGATGTTCCGTTGATCAGCTTGTGGATTTGGGACTGTATGAGATTGCTTGGTGGATTTTTATGCAGAAAGTTTCTAGAAATTTAAATTTTTGTCATGATTTTTACATGCTGGTATCTTTTTTGTCACTAGGTTCTCGTAGGGTATTGGAATAGAATAGATCCTTGGGTATTGAGTAAATGTAGACTTAGCAATGTATTTAAATTTTGATTATTTGTTAGCTTTTTAATTTCTTATAATGTATTTTAAATTATATAATCGATTTTTGCATAACTAATTCCAATTTACACCTGAGAGTCATGCAAGCTATTTACACAAAAATATCTTTTAAGTATAAAAATCTTCACCTTTGAACAATTGATCTGTCATTACTCATCTTTTTGCAATAAATATAAAAGCTACCAAGCTTATTTAATCGTCGAGTCTACAGTCAGCAGTAGTCATAAATGGAAAAAATTACCAATTAATCAAATCAATAGCGCATATACCGATACATATCTCTAACAACAAATCACGCAGTGATGTTCATCTTCATTATTTAGGCATTCAAATGAATCACCGCACAGATGCTACATCGACGTTATATGGATAATTAATCATATGTTGTTTTATGATCGTTTAATAACTTTTACACATGTTTTTATTGCATTTAAATATTAACATTCAGCGCAATTGTTAATCGTCTCAATCAAAGTCGCCGCTCGTTTTTTTTTATTGCCGCACAACCTTTAATTCTTCTTCACCTTTTCTGCCTGCTTCTAATTCTTCGTGTATTAAGAAAATAATTCTATTACTTTCACAGTTTTCATTCTTTAATTTCAAGCGATTGAATTTCTATGGAAGGATGATTGCTCTGTGTATGACTTTTAACTGTTTTATCTGTTTAGTGCTCTAAGCAGATTGAATTGAAAGGGAGGTGCAAGGTTATCAATTTTCTTTTCTAAATGGAGTAAGGCTGACTTTTTGGACTAGCGGTCGAGTTTAATTGAAAAAAAATTGTTATGACTACACATCTTTTTGAACAAAACAGTCTTAAAAACAATTTTTTTAAAAAAATGTTAAATTTTTATTTTTGTTGAAAAGTTTAAATTAATTTTTTTTTAAAAATGTTAACTTTTTTAAACTTTAATTTAATTTTTTAAAAAATGTTAAGTTTTAAATTTTATATAAACTTTTAGAATTGTTAAATTTTAAACTTTTAAAATTGTTAAATTTTTAAAATTGTTAAATTGTTAAATTTTTAAAATTGTTAAATTTTAGATTTTTAAAATTGTTAAATTGTTAAATTTTTAAAATTGTTAAATTGTTAAATTTTTAAAATTGTTAAATTGTTAAATTTTTAAAATTGTTAAATTGTTAAATTTTTAAAATTGTTAAATTTTATTTTCTAAAAAAATTAGATGTTTAATTATTTTAATATTTTAACATTTTTTAATTATTTAAATTTATGTTTATTAAAATTTAACTTATTCGAAAATTTTAACTAATTATTTAAATTTTTAAGACTTAAATTAAAAATGTTTATGCAAACAGTATTTAAATAATATTTAAAAATCATTAAACAATTAAAGAAAACTCATTTTTAATGAGTCTTAATTTACCATTTTGTGACAAACCCAAAAAAAAATTCCTCACAAATTATTTTAACAGGATGTCATCTCGTTTTCCCCTCAAGCCAATAACAATTATTAAGCGTCACATTCGAAATCATTAAAAACACACCTTTAAACTATTTTAAATGCAGTATTTACTTTTTTTAAAAATCAACATAACTTTTTTCGCCAACAAGAAATTAAGAAAATTAAACCAACTTAAAAAATGACACTTGACAGCTGAAAACAAACATAATAAATGAACTGACGACTGAAATATCGATTTGTTTACATTACTTATGATAATTGCACATTCGTTCCCATCTCACTGTTATTGCATATTGTAAAAATGCATTAGCAGACACACCAAGCGCGAGAGCGCAACACAATCACCAATTTAATTGTCAATAAAAAGTTAATTTGTCCATTTTACCTACACGCATGAAATTTCCATAAATTATAAAACCATTCTTACCTCTGCTGTATGTGTCGGCAAAATTTCTTTTGATCTCTCATAATTGCTCCATTCACTAGCTGTTATTGTTGTTGTTTCAGTCATTTATAATCACTGCTTTTTTTGGATGTTATTTTGCGTTTCGTAGGGTGCTTGGATGATCGGTTTTTGATGCTGTTGAGTGTTTTTGGGAGGAACTGGATCGACTTCTTATTAGAATTTAAAGCTACAGGAGAGTGAGGCATAGACTAAACCTTCAAATTCATTTTTTAGACAAGGGTCTGTGGTTCAAGGGCATGACCAGATGTCTATGATGGGTCAGTAGGAGTCCAATGGATCCTTAGAGGTCCTATGTCTAGGACAGTGCATATCACGAGGTACAAATCCCCCAAGCCCCACAAAAATACTCTAATCACTTCAAATATCACCCACTGGATACCCTAAAAACTAACATATTACAAATCCAAGCAGGTATATTCACCAAAAAAGAGAAACAAAAGACTCTCTGCATATGTATATACATAATGTGCGTTCTATGCGCGCGAAATAAAAAATTAAAATTATAACCGCACTAAGTGGAATCCAGTTTGAGTTTGAGAAAAGCCGCAAATTATTGCTCATTGGACTTGTTTGTGTTTCTGAAATATAGTTTATTTTTTGCTGTTGTCTGTTGTTTCGGCATACAAATGTGATGAAGAAGAAGCACAGCACAGCACCTAATGAGCCATGGCAAGAATGATGTGCTTTTCATTGCGCAATGCATACATAACAATAATATCGACAATTATGTTACAGGGCAGAGAAGAAATGCATAATGATAACCCTTCACAAATGTTAAAATGAGCCTTTTGGCTGTTACCCAGTAATTTCTTTCACTTCCCACCGATTATATTGAAAATCGTTCTTATTGCCATGGCGCCTATAGTGTTATTAATCTTCTCTCCTCATGTTTTTCATTCTCATTGCAAACGGCCACCCAATTAGACAGAATATTGTATGATATTGCAGTAGCTCATCATTCCTCATGTGACATGGCAGAATGTCTTCAAGAAATATTTATTTTTTTCGTCATCATCTGCGACATAAATTTTTAATTTTCAGCAAATTGCAAAAAAATTAAAATAATAATTTTCTCGTCCAATTTTTTTATGACAAAATTAATTATGTCGCATTTATCATCCGTTTCAACGAATGCTGGCACTAAAGTAAATTGTATTTTTTTCCAAGCAGTTTGCTAATTTACCACAATTCCTATAGGACAATTTTTAAATTATCATGCATAAGAAATTATTAATCATGTGAGGATGGATGAATTAAAGAATTTCGAAGGAAAATAAAGTGGCGCCAACGGATTTACTCAATGAAAGTTTTATTCGGGATGGGATGAAGAAGAGAAAGGATGAGTTGGGAAGTTTGAGGATTGATGGGTGTGGATATGGCGCATTTTTTGGAATTTTAGGGATTTTGAATGTCTTAATCATTGGAGAATTTCAAATAAATTCCTTATTATTTTAGGAACAAGTAAGATGATAACTGGGGCTGGTTTCTAGGACCTAGGATACCCTAGCTCGAAGATAGGGGTATCCTAGGGTATACCAGGATATACTAGGGGAAGGTTACCCCTGGTACTCCTAGAAACTGACCCTAGGATGAAGAATGTGTCATTTTTTGGTCGATTTAATTTTTTTTAAAAAAAAGTCTAGTAAATTAAATAAAATTTCTATAAGTTTTGGCTTTTTAAAGGCTCTGATTACGTTTTGTATCATAAAATCCTCTGAGTATGCTCTAGACATAGCACACTGGCTGATTAAGAGCTTAAAAATACAATTTAGTGACAAAACTGATGCCAAAGATTTAAAATCTTGCTAACTTGATCCAAAACCGTTTCAAGATTCACAAATTTCCCGAAAGTATTCAAACTATAGCCTCAAAAATCTTCGATCCAGACAAAACGAGCCCCCAACAGCCCCAATTATAATAAAACCAATCCAATAAAGCAATGCCGAAAGAGAAATGATTTCGTTTTTTTGTTTTACTTAAATTTAATCGCTGCAGACACACACGTAGGCTCGAAAATAGTCATCTTCGTTTTTCTCACAACACACAGTAGATCATCATCATGACATAATAACTCAATTATTAACAGCTCAATATTACATTTCGATGATGATGAAGCAATTATTGAAATCAACATCCTTGAAAATCATTCATACGTATTAAAATCGACATGAATGAGAAAATTGAGATACAGAAATTTTTTTTAATGAAGAAATCATCATTTATGTCTGTTATTGTCTTTAATTTTAATTTCTCACCTTACCAAATTGTACCCCCATGGATGTAATTTTCCTCAACACTGAAGATATTTGAATATTTCAGCAAAATTATTATTGTGGGTAATTTTAATAGATATATTTATGAAGTTGACCGGATGGAAAGGAAATTGGAAGAAGATGTGCTTTGGATGTGAGTTTGTTTGTAGACTGTGTGTCAAAATTGAATAATTTTTGAATTGGAAGTTGTTTTGGGTATGAATGATGGACGTTTGGTAAATATATTGGTGCAGTGGCATAGCTGGCACCTAAACACATTCAGATGATAAATCCACATGCCCAGGGCTGACTTTCTCGGTCTAGTTATAACCATGGGGTATACCTAATGTAGGGCCTGGGGTAGGGGTAAGTATATACCCCTAAAGTACCTCTTTTGTAAGAAAAGATGTATATCTTGGGTTAGGACTAGGGGTACACCAAGATACCCAACCCAGATGTGGCAAAAATGAATAAAACGTTTATATTCATACAAAAAGAATTTAAAAAAATCTCACTACACTCCTGCGTCACTAGAGTATAGTATTTGAGTGCTGCACATGTGTTGCATATAAAATTGGGTCAGCAATCTTTTTCTGAAGCTTGCATTTAGCATATTAATTTTGCATGCATCTTTAAAAATATTTCCAACAAGAATTTCAACAGGAAATTTGATATTCTAACAGGAAGGAACCTAAATTTGTATTACAGGAAATAATCAAATAACAAATAACCTCAAATTCACAACAATTTAAAATTCTAAACACAATTTTTAATCTCCTCATCAAAAATCCAGTCACATTTTTTATTTTATTTTTCAAATCAACAGCAATCAACATAATTTCACCATTATAGTAATTTCCATCACTCCTCCCTTCCTGCGATTTATAATTTGAGGGTATTTACATTTCTCAACTGACTGCATAATGGACGAGAGTGAGAGACGTCCAACTGTTATCATTTAATTAATGCCCTATGCGCAAAACAACAGCGCAGGATGAAAATGAAAACACATTCTTTTATTTATTGGACCACCAAAAGTTTTCGGGTTTTATTTTCTCTTTATTTAAATTAAATAAAAGAATCTTCCCCTTTTGGATTGTTGTTTGGTGTTTTTTTTTGTGTAAAAATGCGTGAAATAAGAAATTATGTTGAGTTAACGTGTCATTATTTGAATGAGTGTATTATGGAATAATAATATTAATGGAGCATCATCATCATCATCAGCAACAATTGTGATGTGAGAAAAAAAAGAGTGTAGAGGAAAAGTGGTGAGTATGGAGGGTCATGATTGAGAATGAGGATAAGTGACGCATTTTTGATGTCTTTGGAGAATTTTATTAATGTTTTTTTGAATTTTGGAATTTATTGAATTTTTTTTCGAGATTTTTAACAAAATTTTTGATTTATTTCTTGGATCATAAGGGGGTCAAGTAGACCCAAGACAATTGATTAATCAAAATGATACTTATTTTGAATATTTAGCAGAAAAATTGTCTTGAGTCAAGGAATCGAACTCGCGCTCTTACGAATTTCGCTAACATGGTCTCACAATCCAATGACTATTGGGGGTAACTTAGAAGCTTGACAGAATGCCAATTTAAACTTTTTTCTTTTCTGAATAATATCTTAGGTGTTAGCGTTGATGATGCACCTTATAACTTGAACAAAAGTCAGGTTCCTGATTTGTTAGAGTCCTTTTAAGTATTTTATTTCAATGAAGTTGAAAATGCAATTTCTGATGGTGCAGAACCCTTAAAAATGACCCCACAAAAATGAACTTAGACCCCTACTAAACGGATAATCTACATAAAGTCCCAAAAACCCAGACAATCTGCCACCAAACCCCCCAATTCCCTCTCAAAATCACGCTCACCAAATAACAATATGGTTAATTATATAATCCACAAAATTGTGTATTAATAATATGTTCCAAGATTATTAGATCAACTGCGGGCGACTTCACATTCTCTTCCAAAACTCATTTTTCTCTCCTTTTCTTTTTTAATATTCATAATAAATTGAGAACATGTGTCGTCGTTGTGTTTTCATTATTTTTTTCAGGGTTAATTGTTGTTTGTTGAAATCGGCCACCCTCTGATCTTTTATATACATGCATCACATATTGCTGATGATTTTATAATAAAAACACATAATAAATCAATATTTTTCTTTCTCTTTTTTTATTAAAAGCGAATATTAAATTCCATAACAATTTATAAATAATTGAAAGTATAATATGTATTATCGATGACGGCATGTACATGTAGATAAAAATGAAGTTTAATTGGAAATAAATATCTCAAATTTTTCATATCATCATTATGTAACATATTGAACATTGCCAGTTTATTATTTTGAAAGATATGTCAGAGAGTATTTTAGATAATGAAAAATCATATTGTGAAAAATATAAATTTAATTGGAGAGAAACGAGCAAGGTTAAATGAGCACATATACTTTTTTATTACAGATGAAGGAGAAAAAATTTAAATTCAAATGAATTTATTGTTGCAGAGATAATTTGATGTCGATGCTATCTGACTAAAATCTTCTGTTTGGGGGCTTCTTTTGTTTTTTAATATAAAAAGAGTTAATTGGTGAGTTATTAAGAAATTGATGAGATAATTACATTAAGAAGGAAGTTGATGCTGATTTTTGGATAATTTGAATGAATTTATGAGGTTTCATGTGGGGATCGTCCATAAATGCCATTATTTTGAAAATTTGATTTTTAAACCCACCTACCCTACCCTAGGGTACCCTAGATGAAAGGTAGGATCAGGGTATGGCAAGGTACCCCAGCAGCAGGTTTTGAATCATGGATAGCCTTTAAAAAACAGAAAATGTCATAATGGAACGGAGAAATGATTGATGCTTAGGGTCAGGTACCAAAAACCCTTGCTAGGATGCTGATATATAGCTTTATGATACCATTTACTGTATTGAACCCTTTGAATACACATAATTTAAAAATTCATGTTCAAAAATTCAAATAATATTGATTGAAACAGAGTAAACAGGATATTAATATATGATATTTTGGAGATCCCTTGCCTCTGCTTAAACATCGATTAAAATAAAATCAAACCCACCCTCCTCTCATTCCTCTTCCCAAAGGACAAATTTTTTTCAATTTATCAACAACATCTACAACTTCACAAAATAAACATTAAAAACGTTTATCCATCCAATAAATTAAATTCTCTACGCAGCTCATTGTGTTACATCATCACAATACGAATAATAAAAGACAAACAACACACGAGTCAGTAATAACAATGAAAATTGAGAGGGTGATAATGTGAAAAATTGCTTGTGTTCACAGTGATTTTTCCTTTTTTTGTGTTGAAAGGACTGAAAAAAATTGGGGAAAAGATATATTGGATTCTTGTGGAAATTTTAGGTTTAAATCATATATGAGCATGCATGTCTTATATAAGGGCATACTTGGGAAGGTATGGAGCGGATTGGATGCTCTAACTTGGTATCCTAGATTTCTCCATAACTTGGAACTACATTTTAAAGTACCAATCATGGGGGTACCCTAGAGGGGGGGGGGGGGGTCCGATGTGGTCCTGACCAAAATTTTCCAGAATTTTTTCAGAAGCTCTTATTTGTTAGCTAATCATTCATGTACCGTTAAAAATAACATTAAGAACAAAATCACGAGAATAATAAAGAAGAAAATTTTAAGACCCCCTGGGTACCCCCCAAAAAAGCTTCAAAAATATTCCTGACAAAATATCCATAAGGAAAATCAAGGATAAACTTGGCAATAAATAAAAATACAAAGGATAATATATCAAAGTTTGACTTTCTCATGTCACACAAGCACAATAGCATAAAGTCTCATTCTTAGGACTTCTTTTGTTTGTAACACCCTCAAAATTTATTTCACAATCCCCCTTTCTATTCTCAAGTCTTATTTACCGTGTAAACTCAGCCAGTATTGTAAGCTAGAGAGTCTATTTGTCATGTTTATAGATCGTACATTGTGAAAAAGGAGGAAGTAAAGTTTATGGATGAACATATTTGTCACATGATTTAACATTATTGGATTCACATTTTGATGTCGAAAAGTGAAAGGAAGTTTAATGAAAAAAAAGATGGAAGAAACTGTTGAAAAAAGAGGGCAATTTAGCTTCTTTACACAATATAAAGACCATAAAAATACCAATAATCGTAAAAAATTAAGGTTTTTAAGGAAGCAGAGCGGGTGGTAATAGAAAATTTTACGTCTATCTACACAAAAATACATAAATCATTTAACACTGAACGTTTAGGAAATTATTAGTCACTATCTCATCCAATCACTCCACCGAGAATTCAATTTCATCAAATATTTTCGAATATGTGTGAAGAACATGCTCAATGTGACATTTGATGACTTCAATGGATGTATTTCAATATTCAAATTGGATGACAAATTTTTTGAAAAAGATCGATCATATTTCTTGCTATCTAATTGATGTCTAGAGGTTCTAATTTCTTGGAATCTTCTTTTTTTGAGGACGTTTTGTAATTTGAGAGGATGTGAATTTATGGGATTCTGGGAAAGGAATGTGGATGTGCTAGACTGTTTGTCTCGATGGGAATTTTAATAGTTGTGTTGACTTAAAATTCATGATTTGCAACCAGAAAATGATTTTTCTCATATAAATCCCCAAAAAAAATCGACATCCACAAGCCATTCTCATCAACAACTCCATCACACAACTGACTGTCCAATAATCTTAATTAAGTGTGACCAAAATTCCCACTTTTATCAAAAATTAATGAATTGAGGCGTGATATGTGATATTGATAAGACCTTCTATGTGACAGTCATAAGCTGATACCATAAATCATCTGCATGTTTCTTCCATAACGAATTTGGGGTCAATCAAAAGTGACGTCTATGAAAATATTTAGAACACCTTCTGACATGAAATTTCTTATGTTTTCCAATATTGTCTATAAAATGTCAAACTTCATAGCACTTCAGACATCATAAATGAACAATCCAATCCAAAAATGTCAAATTTACATAAATTGAGGATTGTCAGAATACAAATTAGCTGCATTACCATAAAATAATTAAAATGCCGTCCATTTTTTGAAACAAGAGATTCATGGAGTATGATTTAAATGAAGTCGACTCATTAATTCACAATTTATCATAATAATTGTCATTAAATTAACTTAATTAATATGTTCTAATGGACGACTGCGGCATTCTTACATATACACAAGAAAAATAAGTGTACGGGCATAAAAATTAATGAATGAGGTAATGAATGATGGACCACCATGGCTTTAGGAATTGGAAGACAAAGAAGAGTATGAAATTATGTGTAGCATAAAAGGTAGACGACCAATAATAGCGAGTGAACATGAACATATGTATTATGAAAAAAGGGGTTAGACGATATTCACGAAATTGTGTGGTATAAAGAGACCTCACAATGACTGGATAGATTTATTTCCTTCGCAAGATAATGAACAAACTCTTTTTACTCTCGAGATCTTGATTAATAAATTGTGGCTTGTAAGACCTGCAATCCTTCCAACAACAAAACGAGAACCTTAAATATGAAAAGAAATTTTCATGAAATAACAATGGCTGCGATTCGTCGCGGTTTATTTTCAGCATTTCTAACATATTAATTAAGTTTTACATCGGAAACGTGTTTCACTTAGGCACATTGTGGATGGCTGAGTTGTTCTGTGTATTTGTGGATTATACAAATTATATATGACTATGGAAAGGTACGATAGTTAATAATGATAGGCAAGAATGTGTATTTAATTTATATGAAATGAGAATATCATTTGAGTCTATAGAATAAAGGCAAGAACACCTTTTAATCGAAAATGTTAATATTTATTCTACAGGCCATGATAACCCCCAATATTAAAAAATTAAATTTCTCCCCTCAACTTTTTCTTCTTCTTATTCAAATTACTTTATTTTTATTTTTTGCTATTCCGTTCCACATACTCACATATTTATTTGATATACCAATTGGTTTAATGAATATACAAATTAGTAAATGTATAAAAAGAGATGTGGAAATAGAATATATCTGCTATAATATGAGCACTGCTGATGGTATCATGTTTTATTTCAAATAATAGCAATAATGATGATTATGATGGATATGTATATGGCTGGTATGAATATTATTAGAATTAGATCAATTTAGGAATGTGAAATTGGTATGAAGATTTTTTTTTGGTATTTTTGGTGATTAATTAATGAGAATTTGGAAGGATAATGAGGAAAATTTCCATGGATTTTCAAACAATTTTTCAAATTTTGGTGTTTTTTGGAGTTTAACATGAACTAAGGTATTTAAGAAGTAAATAAATAAATGTATAAATAAAAAAATATCCCTATACCCTTTTAAAAATTGATATTTAAACAATAAAAAGTAAATTCATATTTAATAAAATTTTATTTTTGAGATAATAGATAAAATCATTTTTTAAAAAAGAAATTTAAATTATATTAAATTATAAAATTACAGACTACTGGAAAATTGTAAGCATTTAATCAAAGAAATAGTAAAAAGCAGAGATCGAAGCCGGCTTAAAATCGTATAAGATTTGGCTTAAAATCGTATAATTTTTTTCGTCGAAAGTTAAATTTAGACGTGAATAACTAATTTATTAGAAACTTCTTTTTCCATTTGTAATCCTGCATTCATTATTGTTCTTTTTCAATAGTTTAAATTTGGAATAAATATAGCCAGTTAAATTATACGAAAAAAAATTTAGACGATTTTAAGCCAATTCTTATACGATTTTAAGCCGGCTTCGATCTCTGGTAAAAAGTAATATTTGGGGATGACAATAGCGTAACCAGGAGAATGGATGGGTAATCCGAAATTCTGACCACACTGCTGGGAGACGAGGATGATCCAAAAATACCTAGCAACTTCCTTATTATTAAATTTTGTGTTACTTTAGTGGAGTAGGACCCTTTTACCTACGCGGCTGACTTGTAATTAACTTTCAAATTTTAAATAGTAAATTGTAGCCCCTGAAACCCCCTCGCTCATCAAATTTCTCCAAATCCAGCATAAAACCGCCATCACCAAACCTGAGACCACATTTTTGAACATTTTTACTCAGTATGCCATATTGGCCACCTGATATCTCACCAACTATGCCACTACATACAAAAAAGCCAAAAGAATTATCCAAAAACCAAAAATTTCCCTCATATTTCACCAGCCCTTACTTCATTCAAATTAAAACCTTTCTTATCACTTCATCAACATCATTTTCGACATTCAATTGCACTGCAATAAAAATTCTCCATCATGTTTCTACATATGCTGTGCAAAAATGAAAAATTATTACATTTTATTCACAAAAGTCATGCATTGAAGTTTCACGATTGTTCAAAAGACCATAAAAAATCTCCCCACACAAACTTCCATTGTGCTAATTTTTATTATTTCTCCTTTCCTCATGTGCCTTCGTCGTGTACTTATTCTACAAATTTATTATTATTATGGCGATGTTTTTTTTCCATTTTATTTGTGTAATTTCTTAAAATGATCATTAAAATTTTTATTTATTTGTTTGTTTGGTGCTTTTTTTATGGTCGCAACATGACTTTGCAGTTCTGTTTTCTTTTCGAGCAATGGCGAAATTTTTTGAGACTTGAAGGATAAAAAGCATGATTTCAATTCGTTCTGCAGTTTTATTCATGATTATTGATTATTATTTGAGTTTGAGGTTCACGCTGTCGTGGCTTTTTTCACTTCAATTCTAATGAAATAAGCAGAAACTGGTGGTGGCATGAAAGAGTCATAAAATTTCATTTGCACAATATTGTTTTTAACGAAATTACTCAATTACATTTGCAATGAATTATTTTTTTTAAAAAAATGAAAGACATTTTAGTTAATCTACAATAATAATTGAAAGTGTTTCCCCCTTTATTTTACACAATAGACCGATTAAATGTAAACCAAAAAGGGAAACATAATCGAAATTTCAATTTCAATTCATTTTTTGTATCATGTGTTATTTTTAAAATAATTAATATAATGGCTTATTTATATTGACGCTTAATGGTGTGTATTCAAGTAATTTTTTAATACATGCGTCTATCGATGAATGCACAATTAAATTGTATCACTTCCATTTTTATTTTGTTTTTTCATAAATGTTTGGCTTATGGTGGTTTCGATTGATTTTCCCACGATTTTCAAAATGTTTTTATTGTGTTTGCTTTAATTTGTAAACAAACATGAATTAAAATGAATTGTTTGGCGTTGGATGTTTATTGAGGAGTTAATGATCAATACTTAGAATGGAAAGGAAAGTTTACGAATGTAATTAGAAGTTTTAGAAAGGGGGAGGGGTGGAAAAAGAAGGAAATTGACAGAACACCACTAGAAATTTCTAATTATTTAAATTTTATATTTTTGATTCATTTTTGTAGTTTTACACAAGTTTTACATCAACATGACTACGCGTCTGAATAATGGATGCATCACGCATCAAAATTGGTAACAGTTTTTATTAAATTAAATAGTTTTAGATACTTTTCAGCACTTACTGCTCTCATAAAAAAATTCTTATTAGTTAAATTTTTTTTATTATTTTCCATGCATCTATTTAATATCATATTGGCGTTGCAAAAATTTAGGTAGAGGGGGGGGGGGGGGGTTTCAAAAACCTTAACAACCTTTTTTCAGTTCAAAAACCTAAACAATTTAAAATAATTTTTTTTTGTTTGGACCAATTTTTTTTAAAAAGGGTAGGTGGGTGGAAATCCACTAAATCTTCCCCCTGGCTTAGTCATTGACATGTGACATGTAAGATTAAGCTGAAGAAAATACAGATTTATGTATTATCTAAATGATTTTTAGTTCAGGACCCTTAAAAAAGTACAAAATAAAGAACTACAAAAATTAGAAAATTTAATAACAAAATTTTTATTAAAAAAAATATTTTGAACAATTTAAGTACTTATAATGTATGTTTGTTGGCTTTTCAAAATTTTCTAACAATTGTTTTCAATAAAAAAATAAATATTTATATAAATATTTAAAAGAGTTACAAAATGTTGAATTTACTGTTAAGTAGTTGTTTGATTTCAAATTTTTATTATACATTTAGTCGAAATAGGAAAAATTAACTATTAAAAAACTATTTTTTAAATAAAAACTTTATTTAAAAAAAGCTAAAAGAAAATTTTTTTAAATACAAATTTAATTTAAAAAAAACTAAAAAAATAATTTTAAAATTCAAATTTAATTTTTAAAAATAAAAAATTTACAATTTTTTTTTCATTTTAATACTTCAATAATGAAAATAAATAAACTTTCATCAACTTTTCATAAAATGTTCTTAAAAATCTGCAGCTTTCGAGGTAAATCTTAGATGCTGCAGATAAACAGTTAAATGCTTGTTCATTAAAAATGCAAAATTATTATGAACTTTTCATTTCACATTAAAAACATTTAAAATCTTGTCATTAAAATTTTTCTTGAAAAAAATTTAATATTTTAATTCAGTGATGCCCAACCTGTGTGCCGCGGCACACCATAAGGAAATTAAGAAATCTCACGAACCGTATGGTGCGTGCGGTTTTGGTCATGGTTTAACCTCAAGGTGTGCCGTGCCTCAAAAAAGGTTGTACACCACTGTTTTAATTTTAGAAAAATTCTATTCCAAATCCATATCTTCTTCACTCTCTTCATCATCAGATCTTTTGTTCTTACTTTTCTTCGAAACTCTTTTCCTTTTATTTGTCGTCTTTTTCTCAACAGGATTGTCTTTTAGTGACTTCCAGAAATTCTCCTTAGAATATTCAATAAATGATGCAAAATTAGTCACAATACTAGCTGTAAGCTCACCAACAGAAGACCTCAAACTCGACTCATATTCAATAACCAATTTCGAAAACGACGGATAAATTTGAATCATTTTCTCAACAACCGGAATCGCATCATTTAAAGTTAATGTATTTTTATTTTTCCGGCTGTTGCCTTTTTGTTTCTCATTTGTTGATGTCTGTGCCATTTGATCATCTTCAGCATAATCCTCCTCGCCACCTTCAGTTTTATTCATTTTCATTTTACTTTCACCGCGTTTCTCGCAAATTAATTTGAAAATGTACAGGAGGTCCTTAAAGGTATTCGTTCCATTTGCATTTTTCTTAAACTTTTTCTTCTCGAGTTTTTCTTTCAACAAAATAATTTGCTTGAATAATAAAAGCAAATGAACTTCATTAATATCGTTGATGTTCTGTACAAAGAATCTGTAAAGTTCATGACGCTGTTCACGTTTTCCATCGCCATTCAGCAACAACAGATGGAGATCAATTTCGTCCAATGGAAAGACACCGAAATTTTCTGGTTGAATAAAATTATTGAACAGAAAGACGGACTCAATGAAGCATGTATAGAGGAGATTTTGGTTCTTGTCATTTGTATAATTTAAAATTGCTGCCTGACTTTTCAACTGAATCATCTCATTTTTATCAACGAGACATGCGAGCATGTTCAGCAATACACGTCCTTTCATTTTTATAAAATCTTGCATAACAAGATCATAAATATTAGCTAAGGCACAAAGTCTTACTTCCTCGCTCTTCGAATGCAGCTTATAAATTATTTCTTTAAATACAGGCGCGACGGTTGACGTATGCTTCTTACATAAATCATTTAGACATTGCATGGTTGTCTTTATTACACTAATATTTAGATTTTTACGTAGTAATGATGCCAAGTCGGGTGTTAGCTCCGCAGCCAATTCATTATCACGAATAGCGAATCTTGTTAATACAATTATAACGATATTAACTTTTCTAGGTATGTCATTTTGTACTGAGATGATGATTTGGTTGTTGAGGATTTTTCTGATGAAATCAAAGAGTGAATTGAGGATTCTTTTGTCTGGATGGACTGAAATGTCTGTGTTTGATTCACAATAAATCAGCAATGAGCTCAGCATTTTCTCAGAATTTTCCTCGACATGAAAATTGACGAAATTTTGTAAAATAAATTTTTTGGAAATTTCGTTTAATTTTGTTGAGAATTTCTTAATTTCTTGATCATTCAACAAGCTTGATATTGTCAATATACAAGTCTCATACAGATGACTGACAACTGAGATTGGACATTCACCATTTTCCAGCACTTCCGTCATTTTAGTCAACATTTGAGTTCTAGAATTGACACTAAATGTCTCAATCCAATTTTGTATGACCTCCAAAATTAAATGAAAATCATTTGTGTCGTAATTATTGGCAGTGATGCAGTCAAGGAAGGTCTTAATAATAATGTCTGGATTATTTGATTTCATCTTCTTTGCAATCAGTGATAAGATGCACCAAGCTTCAGTCTTATTGGATGTGAAAATGTGAGTCTCAATCTTCCTTAATTTCTCCTGAGTCAAAAAGTTATTGGAAGTAGTCTCAATAGCATTTTGTAGTAAGCCTCTTTTTCCTTTGGATAAAATTAGTTTCACGACAGTCCACGGCAGAATTTGTGCATCATTTACTGTATTCTCAAACGACTCAATCTTCTGAAAAATTGATGTCAGTGACTTAATAGCAGAGTCAACAATCTTATTGTCATTGTCACGTATGAGACTGATAATCACATCCAGCCACATCTCGACTGCATTGTTGTTCTTGGGATGGTCTTTAATTACAGTGTTGACTAACTCTAGTAGCTGATTTTTTACAAGATATGATTGATCGTCGGTGAGAGATGTGATTATGTCGATGAAGATCTCATTGTCGATCAGGTTGCCGCAGTGCTGAGCTGGAATTGGAAAAAATCAAGGATTAATATAATTTTGACAAGAATTTTTATTATTTTTTCATTGCACCCCCTTTGGGTAGCTTCCTTCCTATAACTGACACTCAACTTTATCCTAGACAGCACGCAACGTAAAAATGACCAAAAATGTGACCTCAGGACATGATGAATGTGACTTCATGCCAAATTTGGCGTCCTGGGTCCATATTTTTCCATTTTTACGTCACGTCTCGTCCATAATAATCTGGTATATCAATTTTCTACTCACTCAATATCTCCAAACAAGTCTTCTTAATATAAGTAGCACCACTAGTTTGCAGCAATGCCAACAGACTTTTCTGAAACTTCCCAACACTCTCGCCAAGTACATTCCAAATTTCTGGATTATCACTGGATGATTGGTTCTTAAAGATCACGTCGAGGATCTTCTTTGTGTATCCGTTTCCATTTAGAATTGCAGTTTTTATTGATGCTAGTGCTTTAAGCTTTACATTGTCCTGCTTGTCGTAAATTTTCTCAAATAGAATTTTTAGGATATGAAGTTCTCTTGGAACGTCAGCGTTTGGTGATTCTTGTGGATCTGGAGTTGTGTTGACCAGTAACATTCGTCCACAAAATTCTACACAGTTCAGACGATGTCGATGATCAGATGACATTGCTAATTTTTGCAGGTACTCAATTATGGATTCATTTAATTTCCAATAAATTGCTAGTTCATATTTTACAGCCACATCATAAAGTTTTAGGAATTTTTCTCTGTCATATTTATGGTCTGGATTTGACAGGAGAGATTTGATAAATTTTGTCAGGACATTCTTAGTCTTAAGTGAGTATGCTGATAATAAATGCAGGAAAAAATCAGAAATCGCCTCGCCGTGCCTTGATGACGGTCCTTGACGTTTCTTAGAATTAATAAAATGCAGTTCAACAGTACGACAGAAAATAAGGTACATTGTATTCTCAATATCCTCATCAGGTAACGGACGTAGACATAAACTTTCAAAATTATCATAGCAGCACATTATTGTCTCTAGAGCTGATCGATTAGAATTTGATAAATAATATTCAAGGATGGATGCAAGAGTCTCGACATATTTTTCCAGCACATCCACTTGATCACTAAGACACACAATGTTGAAGACTTTCTTGCATTCATTTAGCATCTGAATAATTTGTAGCTCCAGATAGTGATCACATTCTTTAAATCTCTTATGATAATTCAGCAGCTTAAAGTAGGTAATTATCAAGTCACGATCCCACACAAAGCACCTAGAAAATAATTGCATACATTAAAGTTCAACGACCTAAGTCAATAATTTTTTTTCTCACGTACCTTTTGGCGCCAGGCAGTCCGAGTAAACAAATGTAAGTTCGTCCAGCATTAAATGATAATTCCTTATTAATCTTGTCCTTCTGATCTATGTCGTAGAGTCTCATAAGTGTGTAAATGAATGTGATATAGCAGTTGACGTTGAACTTCTCTTCCTTTACAATCAGATCCCAATTTACAATCTCATCTGAATTTCTAGACTCATCCAACAATGACCTAATTAATTTTAATGATTCTGAGCATTGCATGTCCTTTCTGATCTTTTTGATGAATTTTATGTCATAGGCGGGAATTGACACAAATGAAGCGTTGTCCTCATTATTATCGATTGATTCATCAATAATATCGTTAATTTGTGATAATTCTAGTGGCTTATCTGGAAAGTAATGTTGAAGTTCCACAATTGTGTTCCTTAAACTCGTTTGTGAAAAGTCACTGTCGCTCAATTCAAAGCTGTCGAATCTATTTTCTAGTCTTCTTTGTCCTAATTTTTGATCCATAATTTTTTTTAAACTTTTTCTGTTACACTTTCATGTTAGTTTTAGTTAGTTTGATGTCTTTTTGAGTTACTTAAGTCAGTTAACTCATTTGTTTGGGGATGATTGTGAATGTTTAGTGAAAATTTAAATTTTTTGTTTCTTTAACACGAACACAATATTTGACAAATTCCAAAGCATAGATTGTTATTGTTTATGAGGGGCTGATCTGAGATTTGAAATTCTAAAAACCGTTAAAAGATGAAGCAAATTCATAGAAATTATGTTTTTAGTCACTCTGTAAGTGAACTTTTTCTTTTTGTCACCCTGTATATGATGAAGTCACCCTGTTATGATTTTTGTTAAGTGTGGAATAATTTTTGTCAATTTTCAATGAAGTATGTGGCTTCATGGGTTGCTCCAAATTGACACTTCAGGTCACTTGCATCCATGAATTTCTAATAATTTGATATTTTTATCTAAAAGTTCAATTCATACCATAAAAAATTCCCTAAGTTCATAAAAATACAAGAAATTGCCAATTACTTATTGATGTACATCCTCAAACTCATCACTCTAGATCCCCATAACATAAAAGTTTCCTTTTCATATTCAAATGATTGTCAAAGTATGCTCAAGAGACGATATTAAGAATAATATAACTAGTAGAAAAAAAATTAATTCAAGACGATGTGACGACATCAAGCATAAAACCAACCACCTCAAGGGATAGATTATTGATTCCAATTTCATTTCAAGTGGATGAAAAATGAGAATGAAGAGCCATTGAGTTTAGCTTTTGAGAATATTTGTCTTTCATCTTATTTTATTATTTCGTTCCGTCTGTGTACTCATTGAATTGATGATGACTTTCTGTTAGTACTCTCATGTGATTCAACCCAAATTAAGTCAATGAGTGATGATGTTTTACGGTAAATTGGCTCTTAATATGGAACGAAAGTAAATACACGTGAATTGAACAGTGTTGACTTGTGTATTTGAAGATAGATTTTGAGTTTGAGGACTAAAATAAATGATGAATGGCATTTGCCTTGATAAATTGAAAAAAATTACCAAAAATGTAAGGGGTTGACCCCCAAACCCCTCTCCCTGATCCTAAATACGCCTCTGGCTTAGAACCAAACGTTTGCTACAAGACAAACAGCAATCAAGTGGCTGTCATTTGGTAAGCAGCAGCCACGTGGTTCTAAACATACTTTCTGCTTAACCTCTATATGACCAACATGTCATTATGTGCCGATCGGGTGCGAGGAACTAAAAACAACAAAATTTTCATTTCCAAAATGAAACTAAGTTTACAATATTGCCTGCAAATATTTATATTGTAAAACCAAAAACCATGTTCATCATACATGCTGAACATACATTCCAGTACACAAAATGACACCCAGAAGAAAATAAATTTACATCAAAACCAGAAATAGAGAACTAATTTTACAACATTTTCATTTTATGTAGCATTAAAGTCAATAAACTTTTTTTTACTGGTTGGATTGGACCAACATTTTTGTTATTTTTTATTTGAGGGATTTTATGAAAATTCTGATACAGAACTTGCAAAAATTCAAGATTTTGGAACTGAATAAAATCGAAAATAATCAAGAATTATGAAAAGTCAGTTCAGCACCCTCAGAAAAACCCTCAACGATCTTTAAATCCTAATAACTATAACAAAATCATAAAAAACCATCAAATGATTGATTAAAGCACATCTTCATTATATTAATGAGAGGTTGTGCATGATGAGGTCGTATGATAAATTCTTTAAGCGTTCATTGACATTTATCATGAATAACTGATAAGATTTGATTAATAGATATATAATTACAGTGATAAATGACGATGAGAAGAATGTGGGATGATATATAGGAAATAATTAAGCGAATTGGGTTAATTAATTTGTAAAATATTTGTAGATAAACAACGATGCGTGCAAAAAAAGTTTTTTGATGTGTGGATTTTTGTTTACGGTAATTAAAGTTGAAGGAGTTGAGGTTATTTGAGGAAATTGCGTAATTAAGCATTTGTGCTGATGTGGTGCTGGTGCTGAGAATTACTGATTCAGTGCTGGGACCGGTTTATAGGGCTACCTTTGGTACCCCCATGGGGTACCAGTGAGGGTACCCATCTATCATATCCTACCATACCTAGGGTACTCTAGGTAGAGGGTATGTATAGGGTAGGGTACCACGTGTAGCCGGCCCATGTTCTGGTACCAAATGTTCATCACTAAATTAATACAATGAAAGCTGCAAATAACGCTAGAATTTCTTCTGATATCCAACAAGCTTCCAGTATTTATACAAATTCATCACAGATGTACCCCCATAAAAATTAAATAAAACTCAAAAGTTTCTCCATTTTTAATCCATTTAAGCATAATATCATTAATTTCGAAAAACAGAAGCAAATTCAGCTTGCATCAAGTATCTCTCTGGTGCTTTAATCAATTTCCTTCGAGTCATAGTACTAAACTAGCAAAAACAGTTAGAGTGGAAAGTCATAGATACAGCAACTTAAGCATGACATCATTTATCTTATATGAAGAGAGGAAGCAAAGAGTCATTCAATTTAATGGCACTAGTGCTAGTGGCATAATTTGATGCCATTCAAGGATGAAGTGAGTATAATTTAAGTAAATTAATGAATGGAAGATGAGGAAATGTTAAGTAATTTGATAAAGTGATGAAAAATTTGTTGGCATGGATGAGCATTAATCATGCTTGATTTCCAATAAAAGGCTCTTCTTTTTGTGACACATTTGCAGAATTTCTTGCTATTTTTATGCAAAATCATCATCTCCCAGGAAGATACTTCGATTCATCATGCATTTTACACACATATGAGCTTCATTCTCACTGTGATTCAACCCGCATACACAATTTAGCATTAATGTCTTGAAAAATTGCTTCTCATTCTTTTTTCTGCTTCCTTTTTCACGCTTGGCATAAACAACAGTGATTGAGATCAAGAGATGAAGATTGAAAATCGAGATAATTATTCCCACGTCGCCTCCTGATTCGTTCATTTTCCTTTCATGCTTGCATAGGAAAATTCTTGTTCATTCGAGAAAAAAAAATTTTTTTTGCTGATGCTTTTCAAAATTTTCTTTGCCTTGTTTGAATGTTGCTGAATATGTAGAAAATTAATTGAGTCATTTTAGATATTTTCTTTCGTTAGATTAGCTATGAATCTATCCCCTATGTGCACATTTTCTGATTATATTATGCGTGATATAAATTTTGGTTAATTTTGTCATGATAAGGAGGTTTTTGTGTGTGGGTTGGTGTGAAAATTGGGGTTTCTTATGACGCAAGCTTCATGTTTTTTGGAAGAAAATTGGAAAATGCTTAGTGGCAGTTTCTTGAATTTTGGGAAGAATATTTTGTTAATGTGAAATTTTATTTTTGAGAATTTTGTTAATCTAGAATCAGTGGTGGTCAATTAGTGTACCACAGTCATAGATGATGCTCAGGTCCTGGTGAGGTTCTTAGGTGCCCGTGCAACCCCACTCGAGATCAAAATTCCAAAAAAAAATTTAAAAAAATATTGAGGTTCGACCCCCCCAACCCCCTCCTAGATACACCCCTACTCAGAGATTTTTTTTTAAATTTTTGTGATTTTTTGGGATAAATCCTGAGTGTTTGCTCCTTGATTTGAATTTGAAATATGTTCTTAACATTAAAAAATTCACATTTTTAGTATAATTCTATTTCTGATGACATTTCAATGACAAAATTTTAATAAATTGATTTTAATTTCCAAAACTCAACCAAGAAATTCAATAAAAATTCAATACTTCAAATTCCGCTTCAACTACAAAGAAAACCAATTTTCCCAATTAACAAAAACTTAAAAATTTCCACAACACACGACAGGAAAAGTTTTTTGTCGAACAAAAATCGAAAGCGGTTTTCAAGAACACAAAACTTAATTAATTAATTTTGTTTTTCCACGAACAAGGAAAAATATATAATGAAAAGAAAATGTTAAACTTTTTCCCTCAATTTTAATTTAATTTAATTTTTTTGAGACATTTTCCTCCTTTCTTTGCTCTCTTGTTCCACGTCACGTTGGATGATTTTCAATTAGCGCTTGGCTGTCAACTTTTTAGTTTCAACATGATGATGAATGGTCCAAAAGGAAAATTAATTTATGCTTGGAAAAGGAAGAATTTCTTTTTTGAGATTTCCAGCTTTTACATTAAAATTTTTACGACACGGATGAATAATGAGAAAAAAATCGAGTGGATGATGAGAGGAGATGAACGAAATCTTTTGTGTATATGTGCTGTCGAAAATCTCTTAAACTTTATCCGCTTTGCTTTGGAAATGGTTTTTTATTATTCCATTCTTGGAAAATCTAATTTATTCATTTTCATTACCATAACAATTGATTTTCCTATCTTTCAGCTGACTATCAAGCAGGCTATCAAGCTTAAATAGCATTTGGGATTATCTTGAGAATATATTTTGTGCTATTTTTGATAGAATTTTAAATGATTGATTTTCAATAAGATTTGCTGGTGCGTGGGGTATGCAAGCGGAGTGGAATCTGGGGTATTAAACTATATTTAGACCATTTTGCCAGTGCGAGAGTAAGGCCTCTATTGCCGAGTGTTTAGGTCACAGATCTGAAATCTTTCACTGTTTTTGTGAGTTCTTGGGTTCAATTCCTACCAGATATTCTCAATTATTACATAGAGCAGTGGTTCTCAAACTGTGTGCCGCGGCACAAACTCATTACCTCGCATTTTTTTCAATAAAATCCTTCAAAGTTATAAATTAAGACTCTTTTATCATCCATCTCTTAAGTCACTATTCAATTACTCTACTAACAGTGGGCAACGATATTAATTAATCCAATTTCCCTTTCATTTATCCTGATAAAAGATCATCTCTCTCAACTTTTATTTTCTTCCTTAATTTATTTGTTTATCGTTATCATTACAAGCTGCTTATCTATTCAGAAGTAAGAGCAGGAAAGAAAGTTTATTAATAAGAAAGTTTCTTTATTTTCTTACCTTTATTCTTTATCTTACTTTGGAAGTCTATGTTTAATTAACTCAATTAATGTACGACAAATTTGATACATATTTTATGTTAGCGTCGATATAATTATCATTCAACTTTATCTTCATCATTTTTATGAATTTTAGTTCTTCTTTGAAGTGTAATGGAGGGGCTGGGGTAGTTTTCTATTGGTATACTGGCTAATATAGGGGTATACTAGAAGGGTAGGGACAGGGATGTATCCAAGAGGGGGTCTTCGTGGTACCCCCATATTTTTTGAAAAAGTAATACTAGTTTAAAACAGAAAGTCATGATTGTTATTCTGTTACTCGAAAAAAGGTCATGATTTGACAAAAAAACCTCTTAAAAATACATCCTGGATAGTCCCCTGGGTAGGGATAGGGGCAGGTGTATACCAAAAAATCTTTTAGCTCACAATAACAAAAAGTGAGCTTTATGTTTAAAATTTACAATTTTCAAAAATCATCAAGTTCCCTTATAAAGTCTTAAACCCCTCCTCATCCTCTCTGAAGTCAATTTAAGAACAATACCCAACCTACACCCTCCAAATCCAATGTCACCAGCTCACCCAACTAAATGAAATCCCAAATTAAGTTTTAAGAAGATGTAACAGAAAGTTTTTCGTCAACAAGAAGAAACTTTCTTCCTTTTTGTCCTTAATTTCTTCTTCTTCACATCTCGTTCAAAGTGTTCATTCATTTGAAGTAGTTATCTGCCATCATGATGAAAGAAGAAAAGACTTTCTGTTTTTTTCAACAAAAATTTTCTTGTTATTTAGTCAATTACTTTTCGTATGAAAAGTTTTTCAAAGAACTTTGTTTTTGTGTGAGCGAAATGGATAGTGTGACTATATGTCATTTATCAATTGGTTTGATGGCTCTATCGAAAGGTGCAGAGGTGGATTTGTGAGGGGTTATTTTGGGTACTCCGAAAATTCTGAAGCATTTCTCTAATTTTGAGGTTATAAAATCCAAAATTGCCTTTCATACAGTTTCTATCCCAAACTCTTCTCATCTCGATAGACATCAATAATATTCCAAGCAATTTATCTAGCACATTCATGAATATCATACATATTACGAAAATTAATTCATGTCAACAAAAGTTTTCATCTTCTTTTCCTCGTTTTTCTATTTGTCTGTGTCTAACTTTTGTCATTCTGCTTCTATTGAACTTGTCATTTGCCAAATATTATCTGGATATTTCATTTATGAACCATGGTAAGCTCATTCATGAGGTAATATTTAATCTTCTAAAATTGATCACGTACTGAAAGATGATAGATTGAATTTTTTTTATGATATCGATTTTAATTTGCGAAATTGATTTGAATTATGAGAGGAATTGATAAAGAGAGATGATCTGTGATACATTTACTTTATTCGATATGAAGAGATGCTGCTAGATGATATGGTTTTTTAAGGAATAGAGATGAAAGGCAGTGGAGTATGGATCAGGGGCGTATTAAGGGAGGGGGGGGGGGGTTCAGGGTCAACCTCCTCTATTTTTTTGAAAAAACCTCCTAAAGAACATCCTGGTAAGTGGTGTCTTGATGACGCCTTTACAGCTTTCTTAAGGAAAATAATAAGATTTCCCAGAATATGTCCCTCAAGATGACATATTTATTTACAGAATTTTAAAAAAATCAATTTCCCAAAACACAAAGTATGATTCCCATCTATTTTACACAACACATGCTGCCATAAAATTCCAAGATTTCTCAAGAGATTTTCATAGATTTATCGAAAAATACACAAAGGAGTGATTGTTTATAAGGAAAGAAGAATACAAAGTACAGTAAGCATTCGATTACGAAAGAGTAACATAAATATTTGTCTGAGAAAATATTCTGTCTGAAGAATGTGCATCATAATCCCTAAAGATTCATAAACATGAGCATGAATAAAAAATTTTCGAAAGGAAGTTTCTTTAAGGAATGAAACAAAACCAGAAAGCACTTAAAGCTTCCTAATTCGACATGTTTTATGTTAACAAATATGAGTGAGAAAATGAAGAAAAAAATTCGGTAAAGAAAGAAGAAAAAAACATTTATTGATAAACATAACATAAAATTCATGAAGCAACAAAATGAACGCAGTGAGTTATTTTTTATAGATCTGTATATAGATGGATTTTAGTGGATGAATATTGATGGGGTTTGGGTAGGTATTGTGGCTGACTGGGTTAAAAAATTGTGAAAATAATTTAATTGAATTTTTTGGGGGTTATTTATCAATGATGTCTTTAATTATGGCATTTTGATGAGCAAAATATAGAGAAGGTGGGGTCTAAGGTGGATGATTAGTATACACGATGTCTTGGGTATATCCAAGGGTATACTTCAGCTATTGTCTTTATTATGGCAATGGTACCCAAAAAACCTCAGGGTATACCCTCATGATAGACAGTAAAAAGGTACTAAAATTACAATTTTTAATTGAACATCATTTGCAGACAACCTCGTTAGACATGGTTTTAATATAAAATTCTGAAAAAAATCGCTCCAACCCAAATCTACCTCAAAACCCTACCAAACTTACTCTTCTTAAAAACACAGATATCAAGCTTATGCTGTGTTATTATTTCCTACACATTCTATTTGTGTATATTTTATACGAGAGAATCCTTAACACAAATGCGTGTAAGAAACATTTTCATATCATTTATTGTAACAATATCACATATGTTGAGTACTCAGAACAAAAAGCAAGAAGCAGCAGTGAGAATTACCACATAAATTTCATGACTATAAACATATTTATTGTTGCTTTTTGTATACTTAAAAATAATACAACATATTGTTGAAGACACATGCTGGATTTTTACTCTAATCCTATGACTAGGTGCTTTAACAAATTAAAGAGCTTTGGAGTGGATATGCATCCCATGGTGATGAGTGTTTACAGATTTTTTTAATACTCTGAAAGATTTTCTGAAGATTCAAAACTAATTTTCTAAGCAAAAATTTAATTAAATACAAATTTCTTATGGATCATCCAATCTTCCTCCCAAAATTCCACAGACATAAAATATAATAAACATGAATCCTGCATTATCCATGTATGTTCATCTTAAAAGACATGACACAACTTCTTATCAAAGCATGCACACATAAAGACAGATTAAGAGAAACATATTGTTGTCTGATGTGTTTATGATAAGAAAGTTCAAGATGTTATGTGTCTGAGATGATTCTCAGCTTTATGTTATCAAAACAGTAAGGAGTTGTTATGAGGTTGGTAGGTGTGTGATGATAGAATGATATGAAATATTTTAATACTTTTATGAGGGGGTGGAAGGTGAGTAAGTTGAGATTAAGGTAAGGTTTATTTACTTGTGGTCGGTATACAACGTAAAGGAGGTTCTAGATCTGTGTGACACCCCATGAAAAAAGCGTATAAATGTTTGTGATAGGAGAAAGATTCAAAAATCTCAGTTTTGATAGAAATTGATCACGATCGGTACAATCAAGTTATTAGGGCACTGTCATTTTGACCGTATTAGTGATATAACGTTACAGAGATATAGGGGTGTTCTAATGGAGCTAAGACGGCTGTTTGATGGCAAAAATGAGATTTTCTTCAGTACGCTGCTCAGTTGGACTAGATTCCAGCTTCAGTTTTAATTTACTAACCATACAGATCAATTATAATTAATGGTCACTAGGGGTCACCTTGAGTTGTGATCTGTATCTGGCTAATGTCTGTTAATTGATGATTTAAAGTGCAATATTGTCTCCTCTGGTGCGTATACAGAAATTTTTCGAGGAGGAAACATTGAAAATTATTCGTATGGATTTAGTGTAAATTTAGGGGGGTGGTATTCCTTAAAAACCCTAGAAAATTGAAAAAAATTCCAAAAGGGGGGTTTGTCCCCCAAAAACTCTCTGAATACCACCCTATGTCTCTTGGTTTACTAGGCTTTATAAAAATAGAAACAGGACCTACAATACTGAGATTCATAGCCATATCCAGAAATTCTTCTTTAATGACAGGGTTGGGGTTTAACCTCACCATCACAAAGTGCCATTGAATCCCTATATTTCAGTTACGAACCCTTCAAACACTCACATCTTCCCATCTTCATTCCCAAGTAAAACGATAAGCATTCTGTTCATCTGATGGATGTAAGAACGACAAAGTATCAAAATCATAAACAACATCATCATTTTGCCATACTTCCAAAAAAGAAAACTTCAAAAGGATGAGCGATGGAAAATTGACTGCAATAAGTTTATTGTTATCTCATTTATTCATTCTATGACGATGATGATGTTGATGACATTAAAGCGACTTTGTCTTTAGCTCATCAAAAATATATGAAGGAAAATAAGCTCATAAGTAAATAAATATCTAGGAAAAGTTTTATGTTTATGATAAAATTTATATTAATCTTCTATGTTTCTAAGTATATCAATTTCAAATTATGCCTTAAGCTGTTATGGAAACTAAGTTTGTATTTCTGTATGGTAATTGAAATGTTTTTCATATCGATGACATTGCACTATGGGGCAAAATGAAAAAAAATCGGACATTCACTTGGTTTTTGGCAATGTTTCAAATATCCATTTCAAAGTTATTTTTTCTTGTAGAGGACATAAAAATAGACTTGTATGCCAAATTTCAGATCATTTGGTGTTGATTCCGCGATTCTAGGACTGTTTGAAGTTGAAAAGGGGTGAAAAATCTGATTTTTTAATATCATATTTGAACTAGAAAATCTCTACAATGGTAAAAGATATTGAAAAACGGTTTTCAGTTCCTAATAGTGGTATATAAGATCTTAATTTTGGCATACCACAAAATTTATAACTTAATAGTTTTGGTACCGATATGCTAGGAAATGCATGAAAATCATAGGAAAAATATCTTCAAACGTGCCGCAACTATCTTAGATGGCCGAAATATAAGTAGTATTTTCATACCAGCATATAGCCCCTGACTTCTGGTTTTCAAAACTGTTCACACATTTTCTCAACTCATCGACGTTTTTAAGTTATGTCGGTTTTAGTAAGTCGATCTATATTTGGCCAAAAACTAACTTTTCTAAGAAAAAAATGAGAAATATGAAAATAAATTTTGTTTTTGATGTTTTTTAATGATCTAGGCTATTTTAAGATAAACTGTGAAGAAATTTTTCCAAAAAGTTCAAAATCTACCGAGATACGGGGTACAAGTGTTCTCTGACGACTTGACCCCTTTTCACCACACTCAAACTGCTGTAACTTTTACACGGTATAATATTTTTTATTTCTGTCTTCTGTTTATTGTAGCTTAGATTAGTACCTTTTTAATGATGTATAATACTTAATAGTTAGATATGGTCTTGGTAATGTATTATGTCTTTGTTTGTGACCGACCCCAAAATAGTGAAAATCACAAAAACATAACTTCTTAATATCCTACTTAGAAACATATATAGACATTGGAATTAGGTTTTTTATGTTTAGTTTTGATAACTATGAGTATTTAAACTCAAATTTTGCATTTTTAAATTTTTTTGCTAGCTGTGGACAGTCTCTTGGTACCCTCCTAGAAAGTACCCTAAAAGCCTCTAATTGATCAAGAAATCTTGCATCTTACAGACTTTTATCAATTTATTAATGACACTTATGCATATTCAAAACAAAATTTATATGTTTAAAGTACAATAGAGTGAAAAAATGGGATTTTGGCTTTATCGTTCGAGATTGGCAAGGGTCGGTCACATTCAATGCACTACCATCGAAGCAAGGACTAAGATATATCCAAGTATTATACATTATTGTAAAGGTATTAAAAGCAGCTACCAAACAAAGAAAACAGAGATAAAAATTTTTGCTCCTGTAAAAAGTTATGAGCATTTAAGTAGTCAAAGAAAGCACCAAGTCGGCAACCAGCATAGGCAAAAATACAAAAAAGCAAATTTTGATGAAATTTTGAAAGCATTTGGTCCAAAAAACAGTTTTAAGTCATAAAGAAACTCAAAAAAGGCAAAACAAGTCTAAAATTTCATCAAAATTTGCTTTTTTGTATTTTTGCCTATGCTGGTTGCCGACTTGGTGCTTTCTTTGACTACTTAAATGCTCATAACTTTTTACAGGAGCAAAAATTTTTATCTCTGTTTTCTTTGTTTGGTAGCTGCTTTTAATACCTTTACAATAATGTATAATACTTGGATATATCTTAGTCCTTGCTTCGATGGTAGTGCATTGAATGTGACCGACCCTTGCCAATCTCGAACGATAAAGCCAAAATCCCATTTTTTCACTCTATTGTACTTTAAACATATAAATTTTGTTTTGAATATGCATAAGTGTCATTAATAAATTGATAAAAGTCTGTAAGATGCAAGATTTCTTGATCAATTAGAGGCTTTTAGGGTACTTTCTAGGAGGGTACCAAGAGACTGTCCACAGCTAGCAAAAAAATTTAAAAATGCAAAATTTGAGTTTAAATACTCATAGTTATCAAAACTAAACATAAAAAACCTAATTCCAATGTCTATATATGTTTCTAAGTAGGATATTAAGAAGTTATGTTTTTGTGATTTTCACTATTTTGGGGTCGGTCACAAACAAAGACATAATACATTACCAAGACCATATCTAACTATTAAGTATTATACATCATTAAAAAGGTACTAATCTAAGCTACAATAAACAGAAGACAGAAATAAAAAATATTATACCGTGTAAAAGTTACAGCAGTTTGAGTGTGGTGAAAAGGGGTCAAGTCGTCAGAGAACACTTGTACCCCGTATCTCGGTAGATTTTGAACTTTTTGGAAAAATTTCTTCACAGTTTATCTTAAAATAGCCTAGATCATTAAAAAACATCAAAAACAAAATTTATTTTCATATTTCTCATTTTTTTCTTAGAAAAGTTAGTTTTTGGCCAAATATAGATCGACTTACTAAAACCGACATAACTTAAAAACGTCGATGAGTTGAGAAAATGTGTGAACAGTTTTGAAAACCAGAAGTCAGGGGCTATATGCTGGTATGAAAATACTACTTATATTTCGGCCATCTAAGATAGTTGCGGCACGTTTGAAGATATTTTTCCTATGATTTTCATGCATTTCCTAGCATATCGGTACCAAAACTATTAAGTTATAAATTTTGTGGTATGCCAAAATTAAGATCTTATATACCACTATTAGGAACTGAAAACCGTTTTTCAATATCTTTTACCATTGTAGAGATTTTCTAGTTCAAATATGATATTAAAAAATCAGATTTTTCACCCCTTTTCAACTTCAAACAGTCCTAGAATCGCGGAATCAACACCAAATGATCTGAAATTTGGCATACAAGTCTATTTTTATGTCCTCTACAAGAAAAAATAACTTTGAAATGGATATTTGAAACATTGCCAAAAACCAAGTGAATGTCCGATTTTTTTTCATTTTGCCCCATAGTGCATTGATGAGGATATCAAGGGGGGTGATTTTGGATATTTTTAGATAATATTTTAATTTTTCAAAAAATAATCTCCAACTCACCCCCAGAAAGTTCAGTAACTAAACCTTTTGTCCACCAGAACAAAGAAAACTTCCATAAATTTCAATAACAACAAAATAATTCCTTTATTGTTTATTTATCAAAAAAATATCATCATCATTGTTCTTTATAGCATTCTCATTTTTTTATTTTAATTCCAACGTTAACCACATCCTGTGTGTATCAAAACAAATGTACAGTCACTTTAAGGTTGCTTTTATAGCAAGTCATCGTGACGATGTAATAAAATTTTTATGGATTTTTCATGACGCAGAATCGGTTGGAAGAGCTGCATGATTTTCCAGCATCCAGTTTGTAAGATTTTCATTCAATGAATGAATTGGAAGTTCAGTTCGTAAATTGACATGATTGGGATAAGAAGTGCGTTGCTGACTTTTTCGGACACAAAACAATAAAAATTCGCGTGACTGTGTTTGTGTCTGTGAAGACCGTCAATAAAAAGTCTTGTTATCAATGTCAAAAAATTGTAAATTGTCCGTAAAACAGCATGGAATCGATATTCTCTGTGGTTTCATGCCTCGGTGCTCAATATTCTAATGTCTCGATAAGAAAAGTGATAAGAAAATAAAAATTATGAATTTTTCCTGTAATAAAAATAGGAAAAGGAAATAAAATTGAATTTCTTATGGAACAAAAGGAATTTTTATTACAAATTGAGATATTTTTACAGCTTACGTCGTCCCTTGTGATGGAATTTTTTCCCGAATTTTTGCATTTATTTTATCTTATGAAATTAAAAAAGTTGAAAATATTCGAAGGGTTTTTAAACCTTTTCAGATTTAATTGAATGGAATTAATTAAATAAGATAAGTCAACAATTTTATGTCTATTTTGTGGAATTTTATAATAATATCTAGTTTGATAGCATCAAGTAAGGTGTTTTGGTGCTGATTCTATTTGAATTTTTAATTTTACAGTAAAATTATTAATATTAAATTTTTCTGAGGAGCAGTTCATAAATGACGTCCATCGTTTAGGGGGAGGAGATTTTGGGGTCTCTTTCTAGGGCTATCCTGGGGTACCCTACCCCACCTTACCCTAGGGTATACTCCTAGCTAGGGTAGGATAGGATACCCTTAGAACCGCCCTCTGGAGTTCTGTAACATCTCTATACAAAATATATTTTTTGGTATAAAAACTTTGTTACAGAGGGGGGGAGGAGGTCTAAAAATCTCATTTTTTACGTGACCTCATTTATAAATGACCCATTTTGTTGTCATTCTTAAAATTTTCCATTCTTAAATCGTGATTTTTTAATTACTTTTAATTAAGTCTTCAAAATCATCCAAATTCAACCCCTTTTCAAAACCTTGGCACCAACAACTTTGATTCATATAAATTTACCCCATTTCGCACCATCAAATCTAAAACATGTTTATGTGAATGACCCATTCTATTTTCATGTGACTCGACTACAAAAATAACACAACAAAAAAGGGTTTCATGTTATCCTCATCATTTCCGGAAGAAAAAAAGTAAATGAAGAAGAGAAAATTGGGGGGATTACAGGAGCATTTAATTAAATACATAAATATTCTATCGCTATGGCTATAAGCATTTTTATATTGTTCTAGGACAGAAAGAGATGAAAATGTGCTCGTAGAAGCTTATGAAGTATTTAATTTTATGACTTTTCCCTTTATTTTTTGCGCTAGTCTGTATATTCTGAATAAAGTTGAATGAAATAATTATGATAGTATTCAGGTTGATGATTTGGGATTTTATTTGGTAAATTGATGTGGAATTTGGGGTCTTTCGTAAATTACGTCACTGATAAATGCCCTCCTTTACTAAATGATAATTGTTTTTTGCTTGGAAATTTAGGGGTTTTTTGGGATTATTTTCTTGAATTGAAGAAAATTTCCATCGAGGGGGTGCTTTGACACCCAAATAACCTCCTGGATACACCCTTGCCCTTAATTTTAAGAAAATTAGCTATTTTGTAGCAAAATAAATATTCTGTCAGATTTTCACAAATTCCTATCTTTTCCCTCAATTCAATTGACTATCATCACCCTCATGATCTTTTTTCCAATAACCTTCCAAGAAAAACTTACAAAAATCTCACAAAAACAAAGAAATTTACGATCAATTTAACAGAAATTACGAAAATGTTTGATGCAGTAAGTTTATACAAAGCTTAAGCCTTCAAGCTATTCAAAAAAGGTCTCTTTAAACTTATCTCAATTTTCTCATTCAACAGCATGAGAAAAGTTTTGTTAAAAAAGTTGTAAGTGAACGTTTTTCGGGATCCTAAATAAACATGAATGAAGTTTTCATTTTTTCGGAAAAAATCTAATTTTCCAAAAATCTGAATTTTCTTGTTTTTCTTTCGACAAAGAAATGTTGAATAATTTTAGAAGCTACAGCTTTTAGCCACAATTGCTATCATCTCAAATTTCAACATCATTAACCTTCTCGAATACCTCCGGGGTTGCAAAATCTCTACCAAAAGAATCTTTTTTCTAAGAGATAGAAAAGCCTTTTTATCCATTTTTGGAATGAAGTTTTCGGAGAAATTGGGGCAATGTTTTAATTTTGACTAAGTGCTGTTCATAAATGACGTCATGCAAAAACGAGATTTTTAGACCCCCTTCTCCCCTCTGTTACAAAATTTTCTTACAAATTCTTTTGCATGGAAGCGTAAAACAACGTCAGCCCCTTCTCTCCTCTTAAAAATTGGACGTCATTTATGAACGAACCCCAATGGGTTGAGTGATTTTTATTCGATTTTAATTCCTACAAAATAATCCATTTCTACACCTTAATTCCAAAATCCCCCCAAAAATATCAATTCATCTACAAATGCACTTTAAGCATCCACCTCCAATAACCCCCTTACTATCCCCATCTCTACACAAACACAATGACCATCGTACATAACAACAGCATGCCTCATTTGTGTCTAGTCAAACCAATTAAAAAAGGATTTTTTTCTCTATCATAGAAATGGAATGTCCTTTTAAGAGTTGGCTAAACAGCAAAATAAAGCTGAATACTTTGATGGGCAGCATCCTTTTCTGTCCTTTCCCAAAGCATTTTACGTTATATTGTAAGGTTACACAAAAAAAATCCAGCACGAGTTGCTAAACAAAATTTCTTTTTATTTCTTTAAATATTTCATGGATGCATATGTAGAATATGGTTTGTATGCCTTCTGGCTATTGGGAAATGATCCGAAAAAAAAAATTTGAAAAGTTTTAACAGAAGCTTGTTTGAGTACGCAATAGGAACCAGTTGTGATTTTTGAAATCATGTTTTAATTAAATATTTATGTTGAGATCAAAAATGATGATGTGAAATTTTTTAAAGCTTATTAAAAATTTAATGAGCGTAGTTAGAATTTTTCAGTTAGATACAATTTAGATTATGTTTAGGAATATTAGGAGTTGTTCGTAAATCACGTCAAAAAACAACTTTTTCAAACCCCCTTCATTGTCACAAATTTTTCAACCCCCCTCTCCCCACCAAAATGTGGCGTAATTTGTGAACGACCCCTTGCAACATTAGAAAAATTAAGAGAAGAAACAGGAAGCAGTATAGGAAATTGGACACAAGGGGGTCCAGACCCAGGGATGTATTTCAGGTTTTTTTTTGGGGGTCAACTCCCTTTTTAAGGAAAATTTTTTCAGTTTGCTCCAAAAATTTCTGGATACGACCTGTTCACACCCCCTCCTTAATATCTTTTTGGTAATTCTATTGACTATGTCTCTTGTATCTTGATTATGTATGGTTCAAAAACTTTAAATTTGGTTCTTGTAACTTGAACTATTTCAGACGTTTATTTAGAAAAAAAGACGTCAAATTATAGTTCAGGTTTCCAGGAGATTTTATCTGTTTTTAGGTCTACGTCCAAGGTTGTGTAACATTAAAAAAAGTGCAGTTCGGTAAATTAGCATACAAATCTCATCCAAAATATCCACAAAAACTCATTTCCTTAATTAAAACTTTTCTTCTCAAAACTCTTTCATTCATGCTTCTCCAACTAATTAGCACAAACAGAAAGAAACTGCAGCCTTGAAAATCTATTAAACCCAAAGCATGCAACGAGAAACAAAAAGAAAAAAACTTCAATCTCAAAAGTAAAATTTTCTCTAACAATGAATTTTTTTTGTACTTACTGCTTTCCTTTAATTCAACCTTTCAGCATTTACATTCACTTTTCCATTAAAAAGAAAAACTGCCAGCATTGCAATGTATTCATTTCCTTTTCATTTCAAACATAACAAGCTTTTTTTTATGTAACGCAGTGAAAGAGGAAACAAGTGAACTAAGTAGCAGTGTATGAACCAACAACTTGAGGCAAAATCACTCACTAAATTAATTAAATTATGCTCTTACTTCAGTTATTGTTGTTGCAAGCTCGGCTATTGTTAAGGATGAAGAGCAACAGGAAATGAGAGAAAGCATTAAAAAAATTATGCAACAGCACTCAACAAATGTTCATTAACGCCTTTTACATTTTATATTATTTTTTAAATTTATTCTCCTTTAATTGAGTCATTCTCTGGCAACAGCAGATTATGAGGCTTTTAATATGAAACTGTAGCAGATGAAAGAAGAATGCTTGAGATGCTGAGAGTCATTCAGGCTATGCCAAGCAATTTACACTTAATTATGTCGATGTGTATGTTGTGTGCTTCTGTGGTGTTGCAATTTTTTAATTTATGCTCATCAAAGGAATCCTTTTGGATGTGAATTATTGAGTGATGTGAATTTTTTGTGAGACTTGAACTTCTAGGTGGGGTTTCTATATAAAATGGACATTATTGATGTTTCTAAAAATTGAGGGATGTTTTTTGATTCAAAACTCAGGGGTTGTTTGGTATACCTTAGGATATACACTACAACTTGGAGTACCCCTAAGGTATACCCTATGCTATACATTCCTAGGGTAATGTATATCCTAGTTTATACCGAGCAACTGATCTCAGAGATCCCCTTCGTAGGGATGTAGGCTGAAATTATGAACCACGAAAATCTCCTAGCTACGCTCTTGCTCTTTAAATCCCTAAAAATAGGGAAAGCTCTTTTGAAGTTCCAAAAAATGAAAACTTTCATTACCTTAAGTCTGACAATCAGATTTTGACTGAGTTTCGAGAATTGTTCCGATTTCAGCTTTCAAAAAGCAAGACATGCTATTAATATTCATTTTTTGCACTTTTGATGTGCCCTTACTGTCATGTCAAAAATTAGATTTATGGCCCCCATGTCCCTTAAATCCCTAAAAACAAATCAAAACAGAACCAGGAAGTCCAATAAGAACTAAAAAACAACCCAAACATAATAACGATAAAGTATATTCATAAGCGGATCTGATAATGACTGTAAATGCTTCTCACATTTCCCATTGACGATGGCAAAAAAAAAATCTATTCATAGAACTATTTTATACAGCTCATCATATAAAGTACCATTGACTGGATGGAAAAATGAACAGAGATAAATTCATTGAATTTAAATGGCGCAAATGTACTCCATATTTTTCACCACATGTTGATGTTCCACTTTTTTAACCCATCCTCATTCACATCATAAATGAATGATGAAAAGTTCATTTTTTTACTTTTCTATTGACTCAAAACTTTTCATTTTTTGTGTGTGTTTGGATGCTCTATAATGGAAAATTTAGTCATTCGACATTTTCACACTCACACTTGGATGTGCATTCATGACATTTATTCTCACATTCAGGAAGTTATAAAAGATGAAGAAATTTTTCAGCACATGAACGTTGATGATAAACTTTTACTCATGGGAAATGAACAATATGTTCAGTTTTTTTTTGGTTTTTCTGTACATCGTGTGGTTCTCCTCGTATGACACTTTTCTGCAATTTGATAAAAAATAATTTTTTTGAGTTAGTTTTCATGGAAATATTTTTATGTGCATCAGAAAGAAAATATTTTCGTAGAAAAATTTCTCTTTTTTAAATTTTCAGAATTCTGTTTATGGAATTTTTCAATGGAAAAAATGTGGATGTAAATAATTATTTTTACATAAACCTGATTTTTGCATTGTTAGTTTTTAAGAGGTTCCATAAAGGCATAATCATAAAAAAATTCAAACCCCATCATAACTCTCCCTAATTTGTCCAGAGATCCTCCTATTAAGGGGCACAAAATTCAATAAATCCTAACCAAGACGATAAAAAGAGACGCATTTTTCAAATTTTTCCCAGGAGCCGGTTGCTCGATACACTATTGGGTGTACACTACCCCAGGGGTATGCAATAGGTTATATACTAGGGGTACCTAATGGCATAGCCTAGGGTAACAATAAGATATACCCCTTCGGTAACCCCTGGGCTAGTGCATACCGTAGGCTATACCGAGCAATCAGCCTCAGATTGCTATGAATCTTTGTTACGCCCCTGTGCCCTAGAATGTCTGTCATTAAGTGTGGATTCAAAAATTTAAGGGAGTTAAGATTTTTTTCTTCGAAAACCCTTAACAAATTGAAGAAAATTTTCTCTCGAGGGGTTTTTTTGACCCCCATTTGCTACCCCCAATCTATTGAGTCTTTGACAATCTATTTAAGTCTTGGATGTGGAATATTGTAATAAGGTATTAATATTGTCATAAGGGGTCTTTCACTTATTACGTTACGCAAAAAAACGAAATTTTAGACCCCCCCTCCCCCCTTGTTACAAATTTTCCAAGAAAATTTTTTTTCTTTGTTTGACCTGTTACAAAATCTCAGACCCCCCTCCCCCCTAAAAAGCGAACGTCTTAAAAGCAGACTTTATGGATAGAATAAGATCTCACTCTGAATGTTTGTAGCTATTTTTTATACAACTAACTTTGATACTAACTGAGTGTAGGAAGGAAAAGGTTTATTAATAGCTCAAAATAATTATGAAAGTCATTTTGATGAATAAAATTTTTTGTAAAAGGTGTTTTATGTAACAAATATGTGGGACGCAATGACATCAACAGTATTTTAGAGAATTGATTGCTGAGTGCAGGACAGAGTGAAACCCTTGCGGCAAAAATCACTAAAATCTGGCAGATTTTGTGAGGATTTTTTTCCGACCGGAAATTTGGACGAAGGAAAAATGCAAGAATTTATGAGGAAAATACCCCGGATTTCGGCCTTAACTGCACGAGAATGCCCGGAAAACGATGCTTTTTCCGGGCGGATTTTTGAACGAATTGGAAAGAATATTGCGGGATTTTTGAAAGAATCTTGCGGGATTTATGGACGAAACTTGCGGGATTTTTTCGTTGAAAAAATCAAAAAAATTATTTCTTTCATTTCTTTTTTCTTCTATTTTTACCTCCCCTTTAATACTTTTTTACTTTTCTAATACTTTTTTTACCTTCCTAATAAATTTTTCTAACACTTTACCAATTTTTTCTTATGAAAGATTCTTGAAGGAAATTTTCCGCCCATATTCTGCCAACTCGAACCCATGACCGCTGAAACCAAAGTCCCGAACTTATCCACTGAGCCACCGCTATCTGAAATTATATAAATATTATATGGCGAAAAGACATATTTAAGTTGCTAACAATTTCTCGTGTACTTTTCTCAATGTTTTGGCATTCGTAAATCAGTTTGCTGAATCCTAACAGTTAATTAAATTAATTGGACAATTTTTTCAACATGAAATTTCGTTTTTTACCTTTTTTGAGGGATTTTTAACTAGATCAAAATTCAATTTTAATAAAATAAATTAAATTTAGAATTTATTGAAAAAATATTCAAAAGTACAGGGAAGCATTAAAAAATTATTTTTTTTAATTCAGGCTGTCTCCAGAAGCTATTATTAGGTATACCTTAGAAAACCTTAATAGACAATTTCTAGTCAAATATAGATAATTCCTACACCTAGTATTTTTTAACTTTGACTAAGTACGTCTTGATTTAGGTAATGCCTATACAAAAATGATTAAGCTAGAATGAAAAGGAGCCTATTCTATCGTTTTCGTTTGAAAAAAAATTAGCTTTTTAGAATAAAAAATTTAAAATTAATTAAAAAAAGTGTTCTTTAGTCAAAATTTTAAAAAATTTTTTGAATGAAAAATTCCATAAAAAAACTAATTCCATAAAATTACGAGTGTTTGGAAAAAAAAATTAATTTTGATTAACTAAAATCGGATAAAATTTTTAGTTTTCGGTTTTGTTGCTCTTTGCTAATTTTTAAAATGTAACGAGTGGCAAAAAGTTGAAAATGACACAAAATAAAATATATATTGGAAAAATCTTGATCAAAACCCCCCAAAAAAAGTCCTAAATTAGGAATTGATACTTAAGAGGTCGTTCACTTATTACATATCGCAAAAAATTAGTTTTTAGACCCCATTCCCACCTTTGTCAAGAAATTTCATAGAAAGAAACTTTCCTTGTTTTATTAGTCATAAAATCTCAAAATAATCTGAGTACCGAGTAATTTTTTCAATAAATTATTGAGTTACTGGAATATTAAGTAATGATAATGTATAAAGGGGTGGTCTTTATAATCCCAAAACCTTACAAACTAACCTAACACTTTTTATGGATCTATAAGTTGTCTGGGCCATTATTTTCGTGTCATCCTTGTTTATTCATTCGACTTCTTCAAATTATTCAACATTAAAAAATTTATTTAAGAGTTTTCTAACCAATGAAATTTTCCGCCCATTTTCGTTCGAAAATCCGAAACTGAAATTTTTCAAAAAAAAATTCACGACTCGAAAAATGGACGAATTTGGGAAGAAAAATGCAAGAAAAAATCCTTCAAAATTCTTTCATTTTTTGGGCCAGATTTTGGGGGGAAAAATTCCGCCCGGAATTTCACCCAGGATTTTTGCCAGAAAAAGCCAGGAAAAATTTCCACCCTAAATCTTTCATTTTCTGGTCGGAAAAGTGGAAGAATTTGGATGGAAAAAAAATCCCGCAAGATTCGTTCCAAATTGCTGCAAGGGAACTTATGTAATTGGGTTTAGAAATTTGAACACGTAACGTTAGCTTATATTAAAAACTGAAAGACAATTTTTAGTTTGGGTTTCTTATGACGTCCAATATTTAAGGGGGGTATGGATCATGCCTATGGTTGGCGTGACCTTATTTTGTAGACTATTTCTAGACAGATCTCATAAGAATCTCATAAAAAAATAAATATTACAATTGAAAATAATTGCAATGAATTCACCTTTAATTGTTCATTTTAAGTAGTTGATGATTGCGAGCTAACATCAAAATTATTATGAAGAGATTTTTCCTGCAAACTTTTTCTCTTCTTTAAAGATTTTCTTCTTCTTCATGTTTCAATCTCAATCTCATCTTGTTGAATTTACTCAAGATCTGAAAAGTTTTTTTCTTCTTCATTTTCCTTTTCATTTTAACTTTAATTAAAACATTATATAAGCTCGAATAGATACGCAATTAAACTAATTAGGAATTGAAATAAAGAATGCGATGAGATGAAGAGAAAAAGGGTGAAAATTTTCTTTTTTACTTTTTAATTTTCATTTAATTTGTAAGTAAAAATCTTTTACGTCCTTAATTTTCACTCGAGAGTATTTAAAGCTTAATAAAAAGCTCTGTTGGGGACATAAAGGTGGTTGGGGTGGGGGTAGGGAAGGGATATAAAGGAAATTAAATAAATTGATGAGAATTTTAGTGAAAATTACAGAAAATTTACTTGATTGGGTGTCAATGTCATGAGAGGTTCTTTAAAATTGAATGTTATTGAAGATTTAGTGACAATGCAAGGTTATGGCTCATAAATTGATTTAATTGGATTTTTTTGGCAGGAACTAAGTTGGGTTTGGGGGGGGGGGGGGGGTAGGTTGAGGGGCTCTAAAAACGATTATTCTTTACAAATTGAAAATAGTTCCGCTGATTGACCCCAAACATAACACCCCCTCCCAGATTCAATAAATAAAGCTATTTCATCTCAAAATTCACAAACAAATCTAAAAAAATATTAACATTAACAATTTCCCCAAAGCCACTCCAAAATGTAATCAAACATAGGTAAAAATTTCTTTTTATTCTAGCACAAACTCACCTAATTTACTAACAAGCAAAAGCACTTTCGGAAGGTAAGATCTATTTCTATGTGGAGTAGCAGAAATGAGTGACAATATTTAACCCTCTTAAAACCCATTTTCAGCTTTACTTTTTTTATGTATAAGAATAAGTTTCGTTCTGCTAAAAGTTTCCTTCGTCACGCTTGAGATGATTTTTCCTTCACCTTTTTCTTCCACTTCTTATTCGTTTATATTTCTTTCTATTTATTTATTGGTCTACATGTGTGCTGAAATGCATTTTAGGGATTCCTCGTTTTTTTCTATTTCAATGAAGTTTTGAATATTTCAAGGATATAATTAGGACATAAAAAAACGCAAGGAGCAAGGGCAGGTTTCTAGGGATATCCGGGATACCTCACATGGGGTATCTCTTGGAGAGGGTAGGGTATCCCCTGGTAGCCCTAGAAACCGTCCCCTGTAGATTTTATTTTATTTTTGAATATAAAATAGTTTAAAAAAATTATGAATATATGAAAACAGGGGTCAGGGTAGCTGCATTCTTTTTAACGTCATTTATGAACGTCCCCATACTAAAGTTCAAAAAACTAACTAATTTAATTTTTAGAAAAACAACAAAATTACTTAAATAAATAAAATTAACGGAAAATTTTCAAATATCAAAAAAGCTTTAAAAGTTTCGAAAATACTAAATTAAAAGCTCAGACTTACGCACGCGTAGTATGATGAATATTCGAAAATTCAAAACATTTCAAAGTTTATTTCAAATTAAATCAAGTAAACATTTATTTTTTATATCAACAATTAAAAATTAATTCTTAAATGATTCTCAATTATTTCAGTTGATTTGAGAATGTCAAAAATTGTTCTTTTCAAGTCAGAAAGTGACGGACCAGACAGATTCGTCGAAGAACTTCAAAAACATAATTTTAGTGTCCAATCAATAACATCAATAGACTTTCGCTTTAAAAATCTCGAATTATTGAGTGATAAATTGAACAAATTAGATGATTATGAAGGCATAGTGTTCACAAGTCCAAGATCAATAATTGCCACGCAAAAATCAACTGATAGTAAAATATTCGAAAAATGGAATGATAAGGAATTAAATTACACAGTTGGTGAGAGCACCGGAAAGCTTGCAGCTGACTTACTAAATTTATCAACAAAAGGTAAAGAAGCTGGACATGCTTTGAAGTTATCCGCAATTATTGTTAATGATTTTAACGCTCGAAGTGCAACACGACCTTTGCTATTTCCTTGCGGCAATTTAAAACAAGATATTCTTGGAAAGAATCTCAGTGAACATTCAATTAAGCTTGATGCTGTTGAGGTTTATGACACAATACCGCATCCAAATTTAGAAGAGCGAGTGAGAAAAATAAAAGATGAAGATTCTCAATTTTTTGTATTTTTTAGTCCATCGTCTATTAAATTCTCACTTCCTTTTATTAATAAGCATCAATTAGATCTTGCAAAAATCAAGTTTATTGCTATTGGACCGTCAACAAGAAAATGTATCATCGATAATAAATTAACATGCTATGGGATGTGTGAGAAACCATCTCCGGAGAGTTTATTGAACGTTCTACTTCGTAGTGATGATGAGTGCATTGCAGCTTTAGGTAATGAGTAGGCAGGAACAGCTTTTCTCTTCTTTTATTATTATTATACGCAGTGGATTTGTAGGAAGAATTTACTTTTTTTTAAAAAAAAATTGTCTTTAAATGATGTGATTATGGCTATTTGTTGTGATTGTATGGTTGCCATGGCTTTTGTAATTGTGACGTCATAATTACTATGAAGATGTTCGATAGACTTTTGAAATATTAAAATTTTTAAAAATAAAAATTTTGTAACTTTTTTGTTGAATCATATTGCGGATTTTGTCAGACTTATGAAACTTATTGATATTATTTAAATAAAATTAAGTTCCTGGAATTTTTAATAAATCATGTAATCGATTGGCTGCAAAGAGCACCAAGAACCGTTATTTTTTTAATTCAAAATATTTTCAAAGATTTTTTGACGGATAAATTTTTTGAATTTGAATATACCGTTAAAAAAGTTTCACTTATTCTTATTTATAGAATATTTCAAGACTTCAAAAACATGATTCATTGATTTCTTTTGGTTACAACTAGCAACTTTGCAAGCTTTACCCATATTTAGTTAAAATAAGCAAAAAAAAATTTGTTTTGATTTACAATGGTCATTTTGAATTTAAAAAAACCAAATTTTCGAAATTTTGTCTTCGAAAAATAAGAACCATTTTCGAATAATAAAAACTGTTTGCAGCCAATGGCCTTGAATAAAAAAGTCTTTGTCAAGGGTTAGACACTATCGTAAAAATTGCAATTTTCTACGATTTTTATAATTTTTCAAAAATTACAATTTTTATCTTTTTTATATTAATTTAAAAAAATAAAATCATTAAAAATTGCAATTTTTACATTTTTTAACAATGTTAATTTTCACAATTTTATATTTAATTTTAAAAGATTTTAAAATCATTAAAAATTACAATTTTTTATGATTTTTACGATAGTTTCTGATCCTTGCTTTTTGAAATGAATTAATCTAATAAAAATTTTTTATTGAAAATCAGAATTCTGTTTTAGTTTTAAAATTTATTAGATTTCAGGTAGAATATTTGAAAATATAAATCGTGTATAGCAGGAGAGTAGCCAGAGGGGGGGTTTCCCACATTTTCACCACAAATTTTTTCAATTTGTGAGGGGTTTTGAGAAAAAAGCCTGAAAATCCCCTCCTTAAAAATTTTTCCATTCAAAAAAATTGAAATTTCCCTCCCCCCCCCCCCCCCTTGAAAAATTCCAGGCTACGCCGCTGGTCAAAGCCTAATAAGGCCGGTTCCTCCTAGTTTGCACATGAAGCAAATAAGTCAAAAAACTCATTTTGAGTCTTCATACAAATCAAGTTACAAATTCTTCTAAAAAAGCTTAATCATCGATGTTTTAAGAAAATAAAAATATTCCGAGATAAGCTTTGTAACTCACAACTGGGGAACCCGTCTAACGTATTTCTGACATTTCCTCGATGGTTTCTGTAAAAAGAGAAGAAATAAAAATTGCCAATCTTATTTCTTCTGTTGCATACAACATTTCCAGAAATATATCAGAAAATTCATATTAATTAAACAGATCGTCACAGCTCTATGAAATCACAACTCGTTTATTGTTAACTATTTTTTATTTCTCATTTTCTCTCTATAATATTTTTATAGCCCCATATATTTACAAGCAGTGGTGAGAGTCGCACGTAATTTTGTGTAAAAGAGAATGTTATGCTTGAAACCAAAGCAGCAAACTTTTTCTTCTCATTCGCTGTTTTGCACTCGCCCGTTTTAGACACACAAAAATAAGTTTTTAATCCAAATAATTTGTTGTTTTAATGTGACTCAAGCAAAAATATTTTGAAAAATAAAAATAAATACATCGAAATTTAGTGAAGTAGAAAAAAATAAGTAAATAAAAAAAATTGCACAAAGTAAATTAAATTAATCAACAATGTGTTAAACCGATAGCAAAATTGAGTGAAAAATGAATTAATTTGTTAAAAAGAAAGCAAAATACACGATTAAAAATAAAAGAAAGTTCCGTTGAAGAGATAAGAGAGACATCATAGAGCATTAAGGTTTGCTATTCATTCATAACTTTACCTTTTGATTATTCATCAATATTCATGTTTCTTTTCTGCCTTCTTGTTGTTGCTGTTGCTCAATCATTTCCGTTTCTGTTTACAAACTTAAAAGCCAACATCTAGACCGACCGAATGAGTCAATGCGAGAAGTTTAATTGAAAGTTCTTTTAAACTTGTTTTTCAACTTACTGCGATACTTTTTGTTAAGTACAATATTCTGTGGTCAGGGGTGGATTCAGGGGAATTCTGTTAGTCAGCAGCATAAGCCCTAAAGTGTCGTTCTTAAATTATGTCGAGCAAAAACCGATTTTTTGACCCTTCCTTCCCCATTGTAAGAAATTCTTCAACCCCCCCCCCCCTTCTAAAGCGTGACGTAATTTGCCAACCAACCCTACCTAAAAAATTATTTAAAAATCTACTAGAATTTCCATCTCTGACTACACCCCTGTCCATACCTAAAGAACAATAAGCATACACAACATAAAAAGTAATATGATTTGCATTATGTTGCCATGAAAATCCAATGAAGGTCAACTTTTTGTTCTCTCTCTTTTTTTCGTGGACCGAAAAGGGAAACAGACAGTAACGCATCCAAATAGGCAAAAATAAAGATTTCACTAATAACGGTTGATGATCTTTGAGAAAAAAATTGACGACTTCTTATTGTTATTTTATTTTTCACATCGCAAAGAGTCGAGAGTCAATTTCAATGTAGGTCGACATGCACAAAACGAGTAATGTTGTGCCAGTTAATTTTCACATGTTAATCTGGGGCCGCTATCGATGCAATTTCTAGATTAAGATGATATCGGCTTTTCTTTTTGAAGTTTAAATTCTGCTTGATGACTTGAAATTGCTGCTGGTAACTGTTGAGCTTATGAAAATTGCTTTTGTGAAGTTGAACAAGAGTTGCTTTTGAAAACATTTGCGCTTTACAATTGACATTTAAAAAGTCATTCATTGCAAGAATATTTTTGACATTCTAGGCATTTGCTTAGTTTTAAGAAATTGTCATGTAAATTGTCTTGTATTCCTTAGTCACACAAGCCTGTGGGTCAGTTTGGTGGTTATTTCGAGTGCACATCTGAGTCTAAGCTGATACCACACCTGTCCAATGCAGGAATATTTTATTTGTGCCATTTTGGGAGGCTTCATTTGGAAGCCATACCATGGACATACCCAGAGAGGGGGGTCCAGATTTTGAAACTCAGTAATGGAACTCATTTAAAAACTAATGATTCATTCAAATTAACTTCAACTAATTAAAATTGGTACAATCTTCTTGAAAAAAGGGTTTGAATATTTTGGACACCCCCTTTGGGTTCTTATTACAGATTCCTAGTGTAATTCATATGGCGCACGGGTTTAATTTGCTGCCCACAATTTTTAGACATTATAAGAATGTCAGTTATGTTTAGAATTGAGGAAGATAATAATATTTTTAGATTCTGAGTTAACTCATGATCCAGGGGATACAAAATGCTACTCAAAATTGCACCTAGTCACAATTAGTAAGCAAGAAAGTGGACATATACTGAGTTAGATAGATGAATAGTCACAAAACACTCTAGACCAAAACTGTTGTCACTAGAATTAAACCCAAAGCCTGCAATACTCTACTTCAGAGCAATTTCCACCATTTTACAGCATTTACTTCTCATAAGCCTTTGAAATCTCACCATTAGTATCTAAGTATCTGTTACAAAGTCCAGCAACTTAAATATATCTCAAAAACATTTCACAAGATCTTTTCAAATCAGTTAACATATTTCCAATTTTAATAACCCATAATTTCATAATCGTCCGAACTTAAAGCTGCTTCATATCGCATGGGCGCCCTACATACAATGTATATTGATTTTCTCGTTTTCTTCTACTTCAACATGCAAATTGTGCCCAAAATGAGTATTATTTGTTTGCTTCACGCTTCTTGAATTTCACTTACTTACACTTATTATTGTGTGAATTAGCATGACAATTTTCACACTGACTGACAATCTTTCTTTCCTTCTAGCAAAATTTTTCCCATTATTTAATGTAATGTGATGGACTTTTTCCTGAAATTTAATTGACAATATAGCAATTGTTTATGTTAAATGAAGATAGTACATGGCATATATGTAACATAATTTTGGTGACTCATGTATGATTATGAGAAAATGGCGTGGCACTTGCATGTCCATTGTTTAATGCAGGAAAAGAAGCACGATGTTGTGTAAAAAAGAGAAAGAAGCGACACTTTACTTTCTACCTCATCGCCAAAAAATAACATAATTAACGATGCATCGTGTGTGATATTTTCCTTCATTTTCATTCCAATCATTGTGTATGCGTGAGAATTGCATTGAAGCATTTCTTCTTTTGTTGATGTTGCTTTTATTTTGTCGATTAGATAATAAGCAACAATAATGGAGATTTAATGAGATGAGATATTTCATTGATAGATTTGTACTTGCTTAATGAACCTTCAAAAATCAATTATTTATCAATCTTTTTAAATATTTTAATTTTTTCATTTTTCTTCTATTATTGATTATTATACGCTGATCGATAATCGAAATTAAATTGTTTATATTCGGTTTGTGAGTGATGGAATTCAGTGAGGTATGGTGTTGGTTTAAAGAAAATTGTTGAAATTTTTTTTGATGCGGATTAATTTTGGTTTTATTAAGTCTAAATAATTTTATTTATTATGATAAAATTTCTTGTGGTTTTTGACTTGATTTGATTATGATTGAACGGTAATGATAAAGGAAATGGTGACAATTTTACCTGAGTGAAAAATCTCATTTATTTGGTGTCAGACAACCGTCAGAATGCACCCATGACTCTGTAATATTTTGTAATTATCATGGTATCTTGGCTGTACCCCAGGGGCGTATTCAGAGGGGGGTTTTCGGGGTTAAAACCCCCCCTCTGAAAAAAAATTCTTCATTTTGCTAGGGTTTTTCACCGAAAATGTGCGAAAACCCCCCCCTTGGGAAAAGGTGACTCGTACAACAACAAAAAAAAAGGTCATGAAAAGCCAATTTGGAGCCGTTTAGTATACATTTTCCACTTTTGAGATTTCAAAACCCTCCCCCCCCCCTCAAAAAATTCCTGGATACGCCCCTGCTGTACCCTGAACACTACATTCTGCTGCTGGACTTGGTTTCTTGAGTTTGCTTGGTTTGTAATGAGTCCCACTTCATTTTTAATTTCAATAAAAGAAATCTTTGCAACAAAAACCGTTAAAAGTTAATTAAAAACTAACTTTCAGATAATTTCTAATTAACTTTTAAAAATTTCGATTACCGAGGAAATATAAATTCATGGATATACTTTGGAAACCGGTCATATAGAATGTATTTAACTATTTTATAGATTTTCAAAGAAAAGAATATTAAAATTAATATAAACCTTTTCATCTTTATAAAATTTTCAAGTTAATGTTTACAATAAGAGCATCGCGAAAATTTTTCGAGGCTAGAGCGACCACTTGAGAGGGGTTCTGGATTTTTTGTTGTAGATTTTTAATTTTCATGGGGGTTCAAATTTATTCCCATATAAATTTTAAGCTTGAAGACTTGCTTCTAGACCCCATTGGACCCCCTGAATATTAATCATTTTTCAAATCAATTTCTTCTGACCCTGAGATATACCCTTGAATCAAGACAATTCTTGATGTCCATATGAACCAGTTTCAAATAATAATCTCTCAATAAATTTATTTCTCTCCATTTCTTCTTAACTCAAATAACTCATTCCACGTGGATTTTTCCCCCATTCGCAAAAATATTTCATAAATCATTTTAAAAACTCACAACAATGTGTTTTGGCATTAGTAATTGCAAGTGATAACGAACTCATTACGAATAATTTATTTAATATGCAAAAATGTAGAGTATTGCGTCAAAAAACAAACTGCGATGCTACGAAATGAATAAAGTATCGGGCTCGAGTCTTCAATCAATGACTTCAGCTGTAAAAAAATGTTGAAAGAGTGTATAATGTGTGCATTTTTCGTTTCATTTACGGGTCTTGAGTACAAAAGAAGTCTAGCATTTAAATTTTTTTGTTCCTTTTACTCGTGATTGTCACGTTTTTTTCTTTGCTTTGTATCTTAAATTGTAGATATGATCGAATGAGTTGGTTGATGGATGGATGGATAAGTAATGTAAGTCAATTGGGAAATAATTTATAGTGGCTAGTTAAAATCTCATGAATTGCAAAATTATAAGATGTTTATCATCTTATAAAAAAATATACAGCAAGCCCTTAATAATATTTCAAGTACAGTGACATTGTGACTGCTCATCTTGTCTTACTCTGTGATTACTTCATTTCCTCTCGGCAAGAAGTGAAAAAAAATTAAAACGGCAAAACATGAAAATGAAAATCTTAATTACACGTATGAAAAAATTTCAATGAAATTGAGTCGTGATGCTTCACAAAAAAATAAAATAATATGAGTTATAATGCCGTAGTGAAAGTTGTTGACTGGAATACTTTAGTTGCACTTTTATGTCTTTTTGTTTTTCTTTGAAGCTACATTCTATTTTCTTCTTTATGTAAGCTCTTTTTGGGTGCTTTTTGAATCACTAATTTTGGATTTGCTGATTAAGAGGCTTCATTATTGTCGCGTTGATTAAGTTGATTAAATTATTTGATTTTTTTTCTCATGGGAAATGGCTTTGACATTTTATTTGTGGAGTAATTATGACTGTAGTGATGCATATGTGATGGAATAGTCGAGTTAGTTGAAAAGCTTGCTTTCATGTTCAGGGGCTGGTTTCTAGGGTTACTTGGGTACAGCCTAGGGGTAACACTACAACACCATAGGGTAGCTCTACCTACCCTAGGGTGTAGCACTAGTAGCCCCAGAAACCAGCCCCAGTTCAATGATCATGCAAAACTAAACATGTTGCTGATCACTGTCTCAATCTCCATCCAATGGCATATTGAGGATTTTTGGAACCTGGGATTAAATCCTAAAAATGTGCTTCAGTATTAAGCTTTGTATGAAAGTGACTTCAATTTTACTACCCTTTATACAGGATAAAAGATGGTGTGGACATGGTTGTCCTCTCTTTACTCTCAAGAAATCAAAAAAATCCTGAAATTGACTTCAAAGTCTGATTTTCTTAACTATTAAATTAGGATTGCAAAGACAGGCGCCTGTGACAGGCAAAGGTGACATATTATTCACCAAATTTTGTCTGTTCACAGGCAACCTACAGATTTCAACCCTGTTTTAACCAAAAATTCACTAAAGTCTAGATTAAAGCAGAAATAAGCCAGATTCAAGTCCCAACATATTCAAATCATCACCAATTGACATAGAAATTCAAATCATCAACACTGACTAACAATAAAAATTGTCCATTTGCAAATTCAAACTTATTCCAATTCCATTACTGCATAATATCACCATCTGTCCACTTCAAACGCATGTCACAGTCATTCAATGCCGCATGTCTAAGCCCCACATACTCACTTCCTAAAATTAAAAATTATCAGCATGCTCCATAATTGCTCAACAGCGTACGCTTCTGAATACTTTATTAATATCACAAAGAAAATATTTAATTATCATTGTGCTGCTCAGTTTCAAACGATAATTTTTCAACGTAACATTTTTTTTTTATTTATATTTTCTCAGCTAACTAACAATCAAACTTACACTTCATGCGTATCAACTTTTTTTAATATTTTTTTTGGCAGTTTTCGCTTTTTAAATACTTTTTCTTAAATGATCGCACATCGTTAGTCATCATTAATTATAATTTTCACTATGATATGAATTTAATATGGGGTCATTCACTTATGACGTCCATGATTTAGGGGGGAGGGGGGGTCTGAGATTTTGTGACACTTTAAATTAAAGAAATTTTTTTGAATTAAAATTTTGTGACAAAGGGGGGAGGGGGGGTCTAAAAATCCCATTTTTTGATGGACGTCATAAGTGAATGACCCCTATGTGATTAAATTACGTAAATTTTAAAATGTTGAGTACAATGAGGTGTTAAGGAGGTTTATATGCAATTTTATCTTAATTATTTTATCAAAAGTATGTGGTTGCAAAAATATTTCATGATGCAATTTTTTTGGGGTGATAAAAATGATTTATTGGACTTTTTTGAGGGTTTCCTAGTTGGTTAATGTCTTGAAGTTATGTTGTTGGATGGTCTGCAGGATTTAAATATAAATCAGCAGCGTCGCTAAACGGAGACCCATCTTCAAGTTCCAAATAGACCCCTGTTAAATGTCAAACAATCTACAACCCAAGAACTAACTCAACTTTAAACTTTGCAATATTCTCAACATAAATCTTCAACAATTTAAAAATACTCAAGCAATTCTGTTCAAATCACAACCTTTTTCTCTTTCTGCAACTCATTAAAGTAAGAATCCTAAGCTATAATGTGAAACCAAACAAAGCTAACTGTCGATATTGAGATAGAGAAACTTGAATGTTAATAACATGCAGTCAGTTCATTGAATCAGGTAGAAAATGTTGCAAAACTGGTAGAATATAAATTTTTATTGAGCTGTGGGAAATTGTATCAGCAATATTTATTGCAAATTTTTAATTATTCGATATCTAAACGAGTTGTAAATGATATGAGAAAGTATTGAGTACTAGTTATTAAGGCTGATTTGGTATTAAATGATGTTTTAAAGGTAAAGTTGAGACAAATGAATAAAATTGTTTTGAATAATTAGATTTCTTAAATTTAAGGCGACCATCCGGTTGGGTTTTTGGAGCTCAATTTCCTATTAAAAGGTACAAAGTGTCAAAAATTAACTACTTTTTTTTGTCAAAATATAGAAACAATATTTTCGATTTTTCTGAAAAAAATCGGGTTGGCCTAATAAAGTTAATAATAATAATAATATTCAGAGTAGATAGGGTCATTTACAATTGACGTTTAACTTTGTGGTACTCAAACCCATTTTGTGACAGAAGGGTAGACAAAGGTCTTAAAAGACTATTCCATTATGAGCATGATTTCCCAATGAGCCCATTTAACCGTTATTTCAACTTATTGAATTTAATCTAACCTATAATCTAAATGGATTTAATGCTTTAATACCCAATTTACATCATTTTTACAAATCCTTATGTCTTATTTTTGAATATTAAGTATTTCTGGGAAATTATCACCATTTAAGAATTTACTAAATATTTTTTGAATGCTTCATTGAGATTCAATGAGTGGAAAAATTCTTGAGAATTGAAAGAGAAACAAGCCAAAAGCCAAGTTGAGTTATGTGAAATATTTTATTTTTGATAAATGTTCTTAAGATTACTCTAGACAGACTTAGTTTCAGTCTTGGTACAAGTCCGTAGTCAGGATGGAAAAGAGAGGTTTAAGGGGTCAAAACTCTCCTTGACTTTAAAATATTTCCAATTTGCTAAGATTTTTGAGAAAAAAACCTAAACTCCTCTTAAAAACTTAAGTTAAAGCCAAATATCTTCACTATTTTAACCAGTTCTGAGCCTAGAATCGAACATTGACTCATAATGTTTATCTGCTATTTATTTTTTACACAAAATAGTTACAAATTGAGTCACAAGTTAAATTATTCACCCTCATATTTTAACATAGCACCCAAAAGTCTCATGCAGTAACTTATTGACCGAAAAGGATATCCAGACGACTCATTAACATTTTCAATGACTCACAAAAGCCAAAAAAATGAAAAACTAAAAGAGCCAGTCGCATAACTTAATGTATTTGTACCCATTTAGTGACTAATTTATCGATTGTTGTCTTTTTCTTTCATCATTTTCTACAAAATCTATTAACATACTTGATGATCTGATAGAAAATATGAAATTATTATTGAATAAGTGAAAGTGGCGATGGGCACATGAAGCGATTGAGAACAAAAAAACAACGATGAAGATGTTCAGTCATGATAAATAAATTCAAGAGGAAATGATTGATTGGAAATCAAGCATGAAATTGATGGATGAAAAAAATGTCTTCATTGTGAGTCATCGAATTTAATGGGAAATGATTTGAATTATATAATTAAATTTTTATGCTGGATGTAACGATTTCATAGTCCAATCATCCGTATGCAAACATTTAAGTCACTCTGTATGCTCATGACATTTTCATTGTTCTGAATAATTTTGACAAATTCCATTAATTTTCATTGGAAAATAATTGCTTGCTCATTTTTAAGGTATGTTCTATGTGACTCGATAAAAAATAAGTTCGACAATGATTCATGCAGTTTTTAAGGTGCCAAAACAAAGATTTGCACTCACACATAAAATAAATTTTTTCTCTCTCTCTTTAAATCACTATGAAACAGCTCTATGCTGTCGCTAGCATTTGAACCTTGAAGTGCTCAACTGCGGTTCATTGTAATTTTTAATGTGTTCTTTCTGGCTGTTTTTTTTTGTTTTTCTCAAAAAGTTTAATTTATTTGCTTCTGTACCCGCACGATGAAATTTTTAGGAAATTTTTTTGGATTGAATTTAAACAGACTGACAGTTGTGATTGGGTTTCTGTATTCAGACGGAAGTATAGCCAGGGGGTCATTATCCAGAAATCAAAATCTTAAGAAGTCATTAACAATAAAAAAAATTTGAACACCTCTCATAAAATATTATGGCTGCTCCACTGGACCATACCAATACTACTCCCACCCTAGGGTATACCCTACCTAGGTAGCCCATAAAACCGGCCCCTGATCAATGCACGCTTCTCACATGGAAGTTCTAAAATGAGCCCATTTTTGGATTTTAGCTTTCAAATTTGTAATTTATATTCCTTATAATTCTGAATAAATAAGATAAGTCTGATAAGTCAATCATAAAATTCAAGCAGAGTCCCAAATTTTTGGAACTAGTTAGGCAATCAATGTCTATAGTGGAAAATGCTCTTTCGCGTCATAATCACCAACTAGCTTCTATTTAGTTCCAATATTCTCCTAAAATTTCCAAAAAAAATCTTCACAAGGGAGCAACAACACAACAGACCTCATTGTAATAGACACGATTATTGTGCATTACTAACAATTCAAATTAACATCCATACTTCTCTTCATTACCATTATCTATGCTTTTAGCTCACACCGTCCAAATCATTGACTTGTGTGCGAATTTTCATATGAATTTCTAATTCCAAAAAAAGAAGAAATCGAAGAGAAGAAACTTAGATTTTTTCTGAGAAATGAGGTTAAATGACGCTCTGTATTTATCTTGTAAATTTTTTATATGCTCAGCAGACTCGTTTTTACTTTCAAATCGTCTGTACAACATGATATGGATTCAACTTTTCCTTTTTTTCTATTTGAATTGTGTGAAACAGAACTCAAATCCATGTTTATGTCTGTTAAATATTGAATTTCAGCAGTTGCTTGACCTTGAAGTGCTGCAAAAAAAAGATTTTTTAAGTAGTTTAACGTGCTAGTTTGTGAGAGAATTGAGAATGTGATCAATTGGTACTCTTGACATGTAATTTGTTGAATAGAATTGGAACTTCCTTGAAGTATTTTTTTGGGTATTCAATTGGTGAATAATTGAAATTGAATTTAGGCAATTGTTGTGTTTTTGGAATTTTGGGTGAGGTATTTGATGAAATTAGAATTTTAGAGCAGTTTCAGAAATGTAGCAGATTATGACCTAGGAAATTGAATGAAATTTCCATCGGGACTTCGACTCTCAGCTTCTGCTCCATACCTTAGGAAACATAAAATTCATTTGCAGCTATTTTTGTAAATTCAACAGAAATTTCCAATTTTTGCAGACCACAAAAATCTACCAACAAGCTTTTGAGTTATCAGAAAGTTTAAAAATACTTTGTGTACTCAGACAAAATTTCTAGAAAAATGAAAAAATACCAGAAATATCAAAAATGTTTTAACTTTCTTCCATCAACAAAATATCTCGTCTGCGGCTTCTCTTAGAAATTTGCATAATAAATATTGTCTCTTTTATAAATTTGTTTTGGAATTTCTTTGAGGAATTCTTCTTGTTTTTTTAAAGAAATTGTCTCAATTTACTGTCTGAATTTGAAAGAATTGTTCTACATTGTTCTATACCCGGATGGCACACAGTATCATCTTCACGGTGGCTACATTTTTGCAATTTTTATGCAGTATGTTATCCGGAATATCATCAATCCAACAAAAATACCCTGTAGTAACTAAAATCCTATTTAATTATTTTCTAAAAGCTTACCTGTGTAACTTTCTTGAGATAAGCTAAACAAAATCTGACTAAATCCTCCGTGTTACAGATACAAACCGTCTAGGTACATTGACGCAACCAGGGGGTGTCCTATATGGTTCAGACCCCCCTAACAAAAAGTTTTACATAAAAAATTCTCTGACGTTTTTTCGAAGCTCTACTTTGTTAGTTAATCATTCACGCACCATTAGAATTAACAAAAAGTACAGCCTTTGTCTGTTTGAATTAAATCTTGCCTGACTCAGACCTGGTTAAAATGAGTACAGATTCTATTTAGATTTCTGATATGTAGATCAATATTCTTTTATGGGACCAGTTGACATCTGACTGTAGTATTTGTTTGGTAAAGATGTTCTCGCTGCATTTGTCTTTTATTTGAGCTAACTTGGTTCAAAACTTTTGGGGGGGGATGCCCAGACCCTCCTGGCTACGCCCCTCTATACAATAAAATTATTTCATCATTACTAATTTAATTCCACTAATCCAGCAACATAGTTTCCTTAAAGGCAAATCAAATCAATTTAAATTCTCAAACATACATCAATTGTGACTTAATAGACTAGAAAAAGTATTAAACCACACAATTGCTCTAAATCTCTATCCAATCAATCTGATATTTATCGCTGAAAGTTTCATTCACTTTTATTAGCATCCATCATATATCATGTACACAGTCATTATAATAAATGGACTCTCAGCTTTCTTCATAAAAAGCAGCACCTTTTAAAAATAATCTCTCCATTTTCCCTGCGGTTAATATTAAATGAATAATGAGTTACAGCCAAAATAGTCACAACACACCGACGCATAGAATTAAGTGTAAAAGAGAAATGCGGAAAAATTGTAAATTACAAAAAAAAATCTTTTTTTTATTTCTCATTTTAGACTCACGATGAATTTGTCAAGGCGTACAACTGTGATAAATATTAAGCGCTCCATGAGCCTCCTCATTATACTCATTGTCTTAGAGATACCAAATATTGAAGGGCATGGACGTTTAATTGGTAAAATTTGTTAATTTCACTTCAACTGCTTCAGATTAAAATTTCATTTACTTTTTTCATGTGATTACATCAGAGCCTCCATCACGTGCATCCGCTTGGCGTTATGGATTCAGCACACCGGCAAATTACAATGATCATGAGTTATTTTGTGGTGGTTTTACGAAGCAGCACCAAGGAAATGGTATGGATTTATGAATTATGTATTTTTGATGCCTCAAAAAAATCATTGATTATTTGTCGAACTTATTTCATAATTTTGCTCTCATTTCCACAAAACAACAGGCGGAAAATGTGGCGAGTGTGGTGATGCTTACGACTTGCCAATTCCCCGACCACACGAGTATGGGGGAAAATACGGTCAAGGAGTGACTGTTAGGAAATACAATCCAGGTTCACCAATAACCATTCGAGTGGAACTAACTGCCAGTCACATGGGTTATTTTGAATTTAGATTATGCGACGACATTAATGCACGACAAAAGTGTTTGGATAAAAATTTATTGAAAATTATCAGTGGAAGTCCATTTATTAGTTTTCCTAATGATATCTCAACACGATTCTATCCTAGAAATGGATCGAGAATTTATGAGATTAGAGCTCAACTTCCAAAAGGTAAGTTTAATTTTATGAAGCCTAAAATGACTTCAAATTTGAATTTTCTTCAAAAAATGCGTCTTATTCATTTTAATTTTCTAACTTGTTCTTATTTATTCCTTTAGAATTAGAATGTCAAAACTGTGTCCTCCAATGGAAGTACATCGCCGGTAATAACTGGGGAGTCTGTAAAGATGGCAACGGAGCAGTCGGTTGCGGCCCACAAGAAGAATTCCGAGCATGTTCTGACATAGCAATTGGCAAGGGTGCTGTATCAGCAATTCCAACCATCAAACCACCCGTCAAGGTTAAACCAACGACTGAGAAATGGCCAACAGAAAGACCAGATGACAGTGAGAACGAGATTGATCATGACCATGATCATAATACTCAAGTTGAGACAAATGATGAAGCCAACAAACCAAATCCAGTTTCAAATTTCTACGGAGCATTTATCGCAATGTTCACGTTTTTTCTCGTCTTACTTGCAATTGCTGCAATCTATATTTACTACTATCATGGCGATTTTTTGAAGAATATTTTAAGACGAGGACAAAACTCACAAAATCAAAAAGTTCCATTGGGTGGATCATCGGCTAGTTCAATTATATCGACAGATATGCTTCCACCATTGCCAATCCGTCCACCACGAACAAAACGACTCTCACAAACGTTGAGAGACATTCCACAAAATTCATCTAGCATAATGGGAAGCGATAAAGATGCTGTGTAATGAGCTATGTATATTATGTATAATTTTATAGTTAGATTTTAAAGAATTTTACAATAAAAGTTAAGAAAATTTTTCAAAATTAAAAAAAAAATGTTTAACGGTTTATTTTATATTGAAAATTTTAATTGAGTATTTGGATTCAAATGTGGTGGGAAAATGTTGATTTTATTTTTTGGTGAGAAAAAAAAAATGTATGATGAGGGTTGCATAGTTTAAAAGAGTAAAAATTATTCTAAAAAAGTAAAAGATAACATTCATATACACCCATATATTAAATTCAGTTTATTTATTTGTAGGATTCGAACCCAGTATTATTTAATTAAATCATAACAATGCCATAAATCTGATACAATCAAGTAATTATAAGCACATACTTAAATCGACAATTTAATGTACATTTATTTTGATGATTTTAGAGTATTGTCTTAAACATTTGGGGATCTGAAGATTCATAGCACTCAATAAAACGTAAATATGTCAGACACCTCTTAAAACTTAAATCCAGCCACTCCCATGTCTATCAATAAATCAGTTACCCAGCGTTTCCAACAAATTTTAAGTCTATTACAATCTACTTCAATCTTTAAATAATAAGAATATATTTTCATCCTTTTTTAATGGACATTTTCTTCGTTGAACCTTTTTTCTGAATAATATTACAGTATCACAAACAGTGACATTAAAAAATGTCTTAATATGCCTAGATTTATGACTTTTGACATATTTTATATGAGAGTGCCTCTTATGAATGTGCTTAAAAAAAGGGGGCAAGTAATATTTTATGTCACAAATGAAGACAATTTTTCGCTAGGAAACTTTTTTTATTAACTTAAATTTACATCACGAAAAATTGAGTTTTCTTTACTGCCACATGTGGCAATTTGCGTCATTTGGATCTTAAAAATTCATCATTGTCTGAATGTTTATGAATACTCTTTTGTTTCAGTTATGGAAGGATATAAATTGAGTATCACGATAGGAAACTTGCAGAGCTTTGGGGTTGGTTTCTTTATGATGTCACCCCATGCTCAATACTGTTATATATAGAATGTGATTCGTCATTTCTCTTCCTTAATGTTGGAGAGGGGTTTATTTTTCATAAATAAACTTTCGAGGTACAAAAATTTTTTTTGGGGGGCTGGGCGTAGTGTCCGTACCCCCTTGGGTGTTAAACGTCATTTGTGAACGATGCCTTGTAGGATTGCTAATGAAGAATTTATCTAAAAAATTGTTCTCTCTGCATGACGCTTTTCTGGATGTGAATACACTGCTGGATGGTAATTGATTATTATTTTATTTTTAAAAATCCCCTTTTTAATTTCTCAAGATTTTTTAAAATTAATTTTCCTTGTTTTTTACGTAAACAAATTAATCAGTTGAAAAGAACTACGTCAATTCTCAAGATATGTAAATGACAGTTTTGATTATGACAAGAAGCTCAAAGGCAGCGAAATAAAAAGCTCACGAGTTTCTTATGAAGAAATTCTAATAAATTTAAATATAAATTTTTCATATCATGTTGAGTCGTATCACATGTCTCCTTCTGCTATCCACATGAACTATTATTGATCTACCTCTTCATGAAGCTGTAAAGGCTTCCACCAAGGATTCACTTACTTCAGAAACAACAAAACAAAAAATTTAACACGTGCGTTATTATTTTTCATTATTTATCTCATACTCAAGTGACATGTGCCTTTGAGCATCAATACTTAGACAGTTTGAGATTGTATTTTGTATGTACTTACTCTTTATCACATGATACCCTTAATCTTTTAATACAAAAACACTTTCTTATTATTTTTTATTCACAATTTTATTTTCTTAAATTTAATTTCATATTAGCCATGGAGCTAGAAGATTTTGTAAATATTTGCTATCAACTAGATATTGTTGAGGGCATAGACATCTACTGTAAATATATGGGTAAATATTATTGAGATTTTCATGACTTTTTAAATTAAAATAACTTTATAAATTAGGTTTTGGTCACAGAAAACACGAAAGGATTCTGAAGAAAAATCAATATGTGTACATAAAACATACATGCTGTAGATATGGATTCAATCTGACTGAGGAAATAGGACTGCTCAAATTTAAACTGTCTGTTAATCCAAATCCAAGTTTTCGTGAGTATTCGTGGGATAATGGATTCTGTCGAAGCTCAATGCAGATTTTGGGGAATAAAATAATTCATACACAGAATGGACGTAAGCAGATAGTGACTGCAAGGGAATTTTTTGAAGACGGCATGAGGACCATCATTACTGTTGATAAATCTGTTATGCTAGTTAAATATTATGTGAGAGTAGATAAATAAAATTTAATTAAATATTCTAAAATTCATATTTTTTTAATTTTTGAGATAAATTTTGAGTCTATAATGACGTCAAGCAGAAGATTGCACGCCAAGACCCCCTTTTGTCTTATTATTGGAGAATTTTTTGCTCATATTAATTTATATTGAATTATTTATTTTCATTTTCACTAGGCTTGATGATAACGAAACATGTGTGGTGCTTTTTTGTTGTTTTTCTTATTAAAAATAATAAAACTCGATTTATATCATTGACGTAGCAAGGTGTGACCCTGGGCGCTGTCTGAAAAATTAAAACAATTGCAATATTTTTTAAAGGGCGTCTAAATTTAATTAAGAGGCGTGTGGTGTCTAAGCAGAGTGGAATTTGGGGTATCGAACCATACATAGGCGAATCTGCCAGTGCAAGAGTTAGGCCTCGATTTCCACCAGAAGCCGATATCTGGTGCAAATTTATGATTTGGCTCTGGGTGAAGAAATCCCTTGCTATGCCCCGTATTGACATGTGCCAAATATTTTGATAATATTATTATGGATATAAATAGTAACACCATGACAATTACTTACCCATAACTGTGTTCTTTGTCAAACTGATAACTTTAATCTATTAATTGCGAAAACACTTTCTTCAAAACATTTTTTTCATTTACAATTTTCATATTTTTAAATTCAATTGGATATTAGCCATGGAGCTAGAAGATTATATAAATGTTTGCTATCAACTGGATAATGTTGAGGGCATAGACAACTACTGTAAATATATGGGTAAATATTTCTAAAATTTTCTTTCAATTTTAATAATAAAATAATCTCACAAATTAGGTTTTGGACCAAAAAAACAAGAAAAAATTCTCAAGAAAAATCAGTATGCGTACTTAAAACATGGATGTTGTGGATGTGGATTATATTTGATTGAAGAAATGGGATTTTTCAAAAATGAGCAATCTGTTGGTCCAAATCCAAGTTTCCGCGAGTATTCATGGGACAATGGATGCAGTCGTAGCTCAATTCAGATTTCAGACAATAAAATTATTCATACACAAAGTGGACGCAAGCATATAGTGACTGTGAGAGAATTTTCTGAAGACGCCATGAGGACTATCATTACTGTTGATAAATCTGTGGTGTTAATTAAATATTATGTGAGGGTTGATAAATAAAATTTTTAAATCTCAATTTTCTGATGTCCAACGTTTTTTGTGCAGTTAAATATCAAAACAAAAAGTTTTCCTTATCGTAACTTGGGAGTGTATCCAAGCTGGCCGTAGTTAGGATTTTTGAAGGGCTCTTTATTTATGTTTGATTCTGCGAGTAGTTTTCATAATTTTTTGTAAAAAAATAATTTTTTTGTTTAAAAAATAAAAGAAAATTTAAAAATTTTATGGAATTTTGATCTCGAGGGGGTGTTTGTTTAAATCACATTATTAATGAACGAACCCCACATCAACATCTTATCAACAAATTTTTATCAATCAGCGATAAAATAAATTTATATCAAAATACTTCTCATTCGTAGTTCAGTTGTTCTTCTTAAATTATCCTCAAGAATGGACATAGACGATTTTTTCGGTAATTTATATCAATTACATAGTGTTGAAGGGATTGATAGATATTGTAGGCACATGGGTACATACTTTCAATTATTTGTAAGAAATTTTTGATTTTAAATACAATTTTCAAAGCTAGAATATGGCCCGAACAAACGTGACAGATTACTTGACAGTGAACAGTACGTCTACATACGAGGTTCATGTTGTGGAGCTGATTATCATTTAATTGAGCAGGTTGGAGTAGTGAGATACCAAAATGCATACAGAGCAAGACCAAAATACAGAGAATTATCACTGAGTAATGGATGGTGTAAAAGCTCATTACAAATAGTTGGAAATAAAATAATTCACATACAGAATGGACGTAGGCAAATTGAGACAGTAAGAGAGTTTTACCCTGACAGATTGAGGATAATGATTACGGTTGACAAGTCTGTAGTTCTTGTTAAAAATTATATAAGAATAGAAACGCAAATGTATTGAAATGTGATTTAAAAAAATAATAAAATGTTCATTGAAAATGCTCTGTAATTAATAAAATCATAGTTGTCGTTAGTCTGTATGTATACCTAAGGGCCTGGAATGAACACAGAAATTTTTTAGACCCCTTTATTTTCCAAATTAAAATTATTTATTATGTAAAAATTTTTTCAGACCCCATCAAACCCCCTTGGTTGCCTCTTGGTACCCCCATGGGTACTCTCCAAAATTTTGGGAAGGATTTATGGTATTTTTTCTTAGAAACTTTTGAAAATTGAAATAAATTTTTCTATCAATGGAAACCCCCCACTTCCTTTGTCCTTCAGATTGCAAACGTTCACTTTTATTTCCTCCAAAAACTTAAATAATTATTTACTGTCATGCTTAATGGGTGATTATCCTAGTTTTTGTTAAAACAATAGTTTTTTTGTCATTTTTTGTTCATAAAATTTATCAAGGTGTTGTCATATCGACAAAAATAATTTCATGATGATAAGGGCTCATCCACAAATGACGTTCATTAAAAATGCTCTTTATGGACCCCCTCCTTCCTGAAATCTTATCATTCAGTTTGTTATCTTTGCCAGTCAACAAAATAAATAAACAACATTAATCTAAAGCAATTTTGTGCATTCATTTGTTTTCGAGTTGTGTTAAAGTTAAAAACAAATAATGGAAATTGAGGATTATTTCGATATTGTTTATCAATTATTTAGAGTTGAAGGAATTGATAACTACTGCAGCTACATGGGTACAATCTTTAATTTTCAATAAAATATAGAGAAATCAGAGAATTTTCTTTAATTATCAAGGGTTAAGTCCAAAGAAAAGGAACAAAATTCTTGACAGCAATCAATACATTTACATTTACGAGTCATGCTGTGGATATGACTACAATTTGGCAAAACATTATGGACATATGAGAACAACTGAATCATATAAAGCTAGAAGCAATTATCGTGAATTAACCCTACACAACGGAATGTGCAGAAGCTCGATAGAAATTTTGGGAAATAAAATTGTTCATATTCAGAATGGACGTAAGCACATAGTCACTGTTAGAGAATTTTTCGACGATCGGATGAAGACAACGAGAACTGTGGACTCGTCTGTTGTTTTGGTCAAGCATTATGTAGCAATTGGGAAGCATTGGAGGAGTTTATTCAAGTTTAAATGAGGATAACACATTTTATTCTTTTTGATGGTCGCATGACGGCGACGGTTACTGTTGAATCAACTGTTATTGATATTTATTAAATATTATGTCTAATATTATAATATTATGATTAAATCAGGCAGGATCACATCTTTTGGACAGAATAATTCAAAATTATTAAAATTGGAATTTTTATCAATTTAATAAAAAAAATGATTAATTTAGCAATAAAAATAGCTGGATATCCAGCATGCTTTTCCGTTTAAGCTCTAAAAATGAAATTTCAATCTTATTTCGTCGACTTTTTTTCCGAATTCTTATCATTCTATTCCTTATCTAAGTCATTAAACGATATCATTATTAGCAATAATACCAATTTGTTTCATTCATTTATTTTTGAATTGTCGCTTAAATTAATCCAAAATTTTAACATGGAAATTGACGACTTTTTTGGAATTGTTTACAAGTTGGACAGTATTGAAGGAGCTGACAGATATTGTGATTACATGGGTGACTAATTAATTTTGTGTTAAATTATTTAAAATTCTAAATAATTCCATCCCAAAACTAGACATTGGCGTCGGAAAACAAGGTGGAATTTACAACAAAAATCAATACATAATGATAAAACCTTCATGTTGTGGATTTGATTATAATTTACTGGAACAAAAAAATTATTCAAGGTATCAAAGTTCCTACAGAGCAAGACCAAATTATCGTGAGTTAACTTTACATAATGGAATTTGCCGAAGCTCGCTAGAGATCGTTGGTAATAGAATAATTCATGATCAAAGAGGACGTAGGCATATAATCACAGTCAGAGAATTTTCGGAGGAACGAATGAGGACCACAATAACGGTTGATTCTACAGTTACTTTAGTTAAGAACTATGTCAAAATTGGAAGGAAAATGTTCCTTTAATTTTTAATATAAATAGGCCAAATCACATCCTATGAAGCGTCACATAGCTAAATATTAGACGTAAAACCTATAATAGCTCAAAATTTAGACCCAAATCCCCTTTTTTGAATGACCTCCATAAGCAATTTACTTCAAAAATCATAAAATTCTCCCCTTAAATGAGCAACTAATTTCCGATCATTGAATCCATTTATGTCTATTTTATTTTCCATAAAATTTTCAATTTCCTTACGTCAGTTCCATTTACCACACATGTTGAGACTCATACCAAATTTTCCACAGCAGTAAAAATAAAATCAAAACCCTTTAAAACGTAGGAACAAAATGTCAGACATAAAATGTTGTCTGAAGTTCTCGTAAATTATTTAGATGTCAGAATAGTCGAAAATTATTGTTGGGATTACTTTCAGTTTTTCTTTTTGAATGTACTCAACGAATAAAATTTATTTCAGTCCATCACTTGACCCTTTTTTCTTGTTCTTGTTTCATTTCCATTTTCTTATTTGAATAGAGTTTTTTTTTGCCTTGAAGAATAAGGTTTTGTGTTGTTATTTTGGATGTATGTCTGGTGTGTTGGATGGTATGAGGAGTAAATTTGGTGGATTTCTAGTTTTTTGGAAATTATTAGGTATCTTAAGCTGGACAAAAATTCTTCATACCCCCAAAAAAGTTATTTTTTTGAGAATTTTCTTCAAAACCACAAGTTTTGAACTTAATTGTAACCTTCCACATTAAGAAGCAGGATATGCTTCTAGTATCCAAAAAGTTTCTAATAAAAAATTTCAACTGGTCTCTATTAAGGGTCTGTAGCCAAGGATTAGTACAAGTAGTGCTTTTTAGGGTTAAAACACCCCCATCGATGAATATTTTCTCTCAATTTGCTTGGATTTTAAAGCCTAGTAGAGGGTTTGCCCTCTAAATCTACTCTTTTATCCATGACATAAACTTAATTCTGATATTGGTCATCCAAATGACTCCCACCTCCTCTTGGTACCCTCCTGAAGACCACAATCCTGTGAATGTAATAAAAATTATCAAATTAAAAAACAAATCAAAACTGCACTCTAAACCCCCACTTTACTTCCAAACCTTTCTTCCTACTCTTAAATAACTCCATTCTTTATAAGCACGACCGGAAAAATTTATGAAAATCAAATGCAGAACTTTTTTCCTTCGTTATGTTATTTCAAATTTGCAAAAAAAAGAAACTTTTTTCCTTGAGTTTCTTGAATTAAAATTGAGGAACTTGTTAAACACTTTTCTTGTTTATGTTGAGAGGGTTTTTGTGGTTATTTGAATTTTCTTCTATTTTCTTTCTTTTATCATTCTGAATAAAATTGCATAAAATTGGTTTGAAAAATATTTTAATAGCCTTCACAGCCATTAGAAAAATGATTTTTTTTGCTAGTATCAAGATGAATGAAAAAAAAGTTTTTTAATTACCCGGGGTAAGAATTTTTATTATTTTTTTTCTCTATAAAATTTTATATCAAGATTCTTTTTTGGGATATCAGAGGATATAAAGGAAGAAACCTCATCTTATTTAATGTTATTCTAGGACTTGTTTCCGAATGCTCTCTGCTCTTGTCTTTACTCTTTTCCTATTTATTCTATAAACAATTTTCTTTGAGCTTTCATCTGTATCCAGTATAATATCTAAAAATATATGAAAATATAAAATTTGAATGTTATGCTTAGCCACAACAGAGATGTCGGGAAGGAAGAAATTCATTTTTATTTATTTGTTGAGTTTTTTAAAAGAAAATTCAGTTCAAATATAATTTTTATTTATTTCATATTTAGATTATCTTGGGTAGTGCTGCTATTTGGTTATTTATCTAGGGTTAAATAAAATTTAAGCTTGACTTAGAAGCCATTTGTAAATTATAACACGCTAAAGGGGTTAGAAAGGTCTAAGCTTTTGTTACAATTGAAATAAGTGACGTAATCTACAAACAACCACTTTACTGTCGCTCCACTAAGACGTCCCACCATTAAGGAAGAGGTATCCAAAAGTTTTACTGAGAATTCCAATACAAAGAATTTTTTAAATTAAAAAATATAAAATTCCGGACCCCATTAGACCCCCTCTCATGTCTACTTCTCTGAAGCAATCTGCTATCTGACCCGTTCATTCTATAAATAAGCTTAAAATTCAAATTATTCCAAACAAAAAAGCTTGTACATTCAATACACAAAGGATACAAAATTAAGTCATTGGAACTTCGCTTTTAACTTTTTCTAAGTTAAAAAAACTTTTCCAACAAAAAGTCTTGAAAATTCAAATTTATTCTATTTTTAACTTTTCCGATGGTTTTAGTAATAGACAAAAAAAAAATAAACGAGCAAGTAAAACTGACAGCTCACTATGGGGCAAAATGAAAAAAAATCGGACATTCACTTGGTTTTTGGCAATGTTTCAAATATCCATTTCAAAGTTATTTTTTCTTGTAGAGGACATAAAAATAGACTTGTATGCCAAATTTCAGATCATTTGGTGTTGATTCCGCGATTCTAGGACTGTTTGAAGTTGAAAAGGGGTGAAAAATCTGATTTTTTAATATCATATTTGAACTAGAAAATCTCTACAATGGTAAAAGATATTGAAAAACGGTTTTCAGTTCCTAATAGTGGTATATAAGATCTTAATTTTGGCATACCACAAAATTTATAACTTAATAGTTTTGGTACCGATATGCTAGGAAATGCATGAAAATCATAGGAAAAATATCTTCAAACGTGCCGCAACTATCTTAGATGGCCGAAATATAAGTAGTATTTTCATACCAGCATATAGCCCCTGACTTCTGGTTTTCAAAACTGTTCACACATTTTCTCAACTCATCGACGTTTTTAAGTTATGTCGGTTTTAGTAAGTCGATCTATATTTGGCCAAAAACTAACTTTTCTAAGAAAAAAATGAGAAATATGAAAATAAATTTTGTTTTTGATGTTTTTTAATGATCTAGGCTATTTTAAGATAAACTGTGAAGAAATTTTTCCAAAAAGTTCAAAATCTACCGAGATACGGGGTACAAGTGTTCTCTGACGACTTGACCCCTTTTCACCACACTCAAACTGCTGTAACTTTTACACGGTATAATATTTTTTATTTCTGTCTTCTGTTTATTGTAGCTTAGATTAGTACCTTTTTAATGATGTATAATACTTAATAGTTAGATATGGTCTTGGTAATGTATTATGTCTTTGTTTGTGACCGACCCCAAAATAGTGAAAATCACAAAAACATAACTTCTTAATATCCTACTTAGAAACATATATAGACATTGGAATTAGGTTTTTTATGTTTAGTTTTGATAACTATGAGTATTTAAACTCAAATTTTGCATTTTTAAATTTTTTTGCTAGCTGTGGACAGTCTCTTGGTACCCTCCTAGAAAGTACCCTAAAAGCCTCTAATTGATCAAGAAATCTTGCATCTTACAGACTTTTATCAATTTATTAATGACACTTATGCATATTCAAAACAAAATTTATATGTTTAAAGTACAATAGAGTGAAAAAATGGGATTTTGGCTTTATCGTTCGAGATTGGCAAGGGTCGGTCACATTCAATGCACTACCATCGAAGCAAGGACTAAGATATATCCAAGTATTATACATTATTGTAAAGGTATTAAAAGCAGCTACCAAACAAAGAAAACAGAGATAAAAATTTTTGCTCCTGTAAAAAGTTATGAGCATTTAAGTAGTCAAAGAAAGCACCAAGTCGGCAACCAGCATAGGCAAAAATACAAAAAAGCAAATTTTGATGAAATTTTAGACTTGTTTTGCCTTTTTTGAGTTTCTTTATGACTTAAAACTGTTTTTTGGACCAAATGCTTTCAAAATTTCATCAAAATTTGCTTTTTTGTATTTTTGCCTATGCTGGTTGCCGACTTGGTGCTTTCTTTGACTACTTAAATGCTCATAACTTTTTACAGGAGCAAAAATTTTTATCTCTGTTTTCTTTGTTTGGTAGCTGCTTTTAATACCTTTACAATAATGTATAATACTTGGATATATCTTAGTCCTTGCTTCGATGGTAGTGCATTGAATGTGACCGACCCTTGCCAATCTCGAACGATAAAGCCAAAATCCCATTTTTTCACTCTATTGTACTTTAAACATATAAATTTTGTTTTGAATATGCATAAGTGTCATTAATAAATTGATAAAAGTCTGTAAGATGCAAGATTTCTTGATCAATTAGAGGCTTTTAGGGTACTTTCTAGGAGGGTACCAAGAGACTGTCCACAGCTAGCAAAAAAATTTAAAAATGCAAAATTTGAGTTTAAATACTCATAGTTATCAAAACTAAACATAAAAAACCTAATTCCAATGTCTATATATGTTTCTAAGTAGGATATTAAGAAGTTATGTTTTTGTGATTTTCACTATTTTGGGGTCGGTCACAAACAAAGACATAATACATTACCAAGACCATATCTAACTATTAAGTATTATACATCATTAAAAAGGTACTAATCTAAGCTACAATAAACAGAAGACAGAAATAAAAAATATTATACCGTGTAAAAGTTACAGCAGTTTGAGTGTGGTGAAAAGGGGTCAAGTCGTCAGAGAACACTTGTACCCCGTATCTCGGTAGATTTTGAACTTTTTGGAAAAATTTCTTCACAGTTTATCTTAAAATAGCCTAGATCATTAAAAAACATCAAAAACAAAATTTATTTTCATATTTCTCATTTTTTTCTTAGAAAAGTTAGTTTTTGGCCAAATATAGATCGACTTACTAAAACCGACATAACTTAAAAACGTCGATGAGTTGAGAAAATGTGTGAACAGTTTTGAAAACCAGAAGTCAGGGGCTATATGCTGGTATGAAAATACTACTTATATTTCGGCCATCTAAGATAGTTGCGGCACGTTTGAAGATATTTTTCCTATGATTTTCATGCATTTCCTAGCATATCGGTACCAAAACTATTAAGTTATAAATTTTGTGGTATGCCAAAATTAAGATCTTATATACCACTATTAGGAACTGAAAACCGTTTTTCAATATCTTTTACCATTGTAGAGATTTTCTAGTTCAAATATGATATTAAAAAATCAGATTTTTCACCCCTTTTCAACTTCAAACAGTCCTAGAATCGCGGAATCAACACCAAATGATCTGAAATTTGGCATACAAGTCTATTTTTATGTCCTCTACAAGAAAAAATAACTTTGAAATGGATATTTGAAACATTGCCAAAAACCAAGTGAATGTCCGATTTTTTTTCATTTTGCCCCATAGTGCAGCTTGATTAGCTTTTTGCTTTTTCATCCCTTTCTCGCGTTAAAAATTATGCATAAAATTTAATTTATTTTTTCATACTGAAAGGTAAATGGAAGTGCTGTTGTTTTTTAAAAAACAAAAATCTCGTTGCACAATGCGCCAGTTTTTTTGCATAATTTAATTATCACAGCATCGTTTGCACACTTTTCTCGTTGTTTTCCATTTTTCATGAAATTTCTCTCTTCATTACGGACATCAGACAATAATGCTGGTGAAAAAAGGTATGTGCTGTATTTATTTTCATTTTTCAGATGCAATTTGTGCCTTTTATGAACGTTCATGTAAGATTTGGTGAGAAGGAGGTGACACTTTGGCATAAATTTGGAATAAAATGTTATTTGTGGATAATGTAAGTCTACACTTGACCAAACCTAAGTACTTAAATTTAGATGTTTCAGGTAGTAATGGCATCTGAGTCACAATATTGATGATATTTCTTCCTGCAGTCTTCAACTTGAGGATTTGGACTGAACTTCTAGTAAATTTGATAGTAAACATGAAGCACAGCAGCACTAGAATGCAAATTCATCAAAATAAAAAATGTTGGTCATTAGTGACACCCCCTGACTATCTCAAATCTGATTCATCTACCAGAAAAAGCTTGATTTAGTAAAATCCGATTTATCTATTGTGTGCATCTTTATTAAAAGTCTGCAGTATTTTTCCTGCATATGAAAATTTATTTGTGTTTTCGTTATTTTCGTTTGTGAAAATGCGGTCATTTAATTAAATTAGTGAGACTAAAATAAAATTAAAATTTTGTCTCTTTCTTTAATGGCTATATTTTTGGAATATTGACAAAAGGAAGTACAGTCAAATTAGGGGTTAGTTTGGAATAAGTTAGTTTTTTAAAAAAAAATATTGTCTATCAGTTTTGTGTTCAAGCTTAAATGATACAATAGAATTACTGGCTCAATTTGATTCTAAACTAGATACAGGGGCGTAGCCAGGATTTTTGAAAAGGGATGTCTAATTTTTTTTGATAAAATCACTGTAATATAACCTTTGTATTAAAATTTTATACTTTTTTGGGCATTATGATTTATTTTGCGAGTAGTGTTCAGCATATTTTGTAAAAAATTAATTTTTCGATATTAAAAATAATGTAAAAAATTTTGTATAGAATTTTGATCTCGAGGGTTGAAGGGAGGATGTATAACCCCTGGCTGGATAGCTCTGAGTGCACCTCTGATACCTTTCTTCATTATTATTGTATTATGTTAAAGCTTAACTTGTATCATGACTAAAATTCAGAAAATTTTTAACTCCTAAAAATATGCAACATGGAAAGATAAAGTTAAATAAATATTTTTTTCTTATATACATCCGAAATTTTGCATATTTTTACAATAAAAAGAGAATGTTCTAGTATTTTAACCTCCATAAGTTAAGGACCATAATATAACGCAATAAAGTCAACAAAAATCACCTCATAATAAATTCCTTTCAAAACAAACTAAAGCACCAACAAAAAACGACGGTCTGAATTTTTTTCATGCTATCATCCCTTATCCATACAAAATTATGTTAAAACCTTTTTACATCATGATGCCTCTCGCATAATTAGCTTCATAACTCTTTGCTCCAAGACATTTTAATTAAAAAGTTTATTTTTTGTTGTTAGTACGTTCCCTAATTACGGTAAAATGACTAACATAATAGACATGATATAAACTTCATGTTTGAATGAAAAAAAGTTGATAATTATGCTGTGATAAACTGAACGGATAAAGAGGAAAGTTTTTTTTGCACTATCTAGAATATTTTTAGTTTTTATAGATTTTTATCATGAATAATAAAAATTAATCTGTGCTGCTCATTTAAACTTGGAGTGTGCTAATGGATATTTGGCTTTGAGTGGGGTGATGAAGCGATTTGAAAGCTTATATACCTGACTATTCATTCAATAACCCTCTGGCACACTCCAACTAAATGCCAATTTTATATTTCACTATTCATCCAGCAATAAATGAAATTTCAAACTTTTTTAATTAATTTATGAACACGTATTTTAGATAAATTTACTCGAATAAACTACAAAAACTCACCTACATGTTCAAATATTTTTTGTTCATAAATTTTTTACATAACCTGAATATTAATGAACAAATTTATTTTGTTTTATTCTCACATGAATAGTTAAAATTTTGCCTTTCAAAAGCACGAACTTAATGTTTTGTTTTAGAGGTGTAGCTTGAAATTTTTCGAGGAGAGAGACCAGAGAGGTATTGGTACCCCTAAGGTAGGGTAGGGTACCCCTAGGGTCTCAAAATGGGAGTGGTTTTGTATTTTTTTTTGTATTTTTAGAAGGGTACTAAAAAATGTTCTCAAACAATTTTCAATCTCAAAAGAGGAGTCCAAACACCCCTGTTCCTCCTGATTACTTACCTGCCTAACTGCAAGGTGTATGCTGTATCATCCCGTAGTTGATGCTCGAAAAAGGGAATTAAAATTATAGTGCTTGTTAAATTAGATTCAATTACGTGCACAATGATATGCTAAGACATAGATAGCTTTTCAGCTTGATGAGGATATTGGAGGTAAAAAAATATTTTACTTATGTGGGTGCTTACCCAGGCAGCACACTACAACAAATCGTACTTTTTACCATCTTTTTTTAAAATCAAGCCATCAAGTCAGACAAAAACTACCATTACGATGCCGATAGGGAACCCCATTTTTTACATTTTTCTCATTTAATGTCTACATAGTCTTGACCTAACAACTACGTATTGCCAGTAGGGTTAATTATTTCGCTATATATATAAAAAAAATAATTCATGTAAAAACTGAAGTCATTTTCCATTTTTCATAAACATCCCAACAGTACTCATTATCATGAATTTAAATTTCCATCCCTAAATTCACTCATTCTTTAACATAAATTTTCACTTTAAAAACATTAAAAAAATCCTCACAAAGAAAAACATTCACCATTATTCAAATGCAAAAACCGAAAAGAATGAAAAATATTCACAAAGAAAGCAGGAAAAAAATCTGAGAGAATTCTCCTGGTAAATCAGTGGAAGTATGCATACATAAACCACGCAAACAAAGCCAACTCTAAGGAATGAAAAACAATAAAAATAAATCAAATGGAAACTATGGGAGTTAATTAGTCTTGCTCGTACATTGTAAATGCAATGAGAGGAAGGAAAATGCTAAGTCATGGGGTTATAGGGGTGTGGATGATTTACTTCTGAGATGTTATGACTTTTTTGGAATTATGGTTAAATCTGTAGAAAAGAACAAAAGATGTAAAAAAAGTGGAAAAAATTTAAAAGTCAAGAAGTCAACAGCTTCCAACCCCCTCAGAAAGAAAGAAACAACCAAAAAGATGGATTTAGCAACATAAACTTTTTCTCCTATACTCACCACAAGGATTCCATTGCCACATTTTGTATCACTAGGGGATTATCGACCACATTAGACTCAATGGAACATGTTATGGTAGATTTCCCTTTCAATTCCTTTTCCCTATATGTGCAAATGTATATAAAGTGCTAAAATTTATAAAAAAATTTTTGCCTTACATCCATTTTTGCTATTATTCCAAACAGACCCACAAGAATGAATGGAAATCCAGAGTTGATATTGTGGGGTGGTTTTATAAAATTAACCTTTTTCAGAAAAAGAATTTATTTTAATTTGATATGGACTTTCAAGGTTTAATTTACAGAACCTCCTTAAAAATGGGCTAAGATGACCATCTGCTTGGTTCTTCAGAATGGAAGGGGTTTTTTAGGTTTTTGTATAAAATGTCCTCTTATTCCTTAAATTTGGTGTTTGACTTTAGATTTGAAGGACTTATGTCACTCGACCTAGTATGCTAAGGAGCAACAGACATAATTGGATTGAATCCTATCAACATACTATGGACTATGCATTAAAAATCCATCTACATGTAAAAGACATCTGATGCTTAAAAATTCAGATAGTACCCTAAAATTGAAGGCAAATGGATAAAGAGTTATCTTAGCCACCCAACCACCAACCCTGCCAAAAATCCAGCAACAAGGAAAAAAATCGTAAATTTTATTTTCAACAAACAGAAAATCCATTTGGTAATTTACGAAGATTGGAAAGTGTATATATGTACGATTTGAAGCGATGATGCGGAAAAATTTATTTCCTGTTTGCTATGTTTTCATTTGAGATACTTTATTACAATTGTAGCTACATGTATATATTACTCGTGTGGCTATTGAACAGCAGTAAACGCAATTTAATGTAACATTTACTGAAGAAATGATTCTTTAATTGCGTAATAATTCATTGTGATAATGAAACATTTTTTTCTCGTTTTTCACTTTTCGTTTCGTTGGAACGTTAAGGCATGGGTAGACGTTTAGATTTGTGGATGTAGGTGCGAAATGAAGAATAATGATAATGAAAATCTAGGATTAATAGGAAAATATTCCTGAGTGGCACAAGCTAGTAATTAGGAGACCACTACGTCGACGTTATAACAGCACAACGATATGAAGACATGGTGGTACCCTGATGATGGTTTTTGCCTTCGCAAAATCTGTGGTTTGCTGCTCGGGATGGCTTTAAATATGAAAATTGCTTTAAGATTAAATAAGAATCGATTTTCACGCAAACCAAAATCATTCAACTGAATGAGTCGTTATATTTTACTTCTAGTCACATATTGTGTCTATTCTACATGCACACCTGACTACATGCCATAAAACTCAACGATAACACAACCATTCAACTGCTTTCTTATCAATTTTCTTTTTTTCTTCAAATTTATTTCCGAATTTAATAAGGTTTAATGTATTTATATAAAATGTAAACAGATATGCACATGCCGCTTGATATAAACACAACAACATAATGTTAAAAATGCCGAATACAATGTTAAAACCTTATCAGATCAGATAAATGTTATCAGTTGACTACAAATATGGAACTTACACATCAACACATTCCAAAGTAATCGCATGTAAAACTGAAATTAAATAAAGTGACATTTAGTGTGACAATAGAAGCCATGCGGCTACGACTTTTTCGTTTTGGCATTTCATTTATTTGGATTGCAGCAGCAATCACGGTTGTGCTGCTGTACATTTACTATATAAATGCAAGTCTATCATTGAAATCATTAATCTCGAAAGTTAATTTTATCAACAGTTATGAAAGGTACGAAAGTGTCAGAATTCAACAATGACGTGCGTATATTTAATCCACAGTGATGATTACTTATTTAAAGAATGAAAATAAATAAAAGTGCAAACGTGTCAACAAAAATGCCAATAAGCTTTTGATGATTTCAGTTGGGGATATACGGAAAATATGCTTAATATAATGAGTTCAATTGCGGAAAATAATTTTATTGATGAGATTTTTTTTATTCTTAAATGGGAGTAATTTTTCATAATGAAAAGCTTACTGGATTAATTATGAAAAAAAAGTTCATTTGAAATGAAATAAATGAGTTTAACACGAATGAGATCAATTTAATTTAAATATGAAAACAGGGCATATTTAAAATATGAAAAAAATTGATGGACTTAAATTACAAAAGCCATCTTTTTGATGGTTTGATCAGATTCTAAAACATATCTTGGAATTAAGTCATCATCAGGAGGGAAGGGGGTTTGAATAACAAATCACCTTGCCCTCTTTCTAGACTAAAATTTACAACAAAAATATTTATTTTCAAAAATAAGATGAATTTCTTGGTGTACACCTGGACCTTACTGGTAAATTTTAAATGACTGGATACTAAAAGCTAAGCTAAAGTCGTCAAAACAAGAAACAAGAGTCAAAGGCAAGAGGGGTTCAGACCACAAGAAGGTATTCACGGGTGGGTTGGGGATCAACCTCTTCTTGGGAAAATGTTTAAATTGTCTAGATTTTTTAATAAAAAATCCAAACTACCCCCCCCCCCCCTCCTAAATTTTCCCTTTCATACGAAAAAAAATTCAACCCTCTCTTCGAAAAATTTCTGTATTCACTCCTGTCAGACCACCTCATTTTTTTGAATTTTGTATGTGAAAACAAATTCACACCTCTCCTAAAAGTTGAAAATGTATGATAAAAAAATTTTGGACCCCCTGGGTATATCAGAACTAGCTACGTCCCTGAAATACTACCGGCTGAGTCACTAGCTCAATTACATCACTATAACACACTTATATGTCAATAATATTATGTCAATACACCGAAACATCAAATTAATCTAATCAAATGTAATTTAAACCAATATTTTTATTTACAAATTAGCGACCCAGATATAACAAACTTTTTACAAGACATCACAACAAAAAGTCACAACAATTTAGACATCATCAAAAAAGTGTAATTTGTCAAATAATAATATTTATCTAATGTTATTTACAAAACATGTGTTTTTTAGTGTACCGAAAAATGATAAGCAGAACAAAACAGTCAAGACATTTTTGCATTGTCATGAATATGACGAGGCAGATGCAACGATAAATACACAAAAGGAGTATCAGAATTTTGAATTCTATCCTGAATGGATGCACAAAAAATCAATCTGGACTGACAAATTTGAAAAGAAGTTCACAGACCTATCCAAAGATAAAAATAGACCACCGCTGCATGCTGTCATCATGCCTCATTCACACAATGATCCTGGTCTGCCAATAATTAACCTGATTACCTTTTAATAGCTTTTAATAATACAAAGATTTTATTTTGTGAATTTCAGGATGGCTAAAAACATTTGAAGGATATTTCAAGTCACACACTCACAACATCTTAGATAATGTAGTAAAGAAACTCCCTGGACTTGAAGGAATGACATTCATTTGGACCGAAATTTGCTTCCTCGAACTTTGGTGGGAAAATTCCACTGAAGAACAGCACAAAATCTTAAAGCAATTAGTTAACGAAGGAAGAGTTGAAATCATGTCTGGAGGATGGGTTATGACTGACGAAGCTGCAGCTCATATTTATGCAATGGTTGATCAACTTGTTGAAGGTCATCAGTGGGTCAAAACTCACTTGAATGTGACACCATCAAATTCTTGGAGTATTGATCCATTTGGACATGGAAGCACGATGCCGTACCTTTATGGAACTGCAGATTTTGATGGTGCTATTATTCAGAGGATTCATTATGGATGGAAAGAGGTGAGTGGATGGGTTGGTGAATTTTTTATGGGAAGACTGATGATGGTCTCTCTATGATACACCACTGGAACTAGGAAATCTGTTAATGTCGACTCATGAGACCGAAAAGCCACTTCAGACTAACTAAGCATTCCTTTCTTATTTTAGTGGCTAGCATCACGACAGTACGGTGACTTCATCTGGCGACCATCATGGAATACAAAACAAAGTAACCAGCACTCAGTCCTGACCCACAACATGCCATTCGATATGTATTTTGTTGACAGTTCCTGTGGACCACATGTGGATAAATGCAAGCCATACGATTTCCGCTGGTTTGGAAAAATTAATGACAAGGAGCTTCAATCAAAAGCTGATCAACTTATTGCTGAATATTCACGATCAGCTTCACTTTATCCACATAATACTTTCTTGGCTATTGTCGGTGGAGATTTCCGTTACGAAGTTGATTATGAGTTTGATTCTCAATATAGTTATAAGAAAATTATTGACTATGTTAATGCTAATCCAAGTCGATATAACAATGCTAAACTGCAGTTTGGAACACCGAAGGACTACTTTAGAATCATAAAGGAGAGAGTTCAAAACTATCCAACAATGGTTGGTGATCTTTTTCCTTACGGTGATGTTTTTACAAATGGAAATGCTGCTTATTGGACTGGATTTTATACTACGGTAAATTCTGATTTGGGATGATCATAAATGACGTCACGTAAAAAAATAATTATTTAGACCCCCTTCCCCCTGTGTACAAAGTTTTTATAATTTTCTTTTGTATGGAAGTGTCATGAAGCATTAGACCCCCCTTAAAATTGGACGTCATTTAGTCTGCTTGAACTTTAAAAATATATTTAAAAAAATTTTTCTCAAATATTTTAGAGACCATTCCTAAAGATCATCAGCCGTGATCTGGAGCATAATTTGAGAAGTGCAGAAATTTTATACACACTTGGGTTCAATAAAGCAAGTCAGATGAAAAATGAAAAATTCATTCTAAGTTTACAGCAGATATATCCAAAACTAGTTCTGGTAAGCATATTTCTTCTTACTTTGAGTTCTGACATTTTTATAAATTTAATTTTAGGCTCGTAGAAACTTAGGACTATTCCAACATCATGATGCTATTACAGGAACAAGCAAGGCAGTCGTCATGGAAAACTATTTAGATAGGTTGTTCAGTTCTTTGAATGACACAATAAAAATTCAACAGTTAGCAGTCGAATTTTTCATGCAAACTAAAAATTTCAATCAGAACTTCTTGGCAAATTCGTTGGTCAGAGAAAATGCTAATGAGGTTCCAAAAAATCTTGTACTAGATATTTCATCGAATCTTGAGATTGTGCTGTATAACTCCTTAGCACAAGAGAGGATAGATGTTGTTACAGTTCATGTAAAAAGCTCAACTATCGAAGTGCTTGATTCAAATGACAATCCTGTTCCTAGTCAAGTCAACAGCATTTTCAGAAGAAAGAAAAGTTCATCAGATGTAGAGGAAGTCAAGGATGAATTTGAAGTTATATTTCTCGTAAAACTCCCACCTTTGTCACTCACAAAATATCGCATCAAAAATGGATTTGCAAATACATTGAGCAATTCTGTACTTTTCTCAGGAAACAATGATGACGATATTGAAATCGAGAATTCGAAGATTCAACTTTCATTTGATAAGTCTACAGGATTTTTGAAGGGTGTATCTAGTTTTAATATGTTTGATGATGAAAAGATGCAGATTGATTTTGGTGAGTTTAATTAATTGATATAAGATTAAGCTTGTGATTCAGTTTAGGGGAGTAGCTAGAGGGGTGTTATAGCTGTCAAAACCCCCATCGATTGAAATTTTCTTCAACTTTCTAGGGGGTTTTCGAGAAAAAAATCCAAAACCCCCTTAAATTGTTGCGTCCATACAACAAGGGAGTGAGGAGTGTCAGGATTTTTTATTATACATTTTTAATTTTTGCAAAAAATAACTTATACAAATTATATTTTTGAGGGGGTTCTGGACCCCCTTAGTCCTTTCTTTGGGGGTACCTAACGGTGCCCTACCTATCCTACACCTTTTTTTATCCTAGGTTACCCTAGGATTGGAGAAGTGGGGGTCCTTAGGTTAAAGGAAGAGGTAGGGTAGATGTGGTATTCTGGGTAGTCCTAGAAATAAGCCCCTAGTATTCAAGAACTGAATCTATAAAAAAAATCAATAAAAATTTAATTAAATTCCAGGTGCCTACAACACAGCAAAAGGAAAGTCAGGTGCATACTTATTCAAACCAGATGAGAAGAATCCAGAAGTTGCCGACATTTTCACAAACGATAAATTATCAAAAATAATCGTCACAGACGGTGAGCTTGCAAGCTACGTTAAAGTGTTTTATGGAAATCTTTTAGCACACACAGTGAGGATACTGAAAACTGACACGCATTTGGATGAAGCAATTTACATAGAGAATAATGTGAATATGAATGGAGATCATAATGGTCATGAAATATTTATGAGGATGAAAACGTCAATTGAAAATGAAAAAGAGACTGAATTTTTCACAGATTTGAATGGCTTTCAATGGCAGAGACGTAAAAAAGTGTCGAAAATTGGTGTTGATGGAAATTATTATCCAATCACAATTGGAGCATTCATTCAAGATAAGAGAATGAGAATGACATTTTTAACAAGGCATGCACAAGGTGCAACGAGTCCAAATGAGGGAGAATTGGAAGTTATGATTGATAGACGAACTCCTGTTGATGATGATCGTGGGGTGCAAGAAGGAGTGACTGACAACTTAGAGACAGTCCAAAAACATTGGATTACGTTTGAATTTATAGCAAATAATTATAAAAATTACAAAAAATATCAAGTGCCTACAGTTCATGCCTCAACATTATCTTATATGCTGAAATATCCTGTAAATATTTTTGTGAATTCACAAAAAAGTCCTGGATTAACTTCAAAAGTTGAATTCTTAAAGAATTCATTCCCCTGTGATATGCATCTATTTAATCTTAGGACACTGACCTCAACAAATGATGAAAAACTTCCAACACGTTCGTCTTTAATAATTCTTAATCGCATGTCTTATGACTGCAAATATTTCATCTTAGGTGGTGACTTTTATAACGAATCTTGTGATCAGGGACTCGAAAATTTTGATAATGTTGACATTTTTAACGACATTCATGTCAATTTTGTACAAAGCACGTCGCTTACTGGACTGAAAAATAATGGATATATTACATCATTTAATCACAATCCAATTGAGCCGATGGAGATTAGAACTTTTAATATGACTTTTCATTGACAGTATTTGAGGAATTTTTTTTAAAAATAATTTATAATAAAATATTGAACTTTTTATTTTATTTAATTTTGTATTTTTTTAATGATTCCATTTCTGGGGATGGTAGCTTGGTATACCATAGGGGGCATACTCTAGACCATACCCCTGGGGTAACCCTAGTGTATACCCTAGGGTATAGCAAGCAACCGGCCCCTGATTTTTCAGTTTACTATCCTATCCTCATGATTAGATGAAGATAGATCCAATCCTCATTAATGACGTCACGCAAAAAATGAGGCTTTAAGGAGGTGTCTTACATCATCACACCCCCTCCCCCCTAAACATTGAACGTCGTTTATGAACGTCCCCAAACCCAAACAGTGAGACTTTAATATCAACATATCCATAGTAACGTCTGTTAAGCCAACAAAACAGAAAGCAAAACAATTTTGTGATCAGTTTTGGTGAGTTTGTTATCTTAGACCACTTAGTGCTCAATTTTGAGTCTCTCTGAGATAACAACAATCCTTTTGTTTGATAAGCTCCAGAACTTAATTGATAAGCTTAATCAGTATAAAATTAGCTACAATTTTATTATTTTCAACAGTAAAGTTTTGCCCGTGCCACAAAAATGTTTCGACAATTATTGATTCTTGCTGCCGTTTTGGTCGTCGCATTAGCTACACGTAATTAAGTTCTGAAGTGGGGGAAAATTTGAAAAATTGATAAAAATAATATTTTTCTATCCAGCTGCTGTAGAAAGAGATAGAAGAATTGTTGGTGGATATGACAACGTTGCTGGTCAAGTGCCATGGGCTGTGTCGTTGAGAACATTAGCTGGTTTCCATTTCTGTACTGGCTCAGTTGTTAGTAATTGGTTTGTATTGACTGGAGGTGAGTCTAAGATATTTTGATATATCCGGTAACTATTAATGACACTAGAACTATCCTTAAAGCACACTGCGTTTTTGGTAGAACTGCATCCGGAATTCATTTGATTTTGGGAAGAGTTACACTCGATGGAAGTGGCGGAATCAATCGTCAAGGTTTCAGAGTTGTCACTCATCCAAGCTATAATGCAGAAACAATGGCATTTGAGTATGTGATGTGCTAGTTTATTCTTGTTTTTATTCTAAATATTTAACTTTTTTACAGTCTCGGTCTCGTCCAAACCTCAGTCGTTATTACTTTCAGCACAACAGTCCAATCAATTTTCCTCGGTGAAACCTTCATCGGAAGTGGAGCTGCAGCAAAAACTAGTGGATGGGGTTCAACATCATCTGAATTAGGACAAACATCAAATAATTTGAGAACTTTGGACACATCAACTTTATCAAATGCTGAATGCCGTTCAAGACATTCATACTGGAATGCTGAGAGAGTCACGGATAATAATATTTGCACAGATAATGGCGTTGGAGAAGGATTCTGTCAAACTGGTGCTGGTGGATCACTCGTTTGGAATGCACAGTTGATTGGTGTTGCATCATGGAATGTTCCATGTGCTCTTGGATTCCCAGTAAGTATTTGGGTTCATACTTTAGGTTGGAGGGTGCAGTTTGATGTTAAATCATCCTTGAATTGAGTTGATTTTGAATTTTCACTAATATTTTCGTTCCTTAGGATGTGTACGTGAGAGTTTCAGCATTGAGACCTTGGATTATTTCAATTATCGGAGGCAACTAAGTCACTAAGAGTTTATTAAAAAAGAAACATGAAGAAATGCAAAAAAAATTTATATTTTAAGTGTGAATGCTCAAAAGATATTTAAAATGTCATTGTGTAATAAATTCATTACATTGTAAAAAATAAGTAAAAATTTTTATTTTTTAAAATTTATAATTTTTTAAAAAATATACTTTAAGCATGATTCAATATAAAATTCAAAGAAGAATCTAGAAAAATGTATAATTCTTATTCAATCACCCACAATTGCTATGGTACCCCCAAGAGTTCTGATTAATAATCCCTCCTCAGACTTTTCTAAGTACTTTATCAAAATCAATTAATATTTTACTGATTAAAATAACTGCCATATGTGGAAAAGTCAAAAGGTTTGGGGTCATTCATAAATGACGTCCAATTTAGATGGAAGGAGATATGACACTGTGTAGCACATTTTCTAATGAAATTTTTTTTGACAAAGTTGGTGGGGGGTCTAAAAAAATCTTGTTTTTTACATGACGTCATTTATGAATGTCCCCTTTTCTTAATCATTTAATTACTTTTTTGGGGCTTGCTTTGGGAGTTAAAATTAAAGAAAAATGTTCACGTGGTGATAAGAAATTGATAAATATCAAAACAATGTAGTACAGCTTTAATGATGGCTTCTTGTTGAAAATTCTTTATTTATGCGAGTCATTGTTTTAAGGCTCGTTCGGTAATTACTTAAAAACCTTCATAAAATCACTTTTAAAACTGATACGAAAACAATAACAGAATCTTCCCTCAAACTAAACAACAAGAAAACATCCATGTGTCTGTGAATCCATAAGATAACATGTTGGAAACTACGACTTTACAGTCAAAGTAAATAAGTGAGTAAGAAAGAAAAGGATACACGATAAACTTAATGATGTGTGTAAAAGAATGTAAAATATTTATGAGAATATGTTTCCCAAACCATCCGAATCGGAAACCATAAGTTTATTTATGCTTTTTGCCTGATTTATGAGCGGCACTTGAAGCTTGTATATGCTGAATGCTTATCTTTTTCTTCTCATTGTTGTGCTCGCATATAAGCAAATATGAAAAATATTAAGCAATTTATAAAAAATTTAGATATTTGGTTTGTTCTGAGAATAATAATTTTTGACAGTCGTGTTTGGGGCTGGTTGCTCACCCATACTTACCCCCAGAGATACCCTAGGGTATACCATAGGCTATACCCATAGGGATACTATATACCATACCCCTAATGGTAGTGTACCCAAGGATAGCCACCGGCCCCTGCTTTGTTGCTGTATATCGATGGATTTCTTCATCAGTTTTAATCTAAATTATTAATGGATTAAAAAATACACGCTATGCGTGGAAGTTAACTTTTTAAAAAGCTTTAAAGTTTCTGGACGGAAACTTTTCTCGATGTCTACATAAATTTAATTAGACTTGGTGATATACTTCAATTTGCGTTACCATGTCAAGGTATGAACAAAATTTGAAAAATCCAGTTTCTATTCATAGAAGCGTCAAGCTAGTTAATTGCCTGTCTTAAACAAAATTATTCGACTTTCAAGCGTCAATCTACATTTCACTTCATTCGCGAGCAGACGTAAAAATTGGACTCAATGATGAAGAGATTTAAGAAAGCTTTAACAAAACCCAAGTCACAACAGGAAAATCCAAAGATCGAAAAGAACTTCAACGTCCATAAGTTCCTCAAAATTTCGTTATTTTTGTTGCAAATTTTCTTGAAGGAAATTTCATTTAATGACAAAAGTGCAACATCCGTGGTTAAGAATGCATTACATGGACTGTTTCTTGCTGGAGGATTAATAAGCATGTCGAGTCATGTCTATCTGTTTGGAGAATACACATTTATTAATATTGCTGACATGAAGCTTGCAACAACGGGAATGGTTCTTGTACTGACGGAAATAAAAGTCCTTTCAATGGGTCTGTTCATCTTGTTCCGAAAATCTTTGGTGACGAGATTGATTAAAAGCTTGGATAAGGAATATTCAGTCAGTGAAATTAAGGAGAATGGAATTTTAAAGCAGATTAAGGATTATAAGATTCTGTCTTGGAGATATACTCTATTTTGGTACATTCCAATGCTTCTGATTTTTGTTCGAACCATTACTTATTCAGTATTACAGCACAAATGGATATTTCCATATGAATTGGAGCTCTCGGATTTCGTTAATAATTCTGGAATTTTTGGACATTCTGTGGTTTATATTTGGATATGCTCAGTGTCATTGTTTGGAACTGGATGTATGATTGGATTTGATTTATTATTTGTTGGACTTATCTCAATCATATCGATTGAGTTTGACGTTTTAACAAGAAAAATTCTTAAATTTGGATCAATTCAGCTGGCTCAAGAAAAATACCTGAAAAAAATTATTTGTGATCACAATAAAAATCTTGAAATGGTTCAAGTACTCGAAGAGATCTTCAGTGCTCAACTGCTGATTAATTTTCTATTCTCATCGTTCATCAGCTGCTTTCTTGCCTTTAATTTCTCAATTGCAAATAATATTCCTGATCTCTTCTTCAACAGCACCTTCTGCGTATCTATATTGTATCAATATTATATTCAGTGCGTTTTCAGTCAAAAATTGATTGATGCTGGAGAAAAGGTCTATGATGGATTTCGTGAATGCAAATGGGAAAATATTAATAACCTCAAAATTAAGAAGGCACTCGTGTTAATCACACAAAATGCTCAGCGACCTGTCGTGGTGACTAATTTGAGATTTTCAAAAGTTTCAATGCATCAATTTGGATCGGTAAGCTGTTTATGATTTTTTTGCACTAAAAGGGGTTGAAATCAGTCATCAGTGAACCTCATCGTCTTTCTGATACTTTGTTCGAACAGATCTTGTATGAAAAGGTTGTCTCTAGCTTTTTGCATGATCCAAGTAAATTAAAAGCTCGAGCTTGATTAATTCAGAGATTGTTTTTTCAGTTGTACTTTAGGGTATACCCTTTCATAGTAAAAATAGCAGCTGAGGTATACTCTATGGTATACACTACCCCAGGGGTTACCCTAGGCTATACCTCTGGGGTAGTCTATACTTCAGGACTTCAAAATAGGAAGCACATGCTTCTTTTTTTTGAAATATTGAAGCTTTTTATCTCCAAATGGCATTTAACTTAACTTTTTTCCGAATGAATAATTGCAGGTTTTATTGAGGACTTACTCATATTTCACACTTTGCCGTCAAGTTTATTCAAAGTCGTAAGCAGTGTTATTGACATCAATCAGTGATCTTTTAAAGAGTATCTGCATGGAAGAGGAATTTAAAAGCACCAATAAAATTAGTTTATATCTCTTGATGTACTTTGGAGTCATTCATTTATGACGTCTAAATATTATTTAGGGCTAAGAAATGGTAGCTTAGAAGAAGCTCTTAAAATCACAAATGAAAGGGGAGGGGATCCAAAAAATTAAATATTTTATGAACATCATTTGCGAATGACCCCAATTATTATGAAAAAAAAACATTACATTTCAAATAAAATCTGTCCACTATAATTTATAATTAATCATTATTTTATGCCCTTTACTTTCCACGAATATAAATAAAAAAATTCAAAATTAATGAGCCAATATAGAATGCGTGAATTAATTTGTGAAAAATGTAAATTGAGCTTCATTTAAATTTTAAATAAAATACATTTGTCGCTGTTAATGTCAATAGATACATATTCATTATCAATAATTATCGCATTTAATTTAACATACAAAAAAAAATTGTGTAATAAAGTGTGAATTATTTAAAGCAAATAAGGAAGCGCCCCAAATAAAGTCTGTTGATCTCGAACGTGTGATGCTCGTCAAATTACTGAAATTCCATGAAACCAACGTTAATTAACAGCAAAAATGTTCTTTGTTCCTCAACAAACTTGATAAATGCTTGGAATTTTCACAATGAAAATTCATTGAATTGTAAATAACACAATCAATATGTCATTAACATCATTCACATGTGGAGCGATAATGAATTCAATGACTGTTTTTTTGTTTGTTTGTTTAATTTTCAAGGGAAATTCTGAACAGCATTCATAATTGATGTCTGATAGATGCGATTGATTTAATCATAATGAGGAATCAGCTTTAGTAATTAGTAACTAGGTATTATTATGAATTTAATATGATTTTGTGTCGTTAATATGGCAATTAATTTTGTAGAACAGTTTATATGGAAGTGCTTATTTCTATGGAAACTTATTGAAAATGTTTTAATTATTCAGAGAATTTTTAACTCAAAGTAATAAAACTAGTATTAAATCATATTATGAATTATTTTTGTGGATGAGGTATCCTACCTACCTCACCTCTAGAGTACCTTAAGTTAAGGGTAGGGGGTAAGGTATCCTACGTACCCCACCCCTAGGGTAGCCCTAGAATTCAAATCAATTTTAATTCGAAATATAAGTTTTTACTTCTAATCCAGCTCTTAATAGAAACCTTACTGCAAAGTTTTAGAGATTGAGGCATGGCCTGCACCCTTGGTCTAAACCCTCTTTGCTACACTTCTACCACATGAACTTAAGCTTCAACGTCATCTCAAAATCAGAACCATTCAATCATTATTGGACTCACACACTAACTCTTTCGATGAGTTACTCAGTCACCAATTTTAATTCTCCATTTCTCTTCCTCTCCTTCTCAAAAAATATCGTTTCAAAGAGAATTACTAAGAAAGTAAACAACAAAGAAAGATAGAGAGCAAATTACTCATTTTATAAATCCTCAAAAGATCATTAATTCATTTTCTGACAGAGAAAAATGGAAACTAAAAAAAGTCATTGAATGAGTCAATATCTTAATATATTTCTCACTATTTCATACTAGCCATTCCCATGACTATTTTTTTTCTTGTTGCCTTAATACAAACAAATCGACTGGTTGACTCTTTGTGCACATCGAAAATCATTATTTGCGACATTGAGAATGTAAATTATGGAAAATAGTCCCAATTTAAATCATATTAATGATGGCTGTTGTTTGTTTTATTAATGGTATGAACAAGCCATAAAAAATTGATGAGGTGCTAAGTTGATGAGAATAATTGAGGCTCTTGTGGAAATTATTGCTGAATTTTTTTTCACAGATTTTACGATGCATGACTAATAATTAAAATTGACATTTATGGTCATTTTGATTTCAGAGCTCTAGTTAATGATATATATAAAATATTAAATGGAACTTTTTAGGCAGTTCCTAAAATTATTTCATTTAAAAATACCATGAACATCAAACCCCAAAAACACCCCATCAAAATCAATAAAGCGTGATGATTTAAATGAAATTTCTGTGGCTGATCAAATTGTAATTAGCAATTCCAATGTGGATTATCATAATATGACATTAGACAGCATCACAAATCAACCGAATGATAAAATTGGACTAATCTCAATGGACATTGAAAATGAGAATAGAAAAATTATTAAAAATAACAACAACAATGCGGTCGCAGCAGCATCAATTAACGAAAATGTAATCAATCAAATCACAATAGTCAGTAATGAGTGCAATGAGACAGCAACGACTACGGCAATTGTTAATACCATTGATAATAATGTGGAAAGTGTAAATAATCGGAGTATTTATTTATTTATTTATTTATTTATTTATTAGTCTATCTCTTTTCTGTAATAACATAAATGAAGTCAATCTATATATAAATGACAGGTAATAATGAGAAGACACTGCATTGCAGTTGAAAGAGTTAATAAATTGATAATAATGATTAAATAATAATAATGTGTACTGTTTAAATTTATGATTATCGGATAAAAAACTATTCGATGAGAAATATTAATGTTCTAATTAAGTTAATTCGAGAATAAAATTGTTTAACGGTTTAATTAGATTTGAATTAATCAACTGTCAAAAATAATTTGAATTACGCAATGTTCTAAAGTTTAGTACTGGGTGAAATGTAAACAATAACAAATAACAATAAATAATATAGTGTAATTTTACGTGATTGTGATGAGTATTTGGGATGACTTGCAGAGATTAGGATATCCGACGTGTCTTGAACTGATCTGGAGCTAAGAGAAGGTCTATCCTTTCAATTAAGTATTTTTTAATTCCAATTTTAAATTTGTTAAGATTTTTAATTTCTTTTAAGGTCTTTGGAAGCTGATTATACAAAATGACACCAAGATATGATATATCTGTGCCTAGATGTTGTCTTTTTTTGAATCTAGAAGCAACTAACTCACCAGACGACCTTCTACAGCTGTTCCTTATCTCAAACTTCAGCAACTCATCCATATCAAGGACTAAAGACTTTTGAATGTTGGTGATTAATGAAGCATAAATTATTCCAATGACAGGAAGAACATCCGTGACATATGTTTTAAACAAGTCCAGAGTTGAGTGACGAGAGTTGAGTCTAAATATTTGTTTGATACAGAAGTTCTGGATCCTTTGAAGTCTCAAAATTTCTTCTTGGTTGAATTTTGCGAACAGGAATGCACAATAATTCAAGTGGGACATCACGTGAGCATGGAAAAACTGAAGTTGTAATTCTCTGGGGAGATGATGTTTAATAATTGATAATGCTCTATTGGACTGGGTAAGTTTTTCAATCAATTTCTCGTGATGTTCCTTGAAATTGAATTTATCGTCAACTGTAATGCCTAAAAACTTTATACTTGAGATTCTGTCGATGGTGATGTCATTCATTACATGCATTTTGTCTGGAATTTCCATATTATTGCCACTTCCAATTATCATAAATTTAGTTTTCGAGTAATTCAAATTCAATCCACTGCAATCAAAATGTAAAGCCATTTCTTTAAGATCCGTCATTATATCAGCTAGCGTAGATTCAAGATCATCCTTTCTGCAATTTCGGTATATGGTATTATCGTCTGCAAATTTTATTCTATTTGATGAGATCTTCGGAGAGTCATATTGATCGATATTAAATAGTGGAGGTCCCAAAACTGATCCTTGTGCAACTCCTAAATCTATTATGACTTTATCACTTATTATATTTTCAATTTTTACAGATTGCGATCGATTAGAGAAGTAAGACTTCAACAAATCATTGACATGACCACGGATTCCTAGATGTGATAATTTTTCAAGCAAAATTTCACGATTGAGTGAGTCGAATGCAGCCGTAAGATCCATGAAAACTACTACAACATAGTCACCATTATCAAGGTATTTCGAAACATCGTGCAAAAATTTCAAAATTGCTTCATTAGTTCCAATATGTCTTTTATAGCCGAATTGCTCCTTATCGTTGACTTTCATTGAATCAAAGAAACTTTGAATTCTGTTTGAAATAATCTTTTCAAATATTTTGTTGATAATTGGCAGGAGAGCGATCGGACGATAATTAGAGATATTATGTTTATCACCTTTCTTATGTAATGGCTTGATATTTGCATACTTTAACGAGTCAGGATAGTAATTTTCCGCTACAATTTTGTTTAACAAATCCGTCAAAGGCACAATTAATTCATCTTGGAGTTCTTTTATAATTATGCACGGTATATCGTCACTTCCAGTCGCTTTTTTTGGATCCAAATTTGATATTATGATACTAATTTCGTCATATGTCACTTCATGAAAATACATGCTTTCACTTATTGTCGGACCAATGTAAGTGAAGTTTTCAGATGCGCATGAGCTTAACGATGATAAGTTTGAATTTTTGCTGAATTGTTTGCTGAATATTTCAACTATTTTCTTTGTATCCTCAATTATTGTGTTATCAACTGTGATAGTTATTCCCGATGTAGATTTCTCCTTGCCAAGTATCTTATTTATCACATTCCATGAATTAAGACCGTTGTTTCTGATCATTTGACTGTAGAATGTCTTAGAGATTTCATTTGAGTAACTATCAATAGAATCTTTTAATGCAATAAGCTTCATTTTTAATATACTTGTAGGTTTTTTTTGTTTATCTAATCTATTTATTTTCATTTGCATGTTTGATGCTTTCTTAGTCAAGCTGTGGTACTTGAAATTCGCCCAAGGTGGCGTTAAGGTATCACATGCCAGTTTGATAGTTTTGATGGAAGTACTAGCAGCCATAGCATCACGAATTCTTGTAGATAAGTAATTACAACTCTCGTCAGCAGATAGTCCAGATATTTCACTTTCGTCAAACTGAAAAACATCTCTCAGGTGAGTATAATTGCATTTTCTGCTTACTACCGTTTTTACTTCTTTTTTAGGTATTGATACGTTAATTAATGATACCAGCAAGTTGTGATCCGAAGAAAGTAAAAGTGATGATGTTAATGTTTCTGTCAATACATTTGGTGGAAAATTCTTGATTATAAAATAATCAATCAGCGTATTGCTGGCATTTCTTGTGACTGCATTGTTGGTAATTGTTGCACCAAAATTGTTAAGGATGTCCAAAAATTGAATGGAAGTTCGATCTAGTTTCAATTGATTAATATTCAAGTCACCGGCGATGATCAAATGTTCGTTGCTATCAATTATGTCTTCAAATTTTTGAAAAAAGAAATCAGTGCTGGCATTTGGCGGGCGATAGACAGCATAGATTAGAAATCTCATGTTTTTGGATATGAGCATTAGAGATAAGTATTCCACGTAATCTAGGGACTCACTTTTTACAATTTTAGCTATATGTTTATTGTGAATGTATACCATAACACCACCGCCATTGGAATTCTTTCTGGGACATGAAAATTTATGATAATTTTTCAGTTTATGAATATTGAACTTTTCTGTATCACATGTCCAAGTTTCAGTTAAAATTATTATATCAATTTGCTTGCTCACGAATCCTGACAGTTCATTTTTAAATCTCTGAAAAGAATTTAGTGATTTTATCGACCTTACATTCCACGTGATGATTTTCAGTTTATTTAAATTATTCGATTGATTGATGTAAAATTCCAGAGTGTCGATATTGTAATTAATATTATTATCTAATTTCAGAGACAGGATACGTGAGCTTTCGTCTCAGCTTTCATTGTCATTGGCAGAATTGAATGAAGAATTGATGCTTTCGTTCTCTGCTCCTTCATTGTCATTTGTTGTAGCAGGATTTGGAAGAAATCTCTTCTGCTTTTTATTGTTTGATGATGTTGGTTGTGACTGAAAGTCATCCTCCGATTTTCTTCTTCGCTTAGTACCAGAATGATGATTCTTTTTTGCCCAATATTCACTATTGTAATAAGTTCTCGTTGAGACATTGCAGTTCTTTGATCTCACATCGTTCCTTAGCTTGTCTAGATCCGCAAAATTCCTAACATGAACTTTTTTTGGTTTTTCATTAGGATCATCAGCATTTTTCTTATTCAGTGTGACTTTAATCGCATCATCTCCAAGATATACCTTGCTCACTGAGCCTTCTGACTGTAGGTCGTGACAAATGCTTTTTAATCTGCGTATATCGTATGAGGAAGGTTGTGAGAAGATTACATCAGGACTGCTGGAATTTTCATTTTTGTTTTTTTTAATCATCTCCATGATGAGACGTTCTGAAGTGAAGGAATCACTAAAGTGGATGTACAAGTATTTAGTGTATTTGTTCATGTTATTAATTTTCTTCATTCCTGACAGAACTATAGCCTTTGTGATGTAAGCGCGACCCAGATGCAAACTTTGATCCTTTATTATTTTCTCGGCAATAGAAATGTAATTATCTTGCCATGACTTAAGAATGTCATCATCTTTCAAATAGATTATCATTTGTGATTTGTAATACCGAATGTCAGTTTTTAATTTCAGCTGTTGCTTATCATTTTCGTTTGTGTTCACATATTCATGATGCTTACGTGAAAGGTTCTCAACGTTATCATTAAGCTGGTCAGTTATTTTTAAGATCGAATCTGCATTCTCATCCATCGATTCGGCAATTTTTGTGCAGTTATTAAAATTTGTGTCAACAGCTTTTGCGAGAGATCCATAAGCATTCACAATTACAGAAAGCATTTTACCGACATCTCCACTTCCAACCATAGAATTCAATGTAGTCTGTAATTCGTTCTGTGTGATGATTTGGGGCTTGGTAAGGTTATCATTTATTTTGTTGAATTCACCTTCATCAACAGAGAAGCCGTCATTTGTGTTCGCTGGATTTTCTGTAGGCTTACCGCTAGCATTTCCTTCGACATAATTTAAGATTTTGTTTCCATTGTTTGAATCCTTTTTCGGATTAGCTTTGCGCGTAACACGTTTTGATGAACTCATTTCAGCTGGATGACAAAGATCAGAAAATCATACAGAAAATCATTCATCCGATAATTGAATTCGGTATTATTCAATGAATAATCGTACAATTCAATTCAGTCATGAAGACTTCTAAAATAACTTCTGATACTTAATGTTTGCCTTTAAATTGAACAAAACGCAAAATGAATTGTGGCTGATAATTTTATAAATTTAATTTCAGCTTTTCAATTCATTTAATAATTAAAGCGATATTTTTTTCTATTTCTACCAATTCTCAAGTGTATAGAAATTGGATTAATAATTTACAAGACCTTTAATTATTAGTCAGAACCGTGAAATTTAATTAAAATATAGACACACAAAAATACGTCATGCAAGTAGATTAGAAACTGAAAATTGCGGTAGTAGCTGTAAAGTGGAAGCAGCAACATTTCGCGAGCAACGAAGGCGTGAACGACGTGAAAGACGTCAAGCGCGTCAAAGGGCACAACATGGACATAGACATCATGTTTCTGTGCATCACTCGAACCGACCAAATGCTGGTGTTACTAATAATAGTAATAGTCGTGGAATTAATGGTGTGGAACGCGTCATTTCTGGATATGAAATGTTACCTGATATTATTAATAATCACTTACCGCCTCCATACACGACACTTCCACATTTCTCATTGCGGACACCCGTACCACCACCCCCTCCTCCCCCGCCGCCCCAATTAATTGCACCTGCACCCATTGTTGTTGATGATTGTCGATTTTCATTTCCGATTCCGATTATCAGAAGGTGAGTTCCTCAGTTCTTCTTATTTTTTGTTGTGTGCTCCACTTTTTTATTTCTGTTTGGGAAGTTATTAAACATTTTGCAATATGTGCAGCATTAAATGCGTCTGATCCAATTTTCACAACTTCTTCTTCCTTCCCATTGCTCAATAATTTCACTTAAATTCAACTCAATTTCCAGTTTTTTAACGCTGTTTCTTCTTATTTCAATTTTATGTTGTACAAGTCCCTACTTAGTCATGTCTTTCATCCATTCATTGTTGTTGTCTTCTTTTCTCCTTTCTCTTTCATGCTCTCCTCACGAGTTCTGTTTATTTAAATTTTTATGGATTTTGGTCTGCATTTGTTTGTTTGTGGAGTCATTCGGTAAACATTTAATGTTCTATTGCTGATAAACTGCAGGTTAATGGTCGAAAAAATTAGAACTGAAATATTTTTTGAATTTTTTAATTATTTTCAATGCCTACTAAGATGCTGAAAGTCTGCAAATGTTGAAATTCTGAGAAAAGATTCCTTTGACCAAAATTTAATTGTTTTAAGTGATGATGAAGAATGTCTGAGCAGCTGGCTAGCAATTTTAGTTGATTGTGGCACGAGTGCATTTAAAAATGTTCAGGAATTGTTCATAAATTCTGTCAAAAGTCCAGCATTAATTAAATTGACCAACAAGTATGATCTTATCAGCAAACATTTCATCGACAGCAATTAAGTCTGTGATATAACAAGGCAGGTACAACAAGCAAGAAAGTCATGATTTTAATTGCATTGAGCTTAGAAAGAAAATCATTTCTTATTCGTCCGTTTGCTGCTGTTTCTGGTGCTGTAAATGTAAAAATTTCTTTCTGTTCAATTTGTGGCTTGCAATGGCTTTTTAGTTAAGCACAGCATTTGAGTTTATTTTTATTTATTTCTCTTTTTTTACTTCTTCTTTCTTGTTTTCTTGCTGACTTGCTCTCTCATCTGCTGTATGTTGTGTATATGTCGTGATTGTGCCTTGTGTTGTTTTCTCTTTTCTTACTTCTTTCTTCTTCTTTCCAGTTTCGATTTCTTCAAACGACGATGACGAGAAGAAAAAAAAACTTCTTTTTGTGTTGCTTTTGTGTATTTTTATGCTGTGTATTGATTAGTTATGCTACAGAATGAAGACAAAGTATTCTCTTTGAGTTTTGTATTCGACTCGAATTTATTTTTGCTTTTCAAATGAATTTTTAAAGATTTTTAGTGAAAAAATTGAGCAGAAATAGTTTTTGGACAGGAAATAACTTCAAAGGAGTTGGATATTGTGGATTTATGCTAGCAAAAATGATTTTTCATGTTAAAGATTAAGATCATTCATAAATGACGTTTAACATTTTGGATCTTTTTCAGTTATTATAAATGGACGTCATTTGTGAAGAACCCCTGATGAGGCTTCATTCCAGTTGTGAATTTTGAGTCACTTCTACAATAATTTCTCAATTCTTTATCAATCTTATTCCTACTTCCTCAAAATATTCTCAACAGCAACCAATTTCCAATTAAAGTTGTAAATAATCTTCATAATTCCATTAAACTTAATTCCTCTAAATTCAATTCTGTCTTCTTCCTACCTTGCAATTTATGAATGAGCATCCAAGAAAACAAAGACCACAAAAAAATGGAAGTGAAAAGAAGAATTCGCAAGAAATCTGAAAGAATATTTTCTAGAATTATTATTTTACGGTTCTTTTTTGTTTCGTGCACTATGCATGGCTATGCTGTGTGCCGTTTTGAAATAAAAATTGAAGTCGAGAGGAACTGAAGAGGCACTTCATGGTTTTTACATTTCATTCCCACTTCGTTCATTATCTCCACTAATTGATCACATTCTATGCCTCTTGTGCTTCTTATTCCTGCCTTTTTGTACACAAAAAATATTCTTTAATTAAAATTTTCTTTGTGAATTTTCTTAACGATAAATTAATTAATTCGAATGAGTTTTTGTTTTTTTCTTCGATTGTCGAGTGCCAAAAACAATTTTTCTCAATTTTGATTCCAAAAATTTCTTGTTTGACTTCAAAGAAACCAAATTGTTGGCAATTATGTGCTGTGCCCAGTTATTCAATATCATGCCATTACGTTCACTATCTGTCGTTACAATTTTTCATCAAATATTTCATGTCATTTGAGACAATTGCATAATAAACTTCAAAAAAGTCACCAGCATGGTTGGAAATATTTTCAGTCAATTCCTTTTGTGAGACAAAATTTGTGCAACTAAAATTTTTTTATCTTTTCAACAAAATCTTTTTTTTTTATTTTTCATTTTTGGACCTGAAATTATCGGAAATTAAAAGGTAGAATTTTTCTCATCGTCATCATCTGCTCCTCATTTGATCCCAAAAAAATGCAGCACAAAAGATTTCATTCTACAGAAATAAAATTAGACACTGCTGTAAGCCCAAAAGGAGATCAAAAAGACTCAAAATAAAGTCTTTTGAGTTCTCAAAAAATGCCCTAAACGGCAAGTAAAATTATTTGCAATTGAATGCATGAGAAATTGATTTTTGGGGTCGTTCATAAATGACGTTCAATTTTTTTTTGGGGGGGGGGGAAGGTCTGCCGTTCTGTGACACTTCCATAAAAAAGAAAAAAAAAATTTATGGAAATTTTGTGACAGAGGGGGGGGGGGTGGTTAGGGGTTCTAAAATTTCGAGTTTTTGCATGACGTTATTTATGAATGGCCCCATTGTGAATTTCATTCTTTAAAAATATATTGAAGGTGTAAGATGACAATTTGATTTTTGCACATGTTGCGATTGTCAATTTTACGAATGAAAAATGACCAGAAGTTTGTTGTGATAATGATTCTTGACATTTTATAAATTATCATTGCCTTCCATTCTTCAAATTGTCCCTCAGTCTTTTTACACCTATTATAAATTTCATGAAAAATTAAAGATTTCATAAAAATGACCTAAAATGGTCCCAATATCTCTGCTTTGTTATAACCATCATTACAATAATTGTTATCGATTTATTGGCATCAGCTGCAAATAAGAAACTTTTTCTCTGCATTCATCTCAATCTTCCATCTTCATCTGCTTAATTTACTACAGCTTAAAACTATTAAAACTTTTTTCGAATGCAAGACACACAGCAAGTCACAGATGAAGGCAATTGAGTGACCATTAAAACTTAAAAGAGCATTAGAGATAGAGATGATGATGAAGTTTATGTAGATAAGAGCAGCTGTGCATTGTTCAATATTCTTTCACACTAAGTCGCAATGAATGTGGAATTTCTCAGCTATAAGCATTTTCTATTTACTCAGTAGCTGAATGTTAATTGATTGAAGTTCCATTTACGCATAAAATTGAATAAAATTTTCATTCTCATAGCTTTCTACAGCATAAGAAAAGTATTGAGGGAATTGGCAATAAAAATGCAGCACTAATTATATTGATTTGAGTTTTGTTTTATGGATTTAGGTTTTATTGAGCATAATTATAGGTTTATAGTTTCTTGTGATGTTTGAGAATTATAAGACGTATAGATTGATGTTAAATGAATCTCGTTAAATTTTTTATGGGAATCTCGTTTGTGAAAATGGTTTTGTTCGGTACGGTCTATAGTTTGTGACTTTCAAATTAAAGAGTAAACTGAAAAGAAATTTAATTTAAATTTTGAAGTTTTGTAGAAAAGTAATTCGGTAAAATTTAGATAATAAAATTCAAATTATTAAAAAATTGCAAAATCAAAATTTGAAAAAGTAAAAAATTGAAAATTTAAAAAAATTGAAATTTTTAAAAACTTTAAAATTTAAAAAAAATTGAAATTTTAAAAAACTTTAAAATTTAAAAAAAATTAAATTTTAGAAAACTTTAAAATTTAAAAAAAAATTAAAATTTTAAAAAGTGAAACTAAAAAAATTAAAAATTTAAAAAAATTGAAAATTTAAAAAATATTAATTTTTTTTAAAAAAAAATTAAATTTAAAACAAAATTGAAAATTTAAAACAAAATTGAAATTTTGTATCAAAATTGAAAATTAAAAAAATGAAAATTTAAATCAAAACTGAAAATTAAAAAATAAAAGTTTAAAAAATTGAAAATTTAAAAAATTGAAAATTGGAATTAAAATAATTGAGTTTAAAAAAATTGAAAATTTAAAAAAATATTGAAAATTTTTTATAAAAAAATAAAATCTTAAATTTAAAAATATTTAAAATTTAAAATAAAATTTTAGTTTAAAAAAATTAAATTTTAAAATTTTAAAATTTTAAAAATTTAAACTTTAAATAAAGTTAATATAAAAAATAATAAATTGAAATTTTTTAAAAATCTAAATCACCTCAAAATTCAAATTCATAAATTAATTCCTTATCCCACACATGAAGATCTTCATAATCTCAAAACTCACTTAATATCATCTTAATGATCCTTGCAATTAAGAACTTTCTATTAATTTTATCAGATTTAAAACACACTAGTTTATTATATGAGATCTCATAGCATTCGTGACGAGTTTTGTTAAGCGAGACCATAAAATGCTTAAAGACAATTTTGCGTACAATATTTTTTTATTGCTGAAAGCATCAAATGCGGAGATTGTTCATTTTAATATTTTAATCTTTTCATTTCTCTTCTATTTGCAACTTTTAACCAACTTAATTGGCGTTTCGGTTAAGTGAAAGTTTTACTTTTTCTTCTCATATTTTTTTCTTAAATTTATAACAGCATAATGTGTTTGTAGCAATAAACAATAATTACAAAAACAACATCTTAGACTTATAGTGAGGCACAAGATGGGAAACATTAATGTGCCAATGTGGCAATTATGGTTATGTACACGTAATAGATTTTTAAGATTTTCTCCGCAGTAAAAATGGTATTTTTATGATTTTTGATGGCATGTGGGAGATGGATATGGATATCAGATTAATGGATTTTAAGATATTATTTTTTTTTATTTTTTCAAATTTCAATCTTTTTTAATTTTCAATTTTTAAAATTTCATTTTTTTTAAATTTCAATTTTCAATTTACATTTTCTTAAATTTCAATTTTTTTCAAATTTTCAATTTTTTTCAAATTTTATTTTTTTTTAAATTTTATTTTTTTTTAAATTTTTTAATTTTTTTAAAATTTTAATTTTTTAAAATTTTAATTTTTTTAAAATTTTAATTTTTTTAAAATTTTAATTTTTTTAAAATTTTAATTTTTTTAAAATTTTAATTTTTTTAAAATTTTAATTTTTTTAAAATTTTAATTTTTTTAAAATTTTAATTTTTTTAAAATTTTAATTTTTTTAAAATTTTAATTTTTTTAAAATTTTAATTTTTTTAAAATTTTAATTTTTTTAAAATTTTAATTTTTTTAAAATTTTAAAATTAATTTTTTTAAAATTTTAAATATTTTAAAAAAATTCAATTTTTTATGTTCAAATGTTTTTAAATTTTCAATTTTTTTAAATTTTCAAACTTCAATCTATTTTAATTTTCAAATTTAAATTTTTTTTCAATTTCATTTTTTTTAAATTTCAATTTTTTTAAATTCAATTTTTTTAGATTTTCAATTTTTTGAAACTTGCAATTTTACTCGACTTTTTATTTTTCAAATTTCAAACGTCATTTCTGAGCAACACCGAATTCAACAAAATATAATTCTGAACAAAAATACAAAAAATAAAAACGACACAAAATATTTGCTTAAAAAATAACAGTAATTTTTCGAGATTATTAGTGGCAATTATTTGATGATTTTACAAAAATTATAGCATTGTTAAATTTTTTCCCCTGACTTAAAAATTCAATGAAGTTATTTCGGTATTATTTTTATATAAATATAATATAAACAGCTTTTAATGAAGCTAATTACTATTTTGATTCAATGATTTTAAGTGTTGTATTGCTGGCAGCTGTGAAGCAAGAAATTTTTTTTGATACCCACAAAATGACTTATTATTAATTTTTTTTTCAAACATACGTGGGGTGATGTGTGTTGAGTTTTGCGTTTTGAAATTTCACTTAAATGGGGAATTGAGATTTGGAATTCATCAGTCAATCATTAATATTATTGCAGCTTCAGGTTTATCCAGGAATCTGATTCTCTAGTATATCCTAGGGCATACCCCTGCAATACTAAAGACAGTAGCGAGGGTATACCAAGAAACTGACCCCAGAAATAATTTTTTGAGGGTGATTTTCAGACTTTAAAAAGTTTTAGGATTTTTTTCATAATTTTCAAACCAAATTTCAGTAAATTTCCATTAAGAAGCTGAAAAAAAGCTATTAAAAATCACAAAAATTCACGATCATAAGAAAATACCGAAAAACAAAGCTAATTCAAAGAGAAAATCCATTTGGACATTTCAGTGACTGATCGTGGATGTCAATCATCAAATCAGCATTCGAGAAAAGAGGAAAAGAGCATTTATGATGCAAGAGATAATGACTTGTGGGAAACTTAATTGACTTATTACAGGTTTCAATTTCCATCTATCGTGCATGTCATTATTTTACATCCATCTAATATTCCAATAGTCTCATGAGTCGTGTATTTCATTTCTGCTTGTTATAAAAACTCATTATGTTGTGCAATATAAAGTTTATTGTGTATGTATGATTATGGACAAAAGCCTCAGAAAGTCCAATACAATAGAAGAGAAAATTCTCACTGAGTACTTTTTTGTGCTTCGTTTGCATGACAATACAGAAAAAATTCAATAATAAAACATTATTTCCTTCACCCGTAGACAGTAAATAAATGGTATTAAAATCCCATAAATATCGATGTTCATTGTGTAAGGCAAACAATACAGGAAAGAGCTTTTTTCGGGGATTCAGCTGTACAAAATGAATTTCCATTTAAATGGGAGAAGAGCTGATGAAGAAAATGGAGAAGGATTTTATCACCTCACATTATTAATGACATGGTGGAATTACAATGTTTTGCATTGTTGCTTGATGTACCCACAAAAATTGCACACGTCATGTGAGATTCCAAAAAAGCTTAAATTGTGTAAATATATATTTTTAAGGTTAGAATTGTTCTACGTATTTAAAATTCCTTCTTATTTCCAGTATGTTTGATCAATCCATAATGAATTTTTAAAGTTTCAACATTTTTCCTTCCAAATTGCAAATTAATTTCATATCTGTATTTAGCATCAGGCCAAAATGAGTCCGTATCCATGAATGGAATCCAAGATTGCTTGAATTTTGGACAATCGGAAGTCCCGGGTGTCGAATTTACAAATATTTTTCCAACATTTAATGGACATGGATGACACAATTCTGGAGCGTGCTTCTTACATTCGTCGAGCAAAAGTTTTGAGGCTTCTTTTGCATTTTTAATGGCAGCACAAAAATCAACGTTTTCATATTCTAGAAGGTGATGATAATTTTGAAATCCAACATATTTGTAATAAATTTGTTGACCAATCTGCGAATAAATTGAATAATTAAATGTTTAGGGGATATGATGGAGTTGTGTTGTATTTTTTTTAACTACTAGGGTTGCTCGAAACCCAAAATTTCATTTCTATCAAACCTTTTTTGATAATGAACCTAACTAAAAATTACTAACCCGAGCGACACAACTTAGTTATTAGAGTCGTCGTAGTTAACAAAACGTCAAAAAGACGTGCTCTAACGGTGGTTTATATTTATTTACCTTAACATGTGTTAATGCTTTCGTAATCTCTCCTTCAAGGATAAAAACAATAAGTTGCTTAGACAATGGAACGAGCTTACACTTGGTGATATTAAAAGATCTAGAAGTCATTGGCGTACAAGTCACTCTGGTGAATCTTCTACAAAACTGCAAAAGACGTTTGATTATTTTTTATGAATATCTTTAAAAACTCTATTTTTTACATATCCTTGTGATGAGTTGATTACGATGAAAATCAGTGCCAATGCAAATACAATGTGTTTACGCATTTTTTATTGCTTTCATCAAATATTCTGGAAAAGTTACTTTAATTTTAAATAAAATTAATAATAAAATTGTAAACTTGATTCAAATAATTTTATCAACTCTTATACAAAAGTGAATAAAAGATTTTACTGAACCAAATATTTATACACAAAGAAATGCACAAATTTTAATATTCACTTTAATTTAGTATTGTTAGACAGGAAACTGCAATTGCAATCAAATTTTTAAATCATTAATTTCATTAAAATGACGGTTGAAAAAGCTGCAACCTTAAAACTTTCACTGAAGGGCATTGAGGATCAACTTAACCTTGGCAAGAGAAAACCAGGGGTAGCCAAGGTTGTAACGAAGGGAGCACGAAAATTTTCCTTTATGCTAAGGTTTTTGAAGACAATTCCAACCCCCCCCCCCAATACATTTGCATTTTCTAAATTTTTTTTTACTTTCCACTCAAAAAATTTCTGGCTACTCCACTGGAAGTCAAAAGGCATGAAAATGATGGAAATTTAAAAAATTATTGAAATTAAAATCTGTAATGATAATCAACAAATAAACTGTCAAATTATAGTTTTTTCAACCTGAAATTAAATAATTGTAAAATCCTCTCCCGAAATGCACATGGGTAAAAATGTGACGTCATGCTGTCATGAATCTCGGTAAATCGTGTTTGGTGAAATCCGGATTCACGACAGCCTTGTGTCATTCGGGTCTGCTAATGCAAAAAAACAAACTTATTCAAACAATTCCTTTTATTTACATGAATTTATATCGTTAGGTATACAAGTAATAAGATAACAGTTGTGATGTTTTTTTGAAATTTTTTGATTCATAATTTAATAAAAAAAATTTGAAAAGGGGTAATTCTTAAATTACGTCACACAAAAAACAACTTTTTTTAACCCCCTTGTCATAAATTTTCCAAACAACAAAAAATTTTGTATTTCAACCGTTACAAATTCTTCAGCCCCCTTCCCCCCTAAAGCGTGACGTAATTTGCAAACATAATTTTTTAAACTTTAAGGTTATATCCAAAATTGTAGAGTGTCAACTAATTTTATTATTTTAAATGAATGTGGGGGTCATCCACTTATTTGATTTAAAATTTACAGAAAATAAGAAATCATGTGGAATTTCAGAAAAAGCTTAAATTGTGTAAATATGTATTTTGAGGTTAGAATTGTTCTACGTATTTAAAATGCTTTCTTGTTTCCAGTATGTTTGAGCAATCCATAAACAATCTTTAAAGTTTCAACATTTCTCCTTCCAAATTGCAAATTAAGTTCATATTTGTATTCAGCATCAGGCCACATTGAATCAGTATCCATAATTGGAATCCAAGATTTCTTGTATTTTGGACAATCAGAAGTCCCAGGTGTCGCATTAACAAATAATTTTCCAACATTAAATGGACATGGATGACACATTTCTGGAGCGTGCTTCTTACATTCGTCGAGCAAAAGCTTTGTGGCTTCTTTTGCATTTCTAATTGCAGCGCAGAAGTCAATGTTTTCATATCCTAGAAGGTGATGATAATTTTGAAATCCAACATATTTGTAATAAATTTGTTGACCAATCTGCGAATAAATTTAAAAAAATAAATCCATATTCAGGCACAAAGATTGAATTCTGAAGCAAAGATTTTAAGAAATTTAAATCTTGATTTACCTTCACATGCGTTAATGTTTTCAAAATTTCAGCTTCAAGGATGAAAACAATAAGTTGCTTAGATAATGGAACGATCTTACACTTGGTGATATTAAAAGATCTAGAAGTCATTGGAGTACAAGTCACTCTAGTGAACCTTCTGCAAAACTGCAATAGGCATCAGATTATTCTTTTGTATACATATTTTAAAATTCTATTTCTGTACATATCCTTGTGATGAGTTGATAACGACGAAAAATAGTACCAATCCCAATAAAATACTTTTACACATTTTCAATTTATTTTAAATGAAATATTATTGAATTTTAAGCTGAAAATTAAGAATAAAGTTAAACTCAATTGAAAAGTTGATTTTAATCCAATCAACTTTTAAATAAAAGTGAATAAGAGATTTTACCAAATCGAATATTTATACACAAAAATGCACAAATTGGAATAATTACTTTAATTTTGTTTGACTAGACAGGAAACTGCAGTTGCAATCAAATTTTAAAATTATTAATTTCATTAAAATGACGGCTGATAAAGACGTAATTTTTGAATTTCTTCACACGAAACTTTCACTGAAGGTTGTTGAGGATCAATTTAAATCTTGACTAGAGAAAACCAGATTTGAAGTGAGGGAAGCATCAATTTTTTTAGGGTTATCGAACCCCCCTCCCCCTTCCCCCACCAACAAATCAATTTTTTTACTACTCGACTGGAAGTCAAAAAGCATGAAGATGATGAAAAATTATTGAAATTAAAAAATGATGTTAATAAACTACCAAATTACATTTTTTCAACCTGAAATTAAATAACTTTAAAAAAGACGAAAAATTTGGGATCAGATTGACGTGAACCTGGCACATTTTTTACATGTGTACATTTTTTATTAAAATACATAATTTAATCACAAAACATTACCAAGCTTTCTTATTTCCAGTATTCTTGAGCAATCCATAAACAATTTTTAAAGTTTCAACATTTTTCCTTCCAAATTGCAAGACCAGTTCATATTTATATTCAGCATCGGGCCACGATGAATCCGTATCCATGACTGGAATCCAGGATTTCTTGTGTTTTGGGCAATCAGAAGTTCCTGGCGTCGCATTTACAGCTATTTTTCCGACATTAAATGGACATGGACGACAAACCTCTGGAGCGACTTTCTGACATTCTTCGAGAATAAGATTTGCGGCTACATTTGCATTTCTAATGACAGCACAAAAATCAACGTTTTTATATCCAAGAAGGTAATGATAATTTTGAAATCCCGGATATTTGTAAGAAATTTGATGACTTATCTGTGAATAAATTGAAAAATTCCTGTTTTGATTGTAATAAATTTAAATCTTGATTTACCTTAACATGTGTTAATGCTTTCATAATCTCTCCTTCAAAGATAAATACATTAACTTGCTTAGACAATGGAGCGATCTTACACTTGGTGATATTAAAAGATCTAGAGGACATTGGAGTACAAGTCGCTCTAAGGAATTTTCTGCAAAACTGGAATATGCATTGAATTATTTTTTATGGAGATATTTAAAAACTCTATTTTTGTACATATCCTTGTGATGAGTTGATAACGACGAAAAGTAGTGCTAACCTTAATAAAAGATTCTTGCACATTATTCAAATATCCTGGAAGTATTATTTAATTTTAAGAATTAAATTAGGAATAAAGTTGAACTAAATTGATTCAAGCCGTAGGAATTAAAATCCATAAATAAATGTGTCAACTCTTAAACAAAAATGAATGAGAGATTTTACTGCACCAACTATTTATACACAAACATGTGAAATTGGAATATTTATTATAATTTAGTATGTCTAGACAGGAAGCTGCAATTAAAGTTTAAAAAAATATTTAATTAAAAATGATGGCTGATAAAAAAGTGATTATTTAAACCTCTCCAAACAAAAATTTTACTGAAGGGTATTGAGGATCAACATCAATTTGACATATCGAGGGGAGCATTCGACGGAAGCATTTCTAAAAATCCGAAAATCTAAAAATCCGCTTAGGGGTCGTACATATCCTTGTGATGAGTTGATAACGATGAAAAGCAGAGTAAACTTAATAAATTGAGTTATTTTAAATCAAATATCCTTGAAATGTTATTGAATTTACATACTGTAAATTAAGAATAAAGTTAAAGAATAATTACTTTAATTTTGTTTTGCTAGACAGGAAACTGCAGTTGTAATCATATTTTTAAATTTTTAATTTCATTAACATGACGGCTGATAAATATGTTATTTTTAAATTTAATAACTTTACAAAACAAATGATATTGAGGACCAAAATTAACCTTGTCACGAAAAAAACAGTGTCGAGTCAAACGAAGCATCAATTTACTAGGGTTTTCGAAGTAAAAAATCTAGAACCGCATAAAATTTTATTTTCATACAATTTTTAAATAAATTTCTGGCTACTCTACTGAAAGTCAAAAAGCATGAAGAGAGTGAATTTTTTAAATTATTGAAATTAAAAACTGTGATAATAAATAAAAATTATATTTTTTAAACCTGAAATTAAATAATTTGAAAATTCAATCCCGAATGGCACACGGAATAAAAAAGGCAAAAAATTAGGTACCAGGTTGACATGAATCTGGCTTGAGCACGTGTTAGGTCCACCTTAGTCCCAAATTTTTCGTCATTTTTACACCGGGTCTGTTAATCCAAAAAACAAACTTATTCAAACAATTCCTTTTATTTACATTAATATATATCGTTAGGCATACAAGTAATATTTACAAAAAATACACAAGTACAAAAAAACGAGTAATCAACGTGGTGCATATCATGATAAGATAACAAATGTGATGATTTTATTTGAAATTTTTTGATTCATATTTTTAATAATTTGAAGAATAATTTTTTTTGAACTATAAGGTTATATCCGAAATTGTAGAGTGTAAGTTAATTTTATTATTTTAATAATTTTCATAATTTTATTATGAATGTGGGGGGTCATCCACTTATGATGATGATTTTATGATTTTGAATTTACAAAAAATAAGAAATTAATAAAAATATTTAGAAGTTCATTTAGCAACCATATTTTCAGGCCGAATACATTGTCAAGGGGTACCTGTAAATTATCAAAATGATCCCAAACAATTGAAGCAAAATAAAATGTATTTTTTATCATTTGACCCACATAAGTACACCACTACGGGTACAAAAATTCAAATTTAGAAAAGATAATAGAAGAATTAATAAAAAATATTCCAAAATATAATCATAGAAGAAAAGATTGTTCAGAATTTAATAAGATTAATTGCTGTCATCACACAAGTGTATTATTATCATTAATTAATTTACTAAGATTATTTGAATTATTATTAATTGTAACAATTGTTATCATTCCAGTATCATGTTCATTACAGACTGCTGTCGTTGTTGTTGTTTTCGTTGGTGTTGCTGCTTGTGTAACTAATTTCGAAGAAGCGTTGACAAAATCATTACTTGCTGTTGACTCGCATGAATTCACTTTAATTTGACTCTGATGATGCAAATTAGGAACATCTGTTGTGCTGCTTTGATTAATTAAAATTTGTTGTTGACTTTTCTGATTAATTTGTGTCATTTCTCTTGCTTGAATAGCTCGAGATGATAACTTCATGACAGAATTTGAGTCATTGCTCTCCACAACATCCTTTGGTGATGGCACAGATAATCGATTGGTGCAATTTGGTTGAATATTCACTCCGCATGCCATATTTCCAACATTGTTGCTTGTTATTCCATTCAATGTTGTATTATTATTGTTATTATTATGACTATTGCTATTGAATACGCTTGATGATCCATTTGGATGTGATATGACTGTATTATGACGGTGAGATCTGTAATGGGATAGAATTTTTTTTGTTAAAATTATCAATTTTTTGGATTATTGGATATTTGATGAGAAAATATGGGATATGGGGTAAAATAATGTCATTAACTGTTTCTGATATTTCTCAAGAATAAAACAAAACCTCCATCCCACAAATCTTACCCCCAAAAAATCATAAAAATGCAATTTCATAGAAGAATTTCTATATTTTCACTTAGGGGTCGTTTAAGAATGACGTCAACTTTTTTGGGGGTATCATGGGGCCACAAAATATTTTTTGTATAAAAATTTGACAAATAATCCCAATTTAATGATAGACGTCACTTATGAACGACCCCTTATGTATAATTTATAGCCATCATTTCCGAAAATGAACATTTTTTTTTTTTTTTTTGAAAAAAAACGTTATATTTTATTTTTGCTTTTCAGTATTTCAATACAATTTTTAAGAGATCTAGCAGCAGCTATTACAACTTAATTATGGATTTTAAAATGAAAAATTTTTTTTTTTATTTATGATGCGAAGAACATCCAGATGAGATTTATGTTTGTTTTTGCTTTTTGTCATTGAAGACGATTGATTTCCAACTCTGCACAATTGCATGACCCAGGGTATATCAATGCAATGTACCTAGCCACAATTTGTGTGCTGACATCACACAAACCGAGTTGATATGGCTAGAACAGTGAAAAAGCACCCAAATCCGACTAGATATTCCCTGGGATCGAACCCGGGTCGTTAGAGCCGAAGTCCGACACTCTAACCACTACGCCACAGCTGCTTTTCCACTGCTCCGAAAATGAACAATTTGATTGCAAAAATGATAAAAAGAAATCTAAGAGGAACAAAGCACATTCGAGGCTGGAAACGAGGCAAGGAGCAGCTATCAGATGTTCAATGCAATTCAGTTTTATGATTGCCACAAATTTTTTGCTTTCGTTGCCATTGCTAATTCCGTACACAAAGGCACTCGAACACATTCATTTGGTGATGCTCTTTTTTAGTTGCGAAAGACAATTGGGCAATAAAAAATTGGCACAAACTGAAATAAAATTCGACATAAAAGCAATTTTTGTTTTTCGTTTGAAACATGCCGTGAAGATTCTCTTCTTTTGCTTGAACACTCAGAACACTTAAATGCTTTCGAAGCACGCGCGATTTTTTTCCTCGTTGCAATAAAAATGAAATACAAAACGTTATAGTCGACGAGAATAAGTTACATGGATTCATGAATGAAGTACATGATGTTAGAAATTATAATAAAAATATTATGACCGGGAGTTGTTGATGCTGTGTTGTTCTTTTATTTGTTTAAAGGATGTCGTTTGGGAGGAATACTTTCTGTCATGGTGGATATGGGAATATTAAAAATAATTTGAATTTTCATATTCACACCAATTTTAATTGTGTGTGAATATATTGCTTTTGGTATTTCAGTGAAACTACTTTTTTGGACTTGCTGCTTCAGGCTTACGGAATCGACCCATAGTGTTCAGTATGGAAAGTCTGTGCCTAAAATTACCAATTTAACAGTGAAAACCGCATCTCGATTGGTGCTTCCAGTTCCGAGAAATCGCAAAAAAACGCTTTCTGTCCTTTAGTTAGCAAGTTAATCGGTGCGATAACTCGATTCAAACTTAATATTAAGACTTCTGGTTTTTTGTATCTGATAGATATCATGTATGGCAAGAACTGTATTGTTTTTGGAATCATGAGATGCTTCCAGTAAGGCACAAGGAACGAAAAACTGCTGTTTTTGGTCAAATTATAGCCGATTATTGCAAAACACATTTAATTTTTTTCATAGTAAAGGAATGTTTTGACCAAATGAGCTGAAATTTGGTATGTAGGTTCTTTAGCTGTGCCTGAATATAGAAACGACGCCATTTTGGATTTCGAGGGGCTAGAAGCTACGCCAAATTGATTTTTGCTTTAACTTTGACCAAATGAGCTGAAATTTTGTATGTAGGTTCCTCAGCTGTGTTTGAATATGGAACCGATGCCATTTTGGATTTCGAGAGGCTAGAAGCTACGCAAAATTGATTTTTGCTTTAACTTTGACCAAATGAGCTGAAATTTGGTATGTAGGTTCCTTAGCTGTGTCTGAATATGGAACCGACGCCATTTTGGATTTCGAAGGGTCAGAAGCTACGCCAAATTGATTTTTGCTTTAACTTTGACCAAATGAGCTGAAATTTGGTATGTAGGTTCCTCAGCTGTGCCTGAATATGGAACCGATGCCATTTTGGATTTCGAGGGGCTAGAAGCTACGTCAAACTCATTTTTTCTCTAATTTTGATATTTTTGACTAAATAAGCTAAAACTTTACGATTTTTCGTAAGTCTTGTTAGTAACATAATACTAAGCTATGAATGAAGAAACTTGAAACGGTGTGAATATGCCCATGAAGCGTGATCGCTTCATTACTAGTTTGAATTTTAAAATTTATTTTTGCACCTTATAAATATCACTTTTAGATTTTTTGGAATGTTTCGAATCAATTTTGAGACACTCAGGTTAGCAACCCCTCACCCTTCCCCTAGCCAAGATTTTGAACCCAGCAGATTCTATAAAAATTAGCTTCAATATATTTCATATCCATACCTTAAATGCGGTGCTACATTCGACCTATATGATGGTGGTGGTGATGCAGATGATTGTTGATGGGTGACTGCTGCCAATCTCCTTCCATGTGACTGTCTGTCACGATCCAAGAGTAATAACCTTCAGGAAATAGACGAAATTATTTTTTTAAATATTTTTAAATGCATTTTTGCTTCAGAATAAGGAATAAAAGCTTTTCTGTTGTGATGTTGAAAATTTAGTTTAGATTAAGTATAAATCATGACTCAGGCACTATTCAGAAAAATGTAAAAAATCTATTTTTTTAATTTTTTTGATAAGTATTTGAGCCTTCACTCAAGGGTCGGTTGCTAGGTATACTCTAGGGTATACCCTTGGGTACACACTACCCCTAAGGTAACCTTAGCCGTATATTCATGACAATTCAATATTTTTAAAGACATCATTAGTGGACTTCCTAAAATACAATACTCACCTTAATCTATACTCTTGCATGCTAGCCTGATAAGTTGGAGGAGGTTGTCGATGTGAAAATTCCGGATAAAGAAGTCCATGTGACATGCTACTATTTCTCAAGCATTGCTGTCGTCCACAATGATCAAACTCTGTGCCTTCAATACCAAAACATGCTGAACCTTCTGCTGTCGTAATTCGCCATGCTACGCCACTTATTGTTACTAGAACAACTCCAATTCCTGTAAGATGAAGATGAAACAATATTTTTGTCACTAAATTTTTTTATTTTAAAGTAAATTTTTTTGAAATTGAAGTCCTAAAAATTCTAAAATACTGAATGAGAAATAAAAATTTATAAACCATTAAAAACTGTATCTATAGCACTCAAAACTAAAAACTTATCCATATAATTTCAGAACTAAAACTTTTTAATCTCCTCAAAAATTTTTACGACTCAATTTTCTAGTCCATTATTAGAACTTTCATTCAATTAAACTTTTCTATGGAAAATACGCTCCGAAAACTTTCTAAACGACTTTGTCCTATCCATACTGAGAACACAAAACTCGACACAACATACTCATTCATGCCTGTCACGTTGCTGCAGTTACACGACAATCATAATTCTTAAATTTTTAACATTTTGTGCTTTTAATTATTTTTCCTCCCTTCCATTATTATTTACGGCTTTCGTTCTCTCACAAGCTTCAGTCATAAATTTTCAAAACTTTGCTGTTCTGAATGTTAAACAGAAGTGCTTAATAAATTTCAATTAAATGTTTTTCTGAGAGATCTGTGCGATTGTGATTACATTAAGGTTGATTGATGTTGTGAGAATTTTATTGAGTATTAGTTGGCAAATTATTGTTTAAATTGTAGGATTGTGTGACAGTCTAGTATGTGATGAATGTGAATGGGTAATTAAAAATAGAATGTGATGCAACTGTGTCGGTTTTGAAGAAGATATTTAGAGATAATTTAATTTAAATTAGTTTTGCTTACTTTAGACTGATTTTACAATATTATTCTCGAAATTTCTTGATTTTAGGGATGACCTTAGGATACCAAGATATGCTTTACACTTTTGTGGTGCACCCTTGAGTGACTTTTACATCATGGACCATATGACATTTTTAGGAACTAAAACTATTTAATTTAAGCTCTATAAAGTCATTATAAACAATTTCACTCGATATTCTTCAATTCAATAAAATTGACTCGAATGCAATCGTAAAATGGAAGAATTGATCTGAGTCCAGGGTTGTACTTTAGAGGGTCATGGTCTATAAGTGATATGGTAGGGGTCAGAGTAGAAATTTCTATCGATGGGGGTTGACCAATACTATCAGCCCCCTTAAATAGGCTGACCATCTGCTTGGTTTTTCAGAGGACTGTCCTCTATTTTTTGAAATTTGTCCTCTGTACTCTGAAAGGTTCAATTTGTCCTCTATTTTCATAAAGTGTCCTCTATTTTGATTGAAATGTCCTCTATTTCAATAATTTTGTTGCTTGACACTAGATAAGATGGACTGAAGCTCCGAAGCAAAAAAAAAACGTCGACACAAAAATTTGTACCCAAAAAGTGAAAATTGGGTTCGAAAATTTTGTGTCCTCTATGGTTTCTGAAAACTATCTGGTCACCCTATCCTTAATTCGCCACAGAAACTGACCATTTAGTTCTCTACATTACTGAGAATGTATTCCTTTATATAGCTTGATATATTTTAAAATATAAAGCACATATGGAACTGAAACTTTATTTCAATTCCCAGAAAAAAGAAATTAGAAGCAACTGTGAAGGACAAGAGCAGTAAAGGATATGGAATATTTATTGTCGACAAGAAACGGAAGAAAAGAGGAAGGAACAAAAGCTTATTGTTGTTAAATCTTGTTAAATAATGTTCTCATGCTTTTACTTGACTGAATTTTCAATTGCTAAATCCTTTTAATAGAACTCTTCCTTCCTATTTCCTATCTTTTATTATAAAATAAATTCGAAAATTATTTTCAAAAACTTTTCATTTATCTTGTATCACCTGATGAACATTCTCTTGGCAGATGATTATTTCTCATGAGTTAATTGAATTATAATGGATCTAAATTTTACTTAGAAAAAAATTGAGTGTTTTTTGGTATGGAAGTAGAAGCTGTTGTTGAATAATCTTGTTCTGAATGACAAAAAGTCGTTTGGATATTACGTAATGCCAATGTGAGTAGCCACAGTTGTGAAGTTTAGATGACAAATCAGCCACGTCTTGGACGAAATTAGAGGGGTAGAAAATTTATTTTCTTAGTCAAGGGCGTATTCAGAGGGGTACTTTGGGGTCAATATACCCTGTTTATGATTTTTTTTTTCAAATTTCTTGGTTTTTTAAGAAAAAAATACCAAATCTCATACTTAAATTTTCCCGTCTATTCAAATAAAAATCCCTAGTAACAAAAACCGTTAAAAAGTTAGTTAAAAATTAGCTTTGACTAACTTTTAACGGTTTTGGTTACTGGGGAATCAAAACCCCCCTTGAAAAATTCCTGGATATGCCCCTGCTCTGAATAAGCCTCTAGAACAGTGATTTTCAAACTTCTCAGACCATCACCATTAACAAGGTCTAGTATAAATTGTCAATTTTTTTGCAACATACTAAAGAGAACACCATGATACAGCAGTGTGTCGTGGATCATAGATTGAGTAGGACTGCTCAAAATTTTAAAAATTCTATTGAATTCAAACAGAAAAAGACACCTTTAGCATGAAACAATTAATTTACATTTTTTGACGAAAATTTGAAATTTCTTTTTTGATTTTTCACTTCTCAGATCCTTTTTTAGAACATAGAAAATGAAGAAAATCTTCAGTTGTCATTGAGATGATGATAAAGAAGGCTCTCAAAGCTCTTCTAAAAATGAGAAATTTTCAAGCTTTGTTCAAGAAATTTCTATGACTTTAATAAAAATGAGCAAAAAATGAGGGTAAATGTTGCAAAAAATAAAATATTTCTATGTCTAAATTGCACAATAAGAAAAATCATAAAAAACTCATCAGAAGCAACAAAAAAATAGCATGAATCAGTATCAAAACACATTATACAAATAAATGATGAAATTATTCATTTTAAAGGGCCTCCGACCGGTTCATAAGATCTCTGCAGATGGATAAAAGACAGTGATATATTTGCATATGCCAAAATGTCCTTTGATAAATAAGCAAAAAAACTTCCAAATTTGATAACAAAGATTCTCGTAAATTATGTAGAAAAACAAACTTATCGTCCGACGCTGTTCATTTTCTAACATGAATAATTTTACATTTCAGAAAACAAAATTACTTTATTACATTTTAAGTTGTTGTAAAAATCTGGTGCCACCAAAATTTATGCTAATAAGCACTAAACTGAGAAAATTTATTTATGTGACTGTCTGTGCTTTATTGTCATTTAGACTTCTTTAACAGTTCTTTTTTTTGAGAAATTTATTTGTGTGCATGCCGAAAGGTTAAAGAAAGCAATTTTGTGGCATCTGGCATAAATTTGTAGCAATAAATTTTAAAATTACCTATCATAAGAAGTGAAATGGTAAGGTGTGTGGATGGCTGTCCTGCAAGACCACTCGCACCCCAAGCAGCACCACCGAGAGCGCAGGCAACTCCTCCCAATGCTATCATCGCTATTATTCCTAATGATCGTGGACTATGGAAAAATTGACCGCAACATCCTTTCCGTCCAGAGTGCTCCGATGGGGATCTGGAATGAGGAGAAAAAATTTATTAATCAAAATTTGATTGTGACACGTGCGTCAATATTATTTTGTGCTGCACATTCCTGTTTCAGAGTTGGAATCTAGTTTTTTTGTATTTACAAATATTTCACAGTTGGTGGAATTTTGCAGCAAAATCAAATAAGTCCATGAATTTTTGGAACTACAAACATAAAGAAAAGTTCAAAAAACGTCGCAAAACTGCAAGAAAATTTCAATCTTCGTCAAAAAAAAAAGAAGAAAAAACTCAAACAACATCGTCCAATATTCCAAGCTACACCCCTGAAAAAAATAATCTCCTTCTTTTCAATATATACAAAATGAAGACTTCATAGCAACACAATCGTCACAAAAATCATGCAATGCTCTGTCAAAAATAAGAAAAATTGCAGAAGTCAGTGCCATATGGTAAATATTTTATTAAGATATAAGTAGGGTGGCCAGAGGATTTTTGAGAAAAAAACGGACATTTTCAAGAAAAAAACGGACATGCCCAAAAAACTTAGAAAATGCAATAATTATATAATAAAATAGTATGTTTTTAACATCAAAAGTTTATGATGGTTTATTAAATCCCAGAGGATGCTAAGAGTTCTTTTTTAATGAAATTAATTTCGAAAGGTTAAAATTTTATACTTAAAAAATGAAAAATTCAAATTTTGGATTCGAAAAATTTCGAAGAAATTTTTGTATGAAAACCAATAAACTCTTAATTATTCAGTAATAAAACTTAATTTTATGACAAAATAACTACATATCAAGATAATAACTGAAAATAAACCTTGTTATCAATGTTAATTTGTGAGTACAAAAAAATTATAAACTGTTTAAGAAAAAAACGGACAAAATCTATTCAAAAACGTACAACGGACAACTGATGAAAAAAACGGACTGTCCGTTGAAAATAGTCACATCTGGTCACCCTAGATATAAGTCTTAATAAATGAAAGCATGACAACATTTATTAATTAAAAATTTGTCCGATGTCATGTTTATTATCATTCTGTCATTTGTGCTTCTAACATCTTTATTGGATTTTTTTCATGAGAGACTTGATGGAAAAAAATTTTTTCAACATTTTTGTCTTGTTTGTTGTGAAATTAAAGTCTTGGAGATGTTTTGGGAATTTTGAACTGTTCAATGGGGTTGTTCTCTTAGGATGTCTGATTAATTGGAGTTGAAGGGGTCCTTAGATACCAGTTGTGTGTCTTTTGATTATAATTTTATTTTGATTATAATCTTATTTGAGGTTTATTGAGTCAGTTTAAAAGTCAAGTTGATCAAAAATTTTAAACCAACCATCCTTAGAAAATTGTGGATACATCCCTGGTCCCAGAAACATCCTGAAAGGTACACGGCACAGAAAATGCATAAAATAGTATTCCAGGCTAGCTTGGTGCTGTATTTCTTGAAATCTGACCTGGGTCTAGATTCACGCTGGCATGGAGATGCTATTTTTTTGCTTTTTCTTTGTCTTGTGCCTTTCGGCTACTATTTTCAAATGGGTGTCATTTATCAAGCATCCTAAAAATTATATATTATACTCCATCTAATACCAATCATCATGTCTCTGATATTTCAATTTAAACACTTTTTTCAGGTTGAACTATCAAAACTTTCCACACAAAACCATTTATGCTTGAACTCTAAAAATATTTGTGAAAATAGTATTTTAATATCCTGTACACATGTTCCAATAAATTGCATGTTTTATAGTACAGTAGCATATGCTGAGATGCAATTGAATTTTTTCTCTTTGTAACGCCCACAATACATTTTTTTTCGATTATATTTTTCCCTTTTAGAACGGATATTAATTTGAACATTTTACTGCTTCTATTATTGCGTGTCGGGTCAATAACAGAACTATAGTATCGAGAAAAGAATATAAACATTTTTATGAACTATCGAGCAGTTTATGCTGCCATAACCCTTTTTTAAATGTATAATAAACTTTTTACTATGTCAGATTCTTTGAAAAAACTTCTCCAGTAGAAACAAAAAGTTGTTTAGTAAAGATGAAATATGAAAGGTTTTTGACACCTGGCAGCTGACACTCAAATTTCATTATTGGGGAGAAAATGAGTAGAATAGAAAAGAAATATGGATAGTAACTGGAATGAGGTGTTTCAATATGGTATTCAGAAATTTATTGGGTATTTATGGAGTTGAAGGATTGTTGGATATTTAGAAAGGGTAGCATTTATTAAAAAGTATGGATTTCAAGGTCCATTTCATCTTCTTTTACAAAATTTCATTGAATAAAGTTCTTGAAGCATTGTAGGTTCCAATTTCAATTAAATATTATATTTAATCAATGATAAATTCAGTGGTCGATTTCATAGGGGGTAACCCCTATGGTAGTGTCCACCCTAGGGTACTCTACCGAGCAGCTGACCCCATATATCAATTTATGCTTATTAAAAGCTATCTCAGAGTCAAATATACCTCAATTTTGCTGATTTAATTCAAAAACATTTGACAGCAATCTCAAAACCTCGTACTATAATAAGCTTCATTCAATCACATAAAAGAAAATTTTCCAATATCATTTCCGCAAAATACACATACAAGAAAAGCTCACTGTGATGGTCATTGAAAGTCATTGATGACGAATATGTACACTATCAATAACATGTAGCATGAGCATAAGTGAATTCAATGAAAAGCTTATTAAATTGAGCAGAAAGTCAACATTGAGAGAACGGCATCGTCAATGCACGAGTGAAATTGAGAGAGGATGATCAACGACATCAGTAACAATAAACGGCAATGCTGTATGTGCGATTTAATATATAATTTTTTTTCATTGAGCAATAAGGAGACATAAAAAGTTATTATCAGGAAGCAGCGGCAGCAATAGTGGCTTAAAAATAAATGTATATTTAATAACAATATACAGGATATCTGTGTGATATGTGTTTGCATGCATCCTCATCATGAACAAGGATTGATAACAGCATAAAAATTTATGGAAAATAAAATTTTAGCCTCGACAGCAACAAAGGAATGAGGACAAAAAAATGAACGCATTGTTGTGGAAAAAACGCACAAATTTCTCATTTATTATTTTTTGTCTCTATTGATGTTCATCGCCTTTATCATCATTGCGTTATGCCATTGACAATTTATCGTGTGACTGCAAATAAATGTTCATTGAATTTATTTTTTTGTTTCTCATTGATGCTCCAATTATTATCATTATTGCTGATGATGTTGATGAACATGAGAAATTGTTGTGCTAAATATTTGTATTGTTTATCATTTTTAGTGCTGAGCACTAAACAGGGTGCTGTATTTTGGGGGGAAATTTATGTAATTTTTTATGAATTTATATTTTTAAATTAAGTAGAAAATATGCAAATTTTTATACAAAATATGAGTGCTGTTGAGATATTTCAACAATCCATCTCACAATCACACTAAATGCTATAAGATTAACAAGATAATATTTTGGGGATTCGACATCCAGGGGGTGTCCATTTTTATTTCCAAAATTATGAATTACTGTAAAATCATCATTAGAGTGATCATTTTTTAAATTTTTTTTAGAGAATATCCACAGGAAAGCAATGGAAAACCAAAAAAAGGTAACACTGTAGAGAACTAAATATAGAAACACCAGGGGTGTAAGGAAGGTCCATGACGTCCCAGAAAAATATCAAAAATGTTTTTATTTTGATTAGGATTCAATGCTTTACTTTCTCCAACCACATTACGACACTGGATATCACATATCAGAATCGTGGAAGATTTTAGATTCAAAATAATACGAGTGATATTTTTTAAGTATGAAAAAAGTGAAAAATCAATTTTTTCCTCAAGTTTTTAAAAATATCTCAAACAGCGCTTTACATCAACTAGAGTTCAATGTTAAAAAACTGATTTCACGCTGATAATTTTTAACAACTTATACAAGCAACCTCGAATCACGAACATCTTCTTATCCTCAGTTCAGTTAACTCATATTAACCTTCACAATATTCATTGTCTCATTAAAATATGATTGACAACATTGTTAATTGATTATAATATAAAGTGTCAGCCAAACACAGCAAATAATACAAAATAAAACTGATTTGACCAAAGTCATCAACCGAAGCAGAGGCCATAAATGTGATAAGAATTCGTAATTTAATTGAATGCTCAATTGTAAAATTTTATAACATTGACATACTAAGGTTTGGCGCTCGCTAAAAATAGAATTGTAAATAGAGACACAAAAAATGTAAACAAAAAGTCACAAAAATCGAATTGATGGACATACATGGGATATTCAAATGATTGAATCACGATTGCATTTTTGCTACTCGCATCGCCTTAATTACGTAAAATTAATTTCAATCAATTGAAATTTTTTCCGTGTGACACATGTGACAATTAAATTGAATGTTAAAATAATTTGATTTACGTAACCTTATTTGAGCACATGAGGTATTTTTATTAATTGAATTTTTGTGTTCGCATTAAACGGAATATTTCATGCATTAATTGGATGGATGGCGAATTTTTATGGAAGGATTGAATGAGATGTATACTTAAAGGGGGTGTCCAAACCCCCATCCTTTATTGAATATTGATAATAATTAAGTAGTTGAGTCCTCAGATATTCAGTTTCCATTTAAAAAATTAAAACACTAAAATATCCCCCAAATTGTCAATAAAAATTCAATTCCAATGTCCACATTGCATGCACAGCAAAACAAAAAGTCAAAAATTGAATTTTATGAAAGCATTATGAACTGTTTATTGCTATTGATTAGTTCAATTATCACAAATGTATCCACTGCACACTCAATTGGAGAATTCAGAATTTAAAGCAATATGTGAAATTAAAAAGACAATAAAAATTAATTGTCGATAATTTTTCATCGCAATTAAAAATTAATTTTTAGCAAATTTGTTGAGCAACAAATAATAAGTTCTCAATGTTGTCATGCTCAGAGGTACAAAAACAAAGCATGAGCAGTCATTTGAATAAATTCACACGCATATCATGTAATTGAAATTGGAAATGACATAAAGCGAGAGGAAATAAAAGAAAAAAGTGAAATTAAAAATGATTTAACATCGGCAGTAACAGATATGAGAAGAAAAGACCTCAAATGAACTCAAGTGTTGCCATTTTATGCTCTTTTGCTGTTTTTATTATTTTAGAAAATGAAAGTTTTTTTTTCTTCGACATTTCCGTATGAAAAAGTTTTTAATTCTTTACAATTAAGTGAGCACAAAATCATCAAAGTGTAAAGCATGAAGGAAAATTTTTGAGATGGATTTTTTTAATTTTGATATAGGATTCTTAAGCGAATAAAAATTACAAAACAAATTATATTTATCGAATTAAGTAATTGTGAAGAAAACAATTGAAAATATTGTGCTGCAGAATTAATTAATTTAATTATTGAAAATTCACTCAAATTTCCAACCGCATGAACATGTTTGCGTTATGAGGGATCCGATTATCGCATGCCTTGTCTTAGTTTAATCAGCTGGAAAATTAATTTCCATATTCATAAGTTTTCATGAGTTTAATTGGCATAAAACTTTACTCGAATATGTTGGGGAGGGGTTTGTGGGTGCAGCGATTATGTTGAATGAATTAAGAGATTTAAAATTAATTAATTTTGAGTTTCTTCGTCTTGTGACTTAAATTGCATAAATTTGCAGTATGAATTTAAATTTTTTTAGACTCTATCCACCCTGTTATATTGTCAGACCACCCATACTAAATATTATACGTAATTTATGGACGACCCCACCAGCAACTGACATCGATTTCAACTTTAAATGCCACCAATTAAAATCAATAATCCAACAAATCCCCAACATAAAAATTATTCAGTATTTAATTGACCCACAAAAGCTACAAATTTATTTACTTGACAAGTGTCATTTCTAACCTACTAAACTATTAATTAGAACGATCAGGTATCAAATTTATAAATCACTTCCTTCACAAAAAAATGTTTTAATCCAATTAGGACATGAAAAAAGAAATTGACATGTCTTCAATCTTTTTTTAAATTTAAATATTCTCAGAACTGGCACACAATTGACATTAAAGATATATTGCGAAAAAAAATTAAATTCTTTTTTCTTTTTGCTTGAATATTTTATTAATACAAGTAATTCGACATCAGCGTTTGAATCTAGTTTAATATTATTGAAATAAATACTCTTTTGAATGTTAAAAGTGGGCGAATGCTAAAAATAACAGCCTTCACCTTACAAATATGACGGTTCATTAAAAAGAGAAATAGCAATTTTTTCATTCAATTACTTTTGATTTTATTCACCGAGAAAAATTTTATAATTTATAAAAGTTGTAGAATTTTTTGAAATTTATATATTGTGAAATTTTTTGAAATTTAAAAAATTGTGAAATTTTTTGAAATAATTTATTAAATTTTAATTTTTAAAACTTTATAACTTATTATTTTTTAAATTTTTTATTTCAAGTTTTTTTTATTTCAATTTTTTTCTTTCAATTTTTTTATTTTCAATTTTTGAATTTTCAAATATTTTGTTTTCAACTTTTTTATTTTCAGTTTTTTCATTTTCAGTTTTTGAGTTTTCAAGTTTTGAATTTTCATTTTTTTATTTCAAATCTTATTATTTTCAATTTTTGTTTTTAAAAAAATGTTATCTAATATTAAAAGTTTATTAAAAAACAAATAAAACTAGTAATGAAGCGATCACGCTTCATGGGTATATTCACACCTCTTAAAAAAATTTCGTTAATAGCTCAGTATCATGTTAATAACACGAATTACGTTGAAAACCCAACCACATTTAAAGAACCTATTTAACCAATATCAAAATTATTGCTCGATTGAGTTTGAATTGAGCGTTTCTTAGAATTAAAAAAAATGTCGGAAGTCTTCATGGTATTTATCGAGGAACAAAGCACAAAATAAAGTTTTACATAATTGTAAGCCCTTCGAAATCCAAAATGACGTCGGTTCCATGTACAACAAAGGAACCTACATAAAAAATTTCAGCTAATTTGGTCAAAATGGAAGCTAAAAATAAGCAAAAATTAATACTGATGCACAGTGTATCAGAAAAATAAGAAAATTTAATTTTGATGTTGCAAAAAAATAAGAAAAAATAATATTGATGCACTGTGCATCAAAAAAATAAGAAAAATTAGACTTTATAAGCACAAAAAAAGATTTGATGCATTGTGGATGATTTTTTGGTCCATAGTGGTCAATTCAGTGCAACAAAAAAGTCATGCACTAGCTAAGAAATCATGCACTTCTCAACGTAGAAAATAATCAGTGCAACAATTTAATTCAGTGCATGACTTTTTTGTTGCACTGAATTGACCACTATGGACCAAAAAGTCATGCACAATGCACTAAGTCTGATTTAGACCACCCATGCATCTTAAAATGTGCAACTTAAAATGGGATTGATGCACTGTGCATCAAAAAATAAGAAAAATTAATATTTGGTTATTGACGATCTATCGCAATAAGTTAAATCCTTTGGTTATTTCTATTGACGATCTATCGCAATAGTTAAATCCTTTGGTTATTTCTATTGACGATCTATCGCAATAGTTAATTCCTTTGGTTATTTCTATTGACGATCTATCGCAATAGTTAATTCCTTTGGTTATTTCTATTGACGATCTATCGCAATAGTTAATTCCTTTGGTTATTTCTATTGACGATCTATCGCAATAGCTAAATCCTTTGGTTATTTCTATTGACGATCTATCGCAATAGTTAATTCCTTTGGTTATTTCTATTGACGATCTATCGCAATAGTTAAATCCTTTGGTTATTTCTATTGACGATCTATCGCAATAGTTAAATCCTTTGGTTATTTCTATTGACGATCTATCGCAATAGTTAATTCCTTTGGTTATTTCTATTGACGATCTATCGCAATAGCTAAATCCTTTGGTTATTTCTATTGACGATCTATCGCAATAGTTAATTCCTTTGGTTATTTCTATTGACGATCTATCGCAATAGCTAAATCCTTTGGTTATTTCTATTGACGATCTATCGCAATAGTTAAATCCTTTGGTTATTTCTATTGACGATCTATCGCAATAGTTAATTCCTTTGGTTATTTCTATTGACGATCTATCGCAATAGTTAATTCCTTTGGTTATTTCTATTGACGATCTATCGCAATAGTTAATTCCTTTGGTTATTTCTATTGACGATCTATCGCAATAGCTAAATCCTTTGGTTATTTCTATTGACGATCTATCGCAATAGTTAAATCCTTTGGTTATTTCTATTGACGATCTATCGCAATAGTTAATTCCTTTGGTTATTTCTATTGACGATCTATCGCAATAGTTAATTCCTTTGGTTATTTCTATTGACGATCTATCGCAATAGTTAATTCCTTTGGTTATTTCTATTGACGATCTATCGCAATAGCTAAATCCTTTGGTTATTTCTATTGACGATCTATCGCAATAGTTAAATCCTTTGGTTATTTCTATTGACGATCTATCGCAATAGTTAATTCCTTTGGTTATTTCTATTGACGATCTATCGCAATAGTTAATTCCTTTGGTTATTTCTATTGACGATCTATCGCAATAGTTAATTCCTTTGGTTATTTCTATTGACGATCTATCGCAATAGCTAAATCCTTTGGTTATTTCTATTGACGATCTATCGCAATAGTTAATTCCTTTGGTTATTTCTATTGACGATCTATCGCAATAGTTAAATCCTTTGGTTATTTCTATTGACGATCTATCGCAATAGTTAATTCCTTTGGTTATTTCTATTGACGATCTATCGCAATAGTTAATTCCTTTGGTTATTTCTATTGACGATCTATCGCAATAGCTAAATCCTTTGGTTATTTCTATTGACGATCTATCGCAATAGTTAATTCCTTTGGTTATTTCTATTGACGATCTATCGCAATAGCTAAATCCTTTGGTTATTTCTATTGACGATCTATCGCAATAGTTAAATCCTTTGGTTATTTCTATTGACGATCTATTGCAATAGCTAAATCCTTTGATTATTTCTATTGACGATCTATCGCAATAGTTAAATCCTTTGGTTATTTCTATTGACGATCTATCGCAATAGTTAATTCCTTTGGTTATTTCTATTGACGATCTATCGCAATAGTTAATTCCTTTGGTTATTTCTATTGACGATCTATCGCAATAGCTAAATCCTTTGGTTATTTCTATTGACGATCTATCGCAATAGTTAATTCCTTTGGTTATTTCTATTGACGATCTATCGCAATAGCTAAATCCTTTGGTTATTTCTATTGACGATCTATCGCAATAGTTAAATCCTTTGGTTATTTCTATTGACGATCTATTGCAATAGCTAAATCCTTTGATTATTTCTATTGACGATCTATCGCAATAGTTAAATCCTTTGGTTATTTCTATTGACGATCTATTGCAATAGCTAAATCCTTTGATTATTTCTATTGACGATCTATCGCAATAGTTAAATCCTTTGGTTATTTCTATTGACGATCTATCGCAATAGTTAATTCCTTTGGTTATTTCTATTGACGATCTATCGCAATAGTTAATTCCTTTGGTTATTTCTATTGACGATCTATCGCAATAGCTAAATCCTTTGGTTATTTCTATTGACGATCTATCGCAATAGTTAATTCCTTTGGTTATTTCTATTGACGATCTATCGCAATAGCTAAATCCTTTGGTTATTTCTATTGACGATCTATCGCAATAGTTAAATCCTTTGGTTATTTCTATTGACGATCTATTGCAATAGCTAAATCCTTTGATTATTTCTATTGACGATCTATCGCAATAGTTAAATCCTTTGGTTATTTCTATTGACGATCTATCGCAATAGTTAATTCCTTTGGTTATTTCTATTGACGATCTATTGTAATAGCTAAATCCTTTGATTATTTCTATTGACGATCTATCGCAATAGTTAAATCCTTTGGTTATTTCTTTTGACGATCTATTTTCTTATTTTTTTGATGCACTGTTCATCAATATTAATTTTTCTTATTTTTTTTTTGATGCACAGTGCCTCAAAAAAATAAAAAAAATTAATATTGATGCACTGTGCATCAAAAAAATAAGAAAATTTAATATTGATGCACAGTGGATCCATTTGTTTCCAAAATGGCATCGGTACATACCAAATTTCAGCTCATTTGGTCAAAACATTCCTTTTCTATGAAAAAAATAAAATGTGTTTTGCAATAATCGGCTATAATTTGACCAAAAGTCGCACCTTTTCGTTCCGTGTGCCTTACTGGATGCATCCCATGACTCCAAAAACTATACAGCTCTTGCCATACCCGATATCTATCAGATGCAAAAAACCGGAAGTCTTAATATTAAGTTTGAATCGAGTTATCGCGGAAATTAACTAACTAACTTAAGGACAGAAAGCGTTTTTTGGCGATTTCTCGGCACTGGAAGTACCAATCGAGATGCGGTTTTCACTATTAAATTGGTAATTTTAGGCACAGACTTTCCATAATGAACACTATGGGTCGATTCCGTAAGCCTGAAGCAGCAAGTCCAAAAAAGTAGTTTCACTAAAATACCAAAAACAATATATTCACACACAATTTAAATTGGTGTGAATATGATATCTTATTTCTCTGAGTGAAAAAAAAACTCTTTTATTTTCTTCATTTATTTTTAGCCTGCATTGTAAATCGATACTCTTTTTTCGACAATATGAAACCTAATCGTGATTTATGCTAAACACATAAATGCCCTAAATAAAAAGAAAAATTAAATTTTAAAGCTTTTGTGATTGCCATATTGAGAAAGAAGATGATATGTTAGAAAAACATTCAAAGTTCATCGAAATTTCAAAATGTATTGTATTTTAATGAAGAGTTAAATTAAGAGTTTTATGGGCTGATCATAAAATGATTTGATTTAAATTTTTATAATGATTGAGAAATTTAAATGAATTGAAGTTGATGTCTATAAAAATTTGAATTTATTTTATTTTCATTGAAGCTTAGATTTTAATCAAATATTTAAATTTGAATTTAACTTTTTTTAATTTGTTCTCATAATATTTATAATAATTAAAATAAATTTAGAAAAAAACACCATTTGAGGGGTTTTTGGGGGTCAAACCTTCCGTATTTATTTTTTTAAAATGTACAAGACTCAAGAACTTCCAACCCCTCAAGAACCCAAACTAAAAAAATTTCAGTCATCGATTTTCAATTTTATTCTCACTTTATCTCTCTCGCTTTTATGTTTACGGCACAATTCCATTAGCATGATCATAAAAAGTCACAACTTCCTTTCTTTTTTTACTTTCTATTGTGCGTGTTCCCTCCGTCATTGACATACGCAGAATGTACAGTGTTAAACTTTTTTTAAGATGAAAATTTTTTCTTCTTTTTTACGCTTTTAATAAAATTAAATTGAATGTAAATCTGCATTGAATGTTATCACGTCGACAAGATCTTTCTCGTTTCTTCTCATTCCTTTCTATTTTTTTCGCTATTGAATTTTTATTTTCTTGAAAATTTAAGACCATTTTCCTCACTTTAAATTCAATTTTGCATGAAATAGAAATTTTATTTTCTCCATTAGTGCTGGGTGAATAAATGACTTCAATCAATAACCTTTTTCTGTTATTTAGTAGTTTAGTTCATCAGTTATGCTAATATATTTTTTATATAAAATATTTTTCTCATTCATTTAGTTTATTTGCTGGCTCATAGATGGAGGAGGTATTGACAGTATTTTTCTATGTTTCTGTGACTGATCTCCAACCCCCATTAACTTAATGCCAAGTCCAAGCAACCTTTTGATCAAAATTTTAATTGTTGACTAGCTTTTCTTTTCAATTAACTGTGACCTCTTCCATAACTTCTCATCATCCCTGCATCAACTAGATGACCAGAATTAAACTCTAAAATATAAATTCCAATCTCATTAAAGTTCATTTTCAAGGTAACTGATGATTATTTTATCATATGTATAACATTAAATTAAGCTACAATCCATTAAGCATTGAAATTGTTGAATCATTTATAAAATTACAAACAATTTAATTTTCATTTTAAGCTTCTTGCATTATTTTGTATTCAGTTTTATTCCTCATTAAACAATCATATGAAGGTTGATGTCTTAACAAGGTTCCATCCAATTTTGTAATACATTTTATTGTTCGTATACAATTAATTGTTGCTAGTCGAAGAGAAATTTGGTTTGGTATTTTTTAGTATGGAACTAAATTTAAATTGATATTTTGTTGCAAAAAATTATTTGCTTTAATTTATTGGCTTTTTGGATGACTGAATGAGGAAATGAACTTTTTTATGGAAATACTACATAACTTTGAAAAATAAATCACCATGACTTTCAAATTTCTATAATAACTAGGGGGTCATTCACTTATGACGTCCATGATTTAGGAGGGAGGGGGGTCTGAAATTTTGTGACACTTTAAATTAAAGAAATTTTTTTTGAATTAAAATTTTGTGACAAGGGGGGGGAGGGGGGTTCTAAAAATCCCATTTTTTGATGGACGTCATAAGTAAATGACCCCTAGGCGGTTTTAAATATTTTTGTGTAGATTTTGATTGTTGAGACTAAATGGTAAACCCTTTTACATCATAATCCATTTATTCCCATGAAATCCACAGTTAAATTTCCAATTTAATCCACAACACAGAAAAGCTAAATTTGATAATCTAATAACCCACATATCCAACACGCATCCATCAACGCGACATGACAAAAACATGAAAAACTCATAATTTCAACAAAATAAAATAAAACCTTTGTTTTTCATCCACAGAGTCAGTTGTTTATCATCAAATACACCCAAAAAAATGACAAAAATCAAATGTTTAAATTTAGCACTAGAACAGTTTGTTGATGCTTTTACACAACAGATGCATGCAGTGAAGGCTTTATAGCACTAAAATCCCGCAATGCAAACATAAATAAAATAGGAGAAAAAAATATATGGAATGAGGAATAGAAGATGGCAATTAAAATGACAATCACAATGTGGAATTGTATAAAATGGCAATTGACAAGAACATGAAATGATTTTGATGCGCAGAGATGTGGAAAAATGTGGAACAAGTAATATGAAGATTGTTGTGATGCAAGTTTTGAGATGAATGGAATTGTTATGCAGATAGTAGATTCTAGTAGATTCTAGAAATAATGATAATGGAAGTGGGAATAAAATTTCTAGAAAAAAATTTATGCATGGAAGATTAATTGAGGATTGTCATTGTGATAAGGAAATGGATGAGAATGTTGGAATGGGAATTTTAAAGCTGGAATTTAGATGAATTTGTTTATAAATTTTGCTGAGGTTTTAAAGACAATTTTTAGGGGGTTTTTAAAAAAAAATTTGCATCTCACTTTCATACAAAATCAAATTTTTTGATTAAGAATTTTGTAAAAGAAGTATGTGGAAGGTCTAAAAATCTCGATTTTTACGTGACATCATTTATGAACGGCCCCTTGTAAATTTTAAAATTCAGTCTGTAGATCATAAGACCCTGATTTTTAAAATTTTCGGAGTTTGTTTCATTTTTCTGAAGATTTGAACCTGGACCTCAGGATAACCCCAAACAAAGTCCTTCAAAATGCACCCCTAAAATGCTCCCATCCAAATCCCAGGACATGATCATCCCACCTAATTTAAATCAAACCATAAAAAAATATACAAAAGAAACAATTTAAAACAAAACAAATTTTATTACTCTTATCACGATTTACGAGATTGCTTTTTTGTAATTTAACGTCAGTTCCCATTCATACATCATCAGAGAATGCTCAAATGAAAATAAAAAAAATATTATTCGTAAAAAACCTCAGTTACTGATGAGATAGAATAAAATAAAAGCTGGAATGGAAATGAAGCAGTTGTAGGAGAACAAAACGACACAAGAGAGAATATGTTTTAATCCTCAGGCATATTCAAGCTAAAAAAACTTTGTTCTCGTCATTTCTGGTTCATCAAATTTATTGCTATGCTGTGTGATGTTATTTTTTTGTTCTGTATGTTTTAGTTTTTCATTCTCAATTGCACACAAAAAATGGATTTTTTTACTGTATTTTTATTTCACATCTCAATTGCATATAATTTTTTTTCCATAGATTTGAAGCTGTGTTTTGCTTCTAGTGATGGAAATGAACGGTGGTGGACAGTGTGTGGGATGGATTGAGCGCGGTTTTGAGGATCTATTTTGAATTTTAATAGTTTGTCTTATAGAATTTTAGATTATTGAAGGTTAAGTTATGAGCTACATAAATTCTGCTGGAACCCTCTCGACGTGGTGCATCAGACCACTTAGCAGGAATATTTTCATGTCTACCATATTTTCTTGAGAATCACTTAAAAATAGCTTTGTGGATTTTTAGAATCTTGACCTTCAATCAAAAATCCATAAATCACCCAAACCCCAACCTTTTTTCCAAGAAAACTGCGCTACATAAAAATGAAAGCTTATTTTTTTATTAAATCCCCATCAGTGTGATTTTTCAGCTTGAATATAGATAGCAAATTGTGACACTCGAAAGTCCAAATGACAAAATAAAAATATTCATTTGTTTATTCACTCGTGTGACGGAATTGCATGAGGGATATTCATAGCAATGAAAAATATTTTTCGTGTTCTGATCTATCATCATCACTGATAAGGGTTATTAAGGATTATTTTGACAAAATATAAATGCATTAAAAATAGAATAGCTTGCATGATTTTTCCTATTTTTTGGGGGGTCTTGAAATAAATTTTGTTATGATGTCAATTTCGAGCTTTATTGCTGCATCACTCAAAGATTTTACGGCTTTTGCTTATCTAAATTTTTTGCAATGAGTTTGCGCATTTTTTCTGAAGCCTACAATGACTTTTGTTGAGCAAATTTGGCACTTGTACTTGAAATTTGGATTGTCATAAGCTTAAATGTATAAAATTTGATGCCAAACTTGTTAATTTCTAATAGAAATTAGTCACGATCAAAATCGATTCCAAAAAACCTTGAACTAAACCACAAAGCACCACAACATGCAAGATTCCAATCAACCACTTTAAACACCATGACAACATCCTTCAAAAAATTGTTCAAAACTGCCCCACAGTCATCGGTTCTATTGTTATTTATTTCATTGCTCCGGTTCTTAAAAACATTTTGCAAAAAAACACTGTGAATGAATGAGAAACGTGACTCGATACATTAAATTTCTGCTTCTCTTGTATCGTGCGACACATTTATGTATGAACTATTTAATCCTTCAATGCACGTTCATGCGTTAGTGTGTCAAGCTCAGATTGAGAATTTTGTGGTGAAATTAATTTTATTTTCTCTTCTCCTTTCCATTTCTTATTGTCTGCGCTTCACTTGCCGAGATACTTAATATTGCTGTCCATATGTGATGATTATCACCATTAAGACTGACTAATGAGCTGAGAAAAATTTAATGGGAATGTCAGATGAAATGGTGATGGGTTTGGTGTTGCATGTGATACAGAGTTGGCGGTATTGGTGGGAATTTTATGGATTTATGGGGAAATTTGCAGCAGTTTGACTTAAGGAGTCATTAACTAGCTTCATCGTTAACTCCACTGCCCAATTTAATTTCGAAGAGTATTACACAACCTCAAAACCCCTCTTATCTTCCATAAATCGCCAACTTAACCCCGAAAGGTCAAATAATAATCCATAAAAATAAATGTTCAAATCAGTCTCCAACTTTGATGATCTATTTATCAACTTGAGCTCATAACAGAGCTTTTAGCGAATTATAAAGCCGAAAATTAATGAACCAAAAAGAAATCATGACTCTAATATATCAAAAATTAATGATAATCCACTTTCCATTTATTTTTTATATCTTCAACCAGAGGTGCATCAAAGGGGGTCTAGGGGGTTAGTAGCATAACAGTTCTAGGTGTCCACTGTAGGGGTCATGTGACCCCAAAAAATTTGAACTTTTTTAAAAAAAAATTAAGAAAAATTATGAAAAAAATATGTGACCCCCATTTCAAAAAATTTCTAGCTATGCCTCTGCCTTCAGCTTTTCAAAAAATCCCAAATGAACCATAAAACTCACATAATCTCCTTTAAAATTAAGGTTCTCGAGCAAAAAATATTAATCACATCAAAACATAACAGTACAAAAAATAATAAAAAACGTAAGTAGTTGTTAATGGCGTGAAAAACAAAAGCCAGTGTGATGAGACAGTCGTTAAACTATACCATGGAAGATCTACTTAGCGAAAAATAAAATTTGTGCTGATTACATTTTTGTCGTTGCTTCTTTTTCTTTGTCATATTTCTCTTGACACATTCTGCCTACATTTAAGTTTTCTTTTCTTTTGTCTATCATACCTTTTTATTGTCATCGCATCGTCTAATTTTGTTTTGTTTAAGAGAGTATAGTCGAGAAATTTTTAGATTATCCTGGATTTTTTCGGATATTGTGTGGGACTGTTGATCAAGGGTCAGTTTCTAGGACTATCCTTGGTACCCTACTCCTGGTAGGGTATACCCTAGGGTACTCCTACCTACCCTACCTTACTCTCCACCTAGGGTACCCCAGAGTAGGTTTTGTCAAGATTTGAAGTTTTTTTGTTTAGAAAAGGGTTCTGGACGCAAAAGCTTACAGTAATCACAATTAGATGACCAGGCTCCAAACTCAGTCGTCTTATATAAATTGGCGCCAGATAGCCTATGAGCTGCTGAATAGTTTTTAAAGAGATATGGGGGCTAAAACTATGCAAAATACCATAATATATTTATTAATTAAATTTTGGGGTGAATTTAGGTGATCCCCATTCAGTTCCATCCAGAAAAACCAAAAATTTACCCAAACGCACCAAAAACTTTATCCATCCACCAAAACTTCATCCATCCAATTTTTATTTTATTTTATTTTTTCATAAGGTAGAAAAACAATTTAGCAGTCACTTTAGAAAGACAGAAAAGAAGAGATGTAACACGATGATTAATAAATATGAGCAATGAAAGAAAGAAGAAGAGAAGACATCTTGATGAGTCTCATGAGAAGAACCAAAGACTGAACTTAAATACATGAACAGAGATGAGACAAAATCAGGTCAAAGAAAGTCTCACATTCACAATAAATTAACTATTTCCTCGACTTTACTAATGCCTATGAAGATTTTTTCATTTTGTTCTTTTCTCTCTTCCATCCATGACTTCTTTTTATGACCACAATATTGCGATGCGATTGAATTAAGTCAAACATCGGGGCAGTAGCTGCTCAATTCTTTTTTTTTCTTTAATTTTTCATGCATGGAAACGATGAGAGATGATAACGGATTCTTCATGCACTTACAGCAAGTCGTCTATTGGCAGTAAGCAATGAGAAAAAGAAGAAGGAAAGCAGACCGACTGCAGCGATGTTTTAGGTTAATAATATGAAGCCAATTGAGATTATTTTGATTAAACTTTTTTTCTGCACTAACCGCAACAGCATCGGATGGAGATGAATATTAAATTTGTTATTATTTTCATATCGTGTTTTTTGCTTCTTGTGGTTTCTGGTTTTTTAGCTTATTAATTTTTTTTGTGAAACATGATGCTGATGCTGGGAGAAATTGAATGAATGAATGGAGTTGACAGGGTTATTTTGGTATGGGGTCATGAGAGGGCTTTCTAAATTATTTTGGTCGTGCTTGATTTTTGGGACATGAGATTTAGTAGGATGGGATCAGAGGCATAGGATGGGTAAAGAGGGGTCACCTGGTATAGAAAATTGGTAAAAATTGGTAGTCCAGATCTCAATACAGAAGAATCCTAGTCTACACTTTGTAGCATCATCCACACCCCTGACTCAATGTCCACCAACCCACAACTGCTGTCATTTTCACAATCCACATTACAAAAATATTTCATAATATCACTTTTTCCATCAATTTAATTTTCTAGAAATTTTCAGTCAATCGTGTAATCCGAGCACTTAAAAAAATTAAATTATTTTCCATTAAGTCATACATGTGCATATCCGTAAACGAGACGGAAGCAAAAAATGATAAAAGAAATAAAAAATTAAAATTATTGCGCAACATTTAATTTGAAATAAATGCAAAAAAAAATATTTACTCGAATGAAAAAAAGCGAAAAGAAATTAATTCATGAAAAAAATGAAGTTTAATGAGGGATAATTGCGATATGCTTCATGTCATGAACATTGCCTGTTTGTTTATTTATGATAAACTATCTGAGTGCGTTTGAAAGTGAAATGAAGATCTCTGAACTGACTTAATTGGCTACAAATGATGAAATTATGTGGATGCGATAAGAAAGCAAAAAGAAGAAATATTACAGAAAATGAGAGTGAAAGTTGTTGGCTGTCAAATTTACATTCACGTGTCTTTCTGACCAGAAGTAATTTATTCATAATTTTTTTATTTGCGTGTTACTGTCTGAGATAATAATCAAGTTTGAATGAACTTTAAAATTCCCAGAAAATTGAGGTTTAAAATCGCACATTAGTACCCCAGTTATTGTTAATTTTATGATCATTCTCATACCTTTTTCGTACCCAAACATTATAATCTGAAATTCGTGAGCCTAATTTTTTTAAAAGATCAACAAAATTAAACTGCTTGACATTTCGAATCAGACCGACAACAACTTTTAATTTTACCCAATTCAAAATCAATAAAAACTTGATGAAGTTTTAAAAAGTTGCAAAACAATTTATTTCGTTCCAATTTATCAACGTCAAAATAAAATTGTTCATTATTGAAAAAATGAAAAAAAAATCGAGTGATGTGATGAACACTTTAGAGTGCCCTACAGCTGATTTAATGAGCATCAAAAGTGATTCAGCGTAAAATGTGACTGGCTAGCTTTTTATGGATCGTCTTCTTTCTGTGATTTATGGAAAATCTAGCTGGTGTTTAAGAATAATTGAGGAAAATAGACATTGTGGTCTGTAATATTATGAGTATTGTGTGAATATGTATCATACTGATAAAACTCTATGTAATGGTGCTTCTGGGGCTGATTGTTTGGTATACCTTAGGGTATTATACCCTAGGGTGTACTGACCAACTGACCCCTGGTGGGAATTAACCCCACGTAACCTCACAAAAGACAATGTTACAGAGCTTCAGTCTGACGTCTAGCACTTGCAAATTCGCCTATATTTGGTTCAAATTTTTCAATCCCCATTTATTCGTTGAATTTTAATTCAAAAAATATATATGGGGCTTCATATACCCTCCCTTAATTTTGGACAATGAAGACATCCTGGGCTAATTCAAAAATTGAATGATAATTTTATTGCAATAAGAAAGAAGGCCGGACCGTTTTCTGTTGGACTTAACAAGCGAGTGACCCTTAAATTTTTAAACAATACACTTTACTCCTCTCAATTACATTAACATTTTATTGCTTGCGTTTATCCTTTTTTCAAATACAAAAGTCTAAATCGTACAAAACAGCCAGCTCGAAAGTCCTTTGATAAATTGAATTAGAAAAAATGTGAAGCATTAGCATGAGATTTAAGCGAAAGGATATAACAATAGACGACCTTTTTTCAGGCACATTTTTCCTTTTTTTAATGCCCACGTTTTAATCATGCCCACGTGATAATCATTGAAATGTAATCAACGAATATAAAATTTATCTTGCAAATCCATTTTCATGTCCTTTTCTTGCTTCACGCTATGATTCTGCTATTTCTAAATGCCTTTCACTGTTGGTGGCACAAGGAACATTTGCAAATGACAATCTAATTGCTTATTTCATTTTTATTTCTTTTTACCTGAATGACTTCAAGCAATATTCGTTGTCTGATGACAAAAAAAAGATAAGAACAATTGCAGTTCCATCTATTCAAGCAGATTCAATGAAATTATTTTTCCCGTTCCTTACAATTGTATCATTTCACATTTTTTATTTGCTTGTTGTTGCCATTTTGTAAATTATACGACAAACAACAATAAAGACAGCATCAACAACAGCAGTATCAGTAGCAAGAAGGTGGATGGGAGAGAAATAAAAAAGGACACATAAAAAAGGAATCAGCACAAATATATAAAGCATTGAAATGAGAACGAGAAGGAACTGATAAAGGCGCATTATGTATTCATTGAGGTTCCATGTTCGGTCAGTTGAAATGAAAAAAAAAATATATATACAGAAAAAATGTAAATTTACAACAGATGAATACGGAAGTAAGGAAGCAGGGAAAAAAGGAGATGAATTTTATTTTATTTTTCTAATGTAGGGCACAAAGGAGGAAAGGAATTGAGAGAAAGACTGAATAAAATGAATGTAGAACTGAGTTAGAAGAAGATGGGTTGACGAGGATGAACTGGTGACTTCTGTGGGGTTTAGGTTATTGACATCTCCAAGGTCTGACTGTCCTCTGGGGGGAGTTGCTTAGTATACCCTAGGGTATACCTAGGATCCTGCCTCTCAACATTACCAAATAATCTCCTAAATTCATCAAATTTAGGTTTAAATGTGCTAAAATCTACAATAAAATTGGAACACCATCAAAAATCCACCAGGAAGTCAGCAAAATGATTTCATATTTCTTAAAATATTTTCAGGCATGAAATGAATCCTTTTTATGACCCATTCAAAATATTAGACCAGAAATTGAATTTCATTTGACTAAATAAATACAAAACTTTTTATTACTTCCAATGCGGAAGCAAGAATTGAGGAAGATATAATGTAGAAATTGATAAATGTGTGTTTACGCAAAAATGAATAATGTAAATATTTGGAAGTTCAAAAATCTTTTCAAGGAAATACGATATACAAGGTTATGAGCCGCTGAGAAATTATGAATAATTTTTCGCATAACAATGGTAAAGTAATTACTTTTTCCTTTCAACATTAATTTTCGCTTTTTGGTAATTCTTTTTCGTTGTTGGCGGTAAAAATGATTTTTTGCGATGTTTAGAATTTTTTTAACAAAAGAACTAATCCCTTGAGAGAATTTTTTGGGAATTCAAAATTCGAAAATTGTTAAAAATTTGAATAAATATTTAAAAAAATTTAATACATTTTTTGAAATTTCAAAATATTCTAGAAATATAAAACATTTAAAAATGAAAAAAGTAAAAAAGGTAAAAAAAATTAAAAAAATTCAAAAATTGAAAATAAATTTAAAAATTTAAAAAAAAAACTAAAAATTAGAAACAAATTTAAAAATGAAAATAAATTTAAAAATTGAAAATAAATTTAAAAATTGAAAATAAATTTAAAAATTGAAAATAAATTTAAAAATTGAAAATAAATTTAAAAAAAAAATTGAAAATAAATTTAAAAATTGAAAATAAATTTAAAAATTGAAAATAAATTTAAAAATTGAAAATAATTTGAAAATAATTTCAAAAATTGAAAATATAAATTTTATTTTTTTGAAAATCAGTAAAGCCAAAGAAAAAATTCAATTTCCGCACAAAATATTCCCACGGAACCTCCATTAGCATGCAAAGATTTTTATTAAAAAATATTCTCGTACGTAGCACCTTCAACTATCATAAATCATGCTAAATACAATAATACCAGAATGTAATGCTGAGCTTAACGCACATACAAACTTTCAAGAGAATAAATTTATGTATTTTAATAAGTTTAACACAAAAGCTACACACATGTGTATGTATGGATACCCGAGTATTTATGTGATTAAGCACCATCATCTATTATCTTTTATGATCGTCTCTCATATCAACACGAGAAAATTAGGAAATCACATCAAAAATATTCAACGTGAAGGTAAAATTTCATTCATACCTAATAAAAAATTCATAAAAGTAGATTAATATGAGATAAACGATTGACAATCGTTAGGTATTGAACATAAATGTTCCATAAATGGCCTTGTACAACATCTCAGCTTTTTGGATTCATGATAATTTTGTATTTAAATCACTTTACTATTTTGGTTATCATGGGGGGTCGTTTAAGTATGATGTTCACCATAATTTGGGATTTTAGCACCCTCTTCTGTCTGTCAAAAAAAATTCAATCATAAAAATTCCAGTCATAAAAGTAATAAGAGTCTGCCTCTAAATATTGAACGTCATTAATAAACGAATCCCAAGTGGACTCTTAAGCAAATAAAATCTTTTAGAAAATAATCAATTAAAGCAGGTTTCGTTCTTCCGCTATCGATTATTAATGGTTAATTTAAGACCTATTACTAAGATTATTGATGCTGTTAATCAAATAGTGGGTTTTCTATGTAAATTAAGGAAATTATTTGGAGATTAATTGATTTTTTGGTTAATTTTTTTGAGTCGAAATGAATTTTTATTTGTTTAACGTGTTTCTTGATGGAGCTTTACCGTTTTTATTTGATTGAATTTTTTCTGATGAATTCAGCACGATTGATTTTGAGAATGTACACGAGGAGTACAGCACGGTTCCGTTATATTTGTTAATGCAGTTAAATGTTTTTTGGTATTTTATTTAAATTGATTGCCAATTCTAGAATTATAATTAATTGTTTGCTTAAGCATATCGAGCGATTTAAGTATGTCACGTGTCGATTCAAATGATTACAAGAAGAAGGAAGGGCAACAAAGGACAATTTCAAGGCAAACTATTCATTCAAACACTCTTGACCCTCATAAAATAAAAAAGGACCCAAAAATCACTTCTAAAACTAAGCAAATTAAAGTTAAAGTAGAACTTTTTCCTTCACATCCTCCTATACATGAGACAATGAAAATTTATGTGATTCTGTGTTAACATGAAATTTGTGGCACATCTGAAAATGGGTTTTTGTGGTTTCGATGTACAGCTCATTTCTTTTTTTTCTACTATTTATTCGATTCTCCCTCCTTTTTTAGTCTTGTATTATATTACTCCCATTGGTGTAGTTTTGACACACTAAGAGTAATTTCAATGTTTTTTTTTACTTTTAGCACACAACACAGCAGAAACAATAACGAAAAAAAGTTAAAGTCAAAAGAGAAACAGAGAAAGTGAAGAAATAAAAAGGCAAAAAATTGAGTAGGAGAGAAATAAATTAAATTAAGTCCGATGTAACCATTGTGTGTATGCAAGTCATTGTTTATACAATTCTACACACATATTATCTTGTTACCGGTCTGCTATATGTGGGTCTTGTATAATTTCTTTGAAAGTTTTGGCAATTCTTTTTTGCCTTTTTTTATTTGAGGAATAAATGTTGTCTTGTTCTGAGAGTTGTCTGAGAATGAAGGAGGGGAAGATGGATGTAAATGATTGGATTGACTTTCACTGATGACATGTTCTTAAAATCTAAAAGTGTCACTTTGAAACTCAAACTTAAATAAAAGAATTGCTTTTAATGTCCAAATTTACGAAAAGTGTTGCTTTAAAGCTCAAACTTATATAAAAGCGTTACTTTAAAGCTTCAACTTACATAAGAGCGTTGCTTTAAAGCTCAAACTTACATAAAAGCGTTACTTTAAAGCTTAAACTTACATTAAAGCGTTTCTTTAAAGCTCAAACTTACATAAAAAGTTGCTTTAAAGCTCAAACTTACATAAAAGCGTTGTTTTGAAAATAAATTATTTAGAAGCATCGATTTAAAATAAAACTTAAGTAAAGCGTCACTTTAAAGCTCAAACTTACATAAAAGTGTCGCTTTAAAGTTCAAATTTTTAGTAAAGCGTCGCTTTACACATCAAATTTAAGTAAAATCATCGCTTTAAAGCTAGATTTTTATTCAAAAGTGTCGCTTTAAATATTAGAATTTGAGAAAAAGCGTCGCTTCTATATTGAAGCATGACTGAAGTGATGTCCAAAGCCTCAACTTTTCCCAATATTTCAAGTATTTTTAGCATCACTTACCACACAATCGACAAATCAAACCCATCTCCAATCCTACCAAACTCTTAAATTATTCAAATCTAAATCGAAGTAGTCTGTCTGTTGAATGAGTAAAAAGTTTTTTTTTCTTATCTGCACAATTCATTGATATTTATTCTTCTTGTTGATTATTGTTACGGACGGAAATGTTGTTATGTGACATGTAGATGTCCATTTTTCCTATAGAAAATGTCAACAATCAAGTATGTCCATTCAAATATTCACCACATACATATAAAATGAAGAGAAAAAAAGCTTTTTCACATTTGTTCATGTCAATTACATGCAACATTGTGTATTTGGATGTGAGGAGGAAAATGGAATGAAAGGTCCAAACATAAGAAAAGAAGAAGTAAAGTTCATGGATAAAAGAAAGAAAAAAAATCAATAACAAATTGATGAATAAAAATGTTGTGACTGACAACAAGAAGAAGAAAATTGAAATTGGAAGAATAAAAATGGAAGCATTGGCAAATGATGCTTTTTTCATGTCAGAAAATGCTTTTTATTGGAGATTTCATTTTTCTTCAAGTCATCATTTCTCAATTTTTATTTTTCATAAATTCATCTTCATGTGCCGCATCGTCATCACGAGAAGAAATCAAAATGTAATAATATTTTTATATATGCTGCATCACAGTTCAACATCATTTCATGCCTGCCATCAAATTTATTCTAATCTCATCGAATTATGATCATGAGCATGAGAATTTGAATTCGATTTGCGTCACGGGGTGAGATTTCTCTTTTATTTTCGTTGACTTTGATGAAATTAAAAATATTTTTGAAATGGAAATTTGAAATGAAGATTCTGCAGAATCTGGCCGAAATTTCTCGAAAAAGTGGAAATCTGATCGAAATTTAGTCGTAGATCTTGTTGAAAGTTTAGCAAAATCTGGTCGAAATTTGTCAGAATCTGGTCGAAACTTCACAGAAACTTGTCGAAATTTGGTAAAATCTGGTCGAAAATTAGTAAAATCTTAATAAACTATTTTTCAACTTCAATTACATAAAAAACTAAACCATCAACTCAAAATCAACATCCAGCTCCACAAAAATCCATTATATCACTCAAATATTGCTCAAACTCTTACCATTAAATTTTCATCTCAATCCAAAAAAGGTCATGAATCACAAATTAAGAAGAAAAAAATGAAAGCAAAATTGAGAATTAAAAAAAATGAAATGAAGAAAAAAGCGATTAAAAACTGCTCGCTTGGAGCTACAAAAAAATAACTATTCAATTTGAAAATAAATTCATCACAATTCAAGAAACATCGAACGATTGTTTGGAAATCGAAATGAAAATGAAAACTAGTAATGAAGCGATCACGCTTCATGGGCATATTCACACCGTTTCAAGTTTTTTCATTCATAGCTTAGTATTATGTTACTAACAAGACTTACGAAAAATCGTAAAGTTTTAGCTTATTTAGTCAAAAATATCAAAATTAGAGAAAAAATGAGTTTGACGTAGCTTCTAGCCCCTCGAAATCCAAAATGGCGTCGGTTCCATATTAAGGCACAGCTAAGGAACCTACATACCAAATTTCAGCTCATTTGGTCAAAGTTAAAGCAAAAATCAATTTGGCGTAGCTTCTAGCCCCTCGAAATCCAAAATGGCGTCGGTTCCATATTAAGGCATAGCTAAGGAACCTACATACCAAATTTCAGCTCATTTGGTCAAAGTTAAAACAAAAATCAATTTGGCGTAGCTTCTAGCCCCTCGAAATCCAAAATGGCGTCGGTTCCATATTAAGGCATAGCTAAGGAACCTATATACCAAATTTCAGCTCATTTGGTCAAAGTTAAAGCAAAAATCAATTTGGCGTAGCTTCTAGCCCCTCGAAATCCAAAATGGCGTCGGTTCCATATTAAGGCACAGCTAAGGAACCTACATACCAAATTTCAGCTCATTTGGTCAAAGTTAAAGCAAAAATCAATTTGGCGTAGCTTCTAGCCCCTCGAAATCCAAAATGGCGTCGGTTCCATATTAAGGCATAGCTAAGGAACCTACATACCAAATTTCAGCTCATTTGGTCAAAGTTAAAACAAAAATCAATTTGGCGTAGCTTCTAGCCCCTCGAAATCCAAAATGGCGTCGGTTCCATATTAAGGCATAGCTAAGGAACCTATATACCAAATTTCAGCTCATTTGGTCAAAGTTAAAGCAAAAATCAATTTGGCGTAGCTTCTAGCCCCTCGAAATCCAAAATGGCGTCGGTTCCATATTCAGACACAGCTAAGGAACCGACATACCAAATTTCAGCTCATTTGGTCAAAGTTAAAGCAAAAATCAATTTGGCGTAGCTTCTAGCCCCTCGAAATCCAAAATGGCATCGCTTCCATATACAGGCACAGCTAAGGAACCTACATACCAAATTTCAGCTCATTTGGTCAAAGTTAAAGCAAAAATCAATTTGGCGTAGCTTCTAGCCCCTCGAAATCCAAAATGTCGTCGGTTCCATATTAAGGCACAGCTAAGGAACCTACATACCAAATTTCAGCTCATTTGGTCAAAGTTAAAGCAAAAATCAATTTGGCGTAGCTTCTAGCCCCTCGAAATCCAAAATGGCGTCGGTTCCATATTAAGGCATAGCTAAAGAACCTACATACCAAATTTCAGCTCATTTGGTCAAAGTTAAAGCAAAAATCAATTTGGCGTAGCTTCTAGCCCCTCGAAATCCAAAATGGCGTCGGTTCCATATTCAGACACAGCTAAGGAACCTACATACCAAATTTCAGCTCATTTGGTCAAAGTTAAAGCAAAAATCAATTTGGCGTAGCTTCTAGCCCCTCGAAATCCAAAATGGCGTCGGTTCCATATTAAGGCATAGCTAAGGAACCTACATACCAAATTTCAGCTCATTTGGTCAAAGTTAAAGCAAAAAACAATTTAGCGTAGCTTCTAGCCCCTCGAAATCCAAAATGGCGTCGGTTCCATATTCAGGCACAGCTAAGGAACCTACGTACCAAATTTCAGCTCATTTGGTCAAAACATTCCTTTACTATGAAAAAAATTAAATGTGTTTTGCAATAATCGGCTATAATTTGACCAAAAACAGCAGTTTTTCGTTCCTTGTGCCTTACTGGATGCATCTCATGACTCCAAAAACAATACAGTTCTTGCCATACATGATATCTATCAGATACAAAAAACCAGAAGTCTTGATATTGAGTTTGAATCGAGTTATCGCACCGATTAACTTGCTAACTTGCTAACTTGCTAACTTGCTAAAGGACAGAAAGTGTTTTTTTGAGATTTCTCGGCAATGGAAGCACCAATCGAGATGCGGTTTTCACTGTTAAATTGGTAATTTTAGACACAGACTTTCCATACTGAACACTATGGGTCGATTCCGTAAGCCTGAAGCAGCAAGTCCAAAAAAGTAGTTTCACTGAAATACCAAAAACAATATATTCACACACAATTAAAATTGGTGTGAATATGAAAGCTCCGAATAAAAAACAATTTTTCTGGATGATTGAATTTTTATTGAATAAAAATAAAAAAGAGATTGGAAAAAAAGATGAAGAATAAAGAACAAACGGAATTAAATAAGCTCGTGGGATTTGGGAATGAGACTGGCTAGAGATGGAAACTTTGGAGGGAAGATTGAACCATTTTTGATGTGTCTTCCTTAAAATTCCAGGTTTCGACATGGTGGAGGTCCAAGATGCTCCCAAATTATCCTAATCATCATTTCATCAAAATACCGTTCACAAAAATCCACTTAGTTTGCAAAAATTCCCCAAAATTGCTATTATGAAAGATTCTTCAACTTCCTGTAAATAATCGAGTCAATAATCTCGTTTGAAAATTTCAAAAGCTTAATCTTCGTCTTACTGAAATTCAACAATATTCCTAATTACAATCTTTTTCAGCCAATATGTTATGCAATCATCGAACTCAGTTATTGGATCTGCGAAATAATTTTTTAATAATCCATGAAAACTATTCTCATTAAAAGTCAGCAAAATTTATTTGAAGCAATTCTTAATGTTGCATGAAATCAGCACATCAGCATAAGTTCTGGAATTTATTCTTCCACAATCATTAAATTCATTCAACAGGATTTTTCATCTTATGATTATTTACATCCATTATGCATGTTGAATGATGATCATCTTACGGTAAATACAATTTATTTCAATTTCAGCTCAATATTTTGTGTTTGATGGAAGATTAAGAATGAAAAAAATGAGAACGAAGAAATAGAATTAAATTTAATTAACAAAACTTAGATGATTTACATTTAGGCTTGCTCAATGAATTATCGGGAGATTTATTGCTTTAATGGTATAGAATTTTTACCATCTTTGATTTTAATAAGGAATTGAAAAGAATGAGTAGTTATGGGCAGATCTGAGTGTATTTTTTTATTTTCGATTTATTTAAATTTTTAGCAAAAAATAATTTTGGAAATTTTGTAAAAAAATTTAAAGAAATATAAAATTTGTAAAAAATATATAAATTTTAAATAAATTGAAAATTTTAAATAAATTGAAAATTTTAAATAAATTGAAAATTTTAAATAAATTGAAAATTTTAAATAAATTGAAAATTTTAAATAAATTGAAAATTTTAAATAAATTGAGAATTTTAAATAAATTGAAAATTTTAAATAAATTAAAATTTTTAAATAAATTGAAAATTTTAAATAAATTAAAATTTTTAAATAAATTGAAAATTTTAAATAATTTGAAAATTTTAAATAAATTGAAATTTTTAAATAAATTGAAAATTTTAAATAATTTGAAAATTTTAAATAAATTGAAAATTTTAAATAAGTTGAAAATTTTAAATAAATTGAAAATTTTAAATAAATTAAAATTTTTTAAATAAATTGAAAATTTTAAATAAATTGAAATTTTTAAATAAATTGAAAATTTTAAATAATTTGAAAATTTTAAATAAATTGAAAATTTTAAATAAGTTAAAAATTTTAAATAAATTGAAAATTTTAAATAAATTGAAATTTTTTAAATAAATTGAAAATTTTAAATAAATTGAGAATTTTAAATAAATTGAAAATTTTTAAAAATTGAAAAAACTAACTAAGAAATTTAAAGTTTAATTACAACTCAGAATTAGAATTTAAAATTTTCTAAAAAATTTAATTTTTGTTAAAATAGGTTTTATTTTAAAAGTTCAAAATTTAAAAAACAACAAAAAAATTTAAATTTTTTATGGATTTTTTTAAAAATTAAAAAACCTGAAACTAGAATAAGAATTTTTAAAAACAAAATTTTAAAAAGCACACTAAAAAGTTATTAAATTCTTTTAAAATTTTAAAATTGAGAGAACAAATTTTTCAAAACTTAGCCCATCTTACACAAATTTACAGTCAACACCTTAAAATATTCAGACATATCTTCCTCATCTTTTGTAAAGCACTCAACACCCTATAACTCATTCTTATTATTAAACAGACATACAAAAACGCACATTTACACATTCTATTAAAATTATAATAATAATTTATGAATTAACGTGAACATTTCAAGCTTATTATATTGTACATATTTCCTTCTCAGCACATTAAGTTCCAGGCGTATTTACACGACTATAAGTTAAAATATAATTTTAATTCTCTATGTACTAATGACAATAATCATGACGATGGTGATGATCTAATCTAAAAAGTCTCTTTTTTAAAAACTTAAACCGCATGTTTCTTACTACATGAATTCAATTAACATGAATGTGTTGTACAATATATGAGAGAAGAATAATCAGCAACTATGATGAAGAATCAAAGAACCAGGAAGCGGTCATGTGCTTATTACTATTATATGTAATTAGTTAGCACTGATGCATGCTTATTAATTTAATTTTACAACGTTACTTGATAAGATTTGCAATTGTGAGGATTTTATGCGAATATTTTGCTTAATTTTTTTTAAACTTTTCGATTTTTTAAAATTAAAGTTATTTTTATAATGGAAATTTAAAAAAAACATTAATTTTTTTAAATTTAAAAAATCTTATAAAATTAATTTTTTTTAAAAAAATTGAAAAGTTAACAACATTCAAAAAATCTTTTAAAATTAAAAAATTTAAAAAAATTGAAAAGTTAACAAATTTCAAAAAATCTTTTAAAATTGATAAATTTATAAAATATTTAAAATTAAATAATTTCAAATTTTTAAAAGTGAAAAATGAAATTAAAAGGAAAAAATTTCAAATTTTTAAAATTAAAAAATTTCAAATTTTTAGAATGTAAAAATTTCAAATTTTTAAAATTAAAAAATTTCAAATTTTTAAAATTAAAAAATTTCAAATTTTTAAAATTAAAAAATTTCAAATTTTTAAAATTAAAAAATTTCATATTTTCAAAACTAAAAAATTTCAAATTTTTAAAACTAAAAAATTTCAAATTTTTAAAACTAAAAAATTTCAAATTTTTAAAACTAAAAAATTTCAAATTTTTAAAATTAAAAAATTTCAAATTATTAAAATTCTGCAAAACCTTTTATAATACAGACACAAACCTTGACCACACACAACCTCCATTCACACCACAATCTGTCCCCAATCCCCCCTATATCACCTCAAATTCTACACAATTTTCCCACAACAACTTATCCAATAAAGCAAAAACGAGAAAATTTAATTGAAATGAAAAACAACTCGCGATTCCGACCTTGTAAGCGCTTCGCTTGTAATGTATTACTGTCAATTTCTGTTATTATTGTAGATAATCGTATTCATAGTCAATCAACATTAACAATTGCATCCGAGCTTCTATTTTACATTCAATTTAAGAAAGAAAAATAAAATGGAAATAAAAATGTTTTGAATTGAAAATCTAAAAACATGAATTTCATTGATCTGCTAACATTGATAGAATATACAGCTAGAAGTAAACATGAATCGCCCATGATGTATCAATCTTTTAAAAGCAATCACGTTTTTACATCTTCTATAGGCTCATAATTATTTTCTTTATTTATGCAGCGTGATTTGGTGAGAAGATGATGTTGTTGGATTTGCTTTGTCTGGTGGTTTGTGTTGGTTGGAGTGTTTATTTGAATATTCTGTCTTGCTGACCCCTCAAGATGGCAAAAAATTGCCAAAAAATGAAAAATCACTAAAAATCCTTAGTTTTTGTTAAAAAGTCACTTCATGCCCTCCAAACAACATCTTCTATACTTGACCCCCCTTCCACAAAACCAGAACCCCACAAGTACATAAAAATAAATTCGATTTATGAAGGATGATGACGAACAGCAAACGCAGGAAAAAATATCGTAATTGACATCTTACGTAGCATAATGGCAATGTTGTGCTTCGTCTCCTATCATAAAATGTCATCAATTATAATCTATGTCAGCATATTCTCCTTTCTCTCTCTCGTCTCACCTGCCAATTCATTATTCTAAGCTTTATTTTTTTTGCCATGTTTCTCTCAGCAGCACTCAAGGAGATGTAGTGTAAGATTTATTGTGTTAAATGTGTCAATTGCGGTGAAATTCAATTTTTTCCTATTTGTACCAAATGAGAATGGATGGATGAAGACAGCCTGAATTATACTTTTTTGCACGAGATGTAGCCATGAGGAAATAAATTTTTATTAGTAGCATGACAAGTTGTGGGAAGATGACGATGATGATGGAGAAATAAAAATTTGTAAGAGATTTTTTTAATGAGATTATGAGCTGAGATTGATTGGGATTGATGAATTTGCGATAGATTGAGGTAGGGATGTACTTAGGGGTGGGGGTCCATCTCCTCGATGGACAAGGTCAACATCAAGTGGTCAAAAGCACCCACATATTAAAATTTGAATGCTAATCAGATCTGGATTCCATGCTTGCTAGTTACGCCCCTGATACTCGAGTCTGTGAGATATCCACAAGATTCAGACCACAAAAAGTGAAAATTTTGATGACTAATTGACATATTGAGTCCACTTGTCACCTCTCCATAGAAATTTTTGCTTAATTTCCGATAAAACTCAACAAAGGCCAACAATTAAGCAACTATTTTGCACAATCCACATCTATTGTCTCGTCTTATATCTGCAAAGTCTATGGCATTTCTCTCCAACCTCATTGTCTCTCACTTTTACCATCAGATTCATTGTTACGTCATTAAGAGTGCATTTAATTGAAAAAGTTTTTTCTCTCTTATTTCTGCAGCAACAGCAGTCGACTATTACTTCGAACACCAGCAGCCGCACCAACTGAATGTGTGTTAATTTTGTGATGCACTTTAAAAAGCAATTAAAACGAAATGAAATTGCGGTTACAGTTGAATAGTTTTTTTCTGTGGTGATTCATGCTCCTTATATAGCCGACTGCTTGCTATAAATGTTGCCTCGTTCTTTTTCAGAAAGTCGCATCACTCAATCTTTTATTGCAATTAAGGAGAGTAAAAGATGTTGTGTGATGGTTTTTGTGCAAAGTTTATTTGAAATGCTTTATTATTGTTGTTCTGTATTTACTTTAGATTGCTCGAGCAATTTATACTGACGTAACGGTATAGAAAATGGAAAGGAAGCATTTTGAGGTCTTTAACTAATTGGTTGAGCAATAAAAATCAAGGACTGGGAAGTGTTTTAATGGGTTTGGTAAGTGATAGGCAGAGCTCGAAGTCGATGCAGTTTAAGTCGACTCGAGTCGACTCGACTCGACTTAAATTGAGTCGACTCCGAGTCGACTCGAAAAAAAATAAAAATAAATTACTCGACTCAAGTCGACTCGAGTCGACTCAATTTTTCCCAAGTCGACTTCGAGTCGACTCGAAATTAAATTTTTTTTCCAAGTCGACTCGGAGTCGACTCGAGTCGACTTGGATTTGAAATAAAAAAATATTTTTCATTTACTTATTTCATTTCTGTTTGCTCTTGTGAAGTATATATTTTCATATAAAAAAATTATTGGAACAACTTTTTTGATCATTTTTTGCTATTTTAATATGATGTAATGTCATAAAACAAAGAGCTATTAATTAAAAAGTTCTTTTTAAAATGTAAAAATGCCTAAAAATTGTCATAATTAGAGATTTAAAACCAAAATAAATTTTAGAGACCCAAATAGTAGAATTCTTTTTTACGTAAATCAACTTTAAATTAATTTTAATGATACAGAATTATTCCTTAGTTTCAAATAGTTCAAAATAGTTCTTCAAAACATTAAATTTATTTTGAAATAAATTAGAGCAATTAGTTGTCAATTATTTGCTTTAATTGATCAAAAAAGTTGATTTAAAAATAAAAATTAATGCTTTTTACAAGTTTTTTAAGAACCATTTGAAACTAAGGAATATCATTAAAACTAATTTAAAGTTGATTTACGTAAAAAAATTCTACTATTTGGGTCTCTAAAATTTATTTTGGTTTGAAATCTCTAATTATGACAATTTTTAGGCATTTTTACATTTTAAAAAGAACTTTTTAATTAATAGCTCTTTGTTTTATGACATTACATCATATTAAAATAGCAAAAAATGATCAAAAAAGTTGTTCCAATAATTTTTTTATATGAAAATATATACTTCACAAGAGCAAACAGAAATGAAATAAGTAAATGAAAAATATTTTTTTATTTCAAATCCAAGTCGACTCGAGTCGACTCCGAGTCGACTTGAGTCGAGTAATTTATTTTTATTTTTTTTCGAGTCGACTCGGAGTCGACTTGAAATTTCCGAGTCGACTCGAGTCGACTCGCCTCGACTTCGAGCTCTGGTGATAGGTTTATAAGATTGATGGATAAGGTCTTTCACTGACTTTTTGGTACCGTCAGGGTACCAGATGATGTAGCAGTACCCTGGCTATTATGGTGAGTTGCTCAAAAGTCAAGCCTAGTGTGAACATCCTCTTTTATCTATAACAAAGTACAAAGTACCCAACTAACCCATAAGTTACCACTCCCTGAACAAATTTCTCAAATAAAATTTTAAAATGCTGATAAAGAAAAAGTTTTGCTCGGTTCTTGTGGATTTATCATGATGACATGAATGGAGATGGATAGTTCTTAAGTGCATGATCTTAAGATATAATCTTTCATAGAAATTATGAATGGGGTTTTATGGTGATGATGATGATGAACTTCGTTTAGTTTGTTGAAGAAACAGTTGATATCCTTGAAAATTTATGGGAAAAACGGAAGATGGTTAAGTTTTGTTTCAAAGAGGATTAGCTGTGGAATTGTAATTCTTTTAAATTGATGATGGATTTAAAACTTAATCAGGGGGTTTTAGACTTCCAAGAGCCCCTTCGTGTAATTTTTTTTGTCATTTTAGAATTTTTTAGTGAAATTGTAGCGATGTTTAAAGACTAGGACATAGCCATAGGAGATCCATGGGGTCCGAACCTCCATTAAAATTGAATTATTTCAATATACTCAAAAAATGAGGATTTCTCATTTAAAGACACTTCAAGCACCCCAATCCATCATTTATTGAGTTATTCAGCTTTAAATCCATCGAAACTTCTCCTTCATCTTCAATAAAAAAGCGCAATGAATAAAAAGCTCATAATGTGTATTCATAAAAAACCCTTTTTATAACCCTTTCCGACCTTCATAGAATTTTTTTCTCTCTCTTCTATTTTATATTCAATTTACCAACAGCAGTAGTTTCATAATATTACAGAATGAAAAGCAATTCAGTGTGTCACTTGTAGCGCTTAAACCAGCAATTCAAATGCTCCTGTTCATGTCTTATGAAATTGCTTTTTTATATTGCTTTGCATTATCATAAAAACTACTTTTCTTCACTCATTCTTTAAAGAGTGCTGTATGTATAAACATGAAAAGGACTTTATAATGTCTACTGAATCTATAAAAGAATGGATTTTTATTCCATTTTATATTCATGCCTCGTAGAATTGTTTTGCAACATAAACTTCATCATCATCATAATAATAATAATAATGCTGGTGTAATAAATGATTTCTTTCTTCTCCACTCCCTCAGTGTTTCTTACTTTTTTTGTGCTATATAAATGAGAGAATTACAGTGTGGAACTAAGATAGAGTTGATGGTGAGTTGATGGCGCTTTTGAATTGGTTTTTGTTAATTAAAGAATTTTTTTTTGGAAATTTTAAGTTTTTTATTTCATATTCACACCAATTTTAATTGTTTTTTTAATTTTAATTTGATTTTTTTTAATTTAAATTTGATTTTTTTAAATTTTAATTTGATTTTTTAAATCTTTGTTTAATTTTTTTAAATTTTTTTAGTTTTTAGTTTTTTAAACTGATTTTTTTAATTTCTAGTTTTTTAAAAATATTTAATTTTTATTTTTTTAAAAAAAAAGAATATTTAATTTTTATTCGTTTAATATTTTTTAAATTTTATTCTCTTAAATTTTTTTAAAATTATTTAATTTTTAATTTTTAAATTTTTAAAATTATTCAATTTTTAATTTTTAAATTTTTAATATTATGTAATATTTAAAAATTTTTAAATTTTTAGAATTATTTAATTTTTTAATTTTTAAAAAAAAATTTAAAAAATTTTAATTTGATTTTTTTAATTTTTAATTTTTGAAAAATATTTAATTTTTAATTTTTGAAAATATTTAATTTTTAATTTTTGAAAATATTTAATTCCTAATTTTTTAAAAATGTTTAATTTTTAATTTTTTTAAATTTTTTAAATTTCTAAAATTATTATTTAAATTTTAAATTTTTTTAGAAAATTGTAATTTAATTTTTAAAAAAATTATTGAAAAAAGTGTGCGTTTTTGAAAACCTTTTTTATCTAAGATTGTTTTAGAAGGTTTGGGGACACTCATGAGCGTCACACTACCTCAAATGACAATGTTTTCCTAAATATTCAGCAATAACCAGTGAATAACTACTTAATTATTTAAAACCATATTTTTATTTACACATTCTAATAGCCATAAATTAAATGAATAACGACTTATGCAATAAAAAATTCAAAATTTATCTGTAGACAAAGTGGAAACCATAGAACATGAAAATTAAGCAGCAACAACGTTTTAGAAAAAAGCAATAGACCAGCTATAGATACGGGTAGATGAAATATGTATAAAATAGTTATAAAGCATCATAAATAACGTAAAAAAGTGCATATAGACGAGGAAAAAAAATCACAACAATAAACTTTCACTTACCGCACGAACTACAATACAATAAAATGATGAAAAGCGGAGCAAGGAGAATAAAAATATACAAAAAATATAAAAAAAATAAAAGAGAGATCATAAAAATAGTTTTCCGACACATAAAGAGAGAGAATAAAAAAAGTGCAATTTATGCAACAACAACAAACAGTGCGCAATAACACCACATTTTCATCATTAAAGAAAGCTGCTGATGCTATTGTTTCACTCTATGTGCGCTCTGCTCTGTTATGCTGCATGTTTATTATGGGATTTATTAAATGAACTAACTGAACTATATGTGAAAATGTGTGAAGCTAAATGTTGATGCTGTGAAAATGTACTTTACGTTAATTTTTCATTCAATCATTATACAACCTTGTTATTAGTTTCCATACATGCTATTATACTTAAAAAATTGAAAGATGAAAGTGAATTGAAATTTTTTTAATTTAAACTTTTTTTGTTTGGTAATAAATTCATCCATCTAGTCGTTATTATTCCATTCCGTGCATTCATTAGAGTTGATCTTTTTCGAAATAAGAAAGAAAAATCTATTGAAATTTATTTATAGAAACACTTTTAACTTTTTTTTCTTCATTTTATATTCACTTTTTAAGGCAATAATTCAACAAAGAATGTTCAGTGAAATTCAATATTTATCAAATTTGATATGGAACTAATAAGTTTTATTGTTTGGAATTGAGTGAAACTTGGAGATTAATTTTATTTATGCAGTATTGGGGGATGTATTAAAATGATGTCTAAAAATAAATTTGGGGGTTTAGACTCACTTTCTTTATTTAGAGAAGATATTTTAACAAAAAGTAAATTCTACGAGGCTCTTGAGTCATTCTTAATCATGGACATAATGAGGCAATAAGCCTACGCACAATGCCAAAATTTGATTAAAACCAAAAATTAGGTTTAATTTATTCATAAAATTGTGAATAAATATGAAACCCCCAAGGCTAATGGATAAAACCAAGGGGGTCTGGACCCCCCCCCCCCCGAAAAATTTTGGATTTTTTTCTTAAAAATAATTTTTCTCTTAGAAAATTTTCCGAACCTCTTTCATTTTTTTTTAGCTAATCATTCAAGTACCGTTAGAATTAACAATAAGTACAAAATTTAATAAAAATAAAATAAATAAAAATTTGGAATCTGAGTAGTACCCAGTGGGTACGTCCCTGGAAAGACCAGTAGCAGGGTTAGTTGAAAAACTCCTTTTTGTAATCTAAGCTGCTTCATTAATAAAAAATCTTATTAAATTATGAATAAATTTTTATTACTTGCACAGACTTTCTTCCTAGAATTTTGTCTGCCAAAGTTTTGTATTTTTTCCGAATTTTACGACATACAAAAATAAAGTTAAACTCGATCATATGAATTCATAGAAAAAGGGATTGGATAATTAAGTTTTTATGAACAGTATATATTTTCTAGTAATCATTGAATGAACCTTAAGAATAGAAAATCTAGGTTACCATTTATGTTTCAATGAACTCTACATCACTCAACATAATTTCATTAAAATATCAAGCACAACTTAAATCCACAAAAATTCTCGTGAATTCACAACAACCCGTTAAAGTAGAAAATCTCTTGAGTAATAACAATTTAACTAAGCTTCTTCAAAAAAAAAATATAATTTTCTAAATAGTCAATATTTATGCTTAACACCATTAAGTAGATTCAAAATTTTCAAATTCACACACATAACAAAAAATTTTCATCTCATCAAATGCAGGCATTAAGTAGATTTAAATTGAGTATTAACACAAGCATTATGTGATACATTATGAATGTAAAAAAAAATATCTCTTGATCTCATCATAGCAAAGCATTTTCATAAATGAGATACTCATCAACAGTTAAATGAAAATATTTCATCCGTGGATGGTGCATGTGCTTATTCTCAGCTAATGGATTAAAAATGATTCGGGAAAGGTTTAAAAGATTTTTAGCGCTCAAGTGCTTTTAAGATATGAAGAATCCACGGAACTAAACTGAGAGGAACCTCAAATAATTCACGCTGAGATGCTGCTGGTTTTGATGTGTTTTGTGTCATATGATTTGGAATTTTGAGTGCCTTAAGTGGTAATTTAGGGAATTTTGGAAATAGATTCACTGGTTCATTGGGATCTGGAGCTGGTTTCCAGAACTATCCTACCCAACTCTACCCTAGGATACCTTTGTTGGAGGGTAGGGGCATCCTTTGGTATACCCTACCTACCCAGGGTAGAAAAACCAGCCCCTGGAAGAGTCAAGGGTACAAAACTGAAAGTCCGAGCTGGTAGAATCTTATGATAAGATGAGTTCATCTGCACCATCAGAATCTTATAGCTCAAGCTCGTACTATTCCAACTTTTCAGTGTCACCGACCTTAGAAATCCAAAAATAATCTCAATTTTGAGTCCCCTCAAAATTCTGAATCAAACTCTCAAAAATACATTCCATCCACATCCACAAATAGAACTCAAAAATATCCACAAAAAAATCTAATCCCCACACAAAGTTTCCCATGGATTAAAGTATCAACCAGTAATGCATTTTCTCTCAGCGTACAAGCATGGAAACAATTTTCATGCGTAAATGGAACTTCAATCAATTAACATTCAGCTACTGAGTAAATAGAAAATGCTTATAGCTGAGAAATTCCACATTGATTGCGACTTAGTGTGAAAGAATATTGAACAATGCACAGCTGCTCTTATCTACATAAACTTCATCATCATCTCTATCTCTAATGCTCTTTTAAGTTTTAATGGTCACTCAATTGCCTTCATCTGTGACTTGCTGTGTGTCTTGCATTCGAAAAAACTTTTAATAGTTTTAAGCTGTAGTAAATTAAGCAGATGAAGATGGAAGATTGAGATGAATGCAGAGGAAAAGTTTCTTATTTGCAGCTGATGCCAATAAATCGATAACAGCAGTTACAATAAGAGAAGAATAAGTTAAGACATTCTAAATTACTTTACTGTGCAATTTATTTTTGTTTAGGATGAATTTTAAAGTTGGGTATCATATGGGTTTTGAGGTGAATAGCTTGTTGTTTGAGAATTTGAAGTTTTTAATACTTTTGGCAGGAGTGAAGTTAGAAATTTTTCGAGGGAGATATTTTGGGATTTTTTTCTTGAAATAAATTAACAAATTGAAGAAAATTTGATTCAAGGGGTATATTTTGACCCCAAAAACACCCCCTGGCAATGTCCCTGACTCTTGGTATCTATAAAGTTTGTGTATACGGACCAAGCGGACGCTGGTAGTTCTATAGTAAGCTTTCTCGCTCCCTGGACCTTGAAATTAGAAAATACTACTCTATACTAGCGAAATAGTATGAATATGACTATAAAATTGCCTTTTCATTCCAAAGCAGTGTGACAATGGTCACCTAACCCCACAAATTGCCACTGGAACAATTACCTTCATGAAAAATTCCCAATTATTCAAAATAAATCCACAATTTAATTTCCAACCAACCAAAGCTACGGAAATCAATTACTTAATTCCCATTCACTTCAAACCTTAGTCATTCAAAATTTAAGACAACATTTAAAAATTAAAATAAGAAAGAGATCGAAAACAAAACAAAAACATTCATACCCATAAAATGGGTGCTGACGGGTGTGGTATTAAAATGGCAAATACGATTGCTCATGTTACACAAAAAGGTCTAAGTAGTTGGATATAACTAACCATTGAGATGCAAAACGATAAGTAAGCAACTCTCATGATGTCATGGTAAATTTTCTGATAAAATTACGTAACACAAATGGACGTAAATGCACTTCTATTATACTATTTGAAACAGACGAAAAAATAAAATAATAAAATCGCATGTCTGAATATTTCGGCTTAATGGAATGGAAAAGTGCTCAACTTTGACCCAAAAAGAAAAAAAAATGCCAAGGCATAACCAATAATGAAGTACTTTGAGGCACACACGAGGTAAAGAAGTTAATTGGATTCTTACTTTATGTCTAATAAGAAGCATGTGCATGAGAATTGAAGGCGTTCCATGTACACTAATTTATGGGATTTCTATTCGTTTCATTTGCCTTTCCTTTTATGTCTGATAATATTTATGAGCTCTGCATGTTGGGAGCTGCAGTCGAAATATTCATATCCGGCGGTACAGAAATAAAATGAATTGAAGTAAATTGTTAGTGATTTTTTGAAGGGGATGGGATGGGTTATTGATAATATTGAGATAAGTTTTGACGGTTTTTATATTTTTAAGTACTTATTGAGTGTCTTTATTGGACTAGCTTTGATATTTTGTAGGGTTCAAGGTTAAAATGTCAATAAATGAATTTTTTTGAGAAATTCCAGACATTTTCATTGGAATTTCTGTTATTATTCAGTTCAACATTACTGGGACCAGTTTCTTGGGTTTACTCTTGCCATGCTAAAGACAATTGCTAAGGTATACTGAAAAGCTGACCCTTAATGACTTCTAACCAGGTTCAAGCATAATTGACTATCCTTAAAATGCTCAACATTATCCAATAAGAAAATGCAATTTTACTACGCAATTTAATTTCTAAACAATTTCAGTCTTAACCTTTCTACCTGCTTTTCATGCCCTTTCAGTTCATTCTCAACATCTTTAACTCATATCTCCTTCTTTTGTTGGGAATCATACAAAAAAATTTATGTGCACTGAAAGATTCTTTTCATTCTTTAAATTTATATTTTGAGTCTTTTTGATCTCCTTTTGGGCTTACAGCAGTGTCTAATTTTATTTCTGTAGAATGAAATCTTTTGTGCTGCATTTTTTTGGGATCAATTGAGGAGCAGATGATGATGAGAAAAATTCTACCTTTTAATTTTCGATAATTTCAGGTCCAAAAATGGAAAAATAAAAGAAAGATTTTGTTGAAAAGATAAAAAAATTTTAGTTGCACAAATTTTGTCTCACAAAAGGAATTGACTGAAAATATTTCCAACCATGCTGGTGACTTTTTTTGAGGTTTATTATGCAATTGTCTCAAATGACATGAAATATTTGATGAAAAATTGTAGCGACAGATAGTGAACGTAATGGCATGATATTGAATAACTGGGCACAGCACATAATTGCCAACAATTTGGTTTCTTTGAAGTCAAACAAGAAATTTTTGGAATCAAAATTGAGAAAAATTGTTTTTGGCACTCGACAATCGCAAAGAAAAAAAACAAAAACTCATTGAAATTAATTAATTTATCGTTAAGAAAATTCACAAAGCAATTTTTAATTAAAGAATATTTTGTGTAAAAAAAGCAGGAATAAGAAGCACAAGAGGCATAGAATGTGATCAATTAGTGGAGATAACGAACGAAGTGGAAATGAAATGTAAAAACCATGAAGTGCCTCTTCAGTTCCTCTCGACTTCAATTTTTATTTCAAAACGGCACACAGCATAGCCATGCATAGTGCACGAAACAAAAAAGAACCGTAAAATAATAATTCTAGAAAATATTCTTTCAGATTTCTTGCGAATTCTTCTTTTCACTTCCATTTTTTGTGGTCTTTGTTTTCTTGGATGTTCATTCATAAATTGGAAGGTATGAAGAAGACAGAATTGAATTTAGATGAATTAAATTTAATGGAATTTTAAAGATTTTTTCAATTTTAATTGGAGATTGGTTGCTGTTGAGAATATTTTGAGGAAGTAGGAATAAGATTGATAAAGAATTGAGCATTTTTTGTAGAAGTGACTCAAAATTCACAATAAGAATGAAGCCTCATCAGGGGTTCTTCACAAATGACTTCAATTTATAATGACTGAAAATGATCCAAAATGTTAGACGTAATTAATGAATGACCCCCAAGCTTTAATATGAAAAATCATTTTTGCCAGCATAAATCCACAATATCCAGCTCGTTTGAAGTTACTTCCTGTCCAAAAACAATTTCTGCTCAATTTTTTCACTAAAAATCTTTAAAAATTTATTTGAAAAGCAAAAATAAATTCGAGTCGAATACAAAACTCAAAGAGAATACTTTGTCTTCATTCTGTAGCATAACTAATCAATACACAGCATAAAAATACACAAAAGCAACACAAAAAGAAGTTTTTTTCTTCTCGTCATCGTCGTTTGAAGAAATCGAAATTGGAAAGAAAAAGAAAGAAGTAAGAAAAGAGAAAACAACACAAGACACAATCACGACATATACACAACATACAGCAGATGAGAGAGCAAGTCAGCAAGAAAACAAGAAAGAAGAAGTAAAAAAAGAGAAAAATAAATAAAAATAAACTCAAATGCTGTGCTTAACTAAAAAGCCATTGCAAGCCACAAATTGAACAGAAAGAAATTTTTACATTTACAGCACCAGAAACAGCAGCAAACGGACAAATGAGAAATGATTTTCTTTCTAAGCTGAATGCAATTAAAATCATGACTTTCTTGCTGTTGTACCTGCCTTCTTATATTATCAGACTTAATTGCTGTCGATGAAATGTTTGCTGATAAGATCAAGCTTGTTGGTCAATTTAATTAATGCTGGACTTTTGACAGAATTTATGGACAATTCCTGGACAATTTTAAATGCACTCGTGCCATAATCAACTGAAATTGCTAGGCAGCTGCTCAGACATTCCTCATCATCACTTAAAACAATTAATTTTTGGACAAAGGAATTTTTTGTCAACATTTGCAAAATTTCAGCATCTTAATAGGCATTGAAAATTAAAAAATTAAAAAAATATTTCAGTTCTAATTTTTACGACCATTAACCTGCAGTTTATCAGCAATAGAACATTGATTGTTTACCGAATGACTCCACAAACAAACAAATGCAGACCAAAATCCATAAAAATTTAAATAAACAGAACTCGTGAGGAGAGCATGAAAGAGAAAGGAGAAAAGAAGACAACAACAATGAATGGAAGAAAGACATGACTAAGTATGGACTTGTACAACATAAAATTGAAATAAGAAGAAACAGCGTAAAAAAAACTGGAAATTGAGTTGAATTTAAGTGAAATTATTGAGCAATGGGAAGGAAGAAGAAGTTGTGAAAATTGGATCAGACGCATTTAATGCTGCACATATTGCAAAATGTTTAATAACTTCCCAAACAGAAACAAAAAAGTGGAGCACACAACAAAAAATAAGAAGAATCGAGGAACTCACCTTCTGATAATCGGAATCGGAAATGAAAATCGACAATCATCAACAACAATTGGTGCAGGTGCAATTAATTGAGGTGGCGGGGGAGGAGGGGGTGGTGGTACGGGTGTCCGCAATGAGAAATGTGGAAGCGTCGTGTATGGAGGCGGTAAGTGATTATTAATAATATCAGGTAACATTTCATAGCCAGAAATGACGCGTTCCACACCATTAATTCCACGACTATTACTATTATTAGTAACACCAGCATTTGGTCGGTTCGAGTGATGCACAGAAACATGATGTCTATGTCCATGTTGTGCCCTTTGACGCGCTTGACGTCTTTCACGTCGTTCACGCCTTCGTTGCTCGCGAAATGTTGCTGCTTCTACTTTACAGCTACTACCGCAATTTTCAGCTTCTAATCTACTCCGATTATTTACACTTTCCACATTATTATCAATGGTATTAACAATTGCCGTAGTCGTTGCTGTCTCATTGCACTCATTACTGACTATTGTGATTTGATTGATTACATTTTCGTTAATTGATGTCGCTGCAACCGCATTGTTGTTGCTATTTTTAATAATTTTCCTATTCTCATTTTCAATGTCCATTGAGATTAATCCAATTTTATCATTCGGTTGATTTGTGATGCTGTCTAATGTCATATTATGATAATCCACATTGGAATTGCTAATTACAATTTGATCAGCCACAGAAATTTCATTTAAATCATCACGCTTTATTGATTTTGATGGGATTTTAGAATTTGATGTATTTTGATGATTCACACCATTTATATTCAATTCACAGTCCACATAAATTTTTTCAAACACATTTTTATCAATTTTTAGCAAATTTTCATTATTTTTAATTAAAACTTCATTTTGACTTTTACAATTTGCAATATCAAATTTATTAACACTGACATTAAATGGTAAATTACTTCCACTAATATTTTGGACTAAATTCTCAATGCCGTGATTTACAGCCATTGGCGCTGTGGTAGCACGAAAGCAACTCACGATATTCACAAGATTATTAGCATTCTCATTATTATGTTGCTGTGAATTGCTATTATTTTGATTCTGATTCACTTGAATGGTTAGCACAGGCTTTTGCCGTTCTGCCACATCGCTCACGACATTTTGCAGCATAGAATTATTTCCATTAATTTGATCGCTAGACATTGCTATTGGTGGTGATATATAAATTGAGCTTGTACAATTGCTGCTGCTATTATTACGATCCTGACCTCGAGCTTGAGGCTTTGGATGGTCACTTTCCACTTTTAATTGCATTTTTTTACAAATTATTTTTTTTTCTATTTTTTTGTGCTCTGCTTTAATTTTTTTCCATTTTTTCTGTGCTATTCTTATTCGTTGCTGAACAACTTAAATCAATTAATCAAAAATATTTTTTTTTCGAAATTAGATTCACACAAAATTGCAAGTAATTGAATAAATTACACACGAATAAATTTTTTTGGGTAGAAAAACGAACAAAAAACGAGAAAAGAAAACACGACAAGAAAATACTAGTGTGTTATGTGCACGTTGAAATCTCACGATCGACTGAAGAGCATTGACTTAGTCAAGTTTACACAAAACGAACAAAAAAACTCTTCGATCGTTCTCTCTTTTGTGAGTTTCTTGTGTCTCTCATTCGTAAGACGATGAAATGCTGTTACATAAACGTGATCGGTGAGTAGATTGTGTAAAGATCAGTGCATTTATGATGTATGGGTGCTGGGGTGTCTCATCGAAAAATATTGAGGCCAGAATTTCATTGTAATTATAATAAAATAAAGTTGATAAATTCAGCATCTTTATTAAATATGCTTCTTAGGGATCATTCACTTATGGCGTCCATAATTTAGGAGGGAGGGGGGTCTGAGATTTTGTGACACTTTAAATTAAAGAATTTTTTTTGAATTAAAATTTTGCGACAAGGGGGGAGGGGGTTTCTAAAAATCCCATTTTTGATGGACGTCATAAGAGAATGACCCCTTAGCATTGAGCTCTGGAATTGTTTGTTTGGTATACCCTAGGGTATGGGGGCATAATCTAGGGTACCCCAAGAGTACCCTAGGATATACCAAGAATTCGACCTCTAGTGTAGAGTTGACATGGATGGATGATAGAGCGTAGATTAAAACTAGCTATGTACAAAATCAAAAACTCAAGTTGATATTATGGCAGCCAGAAAAATTTAAATCACTTTGGAGTCATTCATAAATTACGTCACACAAAAAAATGAATTTTTATATCCCCTTCACTTTTGTCACAAATTTTCCATTAAAAAAATTATTGTGAATTGCTATAAATTTTTTCAACCCCCATTCCTCCTTAAACTTGATATAATTTACGATAAGCGGAGTCTTACCTTTTCTATTCGTGGACGACCACTTAATAACACAAACAAATTAAAAAGTCCATTTTTCAGTAGATCCATTACATTCCCCATAAACATAACATCAACATAATTTACATCTAAATGCATTATAAATATTTAAATCGAAACAAAAGCGACAACCTAAAAGGTGCCACAAAATTACTGTTCTTTATTTTCTTTCTCACACTTCACATTAAAAATGCATCAAAAATTAATGTCAATTTTACGTTAGCTCCCATGCATGCATTTAATCCATTTACAGTTTCTAAGATCCAAAAAAAAATGTTCAATAGTCATAAATATTCAAATCTTGATCCCTAAAGTCGCCCGAGACAAGAAAGATTTATCTTATTTTGAATTTTTTATTATTCGTATTAAAATTATCATAAATCACTCTCTTATCATGCGAGACAACGATTAATACCTAATCATCACGTCTCTTTTTGTTGTTTCTTGCATTCTTTTTTTCTTGTTCTTGACATTTTTATATAATCAATGATTTATGGCGGAAAATATGTGTTTTTATGTTCTATGGTTATAATTGGGGTTGTAGTAGCTGAAGGTACCCCTTTCCTCAATATAAGGGAGTTTTTTCTCATAAAACTTCTCTAAATTCACCATTGAGGTGGTCAACCCCCTAAGTACGTCTCTCCTTATTTATGTCTAGAAGAAAATTCTTGAACAACAATTCCTAGTTTGAAGAACAACAAAAAACTTGACGAAAAAAGCAAAACATAAGAAAGTTTTTCACAAGAAAACAAAATTGATAAGAAATGGAAGAAGTTCCTTCATCTCGATAAAATGTAAGTAATTTTTTCTTTGTTTGTTAAAGTAAAGAAGAAATTTTTATAGAGGTATAAAAGCGATTGAAAAAAACATATTTTCGGCTAGATTTCTTCTTTTTTTAATGTGGCATGAGGCGTAAAAGGAGATGGAAAAGTTTAGCATTTTTTGGTGATTATTTTTTCATATTCTTTTGGAATTAAGTTGAAAAAATATTGTAGATGAACTTGATGTAAATGGGATTTTCTTGGATTTATGTTTGATGGGATTTATGTGTTTTTGGTTTGTATTTCGGTTAATTTTAAGAATTATGCAGTAGTGTTCAGATAGTTGCTTCGGTCAAGTACAACTTTGTAGATACTGAAGCATAGTCATAGTTTTTGAAGCCGGTCACAGCCCTAACCTATTCAACAAAATAATACTACAGTGACTTGAGTTGAGAAATATTCCAAAAAGCCTTTATTTAAAGTATCGATCCCCTAATAGCTTTGGTACCCCCATTAAATGACCAATTTTGTTCAATCTAGATATGCATCTCTTAAATTTCCAATTAATCAGCCCCCAATATTTACAACATCCCCCCAAGCACTTAAAATTCAAAAAATTTAAACAGAAAAAAATTCCCCAATATTTAAAAACTCTTCCATTTAACCTTAAAAGCATTCCAATTGAATCTCAGATAAAACATCATTTCTCATCCGAATTTTTTCCTATTTCAAATACCAAGCAGCACGAAAATTGCATGCACAAATCGTTCCAGAAAAAATAGACAGAATCAGAAAGAACAATTATTCGTTCACATATGAGTAAAAATAAAGAGCAGTAAATTGTGTCTAAATTGAGTTGTTAATAGCATGCACGTACGGATTCGTTTCACTTCTATGTCCTGTAGTACTGAAAAAAGTTTTTATTGCAATAAGTTATAATACACATCAGATACGTATTGCTTAGTAAAAAAGGGGTGTTTTTGAGGTTGAATGGATTGAAATTGAGTTTATGGGAAAATTTTTATTTTATTTTTTATTTAACAGAGAAGTTGTTTACTGGACTGTGGTTGGTGGTGCAAATGGGCACCGATCCTACAACTAAGTAATTTTCAAACTTTTAAAACCTTTTCTAAATTCTTTATTTTTAAATTTTTTTTAAGCTTTTCAAAAAATTCAATATTTATAGTTTTTCTATTTTCTAAAATTTTCAAACTTTTTCAATTTTTTAAGTTTTAAATTTTCATTTTTTAAAATTTTCATTTCTTAAACTTTAAATTTTTTGAATTTCATTTTTTTTTAAATTTTCAATTTTTTTTTTAAATTTTCAATTTTTTTTGTTAAATTTTCAATTTTTTTTGAGTTTTCAATTTTTTTTTATATTTTCAATTTTTTTTAATTTTCAATTTTTTCTTTTTTAATTCCCCATCCTTAAAAAATTAATTTTTTTATATATTTTCTATTTTTCTATATTTCTAAAAAAAATTAAATTCTTCAATTTTAAAATTCTAAAATTTTCAAATCCATCCAGTTGATCTGCCCCAATAACAACAGTACTTTCATTTCTAGCAAAGTTGAAGCAGTAGAATAAAAAAGCATCACGTATCTCTAGATCATTGAGAAAGTTTGTTTGTGTGTGTGAGTGGGTGTGTGTGCATGTGTGAGCTGCATTGCAATAAGAGTAATGTGAAAAAGATTTAGGAGCATTTCACATGATGGTTTAGGGGCAATCTCTATATATTTTTTAACTATCCAAAATTAAATGTACGTTCATGCTTGCTAATGCAACTCAATGACTTTTAATCCTCTATCAATTATTGCAACCTGTAGCAATCTCACATGCAAATTGGCGAGTGCATGTGAACAATTTATCATTGCATGAATTAAAATGCATAGACTAACAAACAAAGAAGATAGTCCATTAAGGATGATCAGCACTAAGCCACAGAAAAATCAATAAAAAATAGTTTACGAAAAACGGCAATTCTATTTCGTGATTGGAAAAATTTTGCTGCAATTTGTGAAAATTGATTTCCTCAAATTTTCATATTAAAAAAAATCACAGCAACGCTGAAAAAAATAAACACACATAAAAATAGCATGAGCAAATAAACAGAACGATAATCCTATTTTGACTTCAATTGACTCGATGAGCAATTTTCAATTCACTCTTTATGCTGTATGCTATGACTGCATGTATGCTGTTTACTCACTCGCTTTATATGCAATCAAATTTTTATATTATGCATATCTTTCTCACACCTCCCCCTTCTCACCCATCATCTCTCTATTCTCTAAATTGCATTCAAATATATATGTAGATAGTCTCGTTGTATGGCAATAAGAATAATAATGATAATATTGTGTTATGCAAAATATTCAAGGGATAAGTGTTTTTTTTCTGGAGTGAGTTGGGAATTTTATTGATGCATCCTTTTTTTCTGTAAAAATTCCAATTTAGGAATTTATTTTAAATGAAAATGTGGAATTATTTTTACAATTATTGTTCTAGCTTCTGGGAGTAAAATATTCCATTAATTTTTGTTTTATAAAATTCGCAGAGAAAATTGTTTGAATTACTAGCTTAAACTATATGAGTTGTTCATTGAAGTATTTTGGATTACAAGCTATGTCAACTTCATTGTGTAATATTGAAAATATTTTGGGATTTTTATACAATTTTTTATGGACATAGTGAGCATGTTAGCAGCAAAACCCCAAATTTTATTATCAAATTTAATGAAAATTCAAAGTTTTGGAAGCAGAGGTGCAGACAGGGGAGTTCCTAAGGTCCCAGATACCCCCATGGGATCAAAATTTGTATACAAACTTTTAAACTTTATTATTTTAAACCAAAAGATAAACAATTTCGTAAAAAAATGTTGAAGACTATTCTCAAAATCGATCATTATTTTTAAAGAAGTATAAAAATTCAAGAGGTCGTTCGCAAGTTACGTCATGCTTTAGAGAAAGGATTTGTGTCATTTTTTGCTTTCTTTCAATTTATATTCATTAAAAAAATTTTGAAAAGAGGGAGGGTGTGGTCGAAAAATTCACTTTTTAGTGTATCGTAATTTGTAAACGACCCCTAATACAAAGGTTATACTTTAAATTGATTTTTTCAAAAATAAAAAAATTTGCGTCTTTTTCAAAAAACCAGGCTACGCTCCTGGTCTAAAATGACTTTCCATTCCCTTAATTCCGTGGTACTCAGACTATGCTCCTCGACACCTTGTTTGCCAAGTTTATCAAGTTTTTAGTGTGTCATCTGCTAAAAAACTTTGAAAACCATTCTCTTAATTGCTTGATATATGTGACCAAATATCGAAACAATTCCACAAACATTTCCATTCCTTGATCCCATTCATGTTTGTCTTTGTTTGCCTTTATTCTTACCAACTCGATTCTGTACTCCTCTTCCACATTCATAAATTGCTTTATTTTTCAAATTTTGTGGAAAAATATGAAAATAAATTGATTGTATACAAAGCACATGTAGTAAAAGAGCAAGGATGATAGGAAGAACAAAAAAGCATTTTTTAATAAAAATTTTTCCTTCTAAAAAATGAAATTTAAACAAAAGAAGTGAAAAATACAAAGCACATATGGCAGCACACATAAGGTATGAAACAAAAATTCTTCAGGATTTCAAAATTGCTTTTTTCCTCATTCACAAAAAAATTTTTTGTGTGTTGTTTATAGAACGAAAACAGCGAGTAAAAAAGATATTTTTCGTGAATCGAGAAAAAATATTTGCATACATTTCACATATGCAAAAGTAATATTTACGTGAGAAAAGCTATTTGGTAAATAACTTGGAATTGCTCTTTGTTTTGGCTCAGACAAAAGCTATTTTCAATCATTAATAATATTTTTCTACTCATTGCTGTTTTTTTCTTTATTTTTATATCCTGGCTTAAGATTTATCTCCAAGTAAACATTTGTATTTACATTCGTACACCTTAATCTCCTTGTTGTTCTTGATGACATTCTTCAAATACTTAAGGATGAGTTTTGAGATCTTTACTGAAAATATTTACAGATCATCCTTTATTGAGGTTCTTTTTAGTTGAGATTTATTTTGATTTATTCTTACGCTAAGTTGTTCCTTAACTTTTGAACTAGTATTAACATTAGTTGTCAAAAATTATTTCACATCGTGATCTAAGGCTGGCTTCTAGAGCTATCTGGGGTACTATAACCCTACCTTAAGGTAGGATAGATGGGTTACAGTATGGTAACTCACCTACCTTGTCCTAGGGTAACCTAGGTTGAGAGTAGTAAAAGGAAAAAGTTTCTACTAAGAAAATATGGAAAATTGGAAGAGGGTAGGTAGGGTGTACGTTGGGTAGGGTAAGTAGGGTTCCATAGAGTACCATCCGGAGTTGGGCACCATAGGGTATATCAGGGGTAGAGTAGGGTAACCCAAGTAGCCCTAGAAACTGCCCTTGTTCAAAAGATAATTTCATTATTCACTACCTTCTCTCTTGTATGATCAACCATTCATTACATCACAACAATAAAGCTATGCTAAATTTTTCAAGTGTTTAATAATAAACGAAGAACAAAATATTCAATAACCGTTAAAAATTTTATTCATTAAACAAATGTTCAGCTTGAAACCGCACATAAATTTTCCATTTGTTTAGGAGAAACATAAAAAATTCAAAAAGAAAAGAATCAAAATTGAAATTCAATAGAAAGCCGTCTATTAAGTCGAAGATCATAATGTGACTACAAAAGATGAAGATTGTTCCAAACAAAAGAAGAAGATGTCAGTGTATAGCTGTATTATGTGGCCATAATTAACAGTTAATTGTTTCCATCATCATTGCCATGTCAAAAGACATGTCTTATATAGACAATAAAAATAAAGTTAAACTTGTGAATATGGTAATGATGATGACAATAAAAGAATTTCATTTTGAACTTGGAAAGAATTTAGTTAATCTACTTAGAGGTCATTTATGTTATTATACTCAATTCTTTTGTTATGAGGAGATAGAGGAAATTCCAGAATAAAAGTTTATGTATCAAGCATGAATTTGAATTATTAAGATTCAATAGCTTTGTTTCTTTTTGGATTTTCTACTCGTTTCTCATTTTACTATCGCTTTTATGACTCATTCTATTATGTTTGCTTTTATTCTTTTCTAGAACGTTAGAATTTTTATTTTCTATAATTGTAGTAGAGAGCCGTGGTTTAGGGGACACAAAACCTATCTAGGTCATGTACCCAAGGGGGTCCAGAACCCCTCCAAATATATTTTGGGGTACACTATTGATCCAGGCATTCACTTAAAAAATGATTTTCTCAAGTTTTTCTGATAAATTTAGAATTTTAAAATTTTATTAAAAAAACGAAATATTGAACAAAATAAGATATCCAAAAGTGCTTGCCAAAATCCCACAACCTTCAAACTCTAAACAAGTGGAAATGATCGAATTTCATCGCATTTTCTGTTATCACTAACTTCATTCGACACAATTCTACATAAGCTGTTTCGTAGGCAGTTATCATCGCATCCTCTTGCCAAAATAAATGGACTGTCTGACATTCTGAATCCATAATAGTCAGTCAACAATCGACGACTTCTTGAGAGAGTATTTGTCACGAAATTATCCAATGTTGCTGGTGATGTGTTGCCAATACCAAAGTGCTGTGTGAATCTATAAAGCAATCGCCATACCGGGCTAGTTGCTGGATTTAAGTTGGCTTCATTAAGGTTGTAGGACCAAGATTCTTTCTCGTTTACTTGCTAGAATTGTCAATAAGTTGTAAAATTATAACAAAACAAATCAGCAACAAGCAATACTCACGAAATGAACACGATCAACATGATAGACATTATAATTAGGGCTATGTCCACTATGAGTTGTAACTGTACCACCAACCCAACCAGCATTGATAGCAACTTGGTGTTGATCTCTAGCATAGAAAACTACAAAATCATCTTGATGCGAATGCCCAAAGAATTGTCCTCCAATAATTCTGTGGAATCTTTCAATGATTCTTCGATATTCCCTTGACCACCAGCGAGAACAGCTTGAACCTCCACTACTCATGTGAGTTACTACATGAACCATCTCTCCAGCTCTCTCAGCAGCTAAAAGAGTGTCATGGAACCATTGAAGCTGTTCAGCTATTTGATCAGTGCTGTACATCATCCAGAAATTTAAATTATAACAGTCATTGTTGTTTAATCCAATAATACGAAGTCTTGAGTCTGGTGAAAGTGCTGTGTAATATCCACCACGTCTGATTGTTGTCTGTGTTGAAGCTGGAAGCCAATGACTCCAGGCAGTAGCTGTAAAAATAAAAATATTGAACTTTCTCTTATCAAAAAAGAAGAAAAAAATC